>CM065804.1:28118500-30518500 GCA_033398695.1 Orobanche coerulescens
AATTTGTGGATATTTATGTTTCTTGTCATTATGTGTTTATGAGTTCTGTTTTTTTTGGCACCTCGCTCCTGTCACACGCGCTAGGGCCTAGGAGACTTTACCGCCTTTGGTGCCCCTTTTGCCTTTAACAACTATATATATATATATATATATATATATATATATATATGTGTGTGTGTGTGTGTGTGTGTGTGTGTATGTGTTCATGGAACGAACCATCTTGGCTGTACTTTCCAAAATCCTTTATAAATAACGCAGGCATCCATTCAGTTCCTTCTGTCATGTTATTGACGACGTCCTTTGGTGTTTGTTTTGGCAGGCTGTGGCTGCCTCGTTTTGTTTTACTTCCCCACCAAAAGTAAACTTAAACATTGACAGTAATGCCTCCAAGTTCAGGAAGAAACTACGCAAAACGGAAGGAGGCCGACATGGTTTCAGCGATAACAACCCATATGGAGGTAAAGCTGCTGAACAAGGCAACATACGACAGTTTGTCAGATATTAGCATAGTCATCCTCGTTGAAGACATGCTCACACTTATCCGGTGCCAACTGTTGAGATTTTTGTAACCAAAAGTTATTCCGATACAATTTTTTGGTAGTTTTTGTATTGTCTTTGTTGCTACATTCTCATTTCATTAGTTGTTTTTTGTGAAATTGAATTTTGTTCATGTGTTTATTTTTGACACTGGGTCATAGACTGACTTGGTCCTTTATTATTTAATATTACAACGTTATGAATGGTGATGATGTTCTCACCATGTTTACAATGACAGGATGAAGGAACTCATAATAAATCGATATCAGCCAATTAGAGTGATCATGAGATTGTGTAGGGATGAGATCGCACAATTTCTTGTTGTTTAAATGATGGGTTTGTGCCTGCCGGCTATGGCCGTAATTTCTTTGTTTATCAGGTTGTGATTCTAAAATTGTACAATAACAGTAACAACTTCCTCTATTAACACTCATATTCACAAGAAAATAATAATATCATTAGGTGGAGTTAGGGATGTAAATGGACCGAATTATACCGAATTATGGTGTTTGAGTATGTGTTTGAAAATGTCGAACGTTAGGTTCGAACATGTTTGAAAGTGTCGAATCTTAGAATTTAACGTTCGAGTATATGTTTGAACACCTCGAATTGAGTTGAATTTTTGCGTATCGAGTCGAATTGTTTGATTGAACATTTCAAATTTTTGATGAATGACTGAATTAAATGGATGAGAGTTGCTGATAAATTAAAAAAATGAGATAAATGATGATAAATTTGTATATTTATTAAATTTTCAATATAGGTTTATATCATATTTAATGAATAATTGATCAAACGGTCTTCAAAGACCTTTGATGATCAGACTGAACTATGAAAAATAATTACTAGACGAATAATTAAATATTAACGATTAAAAATAATTCAATATTAATGATTAAAACAATTATGATTCTAAATCATAAAAATATTTAATCAAGCATTACAAATGCTAATATCGTATATACGATTGTATAGACCTACGCTCCGATACCACTGATAAGATTCGGTAATAATAATCATATTATGCTGAAAAATAAACGGATCAATCTAAATAAATTCGAACCTCTAAGGATCGATCAAGCATCGTATATATACGAATAGAATAAATCAAAGCATGAATAAGAAATCATACAAGTCTTTGATTAAATGTTATAAAAAACTATCCATTTTTTTTGCAAAATTCCGAACACCGAAAATACCATGCCTCTACGTATCACGGGTCGAAAAGATGACCGAAAAAATTGCAACCACCACCACGATAACTCCAAGGTCAACGACTAATAAGTGGTACTGATAGGATATATTTTTCTTGTTATTCTCTTATTCTCCAAAAAAAAAATTTGAAGGTAAAAATTTATCTCAAAGAAATTTAAAAGAGTAAGAACAATTATCTTTCTCTTTTCTTTTCTCCTTTTTCTCTTTTTTTTCTCCTTTTCATTTTTTCTCTCTCTTTTCTCTATTCTCCCTCCCCTCTCACTAGGTGTTATATGTACAGGAATAGAACAGAATATTGGAGATAAAAGGCTAATTTGGATTTGGAGATAAAGCTGATTTGTATTTCTTTTTGGAGTTGTCTTACAGATTGCATCACGCCTCCATTTATACTAAACATCAGGCATCCCAAACATTAGAAAATAAATGCAAAATACACGCTTTTATTTTCCTAGATACATGAATTCAAAGGTGCATTCATGATTTCATAGTCAAAGCATGTGACTCGACTCTTCAGATTCAAATTCAATTTATAACTTGGCCAACAATGCCTTCCCTAAATTGAATTTGCTCATGACTCCCAAAGCAATTGCAAAAGATGATCCTCCAAGTGGTTTAGTTAAAATATCGGCGAGCTGCTCTTGGCTGGGACAATACTCGATGTTGATTTCTCCTTCACTAACGAGCTCCCGTAAGAAGTAAAAATGAAGTCAGATATGCTTCGTTCCCCCATGTAAAACAGGATATTTTTGTTGGAAAAAACCGACAATAATGACGTCACAATGAAAAATGCGGAACCTCGTTTGACAATTTCCCAATCTTCAATTGTAATTTCGAGGTTACCGACGAGTAAAACAAACAATTACAACTCGACAAACAATACAAATGATATACCAAAAACGATAAATAACGAGACAATTTTTAGCGTGGAAAACCCCTCAAGACGAGAGTAAAAACCACGGGACTGAAACCGCTTAAATCCACTATCACCAATTCACAATACACAATCGTCCCAAGTACAAACTAGAGGTATACAACAACAATCTTCAAATACTTTGTAATAAACGATCTTCAAGTATTTGGAATACAACAATAATAACAAGATCGAGAAAAAGAAACACCGTAAATAGCTTATACAAAAAGCTAACAAAAATACCCGAACTTCTGGACTCAAACCCTCGATCTATTCCGGTGAAAAAATTTGCCCAATTGCTACCAAGCCCTTGTCAAAAATCACGACGATCCGATCGATACACCTCCAGAAAATCGAACAAGCATTTTCTCACTTTTCTTTTCTCTCTTGTGTGTTCTCAAAGATGGTGATGAATTCTGAAAAACGCAGCCCAAATGCTGCTAAAAAGAACTCCAAAATGCAGAGTTGACTTCGGGTGCCGCGGCCCGGATGGTGTGTGCCGCGGCACATTACAAAAAAACTGCCCAGGAAGTCTCGGGGGCCGCGGCCCGGAGTACAGCTTCGGCCAAAATTTTTCAGCACATCGGCAGGGGGCCGCGGCCCGGCGGGCAGGGTCCGCGGCCCGGAGTACAGGAGGTTGAGGTTCTAGTCCAAATATAGTGTGCCGCGGCCCGGATGTCTTGTACCGTGGCCCGGAGTCCAGTCGACTCCGAGAAGGCCTATATTTCAGAAACAAATCCTACAAATCTCCCCCTTTCCGGAATATATGAAGAGTTTGCCATCCCGGCGATCGAACAACACACCTTTACCTTCTCTCTACTCAACGCCTTAGTTAACATATCGGAACCATTATCATCGGTATGAACTTTATCAAGTTCAAACAAACCATCCTCCAATGCATCTCGAATTCAATGATATCTCACATCGATATGTTTGGTTCTCTTGTGAAAAATCGCATTCTTTGCCAAATGAATCGCACTTTGACTATCACAAAGAACCACGTATCGTCGTTGTCGGAAGCCTAGCTCTCGTAAAAACATTTTCAACCATAAGAGCTCTTTACACGCTTCCACCGCCGCAATATACTCGGCCTCCGTTGTTGACAAGGCAACACACTTTTGCAATCTCGATTGCCATGACACGGCTCCCCCTGCAAACGTCATCAAATAATCGGAAGTGGATTTTCGGTTATCTACGTTACCGGCCATATCCGAATCGGAATATCCAACAAGCATCGCTTTCCCATTTCCAAATGTAATCCCCAATTTGGAAGTACCTCATAAATATCTAAATATCAACTTTACGGCTTCCTAATGCTTCTTTACCGGATTCGATAGAAACCGGCTCACCACTCCCACGGCATGAGCAATGTCGGGCCTCGTACATACCATGTCATACATCAAACTCCCGACCGCAGAGGCATAAGGAACTTTATCCATTTCCTCAATCTCTTCCTTCGTCGTAGGGCAATCCTTGCTCGTCAATTTAAAATTGTTAGTAAGAGGCAAACTAACAACTTTAGCTTTGTCCATATTGAAGCGTTTAAGCACCTTCTCGATATATTGCTCTTGTGACATGTGTAATTTCCGGGTTGCTCTATTCCGAGTGATTCTTATCCCAAGAATTTATTTAGCGGCCCCCAAGTCTTTCATGGCAAAAGACTTATTCAACTCTTTCTTCAAGTTGGCAATATTTTCGGCATTCTTGCCAACGATCAACATGTCATCCACATAAAGCAATAAGATGATAAAATCATCATCTCCAAATTTCTTGAAAAATACGCAATGATCCAGAGTCGTCTTCCGGTAGCCTTGCTCCCCCATAACCGACTCGAACTTTTTGTACCATTGTCGTAGTGCTTGCTTCAAACCATATAGACTCTTTCGGAGTCTACAAACATAATCCTCATTCCCTTTGACCTCGAACCCTTCTGGTTGCTACATATATATCTCTTTATCGAGGTCTTGTTAGGCGTATTTTTATGCGCTTATTTATCATTATTTTATATCCATTTGAAGTTTAAATCTGCATAAATGAGCTTTTGATGCACTATTCTTATATGTTTTGCAGGAAATTGGAGTCCGGAAGCCTAAACGACGAAAAACGGGCGAAAACGGCGATTTATGGTCATGAGCCGCGACACAAGGAAAGCGAGCAGCGGCACACGCACGGCACACAGAGAGCCCGAGCACGCTCTACCGGGGGCCTCGGAACGCACTTACTGAGCCGCGGCCCATGAAGAAAACCTGCGCCCAGGGCTGCGCGCTGAACATTAGGGGCCGCGGCACGCACTTACTGAGCCGCGGCCCGCGGGGCGGCAATGGTGTATCTGCTGTATTTCTGAGCCGTTTCTGAAGCCCATTTTCGACCTAATCCACGGACGCGTTTTGGAGACGAAGGATGGTTATAAATAGGGATTAAAGGTCTGAAGATCGGGGAGGAATCATCGAGGATCATCGAGGAAGAAGAGAAAACACCAAGGAGCAGAGAGCGGAAGCTAGAAAATGGAGGAATCCGAGTTCTTCATCTGTGTTTGATTTCTTTTATGCTTTCTTCAATTCGTTGTGTATTCTTATTTTCTAGCATGTCAGGCTAGAACCCTATTCTAGGATTTTGATGAAACCAAGGTTTTGACGAATTAACTTTTGATTTTGCATTATTAAAATATACTTCCCTTTCTTATTAGTTATCCCAATTGTTTTAATTACTATCAATTATGTGGCCTATGATTGATTTGTTTTGATTACGCAACTCGAATCGGGAGAGGAGAGTTGGTAGGAAAAATTGGTGAGAACCATTTTATCTTGTGAGATAGGAATATACTCATAGGAATTACGTGGCCTTTCTGAAGATTTCGTACTTTTTGCCTATTGTCGGATTAATTCACCTAGGAATAGAGTGTGTTATTCACCTTAGAAAATTCTATTGATCTTGGGAGAGGCGGTAGAGTATTTTAGCAATCTTCGCCTTCAATAAATTGGGAAATCATTAAATTCATATAATCAAGAGTAATTCGGATAAACCGAGGTGGATTCACAATCCTAGATTAATTACCTATTTGAATTTCTTCCTTCAAACAATCGATTTTACTATTTTTTTGCTCTTATTAATTTTCTTTAATTATTGCTTGCATCTCAAATTTCGATAGTTTAAATAAAATTAGAATACGCATAAATCGGTAATTAGTAAGTCAGTCCTCGAGGGAACGATATCTTACTTATCACTTTATTACTTGTTTACGACAACGTGCACTTGCGTTCACCGAATTTCGCAACAAGTTTTTGGCGCCGTTGCCGGGGACTGATTATTTTACTAATATCGATTTCAGTATTTCTAGTCTTAATTTGAACATTATATTATTTTTGTGTAATTTTTTAGTTTTTTTGTTTTCCTTTCAGGAATTTCTGGTTAGTGCATGAGAAAATTCGGTAACGAAGGCCTATTACCTTTGGATACTGAACTCGAGTGCACTCTTCGGAAAAACAAGAAGGAAAAGCGTGAGCTACCGACGAAAGACACCATGGCCGATAACACAGAAAATCACGGAGTAGACAATCATATGCAGCAAGCTCAACCGGCACTGGCACTCCGAGATTATGCAATGCCACAAATAAATGCAAACTTTTCGGGGATTCGGCGTCCAACCATCCAAGCGAACAACTTTGAGATTAAGCCGGCTATTATTCAGATGGTACAAGCAAGCCAATTTTGTGGACTAGCGAACGATGACCCCAACACACACATCGCTTCATTTCTCGAGATATGTGACACCTTCAAGAATAACGGTGTTACCGATGATGCTATTCGTCTGCGGCTTTTCCCTTTCTCTCTAAGGGACAAAGCCAAATTTTGGTTGAATTCACTACCACCGGGCTCTATCACGACTTGGGCGGAATTAGCACAAGCCTTCCTGGCTAAGTTCTTTCCACCATCAAAGACAACGAGACTTAGGAACAAGATAACTACCTTCGGGCAATTTGAGATGGAATCACTTCACGAAGCTTGGGAGTGATACAAGGATTTATTACGGAGGTGCCCACACCATGGCTTACCGGATTGGCTACAAATCCAAACCTTTTATAATGGACTAAGTGCATCTACACGCACTCTTGTTGATGCAGCCGCTGGAGGAGCGTTAATGGGCAAGACAATGGCAGAAGCTCATTCTTTGTTGGAAGCGATGGCTGCAAATGCTTATCAGTGGCCTTCCGAACGAGTGAACCCAAAGAGAGTTATGGGAGTTGCCGACAGTGATCCAATATCTACGCTATTGGCCCAAGTTGCCGCCTTGACTCAGCAATTTCAAGCTTTTTCACATGCTCCTTCCTCCGTTACTACAGAATCATGTAACTGGTGTAATGGGTCTCATCCTAGCGCAGAGTGCCAAGTTGGAAATCCTTTCGAGCAACATTCGATGGAACAAGCTCAGTTTGTGGGGAATGGGAATCGACAGAATAATCCGTATTCCAACACATACAATCCGGGGTGGCGAAATCACCCTAACTTTTCGTGGAAAAACGGACAAAACTTGAACCAACCTCAGTTTGCTCAACACCAACAGCAACCCTCTCCCGCTCCAAAGATCTCTCTAGAAGAGGCAATGGCGAAATTGGCAGCAAATACGAGTCAGTTCATGACCCATATGGAAGCAACCTTGCAAAATCATTCCGCCTCTATTCGCAACTTGGAAGTTCAATTGGGTCAAATAGCAAATGTGTTAACAGCCCGCCCTGAGGGTACCTTGCCAAGTACAACCGAGACGAACCCCAGAGAGAGTATTAATGCCATTGGTTTGAGAAGCAGAAAGGAAGTGTGTGAGCAGCCTAGGCAGAACAAAAAGAGAGGTGAAGATGAGTGGAAGAAAAATTCGGCGACCGAGGAATCACAAGTTTCTAAGAGATCGAAACTGTTTCCAGATAATCCGACAGCCTATGTGACACCCGTCCCGTTTCCACAGCGTTTGCAAAAACAAAAATTAGACAAACAATTCTCCAAGTTTCTCGACGTCTTCAAGAAACTACATATCAACATTCCATTTGCCGACGCCTTAGAACAAATGCCGAGCTATGTGAAGTTTATGAAGGAAATCTTATCTAACAAAAGGAAGCTCGAGGAATATGAAATGGTGGCACTGATCAAGAGTGCAAAGACAATCTTGCAGAAAGCTCCGCCTAAATTGAAGGACCCAGGAAGCTTCACTATACCGTGCACTATTGGGAACTTGTCTTTTGATAAAGCATTATGTGATCTCGGCGCTAGCGTTAATCTCATGCCTCTTTCTATTTTCAAGAAGCTAGGAATTGGGGAAGCGAAACCTACTACGGTCTCTTTACAACTAGCCGATAGATCCATCAAGTACCCGAGAGGGGTAATAGAAGATGTCTTGGTTAAGGTCGATAAATTCATTTTCCCTACTGATTTCATTGTGCTTGATATGGAAGAAGACCATGAGATTCCGATTATCTTGGGTAGACCGTTCTTAGCCACCGGAAGGACCCTTATCGATGTTCAGGAGGGTAAGATGAGCAAGTCACGTTCAAAGTGTTTCGATCTCTCCCGTGTCCAAGCAAGGACCAGAAATGTTCACAAATTAATATCTTTGAGAAAGACACACACCGGGAGAGTTGTCGGTCGAAGTGTTCAGAAACCGTTTCAGCTGCTCCGATGTCAAAAAAAAATGAAGAACAAGTCGCATATCTTAGGCATTTGGACATGTCGTCTTCATCAACTGTTCATGCACCAACAAAAAATTCTAATGCTGTCATAAGTTCATTCGTGAAAAAGGAGAATAAGCCGGAAGTGAAATGGGTGCCAAGTCATGTGCAATATGGGTGTTTTGGAAAGTTGTTTTTGTTAAAGTCTTTTCGCAAAGAACATTGGGTGTCCAAACCGAAAATCGAATTGTTAAAGACCAATGGTCAAAAATTTAAAACACATATTAACGGTTCGATGGACGGGGCGGAGTTCAAATGGTATTCACGAAAAGCAAATTGATTTTTAAAAAAAGGTCCGGCTGAAGACTATAAACTTAGCGCTTCTCGGGAGGCAACCCGAGTTTTAGTTGTAGATTTTCATTTTTCAGTGTTTTCTTGCATTTTAGGAGTCTATTTTTTTGTCATTTGGCTTGGATATGATTATCTCTCACGTTCTAAATGTTTTCCTTTGAAAATTCTGTGCAGAAACCACCCCAAGAGAAAATTCAGCAATGGGCCGCGGCACAATGGAAGCGAGCCGCGGCACACACAAGTCGAAGGAAAATGGCTAACCTTCTTGTACCATGTGCCGCAGCACAACCTCACTGAGCCGCGGCACACCCGAACCCTGAGACGCGGCACATATGCACTGAGCCGCGGCACGCTAAATGCCCCAAAAACGCCCATGAAGCTGTGCTCCGTGCCGCAGCACGGACCATATGAGCCGCGGCACACTTACACAACGAGCTGCGACACACGTATGTTGAGCCGCGGCACACGACGATAGAACAAAGAAGCCCGGGCAGGCTGTACTCTGGGCCGCAGCTTACTTAAGCTGTGCCGCGGCCCCTGTTGCGAATTTGAAACGCCCAGGACTGCTTTATAACATCAATCGGCCGGCACACCAGGTAAGTTCCATTCCCTTTTTTTTTTCACGCAGCGCTCAGACGATCCCCATTCAAATCTTCTTCTTCTTGCATTCTTCAATCCAAGCAAGGTAATTCTCAATTCCTAATCTTAATTTCTACATGAATTGAAAAGTGAGGTGTTGTTCTTCATTCAATGTTGAATATGTTGTTAGTTTTTTTTCAAAGTTCTATCAAAATTTAGTTGGAATATGGTGATTATTGTTTGATTGGTGATGTTAGTTGTTGATTATCTATGGATTATTGATGTTTTTGCTGTTTTGTCATGACTATCGATTGAAGTTGTTTTTGTTGGGAATTGGATTAAACCATTATCACTCTTGTTCTTCATTCAAACCCATGCATGTTAATTGTTTGATAAAATGCATCAATGAAAATTTTTGAGCCAAACGTTTTTAAAACTATATGCAACGAATTATTTTATCGGATTACATTGTACCCCAATACTTACGTCATGCTTAAACTTGAAATCTCATCCTTAATTTCCTCTTTGATGATGCAAGCTCATTCATTCTCGTTCCGCGTATCTTAAGTCGGAGTGGTGTAGTTCTCCTTAAAGGTTGTGTAATTTCCGGTGTTTATCTTTTCAGGAACCTCGTCATGGCTAGAAAAAGAAAGATTAGTACGAGGTCTAGGACACAATCATCCCCCACAAGAGGGGAGACATCACAAAGCCGAGCAGATTTGGAGTCTCACTAATTCTCCGATCCGGAAATTCACAGAATATTCAACGAAAAAATCCGGCCCAGACCATTAATCCCGGAGCGGGGATTCACTCCCGCCCCCCAAGACGGTGAGCTTCTGACTATGATTGACGAGATGGGGTGGGCTCATTTCACTGCGCCTCCCAAGCCGGCTGTGATCTCTATCGTCCAGGAGTTTTACGCCAGCGTTTTATTGCGACATATTAAGACAGGGCAGATGATGGCGCAATCAGATACTCGGAACTAGGTCGTCGTCTGAGGCCAGACTGTGGATTTTTCGGTGGCCGCAATTCGGAGACTATACGAGCTACCAGTGGTGGATGAGACGGCGTATACGCGGAGTATGAGTAGCCTCACGAGGGAGGCTCTGCTTGAGACACTCACATAGCCCTGTTCCGTCTGGGAGACTCGTGCCCCGGGTTCTTCAGCCTTCTACTTTAAGAGTTTGCGCCTCAGTCGGCTCGGGCGAGCCTGGTTATACTTCCTCTGCGCACGGATCGATCCTACCTCGCAGATCCACTCTGTATTACTCTCTCGCGCCCGACTATTATATGTTATCACTAGTGGGCTCAGATTCGATGTGGCCCTTCATCTGGTCCGATCTATCCTTCAGTGCATTCAAGGAGGGTCCAAGACGGGGCTGAAGCACCCCTCTCTCATATGTGCTCTATGCCGCCAGTCGGGCATGACTTGGTCGGATGATGAGCCAATGCTAGTACCCCAGGGTCCGATAGATCATCGCATTATTTCTCACTTTGACCAGTGGGGTGGAGCGCCGGCACATGCTCGGGGATGAGGATTTCTTCTTGACGAGGCACATGAGCAGTCCCCCGAGCCTCTTCTTCTGACACATGAGCGAGCAGAGTCCAGCTCGCCGCCCGAGAGAGAGCACCTTCAGGCGATGTTCGACAGCCT
This sequence comes from Orobanche coerulescens, assembly GCA_033398695.1. Classification (NCBI taxonomy): domain Eukaryota; kingdom Viridiplantae; phylum Streptophyta; class Magnoliopsida; order Lamiales; family Orobanchaceae; genus Orobanche; species Orobanche coerulescens. The sequence continues at coordinate 28,129,401 of CM065804.1, forward strand.
GAGAGAGGAGAAGCAGAGAGAGAGAGAGAGAGAGAGAGTCATTTAGCTGCTGTGGGAGAGGAGATGAGGAGAGAGAGAGAGAGAGAGCCACCTAGCTGCTTTGAGAGAGGAGGTGCAGACACAGAGAGAGAGAGAGCATCCTCGCAGCTGTTCGGGAGGAGATGAGAGAGCAGGCCCGCTGGGCCAATCGACGTGAGGAGAGGCACTTAGCGGCGAGGGATGCGTACCATCAGCACTACCTTTCTGCGTGGACGAGCCACATACTGCACCCGGACGGGCCCTTCATCCAACTAGTTAGGCCATCCACACCACCCTCCTCGCCGGGCGAGGCCGGCACCAGTTCATGAGCGGACATTAGGGGAGTACTTGACCTTTTCTCTTATTACATATTATTATCTATGTCCATTGAGGTCAATGTACGTCCTAAGTTTGGGGGGGGGGGTTACTTTCAGTTGCTTTTTACTTATTCGTTTGCATTTTTTGTTATTTTTCGTTATTTTTGATGCTAGCCTTGCTTGTCTTGTTATTATTTGCATTCGTGGATTTTACGTGCTTCCTTGTGTAAAACTGATGTTATGATACTAATTTCTCTTTGAAGAAACGGTTGAGTTTTGGTCGAGTTTGCAGTCAGCGATATCTGTTTCCTCTGAGTATTCATTTAGGTCTATATTTTTCGTTATTGTAGAAATTTTAGGGTATAAGAAAGGAGACATACGTGTTTTCAAATCGCTGTCTATACGTTTGGTTATACTTTTCGCGTAGCTAGTTGTCCAGTAACATGAGTCTTGTGGGCACTTAAATTGAGTTTAGAGTCGGACAGTTTTTCCCAAAAAGTCGAGAAACTATACATGTTTTATGATGGGAAGTTTAGTAACCGGGGGTATTCACGTGACCCGTTGTTTACTCTCGCATAAAACGACAACCCTGAATTGACTAATGGTTTAGAAATATCGCATTGCCGATGATGGGAAGCCTAGTAACCGGGGGTATTCACGTGACCCGTTGTTTACTCTCGCGTAAAACAGCAACCTTGACGTGCGGGAATTGCTATTCGAGTTTTTCTCCGCTGTAGAGGGGGACTTAGTAACTAGAAGCATCCATGTGCCCCATGAGTGTCTTTTACGTCAAATGGTTCCCCAATACATGAGAATGGAAATCTACCCTAGGATTATCCCGATGAAACATTCCGAGATCCGAACCTAGTGGTTAACTCGAATCTTTATTATGATCATACATAAGAGAATGCTGTCCGAGGATTATTTTTGACGATGAAACTCTTGAATTTTTGCCACTTGACTGTGGGACTGGGCGACTTGGCTTGTTTACTCTAACCCTTCATATTGGCGGTCGGTTAAATTCACGCTTGTTAATCTTTGAGCTTGATTTTCTTCATAAACGATTGATTAGCACTAAAAATGGTTACTTTGTGGAATCAGTGTCCTTGATGTGACTCACTAATATGATACTCGTATTATTCTTTGAGATTTTCAGGGTAGTAATGATTAAGTTGAGCACTATGGATTTGCACGATCATTCACGATACTTTTTATTTGAAAATTGATTTTTGCTTGAGGACAAGCAAAGGCTCAAGTTTGGGGGTATTTGTTAGGCGTATTTTTATGCCCTCATTTATCATTATTTTATATCCATTTGAAGTTTAAATCTACATAAATGAGCTTTTAATGCACTATTCTTATATGTTTTTGCAGGAAATTGGAGTCCGGAAGCCTAAACGACGAAAAACAGGCGAAAAGGGCGATTTATGGTCATGAGCCGCGGAACAAGGAAAGCGAGCCGCAGCACACGCACGACACACAAAGAGCCCGAGCATGCTGTACCGGGGGCCGCGGCACGCACTTACTGAGCCGCGGCCCATGAAGAAAACCTGCGCCCAGGGCTGCGCGCTGAACATTAGGGGCCGCGGCACGCACTTACTGAGCCGCGGCCCGCGGGGCGGCAATGGTGTATCTGCTGCGTTTCTGAGCCGTTTCTGAAGCCCTTTTTCGACCTAATCCACGGACGCATTTTGTAGACGAGGGATGGTTATAAATAGGAATTAAAGGTCTGAAGATTGGGGAGGAATCATCGAGGATCATCGAGGAAGAAGAGAAAACACCAAGGAGCAGAGAGCGGAAGCTAGAAAACGGAGGAATCCGAGTTCTTCATCTGCGTTTGATTTCTTTTATGCTTTCTTCAATTCGTTGTGTATTCTTATTTTCTAGCATGTCAGACTAGAACCCTATTCTAGGATTTTGATGAAACCAAGGTTTTGACGAATTAACTTTTGATTTTGCATTACTAAAATTTAGTTCCCTTTCTTATTGAGTTATCCCAATTGTTTTAATTACTGTCAATTATGTGGCCTATGATTGATTTGTTTTGATTACACAACTCGAATCGGGAGAGGAGAGTTGGTAGGAAAAATTGGTGAGAACTGTTTTATCTTGTGAGATAGGAATATACTCATAGGAATTACGTGGCCTTTCTGAAGATTTCGTATTTTTTGCCTATTGTCGGATTAATTCACCTAGGAATAGAGTGTGTTATTCGCCTTAGAAAATTCTATTGACTTCGGGAGAGGCGGTAGAGTATTTTAGCAATCTCCGCCTTCAATAAATTGGGAAAACATTAAATTCATATAATCAAGAGTAATTCGGATAAACCGAGGTGGATTCACAATCCTAGATTAATTCCCTATTTGATTTTCTTCCTTCAAACAATCGATTTTACTATTTTTTTGCTCTTATTAATTTTCTTTAATTATTGCTTGCATCTCAAATTTCGATAGTTCAAATAAAATTAGAATACGCATAAATCGGTAATTAGTAAGTCAGTCCTCGAGGGAACAATATCTTACTTATCACTTTATTACTTGTTTACGACAACGTGCACTTGCGTTCACCGAATTTCGCAACAGGTCTCCATGAAGAAATGCTGTCTTGACATCCATTTGCTCAATCTCAAGGTCAAGACTAGCCGCTATACCATGGACCAATCGAATCGATCCTATATTCACAACCGGAGAAAAAATTTCATCAAAATCAATGCCTTTCTTTTGACTAAAGCCTTTCACTACGAGTCTGGCTTTGTATCGGGGTAGTGAACTATTCTCCTCCGGCTTCACCTTATACACCCATTTGTTTCTCAAAGCTCTCTTGACCTTCGACAACTTTACCAACTCGTAAGTATTATTTTCATGCAACGAACTCATTTTGTCTCGCATGGCATCCATCCGCTCCTTCTTGTTATCATCCTCCATAGCCTCCGCGAAATATTCGGGCTCTCCCTTGTCAGTGAGTAAGACATACTCATCGGCCGAATAACGAGTGGAGGGATGACGGTCCCTCGTCGACCGTCTATGTGGAATAAAAGATGCCATGTTCGTCACGGGTAGCTCGGGATGAACTCCATCGATGTCATCTTTGTCAACTCATCGTTGTCACCGGCATCATGTAGTTCATCATTTTGGACGTCATCTCCACCGGGTGTCTCAACATGTTGTGGAGGAATGGGGTCCAAATCAATAAGATCATAATCATGTTGTGGAACCGACTCTCCATTCTCAACATCCTTCATCGTTTGATCTTCAACAAAAACAACATCTCTTGACCGAACAAGCTTCTTAGTAACCGGGTCATACAATCTATACCCGAACTCATCAAGACCATAGCCGATAAAGATACATGGCTTCGTCTTGGAATCAAGCTTCGACCTCTCATCTTTCGGAATGTGTACAAATGCTTTACATCTGAAAACCCGTAAGTGGCGATATGAAATTTCTTTACCGCTCCACACTTTGTCCGGGATATCAAATTTCAAAGGAACACACGGCGTCAAATTAATCACGTGAACCGCCGTGTTCAAAGCTTCTCCCCAAAATGACTTTGGCAATCCGGCATGTGAGAGCATACATCGAGCTCTCTCAACCAAAGTCCGATTCATCCTCTCCGCCAAGCCATTAAGTTGCGGAGTCTTCGGTGGCGACTTTTGATGTCGGATCCCTTGCTCTCGGCAATACTCATCAAAAGGCCCAGTGTATTATCCACCATTGTCCGTTCGAATACACTTCAACTTCTTCCCGGTCTCTCTCTCCACCGATGCATGAAACTGTTTAAAAACGTCTAGAACTTGATCTTTAGTCTTTAAGGTGTATGCCCACACCTTCCTCGAATGATCGTCGATGAACGTGACAAAATATAGGCAACCACCAAGCGTCCTAGTCTTCATAGGACCACAAACATCGGAATGTATAAGATCAAGAACATTTTCCTTCCGTGAAGGGGTATGACTCTTTAAAGTGACTCTCCTTTGCTTCCCGGCTAGACAGTGAGAGCACCTTTTAAGATGTACATCGTGAACCCCGGATAGCACCTCCTTCTTTGACAATAGCTCCATCCCTTTCTCGCTCATGTGGCCGAACCTCTTATGCCATAGCTCGGTTATGTCATTATTGTCAATTGTGTTCACGGCATTAATCGTGACCTTTGGATTTGTCAGGTACAGTTTCCCTGTCTTTTCTCCTCTTCCGACAATCAAGGAACCTCGAGTGAGTTTTCACACTCCCTTGCCAAAACCGCTATGATAGCCATCATCATCGAGTAAGCCAACGGAAATTGCATTTAGCCTCATATTCGTAAAATGTTTTACATTACGTAAAACAAGTTCCACACCGGTGTCGAACCTCAAGTGGACGTCTCCCACTCTAACAATCTTGGATAACCCATCGTTACCCATCTTGACTATCCCATAGTCACCCGGAGTATAAGAGGAATAAAAATCCCCATGTGATGTAATATGACACGTAGCTCTACTGTTGAACACCCAACTCAAATCATCTCTGGCAAGATTCACCATGTCATAATCGCAACAAACAAAGAATTCTTCGGTAGTAGTATTTATTTCGTCTTTTTCATTACTACCGCTTTCCTTCTTTTGAGAGTTCTCTCGGCCTTGGCGATTTTTCTTCTTTAATTATTGGCAAAATTTCTTCGTATGCCCTTTCTTACCACAATGGTAACATTCAATATTGGCATACTTTCCCCTGGAATTACTTCTTTGTGGCCCTCTATTACTCGGACCTCTGCTTTGGCCTCTCCCCCGTCTTTCGGTAACAAGAACATCCGACTGTGACGAAGATCCTTGTGACTTTCTTCGGACCTCCTCGTTCAACATGTTCCCCTTAGCAAGTTCCATCGAAATGACACCATCAGGGGCAGAGTTATACAATGACGTACGAAACGTCTCCCAAGTATATGGCAATGTGCCTAACAACCACAAAGCTTGAACCTCCTCTTCGAATTTAATGCCCATTCCGGCAAGTTGATTAATGATGCTTTGGAATGCATTCAAATGATCCGACAGAGGAGTCCCATCTCGGTATTTTAAATTCATCATTTGTTTAAAGAGGAATAGCTTATTATTCCTCGTCTTCCGAGCATACATTGCTCGAGCTTGTGCCACAATTATCGAGCATCCTTTTCTCCACTAATGTGATTCAACACATTATCATCCACCCATTGTCGAATATATCCACACACTTGGCGATGTAAAATAGTCTACTCGGCGTCGGACTTGCCTTCCGATTTGTCTTTGCTAAACACCGGTAGATAATAATCCTTCACATATAGAAGGTCTTCCATCTTTCCCTTCCATACGTGGTAGTTCGAACCATTCAAATTCACCATTATACTCGTGTTGGATTCCATCTTACAATTGAGATAATAAACAACCACGAAACAAAAATCCCGTGGCTCCGATACCACTTTGTTGGGAAAAACCGACAATAATGACGTCACAACGAAAAATACGGAACCTCATTTGACAATTTCCCAATCTTCAATTGTAACTTCGAGGTTACTGAAGAGTAAATCAAACAATTACAACTCGACAAACAATACAAATGATATACCAAAAACGATAAATAACGAGACACAATTTTTAGCGTGTAAAACCCCTCAAGACGAGAGTAAAAACCACGGGACCAAAGCCGCTTAAATCCACTATCACCAATTCACAATACACAATCGTCCCTAGTACAAACTAGAGGTATACAACAACAATCTTCAAATACTTGGTAATAAACGATCTTCAAGTATTTGGATTACAACAATAACAACAAGATCGAGAAAAAGAAACACCATAAATAGCTTATATAAAAAGCTAACAAAAATACCCGAACTTCTAGACTCAAACCCTCGATCTATTCCGGTGAAAAGATTTGCCCAATTGCTACCAAGCCCTTGTCAAAAATCACGACGATCCGATCGATACACATCTGGAAAATCGAACAAGTATTTTCTCACTTTTCTTTTCTCTCTTGTGTGTTCTCTCTTGTGTGCTCTCAAAGATGGTGATGAATTCTGAAAAATGCAGCCCAAATACTGCTAAAAGAACTCCAAAACGCAGAGTTGACTTCGAGTGCCGCGACCCGGATGGTGTGTCGCGGCACACTACAAAAAAACAGCCCAGGAAGTCTTGGGGGGCCGCGGCCCGGAAGGGCAGGGGCCGCGGCCGGGAGTACAGCTTCAGCCGAAATTTTTCAGCACATCGGCAGGGGGCCGCAGCCCGGCGTGTAGGGGCCGCGGCACGGAGTACATGAGGTTGAGGTTCTCGGACAAATATAGTGTGTCGCAGCCCGGATGTCTTGTGCCGCGGCCTGGAGTCCAGTCGACTCCGAGAATGCCTATATTTTGGAAATAAATCCTACACTTTTGAGATAGAAATAGCCGAGCTATTATCACAAAATAGAGTTGTCGGATGAGACTGCTTGAAATTCAAACTCTCGAGAATACCTCACATCCACAATGACTGACATCGAGGTGAAGACCCTGCAATGTACTCTGCTTTGGTGGTGGAAAGAGCCACGATCGGATGCTTTTTTGAACTCCAAGAAATTGCTCCACTTCCAAGATTAAAGGCATAGCTAGAGGTGATTCGAGAATCATCAATGCTTCCGCCAAGATCGCTATCAAAATATCCAACGAGCTTGATAGGAACCTGTGCTTCATAGAAAATCCCATGACCAATTGTGCCTTTGACATACCTCAAAATTCTTTTTGTTACCTCCCAATGATTAGAGTAAGGTTTCTTCATGAACCTACTGATCAAGCTTACAGCAAAGACAATGTCGGGTCTTGTGGCAGTCAAGTACATCAAGTTTCGACAAGATTCGAAACATGATGGTGTTCACGAGTTTTCCTTCACCATTCTTGCTGAGCTTTAGTCCAGTAACGCAAGGATTTGAAACTGGATTTGAATTCTCCATAATGAATTTCTTTAAGATTTCTGCTACATAGAAATAAATATTCCCGAAGCCAATTGCTGAACATTAATCCCAAGAAAATGATGCAACTCTCCCAGATATGTCATCTCAAACTCCATCATAGAGTTTTTAAAATCTGTCAACATCTCCATATCATTTCCAGTGAAGGTAAGATCATCAACAAAAAGAGTCACCACCATAAAACCTCATTTGTAGTTTCTTTTGATGTAAAGAGTGTGCTCATAAGGACATCTCTCAAAACCAAATTTAATGAAATAATCATTATTCGGTCATACCATGCACGGGGCAATTGTCTCAACTCGTATAACGCCTTTGTTGAATATTGGTCCGAATCAGGTGACGAATTATTATAATAATTATAACAAATATAACTATTACAAATTCACTTACGGGAAAAGGATTAGGGATTACACAACTTCTAAGTAAAAATTGCAAGAATAAAATTGACTGAAAAATAGTAAAGGAATAGAAAATGCAAACCAACGGGTCGGGTGATGACACTGATTGGTATATCCAACCCGACTCAGTCCTCTGTCTCAGTAACCCACGTCCAGGACTCAAAGGAACCCGCGGCCAACACCAGTAAAGGGACCCAGACCCGGACCGGAAGCAAACCACCAGGAGGAATCATAGCACACAGCAGGATTCAACCGAAAACCAACCAGAAACACAGATCTCAGATTTATCTCACAAGTCTCCGTCACAAAGCACTCAATTTATTTCACAGAGAAAAAGAATCGAAGGTAAGTAAACAAATTACTGGCTCTCGATTTGTTGTATGTTTATCTCTCACGAAAATGATATTTATAGGAGAATCGGAATAACAAACGAAGAGAGAAAATTGGGCCAACAGATTGGGTTTCCATATCGGAAGAACAGAAACGACCGAGGAGAGAGGGAAACAAAATCGGGAGAGATAAGGGGATGGAGGCGGAAGACACAAAGTGAAAGGGTAGGGTTTCTGGGGGGGGGGGGGTTATATTAGGTCAAATATAAAAACCAACGGCCGGGATTAAGAGAGCCAAATGAATGGCCAGGATTAATCCGGTCAATTAGTAATGGGTAGCTTCCTGGATCCGGGCTGGGCCAATTAAAATGGTGGGCTGCAGGGAAATATTGTATTGGGCCATCATAATACTTCAATCATTTTGGCCCACAACCCAACAATTTCTCCACCTGGGCCAAATGAGTCATCGGGGCACATAATAGAGACAGAGGTCATCATCGCCGTAAGACACCACCTGCAATCAAAAAACACAAAGTACAGGTAATCACAAAGAAAGGTAACAACAATCACTAAGACAGCAGGGCCATCACAAAGATAGCGAGACAATCATTAAAAATGCAAAGCCATCACAAAGAAGGCAAAGACTAAGAGTTAGTCTTGAGTTCCCAAGTTCAGCAAGTCGGTGCAAGACACGAACTTCTCCAATGGTAGGCATTTGGTGCCCATATCTGCAGGGTTGAATTGTGAAGGAATTTTTCCAAGCTCAAGTTCACCTTTTTCAACAATATCACGAATAAAATGAAATTTAACATCAATATGTTTAGTGCGGTCGTGAAAGACAGGATTTTTGCATAACTGAATTCCAGATTGACTATCCGAAAATACTACGACTTTTTCTTTCAGAAAACCGATTTCAGATAAAAGATCCTTTAGCCATATGGCTTCTTTAAACGCCTCAGTTGCAGCAACATATTCAGATTCAGTCGTAGATAAGGCAACAACATTCTGTAACTGAGATTTCCAACTAATGCAAGAGCCACAAAGGGTAAACACATAAGAGGTCGTAGATTTTCGATTGTCACGATCATTTGCAAAGTTAGAATCTACATATCCAACAAGTTTAACACCATCAGCAGATTTAGAAAACTTAATACCAACATCCACAAAGGATTTCAAATAACGAAGAAGCCATTTCAAGGCTTCCCAATGTGGGATACCAGGATTAGACATGTATCTACTCAAGCAACTAACAGAATAGGCTCTGTCGGGCCTAGTACTAACCATAAGATACATGACTGATCCTATAGCATTAGCATAGGGAACCTTTTCCATTGATTTTTCTTCTTCACTAGTTTTAGGAGATTGATCTCTGCTTAACAGAAAATGAGCAGCAAGAGGCACAGAAGCAGGTTTTGCAGCAGTCATAGAAAAATTTTCAAGTATTTTCTCAATGTAGGATGACTGGTTTAGAAACAAGGAATAGTTTTTCCTATCTCTAATAATGTTCATGCCTAAAATTTCCTGGGCATCTCCTAGGTATTTCATGTCGAATTGTTCACTAAGACACGATCTAACATGATCAATCAACTTCATGCACGGGCTCACAAGTAACATGTCATCCACATAGATAAGCAAGAAGATAGGAACAGTGGAGTTTTCTTTAAAATAGAGGCAAGGGTCATACGAACTACGTTTGAAATTTAAAGAAAGCATATAAGAGTCAAATTTCTTGTTCCATTGCCTTGGAGACTGTTTCAGGCCATAAAGAGCCTTTTTAAGAAGGCAAACGTGTTCAGGTTTATTAGAGTCGACAAAACCTTCTGGCTACCTCATATAAATTTTCTCATTCAATTCACCATGAAGAAAGGCTGTTTTAACATCCATTTGTTTTAATTCCCAATTGAAGTGAGCAACTAAAGCAAGCATGACACGCACGGTGGTGAATTTCACAACAGGAGCAAATATTTCAGTATAATCAATTCCTTCCTTTTGAGTGAAACCTTTAGCGACCAACTTGGCTTTAAATCTGATATTTCCTACTTCATTCTTAACCTTGAATAATCACTTACAGTCCACAAGAGAACAACGATCAGGTTTTGGAACAAGAGTCCAAGTTTGGTTAACATGCAGGGAATTCATTTCATCATTCATAGCATTTAACCAATCAGAAGCATTTTCAGATTTTAAAGCATCTTTGTAGCTTTTAGGTTCGTTATTATCCAATGATTCAAACACATTGCAAGCATGAGACATCATATGAAAATCATCAAAGTGATGAGGCCTCCTAACATTCTCTCTTCTAGGCCTATCTCTGGTTAATTGATAGTCAGACAGATCAGCACTTTCATCAACATTCTCAATTATTTCATCACTTGAATTTTCAGACGGTATTTCAGAGGGATTTTCATTTTCAGCATGCAAAGTTTCATCATTTTCAGGCTCCACCTCACTCAAAGTAAGGTAGTTAGAAACAGATTCTAGATTAGGTATGTGCACGGGTGCGGGTACAGGATGTTCAAGACAAGGAAATTCATTTTCATTAAATATAACATCCCTACTAATTAGCACCTTAAACCCTGGTTCTCCCTTAAGCCATAACCTAAATCCTTTAACTCCCTTCAGGTAGCCTAAGAACACACATCTTATCGATCTAGGTTCTAGTTTATCATGTTTATGATGAACATATGCAGCACACCCAAATACACGAAGATTTGAGAAATCAATATTACTACCAGTCCACACCGATTCTGGATAGTTTCCATTCAAAGGGACAGATGGAGATCTGTTTACAATATAGGCAGCCGTAGATAAAGCCTCACCCCAGAAACATTTTGACAATCCAGAGCTGACGAGCATAGACCTTACCCTATCAAGGAGGGTTCGATTCATACGCTCAGCAATTCCGTTTTGTTGGGGGGTGTAGGGTGCTGTCCTATGCCTTTGAATACCACTTTCCGCACACAAAGTTTCAAACAAATTATTGCAGAATTCCAAACCATTGTCAGTCCTCAAAATTTTAATTTTCTTACCGGTTTGATTTTCAATTAAAATTTTCCACGTTTTGAACGTGTCAAACACATCAGATTTATTCTTAAGAAGAAACACAAAGACTTTCATGGAATAATCATCAATCACAGACAGAAAATATCGATTCCCACCATGTGTCGGAATACTGGCAGGTCCCCACACATCAGCATGTAAATATTCAAACACATTTGAACTTCTAGGGGGGTTTGGGGAAGGTGTATGAGGAAAGTTCGCACGATGTTGCTTACCATACACACAGTTATCACAAAATGGCATGTCAGATATTTTATCATTCCCAGAACAACCATTTTTGTGCAGTATTTCAAGACCTTTACCACTGATGTGACCTAACCGTTTATGCCAGATTTCAGTTTTATCTCCATGGACTGCATTTACGGAAAAGTTACTAACAGTGGAGCAAATATATAAGTTCAGTTTACGAATGGCAACAAAAAAGGTTTTGGGACCTCTCGTAACTTTCATTCCACCCTTACCCCAAGTACCTTCAAAACCATCATCTTCAAGACAAGCACAAGACATTAAATTATGAGCTAAGTGAGGAACGTGCCTAACATTTTCCAAAGTTATCGAATTTCCAGATTCAAATTTAAGGCACACCATTCCTATTCCAGCAACATCTCGTTTTACATGATCAGCCATAGACACATATCGATTTTTCAAATCGCAATAACAAGAAAAAAGTTGTTTATATGGAGTCATGTGAAATGTGCATGCAGAATCAACCAGCCAATCATTTTCACCAAGATCAGCTAACACAGAGTTCACAGAAGCATGCATGGCCTCAGAAATCATAAACACATCACCTAGATTTTCACTGACAGCTAAGTTCGCCTGTTCAGATTGCTGGTTCTTCTTAGGTTTAGTGCAGTCTTGAATGTAGTGACCATATTCACCGCAATTGTAACATTTACGATTAGTTGGTCTAGGTTTAAACCGATTTTTTTCTTTGCCCTTTTTCTTGGTGGCTTGGTTATTTTGACTGTTGGAAGACTTTTTATATTGAAAACGGTTTTGAGTCTTCCTTTGACAAAATTAACCTCGCCAAGACTTCTAAGAGCGACACCTTTATTGTTTTTCAAATCTAATTCTTTGCTTTTCAAGCCGTTAACAACAGTATCCAAAGTCACTTGATCTCTACCATATTTAATGGCAGATTTCACATCACTGTAAGAATCAGAAATAGTATTCAAAAGCACAATCGGAGTGTAATCATCGATGTTTTTATCTCCAGTTAACTTTATATCTTGAACCAGTTTTGTAAACACGTCTAAATTAGAATCGATGTCTTTGTTTAGATCAAGCTTGTAGCGGAAATTTTTTTCAAGAAGAAACAGTTTATTGGGCAGCGAAGTTTCAGTATACATTTCTTCTAATTTTCCCATAATTCTTTAGCCGAACCATGTTTACCTAATTTTCTTATAGAGTAAGCAAACTCATCAAGTTCAGCCCTTTTATCCGCAGTTACATTAGAAGCGAAAGAGTTATCGATAGCTTTGAAACATTTTTGTTGAATGAGTATGCTTTTCATTTTCTGTTGCCAAATGGCAAAATCACCTTTTCCATCAAATGGGGCCACAGAGAAGGCAAAGATCGTTCCCATTTTAATTTTCAAAATGAACAAAGTTTTTGAAAATTTGTGAAAAACACAAATAAGAAGGAGACGGTTGATTTTATCAAAACGCAGAAACACAATGTAACCAACAAAATCACACAGATAAATAAAATTAAACGAATCCGAAAAATTCAATACCAGGCCCCTACAAGATCCGAGGACGCTTAAGTGGTCCAGGCAGGAGGGTTTTAATGCCCGTTTATGAAAATTTCCAGATTCAAAATAAACACGAAGTAATATCGCAGTAATAAACACACAGAATATCACCAACAATGCGTCAAACAACATACGCAGCAGAAGCAATAACACCAGGACAGTATAGTAACGAGACAGTTAACCCAAAAAATAATATCACGAAGAACAGTAGGCCGCAAAATATCACGAAGGACAGCGAGTCCAAAAATATCACAAAGAACAGTGAGCCCAAAAATATCACCAAGAACAGCGAGCAAAAAAAATATCACAAAGAACAGCGAGCATAAAAAACAGTAAAGAAGAGGGTAAAGCCGATATACCTGAGCGATCCGGGTTGACCCGATTCAGACAGATCCAAACCAAGCTCCGGTACCAATGTTGAGTATTGGTCCGAATCGGGTGATGAATTATTACAATAATTATAACAAATATAACTATTACAAATTCACTTACGGGAAAAGGATTAGGGATTACACAACTTCTAAGTAAAAATTGCAAGAATAAAATTGACTGAAAAATAGTAAAGGAATAGAAAATGCAAACCAACGGGTCGGGTGATGACACTGATTGGTATATCCAACCCGGATCAGTCCTCTGTCTCAGTAGCCCACATCCAGGACTCAAAGGAACCCGCGGCCAACACCAGTAAAGGGACCCAGACCCGGACCGGAAGCAAACCACCAGGAGGAATCGTAGCACACAGCAGGATTCAATCGAAAACCACCCAGAAACACAGATATCATATTTATCTCACAAGTCTCCGTCACAAAGCACTCGATTTATTTCACAGAGAAAAAGAATCGAAGGTAAGTAAACAACTTACTGACTCTCGATTTGTTGTATGTTTATCTCTCACGAAAATGATATTTATAGGAGAATCGAAATAACAAACGAAGAGAGAAAATCGGGCCAACAGATTGGGTTTCCATATCGAAAGAACAGAAACGACCGAGGAGAGAGGGAAACAAAATCGGGAGAGATAAGGGGATGGAGGCGGAAGACACAAAGTGAAAGGATAGGGTTTCTGGGGGGGTTTATATTAGGTCAAATATGAAAACCAACGGCCGGGATAAAGAGAGCCAAATGAATGGCCAGGATTAATCCGGTCAATTAGTAATGGGTAGCTTCCTGGATCCGGGCTGGGCCAATTAAAATGGTGGGCTGCAGGGAAATATTGTATTGGTCATCATAATACTTTAATCATTTTGGCCCACAACCCAACAGCCTTCTTGAGCTTGCACACCTTATGTTCTTAGCCCTCTTTGACAAAACCTAGAGGCTGCTCGAGATAGATTTCTTCTTGCAAATAACCGTTTAAAACTACAGACTTTACATCCATTTGGAACAGTTTCCATCCCTTTTGAGCAGCAAGTGATATAATCAAACGAATGGTGTCGTGTATAAAAACAGGGGCAAATACCTCGTTGAAATATTCTCCCCCCTTTTGTTTGTACCCCTTAGCAACCAAGCGCGCCTTGTATTTGTTGACTGAACCATCCTAGTTGGTTTTTGTTTTGAACACCCATTTGACACCGATCAGAGATTTATTTGGAGGCAAGATAGTAAGCTCCCAAGTGCCATTTCTTTTCGATGGGATTGATCCCCCCGCTCATAGCTTGAATCCACTTTTCTTCTTCCGAAGCTTCTTCATATGAGATTGGATTTCGCCAGCAAAGAATGCATAAAATACTTGAATTGTAGCATCGACCTTTCCGGTTCATCATAAATTTCTCTCTAACTTCTTGTTTTTCTTGCCAACGGTGATGGCGAATTTTGAGGAGAATCATTTCTTCCACCTCTTCGTTTTGAGGTGCTTCATTTTGTTCATCACCAATATCACTTTCTCCGAAATCAAAGATCTCTGAATATGTTGTTCCTGAAACATCAGAAAAAAACATAATTTTTTTTCATCAAAGATCTCTGGATTGTAAAGCTTTTAAGCTTTACTTCTTTCGCTGTAACCAACAAGCACACATTTTTCAGATTTATCATCAAGTTTGGTTCTCAAAGGAGCTGGAATATGCACATAAGCGAGAGAACCGAAAGTCTTCAAGTGACTAACACTCGGCTTCTTGCCAAACCATCTCATTTGGGGTAGAATTTTGCAGACTTTTTGTCGGCGATCTGTTGATCAAATAGACAGCACATGGCACTGCCTCCGCCCAAAATTCAGATGACATATTCTTTTTCTTCAACAAGCATCGAACCATCTCCACGATCATCTTGTTTTTTCATTCCGCAATGCCATTTTGTTGTGGCTTGTACCTTGCTGTCAATTCATGTCTAATACCATGACTTCTACAAAAATCATTGAATAAGTTAGACAAGTACTCCGCCGCGATCACTTCTCAAATTTTTGATTTGACAACTAGAAAACTTTTCACTTTCAAGTTTGAACTCCTTGAAGTAAGAAAGAGCTTTTGATTTTTCTTTCAAAAGATAGACTATTTGGTAGTAATATTTTTATTAGTATTTTATGTATATAATTGTATATTTTGTGTGATAATTTATTATTTTTACCATAGATTTATATTATCTCATTTTGTTAGAATTTTCTATAATTTTATGTCATTTTTGAATAATTAATTAGAATTAAATTATATATGCAGGTTAACCAACCGATACAAGATAGATCAATTGGTTCAAGAACGATATTTTTTCAAAATTAAAATATAGTCACGACTTGTCTAGTTTTATTTGTCTCGTCGAGACGATCGTTTTAAAAAAAATCATCCGAATCCGAGTTCATATGAAGAAGTTATGACCGTTCGAAGGACAATTAAATAGACGGATCATATTGCGCCACATGTTTTCACCGATTGGACCGGAAATTCAACTCTCCGCTGACATCATCCATGACATCAGCATCCCCTTGACAGCCGTGCATAATTGAGTAGTGGGATTTAAAAATTATTATTTTATTAATTTTGAAGTATTATAAATAGGGGAGGAACGTGTAATACCCGTAATTTCGATTTCCGGTAATTTCTTTTCTTTGGCGAAAGTCCGTTTTGATGACTCGCTCATGACCATTTCGTCATTCCGAGAATGATTAATTCTGCACTTTTTGTCATCCGAGTTTGTTTCGGTGTCGTTTTGTTGAGTTCCGTGCTTTTTGGTGACTTTTCCGCACTTGAGCTCGATTCTTGCAAATCTCGTCCGAAACTGTTGTTTCGAGTTTCTCGTAAGTTCATTTAATGTTACTATTCATGTTGCGAGCTTTGGTTTGGTGTTTCGATCGTGTATCGTGATTTTCGGACGTTTTGGGCCATTTTTGTAATTTCCTAAAGTTTGGGGTAATTACTTCCGTTGTCGAATTCCGACACTTCGGGTGGTCGGAATCGTGTGTTATCTTAGCACTTGGATTCGTCTTTGTGAGTACTTCGTAACCGTATCTCCGGTTTTTACTCAGGTTCGAGTTTCGGGGTCGTCCGGACCGTCGGAATGGCCACGACCGAGTCACTGTAACACCCCCAAATCCGCTCAGGGATATTACACGCCGTAGGCCCTCTCCTCGAGGATCTACCAGGCTGATAACTAAAATCAAACATCTAAACCTCGCCTTTAAGGCTAAAATGACTCAGTAGACCGATTTGGTCTTTCAACAAATACATACAACTCATTCCCAACACATACCCACGCAGGGGTCAAAATAAAATAAACTCCCGTACAACGGGGAAAAGATACCGCAGCGGAAAAAGAAAATACAACTGGACCAATACGACATCAACGGAACCTCGTGTGATTAGTATCGTTCATCTTTCATCATCCTTCGTGCCGACCCTGTGCTATGCTCCAAAACCCGAATGCAAAATAGACATCCACCCCGAATACTGGGGTTAGCAAAACTCCACCGCTTTGCTAGTGCAGTACAAGTGCAAAAATACGAGCCATACAATACAAGTTCCAAGAACAATAATAATCAGAATCCTCAAAGATCCAAACGTAAAGAAAAGTACTTCCCGAGGCAAGAGTTTGGGTAAACATTTCCAAAACCGAAAGATCGCAAATAAGGGAAACAATTTACAAAAGCTTTAAAATGCCATCGAGAGTTTTAATAGAAAACAATTTAGGATTATAAAATCCTTCTCTTTCCAAAAGATCGATAGGGTCACAGCCCAAACGCTTGTTTTCGCAAATAGGAAATCACCAACAATTTACAGGTCAAAGCCCAACATCACGTGTCCTCAACGGACGTAAAATCAACGAAACATAATCACGCACGCGCATCGCCAGACCGGACGCTACCACCGACATCCCACTCGAGGCCTCGAAGGACCCTCCCGAGTCTAGCGAAACAAATCACACACATCTCACGGTTGGATCAATCGCTTGTTGCATCCTCGCCACATGATCACATGCCATGTGCCACCGTAGATTATCTCGTGCTCTCACGGTTGGATCAATCACTTGTTGCATCCTCGCCACATGATCACATGCCATGTGCCACCGTAGACCTTCAACCATATCCACACACACACAAATAACATATCATATCAAGGATATTCAAACAATTCGCCAGAGGCATCAAACACTTAGCAAAACACCACGTCAATTCACAACGCACCGAAATGAAATAATATACGCCCACACAATACTAAGTGCAACATGAACACCAAGCATATACATAGAATTCACATAGTTATTCACGAACCACACCAATCACAAACACACACGGTTTTGAAAGGGGCCTTTAACGAGGCAAACCAAATCATTTGAAAACTCAATTAAAACAAACAAACAAACCAAGACGATCACCAATCATCATATCCGCGAAACAAGAAATGTATGGACAAGGTACTTGCCTCGAAACCGGCACGCAAGTATTCCGACGAACACGGCTCAACCGGAAAGCTTCGAAACGCCCAATGCTATCGAAACGGAAGACGACGACGAACGAAAGGGTTCAACACGGTTTCTTCGCAAGAAACACGACCCTAACATCATACAATCAATAAATCAACAATCATACGAGGAAGGATAATCGTAGAACGCCCGAAAACCCCTCTAAGACATTTTACCGACACCTTCAAGGCGTCGGTCAAGGACTCAACTCAAACAACGAATCGATACGATCCAACCATGGAATAACAAGGGAAATGATATAATACATCTAAATAATCATCAATCCATCAAAATCCTAAGTTAAATCGGATTAAACGGACGAAATCGAACAAAATACCCAAAATCCCCAAAATCTCCCAAAAATGGGTTTTAGAAGATTACCTTGAGTGATTCAAGTGTTAAGATCCGTAGAACACGCGTTAGATTGATTATCCGAGCCTCACAACCGAAAAGAAATGATGAAAATCGACCCCCGGATGAAGAACTCTCCCCTCTATCTCTCTCTCTCTCGCGACTCGGTGCAAAAGTGGAAAAGAAATGAGCTCACGCTCGAACCACATTTATAGTGTAACACAAGAGACCATCGGCCGGCCTATCGGCCGATAGGCCCAACCGATACCCTATACAAAATGCCGGCAGAGAGTCTATCGGCCCCCTATCGGCCGAAAGGCTCTGGGACGGTGCCCGACACCGATGGGCCTTCCACTAAAACGACCATATCTCTCTCTCGGACTCGATTGACTCACCGCTTGAACCATTGGAAAGCTAACTCGATGTTCTATAATATTGCAAGATTTATAATTTTTGGAGTTACCAAAAATTAATGGTGATCTAACAAAGACGAACTCATACTTAGAAAAGTCGTTTAGAAATCCTGAATTCAACAAAACGACACCGAAACCCGAACCTGAATACGAACCGAAGATACGGTTACGAAGTACTCACAAAGACGAATCTAAGAGCTAGTAGGACACACAATTCCGACCACCCGAAGGCTCGAAATTCGACAACGGAAGGTAATTACCCCAAACTTTGGGAAATTACGAAAATGGCCCAAATGCCCGAAAATCACGATACGTGATTGAATAACCAAACCGAAGTTCACAACACGTCTAACAAAGTTAAACGGACTTGCGGGAAACTCGAAACAGCAGTTTCGGTCGAGATTCGCAAGAATCGAGCTCAAGTGCGGAAAAGTCGCTAAAAAGCACGGAACTCAACAAAACAACACCGAGACGAACTCGGATGACAAAAAGTGAAGAATTAATCATTCTCGAAATGACGAAATGGTCATGAGCGAGTCGTCAAAACGGACTTCCGCCGAAAAAAGAAAATTACCGAAATTCGAAATTGCGGATATTACATTCTACCCTCCTTAAAAGAAGTTTCGTCCCGAAACTTAAAACAAGTAGGGAGAAGAAATATTCCGCCAGGAAAAACTCAACGAGACACACAAGAATGCGTAACTAATGCCCAACGGCGAAATGTTACAAACAACGCAAAGGAATATACGGCGTGTAAACACGCTCCACGGTGACCAACACAACGTCGCCGTTAGGGATATAATAAAACCGACAAGTGACAAGCGTCATCAAACGGATACTATAGTCAAGTCAATTATCTGATAATCACAAAACACAACGAACGAAAATCAATATGATTGACCAACCCAACGGTACATCAATCAAAACGTGGCCAACCGCTGAACAAATACAGAATTCCACCGCCCAAGGGTTGGAAGATTGAAAACGAGACTAACTTCCCGAACTTAAGGGAATTTCGAAGGAGTCTGAATGTTCAACAATCACGAAACGAGATCAACAAAATCAACAATCAAACGATCGAACCACAAAGATCGAGACAACAAAAATCGAACGATCATGTTCGAATCACAAAGAACAATAAAGTTCAAACAACAACTCCCGTGACGATCGGTGAGAACTACAAGACATGCATTGCAGAAGATCCACAGGAAAGGGAATAGCGATTGAAAAGTCACAACGACAACGAGTTATTCCGAAATAACACCACACTCGTTCGATCAACAAAAGCAAGGAGCAGGCAAGCTCAAATGTCAACGAACATAAATGAGTCGACAGAGTCGAAAACACCAGAGTTCCAAAGCCGATCCACTTCGAATAAGAGAACTAGTAAAACCAGATGATGTCACTTCCGAACAAGGTTCACAAGAATCGAACCGAACTCGAAAAAGTCACAATGATAACCAGATTGACCCAAAACAAGATCACACTGCTCCAACGATTTAAATCAAATACGTAACAAGTTCAAAGTATCAACAAACACGAGCGAGTCGATAGACTCAAGAAAGAGAAAATGCAGGAGTCTAAAAACAACACGGGTACTACATTCGACCTCTTATAAAAGAAGGTCGCCCGCAACTCACAACAAATAAATCAAGGTGACGACACAACAAGCAACCGATGTAAAAATCCTTCAAAGGCCTCTCAAAGCCGATTCGATATCTCAGGTCAAGCGCGAACTCCGAAAGTCTCGTAGCCAATTCACAACCGGATTCGTGTCCTCGAGTCCACACTTGAAATGTGTCATCGACGAGAAAGACAATTTACACGTGCATGCCCCGCACATCACGATTGAAACGTCTCGGCTCGGCATACCGAAAATATAAATGCTCGATACAATGGATCAAAACACCGCAAAACAACATACCGAGATGCCAACTCAAGACAACAAGGAATCATAATACAGATTATATACAACGATTATCATCGTAAAATAATACACACAAACACTTCAAGAACGACGTATCGCTCGCGACCTCAACGGCCCGAACGATAACCAAGACATAATTACAACCATCATGAAACAATCATACATGTACACAAATGTACAACTCAAGTTTTAACAACCCACACTCGTGCGACAACACGCAAATCACCACGAGGTGATAACAAGAAACACCGGGCCACACCTCTCACAGAGGGCTAGTACAACAAATGCGTGGCAACGCCTCGACGTTCATGCCACCAATTCGATCATAATTCGAGGTTAACACCGTAACGAAAGTTCGAAAACCATACACGCATTTCCGGTCCGCAAACAGAATGATAGGTTTTAAAAATGAAAACCACCTTTTGAAAACAGCTTTGGAAACAACATTGATCTTGAGTATCATTTTACAAAAAGTAGTGCAAACACCATTATCGAGACTTTGAAAATCATCTTGCGTTTGAACAAAAATGAGGACACCTTTCCTTTAGTGAAAAACTTTCAAAATATTCGACCCTTGGGTCTAAGCAATCGCATTTGAAAATATCTCAAAAAAAAAAAAATATTTTTGGTCCTCAACCGAAAATTTTTGAAATGTATTATGCATTAGAAAACACAATACCGCGAGAAAATAATTCGCTTTAAAAGTACGTCTCGAATTTCAATTTTCTAAGATACTCAAGGTTTTCAAAAATAATTCAATGGGTTAGAATGCCCAAAAGGTCGATGACGGTAGTACTTATCAAAACTCACAAAATCATTTGAAAACACCCAACTACCGTCAAAACGGTCAAGGCCAACAACTCGGTTAAAGGAATCGATTTTCAAATAAAACTCACGGTAAAATACCGAAAATCATTACAAAGGAACTCACGCAATGGATAAAAGGAATAAAGTCAAACATGCACAATCCATCAACACTACTCCTCATATGAACGAAGTATGAGAGTCAAATAGTCGCAGATCAAGAAATCAAAATCCATAAGAGGATTCCGTCACTTAGCAAATAAATCATAAAAATAGCTCGTGTCACACGAGGCACAACACAAAGAAGGGAGACTTACACCACAGTGTCGCACGAAGATGATGATCGCCCCACGATACTAATCACGACCAACAAACTCGGCACGACGCGTCGCGACACGACTACCAGATAAAAATCCAACGAAACAAGACTCAAACAACACGACTTGACCCGATGTACCAGGTTTCCTCAACCTAAGCCCCGATACCATTTATGTAACACCCCAAATCCGCCAGGATATTACACGCCGTAGGCCCTCTCCTCGAGGATCTACCAGCCGATAACTAAAATCAAACATCTAAACCTCGCCTTTAAGGCTAAAATGACTCAGAGACCGATTTGGTCTTTCAACAAATACATACAACTCATTCCCAACACATACCCACGCAGGGGTCAAAATAAAATAAACTCCCGTAACGGGAAAAGATACCGCAATGAAAAAGAAAATACAACTGACCAATACGACATCAACTAACCTCGTGTGATTAGTATCGTTCATCTTTCATCATCCTTCGTGCCGACTCGTGCTATGCTCCAAAACCCGAATGCAAAAATAGACATCCACCCCCGAATACTGGGTTAGCAAACTCCACCGCTTTGCTAGTGCAGTACAAGTGCAAAAATACGAGCCATACAATACAAGTTCCAAGAACAATAATAATCAGAATCCTCAAAGATCCAAACGTAAAGAAAAGTACTTCCCGAGGCAAGAGTTTGGGTAAACATTTCCAAAACCGAAAGATCGCAAATAAGGGAAACAATTTACAAAACAGCTTTAAAATGCCATCGAGAGTTTTAATAGAAAACAATTTAGGATTATAAAATCCTTCTCTTTCCAAAAGATCGATAGGGTCACACCAAACGCTTGTTTTCGCAAATAGGAAATCACCAACAATTTACGGTGGTCAAAGCCCAACATCACGTGTCCTCAACGGACGTAAAATCAACGAAACATAATCACGCACGCGCATCGCCTAGACCGGACGCTACCACCGACATCCCACTCGAGGCCTCGAAGGACCCTCCCGAGCCGGCTAGCGAAACAAATCACACACATCTCACGGTTGGATCAATCGCTTGTTGCATCCTCGCCACATGATCACATGCCATGTGCCACCGTAGATTATCTCGTGCTCTCACGGTTGGATCAATCACTTGTTGCATCCTCGCCACATGATCACATGCCATGTGCCACCGTAGACCTTCAACCATATCCACACACACACAAATAACATATCATATCAAGGATATTCAAACAATTCGCCCGCAGGCATCAAACACTTAGCAAAACACCACGTCAATTCACAACGCACCGAAATGAAATAATATACGCCCACACACAATACTAAGTGCAACATGAACACCAAGCATATACATAGAATTCACATAGTTATTCACGAACCACACCAATCACAAAACACACACGGTTTTGAAAGGGGCCTTTAACGAGGCTAACCAAATCTTTTGAAAACTCATTTCAAACAAACAAACAAACCAAGACGATCACCAATCATCATATCCGCGAAACAAGAAATGTATGGACAAGGTACTTGCCTCGAAACCGGCACGCAAGTATTCCGACGAACACGGCTCAACCGGAAAGCTTCGAAACGCCCAATGCTATCGAAACGGAAGACGACGACGAACGAAAGGGTTCAACACGGTTTCTTCGCAAGAAACACGACCCTAACATCATACAATCAATAAATCAACAATCATACGAGGAAGGATAATCGTAGAACGCCCGAAAACCCCTCTAAGACATTTTACCGGACACCTTCAAGGCGTCGGTCAAGGACTCAACTCAAACAACGAATCGATACGATCCAACCATGGAATAACAAGGGAAATGATATAATACATCTAAATAATCATCAATCCATCAAAATCCTAAGTTAAATCGGATTAAACGGACGAAATCGAACAAAATACCCAAAATCCCCAAAATCTCCCAAAAATGGGTTTTAGAAGATTACCTTGAGTGATTCAAGTGTTAAGATCCGTAGAACACGCGTTAGATTGATTATCCGAGCCTCACAACCGAAAAGAAATGATGAAAATCGACTTCGGATGAAGAACTCTCCCCTCTATCTCTCTCTCGCGACTCGGTGCAAAAGTGGAAAAGAAATGAGTCGCTCACGCTCGTAACCACATTTATAGTGTAACACAGAGACTTATCGGCCGGCCTATCGGCCGATAGGCCCAACCGATACCCTATACAAAATGCCGGGCAGAGAGTCTATCGGCCCCCTATCGGCCGAAAGGCTCTCGGACGGTGCCCGACACCGACGCCTTCCACTAAAACGACCATATCTCTCTCGCCTGACTCGATTGACTCACCGCTTGAACCATTGGAAAGCTAACTCGATGTTCTATAATATTGCAAGATTTATAATTTTTGGAGTTACCAAAAATTAATGGTGATCTAACAAAGACGAACTCATACTTAGAAAAGTCGCTTAGAAATCGAATTCAACAAAACGACACCGAAACCCGAACTCGAATACGAACCGAAGATACGGTTACGAAGTACTCACAAAGACGAATCTAAGAGCTAGTAGGACACACAATTCCGACCACCCGAAGGCTCGAAATTCGACAACGGAAGGTAATTACCCCAAACTTTGGGAAATTACGAAAATGGCCCAAATGCCCGAAAATCACGATACGTGATTGAATAACCAAACCGGTTCACAACACGTCTAACAAAGTTAAACGGACTTGCGGAAACTCAAACAGTTAGCTTCGGTCGAGATTCGCAAGAATCGAGCTCAAGTGCGGAAAAGTCGCTAAAAAGCACGGAACTCAACAAAACAACACCGAGACGAACTCGGATGACAAAAAGTGAAGAATTAATCATTCTCGAAATGACGAAATGGTCATGAGCGAGTCGTCAAAACGGACTTCCGCCGAAAAAAGAAAATTACCGAAATTCGAAATTGCGGATATTACAGTCACGGCCGGAGCAGGGCCTGGCCTGGCCGAGTTACGGCCGTAAGGTGCCGGTTACGGCCGTAATGTGTGCCAATTACGGCCATAAGGCGTGATCGGGTACGGCCGTACGGGCGCTGGGCATCTTCCGGACGAAGGCCGGTTACGGCCGTAATGTGTGCCAGTTACGGTCGTAAGTGTCCGACAGTTGGTGGGCAGATTTTTTGACGAATGCCGGTTACGGCCGTAAGGCCTGCCGAGTACGGCCGTAAGGCCGAGTTACGGCCATAAGGCACTGCCGGTTACGGCCGTAAGCGTCCGGCAGTGTCCGGCTATATAAGGCCTGGCAGCCCGTTTTTACTCATTTCTTCACTTTTCTTGCGGCTATCGGACGGGTGCGACGGGAAATAGGGTTCTTGGTCGATTCTACTCAATTCCAAGACGGTTTGGAAGATCCTTGTCAATTATATCATCATCCAATCCTTGTTCTTCGTCGGATCGAGGTAATTCTTCCGTAGAACCCTAGTTATGTAATTTTGGGGGTTTCTTCGTGATTCTTCGATTTAATCCGTGGTGGATGAATTTATTATGGTATTCTTGTTGTATTGGCCATGATCTTCGGATTTTGTAACTCATATATCGATTTTATCACCCGGGACTAGATTTCCGATTTCTTCGAAGGAACCCTCAGATCCTTGTTGTTTCTCCGGTTGATTCGGATTCCGTTTAACGTTATTTATCCGTGGTGATGTTATTTTCGTAGCGATCGTGAGGTTTTCGAATTCTTGGTCGTTTTCGGAAGTTCGAGGGCTATCCGACCGCGTTCGTTCGTTGTTTCGTTGCTCGCGGTACCGAGGCAAGTATCTTGTCCATACGTTTCATGTTTCGTAGGCATAATTATTGATAAATGATTTTATGCAAAATCCAATGTTTAATGAACATAAAGAGGGATCGGTATGTTCTCGATAAATGTTGTCTTTCAACAATAATTCTTGTACTTCGTGAATATATGTGTTCTCGGAATATATGTGTTGGTTTTGTATGTTGAAAGATGCTACGATCACTTTGAGTGAGTTTAATAGACTGTAATCCTTTGCCGGGGATTACGTAATGTTATGTGTACTTGTTTGGTAAGAACGTAATGTGTGTGATATTAGTTGTTATTCCTTCGTGAGGAGGTTGTGACACTTGGTGTTGTTTGGTATTGGTATTTGCTTGTGGTTGTGTGACATTAGTTGTGAGTGTACGTCGACTATAGTGGCCATTCTAGCGAAGTACCTAACATTTGTATGCATATTCTAGTATTCGAATTATGGCTTCCCGTGGAATTGTGGATGATATGTGTATGTTCACTTAGGAATTGGTCCGACGGGGCCTCTAGGGATATGTTGCCGTGAGTTTCGTATCGAGAACTATGGTTAACCACCCAGGGATGTCCGACGGGGCTCTGCGGGGTACGGTGGCCGTGAGTCTCGTACCAAGGTTAACTTTGAAATGTTTTGTTGGAGAACTGTGATCTTTGGCGCATATTTCGTCTGATTAGAATGGCAGTTCAAATGGTATCATACTTGGCTGGAATGGCACCAATAAATGTGTTGTGTATGATTCGTCTCTTGGTTGTGATAATTTGGTATGGGTACGTGAGTCCTGTGGTTGCTCTGTGCATTGTAGCTCTGTGGTATGTTGAGTGAGACTGTTGTCATGGTAATGTTTGATACGGTGTAATTTCCACCGGGTTATTCTTGCGAGTATGTGATGTGGATGATTTGGGTCGTGGACCCCTGTGTTGTGATTGGAATGTTATGATTGGGTCGTGGACCCTGTTATCTGCTATCGGAATTGTATTTTGAAATAAACGATTGTTGGGCTATGTACCTAAGTGTTTCGAAAGGCTTGAAAATTATTAAACCCCAAATGCTTTCAAAACTCCCGAGATCGTACAATGTTTTGTAAGATGTAAAATGGTTTTATTTCCTATCTTTCATAATTCAAACTGTTTGATCAAGCGAATTATCTCGGGAAGTATATTCATGATTTCTATGTTCTTGGAGTATGATATGTATGGCTTGTCTTTGTATTTATACTTGCACTAGCAAAACAGTGGAGTTTTGCTAACCCCCGAGTCTTCGGGGGGTGGATGTCCTGCTTAAGGCCCGTGTACTTGCAGGTTGCCGGGGAGCAATTCACAGGATCGTTACGAAGGATGATGGAAGACGACGATACTAATCACATGAAGACCGGTGTTGAGTCTTTTGGAGATGTCTTGTTGCCTTGTCCTTCCGTTGTGTCTATTATTTCCGTTTTACGGGAATGTTGATTTATGTTAACTCCTGTGTGGGTATGAGTTACGAGAAAGAGTAATGTAGGGTTGATGTGTATGTTGTGGTAAAGACCAAATCGGTCTAATGGTCCGTTAATTACACATGTCGGTATGTAATGTATCGTATTGTATTGTGGTGTTTCTGTATTTAGCCTGGTAGATCCTCACGGCGAGGGTCTACGGCGCTGTAATATTCCCGAGTGGTCTGGGGGTGTTACAGAATATGGTATCAGAGACAGGTTGCGGAAACCTAGGCTGTCGGGTCGAGTTGTGTGTTTTCGGGTATTGTCTTATCTTGTCTTGTCAAATTTTGTCTGACTGAGTCGTGTCGCGACGCGTCGTCTGAGGTGTCGGTCGTGATTAGTATCGAGGTGCAGCCATCATCTTCGTGCGATCTGTGGATGTAAGTCTCCCTACTTTGTTGCGTCCCGTGTTATACGAGCTTGTGTGATTATATGTTATTATGTGGAGTTTAAATGTGCCTGGTGAATACGTACTCCATACTTGTTTGATTCTTGTATTGTGCTAGAATGAAAAGTGATACCGGTGTATAAATGTGTGTATATATTGTGTGAATCGTTTTATTGAAGTAATGGCTTGATGTGATACCGCAAGGAAAGTTTGTCAATGTGATATTTCAAAGTTTAATTATTTTGAAGAGTCATGTAAATTTTATTTTTAAACATCCTTCAAGAAAGGAAAATTTTTGATTCGTATGATGACCTCGAGACCGGAATTTTTTTTAGAACTTAACTACTTATATTTTATTTTCACCTTGCCTTGCAAGTTTTCAAAATTTGATTTAAAAAAAAACTCAAATGAGGTCTACCAAAATTTACTCGAAACGTGGCTCTTGCTTTCAACTTTTTGATTTCATGATCGTCGGTTCAGGGGTATGTAGTGATGTCGGCATTATTATTTGGTCAATAATGCTCAAAATTGTGATTAAGTTGGTGGTGTGAACGTTAAGTCGTCCTAAATGCACTTGTTGTGAGAGTCCTCATTACTGAGAGATAGGATTTCAGTTTTAGATGTTAATTATCTTATGACGGTCGCTTGTGTGATACTGTAATTACGTGGACAGATGATGTTGAAGTGTGATTGGATTTGATGGTAATGGTTCGTATTTTGATATAGTGGTAAATTATATCTGTTGTGTGTGTGTTCGAAAACACTTTTCTGAAAATTTTATAAACTTGAACGAGTTGTGGAAAATTAAAATTCATAAAGTTTTGACAAAGTTAATTTCAAACCGAGGTACCAAAAACACTCTCAAAATTTTATTTTGAATAATCATGCAAATCCAAAGATTTCCAAATGACACCATTTAAAAGGATACCTCGTGGATCTTCTTATCGAGTTGCTATTAGTTGTCTTATGTGATATATCAAGCCAAGTTGGCAATTTGGTACATTATTTTGCGATGTTGTACCATCAGACCGAGAGAGTATCCGCTAATATGCCGAGGGGCAAAGGGCGCGGTCGTGACCACGGTACAGCAAACATGGAGATTAGATGCGGGACCAAGAGAAGATTTTCTGAAGGTTGCTATTCTAGCACTTCGCTCGTTGTTTAGGTTTCGGGGACGAAACCTCTTTTAAAGGTGATATGGTGTAATACCCATATTTTTCGCTGTTTTATTCGACTCTATCGATTCGCTTATGTCACGATATTTTCTGGACTTTTTCTACTCTTCACTTTTTGTTGTTTGAACAAGTTGCGGTGTTGTTTTGGTTTAATCCAATTGTCGTTGTGACTTTTTTTTTTTTCCGAATTCGGTTCCGCTCCTGTGAATCTTATGTAAATGCATATCTTGTCGTTTTCACCGGATCGTATATATTGTCTTGAGTCGAGCTGTGAACTATGGGGATGCTATTCAATTTTCGTTATTCGTTATGATTCGTACATGATTGATCGGCTGTCATTGTCTCGATCGTTGTAATTCAATTGTTTGATTGTTCGGTTTTTGTTGATCTCGTTCCGTGATTGTTGAATGTTCAGACTCCTTCGTAATTCCCTTAAGTTAGGGAAATTAGTCTCGTTTTCAATCTTCCAACCCTTGGGCGGTGGAATTCCGTATTTGTTCAGCGACTGGCTCGCGTTTTGATTGATGTACAGTTGGGTTGGTCAATCATATCGATTTTCGTTCATTGTGTTTTATGATTATTCGGATAATTGACTTGACCATATTATCAGTTTGATGACGCTTGTCACTTGTTGGTTTTATTATGTCTCTATCGGTGGCGTTGTGTTGGTCGTCGTGGAGCGTGTTTTCACGCCGTATGTGTCTTTGCGTTTCTTGCAGCATTTCGCCGTTGGGCGCGAGTTCTCGGTTTTTGTGTATCTCGTCGAGTTTTCCTGGTGGGGATATTGCTTCTCCCTACTTGTTTTAAGTTTCGGGACGAAACTTCTTTTAAGGAGGATAGTATGTAATACCCGTAATTTTGATTTCCGGTAATTTCTTTTCTTTGGCGAAAGTCCGTTTTGACGACTCGCTCATGACCATTTTGTCATTCCAAGAATGATTAATTCTGAACTTTTTGTCATCCGAGTTTGTTTCGGTGTCGTTTTGTTGAGTTCCGTGCTTTATGGCGACTTTTCCGCACTTGAGCTCGATTCTTTCAAATCTCGTCCGAAACTGTTGTTTCGAGTTTCTTGTAAGTTCATTTAATGTTACTATTCATGTTGCGAGCTTTGGTTTGGTGTTTCGATCGTGTATCGTGATTTTCGGACGTTTTGGGCCATTTTTGTAATTTCCTAAAGTTTGGGGTAATTACTTCCGTTGTCTAATTCCGACACTTCGGGTGGTCGGAATCGTGTGTTCTATTAGCGCTTGGATTCGTCTTTGTGAGTACTTCGTAACCGTATCTCCAGTTTTTACTCAGGTTCGGGTTTCGGGGTCGTCCGGGCCGTCGGAATGGCCACGGCCGAGTCACGGCCGGAGCAGGGCCTGGCCGAGTTACGGCTGTAAGGTGCCGGTTACGGCCGTAATGTGTGCCAGTTACGGCCGTAAGGCGTGATCGGGTACGGCCGTACGGGCGCTGGGCATCTTCCGGACGAAGGCCGGTTACGGCCGTAATGTGTGCCAGTTACGGCCGTAAGTGTCCGACAGTTGGTGGGCAGATTTTTTGACGAATGCCGGTTACGGCCGTAAGGCCTGCCGAGTACGGCCGTAAGGGCCGAGTTACGGCCGTAAGGGCCGAGTTACGGCCGTAAGGCACTGCCGGTTACGGCCGTAAGCGTCCGGCAGTGTCCGGCTATATAAGGCTTGGCAGCCCGTTTTTACTCATTTCTTCACTTTTATTGCGGCTATCGGACGGGTGCGACGGGAAATAGGGTTCTTGGTCGATTCTACTCAATTGCAAGACGTTTTGGAAGATCCTTGTCAATTATATCATCATCCAATCCTTGTTCTTCGTCGGATCGAGGTAATTCTTCCGTAGAACCCTAGTTATGTAATTTTGGGGGTTTCTTCGTGATTCTTCAATTTAATCCGTGGTGGATGAATTTATTATGGTATTCTTGTTGTCTTGGCCATGATCTTCGGATTTTGTAACTCATATATCGATTTTATCACCCGGGACTTGATTTCCGATTTCTTCGAAGGAACCCTCGGATCCTTGTTGTTTCTCCGGTTGATTCAGATTCCGTTTAACTTTATTTATCCGTGGTGATGTTATTTTCGTAGCGATCGTGAGGTTGTCGAATTCTTGGTCGTTTTCGGAAGTTCGAGGGCTATCCGACCGTGTTCGTTCGTTGTTTCGTTGCTCTCGGTACCGAGGCAAGTATCTTGTCCATACGTTTCATGTTTCGTAGGCATAATTATTGATAAATGATTTTATGCGAAATCCAATGTTTAATGAACATAAAAAGGGATCGGTATGTTCTCGATAAATGTTGTCTTTCAACAATAATTCTTGTACTTCGTGAATATATGTGTTCTCGGAATATATGTGTTGGTTTTGTATGTTGAAAGATGCTACGATCACTTTGAGTGAGTTTAATAGACCGTAATCCTTTGCCGGGGATTACGTAATGTTATGTGTACTTGTTCGGTAAGAACGTAACGTGTGTGATATTAGTTGTTATTCCTTCGTGAGGAGGTTGTGACACTTGGTGTTGTTTGGTATTGGTATTTGCTTGTGGTTGTGTGACATTAGTTGTGAGTGTACGTCGACTATAGTGGCCATTCTAGCGAAGTACCTAACATTTGTATGCATATTCTAGTATTCGAATTATGGCTTCCCGTGGCGTTGTGGATGATATGTGTATGTTCACCTAGGGATTGGTCCGACGGGGCCTCTAGGGATACGTTGCCGTGAGTTTCGTATCGCGAACTATGGTTAACCACCCAGGGATGTCCGACGAGGCTCTGCGGGGTACGGTGGCCGTGAGTCTCGTACCAAGGTTAACTTTGAAATGTTTTGTTGGAGAACTGTGATCTTTGGCGCATATTTCGTCTGATTAGAATGGCACTTCAAATGGTATCGTACTTGGCTGGAATGGCACCAATAAATGTGTTGTGTATGATTCGTCTCTTGGTTGTGATAATTTGGTATGGGTACGTGAGTCCTGTGGTTGCTCTGTGCATTGTAGCTCTGTGGTATGTTGAGTGAGACTGTTGTCATGATAATGTTTGATACGGTGTAATTTCCACCGGGTTATTCTTGCGAGTATGTGATGTGGATGATTTGGGTCGTGGACCCCTGTGTTGTGATTGGAATGTTATGATTGGGTCGTGGACCCTGTTATCTGCTATCGGAATTGTATTTTGAAATAAACGATTGTTGGGCTATGTCCCTAAGTGTTTCGAAAGGCTTGAAAATTCTTAAACCCCAAATGCTTTCAAAACTCCCGAGATCGTACAATGTTTTGTAAGATGTAAAATGGTTTTATTTCCTATCTTTCATAATTCAAACTGTTTGATCAAGCGAATTATCTCGGGAAGTATATTCATGATTTCTATGTTCTTGGAGTATGATATGTATGGCTTGTCTTTGTATTTATACTTGCACTAGCAAAATAGTGGAGTTTTGCTAACCCCCGAGTCTTCGGGGGGTGGATGTCTGTTTTGCGTCCAGGTACTTGCAGGTTGCCGGGGAGCAATTCACAGGATCGTTACGAAGGATGATGGAAGACGACGATACTAATCACATGAAGACCGGTGTTGAGTCTTTTGGCAATGTCTTGTTGCTTTGTCCTTCCGTTGTGTCTATTATTTCCGTTTTACGGGAATGTTGATTTATGTTAACCCCTGTGTGGGTATGAGTTACGAGAAAGAGTAATGTAGGGTTGATGTGTATGTTGTGGTAAAGACCAAATTGGTCTAATGGTCCGTTAATTACCCATGTCGATATGTAATGTATCGTATTGTATTGTGGTGTTTCTGTATTTAGCCTGGTAGATCCTCACGGAGAGGGTCTACGGCGCTGTAATATTCTCGAGTGGTCTGGGGGTGTTACAGAACGTGTAGTGTGTCGGAGGAGAAAAAAATAGAGAGATGTTATTGTAAGAGAGAGAAATAAAAATATTATGTAATAAATTATATTTGAGTAATAATGTTATAAAATATTTATTTATTTGTGTTGTTATTATGAGTGAGTAATTTTCTTTTACTGGGGTTATGATGAAACCATGTCTATTTTATTATTATTATTATTATTATTATTTTTTTTTTTAATTATTATTATTTTTTTTATTAAAAAATATTCATAGAATTGCAAAAAATTAGTGGGAAGCCTCGAAACCAACTGGGCCCCCACACCTCTAGCAATGGTAAAACCAATCCTATTAAAAATATGAAGTGCAACACGCGCTCC
Organism: Orobanche coerulescens; assembly: GCA_033398695.1. Taxonomy (NCBI): domain Eukaryota; kingdom Viridiplantae; phylum Streptophyta; class Magnoliopsida; order Lamiales; family Orobanchaceae; genus Orobanche; species Orobanche coerulescens. Next base: position 28,161,952 of record CM065804.1, read on the forward strand.
AATGTCTTGAGTCGTAGAGAATCGCCGAATACGCTTAAGCAAGATAACTGCATCCTTCTCAAGTTCTCCAAAAGAAGAAAAAGAAAAGGGGAGAAACTCATATCCAATATCAGCACATTTCACATCGTACTTGACACGTTTACGGTGTGCAGCATCATCGTACTTATTATTATTATTATTATAATTATTATTATTTATATAATAATTCCAACTAAATATATTTAACGATTGTGATTTTCGCTTCAAAAGGAGAATATTATTTCATCAATTATATCACGTATTTTTTTTAGTTATAAATTCCCCATTACTTTTCAAGTGAAAGAAAATCTATATTTGAATTATACTTTTGTACTTATTGTTAAATCTATAGGAAAATAGTGAGATTGATTTCAAAATCTATTCCCTGAATTTCTTGGAATTAAAATTTAAAATAAATAATAAATAGACATTGGTGGAATCTAAACCCTGCTAAATTATTTAAAAATCTATTTATCTAAAATTTAATTAAAAATTATTATTATTTATTGCAATTATTTCAATCATTCCATCTATCAAATTATTTGGGACTAGGTTAGAGTTTAATATAATTTGGTTTAATACGATAGAAATATTTTTACTTCGCCATCATAGTCCTCCCTGTGGAATCGACCTTGCACTGCATTTTTACATCGAACGAATCATGCGGTTGCAACTATTAGACTAAAGAATCAACAACAAATTTTTGGCGCCATTGCCGGGGAGGCGCAAACGAAGTACAAGAAGACTGTCGTCACCAAGTTAGTTAAATTCTTCTACTAGTTATTTATTTTACTGCTTCTCTTTATTATTATTATCTGTCTTTTTAATATTCATTTTAGATTGTGTTAGTATAAATAATAGTTAGCGGTAGAATTTATTTTCTTTTTATGTTCATAAAAATTCTGAAAAATATAAAAAATTATAATAATAAATAAAAAATATAAGTAATAATCATAATAAAAAACTGCTGTTCATTTTCGTAAAAATAATAATAAAATAATAAAAATAAAAAAAAGTCCAAAAATTTTTAACAAATCTAAAAAATCTGAAAAGGTTTAAAAAAATCAGAACTTATTTATTTTTATTTTAAAAAAATCTGGAAAACTAAAAAAAAATTGGACCTTAATGTAAAATATTTGTAATTCTGGAATATTACTATTAACAAAAATCGAAATTTTTTAATTTAAATTTGAACAAATAAAATAATTTAAAATAAATCTAGAATATATTTATAAACTATTTTTTATTTAAAAACTAAAATTGGAATATTGTTTTCCATAATAAATAAAAATCTTAATTATTATTTTATTTTTAAAAAGTAAAACTTGCTGGTTTTATTTTCTTAAACAATTTACTTTTCATAAAAAATCTAAAAAAAAAACTGATTAAGAATTAATAATTTAAATAATCTGGAATATATATAATAAAAAATTATTATCTCTATTTCTAAACTTTGACTTTTTTTAATAAAAACATAAACTTATTTTTTTAAATAAAATTACAATATTTTAATAAAAAGGGAAAATACTAAAAAATAACTAAAAACTTGAAAATTTATAAAAAAAACCAGAAATAAAAATTGGCAATAAAAAAAACTATTTTTATTGTTTGCATAAATAAAATAAAGTTTGTAATATTTATTCTTCTTAAAGAAATTTGAAGTTATTTTCCCGTGAAAAAAATATATATTTGGATATATATATATATATATATATATATATATATATATATATATATGTGTGTGTGTGTGTGTGTGTGTGTGTGTGTGTGTGTGTGTGTGTGAGCTCAATATTATTAGCCTAAGAATATAATAAATTATAAAATATATAAAATGAAAAAAAAAATCAGAATTTGTTTGTAAAACTTTAAAATAATTTATATCTTGTCTTTAGTTTAAATACAATCTTGTAGTGGTAAATTTAGATTGTGTTTTTAGTTGTTATGTTTCATTTACAGTAGTTTAATTGCAATATTTCTCGTCGTATAATTTAGTTTATCAATAGATATTGCTTACGTAGATCAATTAGTAAGTTTATTAATTTGGATTCGGTTACATCCTACAATATTAGTAATAATTATAATAATTGTCATTATTATTAATAATAAGAATTAAAAAACTCCAAAAAATTATTAAAACAATAAAATCCTTTAAAAGATTCAATAGGAGATTGATATTTTTCACTCACTGCTTTGTTCGATTTGAATAGAGAAAAGCTAAATATCAATTTTGTACAAACTGATTTTGAAAACTGACTAAATTTTGGCAAAAAGGCCTCTGTTGAACATGCCGAAGAAAGTTAGATTTTAAGTGCGATCGTTGTGACGCCTCCAACGATCTGGAAGTTCGCTCGACTATCATAATATGGTTTGTATGCAAAGTTAAAAAATTGAAATATTGGTGAATGCAAGTTTGGCAACGAAATAATAAAGGTCGATTAATGAGAAGAATATTGTCCTTAACTAAAATTGAAGTTCAACAAACAAAACCGATACAAAAAATGGACGAAATCGAATATCGAAATAATCAAGTAGCAAAAGAGAAAATTTTAATAGAATATTTTTCTCCTGTAACTGCTAATTCTCCTTTTTGCATAGTGTTGTCTACAACTAACGCAACTCATTTCGAACTTAAGCTATCAATATTTCAACTTCTTCCATCTTTTCACGGTTTGGAAAGAAAAGATCCGTATATGCATGTCAAGGAATTTCTCGACATTTATTCTACTTTTCGATTCCAAAATTTCTCTGATAAGTCTGTCAAACTTAGACTATTTCAATTTTCTCTCAAAGATAAAGCAAAATTCTGGCCAAATTCTCTTCAAGCAAGAACAATTACTTGTTGGGACCAACAAATGAATAAATTTCTCGCAAACTTTTTTCCAATGTCCAAAATAGATAGTCTTAGAAGAGAAATATTAGAATTTTTCCAAAAAGAAAATGAAGAATTTTATGAGTGTTGTGAAACTCAAAAAATGAATTTTGCACGGACCACAAGATTCTGAAGTATATCTTCAGCCAGAAGGAATTGAACATGAGGCAACGTAGGTGGCTAGAATTAATCAAGGACTACGATCTTGAGATTCTTTATCAAAATTGTGATTATGTTGGTGGTGTGAACGTTAAGTCGTCCTAAATGCACTTGTTGTGAGAGTCCTCATTACTGAGAGATAGGATTTCAGTTTTAGATGTTAATTATCTTATGACGGTCGCTTGTGTGATACTGTAATTACGTGGACAGATGATGTTGAAGTGTGATTGGATTTGATGGTAATGGATCGTATTTTGATATAGTGGTAAATTATATACATTTGTGTGTGTGTTAACGCTTTTAAAATTTTATAAACTTGAACGAGTTGTGGAAAATTAAAATTCATAAAGTTTTGACAAAGTTAATTTCAAACCGAGGTACCAAAAACACTCTCAAAATTTTATTTTGAATAATCATGCAAATCCAAAGATTTCCAAATGACACCATTTAAAAGGATACCTCGTGGATCTTCTTATCGAGTTGCTATTAGTTGTCTTATGTGATATATCAAGCCAAGTTGGCAATTTGGTACATTATTTTGCGATGTTGTACCATTGTATTGAGAGAGTATCCGCTTAATATGCCGAGGGGCAAAGGGCGCGGTCGTGACCACGGTACAGGCAGTCATGGAGATTAGATGTGGGACCAAGAGAAGATTTTCGGGAAGGTTGCTATTCTAGCACTTCGCTCTCGTTGTTTAGGTTTCGGGGACGAAACCTCTTTTAAAGGTGATATGGTGTAATACCCATATTTTTCGCTTTCGTTTTATTCGACTCTATCGATTCGTTTGCGTTCGTCGATATTTTCTGGACTTTTTCTACTCTTCACTTTTTGTTGTTTGAACAAGTTGCGGTGTTGTTTTGGTTTAATCCAATTGTCGTTGTGACTTTTTTTTTTCCGAATTCGGTTCCGCTCCTGTGGATCTTATGTAAATGCATATCTTGTCGTTTTCACCGGATCATATATATTGTCTTGAGTCGAGCTGTGAACTATGGGGATGCTATTCAATTTTCGTTATTCGTTATGATTCGTACATGATTGATCGACTGTCATTGTCTCGATCGTTGTAATTCAATTGTTTGATTGTTCGGTTTTTGTTGATCTCGTTCCGTGATTGTTGAATGTTCAGACTCCTTCGTAATTCCCTTAATTTAGGGAAATTAGTCTCGTTTTCAATCTTCCAACCCTTGGGCGGTGGAATTCCGTATTTGTTCAGCGACTGGCTCGCGTTTTGATTGATGTACAGTTGGGTTGGTCAATCATATCGATTTTCATTCGTTGTGTTTTATGATTGTTCGGATAATTGACTTGACCATATTATCAGTTTGATGATGCTTGTCACTTGTTGGTTTTATTATGTCTCTATCGGTGGCGTTGTGTTGGTCGTCGTGGAGCGTGTTTTCACGCCGTATGTGTATTTGCGTTTCTTGCAGCATTTCGCCGTTGGGCGCGAGTTCTCGGTTTTTGTGTATCTCGTCGAGTTTTCCTGGTGGGGATATTGCTTCTCCCTACTTGTTTTAAGTTTCGGGACGAAACTTCTTTTAAGGAGGGTAGTATGTAATACCCGTAATTTCGATTTCCGGTAATTTCTTATCTTTGGCGAAACTCCGTTTTGACGACTCGCTCATGACCATTTCGTCATTCCAAGAATGATTAATTCTGCACTTTTTGTCATCCGAGTTTGTTTCGGTGTCGTTTTGTTGAGTTCCGTGCTTTTTGGCGACTTTTCCGCACTTGAGCTCGATTCTTGCAAATCTCGTCCGAAACTGTTGTTTCGAGTTTCTCGTAAGTTCATTTAATGTTACTATTCATGTTGCAAGCTTTGGTTTGGTATTTCGATCGTGTATCGTGATTTTCGGACGTTTTGGGCCATTTTTGTAATTTCCCAAAGTTTGGGGTAATTACTTCCGTTGTCGAATTCCGACACTTCGGGTGGTCGGAATCGTGTGTTCTCTTAGCGCTTGGATTCGTCTTTGTGAGTACTTCGTAACCGTATCTCCGGTTTTTACTCAGGTTCGGGTTTCGGGGTCGTTCGGGCCGTCGGAATTGCCACGGCCGAGTCACGGCCGGAGCAGGGCCTGGCCTGGCCGAGTTACGGCCGTAAGGTGCCGGTTACGGCCGTAATGTGTGCCAGTTACGGCCGTAAGGCGTGATCGGCACGGCCGTCTGGCGCTGGGCATCTTCGGACGAAGGCGATTCGGCCGTAATGTGTGCGATTCTGGCCGTAAGTGTCCGGCGATTGGTGGCGATTTTTGACGAATGCGATTCACGGCCATAAGGCTGCCGAGTACGGCCGTAAGGGCGAGTTACGGCCGTAAGGCACCTTCGGTCTGGCCGTAAGCGTCATTAGTGTCCGGCTATATAAGGCCTGGCAGCCCGTTTTTACTCATTTCTTCACTTTTCTTGCGGCTATCGGACGGGTGCGACGGGAAATAGGGTTCTTGGTCGATTCTACTCAATTCCAAGATGTTTTGGAAGATCCTTGTCAATTATATCATCATCCAATCCTTGTTCTTCGTCGGATCGAGGTAATTCTTCCGTAGAACCCTAGTTATGTAATTTTGGGGGTTTCTTCGTGATTCTTCGATTTAATCCGTGGTGGATGAATTTATTATGGTATTCTTGTTGTCTTGGCCATGATCTTCGAATTTTGTAACTCATATATCGATTTTATCACCCGGGACTTGATTTCCGATTTCTTCGAAGGAACCCTCGGATCCTTGTTGTTTCTCCGGTTGATTCAGATTCCGTTTAACGTTATTTATCCGTGGTGATGTTATTTTCGTAGCGATCGTGAGGTTGTCGAATTATTGGTCGTTTTTGGAAGTTCGAGGGCTATCCGACCGTGTTCGTTCGTTGTTTCGTTGCTCGCGGTACCGAGGCAAGTATCTTGTCCATACGTTTCATGTTTCGTAGGCATAATTATTGATAAATGATTTTATGCGAAATCCAATGTTTAATGAACGTAAAAAGGGATCAGTATGTTCTCGATAAATGTTTTCTTTCAACAATAATTCTTGTACTTCGTGAATATATGTGTTCTCGGAATATATGTGTTGGTTTTGTATGTTGAAAGATGCTACGATCACTTTGAGTGAGTTTAATAGACCGTAATCCTTTGCCGGGGATTACGTAATGTTATGTGTACTTATTCGGTAAGAACGTAATGTGTGTGATATTAGTTGTTATTCCTTCGTGAGGAGGTTGTGACACTTGGTGTTGTTTGGTATTGGTATTTGCTTGTGGTTGTGTGACATTAGTTGTGAGTGTACGTCGACTATAGTGGCCATTCTAGCGAAGTACCTAACATTTGTATGCATATTCTAGTATTCGAATTATGGCTTCCCGTGGCGTTGTGGATGATATGTGTATGTTCACCTAGGAATTGGTCCGACGGGGCCTCTAGGGATACGTTGCCGTGAGTTTCGTATCGCGAACTATGGTTAACCACCCAGGGATGTCCGACGGGGCTCTGCGGGGTACGGTGGCCGTGAGTCTCGTACCAAGGTTAACTTTGAAATGTTTTGTTGGAGAACTGTGATCTTTGGCGCATATTTCGTCTGATTAGAATGGCAGTTCAAATGGTATCATACTTGGCTGGAATGGCAACAATAAATGTGTTGTGTATGATTCGTCTCTTGGTTGTGATAATTTGGTATGGGTACGTGAGTCCTGTGGTTGCTCTGTGCATTGTAGCTCTGTGGTATGTTGAGTGAGACTGTTGTCATGGTAATGTTTGATACGGTGTAATTTCCACCGGGTTATTCTTGCGAGTATGTGATGTGGATGATTTGGGTCGTGGACCCCTGTGTTGTGATTGGAATGTTATGATTGGGTCGTGGACCCTGTTATCTGCTATCAGAATTGTATTTTGAAATAAACGATTGTTGGGCTATGTCCCTAAGTGTTTCGAAAGGCTTAAAAATTCTTAAACCCCAAATGCTTTCAAAACTCCCGAGATCGTACAATGTTTTGTAAGATGTAAAATGGTTTTATTTCATATCTTTCATAATTCAAACTGTTTGATCAAGCGAATTATCTCGGGAAGTATATTCATGATTTCTATGTTCTTGGAGTATGATATGTATGGCTTGTCTTTGTATTTATACTTGCACTAGCAAAATAGTGGAGTTTTGCTAACCCCCGAGTCTTCGGGGGGTGGATGTCTGTTTTGCGTCCAGGTACTTGCAGGTTGCCGGGGAGCAATTCACAGGATCGTTACGAAGGATGATGGAAGACGACGATACTAATCACATGAAGACCGGTGTTGAGTCTTTTGGCAATGTCTTGTTGCTTTGTCCTTCCGTTGTGTCTATTATTTCCGTTTTACGGGAATGTTGATTTATGTTAACCCCTGTGTGGGTATGAGTTACGAGAAAGAGTAATGTAGGGTTGATGTGTATGTTGTGGTAAAGACCAAATCGGTCTAATGGTCCGTTAATTACCCATGTCGGTATGTAATGTATCGTATTGTATTGTGGTGTTTCTGTACTTAGCCTGGTAGATCCTCACGGAGAGGGTCTACGGCGCTGTAATATTCCCGAGTGGTCTGGGGGTGTTACAGAACGTGTAGTGTGTCGGAGGAGAAAAAAATAGAGAGATGTTATTGTAAGAGAGAGAAATAAAAATATTATGTAATAAATTATATTTGAGTAATAATGTTATAAAATATTTATTTATTTGTGTTGTTATTATGAGTGAGTAATTTTCTTTTACTGGGGTTATGATGAAACCATGTCTATTTTATTATTATTATTATTATTATTTTAATTATTATTATTTTTTTTATTATAAAAACTCATAGGATTACAAAAAATTAGTGGGAAGCCTCGAAACCAACTGGGCCCCCACACCTCTAGCAATGGTAAAACCAATCCTATTAAAAATATGAAGTGCAGCACGCGCTCCAATGTCTTGAGTCGTAGAGAATCGCCGAATACGCTTAAGCAAGATAACTGCATCCTTCTCAAGTTCTCCAAAATAAGAAAAAGAAAAGGGGAGAAACCCATATCCAATATCAGCACATTTCACATCGTACTTGACACGTTTACGGTGTGCAGCATCATCGTACTTATTATTATTATTATAATTATTATTATTTATATAATAATTCCAACTAAATATATTTAACGATTGTGATTTTCGCTTCAAAAGGAGAATATTATTTCATCAATTATATCACGTATTTTTTATAGTTATAAATTCCCCATTACTTTTCAAGTGAAAGAAAATCTATATTTGAATTATACTTTTGTACTTATTGTTAAATCTATAGGAAAATAGTGAGATTGATTTCAAAATCTATTCCCTGGATTTCTTGGAATTAAAATTTAAAATAAATAATAAACAGACATTGGTGGAATCTAAACCCTGGTAAATTATTTAAAAATCTATTTATCTAAAATTTAATTAAAAATTATTATTATTTATTACAATTATTTCAATCATTCCATCTATCAAATTATTTGGGACTAGGTTAGAGTTTAATATAATTTGGTTTAATACGATAGAAATATTTTTACTTCGCCATCATAGTTCTCCCTGTGGAATCGACCTTGCACTGCATTTTTACATCGAACGAATCATGCGGTTGCGACTATTAGACTAAAGAATCAACAACAAGTTTTTGGCGCCGTTGCCGGGGAGGCGCAAACGAAGTACAAGAAGACTGTCGTCACCAAGTTAGTTAAATTCTTCTACTAGTTATTTATTTTACTGCTTCTCTTTATTATTATTATCTGTCTTTTTAATATTCATTTTAGATTGTGTTAGTATAAATAATAGTTAGCAGTAGAATTTATTTTCTTTTTATGTTCATAAAAATTCGAAAAAATATAAAAAATTATAATAATAAATAAAAAAATATAAGTAATAATCATAATAAAAAACTGCTGTTCATTTTCGTAAAAATAATAATAAAATAATAAAAATAAAAAAAAGTCCAAAAATATTTAATAGATCTAAAAAATCTGAAAAGGTTTAAAAAAATCAGAACTTAATTATTTTTATTTTAAAAAAATCTGGAAAATTAAAAAAAAATCGGACCTTAATGTAAAATATTTGTAATTCTAGAATATTACTATTAACAAAAATCGAAATTTTTTAATTTAAATTTGAACAAATAAAAAAATTTAAAATAAATCTGGAATATATTTATAAACTATTTTTTATTTAAAAACTAAAATTGGAATATTGATGTCCATAATAAATAAAAATCTTAATTATTATTTTATTTTAAAAAGTAAAACCTGCTGGTTTTATTTTCTTAAACAATTTACTTTTCATAAAAAATCTAAAAAAAAACTGATTAAGAATTAATAATTTAAATAATCTGGAATATATAATAAAAAATTATTATCTCTATTTCTAAACTTTGACTTTTTTTTAATAAAAACATAAACTTATTTTTTTAAATAAAATAACAATATTTTAATAAAAAGGGAAAATACTATATATATATATATATGTGTGTGTGTGTATGTGTGTGTGTGTTAGCTCAATATTATTAGCCTAAGAATATAATAAATTATAAAATATATAAAATAAAAAAAAAATCAGAATTTTTTTGTAAAACTTTAAAATAATTTATATCTTGTCTTTAGTTTAAATACAATCTTGTAGTGGTATTTAGATTGTGTTTTTAGTTGTTATGTTTCATTTACAGTAGTTTAATTGCAATATTTCTCGTCGTATAATTTAGTTTATCAATAGATATTGCTTCCGTAGATCAATTAGTAAATTTATTAATTTGGATTCGGTTACATCCTACAATATTAGTAATAATTATAATAATTGTCATTATTATTAATAATAATAATTAAAAAACTCCAAAAAATTATTAAAACAATAAAATCCTTTAAAAGATTCAATAGGAGATTGATATTTTTCACTCACTACTTTGTTCGATTTGAATAGAGAAAAGCTAAATATCAATTTTGTACAAACTGATTTTGAAAACTGACTAAATTTTGGCAAAAAGGCCTCTGTTGAACATGCCGAAGAATGTTGGATTTTAAGTGCGATCGTTGTGACGCCTCCAACGATCTGGAAGTTCGCTCGACTATCATAATTTGGTTTGTATGCAAAGTTAACAAATTGAAATATTGGTGAATGCAAGTTTGGCAACGAAATAATAAAGGTCGATTAATGAGAAGAATATTGTCCTTAACTAAAATTGAAGTTCAACAAACAAAACCGATACAAAAAATGGACGAAATCGAAAATCGAAATAATCAAGTAGCAAAAGAGAAAATTTTAATAGAATATTTTTCTCCTGTAACTGCTAATTCTCCTTTTTGCATAGTGTTGCCTACAACTAACGCAACTCATTTCGAACTTAAGCTGTCAATATTTCAACTTCTTCCATCTTTTCACGGTTTGGAAAGAAAAGATCCGTATATGCATGTCAAGGAATTTCTCGACATTTATTCTACTTTTCGATTCCAAAATTTCTCTGATAAATCTGTCAAACTTAGACTATTTCCATTTTCTCTCAAAGATAAAGCAAAATTCTGGCCAAATTCTCTTCAAGCAAGAACAATTACTTGTTGGGACCAACAAATGAATAAATTTCTTGCAAACTTTTTTCCAATGTCCAAAATAGATAGTCTTAGAAGAGAAATATTAGAATTTTTCCAAAAAGAAAATGAAGAATTTTATGAGTGTTGTGAAACTCAAAAAATGAATTTTGCACGGACCACAAGATTCTGAAGTATATCTTCAGCCAGAAGGAATTGAACATGAGGCAACGTAGGTGGCTAGAATTAATCAAGGACTACGATCTTGAGATTCTTTATCATCCGAGCAAGGCCAATGTAGTAGCAGATGCGTTGAGTAGTAAGTCGATGGCTCTTCAGATGTTAGAAGTACTTACGTCTCAAAGCAAGATCCAACAGGATTTAATTTGTTAGAATATTGAGGTTTGGCTTCAGAGAGTTCAGGGTCAGTTGTGTGCGTTATAAATCACTTCGTCTTTGGTTGATGACATCAAGGCGAGATATTATGAAGACCCATTTTAGTTCAGTTGAGAGAGGATGTGAAGAAAGGGAAAGCCCTTGGGTTTATAATTCAGGAGGATGGAATTCTGAGATTTAGAAGGAGATTGTGTGTACCAGGTGTTGTTACTCAAAATATTATACGTAATGGTTTGCTGGATATGGCTATGGGTGAGTAACAAACAAAATGCGAGAGCACGTACGAAGGAATGTAAATAACACAAGATTTGCCGGGGTTGTTAGTCCCAGGCTTGAATGCTCTCGCGAGATATTATTAATACAAATACTGCTTTGGAGTACAAATATTAATGTTAGAGTACAATTATAATGAGTGTAATGACCCTAGTTATCTAGCTCTTGAGTGCCGATTATTGCCGAAAGAACCAGAGTTAAAGCTCTGTGAGTTCTTGTTACAAAGATGAAGTGTTCTCTGTATTGTTTACTGTGTGTGATCGTGTGTTTCCCAATACTGGAGGTCTCCTATTTATAGAAGAGGAGGTTGTCGGGATGTCTCTGTCCCAAACGGGCGATCGCCGTTCCTGCATTAAATTAAGCGGGCGATCGTCTCAACACGTGGGACTATTTCCTTAAAGTCCGCAACAGCTGCTGGCCGCCAGATGTGTGAACCAATGAGAAGGCGACATGTGCCTTACGTCGCAGTCTTGTAAGGTCCCACCTAGGACCTTTCGGCGGGTCTATCGGTAGGTGAGGCTGTCCTTGTCACTGACAACTGCAGATGGGCTGGAGTCAAGTCTGTTCCTGTGGCACCTTTTGCGGATTTGCACGTGGACCTTCATCCTGAGATTCGGTCTTTGCAGACTTTGACGGATGTTGGTTTTACACGTGGCATAGGACGGTCGTCCTCGGTCGGGTACTAGAGGCGGTCACCAGGTGCCAAGAAACGATCGCCCTGGACGTCGACCGCTAGGCACTTGAACATGATCTGGCATCTTCGGTTGGCACGTCTGCCTTGGTCTATTTGATGCTGGCTTCAGTCGCTCGGCCCTTATGCCGATCGCCTTCGAGGCGTATTAATCGCCGCACAATAATTGCCCCCCAGCTCGCTCCGATGTTGAAGACGTGGGGTGAGGTGGCTCTACCGGCGATCGCTTGCATTAGACGAGCGACTCATCATTTTATGAAACAGACGATCGTCTCTCGAGCGGACTGATTTCGAATTTGGACGACCTCCCCGGTCGCTGAAAAGAGCGGGAAGTGGAAGTGGGCTTTGAAACGTCACTAGGGCACGTGTCGCGCTCCTGTTGGGGGAGTCCGACGGTTTTATCAGACTTGTCGTTTGGTGTGCCCTCGAAACGATGCACACGCGGGTTTCGAGGGCGGCATTAAATGCGACTTATCCGACGGTTGCACTTCAACCCTCGAGATTCTGTTTAATTGCCCAGAAGTCCCCACTCTTGCCTATAAAAGGGGCTAGGGTTTCTGGGGTTATATCCTTACGCGTTTTCGTCTGAGAAGAAGACATAGCCGAATTTCCTTGAAACTTTGTGCGACGATCGTCGTTCGACTCAGACTCTTTAGGTAAGAACAAAAGCTTTTCTCCCTTATTTCTCTTTGAATATGTCCGGAGGAAGACCAATCGTGTATGAGCTGGGTAGCACTTCTGCCGCCGCGACTTCGACTGCTCGGGATGAAACCTCTGGGGATTTTCATGTGGAGACGGCCGTCGAGGCCATCCGCGCCGGGATTGAACCCGCGGAAGTTGAAGAACTTTTAAATGAGGCTGACGCGTCCAGGTTGGCGGAGGCGGGGCGTGTTGGAATATTTATTCCACACATTATTTAATTTGTGTTTTGATGATTAAAGTTGCTCAACAAACAAAACAACATTAAGGCGAAGCAAAACGACGAAGCAGACGAAGACGCAAAAAGTTGCAATCAGGACTACATTAGCGCACGCTAAGACATATATGTTAGCGCACGCTAACGAGGAGTAATCTGCATATCAGCCAAGTTTCGAAGTAAGCTGAAGTGAAGTCATCTGTTGAGATAGCGCACGCTACACGTTATCATTATTGCATGCTATCGAAGTCTTGTTACCGTTGTGAAGGAATTCAAACACAGAATAACGTATGCAATGAAGTCAGCATTAGCGCACGCTACAAAGTATGAATATCGCACGCTAAGAAGTTTGAATCAAGTCAATCAGAACGTTGGGAAAAGCAGGTCAAAGTCAGCATATCAAACGGATACTTTGACAATCCATGCAACGGATATATTGGATTAGCGCACGCTACAATGTGTTATTAACGCACGCTAATACAAGAGGGTTACGTACGTAAGGCAGAAGGCATAACGTACGCTAAAGAAGAAACGGTTACCGGATCAAATCGGGAAGCCTAGCGCATGCTACAGGCACGCTAAGATATTAGCGCACGCTACCAGAGGAAGGCTAGCGCACGCTAGCAAGTCAAAACAGCCAGCAACGGCTAGTTTATGGGAAATGCCTATAAATACCATCCCTATGGTATTGTTTGAGAACAACAACTTCAAGCAAACGAGTCATACATCTGAGAATCATATAATTACATTGTTGTTGTAATATTGAGCTTATTTTGTTAGTTTGAGTGTTTATACATTCAACATTATACACGAGAGGTAAAAGAAAAGATACGATTGGATTCGGTGTTATTAGGATAAAGTATCCGGCATTGTTAGAATCGCAATCGATATCTAAGTGAGGTTTATCTAGTACCCATAGAAAGCTAGAGTGGTTGATTCCTTATCCAATAAAAAAGGAAAACGGTTTTACTCGGACCGATAGAAGACGAGCTTGTAATGGTAATCCCTAGACCGATAGAAGAGAGGCGTAGAGGTTTTGATCTTAATCCTAAAGAAAAAGATACATCGAGAGATGACGTAGGCTTCGTTAATAGCCGAACCTCTATAAATCCTTGTGTGATTTATTTTCCGCATTTTTTTTCGCTTCCGCACAAAACGGCACAAATATCCGATAATATACCAACAATTGGTATCGGAGCGGTACTCCAATACGCGGCTTAACATCCGAGGAGAAAAAGATCCAAAATGGCGTTTCAAATCTCTCCAGCCGAAGGCCTTGCTCTCAACCGACCACCATTTTTTGATGGCGCGAACTTCATGACTTGGAAGAAGAAGATGTCGATATTCATTCGAGCTTACGTCATCGAACTTTGGAAGGTGATTTGTCTTGGTCCAAAAATTCCAACGAATTCCAACGGTACGCTTAAAACTTTTGAAGAATATGACAACTCCGATTGGAAAAACGACCATTTCAACTGTAAGGCAACTCAACTCCTTTATTGTGCCTTAAATCCGGAAGAACACAACTGGATATCATCGTGTGATAGTGCCAAAGAAATTTGGAAAATGCTTGAGGTAACACACGAAGGTACGTCTCAAGTCAAAGAGAAGAAGATAAACATGCTCCTTCACGATTATGAATTATTCCGAATGAAGGACGACGAATCCATCTCGATTATGCTCGACCGATTCTCGGTCATCACTAATGGATTAGCATGTTTCGGAAAACCACTTTCGAGTAGTGAGAAAGTAAAGAAAATTTTCCGATCACTACCTCGAGAATGGGACGGTACGGTTACGACAATAATGGAATCCAGAGATTTAAATACTCTCGATTTTAATGCTCTCGTTGGTTCTCTTATCAACTATGAGATTGTTCTAAAATCTCGGAATGCCAAACCGAAACCGAATGAGAGGTCGATAGCCTTCAAGGCTAAGGTGCCGAGAAAGAAAGAAGAAATTCCGGTGGACGACAGCGACGAAGAAATGGCATATTATGCCAAGAATATTAATAAGTTCCAACACTTATTAAACCGGAGAAAGAAGGACACCCAAGCGGGCGAATCGAAGAAACCCGACAACACCTGTCGATTATGTGGTAAACCAGGCCACTTTGCCAAGAACTGTTAAGTAAAGCAAAAGGAGGTTTTAATCGCAACATGGAGCGACGAAGATCCAGATGAAGATTTTATTGACCAAAATAATCTCGCGCTCATGGCCCGGAGTTCATTCGACGATAGCGACGTCGAAAGCCAAGTAAGTAACTCCTACGACGAACTCTTTGAAGCATTCGAGTTATTACATACGGACTATCAAAATGCTTTAAATGAAATTAAATCCCTCAAGTCTAAATATAAAAATTTGGAAATTGAAAATTCCAAAATACTTGAAAAAGGGAAATTTGTCGAAATTGATCATTCGAAATGCCTTGAAAATGAAAATATTTTGAAAAATGATCTTTTAAAAGTTCAAGATGAACTAAAAATTTTGACAAAGAAATTCTCGTGCAGCAACGATAAATTTGAACAAATGTTATGTGTTCAAAAATATACTCTAAATAAAGAGGGGTTAGGATTCAAACCACGCTCGAAAACCAAATCCGTAAATTTCAAAATATCCCGATGTGAAAAATGTTTGAAAATCGAGCATCACATTTCAAATTGCAAAAGCCCAAGACGGACAATAAAAATCAAAAAGATTTGGGTTCCTAAAAGAACAATCGTTTCAAATATCGTTCACGTTTCAAAACAAAAATCAACTATAGGTTGGATCCCCAAAAATAAATTTTAACAAGTAATATTTTACAAAGGGGGAGAAGGAGATAATACTTTCAGGGGGAGTTTTTTTTTTTTTTTTTTGCTTATTAATGCATATTCATTTGTATCATGCATATTTATATTTCATTATACTCTATATTCTTATACCTTATATTTTGTCACCTTTTGATGAAAACAAAAAGGGGGAGAAGTAGATGAATTGAGATAAAAATGAGAAAATCGAAGAAGTCGAAAAGAAAAGAAAAGCATACAAATAGGGGGAGTTGAAAAATTGAAAAATGAAAAAATGACGGAGTCGAAAAATAAAGGAGATGTCGAAAAGAAATAAGGATTGGAGAAACTAACGAAACGATCAAAGCCGAAAACTTTGATTCGTAGAAATATACATATATTTTTTTTTTTTTCAGGTTTTATCCAATTCAAGAGTTGTTTTGTAATCATCAAAAAGGGGGAGATTGTTGGAATATTTATTCCACACATTATTTAATTTGTGTTTTGATGATTAAAGTTTCTAAACAAACAAAACAACATTAAGGCGAAGCAAAACGACGAAGCAGACGAAGACGCAAAAAGTTGCAATCTGGACTACATTAGCGCACGCTAAGACATATATGTTAGCGCACGCTAACGAGGAGTAATCTGCATATCAGCCAAGTTTCGAAGTAAGCTGAAGTGAAGTCAGCTGTTGAGATAGCGCACGCTACACGTTATCATTAACGCACGCTATCGAAGTCTTGTTACCGTTGTGAAGGAATTCAAACACAGAATAACGTATGCAATGAAGTCAGCATTAGCGCACGCTACAAAGTATGAATAGCGCACGCTAAGAAGTTTGAATCAAGTCAATCAGAACGTTGGGAAAAGCAGGTCAAAGTCAGCATATCAAACGGATACTTTGACAATCCATGCAACTGATATATTGGATTAGCGCACGCTACAATGTGTTATTTGTAACACCCCCAATCCGCTCAGGGATATTACACGCCGTAGACCCTCTCCTCGAGGATCTACCAGGCTGATAACTAAAATCAAACATCTAGACATCGCCTTTCAGGCTAAAATGACACAGTAGACCGATTTGGTCTTTCAATAATAACATATAACTCAATTCCAAACACATACCCACGCAGGGGTCAGAATACAATAAACTCCCGTACAACGGGGAAAAGATACTGCAGCGGAAAAGAAAATACAACTAGACCAATACGACATCAACGGATCCTCGTGTGATTAGTATTGTTCATCTTTCATCATCCTTCGTGTCGACCCTGTGCTATGCTCCAAAACCTGAATGCAAAAATAGACATCCACCTCCCGAATACTCGGGGGTTAGCAAAACTCCATTGTTTTGCTAGTGCAAGTATAAATACGAAAACAAGCCATACATATCATACTCCACAAAAACAGAACAATCGCGAATATACTTCCCGAGAAAATTCACTTGATCAAACCATTCAAAACGTGAAAGGTAGGAAATAACCCAATGTACATATTACAAAACATTTGATGATCTCGGGAGTTTAGAAAACATTTGGGATTTAGGAATTCTAAAACCTTTCGAAAACATTTAGGGACACCGCCCAAAAAGTCATTTTCCAAAATTCAAGTTCCAATAACAATACGCAGGGTCCACAACCCATTTCACAAAACACGGGGTCCGTGACCCAAATCACAAATCATGTTCCTAAGGATTATTCGTGTCCCGTGCTAACAAGCCACGAACCTCAGATGCTCCCGAAGAACAAACCCGAGTGAATAACCCAATAGGGAAAACATATCAAATCGCATGTCTCCACGACACGAATATCACAATCAAACCACAACCATAAGTTATCCCGGCATCGCGCTAACAAGCCACGAACCTCGGAGTCCCCACAAGACATACCCGATGATAACCCCACAAGTTATCCCGGCATCGGGCTAGCAAGCCCCGAACCTCGGAGTCCCCGCAAGACATACCCGTATTGGATAACCCTACGGTTTCGCCCGACCCATACTAGAAAGTATGGATCCCGGAGATTCAACAATCCTACCCGGAGGCACATCACATACAACAAGCACACAACAATAATCGATTATCAAGACAAGCAACACTAAGCATCACAACCTCCTTTCAAAGGAGTAACGACTAACATCACATCATGTCGAATACCCACCGAACAAATATACAATTCAATGTACAATCCTCGGCAAACAATTATGGTCTATTATATTCACTCAATGCGATCATAACGTCTCTCAACGTACGAAGCTAACACACATATTCCGAGAACATATCCATTCACGAAGTATACGAATTATCGTTGAAAGACAATATTTATCGAGAACATACCGATCCTTTTTAACGTTCATTAAACATTGGATTTCGCATAAAATCATTTATCAATAATTATGCCTACGAAATATGAAATGTATGGGCAAGATACTTGGCTCGAATAACCACAACGCGGAGAATCGGCCGAAGTAGGTTGGCACGAACCGACTACGAACTCGCCGACTCCACCGAACGACAATCCACAACAATGAACTACGAACAAAAACAATAACAATGAAAATGAATTCCAAAGTACGACCCAAAGCCGCTGAATTCAAAGAACAAATGACGAAGGTTCAAGGATTTCCCCCAAAACGGCCAAGAACACGATTCATCCCGTCAAAACCCAAAAACGGAATTCCAAGTTGAAATATGGATATACAATCCATAGAATATGTTTAACAACATCATTTAACCATAATCGATCCATCGAAAACGGATGAAAAACGAGATCGGGGACAAATCCCCCAAAAAGTCAATTCGAAGGAAATCAAGAAATATACTTCGATTCGACGAAGAACAATGGATTAAATGATGTTAAACACAAGAATACTACCAAGATTAATCATACCCATCATGAATTAATCAACAACACGGAACGAATCGGACAAAAACGCAAAAACCCCAAATTTTCCCAAAATAGGGTTCTAGGAAATCTCACCTTGATTCGCTGGATCAAAGGAGGTTATGGAGGGATTAATCGATGATATGAACTCCCAATCTTCGTGGATTAGTTGCTTGACAACATGTCTCCTGGATCGCCAAGTCTCCAGCCGCGGAGAGGAAAAGATGGAAATGAAAAACGGGTGAAAATATGGCTACTCTGTCATATTTATACAGGCACGGCCTAGCGTGCGCTACACCTTCCGGACTAGCGCGCGCTAATGGGCAGCCTCGGCCGATGACCCTCGGCCGTGGCCCGCAAGGCCCTGGTACTGAAGACTCAATCTGCCGGCCGGATCCTGCCTTCCCGACCGCGATAGCGCGTGCTGCGCGGACGCTAGCGTGCGCTAGCCGATCTGTCCAGAACCCTCTGGACTGAACTGCCCGGCCAGGTAACGTACGCTAGCCGGCAGACAGCGTGCGCTACGCCTGCCGACTAGCGCGCGCTACACTCAGCGTAGCGTGCGCTACCTGCCGATCCTTCCTGATTCCAGAACCCCAGAAACCCCACTGTCCGGCCCGATAGCGTGCGTTGGTCGACCAAGCTAGCGTGCGCTATACCTGCCGAGCTAGCGCGCACAGACTTCCGGTCGTAGCGTACGCTATGCCGGTTCCTGCCGCACTCGTCCGGTCGGTACCCGCAATCATCCGGCCAGAACCCACAACCGTCCGTCGATCCCCGCATAGCCGTCGGCCGATCCCGCAACTGGTGGCTCGACGACTCGATTTCCGAAAACGTACGGAACGAACACGACGAAAAGTTCGCGGACAACATCAACGACCCGGAATGAAAACATAATACCATAATTAGTCATACGCGACCAAGAAACGGGTCGAGACAACACTTACAGATACGGATACCCGTAACTTTGGGTAAATTACAAAATGCCCCAAAACGCCCGAAAATCACGATACGTGATCGAATAACCAAACTGAAGTTCACAACACGTATAACAAAGTTAAACGAACTTACGGGAAACTCGAAACAACAGTTTCGACCGAGATTCGCAAGAATCGAACTCAAGTGCGGAAAAGTCGCTAAAAAGCACGGAACTCAACAAAACGACACCGAAACGAACTCGGATGTCAAAAAGTGTAGAATTAATCATTCTCAGAATAATGAAACGGTCATGAGCGAGTCATCAAAACGGACTCCCGCCGAAAAAAAAAGAAATTACCGAAAATCAAAAATTGCGGATATTACATTATTAACGCACGCTAATACAAGAGGGTTACATACGTAAGGTAGAAGGCATAACGTACGCTAAAGAAGAAACGAAGCTACTGGACTGAAACTGGGAACAGTCTAGCGCACGCTACAGGCACGCTAAGATATTAGCGCACGCTACCAGAGGAAGGCTAGCGCACGCTAGCAAGTCAAAACAGCCAGCAACGGCTAGTTTATGGGAAATGCCTATAAATACCATCCCTATGGTATTGTTTGAGAACAACAACTTCAAGCAAACGAGTCATAAATCTGAGAATCATATAATTACATTGTTGTTGTAATATTGAGCTTATTTTGTTAGTTTGAGTGTTTATACATTCAACATTATACACGAGAGGTAAAAGAAAAGATACGATTAGATTCGGTGTTATTAGGATCAAGTATCCGGCATTGTTAGAATCGCAATCGATATCTAAGTGAGGTTTATCTAGTACCCATAGAAAGCTAGAGTGGTTGATTCCTTATCCAATAGAAAAGGAAAAACGGTTTTACTCGGACCGATAGAAGACGAGCTTGTAACGGTAATCCCTCGACCGATAGAAGAGAGGCGTAGAGGTTTTGATCTTAATCCTAAAGAAAAAGATACATCAAGAGAGGACGTAGGCTTCGTTAATAGACGAACCTCTATAAATCCTTGTGTGATTTATTTTCCGCAATTTTTTTTTCGCTTCCACATAAAACGGCGCAAATATCCGATAATATACCAACAGGGCGGAACCGCTTGCTGTGATTTAATAAGAGCAAAACAGTATATTCAGCAAAGCCTTTTTAGATTTTGCCGAGCTTATGGAGAGATTAGCCGGCCCACTCCCTAAGTTCGACTTTCGTGCATACTCAATCGCCCATCCTCATGAACCAATAAGACTGACGTTGTTTCGGGCCGCGTGTCGCTCCCCGTGGACCCTTGGACAGATTAAGAGTTCGGCGACCAAGAAGGATCTAACTCGTTGGAGGGCGGAGTTCCATGGGGTTATGGTCGCCGTTAATGAGTTGATCATGGGGGCCGGACTGTGGTTCCCACTGCCGTTCGTTGTGTCGTACTTGTTGACCACTTGGAATGTGGCACCGCTCCAACTGACGCCGAATGCCTGGTTGCAGATCGTCTGCACTTTTACTCTATTTGGCGGTCACCGGCTATTCCGTCTTCCTTCTGCGATGGAGATGAATTATCTCTTTAAGTTGATGGCGTAGAAAGGTTCCATTGGCGGCTACGACATCCAAGGTCGCTCGGGCCGGGTGGTTCTTGGGGTGCCGAATAAGGTCCGGGGCAACCTGTCGAAGTGGTTTTGGGTCGGAGGTGCGTGGAAATCGGCCGCGAGTGACAACCCCGCCGATGAGTTGGATATCCCCACCGGCTTCCGAGAGAGGAATCCGAGTAAGGGTTTTGACTCTCCCTTCGTTAGGATATATCATGAACTAATCTAATTTGGCTTTGTTTTTGCAGGTACCCTTGTTCCGGCAGCAGGCGATCTACCATTTGATTTTGCGATCGTCTGGGAGCAAATCCTTAGTCTTCCGGACAGTTATATCGACGCTCGCCGGATCAACAACGAAGCTCATTGGTTGGCCGCTCGGTTGTTTCGCTTTCCCCGCCACCTAAGGGTTCCAGGTACAGATTTATCTCGAACTCTCTTTGCTTGACGATCGTCCCATGGTTGAGAACTGTAACTGACTTTGGTTGATTGTATTCTTTGCAGAGATTCACTTTCCCCGCTACTCCGAGCAACCGAGAGAAGTTGCCATGTCAAACCCCGGGATCATGAGTCGTCTCTGCCAAGGGAAGAAGACGAGTCGTGCCCCTGCGGTGACGATCCGTCCTATTCAGGATGCGAGACCTCTTGTAGGGCCGGTCGTCAACGATCTGGAGCTTCGTAAGGAGGGACAGCTCCAGCTCAACCGCAAGAGGCGGAGGACGGAGGAGCCTTCGCCCTCTGTTGCTGCTGAGGCGTCCACAGTGGTGCCGCCGGTCGCCGCGCCTCCACTCTCTGCGATTCTAATGGCGGAGGGGCCCACACCCTCTTCGGCTTCTCTTCAGGCCATGGCGACCGCTGAGGCCGAGACCCCGCGTGGCAGGCCGTTCTTCGGCCCTGACCCATAGAAGGTCGAAAGGTAAGCCTGGTCGTTTCGCCGAGTTATGTTACACGTGTAGGAAACATACTAACTCTTTTGTTCTTGGTGCAGGGTCCGTCTCTCCGACCCGAACTGCTCGCCGATGGTGTTGGATTTCCTCGCGAGCATATCTCCCCACGAGGCTTGTGATGTCCCTCACTACGTCTCTCGGGCTATCGCCGCCCTGCCGAAGGCTTGGACGACTGATCTGGATGCGATCGCGCGCCGGCGGTCCGGAGACGCAATGCAGGCGACCCTTGCTCTGGCCCTTCAAATGGCGACGATGGCAGCTCAGTCCGTCAAGGATTATGAGGGGCGGTGTAACACCCCAAACTAGGCGGATATTACAGTGCCGTGGACCCCCGACTGGGACCCACCAGGCGAATGAAAAAGGATGAATTACACAGGGTAAATGTAGTACCGAACCACATTATAACATCAATTACTCCGAGTAGGAGTTTCATACAACACACCCAGGATAATAGAATACATGTGTATCTTATGTGACGATAAAATACACGACACTGAATGAAATGAGTATTCGAACGGAATGTCTGCAGCGGAATAAATAAAGAAAACATGAATGATTGAATAAATGACTGAAAGGACTGGGGCCCCCTTCTAGTATCACTGGGACTCCCCGCCGTCATCGTGCTCTCCCTGCGCCTTTGCCTTGCCATGACCTGAAAAACAATATCCCCAAACGGGGTCAGTTATACAGAACAACAATCCTCAAGGGTTGAAAATACACAATCATGATTAACTGAAGTTATGAAATATTCTTAGTCATGAATTACGCTGAAGAGGAGTATCATAGTACGCCCGTAATGTTCTGTGCAAGTGTACAACACCCGTCCGTGTACCTAATTAGTCTCACGGTGTAACGCTTTCCCGTGTGCACGGTCTAATGTATTGGTGAACCCAATACATAAACCATCGTGTGCCCGACTAAAAATTCCACACAGCCACACCCGGCCACGCAATATGAACCCAGAAGGTCATATGAACGATAATGACCGTAATGAATATCAATGAATAAATAATAATCTGACAAGGCCAAGAATGACTCACCGAGATGAGAGTAATAATGAAATGAATGATAGCTCAACGAAAAGATTGGAACCGTCGTTCCTTATGACTGAAGTGATTAATTGACAATAACAAGTTTTAATATGATTAATACAATGATGAATGAGTTATGATTATGAATGATCAACAACAAAAAGGTATGAATATCCTTTTAACCGAGTAAGAATTAACTTACCCAAAAACGATGAAGAATGTCCGTCCACGAACAACGTCCTAACCAAGATACCGGTCGCTCGAACAACCTTAATTCAATACAATTACCAACAATCCGATCAATAACGAATTAAACACGACTATAACGAACTCAAGACGTCGATACGATTAAACCAAGTTCATTGGGGCATTATATCGAACACTTTGAGTCCAACTTCGATTGATTACAACTAAACCTCAACAATACCAATCTCAAATCCTCAAGAAGTGCTTCAAATCAATAAAACATCTCCAATACGATCAATAGTCCGTTAAGAATATCCAAAAACGTGATTATAACAACAATTAATCGGAAATCCCCAAATCCAACTCGATATTCAAAGTGTTCTTGAATAAATCCCTCAATAATCCAATGAATCATTATACAAACTCATAATCATATACATATCCCTTCATATAACATGATTATAACGTCCAAAACATCATATCTCAACACAAAATCGAAATCCAAGGTGTTGAAGAAATTACCTCTTGAAGATCTAACCACTTCGATCCGATGAACACGAGTTATAACGAGTACCCAAGCTTCCCAAAGGAATGAAGATGATGAAGATTACACACTCAAGTGATTGATGATGATAAAATCTCTCTCTCTAACCTCTCTCTCGGATGAAGAAGGAAAAAATGAAGAAGTGAGGATAAATGACCCGGCCAAGTCATTAAATACTGCCGGAAGTTACGGCCGTAACTCGGCCCTCTTACGGCCATAACTTTCCAAGTCAACGGCCTTACGGCCGTAACCGGCCAACTCGTACGGCCGTAACTCGGCTTCGTCAAAGCTCGCTGACAGACTTACGGCCAGAACTCTGCGTTACGGGCGTAACCCGCCTTCGTCAAAAACATCCGTCGACACCCTTACGGCCGTAACCGCACACCTTACGGCCGTAACTCGGATGATACGGCCGTATCCGGCCAAACTTACGGGCCTAAGCCCTCTTCGTCGAAAACGACCAGGCACCTTGCCTGCCGCGTACGGCCGTAACCGGCCAAGCCTTACGGCCGTACCTTCCTCGACATACGGCCGTATGCCGCAACCCTTACGGCCGTAAGTCACCCTTGGTCGACAACA
This sequence comes from Orobanche coerulescens, assembly GCA_033398695.1. Taxonomy (NCBI): domain Eukaryota; kingdom Viridiplantae; phylum Streptophyta; class Magnoliopsida; order Lamiales; family Orobanchaceae; genus Orobanche; species Orobanche coerulescens. Next base: position 28,186,253 of record CM065804.1, read on the forward strand.
CCCAAAATTTACGAACACCACTTACGGCCGTATCTCACCTTCCTTACGACCGTAACTCACCCTCGGCCAAAAATGTCTCGGTAGCTGCTGACGCAGACGGCCAGAATCGCCAGCCTTACGGCCGTACCTGCTCAACTTACGGCCGTACCACAAGACCTTACGGCCGTAAGTCCCTTTCGTCCAAATGGCCTGAAAACACGAACCCTTGTTACGGCCGTAACCCAAAGTCCTTACGGCCGTAACTCGATGCTGTCCAAGTTTGAAAAATCCGATAACTCCGATTCCTCGCTACGACTGATGAATGATCCGACATAACATACGAGTGTGAAAATGAACAAGTCTATCACAAGCCACAGATGATGCTCCCAGTATACGACTACCAAACACGATGAAAATAATAATACTCCCGTCGATCTATAAACGGAGATGACATGCCGATCGGTAACTGATATACGATTACAACATGCCAACAGTGAACACAAATGAATGAATCAAGAATGATGAGTGATTATTAATGAGTGAGAATTACTGAGTGACAATTACAGACTGATAATTACTGAATGAAAATGAATGAATTACAACCGGGTATTACATACCCCCCCCCTTAAAAAGAGTTTCGTCCCCGAAACTAAGGGTCAAACAACTCGGGATAACTCTCCCGTATACTATCCTCGGTTTCCCAAGTAGCCTCTTCGACTCCGTGTCTAGACCACTGAATTTTAACCAAAGGAATCGTCTTATTCCTCAACTGTTTGATTCGCCGCTCTAAAACTCGAATAGGACGTTCCTCATATGAATGATCGTCGGCGATCTCGATTTCGTCGAACTGGAGTATGTGACTCAGGTCGGCAACATACTTCCGCAACTGAGAGACATGAAACACATTATGAATTCGGCTCAACGCCGGAGGTAAAGCCAATCGATAAGCTAACTCGCCCACTCGATCCAAAATCTCAAACGGTCCAATGAATCTCGGACTCAACTTTCCCCTATTCCCAAAACGGAAAATACCTCGACTTGGGGATACCTTGACCAAAACGTGGTCACCCGCCTCGAACTCTAGTGGTCGACGACGATTATCGCATAGATTTCATCGACTACGAAATCAACATACGACTCCTGATTAAAGCTATCTTCTCCCGGGCGGCTATAAGCATATCGGGCTCGGTGCCGATTGATTCTGATAAGTCATCCCAACACAAAGGAGACCGACAACGACGACCGTACAAGGCCTCGTAAGGTGCCATCTTAATGGAAGCATGCCAGCTATTATTATACGTGAACTCGATCAATGGTAGTTGGGCTTCCCAATCGCCTTTCCAATCGAGGACGCATGCCCTCAACATGTCCTCTAATGTCTGAATAGTCCTCTCTGATTGTCCGTCGGACTGAGGATGAAAAGCGGTACTGAGATTGAGCTGAGTTCCCATAGCACGATGAACTGATTTCCAAAAATGAGACACAAATCGTCCGTCACGATCGGAAACGATACTCTTAGGAGTACCGTGAAGTCTGACTATCTCTTTGATGAACAGTTGAGCAAGTCTCTCGGGACCCCACGTCTCCTTGATCTCAAGGAAATGAGCTGATTTAGTTAAGCGGTCCACGATCACCCAGATCGTATTCATGCCACGATGACTCGTCGGCAAACTCGTGATGAAATCCATGGAAATGTCTTCCCACTTCCACTCGGGAATAGGAAGGGGTTTCAGCATACCCGCCGGTCGCTGATGTTCAATCTTAACTTGTTGACAGGTTAAGCATCTCGAAACAAATTCTGCGACTTCTCGCTTCATATTACTCCACCAGTAATTTTGTCTCAAGTCCTTGTACAACTTGCTGGACCCCGGATGAACAGAATAAGGGGTAGCATGAGCTTCTCTCAAAATCGAGTTTTTCAACTCGTCATTCGCCGGTACGCACAACCGATTCTTAAATCTCAAAAGTCCATCCTCGTGGACCACGAATCCAGGGGCTTTCCCCTGAGCCACATCCTCACGGATGCGCAACAATGAAGGGTCTGAACTCTGATTCTCTCTGATTACCTCCTCAAGTGACGATGAAATCTCTAACATACAAAGCTGTCCCTGAACTCGCTGAAGCCAGACCTCGATCTCGGGTCTAAGGAATTCCTGCTGAAGCTCCTTCTGAATTGTTAGACGAGCAAGCATCTGCTCCTGAACGGACTTGCGACTCAAGGCGTCGGCGACAACGTTCGCCTTGCCCGGGTGGTAAAGGATCTCGATATCATAATCTTTGATTAATTCCAACCACCGTCTCTGTCGCATATTTAACTCCTTCTGAGTAAATATATACTTTAAACTCTTATGATCGGTGAATATCTGACAGGTAACGCCATAAAGATAATGACGCCAAATTTTCAAAGCGAACACCACGGCTGCTAGCTCCAGGTCGTGTGTCGGATAATTAACCTCGTAAGGTCTCAATTGCCGTGAAGCATAGGCAATAACCTTCCCATTCTGCATGAGTACACATCCGAGACCCTGTCCGGACGCATCGCTATAAACCACAAATCCCTCCGTCCCCTGCGGCAAGGAAAGTACAGGTGCTGACATTAATCGGCTCTTGAGTTCCTCAAAACTCCGCTGACACGCGTCGGACCACGTGTATTTCTTATCCTTCCGCAAAAGGTTCGTTAAGGGTTGAGCGATTCTAGAAAATCCTTCCACAAACCGCCGATAATAACCCGCTAATCCGAGGAAACTTCGGATTTCCTTAACGTTCTTCGGAGGTAGCCAATCCCGAATAGCCTCCGTCTTCTGAGGGTCGACACGAACTCCGTCTGACGAAATTACATGTCCGAGAAAAGTCACTTCGGACATCCAGAACTCGCACTTGGAAAACTTTCCAAAAAGTTGCTCTCGTCTCAACACGTCGAGAACCTGATGAAGATGAACCTCGTGATCCTCTCGGCTACGAGAATAAATCAAAATATCGTCGATGAAGACAACAACAAACTGATCCAAAAAGTCGATGAAAACCCGATTCATCAATTCCATGAATACCGCAGGTGCATTAGTTAGCCCGAACGGCATAACTACGAACTCATAATGACCATAGCGTGTTCGAAACGCCGTCCTCGCGATATCCGACTCTCGAATCCGCAACTGGTGATATCCAGATCTTAAGTCGATCTTGGAAAATACTGAAGCTCCCTGAAGTTGATCTAAAAGATCATCAATACGGGGTAAGGGATACTTATTCTTAATTGTCACTCTGTTCAACTCCCGATAATCGATACACAAACGAAATGAACCATCCTTCTTCTTGACAAACAACACGGGTGCTCCCCACGGAGACGCACTCGGTCGGATATAACATTTCTCGAACAACTCCTCAAGTTGGTTCTTTAATTCCTGCATTTCGGTCGGGGCCATCCGGTACGGTGCCTTTGATATCGGAGACGTACCAGGCTCCAACTCAATCGTGAATTCCACATCCCTCTGTGGAGGCAAACCAGGTAACTCGTCTGGAAAAACATCGGCATATTCCCTCACCACCGGAATATCTGTTAACATTACTGATGACTTCTCGGTTTTGGCCATATAGCACCAATAACCGACACATCCCTGACTGAGTAATCGTACTGCTTTCATCAAATTAATGACCTTACCAGAACAGCCGGGATTACCTCCCTGAAATACACATTCAACCCCATCGTCTGCAATGATAGTAATCATACGCTTACGGACACTAATGATGGCGTCATGACGATCCATCCAATCAATACCCAAGATGACGTCGTCCCTCGGCAAATCTACTACGATTAGGTCCGCTGGCCATACACGACCATGAAACTAGATCGGACAATTCTGAATCTCATGATTACCGATAATTCGTCTACCATCAGGTAGGCCGATGACATAAGGCTCACAACTAGTAGCACTACCCAGACGTAGTCTACTCAAACATGACTCGGAAATGAATGAATGCGATGCACCAGTATCAAAAAGGGTACACACAGGTTGAGATAGAATATCGAGTGTACCTGAGATCATTCGGGCCTCGGGATCATCGGTCTTCTTCATCTCATAAATCCGGGGCTTGCTAGTCCCGGCTCCGACGCCTCGTCACGGCTATAGGCTCCACCCTTAGTCGCTCCTGCTGCTTTAAACGACGCTGATTGAGTGGCTCGACTCAACGGCAGTGTTGCTTAGGTGCACGAGATGACGTCTGAGTAGGTTTGGAGTCCCTACGGCAAAAACGGGCCTTATGCCCAGCAATCCCACAATTATGACACGTGATAGTCTGTCGAGGACACTTGGTACTGAGGTGACCAAGCTCCCCACAGTTAAAACAGGTGATGGCCGAACTGGCCGCTCGAGACTGAGATTCCGCGGGTCTAGACGACACAGGAGGTCGCTCAGAAAAAGCAGAGCCCGCACGGGGTTTCTTGAAAGTTGTCTGACCGCCTTCAGACTGATTACGATTCTTCGATTTCTTGCTAGCAGACGAAGGTTGCTGCTTAGCAATTTCCTTAGCAGTAAGCTCGTAGGTGAGAGCTTTCTCAATGAATTCAGCCAACGTGGTGCAATTATGATTAAGTAACTGAAGTCTCATACGGGGTTTCAGCCTCTTGCTGAAATACTTGATCTTGTGCGCTTCTGAGTGAATGATAGATGAGGCGAACGGAAGAAGTTCCTGAAATTTTTCGGCAATGGCGAGAACATCATCATCCGCCGAAAGGTCGGGAGTGAGTAATTCCGACAACTTGGCCTCCCTGAGTGGGGCCGGATAGTACCTCTCCATCATGAGAGTCTTGAACTGATCCCAAGTACAAGATCCTTCGGTGGGCTTCAACGATAACCACCAAGAATGTGCGCTCTTACCCAGGTAGTAAGCCGCAACAGAAACTTTGTGTCCCTCGGGACACTCTACCATAGCAAACAGCTTCTCGAAATGCTCGAGCCAATGAATGATATCTTCCGGCTCAGACGAGCCCTCAAAAGTAGGTGGCCTCTGGCGAGAGATATCGCCGATGATATTACTCACATTCCTCTCTTGCCTCTGAGGTGGCGGCGGAGGAGCCTGCTGATTTTGATTGACGGAGTTATGCATCGTCTCCATCAACTGTGCCATCTGCGTCATTTGGGCCATCATGCCCTGCATAAAAGCGAGTGGGTCAATCCGGACACCCTCTGACTGAGCCGTGTCCCGGGTACGACTCCCCGATAGTGAATGATCGCGTCCAGGTGAATGAGTGGCAGCGTCGCTGCTCGGTGAATTAGCATTATTCCTGGCATTTGCTCGTGTATTCGCACGAGTTCTCGGGGTTCGGCCCGCTCCACGGCCTCGTCCTCCTCGTCCTCTGCCAGCTCTTTCCATACTGAAGTAGGAAAGTCACATGATGGTTATATTTCCCGCATGAATATCACGTTATGATTATGATACGGGGTGATGAAAATGAGCATACACGCTTAAATACAGCGATTACATGAATGCTTGATTGACGTGACATGATTATCTGATGAAGTTACTGAAATGATTATCTTGAATGAGTTAACAAGATTAATGATTTGATCTTTCTAATCAACAACTGAATAATGAAATGAATTGAGTGATTAATGAGTTGACCTGACCGTCCTGATCAAAGTGACAATGATGATTGAGGATTGTTAACCGATGAATTATGAATGAATGATTAATGCCAGAAATTATACCATGGCATTAGAAATCTTACAGTTCTTGGTCTGATTGGCTCGGCATTTGCACAGGTCACACGTGACGCGAAAGTCCAATGATACTAGTCCGATGACGATGATTTCAAATGAGACATGACTTGGAGGGTAGTATTCAAAACCACGCTCCGATACCAACTCTGTAACACCCCAAACTAGGCGGATATTACGGTCTGTGGACCCCGATTGGGACCCACCGTGCGAATGAAAAGGATGAATTACAGGGTAAATGTAGTACCGAACCACATTATAACATCAATTACTCCGAGTAGGAGTTTCATACAACACACCCAGGATAATAGAATACATGTGTATCTTATGTGACGATAAAATACACGACACTGAATGAAATGAGTATTCGAACGGAATGTCTGCAGCGGAATAAATAAAGAAAACATGAATGACTGAATAAATGACTGAAAGGACTGGGGCCCCCTTCTAGTATCACTGGGACTCCCCGCCGTCATCGTGCTCTCCCTGCGCCTTTGCCTTGCCATGACCTGAAAAACAATATCCCCAAACGGGGTCAGTTATACAGAACAACAATCCTCAAGGGTTGAAAATACACAATCATGATTAACTGAAGTTATGAAATATTCTTAGTCATGAATTACGCTGAAGAGGAGTATCATAGTACGCCCGTAATGTTCTGTGCAAGTGTACAACACCCGTCCGTGTACCTAATTAGTCTCACGGTGTAACGCTTTCCCGTGTGCACAGTCTAATGTATCGGTGAACCCAATACATAAACCATCGTGTGCCCGACTAAAAATTCCACACAGCCACACCCGGCCACGCAATATGAACCCAGAAGGTCATATGAACGAGAATGACCGTAATGAATATCAATGAATAAATAATAATCTGACAAGGCCAAGAATGACTCACCGAGATGAGAGTAATAATGAAATGAATGATAGCTCAACGAAAAGATTGGAACCGTCGTTCCTTATGACTGAAGTGATTAATTGACAATAACAAGTTTTAATATGATCAATACAATAATGAATGAGTTATGATTATGAATGATCAACAACAAAAAGGTATGAATATCCTTTTAACCGAATAAGAATTAACTTACCCAAAAACGATGAAGAATGTACGTCCACGAACAACGTCCTAACCAAGATACCGGTCGCTCGAACAACCTTAATTCAATACAATTACCAACAATCCGATCAATAACGAATTAAACACGACTATAACGAACTCAAGACGTCGATACGATTAAACCAAGTTCATTGGGGCATTATATCGAACACTTTGAGTCCAACTTCGATTGATTACAACTAAACCTCAACAATACCAATCTAAAATCCTCAAGAAGTGCTTCAAATCAATAAAACATCTCCAATACGATCAATAGTCCGTTAAGAATATCCAAAAACGTGATTATAACAACAATTAATCGGAAATCCCCAAATCCAACTCGATATTCAAAGTGTTCTTGAATAAATCCCTCAATAATCCAATGAATCCTTATACAAACTCATAATCATACACATATCCCTTCATATAACATGATTATAACGTCCAAAACATCATATCTCAACACAAAATCGAAATCCAAGGTGTTGAAGAAATTACCTCTTGAAGATCTAACCACTTCGATCCGATGAACACGAGTTATAACGAGTACCCAAGCTTCCCAAAGGAATGAAGATGATGAAGATTACACACTCAAGTGATTGATGATGATAAAATCTCTCTCTCTAACCTCTCTCTCGGATGAAGAAGGAAAAAATGAAGAAGTGAGGAGAAATGACCCGGCCAAGTCATTAAATACTGCCGGAAGTTACGGCCGTAACTCGGCCCTCTTACGGCCGTAACTTTCCAAGTCAACGGCCTTACGGCCGTAACCGGCCAACTCGTACGGCCGTAACTCGGCTTCGTCCGAAAGCCTGCCGACAGACTTACGGCCAGAATCCGCTCTGCGTTACGGGCGTAACCCGCCGTCAAAAACATCCGTCGACACCCTTACGGCCAGAACCGCACACCTTACGGCCGTAACTCGGATGATACGGCCGTATCCGCCAAACTTACGGCGTAAGCCATCTTCGTCAACGACCGGGCACCTTGCACTGCGTCTGGCCAGACCGGCCAAGCCTTACGGCCGTACCTTCCTCGACTTACGGCCGTATGCCGCAACCCTTACGGCCGTAAGTCACCCTTGGTCGACAACACCCAAAATTTACGAACACCACTTACGGCCGTATCTCACCTTCCTTACGGCCGTAACTCACCCTCGGCCAAAAATGTCTCGGTATCCTGCTGGACGCGTACGGCCGTAACCGGCCAGCCTTACGGCCGTACCTGCTCAACTTACGGCCGTACCACAAGACCTTACGGCCGTAAGTCCCTTTTGTCCAAATGGCCTGAAAACACGAACCCTTGTTACAGCCGTAACCCAAAGTCCTTACGGCCGTAACTCGATGCTGTCCAAGTTTGAAAAATCCGATAACTCCGATTCCTCGCTACGACTGATGAATGATCCAACATAACATACGAGTGTGAAAATGAACAAGTCTAGCACAAGCCACAGATGATGCTCCTAGTATACGACTACCAAACACGATGAAAATAATAATACTCCCGTCGATCTATAAACGGAGATGACATGCCGATCGGTAACTGATATATGATTACAACATGCCAACAGTGAACACAAATGAATGAATCAAGAATGATGAGTGATTATTAATGAGTGAGAATTACTGAGTGACAATTACAGACTGATAATTACTGAATGAAAATGAATGAATTACAACCGGGTATTACAGGCGGCCCTCCACCGCTCGTCTCCATGCACACCTTGAGGCTGCTCGGAAACAGAACGCCGAGTTTCCCGAAAGGATCGTGGCAATGGAGAAGAGTTCTATGGAGGTGGCTAAGCAGGCGAGGCATGATCTTGACCGGGCCTGGACGGCGACCGACCGGATGCGTGATCAAATGATGGACGCCCACCGGTTGCAAGCGGCCGCGCAAAAGGAGGCAGCTGAGCTGAAGGGGGTTGTCGATCGGTTGTCCGACGAGTTGGCGTCGTCGAAGGGAGAGGTGGCTACTAAGGATGCCGAGCTCCAGTGTGCTAACCAAACGATCGCTGAGCTGAGGGGAAAGCTGGAGGCGACCGAGGTCGATCCCTTACTTAACGTGGAGTATGTCAGCGAGTTTGCCTACTACATGGCATATGCCGACGCAATCCGCACCGCTAAGAAGGGAGGGCTTGAGGTCAGCCCTTTGGCTGATAACTTCAAAGCCTATGCGCTAGAGCACCATTTGCAGCCCGCCTTCTTCGTGCCAATCCTGGACCTCTCGGATCTCGGCGTCGACTTGAGCTGGTATCCGTCTCCCAACAATCTCGTTCACCCGGACGCCGACGAGGGGGCGCACACCGATACAGCGACTGGTGGCGAAGGTTGGGCCGATCCATCGGCCGGTGGCGAAGGCCAGGCGTGGGCATCCTGAGTTCGTCCGCTTTCATTTTTGTTTTTGCTTGTAATTTTACAGCTTTTGTTGTATCTTGCCTTCGGGCGACCGTGCTTGTATTTGTATTCCAAGTGATGAAATAAATATTTGCTTCTCTGATTTCTTGCTTGTACGATCATCTGTCTGAATCTTTTGCATTTGACTTCACACAAGTGTTTGAGGAGCGATCGTCGGATGTGCAGCTCCAAATGGATTGATATACTTAAAACTCATACTGGTAAATTTCAGAACAAAACCGATCGTCACATGTGTATTTGAATAAAGCCGATCATATGTATGGCTCCATTCTCCTGATCGTATGTATGGCTCCGCTCTGCCCCTTGTTTTTGTTTACTTAGTGAAAGTAAGGGAACGAAAATAAATCATTTAGCGAGCTATATTCAGTTTGGTTCTTGCGATCTTCAATTTTGCAGATTCCTCGAGGAAGGCCGACCATCCCGGCCTGGAGGAACCTTGCACGGTCGTGGGGTTCGATGGAACCGACCTCCTCGACTATGTCTTGTGCGCGAGCAACATTCCGTCTGATGGTCAACTTCTCGCGACTCACTTAATTGTGAGGGTCCTCCATAGGCTACGTTTTGCCTCGCAACGCAGCAATGGGGCAGACGATCTCTGCCTGGAGGAGTCCTTGCACAGGGCGCCGTCGGATTAATCGACTCCGCGACCGTGGCTTATTAGCACTTTTTTGCCTAGGACCGACATGTTAGATGACGGACCTTCGAGGGCATACGTCGTGACGGGGGGAGGGATGCATCGCATTGTCCGGGTCCACCATGTTAGATGATGGACCTGAGGGCGGGCGAGCGTGTCCACATATCTATTTTGGAGGGTCCTTCGGCTACGCACGCCTCGTATTTAAACGAAAGGGCGGGAGATCTCTGCCCAAAGGAACCTTGCATGGACGGGCTATCGGTTCCATCGACCTTCAGAACCATGGCTGCACTTTTCTACCTCAGATCGTCATGTTAGATGGCGACCCTCGATGGTATACGTTGTGCTGGGGGAGGGGATCGCTTGCCTAGGTCCATCACGTTAGATGACGAACTCTTGGAGGGCGAGCGAGTCATCCTCTTTTTGGTTTGTTTTGCCGAGGCGAATCACTTTAGAGAGGATCAGAAAATCTCATTAAGGTCTTTGTACATTGAATAAATGAACACAGTGTGTTTTTATCGATAGTACTTCTTCAAATGAATGGCGTTCCAGGGATATTAGTCCGGAGTGCCGTCTGGGTGTTGGAGCTCGTAGGCTCCTTTGGTCAGCCACTTGGATATCCTGAACGGGCCCTCCCAATTCAGGCCAAATACTGCCGTGTGGGTCTGGATCTTTTTGAGGACTAGGTCGCCCACTTGGAATCGCCTTTCCTTGACCTTCGAATTGAAGAATTTTTCAGATTTCCTTTTGTGGATCGTGTTCTTCATTTCCTAGGTCAGTCGTCGTTCCTCGAGCATATCCAAGTCAGTTCGCCGAGCTACATCGTTATCCGTCGTCATTTGTTGTGCAGTTCAGTGGCTGAGGACGGCGATCTCCGATGGGATCACTGCTTCTGTTCCGAAAGCGAGGGCGAATTGGGTCTCGCCAGTTGAATTTCAGGTCGTCGTTCGATAGGACCATAAAACATCCGAGAGCTCACTCGCCCATCGCCCTTGCTTGGACTCGAGTCTTGCTTTGATCATGTGCTTGAGGATCTTGTTTACCACCTCTACCTGCACGTTTGTTTATGGGTGGTAAGGTGCCGAGAACAACTTTTTAATTCCCCATTTTTCAGAGAATTGCATAACTTCGAGACCGTCGAACTATTTTCCGTTGTCGGAGATGATAGCCTGAGGTAGACTGAATCGGCAGCTGATGTTCTTCCAAATGAACTTGATCACTTCTTCTTGGCCGATCTTGTTGAGTGGTTCGACCTTGTTACATATTTTAGTGAACGCAAGTGCACGTTGTCGTAAGCAAGTAATAAAGTGATAAGAAAGATATCGTTCCCTCGAGGACTGACGTACTAATTACCAATTTATTTGTATTCTAATTTTATCTGAACGATCGAATTTCGTGGTGCAAGGATTATAAAAGAAAACTAATAAAGCGATAAACTAAAACAACTAATAAAATCGATGGTTCGAATAAAGAAGATCAAATAAGAGAAGAATCTATGATTGAGAATCCGCCTCTATTTATCCGAATTACTCTTGATTTATATAAATTAAGCAATTTCCCAATTTATTGAAGGCAAAAATTTCTAAGATACTCTAATGTCTCTCCCGAGGATAGTAGAATTTTCTAAGGTGATTAAATCACTCTATTCCTAGGTGAGTTAATTCAACAATAGCCAAAAAGTACAGAATCTTCAGACGGGCCACGTAATTCCTATGAGTATATTCCTATCTCACAAGGTAAAACGTTTCTCACCAATTTTTCCTACTAACTCTCCTCTCCCGATTTGAGTTGTGTAATCAAAACAATTCAATCACAGGCCACATAATTGAACGCATTAAGAACAATTGGGAAAACTCAATAGAAAAGGGAAATATATTAATAAAGCAAAATTCAAGAGTTAATCCGTCAAAATCTCGGTTTCATCACAATCCTAGAAAAGGGTTCTAGCCCGACATGCTAGAAAATAATACACAAAGAATTAAAGAAAGCATAAGAAAAATCAAACACATTTTAGGAACTTGAATTGCGCCATTCTCTGGCTTCTGCTCTCTGCTCCTAGGTATTTTCTCCTTCTATTTGATGATCATATCTTCTGACCTTCAATGCCTATTTATAACTCTTCTTTCACCTCCAAAACGTGTCCGAAAATTAGGTCAAAACGTCCTCTGAAACAGCCCAAAACGCGGGCTGGGCGTCTGAATTTCGCGCGGCGGGCCACGGCCCGGCTTTAGTGTGCCGCGGCCCCTATCCTCACCCGCCAGGCCTGGGCACTCATCTTCCTTATGGGCCGCGGCTCAGAGCTTGCATGCCGCGGCCCCTGGTACAGTTTGTACCGGGTCCTTCTGGGCGCCTCCTGTGCCGCGGCCCAGCATTTGTGTGCCACGGTCCCCGACCAAAAAATGTTTTTTTGGATCGTTTTTCTTTGTTCAAGCTCCCGGACTCGAATTTCCTTCAAAACATATAAAGATAATGCATTAAAAGCTCATTTACGCAGATTTAAACTAAAAATGGGTACAAAATAATGATAATTAAGCGCATAAAAATACATCTAACAAATACCCCCAAACTTAAGCCTTTGCTTGTCCTCAAGCAAAAATTAATTTCAAATGAGATGACAAGTATCGTGGGTAAACATGCAAATCCATAGTGTTTACCTGATTAATACTAACCTGAAAATCTCAAAGAAAAATACAAGTATCGTATTAGTGGGTCACATCACGGACAATGATACCACAAAGCAATTATTTTTAGTGCTGATCTATCGGTCATGAAGAAAATCAAGGCTCAAAGATTAACAAGCATGAATTTAGCCGATCGCCAATATGAAGGGTTAGATTAAACAAGCCAACTCGCCCAGTCCCACAGTCTCGTGGCAAAAATGTAAGAGTTTCATCGTAAATAATAATCCCCAGACATCATTCCCTTATATATAATCATTATAATGATTCGAGTTAACCACTAGGTTCCGAATCCCGGTATGTTTCATGAAATGACCCTAGGGTGGAAATACATTCTCATGTATTGGAGAAACGTTTGACGTAAAAGACACTGATGGGGCTCATGAGTGCTTCTAGTTACTAAGTCTCCTTCTACAGTGGAGAAAAAACTCGAATGGCTATTCCCGCATGTCCGATTCAAAGTTGCTGTTTTACGCGAATGTAAACGCCGGGTCACGTGAATACATCCGGTTATTTGGCTTTCTTTCATCATCATGCGATTTTTCTGAACCATTAGTCTATTCAGGGTTGTCGTTTTACACGAGAGTAAAAAACAGGTCACGTGAATACCCCCGGTTACTAGACTTCCCATCATAGAACATGTATAATTTCTCGAATTTTTGGGAAAAGCTGTCCAACTCAATACCTAAACTCAAATTAAATGCCAAGACTCATGTTACTGGACGACTAGCTACGTGAAAAGTGTAACCAAACGTATAGACGGAGGTTCGTAAACACGTATGTCTCATTTCTTATATGCTAGGATTTCTACAATGAAGCAAAAAATCAGACCGAAATGAATACTCAAAGGAAACAAATATCACAGAATGCAAACTCGACCAAAACTCAACCGTTTCTTCAAAAAGAAATCAGTATCATATCATCAGTCTTACACAAGGCTACACGAAAAAAATTCACGAATGCAAATAAAGTCCAGAATATTTTAGAAGACAAACAAGACTAGAATCAATAACAACAAAAAATAGCAACGAATAAGTAAATAACAACTAAAAGTAACCCCCCCAAACTTAAGACGTACATTGACCTCAATGGACACAAATAATAATATGCAGTATGAGAAAGGTCAAGTACTCCCCTAATATCAGCTCAGGAACTGGCGCCAGCCTCGTCCGACGAGGAGGGTGGTGTAGATGGCCTGACTGGTGGAATGAAGGGTCCATCCGGATGGAGTATATGTCTCGTCCACGCAGCTAAATAGTCCTGATGATAAGCATCCCTCGCCGCTAAGCGCCTCTCCGCACGCCGATTGGCCCGGCGGGCCTGCTCGCGCATCTCCCCTCGAACAGCTGTGAGGAGGCTGTCTCTCTCTGCCCGCATCTCCTCCCTCAGGCTGTCAAACATCGCCTGAAGGTGCTCTCTCGCTGGCGGTGGAGTGGACTCAGTCTGATCCTCAGCATTTGCCGCCGGCTCATGAGTCAGAAGTAGTGACTCGGGGGAATGCTCGTGTGGCTCATCGATAAGAAATCCTTGCCCCCACTCGTGTGCCATCTCACCACCCCACTGGTCGAAATGGGAGATAATACGGTGGTTGGTCGGACTCTGGGGTGCTATAGACGGCTCGTCTTCGGACCAAGTCACGCCCGACTGGCGGAATAGGGCACAAATCAGCGAGGGATGTTTTAATCCCGTCTTTGCCCCTCCCTGGATGCACTAAAATATAGAACGGGATAGACGTGGGGCCACATCAAATCGGAGTCCCGTCGTGATGGCATACAATAATCGGGCACGAGGAAGCAAGACCGAGCGGATCTATGATGTAGGGTCGACTCGTGCACAGAGGAAATAAAGCCTGGCTCGCCCGAGCCAACTGAGGCAGGAACTCTTGAAATAGAAAGCTGTGGAACCCGGGACGCGTGTTTCCCAGACGGAACCCGACTAAGCAAGTGCCTTCAGCAAAGACTCCCTCGTGAGGCTACTCATAGTCCATGTGTACACCGATTCGTCCACCTTCGGTAGCTCGTACAGCCTCTGAATCGCGGCCACCGAGAAGTCCACTGTTTGGCCTTGGACGATTACCCTAGTCCGTGCATCCAGTCGTCCCATCATCTGCCCCGCCTGGATTTGTCGCAATAGAGCACTGGCGTAGAACTCTTGGACAATAGAAATCACTGCTGGCTCGGGTGGCGCAGTGAATCGAGTCCATCCCATTTCATTGATCATCGCCAATAGCTCGCCGTCTTGGGGGGCAGGAGTGAATCCCCGCTCAGGAATTATTGGATAAGGACGGATTCTCTCATTGAATATTCGATGGATGTCGGGGTCAGAGAATTGGTGGGATCCCATATCCGTCCGGTTTTGTGACGTCTTCCCTCTTGTGGGGGATGATTGCGTCCTAGCCCTCGTGCTCAACTTCCTTTTCCGATCCATGACGAAGTCCTGAATAATAAACGCAGGATAGCTTAGACGACTTTAAATAACACTACATCACTCTCAACTTATAACGTTCGGAAAATGGATATAGCGTCGAATGAACTCGCACTTCCGTATGAGGGATATGAGGCAGAAATTTAAACTCAAACTTGACGTAAGGGTTGGGGCACATACTATTCCGATAATCGAATTCGTTGCTGTTAGGCGTATTTTTATACGCTTATTTATCATTATTTTGTATCATTTTGGAGAGTGAAATTGTTCCACCAATAAAAGTGGCGAAACTCAAATACGAAATCTCTACATTTCGTCAACAAGATTCGGAATCATTCCACGAAGCATGGGAGAGATACAAAGATATGCTACGAAAATATCCTAACCATGGTTTCAATTTGGGAGCACAAGTCAATTACTTATATTCTGGAATTTTACCTACATGCTGAGCTAATGTCGATTCATCATCAAATGGCTCACTTGGCAACAAAACTATGAAAGAGGCTTATAATCTTTTTGAGGTTATAAGTGAACAAAGTGCAAGACCAAGATGGCCAGACAGAAATATCCAAAAGAAACCAAATGGTGTTTTTGAAGTGGATTCTTATTCACTTATGTTGGCCAAAATAGAAGCTCTATCAAAGAAAGTCGAGGAAATGTCTTTCTCAACTCCTCAATCTGTGAAGACGGTGCAAACTCCACAAGTTTCAGCTTTTTCATGTGAAATTTGTGGAGAAACTCATAACAGCACTATCTGTCCCTTAGTGCAACAGGAGCAGTCACCACCACCACCAGAACAAGTGGCGTATGCTCAGAATTTCCAAAGGCAAGCATACAATCCTTACGGGCCAACATATAATCCAGGGTACAAAAATCATCCAAATTTTTCTTATGCAAACAACAACAATGTGTTGAATCCAACGCATCAAGAAAAGAAGCCCGGGTGGGAAGAAGCAATCACGAAGCTAGCTGAACAACAATTGAAGTATCAACAATGCAATGATGCTTCAATTAAAAATCTGGAGACACAAGTTGGACAAATGGCCAAAATACTTTCAGAAAGATCTCATGGCATGTTACCTAGCAATACTGAGGTAAATCCAATGGAAAATGTCCAAGCTATCACAATAAGAAGTGGAGTGCAGCTACCAGAAATTTCTATGGAAAAACAAAAAGATAAACAAAATCAAGAATCAGAAAAAGAATCCGAATCAGGACCTACATCTCAAAAAGGTCCTGTTGCTACAAAATCTTATGTTCCACCTATCCCATTTCCTCAACGGTTGAAGAATTACAAGCTCGATGCTCAATTCGGGAAATTCTTGGAAATTTTCAAAAAGCTACACATCAACATTCCTTTTGCCGATGCTCTAGCACAAATGCCAAGTTATGCCAAATTTATGAAAGATATTCTTTCCAACAAACGAAGGCTTGAAGAATACGAAAGTGTCATGCTAACATAGGAATGTAGCGCAATACTACAAAAGAAGTTGCCACCCAAGCTAAAAGATCCGGGAACTTTCACAATCCCGTGTACAATTGGTGAAGTGAATTTTGGCAAAGCTCTTTGTGATTTAGGGGCAAGTATCAACTTGATGCCCCTGTCAATTTTCAACAAACTGAACTTGGGAGAAGCAAAAGCAACAACAGTTTCACTACAATTAGCTGATCGGTCAATCAAATATCCACATGAGATAATAGAAGATGTGCTCGTCAAAGTTGATAAATTCATATTTCCAGCAGATTTTATCATTCTTGACATGGAAGAAGATCAGGATATTCCCATTATTTTGGGACGACCATTTCTCGCAACCGGACGTGCTCTTATTGACGTCTATGAAGGAAAGCTAATTCTCAGAGTAGAAGACGAACATGTCATCTTTGATGTCCTAAAAACTTTGAATCATCCCTCCACAGATGAGTATTGTCTAAGAATAGATGCAATTGAAGCCATGGTAAACAAGTCTTTGGAGAAAATTCTATCTAAAGATCCTCTTGAGACATGTATAGCAAATTCTCTAACCAGCATGGAAGAAGAATATCACTTGGCCGAAACAGTTAACTATCTAGAAGCACTACCATCCTTAAGAAGGCATTCACATTTTGAAGAATTGGGGACAAGCTCCGCTAAACCCCTCCCTTCTTTACAAGAAGCTCCAATACTTGATCTCAAACCTCTACCCACACATTTGAGATATGCTTACTTGGGCATTTCCTCTACACTTCCGCTCATCATATCTAACATATTGACCGAACTTGAAGAAGGGAAATTACTAAGGGTATTGAGGAATCACAAAAAAGCAATTGGATGGACTATTGCGGACATTAGAGGAATAAGCCTATCTACATGCACACACAAAATTTTGATGGAAGATGACTGCAAACCTTCAATTGAGCATCAACGACGTTTGAATCCAAACATGAAGGAAATTGTGAAAGCAGAGATTCTTAAATTACTTGACGCAGGAATCATTTATCCAATCTCAGATAGTCCATGGGTGAGCCCTGTACATATGGTGTCCAAAAAGAGTGGAATCACAATCATAGAGAACGAGCACAATGAACTTATACCAATACGACCCATCACAGGATGGAGAATGTGCATTGATTACAGGAAGCTCAACAAAACGACCAGAAAAGATCATTTTCCACTCCTATTTATTGATCAAATACTCGATAGATTGGCGGGACATTCTTACTACTGTTTTCTCGACGGCTATTCAGGGTACAACCAAATTGTAATAGCCCCAGAAGACCAAGAGAAAACAACATTCACATGCCCTTATGGAACATTTGCCTATAGAAGAATCCCATTCGGATTGTGCAATGCTCCAGCCACATTTCAGAGATGCATGATGTCAATATTCTCAGACATGGTTGAAAAATTCATTGAAGTTTTCATGGACGATTTCTCGGTTTTTGGAGATTCATTTGATAAATGCCTAAATCACTTAGGCATGGTCTTGGAAAGATGTGAAGACACAAATCTAGTTCTCAATTGGGAGAAATGTCACTTCATGGTCCAGGAAGGAATCGTACTTGGCCATAGAATCTCACAACATGGAATTGAAGTCGATAAGGCAAAAATCCAAGTGATTGCAAAACTTCCGCCACCAATTTCAGTGAAAGGAGTAAGGAGTTTTCTCGGGCATGCAGGATTCTATCGGAGGTTCATAAAAGATTTCTCAAAAATAGCAAAACCTCTCTGTTCTTTGCTTGAGAAAGATACACAATTCCTTTTCACAAATGAATGCCACGCGGCCTTTGCAACTTTGAAGGATAAGCTTACATCAGCTCCAATCATCATTTCTCCAGATTGGACTATTCCATTCATTTTGATGTGCGATGCAAGTGATTATGCTGTGGGGGCCGTGATAGGCCAGAAGAAGGACAAAATGATGCAAGTGATCCATTATGCTAGCAGGACTATGAATGATGCTCCGCTGAACTACACAACAACTGAAAAAGAGATGCTTGCAGTGGTTTATGCGTTTGACAAATTTCGATCCTACTTATTGGGATCGAAGGTCATTGTCTACACTGATCATTCAGCTTTGAAATATTTAATGACAAATCAAGATGCAAAGTCAAGGCTAATCCGATGGGTTCTACTTATGCAAGAATTCAACATACAAATCAGAGACAGAAAGGGAACAGAAAACCAAGTGGCGGATCATCTCTCTAGACTAGACCAAAACAATGCTCAAGAGAAGGAAATAAATGAAGTATTTCCGGATGAACAACTGTTCCAAATCTCTAATATCCAGGAAAAACAAAATGCACCATGGTATGCAGACATCGTTAATTTCCTTGTTAGTGGAATAATTCACCCAAATTTTTCCCATCATCAAAAGAAAAAATTCTTCTCCGAGTTGAAATACTATTACTGGGAAGATCCTCTATTGTTCAGACAAGGACCTGATCAAATCATCCGTAGATGCATACCAGAAGAAGAAATAGAGAAGGTATTAGAAAGATGTCATTCCTTTCACTATGGAGGACATTTTGGGGGTTCAAAAACAGCAGTAAAAATTCTTGAAGCAGGATTCTATTGGCCCACTCTATTCAAAGATGCACATACACTTGTCTCTAAGTGTGACCGGTGCCAAAGACATGGAAACATGTCAAAAAGAAATGAAATGCCAATGAATTTCATCCTTGAAGTTGAAATCTTCGACATTTAGGGAATTGATTTCATGGGACCCTTTCCATCATCGTTCTCTAATGAATACATCCTTGTAGCTGTGGACTACGTATCTAAATGGGTAGAGGATGTTGCATTACCAACAAATGAACCTAAGGTCGTGGTAAATTTTCTAAAGAAAAATATATTCACTCGCTTCGGAACTCCGAGAGTTATTATCAGTGATGGCGGATCTCATTTCTGCAATCACCAGGTTAAGGCTCTATTGACCAAATTCGGAGTAAAACACCGTGTCGCTACCTCTTATCACCCACAAACCAGTGGACAAGTCGAGGTTTCCAATCGTGAACTGAAACGTATACTTGAGATGACCGTCGACTCATCTCGGAAAGATTAGTCGAAAAACTGGATGATGCGCTATGGGCTTACAGAACAGCTTATAAAACACCAATAGGCATGTCTCCATTTCGTTCGATTTTTGGAAAAGCCTGTCACATGCCAGTAGAACTTGAACATCGAGCCTTTGGGGCTATAAAAAAATTAAACTTTGACGAACAGTTGGCTGGAGAGAAAAGGTTGCTGCAGTTAAATGAGTTGGATGAAATCCGACTCGACTCATATGAAAATGCCAAAATCTACAAAGAAAAAACAAAAAGATGGCATGACAGCAGAATTCTAAGAAGAGATTTTAAAACAAGAGACCAAGTTCTCCTTTTTAATGCACGATTGCATCTGTTTCCGGGTAAGCTGCGATCACGATGGACGGGCCCTTACACGATCAAAGAGGTGTTTTCTCATGGAGCTGTGGAGATTTATAATACAACCGACGGGAGTTTCAAAGTAAACGGCCAACGGTTAAAGCCATATCTGGGAGGAGAATTCTCGACAGCAAAGTCAATCATAATGCTGGAAATACCTAATTGATCAGACGAGAAGTCAAGCTAAGGACATTAAACAAAGCGCTTATTGGGAGGCAACCCAATCTCTATTATTTCGCAAAATAAGTTTGGGGGTAACACAGAAAGATTCAACAACAAGAGCAAGGATCATATCGTTCATAAAATCCAGGGAGTCTTTCTTTCATTATTCTCACACATATAATAATTATAATTTTCTTAAAAAACCAAAATATATATATATATATATATACGGCCGTATCCAAAATCATACAGCCGTAACTAGTTTCATGATTTTAACGAATGCACCTTACGGCCGTAACTCCTTAATGTTACGGTCGTAACCTTATAATCCTAAAAAAAATGAATGCATCATACGGCCGTAACTTGGGTATGTTACGGCCGTAACTACACATCTGTATTAAAAAAAACGGACTTGGCAACACATTCACAAACCAGACGAGAGACAGAGACCAGCAGTGCGAAAAAAATTTCCCCTATCAATCCCTATTTTCTAAAACTCAAATTCTTCAATACAATTCATTCTCTTATCAACATTAACACATAAATCATCAGGTTTTCTTTCAATCTTTATTTCAATTTATATATTTTTGAGTTTTAGTTCTTAGTTTCTCACTTCATATTTGTTTTTCGATTCCTATTTCCGTAAGATTCGTTGATTGAATCATGTTTAGTTGTTAGTATTGTTGATATTTGTGTGGTTATTTGATTCATTGATTTGTGGTGACTTTGTGGATTTGAGTTTGAATGAAAAAACTTGTTAAAAAACTATGAACTCAAGGTGTCCGACGAAATGCCACAACGAAAATCTTTGAAATTTTTTTATGTTTTTGTTGGTTTTGCTTGATGATTATAGTCGTATGACGAAAAGGAAGTTGATTTTGATTAATTTAAGGGATGACACCGAAGAAATCGTCAAAAGGAAAAGAAAAGGTCGATTCGTCGTCTCAAGAACCGGCACCACCACAAAGAAATCAAAACACAAAGTGCATTAAGGAGAGATTGTTCAAACTTGATGATTTCATTGGCGATTTGGATAGAGACACTATCACTAGCCCGTTCATCCAAAAAGTCATAGACAACGGGTGGGAAAAATTCGTTTCCGAACTCCCAAATGGTAACCCAACCTTGACCCTAAACTTTTACAATACTTTCAACAAATCCATTGGGCAAGTATGGTCGCCTACTTATCATCAAACGACTGTGAATGGGAAATCAATTAATTTTTCACCGGATGTCATTAACAAGTATTTGGGGGTTAATTGTACTAACGCGGTTGACATTTCTATCTTACCTAATGAAGAGGTGCCGGATGATAGGGTTTTACGATGGGCATTAGTGAGCGAGCTGCATGACAGTATTGGGATGATCAAACCCCGATACAACTAGGCAGACCTAATTGATGATGCTTGGTACTTATGGATGTGGGCAGCCGGGAGTATTTACCCGACTTCAACTCTGACGACAGTTTCCATTGGACACCTGCGAGGTTTATTTGCTATCCGCCGAGGGGTAAAAATGAATTTGAGTACTCACATTTATACTACTATTTGTCACTATGCCGGCATGGTCCCGACTAGGCTGAAGATGCCATACCCCTGCCTTATCACCGGTATTTGCAGGAGCCAGAGAGTAAAAATTTCGGTGGGGGTGATATATTAACACATGGGGATCAACTGAACGGCCGGAGTAGTATTTTTCGAAGTACTCAGTTGAGGAGCAAACGGGCACGTTTGGAACCGGAAGAGGATAGTAGCCACGAGGAGGAATATGAGGCCGAGGAGGATGCCGGAGATGACTTGACACCTTTTGAGGCAAATTTGCTTGAAAGAGTTCGGGGATTAGAAACATCCCAGGCTGAAATTTTGAGAAATCAGAATGAAATAATAGACCGGCAATTAGAAACAGAGAAGTGCTTTGAAAAGCTTTTCCGTTTTCTAAACATCCCTGACGACACACCTGGAGGACCAAAAATCTAAAATTTCAGGGAGTTTTCTGTTTTCTCACTTGCTTTTAAAAAACTCGGGACAATTTTACTTATAAGTTTGGGGGTGTTTTCATACTTGTGTGTTTATTTTTTTGGTTTTTGAACAATTATGTTTATTTTGATTATGATTGTGGTATTTTTGATTATTGTAGTGTGTGGTGTGTTTTTATTATTTGGCATTGATTTTTTTTTAGGTTTAGTGTATATATATTTCTAGTTATATATATATATATATATATATTAATATTATTTTGATCTGTGAGATTTCTAGATCTGGCCATAACACCAATAAATTATCTATATACAAGCTTCTAAAATCGTTTTAACCGGTAAAAATTTGTATATTCCAAAAATTTTTGAGCCTTAATCTCTCTTTCCAAACCTTGTAGTTATTATATAAAATCGAGTCATTCGTTACCTTGAGAAAAGAAGAATCATTCGGTTGATGAAAAATAGAACTGAAATTTACTTAATTTGTGGAGTTTTTGATTTTTCATGCTTAAACTAAGAAATGATTTTCTGCAAAAATTCTATTCCCTAAAAAAAAAAAAGAGGAGTCATTGGTGAAAAGAGCTACACGTTAGCAAATAACGGTGTGAAAGCTATCACCTAAAAAAATGACGAAAAGGAGAAGTGTTGAGCAGCAACAGCTGCCTAATTTTGGGGGTCTTAAATTTTGCGAAAAATAAAGGACTAACCATTGTTGGTGCGTAGCTGCCGTCTCACAGAAAAATTGGAGAAAAGAGCTACACGTTAGCAAATAGTATTTAGTGGTGAATTTTTGGACAAATTCGGGCCAATTTGTTATGCTTCGTGGTGGCAAAGTATCTAGCCATTCTCTTGCTCTGTCCTTCAAAGTGTGCACGAAAAGTCTCATTTTGATCGCCTCGTCATTTACATTTGGATATTTGAAATTTCCACAAATCTCCACAAAACGGTTAATATAGAGATATGGATTCTCGTCGGTTCTTCCATAGAATGAGTTGTTGTTGGAGAAGAGATTGATGACATCAGGGCGAATTTGAAAATTGTCCACTCCAAATGGTGGATAGATCACACTTGATTGAACGCTCAAAGATGGAGGGTTCATGAATTCCCCAAAGAGCATGTTGTCTTTATCTATTTCCGGCACAATAGGATATTGTTGATGTTGAATGTTTTGAACATTAGGTATTCCCCCTACCGGAGGAATTCTCTCGTTATCGTTTCCTAGGGGGAGACGTGGATTTAGTTCGTCCGCCATTGATGGTGAAGAAATAATGTTTTTCTTTTGTTCTCTTCGCCTTCTTCTGAATGTGGCTTCGATCTCGGGATCTAGTGAAACTAAATCGCGATTGTACGTCCTTCGCATAGACAAGAGAATCTACAACAAAGAAAAAGTTGTATTTATAACAATAGTTAATAATGTAATATTTCAAATATAACACTTATACTTCCCCGGCAACGGTGCCAAAAACTTGACACGTTCTTAGTGTTACTATCGCAAGTGCACGATATCGTATCAAGTAGTAAGTGGACTTTTTGAGTCCGGTTTATCGATCCCACGAGGAAGTTTGGTTATAATTTGATTTATACACTATTAGTCTATTTTTATAGATACTAAGTGTTGGCCACTAAGTATACTGGATACAGCTTGGGAAGTAGTTTAAACAACAAGTTGTACTGATTTTAAATCTGAGTGCGTAACGGAAGTTTTAGATACAGTAAGTTGCTGTGGATACAGCAACTAGGTGTACAGTGTATACTTAAATAATCACAGTAAATAAAACACTAAAACTGAAGGTAAATAACACAGTATTTAAAGTGGTTCGAGGTAAACCCCTCTACGTCCACTGGTCCTCCACACAGAAGTAAAATGTTTATTATAATTACTACGTACACAATTACGTAATTATAACAGTATACAATCAGTATATCGTTCACACAGATTGATATAAAGATTTTAGCTTCAACCGTTCACACAGATTGGTTTGAGCTAAAGCTTGACTGACTTCTTCACACAGAGTTCTGAAGCTTCATCTTCCTCAGTCCACACAGGGCTGATCTGGGTTTGTTCAAAATATAGAACAAAGTGTGAACAACAACTTTGACTTTATGAGCTTCTAGCTGATGAAGTGTTGTTCAAGATGATGAGCACTGTATATCTCTTTTATCTGAGTTGCAGTAAGCTTGGAGATATATTTTGCTCTGATGATAACTTGATAGCTTTGATATATTTTCAGTTTCGGTAACTGATCTTCAATGCCTTCATGAGATATATATAGTCTCTGAAATATATATCCGTTGAGATGTATCCGTTGAGCAAGATTCCGTTCCAATGGGATTAAAAGCACGATCCGGATTTAGCGGGATTTGAAGATCTGTTGACTGACAGTATTTAAATACTTTATCTTTGAGTATTTAAATACTTCTTTATTCAACGGGACTTGACTTCTGAAGATTCCTTCTTGTCCTGTTGAAAGCTGTATGGAAGATAACTGTATTGGTGATTCGAGACAGTTTCCATACTTGGTCTTTATAAGACTTTTTTGCTGTACTGAAGGGTTCCACTATATGCTGGATTCGAGACAGGTCTTCGATAGAGGTTGATGCCTCAACACTTCGATACAGTTTCCTTTACTGTATGCGGATTGGCATATATATCAAAATCTCTTATCAAATACTATTCGATACAGGGATTGAATATCCCGGCTGTTTCGATATAGGGTTCTTGTTTTCCCAACAATTTCTCCCTTTTTGACAATTTGCCAAGACTTTAACTTTCTAACATTCAAGTCTTCTTGATGATGCCAAAACCTTCTTCATGAAATAATCTTCTTGATGACTTCTGGCAGATTTCTTGGTCTTTCGTCAAAAGGTCTGTCTTTCAGAAACTTAGTCTATTTAATGAACTGCTCGCAGGCGAGCTCGATACAGCTAAGAATTTTTACAACTTAAGCTTATGATTGGCGCGCAGGGACAATCTTACAATGTATTCTAAGCTTACAACTGAAATGATGAACTATTCGTAGACAAGTTCGTACAGCTTAATTTTCAATCAAGTTTCTATACTTGAGATTGTTATCAAATAATTTAAGTAATCATACATCAACACAGTAGATTACGAGTTGTAATCTTTCAAGACAAACAAACACTTTTATTGATATTCAAAACAAATTGAGTACATGGTTTGCTGTTTCGAAGAGAAATTACAAAACAAAAATAATATACAAGGATTTCAGCTCCTATCTGTAGTCCGCATGTCTCCATGGCTTTCTCCCTGGATCATTCTCGTTACCACGCCACCAGTTCTATAGGGAATCGTTGCCTCGATCCTGGTATATAGCTCTTCCTTCATAGGATCTATCAAAGGCAAGGATCCAGTCTTCTGGATGGGTTATCCGATCTCCTCTTTTGTGCTTGCTCTTCATATCTAGCTGGAGAGGGAGTTTTCCTTCTTCTAGCATCTTCATAAATTTGTCTGCGGCCTCCGCTAAAGTCTTATAGCTCTTGAAGATGGCGGATTCCCTGATGAGTTTAACAAAGTATCTCATCAGTTCGTTCTTCCTCCATTGCTTCACCTCATCGGCAGTTGGATGGCGGTTGGTCGGCAGACGAATTTCAGAAGGTCTCTGGATTAGACTTTGCCACGGAACATATGGATCATGAAATTCAGGTCGGGAGCCTGAAATCTTAAAACTCTGAGAGGGAGGGGCTAGCTTGTTTAACTCAGCAGTGATGCTGTCTTGAGCGGCCTCAAATTTCCTTTCATGCTGTAACCTGATTCTCCTTGCAGCTTCTCTTGCTTCTTCCCCCTTTTTGGCGTCATCAAGACGTCCTAGGATCTCTAATGAAGCATCCTGTTTCGTCTCGATGTTAGTCATTCTTTCTACAAGGGAGGAAAGTGCCTGCGACATGTCCTTGATACATTTGTCGTGGGCTCGCAATTGAGAACTGTTTTCGATCATAGCACATGCGGTCTTGGCTTCAGCGATGTGTGTTTTGGTTGCCTCTTCCTTCAGGAGTTGCTCTTGCTTGTCTTCCATGATTTTCAGTGCTTGTTTGAATACTTCTGGAAAAATAATGAAGGCCTCGACTACTCGAGAAACTTCATGTTGTAAGGTGGTCATCTCTTCCACGGCAGAAGTATGCATCCAATTCAAGGCTTTTTCAACTGAAGACAGAGCATTCACTGCATCCTGGATGAATACAGTTTGAAGACCAAGAGCACGCAGGCGCTCTTTTCTAGTGGCAGAAATCGGAGAATCTGGTTGAGCAAACTCTTCAGAGCAGTTCAACCTCCTCAGATTTACGGTTGGGCGTAAATTGAGTTGGACATCCTCAGGTACATTATCGTCCTCGGATTCCACGGTTGAAGGGGCAGGAGCAGCTTGTTCTGGTTCGGCGGTAGGGGGTTGTGTGTCCTCCTGTTGCGAAGGTTCGTCGGTAGACATGGATACAGGAGGGACTGAATCCTCCTGTTGTCTCTCAGTGACAACTTCTTCTTCTTGAGCGGCGGCAGGCTCGGGTGCCTGTTCCAAAACTGTTCCTTCCTCCTCGACTTGAGGGACTGATTCCTCCTCGTCGGGAATGTTTACTTGCTGTGGCGAAGGGGACTTGCTTCGAGTTGACGGCCCTTCGTCATCCTTTGGTGGAGAGGCGTCTCTATTTTAAGACTCTTCATGACTCATTCTCAGACCAGCTTGTAAAGCATCGTCGTCGTCGTCTGATTCATTGTCATCATCATCTTCCGGATTTGGGGGAGAGTCCTCTAACTTATCTTTACCTTTCCTTATTGCCTCAGATTTCTGCAGAAGATGGCTTTCAATCAGTTCTTTGCAGGAGAGATTGTCCCATCGGATCAGGGCCTCAATTTCCATTGAGTCCGTCACTTCTGATACAAATCCTTCTTCTTGGCTCCAATCGCTCCAGTTGTATAATGTTTCATACGGAGCTAGCCTTAAGACTTTCCATTTTAGAAATCTTTCGTAGGCATGTTCGATCTGAACAGAGAGAAGGGTTTTGTGAATAATGGTGTCAGGGGAGGGACTGCGTACAACGTCTGGGTACGCTGTAGCGAGGGGTTCCTCTACAGGTGTGGGATCCTGTAGGGAAGTGGGATTCGTTACAGGGGATGGTTCCCCGAAGGAAGATTGATCCTGTACGGGTGTGGAATCCCGCATAGGAGAGGTAGCGTTTGGCTCTGTAGGGGCAGCCGACTCGCTAGAGTCTTTTTCGTTGGCAGATGTCCCATCATCCGTCCTAGCCGCCAAAGGCTCAGGATCTACTGTCGATACAGTAGTGGACACCTCTTCCACAGGGGTTGGGCCCTGGGGTAGTTCTTCAGTGGGTTGCGCCACGGTAGAAACTGCTTCGGAGGGCTTGGTGGATTTAGAAAGCCTCATTAGCTTCTTCTTTGGCTTCTCACCAGCAATTGGTTTCTTGCTGTGAGATCTTTTCCTCTTCTTTGAAGACTCCACGTCCTGGGACTTCAAAGACTCATCTCTTGGGTCTGCAGAAACTGGCATATATTTGGTTTTCGGTGGTTGCAGACCATGGTGCTCTGGTTATACGCAGTAGGCTTGACACCTACTAGGTATCTCCTGGAGCTATTCTTCTTTGCATCAGCGGATTGCGACAGTCCGTATTTCGTCAAGATATGGTTTAACATTAAACCAAATGACTTCTTCTGGGTGGCAGGCTTGCATACTTCCTCTTGTTAGCGCTTCAGGATTATCTGGCACCAGTTGACCTTTTCACAGGTCAGAATTGCCACCATCATCCTGAACCTCAGATTAGTACACATTTCGAACGCACCAGTTCGATTCTCAATGATCCTGCAGCAGAAATCATGCAAATATACATAAGGCAGACAAAAATTCTTTTTGTGACAGGTGGTTTGAACCATGTCAACAACAGTTAAGCCGGTGAACAGCCCATAAAATTTAGTTATCAGTTCTTGAGACCCAAACGTCTCAAGTTGATCCATTGTCAGGCCATCAGCAGGTAGCCTGTAGATATTCTGGAGCAGATCGCCATCAACACAAATCTCAACTCCTTGAATGGTAGCGGTTATGTCAGCAACGTGACCTCCTTGGGCCAGCGACAAAAAGCGTACGGCGGCATTGAGGTAAAATTCCTCAACCAGATGAACATCATACTTGTCAGCAGTTTGACTTCCAAGGCGATAGAGGCCTTGTTGACGAAGACGAGTGATGATGTACTCCATGGGTTCGACATCATTGGTTTCAGCAAGAAGGCGTTCAATGACAACAGATCTTGAGAAGATCCGTCCATCGATGATGTTTGCGGTTTTCTTGAGAGCGGGAGAAGAAGTTTGTCCAGCCATTTGATGATTTTTCAAGAAAAAGTGAAGAAGAAAACACGTAATATGCAGTAAAATGCAGAAAGTTGTGTAGGCTGTTTTTGCTTGAGAACTCTTAATTTATGCAGAAAGCGTAAAGAGTCTCTAATGGCAGTATCAATCCTTTTATAGTTGGGCGGCGAAATAGGATTTTGCAGAGTACGAATGGTCAAATTTTAAGGGATGGGAACCGGTTTTTGAAATCAACGATTAAGATGGACTGAGTGTAACTGGTACGCTAATCCATTAAAATATTTAAAATATAAGCGGGTCCCACTTCTGACATTTGTGTCACCCTAAATGCCTGAAACGGCGGTTTTAAAATAATAAACAATTTAAAACATCACGGCTTTTGAGATTCAATTGTCCAGATGTCGTGTAAGGCATTTAATGTACATGACGTTTGATATAAAAACAGGGCACGTGGACAAAAATCATTTTAAAATGAAATGATATAATATAATATATATATACTGAATCGAAATCCTATAGTATGTGCTGTGTCCGCGTCGATACAGCGTTCCCCCTTAAAAAGGTATATATAGGTTTTAAATTCCATACAGCAACTTTTGGATTAATGCTGTTTTCATAGAACCTACAGTATTCCCCCTTAATTATTGCACACGTCAGCTGTAGGATTCATATGTCTTTGCTCACTACAGTGTTGTATTGACGGTTCTGAGTGTACGGATAATTAATGTTGGATACTGTATTCTTGGATCTTACAGCAATCCCCCTCAATTATTGAGTAAAAACAGTAAATTACTTACAGAGAGTCGGGCTGTAGCATTCCCAATTCTTGTCTAAGCATGTTGAATCTGGCTGTGTCGAGCGGCTTGGTGAAGATGTCGGCCAACTGAATGTCTGTATGAACTTTTTCAAGGCGAACATCTTTGTTCTCGACATGATTCCTTATAAAATGATGCTTCATGTTGATATGCTTAGTGCGCGAGTGCATGACAGGATTGTGCGTTATAGCAATTGCACTCGTGCTATCACACATGATTGGAGTCTCTCTGGCTTCAATTCCATAATCTGACAACTGTTCTTTGCATCGAAGGATGCATACAAAGAACTACCAAAGACATAGTATTCAGATTCAGCCGTGGAAAGAGAGTTAGCCAATTGCTTCTTACTGAACCAAGAAACGAGTCTAGGTCCAAGAAAGTGACAAGTTCCACTTGTACTGTTCCTATCTAGCTTGCAGCCTCCGAGATCCGAGTCGCTGTTGTAATATCCGCATTTTTCTTTCCCTTGTATTTTCATTTTCAGTGTATTTTTCGGTCGTAGTGACCCTCGTGTATCTTTCAGTGTATCTTTTCAGTCATCTGATGATCTGATTCTCGTTATTGTTGTACGGAACCGCCGTTTCGGGGTTGCCATGGATCCATTCTATGTTAAGATGCGTTTTGGAGGTGTTTTGTTTGATGTTTTGTTCATATTCCGGTGTTTTGGACCGTTTATATTTCGTACCTAGCGCACGCTATCTTTTCTGCATAGCGCACGCTAGAGGCCCCTTAGTAGCGCACGCTACGTTTGTTTCATAGTGCGCGCTAGCGAGTTATCCCTGGGAGTGGCAGTTCTGTTCCCAGCCCTCTGGATTATCGGATTAGCGTACGCTACTTTGTCTAGCGCACGCTAATGTCGGGAGACTAGCGCACGTTAATTTGTCCGGTAACGTGTGCTAGCGTTCGCTAACGGGTCAGGTGCCCAGGTAGCGCACGCTACGTTGGCCGATAGCATGCGCTACCGAGAGCCTATTAGCGCACGCTACGTTTAGAGTAGCGCACGCTAACGACCAGAAATCTGGCTACTGGACTGGGATGCTAACTGTATGGCCTGTAGTTTTATCCCGTTAGCGCACGCTAACCTTGAGGATTAGCGCGCGCTAACACTCCCTGGCTATATAAACTAGGGAGTTGACCCAGATGAACGTATTACGTTCATTTCTTCTCCTCCCCGCGGCTTAGAGCTCCTTGGGCGATTTTGGGCGATTCTTGGCGATTTCTTCTTCCAATCATCTCATCCAACATCTTCCTTGAGTTCTTGGTGTATTATAACAACATCAACATGAATCTTTCATCCTAATCCAAGGTAAAATCTCTTAGAACCCTACTTTTAGATAAATTGGGGGTTTTGGGATTTTCGTCCGATTCATTCCGTTTTGTTGGTGGATTCATGATGAATATGATTAATCTTGTTAGTATCATTAGTTTTCCTACGGATCCATGGTATATTTTGTGGTTTTTACGGAATCGAGAGGGTTTAGTTGTGGTCCGCCCTCGTTGTTATTTCTATACGAATATACATGAATCGTAGGCGGGTTTTCAGGTGTATTCCATTTCCGTATTCGTCTAGAGTTGGTTGTGATTGTGTTCTTCGAATCGTTAGGTTCGGTCCTATTGGTTCCTAGCGTTCGTCGGTGTTTTTCCTTCCGTTCGTTGCGTCGTCAATTATTCCAGGCAAGTATTTTTGGAAACCTTTATGCTTAACGTGAAATGGTAATGTATATTGTGTGTGATTGTGCTCACCCCGGGAGGGTCCGACGGGGCCTCGGGGGAATCTATGACTTCACTCTGGATTCACGAGTTTGTTTAGCTAGCCAGCCCGGGAGGGTCCTTAGAGGCCTCGGGTGGGATTTGTGGCTTCGTCCCTATCCTAGGCGATGCATGTGCGTGATTTGTTTTATGATATGGCCAGCCCGGGAGGGTCTTTAGAGGCCTCGGGTGGGATTTGTGGCTTGGTCCCGGTCCTAGGCAAATTTGATTGTGACTGTTTGTTTCCGGAAAAGACATGTTTGGTTTTGACTTTTGAAATTGATTTTGGTGCATTGTACTATGAAATGTGTAAGCGATTGGTTTGCCTTGATTACTTGTACTAGCGTAATTGCTAACCCCTTTGGGGACCCGTTTTGGGGAAATTCTTGTTATGGATTTCAGGTTATAATTATCCGGACGAGCGAGCAAGGACGATGCGAGGATGTTGGCCAGGGTCGTTGACATGTGCATTTGGGTCTTCTTATTTCTTTGTCCATTTCGATATGGTTGTTCCCACAGTTATAAACTTATATATTGTACTCGCGAGTACTTAGGCTTTTCATTTCAAACTCCGTATTGTATTACTTTAAATTGTTACATTGTCGGATGATGCTTATTTCGCCGGTTGCTCCGGGCGTATCTTTATATGTCATATTATTTAAATGTGTGTCCTCGCTAACCGAAATGGTTAGTCGAGTGGTGTTTTTCTTGTTGTAGCCTGGTGGGTCCCATGTAGGGGTCCACGGCGCTATAATATACTCCGAATATCTCGGGGTGTTACAGTTGTATCCAACTAAATCGAAT
Source organism: Orobanche coerulescens (assembly GCA_033398695.1). Taxonomy (NCBI): domain Eukaryota; kingdom Viridiplantae; phylum Streptophyta; class Magnoliopsida; order Lamiales; family Orobanchaceae; genus Orobanche; species Orobanche coerulescens. Next base: position 28,217,923 of record CM065804.1, read on the forward strand.
CCGCCTTCTTTAGGATAACATAGTCCTACATCGACTGTTCCTTTAATGTACTTCAGGATTCGTTTAGCTGTATTGAAGTGCGATTCTTTAGGTGCTACTTGATACCTCGCACACACTCCAACAACAAACTGGATATCGGGCCTGCTATCCATTTGGTATAGGAGCGAACCAATGAGCTTCCTGTAGAGTGATTGGTCAAACGGCTTTCCGGCTTCATCAGCACTAATTTTCATGGATGTGCTAATGGGGGTTGACGATGATTTGGAATTGTTCATTCCAAATTTGTTGAGAAGCTCCTTGCTGTATTTTTCCTGGTTGATGAAAATACCTGTAGGCAACTGCTTTACCTGCAAACCTAGGAAATAACTAAGTTCCCCCATCATACTCATTTCAAATTTACTTTGCATGAGATGAGAGAACCTTTGACACAAAGCAAGGTTAGTTGAACCAAAAATTATATCATCCACATAGATTTGCACCATAAGAAGGTCATCACCTTCCTGTATTTTGAACAAGGTCTTGTCCATGACACCTTTCTCAAATCATTGTTGGTTAGAATCTTGGGACAAGGTTTCGTACTGTGCTCTAGGGGCTTGTTTAAGTCCATACAGCGCTTTCCTTAGCCTGTATACTAAGTCGATACCGTCTGTGTTGGCAAACCCTGGTGGTTGTTCAACATAAACTTCTTCGGCAAGGTCTCCATTCAGGAATGCACTCTTGACATCCATTTGGTATACAATAAAGCTCTTATGGGCGGCAAAGGCTAAAAATATCCTAATGGTTTCTAGTCTCGCTACAGGGGCGAAGGTTTCATCATAGTCTATGCCTTCTTCCTGACTATAGCCTTGTGCGAGTAGTCTGGATTTATTCCTTATAATAAGTCCATTTCGATCCTTTTTGTTTCGAAATACCCATTTGGTTCCTATGACTGATTGATGTGTAGGTCTAGGTACAAGATACCATACATTGTTTTTTCGAAACCGTTAAGCTCTTCTTCCATAGATATTATCCAATTAGAATTATTAAGAGCGTCTATTGTCGAAACAGGTTCGGACTGGGCTAAGAATACAGCGATAGTGCACATATTGAGTCTTCTAAGCTCGTATTGAGATTTCCATTCAGGAAACTGTGATATCTTGGTATTAAGTTCTTCTTGTGCACAAAGTACATTTCCTTGTCTACTCTGTATTCTCCTACGAGTAGAAACACCAGCATTTATGTTTCCAATGATCAGCTCTTGCGGGTGATCTCTCAACCATCTTCGGTCGGGTTCTAATTCAGGATCCCGTACTGTATCGAGAGATTCTGTAGATACAGCTTCAGCTTGTACAGCGTCGGCTTCATCCACGTCGATTCTTACAGCTGTGGGGTTGATTTCTAGATCAACGACAAGTTCTATGGGAGTTGGAGGATCCAAGATAGAGAGTTGTTGGATATTTTGGGTAACATCTTCTACTCCTGTAGGGTCATGATGAGGTTCGTCGAACACTACATGAACTGATTCCTTGATCGTCAGCTTCCTTTTATTAAAGATTCTGTAAGCTTTGCTGACGGAGGAGTATCCTACAAATATTCCTTCATCTGATTTCTCATCAAAGGTTCTAAGTTGGTCCTTCCCATTATTCAACACATAACACCTGCATCCAAAAATGTGAAAATATGAAACTAACGGAGTTTTGTTGTTCCATACCTCATATGCTGTTTTGTTGTGGTGCTTGTTGACGATACAACGGTTTTGAGTGTAGCATGCTGTATTGGTTGCTTCACCCCAGAAACTTTGTGGCAACTTGCTTGCGGCGATCATTGTCCTTGTTGCTTCTTTCAACGTCCTATTCTTTCGCTCGGCAACACCATTTTGTTGAGGTGTACGGGCAGATGAGTATTCGTGTTGTATCCCATTTTCCGAACAGTATTGCTCTATAAAGCGGTTAGTAAATTCTGTACCTCTATCGGAACGAATGGACACGATACTCAATGCCTTTTCATTTTGCAACTTTCTCAGGAGCTCGGGCAGCTTTGATGTTGTTTCTTTCTTCTTGCTAAGGAAAATTGTCCAAGCATACCTGGAATAATCATCAACAACAACCATGCAGTATTTCTTACCTCCCAAACTTACTGGGTCTACAGGACCGTAGAGATCCATATGTAGCATTTCTAACACTCTTTGGGTTGAAAGGTAGGATTTGCTCTTCAGGGTTGACTTAATTTGCTTGCCTTTCTGACACGGTCCGCAGACGCTGTCCTTCTTGAATGACACATTTGGCAATCCTCTAACCATTCCCTGTCTTGAGAGCTTGTTGATCGTCTTGAAGTTGACGTGAGACATCCTCTTGTGCCATAACCAGCTAAGATCTGCAGTGCCTTTGGCAACAAAGCATGGAATTGAGGAGCTCATAGGCTTCCAGTCAGCAATATACATGTTACCTGATCTGTTTCCTGTAAGCACAACTTCCTTGGTTTGGATGTTCTTGACTCTACATCGATCTATATAGAATTTCACCGAGAACTGTTTATCACAGAACTGGCTAATGCTAAGTAGATTGTACTGTAAGCCTTCAACATATGCAACATCGGTGACTTTGAATTTTCCGACAAGTAGGTTTCCTTTCCCTCTTGTTTTTCCTTTAGATTTATCACCGAAACGAACTTTTGGACCGCGACCTTCTACAAAATCTGATAGCTTCCTATCTTCGGTCATGTGCCGAGAGCATCCGCTATCAAAGTACCAGGTATCCTCCTCTAGAATGTCATGTAGCAAAGAAATTAAGTAGATTTAGGTCCCCTTTGATTTTTGGGTCCATGTATGTTAGTTCCTCTAGGTACCCAAGTTTTCCCGGCAACAATTGGTTTACTATAGGTCATACACGGTACAGTGTTGCGATATCTACGAGGGGCATATCCGTAGTCGCTATACCATGATAATTATTATGCATGAAAAATTCAGGGTTATTATTATTAATCCAGTACGAGTGCTGTCTTGGAGGTGGAGCCATTTTCTTTGGCCTAACAGCTTGCCTTCTGGGTCTCCAGTTGGATTCCCAATGCTTTTGTTGATAATGAGCGGGCACTTGATGTCTCGAGGGATAACGAGGCTCCTGTATCCAATACCTAGGCGTCTTTGTCTTGATAAATCTTGCCCGTGCGGGCCTTTGGTAGTTAGATACGACCTTCTTTACGAATGAGTGTTGGCTGTTGATATGCTCGGGAGCATCTTTGTTGAGTGCGCTGACAGTTGGAGCGACTTATGATTCCGCTGTCTGGAATAGGATTGTGGGGGTGGAATGGCAGCCATCGGTTTTCGCGGTGCAGCAGGTTCCTTCACGGGACTAGGGGTATCTTTTGATACTGGAATGTGTTCCACTCTCTTGACAAACACTGTACTAGTTTTCCCTTTGTTTGAACATGAGCTGTATCCTAAGCCACTTTTATCATGAGCATGTTGCCCAGTGCTCAGAATTTCTTCCATTCTTTTGGACGATTTCTCGAACGATTTCAGAGTGGTCTCAAGTTCAATTTCTTGTTTTTCGAGAGTTGTGACTTTGGCTTGAAGTAGAACCAAATCATTTGTCTTGCTCTCGTTGTGAGTTTTAACCTCACTTAGTTCATGAGCAAGTTGATGATTGCTCTCCATGAGTTTTTCAAAATCGACTTTCTTTGGTTTCACGATCGAGAGACATATTTTCATAATTTATTTTCAAAGTCATTTTCATCTTTCGGCTCTAGGTTAGACGGTTGGAGAGTGTATATTCTCGTTTTTCAATGTCTCATGGGCCTTTTGAATGTTTTTAAATTCATTCATCATGTTTTCAAAAGTACGAGATGCATTTGATGGAATAGCTGAGGTTGAACTTACCTCATCATCGCTATCTTCACCTTCCGGAATGTCTTTGGCCATAAAGCACATATATGCTTTATCATCGAACTAATCATCAGATGAATCACTTTCAGTGACCACCTGAAGACATTCTTCAAATTTGGATGGTGTGGGGGAGGCTTCTGATTCTCCAATCAGGGCCTTGAGCTTGTTTTTCCAAGCACGTCTTCTTTCATCTCTCTCTTGTTGCTCGGCCTCCGGCAACTTTTGAACTTTGGGATGAGGACATTTATTTGCATAATGCCCTGGTTTCCTGCAATTATAGCATAGGTTAGAATTACCGGATGAATTTTCGGTACTTACCTTTTGGACAGGTTTGGGCCTGTAGGGAGTCTGCTTGATGAACTTTTTGAATTTGTGCATGAGAAGCACCATTTCATCTTGAGACAGGATGTCGTCCTTTGTCGACATTCTTGTGACTAGGCTTGACGGCCATTTGGGCATCTTTGTGTCGGCGACTCGTCTGACTAGTCTTGTGACCTTTGAAGGAGATTCTTCAGCTTTCTCTCTTCTGTCAATATCATACTCAAAAGCTTTGATGTCAAAGAAGAGATCAAAAGTAGTTATTTCATTAAGATTGCAAGACACACGCATAGCTGTGGTCTTAATGTCCCATCGGGCTGGGAGAGATCTGAAATTTTTTAAATTCTTCTCCTTTTGGGTATAAATTTTGCCCAACGCTTCAAGTTCACCAACAATGCCAGTGAATCTGAGGTCAAGTTCCTCAAGTGTCTCAGTTGGTTTCATTTTGAAAGATTCAAATTGCTGAGTCAGTTTTGAAATCTTGTTTTCTTTTGAGAGCTCAGTTCCCTCACAAATCAACTTGAGTTTATCCCAGATTTCTTTGGCTGTTTTGTAGCTCTTTACCTTCGAGAACGTGCCTTTGTCAAGGGTGACAAATAACGCGTTCTTAGCCACGTTGTCGAGATTGGCTCGCTTTCTTTCATATGTGGTCCATTGCTCGCGATCCTTCTCGAGCATCTCAGCATGGGCTTGGCCTTCAATCCTTGCGGCCGTGTTTACCTTCATGATCTTGATAGGGCCATCCTGTATCAGAAAAATCATCTCTTCGTGCATTGCTGCAAGATGAGCCTCCATCCTAATTCTCCAATCATCAAATTCGTTAATAGAGAACATAGGCACTTTTTTGATCATAGAAGTATCCATGTGAAAGTAAGGAAATGAAAGAGACTATTTTTAAAGAGTAAGTGATTTTGGATCTGATTCGGTTAAAAATACGACTGATTCTTTTTAGAATCAACCGCTCCGATACCACTTGTTGGCCACTAAGTATACTGGATACAGCTTGGGAAGTAGTTTAAACAACAAGCTGTACTGATTTTAAATCTGAGTGCGTAGCAGAAGTCTTAGATACAGTAAGTTGTTGTGGATACAGTAACTAGGTGTACAGTGTATACTTAAATAATCACAGTAAATAAAACAGTAAAAACTGAAGGTAAATGACACAGTATTTAAAGTGGTTCGAGGTAAACCCCTCTACGTCCACTGGTCCTCCACACAGGAGTAAAATATTTATTATAATCACTACGTACACAACTACGTAATTATAACAGTATACAATCAGTATATCGTTCACACAGATTGATATAAAGATCTTAGCTTCAACCGTTCACACAGATTGGTTTGAGCTAAAGCTTGACTGACTTCTTCACACAGAGTTCTGAAGCTTCGTCTTCCTGAGTCCACACAGGGATGATCTGGGTTTGTTCAAAGTATAGAACAAAGTGTGAACAACAGCTTTGACTTTATGAGCTTCTAGCTGATGAAGTGTTGTTCAAGATGATGAGCACTGTATATCTATTTTATCTGAGTTGCAGTAAGCTTGGAGATATATTTTACTCTGATGATAACTTGATAGCTTTGATAAATTTTTGGTTTCGGTAACTGATCTTCAATGCCTTCATGAGATATATATAGTCTCTGAAATATATATCCGTTGATATGTATCCGTTGAGCAAGATTCCGTTCCAACGTGATTAAAAGCACGATCCGGATTTAGTGGGATTTGAAGATCTGTTGACTGACAGTATTTAAATACTTTATCCTTGAGTATTTAAATACTTATTTATTCAACGGGACTTGACTTCTGAAGATTTCTTCTTGTCCTGTTGAAAGCTGTATGGAAGATAACTGTATTGGTGATTCGAGACAGTTTCCATACTTGGTCTTTATAAGACTTCTTTGCTGTACTGAAGGGTTCCACTATATGCTGGATTCGAGACAGGTCTTCGATACAGGTTGATGCCTCAACACTTCGATACATTTTCCTTTACTGTATGCGGATTGGCATATATGTCAAAACCTCTTATCAAATAATATTCGATACAGGGATTGAATATCCCGGCTGTTTCGATACAGGGTTCTTGTTTTCCCAACACTAAGATGAGTGAAACACACAATTAAAGAGTTTGGTTTAATAATTGGAAAGAAAATCCAATAATAGCTCTAATATTTTAAGGAAATAAAAAGATTGCAATAATAATAGATTGATTAACGATAAAATGAAATAGTTGGTATTACAAACTTAGTTCGTCATTAGTTATAGAAGATGTATAGGAGATCATAAGATGAATTTACTTATTATGTTGTGTAGATTCGATTTTCCTTAAAAAGACGGTTTCTCTTTCGAACTATAAAACGCCCCTTATATATTGAATCAATCCACTATATTTCTATGTTGATTGGCTTCAATACATAGCATTAGGATTTGTGAAAATAGCTCAAAGAATAATCTAAGGTCTAGAGGTATATTTCTATCCCCTAGAACAACTTAGAGTGAAGATCATTTGATCTAATCAAACATATTTTCTTTCGAAACATATGAAGACCATAAATATCGTCATTTATTGGCCAAATAAATAAAGATTGTTAAAACAATGAAAATAACACACAATAATAAGTAATTCACAATAGATCTTTATACAAACTTAAATAACATGACTAACCTTGTTTATAATCCCAACTAAAGGTAACTTAGCCCATGAAGGGTTTAATATACATAATACAAGCTTTGGTGGTCATTATTAGTTGAATCAAGAGAAAGAATTGATCCTCACTCCCTTAGTAAATAAAGGAGAAAGAAGCAATAAACTCTCTGAACAACATATGCTATACCACACTTAAACAAATCACTCAAGAACACAAGTGTGTTCTTCACACAAAAAGAAAAGATTACAAAATGTGAAAAATTATAAGATGAATGATGAATGATGAAGGATCTAAGGGGTCTATTTATACACCTAAAGTCATCTAATAGCTCCAAAACTCCAGCATTATTACAATAAATCGGATCAATACCAGCCATCCCCTCAATAATACACAAAAGGTATAAAAAATTAGACAAATTTTAACAATCTGTCAAGAGTTACGGCCGTAACTTGGATGACTTACGACCGTAACATTCGATGAATTCTGGCCGTAACAACTTAAATCAATTTGCTCACTGGTTGCTTTGAGAGTTACGTTTTCAGCCCAGAATTTCTCAGACTTTGCATTTTTGCCCCGAATCTTCTTCGGATGATAACTTTTGATATATAACTCTGATTTTGAATCCGGAAAGACTGCCGAATTCGTCTCGGAAATCCCTACAACATGAATATATCAAAATTTCAACAAAGAGAATATTTAATAAACATGTTATTTCTTGAGTAAATCAGTTATTCAATCCGATTAAGACAAGATTTACATCATCATCCGATAAAAAGAAAATTATTAAAAACTAATTAATTAAAAGCAAAAAACGAGTAGACTAGCTCAATTATGGGTGATATTTATCGATACAAACCATGGATAAGTGTATAAAACTGACACTTATCAATAGCCTCTTACACGAATACAGGTTAGCCTGATTTACAACGTGCATAAAAATTTTAAACATGAATAGAACATCACATATACAGTCCAATTAAAGCAATTAAAGTGATAGTGAAAATTCCCACCTGAATAAATGATGATGTCTGACTTGAAATGAATGTGCTCGACTCACAGTCCTAAGCCCGTAAATCCTCGATAAAGTCTACATATAATAATAATAATTATTATTATTATTATAATCCATACAATTTATAATAAATGAAAAGATACGAATATCACTATATAATAACTGAAAATAAGCTATAATTGTTCATTAATACTAACCGAAGAGTTAACATTATTAATGACTGAAATTAAAATACTTATGCATAAATTTCAGATTAATTATTAATATTAATTGAAGGTCAATATTTTAATGTTTTGGGTCAAAATATGACTGGAAGTGAATGTTTTAAAATTGACTGGGGTCAAATTGTAGAAGTTGAAAAGCTGACTGGATTAGAATCGAATTAATTATACTGGCTGGGGCTGAAATGAAAACTTCTGAAAATTGGGAGGACTAAATTGAAAAGTCCTAAAAATTCGGGGGTATAAATACCCCTTAACCTAACTACAGCCAACATATTTCTCATTTCTTTCTCCCGTGAAACTCTCTCCCTCTCTGCACTCTTCCCTCTCTCTCTCTAACCCTCTCGGCCGATAAGAAAATCGGATCACACAACCACTTCCCACACAACCATTCACAACAGCTGATGTGGCAGTGGGACCCACCAATTAACAAATGAAGAATAATGCTAGCTGAAAACTCAGCAGCCCTTGAGTTTCTTTTTACGTCCACCACGACAGAGAGGAAGAGAGAGAGAGAAATGAAAAGTCAAATGCTGAATAAATAGAGAGTAGTCCGTCATTCACAAGTTGAAACAGTCGTCCGACTGATCCCCCATTTGACCATCACGACTGATCCCCCAATTGAAGGCTTCTATCTATGTTATCGATGGCCATGAATTGAAAAATAGAGGGAGGGACGGACGACTGGTCTGAAAAAGTTGGGGCCATCGATAACGCAGCATGAAAACCCAGCATGAAAAGTTGGGGACGGACGGACGATTGAAAACCCAGTATGACAGTGCCCTCGCCGACCGCCGATCGCTCCCTCTCCGGCCATCGATAACGTGGCGGATCTGTCGAGCAAGGTCTGTTTCTGTACTTGTTCCTTGATTTTTTTTAACAAATTTTTTAAATAGCTTATTGAATTACGTTTTGTGATTTCTACTTCTTTGAAAGTTGTAATTTTTTGTTTTGATTTAAAGGTTCAGTGTTTCATCCATTCACATAAATGTAGTGATTTTTGTTTATTTAACTTGTTCTTGCTTTTTGTTTCGAGATTATTGGAGGATGTGAAGATGATGAAGGGACTGATTTTCAGGGATACAACGAAGACACCAAGCTCTCAATCCAATTTATCAGGATTGATGCAATGATGATTGATCTACATTCGTGTTTTTTTTTTTGTTAATATTGTATTTGTAGAAAGAGGCAAAAACTTAGTTAGCCCTTGTTAAATGATGTAATGCAAGTTCAATGGACATGTGATGCACTTTGTAATGAAACAAAATGTTATAGAATTTTGCTATCAACTCAGTCTATAAAATGATATGGGGATTTCTAAATTGTGTTTGTGTTATTATTGATTGTGAGAAGATGTTTAGATGTCGAGCTAGGCAAGAAAATAGGGGAGATGCTGGCAAATTTTTTCCATACAAAACTATTTCTTGACCATTTTTTAAAACACTACTGCTTCATCGTTCACAAGTTGAAGAGAAGCTAGTCAAATGGTGAATAACACTACTGTTTCATCATTCATAAGAAGCTAGTCAAATGCTGGCACTTTGTTACTTGAATTTTTTAGATGAACAAGAGAAGCTACTCAAATGCTACATAACATTCTCAAGTTCTTACAATAGCAGAGATATTGTACGAAAATGCTACAACAGTAGATATACAAAAGGGACACAAATACTCAAGTACCCACAAGCCACAACACAAAAGATATTGTGTAAACCAAGCAATTTTTCTACTCTTCATCATCATCTTCTGCATTCATCATTTCAGTAAAACTTGGTTGTGTCCAACCTTGGCTTCAATTTTCAAATAAACTTGATTGTCCTCCTGCCCAAACTTGACTATTGGATAAACTTGGCATGTTGGTTTGTGAACATGGAGAATTCGGAGCAAGTTGATTAAAGTTTGTCCTGGTTGGGCCTAAACTAGGAGTCAATGGAAAGATACTTTGATATGTCATTTTTGGTCGCATACTATGGGATATTATATTTGACCACATTGATGATGTCATGGAGCTTGGGTAACTCTGCATAATAAAAATAAGAAGGAATTATGAATCACTTTAACATGAAACAAGAAAGTATATATATATATATATATATATATATCATAAAAAAGCCTCATAAAGATTCATACCTCGTCTTTTGCATTGGACAATGTCTTCTTTTTTGCTTCCCTCTTCTTCTTGACTACTTTTCCCACAAAACCTTGTTTCCTTTTAGTCGGCGGTCTACCTTTTCGGCGGAGAACTTCCGGGTCAAGTATATTTGTACTTTGCTTCGAATGTAGAACCCCGTCTCTAAGTGAAATAGAATCATGGACCATATTACTTTCACAAAGAACCGAAACTTCAAGCAAATCTTGTTTTAGCTTGCGCCCCCGTGTCATGACCATGTCATACTTTTCTTGAAAATCTTCAGCCAAGTCGGTGATCTCATTAAAGAGTTTGCACATATTGTCATGCCGACGTGCCTCAATTGTCATTAATGAGTTATCTTGATCCGAACTTTTGTGTGGATTCTTTTCACATTTTTGCACCATCTTCTCAATATATACATGTCACGAACTCTTTCAATTCCCCTTTCATTGGAAATCATCAATTGATGTCTACACACCATTCCCTTAAACTTAAATAATCTACAATTACAATGTGCCTCATTGGTTCCAGCATTAAAGTTCACAGTAAATGACACACGTTTTCTCATTTTCTCCTCTCCTTGTCCAAATGTAACCCATTCTTTTACCTCGTATTCGGACAATATGTCATTTTCTCCTTTTAAATACCAATTACACTTAAGTTTTCGAGCAAATTCCTTATGAAACTCTCTAACCTTGTCATGCATGTAAACACTTTGGAATTGCTTCTCCAACTCATCATCTGGATCTATGCATGGGATGTAAGAGCTCCAACTTTTCATATCATCCAATTTTTTATTTTCCACCTTATTTGCCAATGCATTTTCATATCGCTCTACAAACTGTTTCAAAGTCGTCTTAGAATGAATGTATCCATCAAAATATGCATTCATTCCCTCACTTCTTTGTGTGGATGACATTACCGCCCAAAATATATCCTTCACATATGCAGGCACCCACCGATTCTTTTCCAAGTACAACCTGTGTAACCATGTGTTACTTTTAAGCTCATACTTTGTGATGCACTCTTGCCAAGCATCCTCAATCTTGTACTGAGAGTGACTCGTGAACTGCATGGCGGAGACACAAACTAATTGAGTCATATTTCTTGTACCCGCTCAACTTCTCTGGAACTTTTTTCATAATATGCCATATGCACCATCGGTGTCGGGTGTCAAGGAAGACATTTTTTATAGCATTTTTCATGGCCATACATTGATCGGTAATAATTGCATTTGGAGCACGACCCCACATACATATCTTCCAAGTATTGAATAACCACATAAACGATTCTGTGTCTTCATGAGAGATGAGTCCACAACCCAATAATATAGACTTACCATGATGATTCATACCTACAAATGGAGCAAAAGGCATGTCATACTTGTTTACCAAGTATGTTGTGTCAAATGTCACAACATCACCAAACTCCTTACAAGCTGCCCTACTCCTTGCGTCAGCCCAAAATACATTCCTTAGTCGTCCTTTCTCATTTAAATCCAATGCATAAAAGAAGTCAGAATTATCGGCTTTCATTCTCATGAAATAACGATGCATAGCATCAGCATCTCCTTCCACAAGTCGTAAACGTCTAAGCTTGTCCATATAATTTATGCAATCCTTCTCAAGATACGGAACCTTATCGGGACCCCCAGCCTCAATCTGAATTGAGTCAAAAGTCTTGTGCAATCTAATTCCGGCTTTATCATTCAAGTCAAGTTTTGTTTTTGCATCTTGATCAAGTATTCTATTGCTATTGAAAAACCGCGCTTTCCCCGGGCTATGTTCGTGATTATGCTCCAAAATAACCCGATTTAACACCCATTTCCCATCCCGGTGCATAACTACCGTAATGTGAGCTTGACATTCAATTTTTGATTGTGGCTGTAGTTTGACCGGGTTGCTTGTTGTCACTCTTGCCTTTCCAGCACGACTGCATGAAAGACCAATATCCTTCAACTTTCCATCTTTTCCCTTTCTCGACGTTCTTTTATCCACAGCAAACCCTTTTTGTTTAGCGTATCTTGAGTAATACATATAAGCTTTGTCCGGTGTGTCGAATGTCATTCCCACATGTGGTTCCTCCACTCTCTCTTCATAATTATTAATTGCCATCTCATTCTTTTCTTCGCCTTCACTATCTTCACTCCATACATCTTCTTCCACTATAGAAGGCATTATCGACGGAATAGACTCTAGCGACATTATACTGATTCATAAACAAACAACAATACCATGAGACATATACACATGTTCTCACATTTCTACTATGCTTTACACAATCTCAATCAAATTCTAACTTTTACACTAGGGTTTATCCCTACAAATTGAAAAATAGAGAGAGGGACTGACCTGAGTTGGGGGCTGGCGTCGTGGTGGGCAGCGTAGGACGGCGATTGTGGTGGCTGACCTTCTTCACTTCTCTTTCCCTCCCTCTCCGTCGCCATTTCACGCTGTATTTGGAAAACTATTTTTAATTTTTTGCTTGAAAGTCTGTTTCTCTCTCTCTCTTCCTCTCTGTTGTGGTGGACGTAACAAATAAACTCAAGGGCTGCTGACTTTTCAACTAGCATTATTCTTCATTTGTTAATTGGTGGGTCCCACTGCCACATCAGCTGTTGTGAATGGTTGTGTGGGAAGTAGTTGTGTGAGTAGCATTTCCGTAAGAAAATCCCACACACACACACCATAAATCGCACACACACACACACACACACACACTGACGGGACCGAAACACATACACACACAGCAAGTCGAATTCAGGTGGCCGGACTCGCGACAAGGTGCAGCGATGGCGCTGGTTCGGCTCGGGTTTCCGACGAAGGCTTCGGTTCCGGAATATGTTTTGACCGATTCGGCTACTGGTTCAGTACTCCGGCGAGGTTGGCCAGAGCGGCGGCGGTGTCTTCCGACCGAAGTAGTAGTTTCCGGTGGCGACGTGCGAATCTAGGGCGGAGATGTGCATACTGTCTCGGAACAAAAATATGGGTTGCCGAGTTTGGGCAGTGGGGTTAAGTTCCATAACTTTCACGTTGGTTATCAATGAATTCAAGGCTGGAATCGAGTGTTTGAAGATGGGCCATGAGCGGGTTCGGCCCGAGCAGATAAGAATAGAAACGAGTGAGGGTTCGGATTTCAGGCCTCGGGTCTGATTTCGGGTAATCTCTGTGAAGTAGGTTGGAAAAAATCTGAGTTCTGGTTTGGTGTTTATGATTTCCGTTTGCGGGTTTTGTTGATTTGAGATTGATAGTTTTTTCGGATTTCTATTGGTTTGGATTGAACCGCTGAAGTACTGATGAGTTGAACTCCGGGACTGTTCGTACAAGAATTGTTGATTATGATGTTTTGGATTTGGTACAGAAGAACATACGACAAGAACAAGTAGACGAGAGAAAAGAAAAAAAATTAAACAACTTGAATTTTATATTTTTTTACCTGTTGCTGGAGAGATGAGGAAATGATAATTTGTAGGAGGTAAGAAATCCGATCGCTGGGAAAAAAAATAAAATAAAAGTGTACTGTGTATTATAGGGTTGGCTGCAGAGACAGTATATTTATACTGTATTGGACTAGGGTTAGGGTATAAATTTTGGGCTTGTATTTTGTTATGGGTCATCACAAATGTTTGGGCCAATAATAATAATAATAATAACAATAATAATAAAAATCGAAATAATAATAATAACGTGTTGACTCAAAAAGTATTTTGATGATAATTTCATTCAAAACATTTAATAAAATCAATCTCAGCAAGCCGTTATATTGAAGGAGAAAACTGGACTTAGCGCACGCTACATGCTTCAGAGTAGCGCACGCTATCAAGACACATTTTTCAGACAATTCAACTCAGCTGCAGCCTAGTCAGAACCTACCTGATGGATAGCGCACGCAAGAACTTCAACATTTGCGCACGCTATATTACTAATATTAGCGCACGCTATACCACATTATTAACGCACGCTATCGCATCTCCAGTCAGAGGACAGTAAGGTCTGGAAAGAAAAAGGAAAAAGGACTTGCGCACGCTACGGACGTTCATTTACATACGCTACTATGAGGCCTTAGCGCACGTTACTCTTTTTGTCTTGCGCACGCTACCGGATAACATGGTTAGTAGTCTAGTAGCCACTAGACTCAAAATGAGAAGGCATTTACGTACGCCACACAGGGTAACATACGTTACTAAGGAAAGCATCTAGTGCACGCTAGACAATATACATTAGCGCACGCTAAATCAGTCAAAAGTTTACCGTTGGATTTTCTACCGTTGGAACGCAGGAGTCAAAGAAGATCCGTGAAATCTGGAAAAGCTGATATTAAATAATATTAGCGCATGCTATGCATAATTGCTAGCGCACGCTAAGTACAAATTTAGCCGTTGGATAAAGAGACATTGGAGAGACAAACCAACACATTTCAAAGTCAAGATTGAAGACCTGTTGACCAACCAATAGCACACGCTATGAGTATATGACTAGCACACGCTAGCCATATAATTTTACCATTGGAACAGTTTTGTGACCGTTCAGAAAAGCCAAGTCAGAGACCGATTGCACACGCTAATAATATAAATATCAGAATTTGAAGAAAAGCTTACACCTATAAATACCCATAGGATTTGGGTATCACTTACACAACTTCAAGCATTCAAGCATACAAGCAATCAAAGCATACTTGAGCTTAGTTTTATATCTTCTATTACATTCTAAGTTGTGAGAAGAAAGATACAAAGAGTGATATACCTTGTAATATTTATTATACTTTGTATTCTTTCATTTGGTTGTGAGTGTTGCATCACTTCACTTGAGCGTAAGAGAAACGAATTAAGAGTTACTAATCCAGTGTTATTAGGATCTTTTGATCCGGCATTGTTAGGATTACACTCCAATATTCATATAGTGAGGATTATCTAGTTCCTATAGAACACTAGATAAACAAAGTTTATTTTGAGAGTGGTTGAGCTTGGACCAATAGAAAACAAGCGGTTGTAACGGTTGTGTACTCGGACCGATCGAAGACGAGTCAAGTTTGTGGTTGTTCTTGAGCCAATAGAAAAAGAAGTCGGAGAGAGGACGTAAGCAAGTTGCCGAACCTCTATAAATCTTTGAGTCTTTTATTTTCCGCACTATTTTCATTTATTCGTAAGAAAGTGCAATATTCCGCATTACCACTATTCAACCCCCCTTCTAGTGGTAAATTTATCTCTTCAGTTGGTATCGGAGCGGGTCTCTTTTTAAAGGTTTAACCACCTAAGGGAAAAAGATCCGCAAATGGCAATTCTTGGCCAAATCGAAGGAAATGCTCTCAACTGTCCTCCCTTCTTCGACGGTTCCAATTTCATGACATGGAAAAAGAAAATGGCTATCTTCATTCAAGCCTACGATATTGAAATTTGGAAGGTTATTGCTCTTGGTCCGAAGCTTGCAAAAAAAGAGGATGGATCGTTGAAAAAGTTCGACGAATTCAGTGACGGGGATTGGAGGAACATTCAAATCAATTCCCGTGATACTCAACTTCTCTATTGCGCCCTTAATCCCGAAGAACTCAATAGGATATCTTCCTACGAAAGCGCAAATGAAATTTGGGAAATCCTCGAAGTAACTCATGAGGGAACCACCCAAGTCAAGGAGACCAAAATCAACATGCTACTTCATGACTACGAACTCTTCTCCATGAAAGACGAGGAAACGATCACCAATATGTTGGATCAGTTCTCGGCTATAACCAATGGCCTTGCATCATTCGGAAAGCCTATATCTAGTAGCAACAAAGCTAAGAAAATTCTTCGCTCGTTGCCACGTGAATGGGATGCCACGGTCACCGCGATCATGGAGTCCAAAGATCTCAATAAGCTCGAGTTTAGTGCCCTCATCGGGTCACTCATCAATTATGAGATCATTCTCAAGTCTAGAGGCACCAAACCAAAGCCTCGTGAAAAGGTAGTCGCATTTGTTAGGCGTATTTTTATACACTTATTTATCATTATTTTGTATTCCTTTTATGATTAAATCTGCATAAATGAGCTTTTAATGCACTATTCTTTTATGTTTTGCAGGAAATTGAAGTCTGGAAGCTCGAACGGTGAAAAATGGGCGAAAACGGCAAATTTTGGCCTGGGGCCGCGGCACGAACCATGTGAGCCGTGGCACACGTAGACAAACAGCGAGCCCTGAGTGGACTGTACCGGGAGCCGCAGCACAAGGATGCTGAGCCGCAGCCCAGGAAGGAAAAAAGGTGCCCAGGTATGTGCTGAAGACAGGGTGAGCCGCGTCACAGATTAAGTGAGCTGCGGCCCACGGGGCAGTTTTGATAGAAATTGCCGCGTTTCTGGGCCGTTTTGGAGCATGTTCTCGACCTAATCACACGGACGCGTTTTGGAGGCTGAGGAGAATTATAAATAAGCATTGAAGGTCATAATTGGAGATTATCATCAGAGGATCGATCATCATCAAGGAAGAGAAGAAGAAACACCAAGAGCAGAGAGCGGAAGCCAGAAGAACGGAGGAATCCGAGTTCTTCATCTGCGTTTGATCTTTATGCTTTCATTAATTATATCTGTATTTTTATTCTTTAGCATGTCAAGCTAAAACCCTGTTCTAGGATTTTGATGAAACCGAGGTTTTGATGAATTAACTTTTGATTATTAATTCAATTCCCTTTTCTGTTGAGTTTTCCCAATTGTTTTTAATGCTTTCAATTGTGTGGCCTATAATTGAATTGTTTTAATTACGCAACTCGAATCGGGAGAGGAGAGTTGGTGAGGAAATATTGGAGAAAACCGTTTTATCTTGTGAGATAGGAATATACTCATAGGAACTACGTGGCCTTTTTGAAGATTCCGTGTCTTTTGCCTATTGTCGAATTAATTCACCTAGGAATAGAGTGGGTTATTCGCCTTAGAAAAATCTATTGACCTCGGGAGAGGCGGTAGAGTATTTTAGCAATCTTCGCCTTCAATAAAATTAGGAAATCATTAAATTCATATAATCGAGAGTAATTCGGATAAACCGAGGTGGATTCATAATCCTAGATTGATTCCATATTTGATCTTCTTCCCTTGCATAATCGATTTTCTATTCTTTGCTTTTATTAATTTTCCTTAATTATTTCTTGCACCTAAAATTTCGACAGTTCAAATAAAATTAGGATACTCATAAATCAGTATTTAGTAATTCAGTCCTCGTGGGAACGATATCTGACTTATTATTTTATTACTTGTCTACGATAACGTGCACTTGCGTTCAACGAAATCCGCAACAAGTTTTTGGCGCCGTTGCCGGGGACTGATTTTTTTTACTAATATCGATTTCAGTATTTCTAGTCTTAGTTTGAACATTATTTTTTATTATTTTTGTGTAATTTTATTTATTTGTTTTTCCTTGCAGGAATTTCCGGTTAGTGCATGAGAAAATTCGGTAACGAAGGCCTACTACCTTTGGATACCGAACTCGAGCGCACTCTTCGGAGAAGCAAGAAGGAGAAACGAGACTTACCAGCAAAAGTCACCATGGCCGATCACACGGGAAATCAAGAAGCGGAAAACCCCGTTCCGCAAGCTCAACCGGCATTAGCACTCCGCGATTATGCTATGCCGCAAATCAATGCGAACTTTTCGGGAATTCGGCGTCCAACCATCCAGGCGAACAATTTCGAAATCAAGCCGGCTATTATTCAGATGGTGCAAGCAAGCCAGTTTTGTGGTTTGGCGAACGATGACCCCAACGCTCATATAGCGTCGTTTCTCGAGATTTGTGACACCTTCAAGAACAACGGTGTCACCGATGATGCTATTCGTCTATGGCTTTTCCCTTTCTCTTTGAGGGACAAAGCCAAATTTTGGTTGAATTCTTTACCGCCGGGTTCTATCACGACTTGGGTGGAATTAGCGCAAGCCTTCCTAGCTAAATTCTTCCCACCATCAAAGACGACGAGACTGAGGAACGAAATCACTACCTTTGGGCAATTTGATATGGAGTCGCTTTACGAGACTTGGGAGTGATACAAGGATTTATTACGGAGATGCCCACACCATGGCCTACCGGACTGGCTACAAATTCAGATTTTTTATAATGGATTGAGTGCTTCTACACGCACTCTTGTTGATGCAGCTGCTGGAGGCACCTTATGGGAAAAACGATGGCGGAAGCTCATGCTCTATTGGAGGCAATGGCTGCGAATGCCTATCAGTGGCCTTCCAAACGAGTAATTCCGAAGCAAGTTATGGAAATCTCAAATAACGATCCGATCTCTACATTATCAGCTCAAGTCACCGCATTAACTCAGCAACTTCAAGCCTTTTCACATGCTCCTTCCCCCGTTACCATTGAATCATGCAATTGGTGCAACGGATCTCATCTAAGCGCAGAATGCCAAGTCGGAAACCCTTTTGAGCAACCTCCGATGGAACAAGCTCAGTTCGTGGGGAACGGGAACCGGCAAAATAATCCGTACTCCAACACTTATAATCCAGGATGGCGTAGTCATCCTAACTTTTCATGGAAGAACGGACAAAATTTAAACCAACCTCCGTTTGCTCAGCACCAACAACAACCTCCTCCCGCTCCAAAAATTTCTCTAGAGGAAGCAATGGCGAAATTGGCAGCAAACACGAGTCAGTTCATGGCCCGCACGGAAGCGACCTTGCAAAACCATTCCGCTTCTATTCGCAACTTGGAAGTCCAATTGGGCCAAATTGCTAATGTATTAACAGCTCGCCCGGAGGGTACCTTGCCAAGTACGACTGAAACAAATCCCAGAGAGAGTATTAATGCCATCAGTTTGAGAAGCGGGAAAGAAGTGTGTAACCAGCCCGAGAGGAACGAGAAGAGAAGTGAGCATGAGGAGAAGAAAAACTCGGTGAGCGAGGAATCACAAAATTCGAGACCCTCAATACTGTTTCCTGACAATCCAAAGGCATATGTGCCACCCGTCCCGTTTCCACAGCGTTTGTAAAAGCAGAAATTGGACAAGAAATTCTCCAAGTTTCTTGACGTTTTCAAAAAACTGCATATAAATATTCCATTTGTTGATGCCTTGGAACAAATGCCGAGCTATGTGAAGTTTATGAAAGAGATCTTATCTAACAAATGGAAGCTCGAGGAATATGAGACAATGGCATTGACGGAGGAGTGCAGCGCTATTCTACAGAAGAAGCTCCCACCAAAATTGAAGGATCCGGGAAGCTTTAATATACCGTGCACCATAGGAAGCCTCTCTTTTGATAGGGCATTGTGCGATCTCGGTGCTAGCATTAATCTGATGCCCTTTTCTATATTTAAGAAGCTAGGCATTGCGGAAGTAAAGCCGACGACAATCTCGCTGCAATTAGCGGATCGATCTATCAAGTACCCGAGGGGGGTAATAGAAGACGTTTTAGTCAAGGTAGATAAGTTCATCTTTCCAGCTGATTTCATTGTGCTCGATATGGAGGAGGATCAAGACATTCCAATTATTTTGGGAAGACCATTCTTAGCTACCGGCCAAACTCTCATAGACGTGGAAAAAGGGAGACTCGCTCTGCGGGTTCAAGATGAGCAAGTCACTTTCCAAGTGTTTAAATCCTTTCCGTGTCCAAGTAGTGTTGAGAAGAGTTCACAAATTCAAAGTGTAGATACCTTTGCGAAGGACGCACACCGGGAGAGTTGTCGGTCGAAGTATTCAGAATCCATTTCAGATGCTCCGACGTCTGAGAAAAATGTAGAACGAGTCGCATATCTTAGGCATTTGGACATGTCGTCTTCATCAACCGTTCATACACCAATGAAAAATCCTAATGATGTCATAAGTTCGTTCGATAAAAAGGAGAATAAGCCGGAAGTAAAACGGATGCCAAGTCATGTGGAAAATGGGTGTTTCGGAAAGTTGTTTTTATTAAAATCTTTTCGCAAAGAACATTGGGTGTCCAAACCGAAAATCGGATTGTTAAAGACCAATAGTCAAAAATTTAAAACACACTTTAACGGTTCGATGGACGGGGCAGAGTTCAAATGGTGTTTGCGAAAAGTGAACTGATTTTCAAAAAGTCCGGCTGAAGACTATAAACTTAGCACTTCTCGGGAGGCAACCCGAGTATTAGTCGTAGAATTTTTTGTGTTTCAGTATTTTCTTGCATTTTTGGATCTTTATTTTTCATCATTTTTTGCTTTGATACGCTTATCCCTCATGTTCTTGGTGTTTTCTGTTGAAAAATTTGTGCAGAAATCACCCCAGGGAAGAATTCATGCTTGAGCCGCGGCACAAGGATAGCGAGCCGCGGCACACACAAGTGAAGAAAAAAGGGTCAAACCAAACTGTACTCTGTGCCGCGGCACGACCTTACTGAGCCGCGGCACACCAGGTCCCTGAGCCGCGGCACATATTCACTGAGCTGCGGCACGCCAAATGTCCAAGAAACTCCCAGGAGGCTGTACTCTGAGCCGCGGCACGGACCAAATGAGCCGCGGCACACTAACACGATGAGCTGCGGCACGCGTAGATTGAGCCGCGGCACTCGGAGACATTACAAAAAGTCCCAGGCAGACTGTACTATGGGCCGCGGCTCACTTAAGCTGTGTCGCGGCCCCCGTCGCAAATGAGAATGCCCAGCGTTCTTTCATATACTTGATCGGCCGACCCCAGCTCATTCATTCACGTTCCGCATGGTGTAGTCGATGAGCGTGCAGGCCGAACGACGCCGACACCAGTTCATGAGCAGACAGTAGGGGAGTACTTGACCTTTTCTTTTATTGCTTATTACAATTTTTGTCCATTGAGGTCAATGTACGTCCTAAGTTTGGGGGGGTTTACTTTCTGTTGCTGTACTTATTCATTTGCATTTTTCATTATTTTTCGTTATTTTTTGTTGCTAGCCTTGCTTGTCGTGATTTTATTTGCATTTGTGAATTTTTCGTGCTTCTTTTTGTGTAAAACTGATGTTACGATACTTATTTCTCTCTGAAGAAACGGTTGAGTTTTAGTCGAGTTGTAGTCAGCGATATCTGTTTCTGTTGAGTATTCATTTAGGTCCGAAATTTTGTCGTTTTTATAGAAATCTTAGCAGATAAGAAAGGAGACATACGTGTTTTAAAATCGCGTCTATACGTTTGGTTACACTTTTCGCGTAGCTAGTTGTCCAGTAACATGAGTCGTGTTGGCACTTAATGTGAGTTTAGAGTCGGACAGTTTTTTCCCAAAAAGTCGAGATATTATTTGTTCTATGATGGGAAGCCTAGTAACCGGGGGTATTCACGTGACCCGTTGTTTACTCTCGCATAAAATGACAACCCTAATTAGACTAGTGGTTTAGAGATATCGCATGTGCCGATGATGGGAAGCCTAGTAACCGGGAGTATTCGCGTGACCCGTTGTTTACTCTCGCGTAAAACAGCGACCTTGAATCGAACATGCGAGAATAGTTATTCGAGTTGTTTCTCCGCTGTGTAGGGAAACTTAGTAACTAGAAGCATCCATGTGCCCCATGAGTGTCTTTTACGTCAAACGGTTCCTCAATACATGAGAATGGAATTTCACCCTAGGATTATCCCGATTAAACATCCCGAGATGCGAACCTAGTGGTCAACTCGAATCATCTTATTGAGCATATATAAGGGAATACTGTCCGAAGGTTATTTTTGATGACGAAACTCTTGAAATTTTTGCCACTAGACTGTGGGACTGGGCGAGTTGGCTTGTTTGTTTTAACCCTGCATATTGATGGTCGGTTAAATTCACGCTTGTTAATCTTTGAGCTTGATTTTCTTCATGCACGATTGATTAGGACTGAAATTGGTTACTTTGTGGAATCAGTGTCCTGGAAGTGACTCACTAATATGATACTCGTGTTATTCTTTGAGATTTTCAGGATAGTATTGATTAGGTTGAGCACTATGGATTTGCACGATCATTCACGATATTCTTTTATTTGTAATCAATTCTTTTTGCTTGAGGACAAGCAAAGGCTCAAGTTTGGGGGTATTTGTTAGGCGTATTTTTATACGCTTATTTATCATTATTTTGTATTCCTTTTATGATTAAATCTGCATAAATGAGCTTTTAATGCACTATTCTTTTATGTTTTGCAGGAAATTGAAGTCCGGAAGCTCGAACGATGAAAAACGGGTGAAAACGGCAAATTTTGGCCTGGGGCCGCGGCACGAACCATGTGAGCCGCAACACACGAAGACAACCAGCGAGCCCTGAGTGGACTGTACCGGGGGCCGTGGCACAAGGATGCTGAGCCGTGGCCCAGGAAGGAAAAAAGGCGCCCAGGTATGCGCTGAAGACAGGGTGAGCCGCGGCACAGATTAAGTGAGCCGCGGCCCACGGGGCGGTTTTGATAGAAATTGCCGCGTTTCTGGGCCATTTTGGAGCCTGTTCTCGACCTAATCACACGGACGCGTTTTGGAGGCTGAGGAGAATTATAAATAAGCATTGAAGGTCATAATTGGAGATTATCATCGGAGGATCGATCATCATCAAGGAAGAGAAGAAGAAGCACCAAGAGTAGAGAGCGGAAGCCAGAAGAACGGAGGAATCCGAGTTCTTAATCTGCGTTTGATCTTTATGCTTTCATTAATTATTTCTGTATTTTTATTCTTTAGCATGTCAGGCTAAAACCCTGTTCCAGGATTTTGATGAAACCGAGGTTTTGATGAATTAACTTTTGATTATTAATTCAATTCCCTTTTCTGTTGAGTTTTCCCAATTGTTTTTAATGCTTTCAATTGTGTGGCCTATAATTGAATTGTTTTAATTACGCAACTCGAATCGGGAGAGGAGAGTTGGTGAGGAAATATTGGAGAAAACCATTTTATCTTGTGAGATAGGAATATACTCATAGGAACTACGTGGCCTTTTTGAAGATTCCGTGCCTTTTGCCTATTGTCGAATTAATTCACCTAGGAATAGAGTGGGTTATTCGCCTTAGAAAAATCTATTGACCTCGGGAGAGGCGGTAGAGTATTTTAGCAATCTTCGCCTTCAATAAAATTGGGAAATCATTAAATTCATATAATCGAGAGTAATTCGGATAAACCGAGGTGGATTCATAATCCTAGATTGATTCCATATTTGATCTTCTTCCCTTGCATAATCGATTTTCTATTCTTTGCTTTTATTAATTTTCCTTAATTATTTCTTGCACCTAAAATTTCGACAGTTCAAATAAAATTAGGATACTCATAAATCGGTATTTAGTAATTCTGTCCTCGTGGGAACGATATCTGACTTATCACTTTATTACTTGTCTACGATAACATGCACTTGCGTTCAACGAAATCCGCAACAGCATTCAATGTTGATAGCGATGTTGAGGAAGATGTTCCCAAAGATGAAGACAACGAGGAACTTTCTCTCTACGCCAAGAACTTTAGAAGGTATAAAAGCCTAATTCAAAAGAGGCGAAGTTTTCTTGGTCGGGATGGCAAGCCGGAGCAAAAGAAGAGTGGCTATGCTCCTATAAAGAAGTTCGACAATAATTGTCGGAAATGCGGTCAAGCCGGTCACTATGCCAAAGAATGCTGAGGATCCTCTTCAAAGCCTCAAATGGAAAGATTCAAAAAGAAGGAGGTCCTAATCGCTTCTTGGAGTGATGACGAGGACGAGATTGAAAGATATCTATATGCGAATCTCGCATTCATGGCACTCGACTCCGAAAGCAATATCGAGGTAAGTTCTAAACTCAATGATGACGAATATGATTCTTTTGATTTTTGCGATTCACAAGAAGTTCATCATGACGATGAGTTATTAAGTGCGTTTGAATCCTTGAACATGGAGTATGACGAGATGGTTAAATTAAATATATCTTTAAAGAAAAAAATAAAATCTCTAGAACTCGAAAATTCCTCTCTTCAAAACAAAGGCAAAACTATTGAGCTCGACCATACCTTATGCCTTGAAAAGGAAAATGTTTTGAAAATCGAGTTGACGAAAACTCAAAGTTGAGAACCATCAAGGTTAAACAAATATGGGTTCCTAAAGGGACAATTGTTCCAAATGCTATAAGCATAGTTAACTTTGGAGGACCTAAACGGGCTTGGGTACCGAAACAACCGAGAAATTCTATTTTTGTAGGTACCGGCACCAAGGAAAAGCAAGTGGTACATTGATAGCGGATGCTCAAGGCACATGTGCGGCTCCGATGACTTATTTGAAGACCTCGAATATCAAGAACAAGGGCATGTGACCTTTGGGGACAATCAAAAGGAAAAAAATCAAAGGCATCGGTAAAGTCGGTAAGGAACCTTCTCCCTCTATCAACAAAGTATTGTTTGTTGAAGGTTTGAATCATAATCTACTTAGCATTTCACAACTTTGCGATGAAGGTTTTAAAATTCTCTTTGAGCAAATGCATTGCACGGCATTTAGAAATAATAAAATTGCATTCATCGGTTTGAGATGTGGAAACATCTATATTATTGATCTTAATGATAAAAGTTCATTCAATGAAAAATATCTTATTACTTTGGATGATAATGCATATTTATGGCATCGAAAATTGGGGCATACATCTTTACCTATTATTTCCATTTTATCTAGACACGACCTTGTTCGTGGATTGCCCAAACTCAAGTTTGATAGAAAGTATTTGTGTGAATCATGCATAAAAGGGAAACATACTCGAGAATCTTTTAAACCAAAATTCGAGGTTTCCACTAGTCGCGTTCTTAAACTTGTGCATATGGGATTTGATTGGACCATCTAGACATGTTAGTTTAAATGGCAAGCTTTACACTTTGGTTATTGTTGATGATTTCTCTCGATTTACTTGGGTAAGATTTTTAGCGTATAAGGATGATGAATTTTCCGAGTTTTCTAAATGGTGTCGTTTGGTATCAAATGAGAAAAATCTCTCCATAATCTCTATCCGCACCGATCACGGAGGTGAATTTGATTGCACTCCGTTTGAACTCTTATGTGACAAATACGGGATTAATCATAATTTTTCGGCTCCTAGAACGCCTCAACAAAATGGGGTTGTTGAAAGGAAAAATCGATCTTTGGAAGAAATGTCGAGGACTATGCTTAATGAATACTCTCTTCCACGATACTTTTGGGCCGAAGCAATATTTACGACATGTTATGTGATTAATCGGGTTCATGTTCGTAGAACTCATCTTAAAACCCCGTATGAATTATGGAAGGGTAAAAAGCCAAATATAGCTTACTTTCATCCTTTTGGTTGCAATGTATTTATCTTAAACAATGGTAAGGATAATTTGGGCAAGTTTGATGCTAAATCTGACTCCGGAATATTTCTTGGTTATTGTACAAATAGCAAAGCATACCGCATTTATAACATTAGAACGAATAAAGTTGAAGAATCCATTCATGTTAAATTCAATGATATGATCTCACCCCCGAGAAAGGTAGAATATTTTGATGATGCAGGTACTTTTCCGGATCCCTCAACCGAAGTGAAGAAAATTTCGGAAATCCAAACGAATACAATCATTGATTTACCGAAAGATTGGAGGCACATAAAAGACCATCCAAAGGACCTTGTGATTGAAAATATTGAAGGTGGTGTTCAAACCCGAAGGAGAACCACCGAATATATGGCTCATTGTGCTTTCGTATCCGAAATAGTTCCCAAGAATTTATTGGAGGCTCTTGATGATGAAAGTTGGGTGATGGCAATGCAAGAGGAGCTTGTACAATTAATGCACAATAATGTATGGAATTTAGTTCCCGCTCCTAAAGATAAAACAATTATCGGAACTAAATGGGTGCACAAAATTAAGAGTGACGAAGACGGTTACCCAATTCGAAATAAATCTCGTTTGGTCGCTCAAAGGTATAATCAAGAGGAAGGTCTTGATTACGAAGAAAGTTTTGCTCCCGTGGCTCGACTCGAAGCCATCCATTTTTCATGTGCATTTGCCGCTCATAAAAAGATCAAACTATTTCAAATAGATGTGAAAAGTGTATTCTTGAATGGCTACATTCAAGAAGAAGTCTACGTCAAACAACCTCCCGGTTTTGAAGATCATCAATTTTCGGATCACGTCTACAAGCTCAACAAGGCACTCTAAGGGTTGAAGCAAGCACCCCGAGCATGGTATGATCGTTTAAGTCAATTTTTAATTGCAAATGACTATAAAAGAGGCAAAGTCGATAATACCTTGTTTGTGAAAATATTGAATGATGATATACTTGTTTGCCAAATCAATGTTGATGACATTGTATTTGGAGCTACTAATGAATCTTTGTGCCAAGATTTCTCTAATCTTATGAAAGGAGAGTTCGAGATGAGTATGATGGGAGAATTAACGTTCTTCCTCGGGCTTCAAATCAAGCAATGCGAAGATGGAATCTTTATCCATCAAGCGAAGTACTCAAACGATCTCCTAAAGAAATTCAAAATGGAAAGTAGCAAGGTGATTTCTACGCCAATGTCTTCATCATTAAAGCTTGAAAAATATGAAAATGGCAAATCCGTAGATAAAAAATTATATCGAGGTATGATCGGATCTTTGTTATATTTGACTGCATCTAGGCCAGACATAATATTTGCTACATGATTATGTGCTCGATTCTAAGCTAATCCCAAGGAATCACATTTAATTGCTTGTAAACACATTTTTCGTTACTTAAAAGGGACTATCGGACTAGGTCTATGGTATCCTTCTTGCTTGGATTTTAATTTAATTGCATATAGTGACGCCGATTTCGGCGGATGCAAAATTGACAAAAAGAGTACTAGTGGTACGTGTCATTTTATTGGATCATGTTTAATATCTTGGGGAAGTAAAAAGCAAACCAGTGTAGCATTGTCTACAGCTGAGGCCGAATATGTTGCTGCAGGGAGCGCCTGTGCTCAGGTGTTATGGATTAAAAATCAACTCCGCGAGTACGGCATATATTTTGAAAATAACCCTATTCTATGTGATAATACTAGTGCGATTAATCTGAGTAAAAATCCTGTGTTGCATAGTAGAACTAAACATATAGACATTAGACACCACTTTCTACGCGATCATGTGCAGAAGAAAGATATCTGTTTAATTTTTGTCGGGACGAAGGACCAACTTGCTGATATTTTTACAAAACCTCTTCCCGAAGAATCATTTAATTATACTCGTTTACAACTTGGCATGGGACGTCTAGACAATTTTTGAAATAAGCTTTCTACTCGAGAAATCAATATCCTTGAATCGTTCCATTCGCTAGCGCGCGCTAGCTTCATTTTTCTTAACACACGCTAACTTTCGTTTTCGATAGCGTACGCTAACCTTCTATACTTTGCATGCGCTAATTAAAACTCTTCATATTCCAAATCGGCTACTGGACAGTCCAGTGAGCTTCCAATTTTCACCTAACATACACTAACCTTTCATTCCTAGCGTACACTAATTACATCAACTCAGTCCACTATATAAACTCTGTACGGCTCAGAACCCTTTTTCACTCTATCATAACGTACGCAAACACCGATCCCTTTTTCAGCAAAAAACCCTAGCCGACGAATTCGAACCAGCAACTTCCGATTTCTCCCTTAAATCTTCCAATTACTTCCAGATTCATGTCAAGCAAGGGACTCAAAGCCATGGAAAAATCTTACAAAAATCTAAAACGCCCTCGCAACGCCGAATACGATGCGACCCGATTTGTCTCATACACCGCATCGAAGGTGTTTTCTGAAATCCTTCCTCAAGAGCATATTACCGATTGTTACTTCTTTAATTTCGGAAGTCTCAAACGAGCAAAGGTCAATATCTATGATTTTTTTGAAGCTCTAGGGATAGCCCATTTCGTTGAGTGCAAGGAAATCATTTATCCTTCTTGTGTTAGGGAATTTTATGCTAATCTGCATTTGGGAGACGGTGATGGTGGATTTGTTCTCGGTAGTTTGGTGAAAGGAACCGTGGTGAAAATTTCGTCGGAAATTCTTCACGAATTATTTGGTTTGTCGAAGGACGGTTTTGATTGTTGTGGGAAGCCAACTGATGAAGAATCAGTCGTATCTGAGAAAGATGTTGCCGATTTTCTGTGCTCTAAAACTGTCATCGAGGTTACCGATGACGTTTTCGAAAACAATGACTTTGGTATTCATATTCGCTTGTTGTTGGCTGCACTCACTAAGTGCTTGATGCCGAAGGTGAACACTCAACACAAGTTAGTGGGAGTTGACAAAAACGTGGTGTACCGAGTGCTAAAAGACGACAAGGTGGATTTCACCGGAATTGTGTTGAATTGGATGAATGCAAAAGGAGATTCCTTTCGCTCAAAACACTATATGTCGAGAATGCGGAAGTCAGGGTTTCCATTTGGTTCTATACTCACCGTAATCTTCCGTCATTTCCATGTTGACTTGTAAAGCAAGGCATCGGTTCCGGTGTCTCGAGGACACGAGATTAGTGATCTCACCCTCAAAGCAATGCACTATGTTGAAACATTCAATAGAGGTTGGGTCCTATTTCCGTATCTTCGAGAAGACGACCAAGTGCCGAAAGGGACGCGAACACCAACTCCGGTCGAATGTGTGCTACATCAAGGACCTCATACACTTCGGGAATTGCAAACGGGAAAGTTTGTTCGTCACCCGAAGACAAAAGGCAAGCGACCAATGAGAGACTCCATCACGGAAGAAGAAGAGAGTGATCTTATTGCTCGGATGCGGAGCATCGAGACCTCTCAAATGGAAATACGAGAGGATGTTCGGTCTCTTCGTTCGGAAGTCCGGGAAGTTCGCGGGCTAATTTATGATTTCATCCGATACACTCACCCGTCATTCCCATTCCCATCCTCCTCTTCCGATCAAGCCCCTTAGAGTCTAGGAGTTTGATACTTGTTGTAGAAACTTATCTTTCGAATGGCTTTTATGTCTCATGCTTTGAACGTTTGTGTAATGCTTGAACTTCTTTTTAATAGAATTTGCATTTCTCTTCATTTGGTTGGTTGAAGTTTGGCATTTGCTGTTTATGTGCTCTCGTTTTGGTTCATGACATTTGGTTGGTATTTTTTGTTAAAAATGCAACGATTCAGGGGGAGTTCCTTTTTGTTTATGTCAAAAAGGGGGAGAATACTCCAAAAACCGAAACATACTAATATATCGAACAAGTTACCTTGATTCGAAGCTTTTAAAAATGTTTTTGCAGGTATAAATTAAATGTTTTGACATCATCAAAAAGGGGGAGATTGTTGACTCAAAAAGTATTTTGATGATAATTTCATTCAAAACATTTAATAAAATCAATCTCAGCAATCTGTTATATTGAAGGAGAAAACTGGACTTAGCGCACGCTACATGCTTCAGAGTAGCGCACGCTATCAAGACACATTTTTCAGACAATTCAACTCAGCTGCAGCCTAGTCAGAACCTACCTGATGGATAGCGCACGCAAGAACTTCAACATTTGAGCACGCTATATTACTAATATTAGCGCACGCTATACCACATTATTAATGCACGCTATTGCATCTCCAGTCAGAGGACAGTAAGGTCTGGAAATAAAAAGAAAAAGGACTTGCGCACACTACGGACGTTCATTTACGTATGCTACTATGAGGCCTTAGCGCACGTTACTCTTTATGTCTTGCGCACGCTACCGGATGACATGGTTAGTAGTCCAGTAGCCACTGGACTCAAAATGAGAAGGCATTTACGTACGTTACTAAGGAAAGCATCTAGCGCACGCTAAATCAGTCAAAAGTTTACCGTTGGATTTTCTACCGTTGGAACGCAGGAGTCAAAGAAGATCCGTGAAATCTGGAAAAGCTGATATTAAATAATATTAGCACACGCTATGCATAATTGCTAGTGCACGCTAAGTACAAATTTAGCCGTTGGATAAAGAGACGTTGGGGAGACAAACCAACACATTTCAAAGTCAAGATTGAAGACCTGTTGACCAACCGATAGCGCACGCTACGAGTACATGACTGGCGCACGCTAGCCATATAATTTTACCGTTGGAACAGTTTTGTGACCGTTCAGAAAGGCCAAGTCAGATACCGATTGCGCACGCTATGGAGGTATTATTAGCGCACGCTAATAATACAAATATCAGAATTTGAAGAAAGGCTTACACCTATAAATACCCATAGGACTTGGTTATCACTTACACAACTTCAAGCATTCAAGCATACAAGCAATCAAAGCATACTTGAGCTCAGTTTTATATCTTCTATTACATTCTAAGTTGTGAGAAGAAAGATACAAAGAGTGATATACCTTGTAATATTTATTATACTTTGTATTCTTTCATTTGGTTGTGAGTGTTGCATCACTTACACTTGAGCGTAAGAGAAACGAATTAAGAGTCACTAATCCAGTATTATTAGGATCTTTTGATCCGGCATTGTTAGGATTACACTCCAATATTCGTATAGTGAGGATTATCTAGTTCTTATAGAACACTAGATAAACAAAGTTTATTTTGAGAGTGGTTGAGCTTGGACCAATAGAAGACAAGCGGTTGTAACGGTTGTGTACTCGGACCGATCGAAGACGAGTCAAGTTTGTGGTTGTTCTTGAGCCAATAGAAAAAAAAGTCGGAGAGAGGACGTAGGCAAGTTCTCGAACCTCTATAAATCTTTGCGTCTTTTATTTTCTGCACTATTTTCATTTATTCGTAAGAAAGTTCGATATTCCGCATTACCACTATTCAACCCCCCTTCTAGTGGTAAATTTATCTCTTCATAACGGTGGTAATAATTAATAATATCGATACTAATAATAATAATATCGAAAGTAATATTAACGATGATATAGAAATAATGAAGATAAAAGTATTAATATTGTTAATATTAATATTGTTCCTATTATAAATATTATTTTTTTTAATAATAATACTACCTTTAATTATCATACTAAAAAAAATGACTAATATTAAATGTTCTGAAAATTAACTTGAGAAATTTACTCCGGCTTAGAACATATGAGATATTATAAAAATGTCTGATCTTATTAAATGATATTACATGAAGTTGACTTGTACGTGCAGTGAAAGTAATTGTACAACAACTACTCACTCGGTAATGAAATGAGATTAAATGAAATAAATGCATTATTAATATTGTCAGTAGTAAATGACTACTAGAATATAACTGACAAAAATGATTCGGGCTAGGACTTATGATATGTCGAAATAAATGTTCATGATCCTTTAAATGAAATTAAATAAAATGAAATGCATTATAATATTATTATAAATAATAATATTATATCATAAAAATGGCGGATATTACACAAATGGTAGAACTTAGTGTAACACCCCCAGAATACGTCCGGAAATGTTACACGCCGTAGGCCCTTCTCACAAGGATCTACCAGGCTAAACTCCACTAGACTACACAATGATTGACCGACCGGGGTCAATCTAAATACAACGCAGACCGACAAGGTCATTATACAATTCAGAAACTAATGAATTTTACATCTCAATGACAAAAATAAACTTTCACACAAAAGGGGATGACGACTCCATTCAATAAATGAAAACTACACCCGTGCAAGGGTGAATACTTAACCAAATGGGAAAAATACCGACCAAGATGAAACAAAAGAAAAGACTCTAACTCTGGTGTGATTAGCATCGTTGTCCTCCATCTCCTTCCAAGCCAATCCATGATCTCCCAGCCGCCAAAACTCGAGCGCATAACAGCACCCACCCCAGAAAACTCGGGGTTAGCAACCGGAATTTTGCTAGTGCAAGTACATAATGTTCAAGATATACGAATAATAACAACACAAAACTCAATGCCATGAAGCCTTAACACAAACCATACATTCCCCTAGTCAACACAAGATAGCACTCGCAAACACAAGGTGAGAAATAATCACATAGTCATATTCTCTATATGGAACGTAACACCAATTAAACTTTAAACGAACCCAAGGAGTCAAAAGATCTACTTTGTAAATCTATTCTTATAAAGGGAAAAGTATTTTGATAAGATAGTTTGAAAATATTAGTAATGACTCGGGTCGTCTTGGGGTTTTAAACGAAAATCGAATGGGGATGCCTTTAGAAAATAATTTCAAGAGCTCTCGGGTTCTCGACCCAAGATATGGAAAATGATTGCACGAAAATATGTCAACATTATTCAGGATCCTCAATCCAATTTATAGAACACAGTCACAAACGAAATCATCACAACATCTCACGGGTTTCTCAACCCAATCCAATTAACATCATCACGAGATCAATCATCTCAACGTTTCACAGGGCCCTCGACCCAATACACAGAATAGCACCACAATACAATCAAAGGCACAATCTCTCATTCGTCATATCCTGCTCAAGACCCCCGATTAATTAACCCTCGGAGATTTCGTCAAACCTCCTTGGTTAATTAACCCTGATACCAACGCTTTAAAAACAAGTTGAAACAAACTTTTCAAAAACGCGAATCGCGGTCTATATCAAGACAAACGTTTAAGAGAGAGTTTGAGAGATTTTAGATACGAACATCGTTCGGTAACGGGGTCTTAGCTATCACTCAAATACCCGAAACCAATAAGCCTGCCAGGCGCCTCCCTTGCGCTTTTGTGTGCGGCGTTCACTCCACTATGTTGGCCGCTCCTTGAACATGTCACCGCGGCGATCACTCCCGCAAGAGCCGCCCCTTGCGCGCGCATTAGGTAACACCGGCGTTCACCACCATATGGAGCCGCACATTGCGGCATACACCGGGCGGAGTGCACGCCCGCCCTCGAGAGGTTCCGGATACGACGTTTCTCACAACAAGTATCCACATTATTTCGTACATCAAGCACACAGACAAACGTCACAACAATTATCAACTCGGTACATCAAATCACACAATTTCTCCCCACCCATAACCATACAAATAAACAATAACACGCACGTTGTCAATCAAAACTCAATCACAATAAGTCTTCAAGCATAACCAACCAACACGCACATATATCGCTATATTGCGACTCAATATATATATATATATATATATATATATATATATATAAAGATAAGTATAGTTCATCCATCAATCCAAGTTGAGTACGTCAACTATCATCGATATTAATCACACGACATAGGTATGTGTATATCTATATACATACATACTTACATATATATATATATATATATATATATATATATATACACGTATAACTTTATACATACATATATTTAGTATATAAATATATATAATTCACACACTTCGGCAACAATGATTTCACATAGTTATAATTCGTATATAAAGGTACTTGCCTTGGAAATCTCTCACGAATACTTCAGAAAATG
Source organism: Orobanche coerulescens (assembly GCA_033398695.1). Taxonomy (NCBI): domain Eukaryota; kingdom Viridiplantae; phylum Streptophyta; class Magnoliopsida; order Lamiales; family Orobanchaceae; genus Orobanche; species Orobanche coerulescens. The sequence continues at coordinate 28,251,302 of CM065804.1, forward strand.
CGGTTGATTGGAGAAATCCGGAACTCCAATGAAAACGGCGATCGGAAAGGCTCAACACTAGATTTTTGTAGGGAATTCGTCCCTAGTATCCTATCATCAAATAAACAACAAATCACACGAGGAAAACATCGCAAAACGACCAATTTTCTCTCTGGGGCATTTTCCCGGACACCTTGAAGGGGTCAAAGCGAAAGTTCATATAAGCATTTAATCGGAAATGGTAAAACCGTGGAAAGATGATAAAAATGATAGAATACTACTTAATCTACAATTATCCATCGAAATATGAGTTAAAGCGATCAAATCGGACAAAATCAACTAAAACCCCCAAAACTAGATTTTAAGAAAACTTGCCTTGATTAGGTCGATCGGAGCAAGTTATGGAAGGATTAATCGATGTTATGAACTCCAAAACTTCATGGATTTAACCCCTAACAACATCCCTCCATGATCATGAAATCTCCACCGCGGAAGGGTATGAAACGAGTGATAAAAATGAAGAAAAACCCATTGCTTCTGCCATATTTATACCCCGGACACGGCGCGGCAAAGCAGCCCGAGCAGGCGCCGTGTGTCTCGGCCGTGTCTCGCAGCTGCGATCTGGCCGACCGGCGCAGACACGGCGCCTGTGAGGGCGTTTTCGGGGCCGTGTTGCACAGCCTGGCGAGCCCCTCCCGGCGGCGAAAATTACGTCCGAACGACCCCGAAACCCGAACCTGAATACGAATCGAAGTTACGGTTACGAAGTACTCGCAAAGACGAATCTAAGAGCTAATAGAACACACGATTACGACCACCCGAAGGCTCGGAATTCGACAACGGAAGTAATTACCCAAAACTTTGGGAAATTACGGAAATGGCCCAAAACGTCCGAAACTCACGATACGCGATCGAAACACCAAACCAAAGCTCGCAACATGAATAATATCATTAAATGAACTTACGAGAAACTCGAAACAACAGTTTCGGACGAGATTCGCAAGAATCGAACTCAAGTGCGGAAAAGTCGCTAAAAAGCTCGGAATTCAACAAAACGATACTGAAACGAACTCGGATGACAAAAAGTGCAGAATTAATCATTCTCGAAATGACGAAACGGTCATGAGCGAGTCGTCAAAACGGACTCCGGCTGAAAAAGAAATTTACCGAAAATCGAAAATTGCGGATATTACACTTAGGACCAATTCTTACGATCCCGAGAGGTTGCGATTGATTGTATATCGTTATGTGATAGGAGTGAACTTCCGAAGAGTATTCGGACCAAAGTCCCTCCCGTTCAGCATTTCCTTACGTCATATTTCTCAAGGCAAGTACATATTTTAATGATTTATGATAAATGTGTGGGTGTGTTGTTATTGTTCTTCCACCTGGGGACGGTTCGACGGAACCTCTGGTGGCCGCTACTAAGGGGTACGGCCGCGGAAGTAGTTTTCCACATGGGGACGGTCTGACGGGGCCTCTGGGGGTCGATACTAAGGGGTACAGCCACGGGTTACCAAGTGTGGATTTTTTTGATAATGAAATGTGATGTTATGGTTTTCTTGATGATCATGTATTGATGAAAATGTGGTATTTCGTAATATTATTTCCTTAAATATTTTCAAATGCGATAATCATGTTGAATTGTATTCGTATATAATGTCGTGTAATTGTGTACTTGCACTGGCTATTTGAATGTTAACCCTTTAAAAGGTGGAAATGCTTTTCATGCATTTCAGGTATCGGGCGAACTGAGGAGCCAGCACGGGAAACACATGCAAATGATGGTCAAGCATGACGATGAGGCTCGAGTCTGCGTCGTTTATTTTATTATGTCTATGTTGTTCGTCGGGGTCAGTTGAGTAAGCATATGTTTGTTTTAAAGATATTGTTGAAGGCCCCTGCGTGGGCAACACATTCATTTTACATTTTGTTTTTTCGCGTTTAAACCAAAATAGTTTGGTTGGTTCCGGTTTGGATCTTTTCAAATCGAGCCCAGCCTATCAATAAGCCCACCCAGCCCGGTCCAGGAGCGACACAAACTCAGTCCAGCCCGATCTTATTTATTATTTTATAATATATGTTAAATATAGAATATAATATAATAGTAAATAATTTGTATTTTCTATAAGTAATATTTTCTAATATAATTTCGAAATATTAGAAATATTTTTTTTTAAAAAATGTAATGAACCAAGGTAAATTAACTCAGTCCGGCCCCGAACCATCATGCGACCTGTCGAGTCCATTATACTACTGGGTCGGTCCAATTCCATCTTACTCTAATCCAGTCCTGGTCTAACCTGGATCTATTGAGGCTCGAGACCGCTCAATAGCAACCACTAGTTGAGCTCAATAAAAAATAAATTATGTTTGAGTTTTTTTTTTTTGAGGGTGAAGGGTAATTGAGTGATTTTGTGGCGACGACATCGTAAGATAATGCTTAATAATAATGACGGTGATGATGATGATAATAATAATAGCAATAATAGATAATAATAATAATAATAATAGTAATAAAACTTGTGTCTTTTTACATCACTCTACAAAGTATTAATTACTTTATCAGTTAGTTTATCACACATCCTAACGAACATAACATACTTCATCCAATTAAGTTCACTTTATGAGCCAATTTACCAAATAGAATCATAAATCCAATTGATAAGTCATAACATATGGATATTTTCATGGTCCGGAGCTTTTCAACGAGCCGCTACTCAATATTCCCAAACATATGGAGTTGATGGCTTTTGCAAGTTCAAATTCCGTGACGCTCCCCAACCATTTAGCTATGGATTAGGGTTGGGCTCAAAATAGAAAACGAAATAGGGTTGAGTTTGGCGGGGGCCAAAGTTGAGTGATTTTGGGGCAACGACAGCATAAACCTAGACCTGCCCATTCTCGCTGGCCCGACGGGCTTGAATCGGCCCGGCGGTTCAAGGCCCTTAATCGGACCGCCGGTCAACAGTTCAAAACCCGGACCGGAACCATCTCATCAAGGGCCGATTACGGTTCCTCCCAGCTACGAACCGGAACCGGCGGTTAATCGCCTGTTCAATTAAAAAAAAATGCTGGCGGCTACAATCTACTGTCTACAACATGCAGAAAGAACGGAAAAGGTGGTCAGGTGGGACCATGGGGCGTGAAACTGCAACGGCTACATGCAAATCGCAAATTGCAACGACTCTCTTCTCTCTCTCTCTCTCTCTTAAGTAAATTGGGTTTCTTCTTTCTCACTTCTCTCTCCTATAAAAAAGGGTAGGTGACCTATATCTCTTCTCGTAGCAATCAAAAGGCGAAATCCCTCGCCCCCAGCGTCCCCACCCCCGGCCTGACAGGGATTGATGGAGGAATTAAATCATGGTGACTCAACGGCTCACTAAATGAGAGGAACAGTGTCTGGTGTCCACAAAGAGCTATCTCTATCTCTTCTCTCTCCTGCCGTAGGTCTTCTTCTCTTTCCACTGCTCTCTTCTCCTCTCTCTCCACTTCATTCTCTCCCTATCTCTCATACCATTTCTCTCTCTCTCCACACTAGCTCTCTCTGCTCCTCTCTCCACTCTTCTCTCTTATTTCTCTTTAATTTATGCCTAAATAATTTTTATGTATTAATTTTTTTAAGCCTAACGAACATAACATACTTCATCCAATTAAGTTCACTTTATGAGTCAATTTACCAAATAGAATCACATATCCAATTGAGAAGTCATAACATATGGATATTTTCACGGGCCGGAGCTTTTCAACGGGCCGCTACTCAATATTCCCCAAACATATGGAATTGAGGGCTTTTGCAAGTTCAAATTTCACGACGCTCTCCAACCATTTAGCTATGGATTAGGGTTGGGCTCAAAATAAAAAACGAAATAGGGTTGAGTAGGTGGGGCCAAAAGTTGAGTGATTTTGGGGCAACGACAGCATAAACCCCGCCGCTGCAAGAGTGAAAGGCCGACCCTCTCTCTCTCTCTCTCTCTACCTCCGCTCCACACTCGCACTCTCTACCAGAATGGCCGTCATTGAAGAGAATACATCACATCTCCAAAACGGAGCCATGGATACCACCAAGAAGAAGCGCAAGAGAAAGAGAGACGAGAAAGAAAACCCAGAACCCCATCAAGAAAAAGAAGAAGAACATGCCACAGAGGTGGAGGAAAAAAAAGAAGAAGAAGCCGCATCGGAGGAGGAGGTTGTTTTGAATAGAGATACTAAGGGAAGTGGGTCAGGGATTATGAGCACTGAAACCTTTGCTGCGCTTCCCGTATCGGAGATCACCATGAATGCCATCAAAGACACGCGTCTTCACTACATGACTGAGGTATATAAATCTTATTGTGTTGGGGAACTGCGATATTACTCGTGACTGATGATTATATTTGGTGTATGTTAAATCTCCGAGATGATTGAATTCATGTATTATTTAGTTCGTTCCTACTTTGTATTGGCTGGTAGTGGAATACTTTATTCAAGTAATTATAAATTGTTTATTGCTATCAATACATTTGAGTGTTAAATTGATAATAAAAATTAAGTTGCAAGCTGACAAAATCGATATACTTATGGAATCAGAAAAGGACCATGAAATTGTAGATTGCCTGCTGAAAGTTGTAGACACTAGAACATGATTTTTTTGATTCTAGATGCTATTAAATTGTCATGAGAACTCAATTGATGTTGTGCAAGTTATCTGGACTCTGGTGCTGAGTGTGGGGTACTGGTGCATATCTAAGTGTCGGGCACGCGTACTTCGAAAAGTTAAGATACGGGACACGTACCTAAAAGTTAAGAATATTGACTGATTTTGTGACATTAATTAGTCAGAAAAATAATTTGGGAACAATAACAAGATTTACGATTTCATAAATCCGCCAAGTCCATTAATACCTTCGGTTAATAAGCTCATTTATTAAGTCCATACATGAGCATGACATTGTTCAAGCATCATTCTTTTCAGAAGAAGGTCCCCTCCAGCCTGATTGCTCAGAACCTAAGTTCCAGCAATATTGGTATCTCTGTCATGTTGGCTAAAGAGGTGATAAAGCTAACCCTCGGGTTTTGAGAGGATATGCATCTACCTTGACTGTGATCTTTTAACAACCCTCGCTGATGATATTGACGTACTTGCTTGGCCCGAGCTCAATACTCCGACTCTAATAGATGAGAGAATTTGTGTTCCAACACAAAACCAATTGTAGTAACTTGAGAACTCAGTTGGATGGGATAGGTATCCATTTTTGTTCATGAGAACTCAGTTTCGCGTTTGATTGTGGATTCATGCATAAGTTTTTTTTTTTTTTCGTTTTTCTTAGTCCTATCTTGTTTTTGTGTAACTTCGAGTCTTGCTATATTGTCAAGAAGATATGACCAAAGAGACACTTCTAGTCAAATTTAATTGACGTTATAAGGCTTAGATGTTGTTGTTGTTGTATAATTTGTATCCTCATCCTCTCCATTGTATGAAGTTTGACTATAGTGGTGGATAGCCACACATACACCTGCAGGATGCTTTAATGTGCATTCTACTGTATAGATTATAGCTACTGAGAATTGCATTGCATAAACTAAATAGTAGAAGACCAAAAAAACTACTTGTTCATTTAGAAATAAACTTATGTTTATCTGTGTTGTGTTGATGAAGATCCAAGCTAGATCTATTCCACCACTTTTAGAAGGCAAAAATGTTCTTGGAGCTGCAAGGACAGGTTCAGGCAAAACCCTTGCCTTTCTTATACCAGCTGTCGAATTGTTGTATAACATTCGTTTTACTCCTCGGAATGGGACTGGGGTTATTATCATCTGTCCAACAAGGGAGTTGGCCATACAGGTATAATTTATTTGTTTCATTTTGGGCTTGATTTTGTCATGCATCACTTCTGAGTTTTGGATAGTTAGTACAAGAAGTCGCATGCCTCACTTTTGTAACTGCTACATCATATTCCTTTTGAAGATATGTTGGAACACTTTTATTTTTGTTCTCTCTCCAATACTAAAAGTGAAGAATTTAACAGAGGTGTTCGTTTGAGACCATCATTATAATATATTTATCATTAAGTCTACCATCATAAATTCACTAAGTGAAATTGAAAAAAAGCAGTGTCCTTTATATGATTTTATTTACCACTATACATGCTAGGATGAATTGTTGAAGGTTTCCTTTACTGAGTTATGCTTCTTTACTAAGTTTTGCACTTATGTAACAATTAGTAAGTTGAGACTGAGAGATTTTACGGAAGCATGTAATAGGCTCACAATTAACTCGCATCTATCAGCTGTGCTGCATGTTATTCCACTCTGCACACTTTGGTTTGTTTGGTGTTGGCATTCTTGAGACGACTCTTCATCTTAATGTAACAGACACATGCTGTAGCAAAAGACCTTCTGAAGTATCATTCACAAACATTGGGGCTGGCAATTGGTGGCGCTGCACGTAGAGGTGAAGCAGAGAGAATTGCCAAAGGAGTAAATCTTTTGGTAGCAACCCCTGGCCGACTTCTTGACCATCTTCAAAACACCAAAGGCTTTATATATAAGAACTTAAAGGTATGATTTCCTTTTTATGAAGTCTTAATTTTGATTATTATTTTTTACCCTTATGACAATGGGCAACTGCTGCTATAAGCATCGTCAGCCTCGTATTGCTGTTACAAGCATATGACTATTTAGTTATTCAGATCAATTTCTAATTTACGATATAAACTTCTTATAAAAGCTTGTAAATTGCATTAATTTTTTGCATGTGGAGACTCTACGTTTAGTAATACTTGTATCATCATTAAATGAATTATATCTGTTATCTTCACGATGGATCCTTCAATTCTGCTTCTTCAGTCTCCAGTTTGTTTCCTTTCCTTTGTTTATTTCCATAGCTAAACAAGGCAGTAGCCATCCTTCCTTCTGAATCCCCGTTTAAACTGTTCCAAGAATAGGATTCGGTGTATGCTTGATGAAAAAACGGTTCGTCCTGACGTTCACTCAAATGTGGTTCTGATTCTTTTATTTATTTTTTCTCCAGTTGATTGTTGAAATGAACAATTTTAAATATTTTCATAGTCGTCATCTTGGAATTTGATGCATGCACTTGTTTACCACAGTTTACAGATTCACACATGTATTGTGTGTGTGTGTATTGTAGTTGTGGTGCCTGTTCCAAATTAGTTATCCTTGTCGCATGTTTGAATTTGTATGCAGTTTCACCAAGAAATTCGCCACCCTCTTCCTTCCTTGAAACTATTTTATGGACTTGCCTTAACTATTATCTTTATACTGGGGTGTGCAGTGCCTCATTATTGATGAAGCTGATAGGATTTTGGAAGATAAATTTGAGGAGGAAATGAAGCCAATCATTAAAATTTTGCCTAAGGTAGCTAGAGCCAAGACCAATTGCTCATTGCTTTACTGAAACCATTATTCTATGCCGGTTAATTTTTCACTTTGTGTGAGTTGAATTTCTGCTGCTTCACTACCTTTATTCTTTAGAGGGAGTATGTTGTAAAATTTGTGTACTTTCAGAGTTTCTTTTCTCTACCAAGCAATTTACATCTCTAAGCAGATGTCATTTTGTTTTGCATAATAGAGATAAAAAGCTATTTGTATATGTTATATATACATATAATATATATATATATATATATATATATATATATAGAGAGAGAGAGAGAGAGAGAGAGTATACACTGAATTATCTGATATGCTACCTACCATGCAGGAGAGACAAACAGCTCTTTTCTCTGCCACACAAACAAAGAAGGTATATATACTTTCTGTAGGAGAAAGACATTCTGGTGTTTATTTTTATATGGGAATAATGATACGAAAAGAACGTCACAAAATTCAAACTTATATATACATTATATTAAACAATGTTTTAAAAGGCTGTTGAGGCTTACACCTGGAGGCTCTCCTTGGGGCAAGGCAGAAGGAAAACGCTTCGAGGCGCTATTTTTTATGAGTGTCTGACTCTTATGTCCATATTGAGGCTAACATCTTATTTCAATAGAATGTGAGTCACACGGGAGTCGCATGTGACTCGTAAAGGATGAAGAAAAAAGAAATTACACACATGAGGAAAATCTCAAGATACTTCCTTTGAGCAATATATGTGAAATTATTGCATCATTATATAGTCTTATGGATTAGAATAGGCATTTCCTTTGAAAACCTCATTTTCAGTTTCAATAAGGAGTGTTTGGTTCAGTATAACTCACTGAGTTTTATTGGTTCCAAGTGTTTTAAACAAGTCATATTAGGTTCCAGTATGTCATAAAAACCAGTGTTGGTTCAGTGGAAAGTCAAAATCTACTTTTGATTACTTGTTTTCCTTCACTGCTAGAATTTCAAGTTCTAATATCATTTAAATCCTTTCATAAGTAGTTAACAAAGCTTATTTTAGTCTCTTTATAGTTTATTATTACCTTATCAGTAACTTAGAACAGATCAAAAAGTCAAAATCTCTTGTAGTGTCAGTTTTACCATTTATGGTTAGAATTTATCCACTTAAATTGGTTCTTCTAAGTTGCCTTACCACACTTTACATACTGAGTGATCAGTGGAGGTAAGCCTGAGCTTATTGGCTTTCTCAGAAGCTAACCTAGCTAGCTTGAGGGTTCAAAGCTTATTGGACTAGCTTATCTCATGCTTCTTAGCTTATTCCACTGTGCTTTTTCCTTTTGTTTCTGCTTATTTTGTACTCATCTCATGCTTCTTAGCACGCCTTGAGGCGTTTTCGTAGTTTTATATTTCACATATATATTCTTAAAATATTAGTCCTCTAATATTTAGGAAAGAAACAACTAAATAACATTTATGTGAGTCGTATTGTTCAATTACCAAACTTAATACATTTTAACATTATGATACCAACAAAAACTGAATAAAAATTAATTAAAAAATGTTAGTATATAGTGCAATAGAATAAATGGAATTTTAATAAAAATTTATGTGATCTATATCAATTTTTGTGAGACTGTTAGGGGAAAAATAAAAGACGAGGCTTACGCCTCGATGCGCTTGAGGCTTGCGCCTCGCCTCGTCGGAGCAAAACGCCTCATACCCGCCTCGTGGCTTTTTAAACATTGATATTAAATGATCAACCTTGGAAAATATTTCCCGTGTATGGGATTGAAAAACTGTGACTACTTTCTGCATGATGAACTCAAAAGAAAACTCTAGTTATGAATTTCAGGTTGAGGATCTTGCGCGCTTATCATTTCAGTCAAGTCCTGTATATATAGATGTCGATAATGGAAGGAGTAGGGTGAGCAATCTGCTTCATTTTTTTTTCTTTTTTTCCCCTTATACTTGATATGATTTATATTTGGGACTCGCTATTTATTTCTGTAGGCCACCAATGAAGGACTATTGCAAGGCTACTGTGTTGTCCCTTGCGCCAAGAGATTTATTCTTCTGTATTCCTTCCTGAAGAGGAATATGTCGAAGAAAGTGATGGTTTTCTTCTCCTCCTGCAATTCCGTTAAATTCCATTCGGAGCTTCTCAGATACATTCAGATTGATTGTCTCGATATCCATGGCAAGCAAAAGCAGCAGAAACGAACCTCGACCTTTTTTGATTTCTGTAAAGCAGCAAATGGTATTCTGTTATGTACAGATGTAGCTGCACGTGGTCTTGATATTCCTGCAGTGGTATGATGCTTTACTTTATGCAGACTAGTGTTCTTTCTTCCCCTCCAACCCCAACCCTAAAGGAAATGAAAATAAAAAAAATAACATAAAAATGAAGAAATATATGAAAAGGGGTAATAAGCCAATTATAGAAGAAAACAGAAGTCAAAATTAAAAAAAATGCTAAAAGAATAAAAAAGATTAAGCAAATTGAAAAGAACAAAAAAATTGAAATACCTTCCTAAGAAATAAAAAAACAACTAAAAAACTAGATAGGCTCCATGGTCTCCTACGAGTTTTTGCCAATAGACATTGCCAGTGTACATTAGTATTGCGAGTTATATAAGTAAATTTATCATTGCGCTAGTGCTGTATGACAGTTTCATGATGTATCCTGTAAATTCCGCTCTCTCTCTCTGTATGGCCCTCCACAGTCTTCTGAATTATTCTTCCAAGAAACAATTATTGTTTGCTGGCGTTGGGTTAAATAAACGTCAGTACTTGGACACTTGATGGCTGATTATTGTCACTACAACAAGAGATTTTATAGGATTTGAATTTGTTCTGATCTATATATCGTATAATGCTTACAACACTGTTTGTTTTTTTGTTTTTTTGGCTCTCTTTCTAGGATTGGATTGTGCAGTATGATCCTCCTGATGAGCCCAAGGTCATTAACAAACTTTCCGGATAAAGTTGTTTTGTTGTCTGTTTAATCTTATCATTTTACGAGTCTTTCTCACCTATGATTTTATGTCAACACAATTAGGAATATATTCATAGAGTCGGGCGTACAGCACGTGGGGAGGGTGCGAAAGGGAATGCTCTGCTATTCTTGATTCCAGAAGAGTTAAAGTTTCTAAGTTACCTTAAGGTATGTGTTATATGGTTTTCAAGGAAATATTATATTAGAGTATGATGGATCTCAAAATAATGAACAAGCAATAAAAACAAATATGGCACTGTAATTGTATTATCAGAGGGAAAATGACAATTACAATGGTGGTAAATTAATAACAAACTGATAACAATTGATAGCAAGCTATCAATCGAAAAGCACAACGCTTCCATAATTCACTCTACGTGAAAATGTTCTGCTAACAGAATGCCTAGCTACTCTTCTCACTCCTCTGACTACCTTATAAAGCAAATCATCAACACACATGCATCCCATGCTTCATTCTCTTTTCCCACGTTTTGGGCCTGATGCCAGATTCTAAGCCAAACTCCTCATTCAAGTTTCTATCAGAGTATTTTTCCTTTGGCGAGTCCTTAAAATAAATTGAAGGCAGTTTGGTTTAGTTGTCATGTTTCTTTCGCGAGGCTCTAGTTTCAACATGTCGCCTAAAAGTACAGTTCCTGAATTTTTCAGGCTGCCAAAGTGCCCGTTAAAGAGTACAATTATGATGAGAAGAAGGTAGCAAATGCACAATCTCGCCTGGTATTATCTTGTTTACAAGACTTCATGTGTATTTTTAATTCATTTTAATTGTTTTAAAGAAAAAATTGTATTTGTGGAAGATTAATAATTATAGATCAATGTGATACAGGAAAAACTGGTTTCCGAGAATTATTATTTGAACAAGTCGGCTAAAGATGCGTACAGATCTTATATTCTAGCTTATAATTCGCATTCAATGAAGGACATTTTTAATGTACACCGGCTTGATCTACAGGTACACATATTTTTTTTTGCTGAAAATTTCATTAATGCAGCTTTCGTTTTCTTTATACTAATAGATAGTCAACCATGTAGAGTTTGCAACTGGTTTCTTACTTTCTTCAAGTGATATATGCGTAGTTGTTAGAAGGCGAGCCTGAGGCCCAAGTCTCTCATGGCCTTGGCCATATCGCTTCTTCGTCTCAAAGGTCCAGGACTTCATTAAGTCGAGCGCCTCAGTGCGCCTCTTCTTGCAACTGAAGCGTGCCTTTAATATATATATATATATATATATATATATATGTGTGTGTGTGTGTGTGTGTGTGTGTGTGTGTGTGTGTGTGTGTGTGTGTGTGTCCATGGAAAGAACCATTTTAGCTGTACTTTACAAAATCCTTTATAAATAACGCAAGGAACCATTCAGTTCCTTCGTCTGTCATGTTATTAATGACGCCCTTTGGTGTTTGTTTTGGCAGGCTGTGGCTGCCTCGTTTTGTTTTACTTCCCCACCGCAAGTAAACTTAAACATAGACAGTAATGCCTCCAAGTTCAGGAAGAAACCACGCAAAACCAAAGGAGGCCGACATGGTTTCAGCGATAACAACCCATATGGAGGTAAAGCTGCTGAACAAGGTGGTGACACACGACAGTTCGTCAGATATTAGCATAACCATCCTCGTTGAAAACATGCTCGCACTTATCCGGTACCAACTGTTGAGACTTTTGTAACCAAAAGTTATTCCGATACAATTTTTTTGGTAGTTTTTGTTGGTCACATTCTCATTTCATTAGTTGTTTTTTGTTAAATTGAATTTTGTTCATGTGTTTATTTTTGACACTGGGTCATAGACTGACTTGGTCCTTTATTATTTAATATTACATGATGTTCGCACCATGTCTACAACGGCAGGATGAAGGAACAGATAATAAATCGATATCAGCCCCATAAATTAGAGTGATCAGGAGATTGTGTAGGGATGAGGTTGCACAATTTAGTGTTGTTTAAATGATGCATTTTTTTTTTCTTTGGATGGATAAAAGACTCGTGTTGGTTTACGGGGACAGTTGTTACATTTGCTTAAAATAAGCAACCGGTGAAAAAAAAAACAGGTCACGGGCGGTCCCGACGGAGCAGCAAATGAGACTAGCTGTGGTTGAAGGGTTTAGAGGATTTTGTTGGAGGAGGCCAACACACACAGCGGTGCAAAAAGAAAAACGGGATTTGAAGATTAGGTGTCTGGGCTCAGAGCTATGACTTTGGTTCGGGTTTGTCTGCCGGCGATGGCCGTAATTTCTTTGTTTATCAGGTTGTGGTTTAGATTCTAACATAAAAAATCATTGTACAATAACAGTAACAACTCCCTATATTAACATTCATATTCACAAGAAAACAATAATATTCACTAGGTGGAGTGTCAATTTTTTTAAGAAAGATAAAATGCTTAATATGTTTTTTATTTTATAATTGATTTATTCAAAAGATATATCAAATTAATCTTGGTTGCACGATTTATATTTAGGGGGCGTTTGTTTTGGTTGGGGGGTTTGAGAAAAGGGTAAGAGAAAGATAATATTTAATTCCTTTTGTTGTTTGTTTAGTTAATATAATCATTTCTTTCATCCTTTTTGATTTTTAGGTGTATCCAAACTATGTTTAGTTCAGGAAAAGTATTCCACTTTTCCAGAATAATATTTTAGAATACAAGAGAATTTGGAAAACTTGTTCAGAAACTGTTCAGTTTGAATAATTTGGAATAGGCGGTATTCCAATATTCCATTTTTCTGGAAAATCAAGTCAAAATTTGGAAAACAATCTCATATTGTTTTCCAAATTTGAATTGGAGTATTCCAAAAATTTGGAAAAATAGAATACCGGACATTCCAAATTAGAAAATTGAACGGTTTCTGAACATGTTTTCACCAATTTTCCATATTTTTCTGAAAACGGAATATTTTTGAATACTCTTGAAAATTTAGAATAGAATAGTGGAATACTTTTCCGTAACTAAAGAGGCCCTTAAGATTTTCTATTCATTCCCATTCCCCTCTTCTCTATGCAATAAAAATCCCCTAACAACATCCCGCATGGCATAGCTCGGTGACAAAGGAGGGGGATATCTTTCGCACTGGTGGCACGCAGCGTGGGTTCGAATCCTCGTGGGAGCATCCGCTCTTTTCTGGGATTTGAACCTTGTGTGTTTATTCAGTTGAAGCATCCTCAAAACCGGGTTGCTGAGGCATAACCTGCGATTTAACCGGGGGTAGGAATGAGGGATCAGACCTATAACCCCTAGGATTAAACTTGGGTCATCAAAAAATAAAAAAAAAAATCCTAACAACAAACTTTCTGTTCTTCACCACATCGAAATGGATCCTTCAATGCCACTAACAACAAACTCTCTTTTTTTTTTCCTGTATTTGTCTCTCTTTTCATCATGTTTTTTTATAGATTTTTTTGCTGCCTCAATTTCTGTTTTTTGTTTTGCTGGCTCACTTTTTATTTTTTTTCGAATTTAATTTTCTATTTTTTATGCTGTTTCTTCTTTTTTCTTATTTTTCATGATGTATTGTTTGGGTCATCTATATTATTTGTTTTGATTTAATATGACGTTTTATCGATAAAGTTCCATGACACTGAATTCCGCTCTTGGTTTGGACACAAGTTCAATCATTAAATCAGAATGATTATGTGAATTAAATTATATAATATAAATTAATTTAATCATTAAAACAGGTTGATTCAGTGTCATTCCTTTCCTTTCTCCTTGTATCCATTGTCGATTCTTTTCCGTTATCCCTACACAATCCAAACGCCCTCTTAACATCTATTGTTCCTATATAAAAATAAATGTTACCCCTCCGTCCCACTCATCTTGAGCATTTGATTTTCGACACGGGATTTAAGAAAAATTGAAAAGTAATGTGTAAAGTGGTGATATGAATATATATTATTTAAAGTTGTGAGAGATAAAGATGTCTTAAAAAGAAAATGATCAAGTATTTTGGGAAGGCCTAAAAAGTAAAATGAACCAAGATCGGTGGAACGGAGTGAGTAATATTATTAGAGTTGTTAAGTTTATTTTAATCTATGAACTTCCTTATGTTGAAGTACTTAATTAAATTTGGGCTATATTATATATCTAGGGAATAAGTTTGTTTAATTACCATCTTATCACTTATTAGTAATATTAACTTATTTAACTTGGCCATTATTTATAATTCATGTTATACCGAATGATCTAATTTGCAGTTGAATTTGTTCTTTGTGAGTTTATGGTATAAATAAGGCTAAAATGCTTTTGGGGTCCTTTAACTTAATTTCAGATAACGATTTAGTCCTTTATCTTTTTTTGTCGCAACTAAGTCCTTTATCCTTCTAATTTTAAGCAAATTTAGCCTTTTCCGTTGGTCTCCGTTAACTGTTGCCCAGGTGGCTGTTAAGTTGCCTACGTGGCTATAAACATACCTGCGTGGAAAATCCTTAACGTATGTGTCAAATCCCTAACCTATAATTTTATTTTCCTACTGGCCGCGCCCAGTACTGGTGCGGGCTCATCCTCTGTGAGCGGTGAAGAACTTGGCAATTCGGCGGGCCCGACACTATACGCCATCGTTCCGTCGGGCCTGAAAAGCCCGTAATTCCTCTCCGAAGTCGGACCGGGCTTTATATCCTCCTTGAACAACGCAAACATGTATATTTCCAAACTCATGTTGGGCCTCAGCGGCGTCCCCACGTTCTGCAACTGCCTTCTCATCAGGTTCCGGTTGTGAGCCGCCGCATTCTCGATGGAGGCGCCGATTTCATTATCGTCGCCCCTGGACGGCCATCCCGTTTCCGAAACCCTCACTTCTAATCCCCCGAACCCCAATTTCGCCATGGCGAAGATCACAGCATCCACCTGAGCGTACAACATGTTGTCGTACAGCAGCCTGGTATTCGGATCCACCATACCCGAGTTCGGGTTGAAGAGAACGTAGTCCAAAGGAATCTTGTTCGGGCTGTCCTTGTACGCGAAGTATGGGTACGCGTTGATCCAAAACGGCGCTCTTGTTCTAGCGTGTCGCCGCCGCCGACTGCGAAAATCTCGTATCCGACGGCTGCCCCGGTGATTCTGGTCGCCGGGAAATAAGGTTTGATGTGTGTGGACACCCACGGGAAATACTCTGTTGGTCGGATCGGAGGTCAGTTGACTCAGTAGAGACAGACCGGGACAGGTGTGTAGTAGAAGACGAACTTAATTTAGGTTAAGGATTTTCCACGCATGTATGTTTATAGCCACGTAGGCAACTTAACAGCCACCTGACAACAGTTAACGGAGACCAACGGAAAAGGCTAAATTTGCTTAAAATTAGAAAGATAAAGGACTTAGTTGGGACAAAAAAAAGATAAAGGACTAAATCGTTATCTGAAATTAAGTTAAGGGACCCCAAGAGCATTTTAACCTATAAATAATTAGTAATAATGATAAAGTCTTTTTCTTTTTTTTTTTTAGTTTAATAAGAGTTAATGTCGTCGTTTTTCAAATATTGAATAAGAAAAATCTAATAGTTCGGTGTTTTATTTCTGTGATGTTTTTTTTAAGAGAATAAATTGAAAATGAGAAAAAACACGAGGTAAAAGAAATATAAAAAATACTCTCTCCTTCGGCCAATTAACTACCTATTTTGATATTTTTCGGTCAAAATTTAAATTTTTTGATCATAAATTACGATCAATATAAAAATAATTATAGTCATGTAAGTACTTGATAGATTTATCTTAATGTGTATTTTCAAAATATAACTTACATAACTATACTTATTCTTTATATTGGTCGTAATTTACGATAATTTTTTTTTTAAATTTTGACCGAAAAATATCAAAGTAGATAATTAATTGGCGGACGAAAGGAGTAATACATTTAGTTCATTCGTGTTGAAAAACCCATTTTTATGTCATCACTTTGTAGTAAAAATAATGATGATCAAAGTAGATCGTGTCCTCAGCTTAGCGTACGTAATGGCTTCTGCACTTAGTCAATTCCAACTGTTCCTGCTCGTCGTCTCAATATACCGAATACGTATACACGACACACTGAATACATATACTCATTCCTATTAAATTCTCATACGATACACAATATCCTCAAATGCAATTGTCGACCAAGTACGACAATTATACCAATACAATTGTCTCAGTTCTTCAATTATTTTATCCATACTGTACCGATTCCACACTGTACAATATAATTCGGAAAAAATAAAATTAAACAATCATAGAAGAAATTCAGGATATTACAAATAACAACCACTAACTGAGCTCAATAAAAAATGAATTATGTTTGAGTTTTTTTTTGAGGATGAAGGATACTTGAGTGATTTTGTGGCGACGACAGCGTAAGATAATGCTTAATAATAATGACAGTGATGATGATGATAATAATAATAATAGCAATAATAATAATAATAATAACAGTAATAAAACTTAGTGTCTTTTTACATCATTACTTTATCATTAGTTTATCACACATCTTAACGAACATAACATACTTCATCCAATTAAGTTCACTTTATGAGTCAATTTACCAAATAGAATCACATATCCAATTGATAAGTCATAACATATGGATATTTTCATGGGCCGGAGCTTTTCAACGGGCCGCTACTCGTATTCCCAAATATATGGAGTTGAGGGCTTTTGCAAGTTCAAATTTCGCGATGCTCCACGGCCATTTAGCTATGGATTAGGGTTGGGCTCAAAATAAAAAAACGAAATAAGTGTGATTTTGGGGCAACGATAGCATAAACCCCGCCGCTGCAAGAGTGAAAGGCCGACTCTCTCTCTCTCTCTACCTCCGCTCCACAACTCGCACTCTCTCTCTACCAGAATGGCCGTCATTGAAGAGAATACATCACATCGAGACAAGAAAGAAAACCCAGAACCCCATCAAGAAAAAGAAGAAGAACATGCCACAGAGGTGGAGGAAAAAGAAGAAAAAGCCACAGCGGAGGAGGAGGTTGTTTTGAAGAGAGATACTAAGGGAAGTGGGTCAGGGATTATGAGCACTGAAACCTTTGCTGCGCTTCCCGTATCGGAGATCACCATGAATGCCATCAAAGACACGCGTTTTCACTACATGACTGAGGTATATAATTCTTATTGTGTTGGGGAACTGCGATATTACTCGTGACTGAGGATTATATTTGGTGTATGTTAAATCTCCGAGATGATTGAATTCATGTATTATTTAGTTAGTTCCTACTTTGTATTGGCTGGTAGTGGAATACTTTATTCAAGTAATTATAAATTGTTTATTGCTATCAATACATTTGAGTGTTAAATTGATGATAAAATTATAAAAATCAAGTTGTAAGCTGACAAAATCGATATACTTATGGAATCAGAAAGGACCATGAAATTGTAGATTGCCTGCTGAAAGTTGTAGACACTAGAACATGATTTTTTTGATTCTAGATGCTATTAAATTGTCATGAGAACTCAATTGATGTTGTGCTAAGTTATCTGGACTCTGGTGCTGAGTGTGGGGTACTGGTGCATATCTAAGTGTCGGGCACGTGTACTTCGAAAAGTTAAGATACGGGACACGTACCTAAAAGTTAAGAATATTGACTGATTTTGTCACATTAATTAGTCAGAAAAATAATTTGGGAACAATAACATGAGTTTGGGCTTAATAAGCTTATTTATTAAGTCCATCCATGAGCATGGCATTGTTCAAGCATCAATCTATTCAGAAGAAGGTCCCCTCCAGCCTGATTGCTCAGAACCTAAGTTCCAGCAATATTGGTATCTCTGAAGCAGCTACACGTTCTACAAATAGAAACATAGATTTTGAATCCTCTGTCATGTTGACTCTATGATATTTTCAAGGAGGGAGGGAACCTTCCTCTGAAAGGTCTGCAGCTGGGACAAGACCGGGCCCTTGGATAAAGAGGTGGTAAAGCTAACCCTCGGTTTTGAGAGGGTATGCATCTACCTTGACTGTGATCTTTTAACAACCCTCGCTGATGATATTGAGTCTTGACGTACTTGCTTGGCCCGAGCTCAATACTCTGACTCTTATAGATGAGAATTTGTGTTCCAACACAAAACCAATTGTAGTAACTTGAGAACTCAGTTGGATGTGATAGGTATCCATTTTTTTTTTTTGATTGTGGTAAGTTTGTAACATTGTGAAAAATAGAGGAAGACCCAAGAAAACTTGGATAAAGATGATTGAAAATGATATGCGGTTGGAGAGGGAAATGTGGCGGGAAAGAATACGGATGGTGGATGGAATCTGATTCCTTTTTTTTATTTATCTGTATTTTTATTCCTATTTTCTTTTATTTCATGTTATCTTTTAATTTATTTTTCAGGATTTTTCATTTTTTTTCTTTTTTTAACATTCATTCTTCTTTTTTTTTTTTTGATTTGCTTTGCTTTTTTCTCTACTTTTTTCCCTCTTTTTTTTTTTTTTTTTCCTTTTATGTTATTTATGTAACGATCATTGACGGTTTCAAAGTTTGGTTCGTGTTAGCCGACCCCAAATCATTTTAGGACTAAGGCTTAGATGTTGTTGTTGTCTCATTCTTCTTAGTCCTATCTCGTTTTTGTGTAACTCCGAGTCTTGCTATATTGTCAAAAAGATATGACAAAAGAAAAACTTCTAGTCAAATTTAGTTCACGTTATAATTTGTATCCTCATCCTCTCCATTGTATGAAGTTTGACTATAGTGGTAGATAGCCACACATACACCTGCAGGATGCTTTAATTTGCATTATACTGTATAGATTATAGCTACTGAGAATTGCAGTGCATTAACTAAATAGTAGAAGACCAAAAAACTACCTGTTCATTTAGAAATAAACTTATGTTTATCTGTGTTGTGTTGATGAAGATCCAAGCTAGATCTATTCCACCACTTCTAGAAGGCAAAGATGTTCTTGGAGCTGCAAGGACAGGTTCAGGCAAAACCCTTGCATTTCTGATACCAGCTGTCGAATTGCTGTATAACACTCGTTTTACTCCTCGGAATGGGACTGGTGTTATTATCATCTGTCCAACAAGGGAGTTGGCCATACAGGTATAATTTATTTGTTTCATTTTAGGCTTGATTTTGTTATGCGTCACTTCTGAGTTTTGGATAGTTAGTACAAGAAGTCGCATGCCTCACTTTTATAACTGGTCACATCATATTCCTTTTGAAGATATGTTGGAACACTTTTATTTTTGTTCTCTCTCCAATACTAAAAGTGAAGAATTTAACAGAGTTGTTCTTTTGAGTTGAAACTTCCTCTTAGTACAGTGGACACTGAATCCATCATTATAATATATTTATCATTAAGTTAACCATCATAAATTTACAGTGTCCTTTATTTGATTTTATTTACCACTATATATGCTAGGATGAATTGTTGAAGGTTTTCTTTACTGAGTTATGCTTCTTTACTAAGTTTTGCACTTATGTAACAATTAGTAAGTTGAGACATTGAGATTTTGCGGAAGCATCTAATAGGCTCACAATCAACATGCATCTATCGGCTGTGCTGCATGTTATTCCACTCCGCGCACTTCGGTTTGTTTGGTGTTGGCATTCTTGAGACGACTCTTCATCTTAATGTAACAGACACATGCTGTAGCAAAAGAGCTTCTGAAGTATCATTCACAAACATTGGGGCTGGTAATTGGTGGCGCTGCACGTAGAGGTGAAGCAGAGAGAATTGCCAAAGGAGTAAATCTTTTGGTAGCAACCCCTGGCAGACTTCTTGACCATCTTCAAAACACCAAAGGCTTTATTTATAAGAACTTAAAGGTATGATTTCCTTTTTGTGAAGTCTTAATTTTGATTATTATTTTTTACCCTTATGACAATGAGTAACTGCTGCTATAAGCATCGTCAGCCTCGTATTGCTGTTGCAAGCATATGACTTTAGTTATTCGGATCAATTGCTAATTTACGATATAAACTTCTTATAAAAGCTTGTAAATTACATTACTTGTTTTGCATGTGGAGACTCTACGTTTAGTAATACTAGTATCATCATTAGATGAATTATATCTGTTATATTCATGATGGATCTTTTGGTAAAGCCTTAACTGAATTGGAGTGAGTTATTTATGTCCTTCAATTCTGCTTCTTTAGTCTCCAGTTTGTTTCCTTTCCTTTGTTTATTTCCATAACTAAACAAGGCAGTAGCCATCCTTCCCTCTGAATCACCGTTTAAACTGTTCCGACAATAGGATTCGGTGTATGCTTGATGAAAAAACGGTTCGTCCTGACGTTCATTCAAATGTGGTTCTGATTCTTTTATTTATTGTTTCTCCAGTTGATTATTTAAATTAACAATTTTAAATATTTTCATAGTCGTCATCTTGGAATTTGATGCATGCACTTGTTTACCACAGTTTACAGATTCATGCGCATGTGTTGTGTGTGTGTATTGTAGTTGTGGTGCCTGCTCCAAATTAGCTATCCTTGTCGCATGTTTGAATTTGTATGCAGTTTCACCAAGAAATTCGCTACCCTCTTCCTTCCTTGAAACTATTTTATGGACTTGCCTTAACTATTATCTTTATGCTGGGGTGTGCAGTGCCTCATTATTGATGAAGCTGATAGGATTTTGGAAAATAATTTTGAGGAGGAAATGAAGCAAATCATTAAAATTTTGCCTAAGGTACTTATAGCCAGAGCCAAGACCAATTGCTCATTGCTTCACTGAAACTGTTATTCTATGCCGGTTAATTTTTCACTTTGTGTGAGTTGAATTTCTGCTGCTTCACTTTGTAAAATTTATGTACTTTCAGAGTTTCTTTTCTCTACCAAGCAATTTACGTCTCTAAACAGATGTCATTTCGTTTTAAATAATAGAGATAAAAAGCTATTTGTATATGCATGTGTGTGTGTGTGTGTGTGTGTATATGTAGAGAGAGAGAGAGAGAGAGAGAGAGAGAGAGAGAGAGAGAGAGAGAGAGAGAGAGAGTACACTGAATTATCTGATATGCTACCTACCATGCAGGAGAGACAAACAGCTCTGTTTTCTGCCACACAAACAAAGAAGGTATATATACTTTCTGTAGGAGAACGACATTCTAGTGTTTATTTTTATATGGGAATAATGATACGAAAAGTACGTCACAAAATTCAAACTTATATATACATTATATTAAATAATGTTTTAAAAGGCTATTGAGGCTTACACCTGGAGGCCCTCTTTGAGGCAAGGCGGAAGGAAAACGCTTCGAGGCGCTAATTTTTTATGAGTGTCAGGCTTACGCCTCATCGTGTAGAGGCGCACGTGAGTCGCACGCCTTGAGGTGTTTTCGTAGTTTTATTTTTCACATATATATTCTTTAAAATAGTAGTCCTCTAATATTTAGGAAAGAAACAATTAAATAACATTTATGTGAGTCGTATTGATCAATAATTCTTTCATTCAACAGTTAAAAGAAAAAAACTTAATACATTTTAACATTATGATGATACCAACAAAAACTGAATAAAAATTAGTTAAAAAATGTTAGTATATAGTGCAATAGAATAAATGGAATATTAATAAAAATTTATCTGATCTATATCAAAATTTGTGAGAGTTAGGGGAAAAATAAAAGACGAGGCTTACGCCTCGATGCGCTTGAGGCTTGCGCCTCGCCTCGTCGGAGCAAAACGCCTCAAACCCACCTCGTGGCTTTTAAAACATTGGTATTAATTATTAAATGATCAACCCTGGAAAATATTTCTCGTGTATGGGATTGAAAAACTGTGACTACTTTCTGCATGATGAACTTAAAAGAAAACGCTATTTATGAATTTCAGGTTGAGGATCTTGCGCGCTTATCATTTCAGTCAAGTCCTGTATATATAGATGTCGATAATGGAAGGAAGATGGTGAGCAATCTGCTTCATTTTTTTTCTCCTTTTTCTCCTCATACTTGATATGATTTATATTTGGGACTCGCTATTTATTTCTATAGGCCACCAATGAAGGACTATTGCAAGGCTACTGTGTTGTCCCTTGCGCCAAGAGATTTGTTCTTCTGTATTCCTTCCTGAAGAGGAATTTGTCGAAGAAAGTGATGGTTTTCTTCTCCTCCTGCAATTCCGTTAAATTCCATTCGGAGCTTCTCAGATACATTCAGATTGATTGTCTCGATATCCATGGCGAGCAAAAGCAGCAGGAACGAACCTCGACCTTTTTTGATTTCTGTAAAGCAGCAAATGGTATTCTGTTATGTACAGATGTAGCTGCACGTGGTCTTGATATTCCTGCAGTGGTATGATGCTTTACTTTATGCAGACTAGCGTTCTTTCCTCCCCTGCAACCCCAACCCTAAAGGAAATGAAAAAAAAAATAACATATAAAAATGAAGAAATTTTTGAAAATTAGAAGAAAACAGAAGTCAAAATTAGAAAAATGCTAAAAGAATAAAAAAGATTAAGCAAATTGAAAAGAACAAAAAAATTGAAATACCCTCCTAACAAATAAAAACAACTAAAAAACTAGATAGGCTCCATGGTCTCCTACGAGTTTTTGCCAATAGACATTGTCAGTGAACATTGGTATCATGAGTTAAATAAGTAAATTTATCATTGCGCTAGTGCTGTATGACAGTTTCATGATGTATCCTGTAAATTGCGCTCTCTCTCTCTGTATGACCCTCAGTCTTCTGAATTATTCTTCCAAGAAACAATTATTGTTACTGGCGTTGGGTTAAATAAACGTCAGCAGTTGGACACTTGATGGCTGATTATTGTCACTACAACAAGAGCTGATCTATTATCGTATAATGCTTACAACACTGTTTTTTTTTTTTTTGTTTTTTGGCTCTCTTTCTAGGATTGGATTGTGCAGTATGATCCTCCTGATGAGCCCAAGGTGATTAACAAACTTTCCGGTTAAAGTTGTTTTGTTGTCTGTTTAATCCTATCATTTTAAGAGTCTTTCTCACCTATGATTTTATGTCAACACAATTAGGAATATATTCATAGAGTCGGGCGTACAGCACGTGGGGAGGGTGCGAAAGGGAATGCTCTGCTTTTCTTGATTCCAGAAGAGTTAAAGTTTCTAAGTTACCTTAAGGTATGTGTTATATGGGTTTCAAGGAAATAATTTATTAGAGTATGATGGATCTCAAAATAATGAACAAGCAATCAAAACAAATATGGAACTGTAATTGTATTATCAGAGGGAAAATGACAATTACAATGGTGGTAAAGATGGAAAATGAATAACAAACTGATAACAATTGATAGCAAGCTATCAACCCAAAAGCACAAGGCTTCCACAATTCACTCCACGTGAAAATGTTCTGCTAACAGAATGCCTAGCTACTCTTCTCACTCCTCTAACTACCTTATAAAGCAAATCATCAACACTCATGCATCCCATGCACCATTCCTGCCGCGTCATCCCGTTTTAACTCCTTTCCCACGTTTTCTTTCATACACCCTCCTAATTTTGGGCCTGATGCCAGAGTCTAAGCCCAACTCCTCATTCAAGTTTCTATCAATACCACCCTCTTCAGAAAATGCCTTGTCCTCAAGGCTAAAATTTGGAAACTGGCCTCTGAGAACAACATTGTCTTCCCATGTCACATCATCAATAGATTTGTTCCTCCGGTGCTGATGAGTAGAGACCCCCTCCTCCACATTGATTCTTGATCCCAGAACCTTGACTGGATAAATCTCCTCATTCAACACAACTTCTAGCTCTTTAGGCAACTCACCTTGCACTTGGTAGTCACCCACAGCCTTTTTGAGCAAGGAAACATGGAATACTGGGTGTATTCTTGACTGATCAGGCAACTGCACCTTATAAGCTACTTCACCAATCTTATCAATGATCTGGAAAGGGCCATAAAAACGCGCTGCTAACTTCTGGTTAATCCTTACCACAGATTGTCTGTGAGGTTTCAGTTTGAAAAAAACCCATTCTCCTACCTCAAACTTCACATCTCTCCTTCTCTGATCAGCATACTGTTTCATTTGTTGCTGAGCATCCAACAAATGTAACTTCAGTTGATTCAAGGCTTCATCTCTGTCCGTCGATTCCAAAGCCGCTGCAGCCACTTTAGTTTCATTACTAAGAAATCTCAACAACTTAGGGGGCTGTCTGCCACACACAACTTCATATGGGGACCTTCCACTTGACACATGATACGCAGTATTGTTACTATTGTACCAGTACTCAGCCCAAGGCACCCAATAGGACCAAGTTTTAGGTTGATCAGCAGCAAAATAACTCTCTAGGCACCTATTTATAACTTCAGTCTGGTCATCTGTTTCAGGGTGGTAAGCTGAGCTCATTTGGAGTGTAGTACCCTGCAGTTTGAACAACTCCCTCCAAAAATGACTCACAAATAAAGGGTCCCTATCACTTACAATTGAATTAGGAATCCCATGCAATCTGGCAACCTCTTTGTCAGACAGTTCAGCAACAGTCTTAGCAGTATAGGGATGCTTCATCAATATAAATGACTATATTTAGAGAGTCTATCCACTACAACCAAATTTGCCTCATGCCCCTTAGATTTAGGCAGTCCAGTTATAAAATCCATAGAGAGATCTTCCCATATATCATTTGGGATAGGTAAAGGCTGAAGTAAGCCCCCAGGAGTAGTGGCAGTATATTTTTGCCTCTGACACACATCACAAGCTCTCACATAATCTCTGATAGTCTTCTGCATACCCACACAATACAAATTTTGTGCTACGCGCCTATAAGTTCTTAAAAATCCAGAGTGACCACCCATTGGAGTTTCATGGAATTCCTTCAACAACACAGGAATAGAGGGAGAGTTATTACCTAGTACCAAACGACCCTGATACAGTAAAGTTCCTTGGTGCACTGAAAATCCATGTTTAGCCCCAGGATTCTGTTCCACCTCTGCAAGTAGCTTCTGCACAGTCACATCCTGCTGCATCTTCTGTAATAGCTGTTTGCTTCCTACCCATGTAGGACAAAACTTCATGGCTGGGAGCTCCCCTTCATCATAGCATCGAGAGAAAGCATCAGCTGCCTTGTTTTCTAGCCCAGGTTTATACTTAACCTCAAACTGATAGCCAGAGCTTGGCTAGCCAGCACTGTTGATCAGGAGATGATATCCTCTGCTGCAAAAAGTGTTTCAAGCTTTTATGGTCAGTGTAGACCACAAATTCCTTCCCTAACAGATAGTGCCTCCAATGTTGAATAGAGAGGACCAAAGCCATCAATTCCTTTTCATATACAGATTTGGCTAAATTATTATCTGACAGAGCCTTGCTAAAGAAAGCAATAGGTTGCCTGTTCTGCATCAAGACAGCTCCTATCCCTCTACGAGCCGCATCACATTCAACCTCAAAAGGAATAGAGAAATGGGTAGAACCAACACTGGGGATGTAGTCATGATCCTTTTCAACTGATTGAAAGCTTTCCTAGCAGCTTCTCCCCAATGAAAATTGTCCTTCTTGGTGAGCTCAGTCAGTGGTCTAGCAATTTTTCCTTAATCTTTGACAAATTTTCTATAGTATCCTGTGAGGCCTAGGAAACCCCTGACACCCTTGACATTCCTAGGTTCTGGCCATTCTAAAATGCACTTGACCTTCTCAGGATCCACAGATACTCCCTCTCCAGAAATGATATGCCCCAAATAGTCCACTTGCAAACACCCAAACTTGCACTTACCTCTGTTAGCTACAAAACAGTGATGGACCAGCACAGTTCTCACTTGCTTAAGGTGTATAAGGTGCTCTTGCTCATTTCTGCTATACACCAAGATGTCATAAAAAAAAAACCAAGACAAACTGTTGCTGAAAAGTTGTAGGGGCATTCAGCAATCCAAAAGGCATCACAAGGTACTCATAGTGACCATTGTGGGTCCTAAAAGCAGTCTTGTGGACATCATCTTTGTGCACACGTATCTGGTGATACCCTGACTTTAGGTCAATCTTAGAAAAAACTGTTGCTCCATATTACTCATCTAACAGCTCATCCACAATCGGTATAGGGTACTTGTCAGGAACAGTTGCTTTGTTTAGTGCCCTATAATCTACACACATCCTCGACGTGTGATCTTTCTTTTTGATCAAAATGACTGGACTTGAAAAAGCACTCATGCTTGGTCTGATCACCCCAGCCTGTAGTAGTTCTGACACTTGCCTTTCAATCTCTTCCTTCTGGTGATGTGGATATTTGTATGGCCTAACATTAACTGGACCATAATTAGGTAATGGATTGATCTGATGTACTTGTTTCTTCTCAGGTAGCAGAGTGATTCTTTCTTGGAATACTTCTGGAAAGGGTTCCAAAACCTCTACAAGTCCCTTATGAACCTGCTCCTCTGTCCCTCCAGTCTTCTCAGTTGGCGTCCACCACCATTCATTCCCAAATTCCCCTTTTCTATCCTCCAGGAATGAGTTCAAAAAACCTTGCTGATTTTTTCTTCCTCCTTGACTTTGTAACGTTACCCTCTCACCATTGTGCCAAAACTCCATTGAGAAATCCTTCCAGTCCATCATTACCTTCCCCAAGGTGCCCAGCCACGACACCCCTAGTATCACATCTACCCCCCCCCCCCCCTAACTCCAGCACCAATGCATCAATCTCAAAGTCCTGAGATCCAAGTGTGAGTTTGATTCCACTACAGGTTCCTTCAGACATCATTCTGTGACCATCTCCCAATTTAAGTCTCTTCACAGTTGTGGGAGTCACTGTGAGACCTAGAGCAGTAGTTAACACAGGAGAGATGAAGCTATGACTAGCCACACTATCAATCAACACCTCTACATTCACATGATCAAGTTTCCCTTCAATTTTCATAGTACGATACTCCTCCATTTTCCCCAAGACTCCAATCACCTTGCATTATGCCTCCATCCTTTCACCTTCTTCGGACTCCTCTGCCCCCATTGCAACAATCTCTCCATCCTCATTCAGTGTCTCGCCCTCCCCCAGAATTAACACTCGCTTGGAGCGTTCAGGGCATTTGTGTAGAGTAGGATGGTACTTCCCTCCACACTTGAAACACAAACCCTTAGCTCTTCTTTCCTCCATCTCTTCATTGCGAATCCCTTTCCACCTCTCAGCATCCATTACGACGGTCGTTGTCAATTTTCTTACCAGTCGAACTCAAAGACGACGTCGAATTTAAGTTAGAACCAACCAAACCCGTTTTTCTCATTGGGTTGGTCCAACCCGAAATCATAGATCTGGGTGCATCCTTTTGGTTCGGGTTGAACCCGCTATGAAACTTCGATCCAAGCCCATTAGCATCATTACGACCCATGGACTTCTTACCATAGGCCCGATCCCCATCATCATCTTTTTCCTTCAGTTTATCTTCCACATCTTTCGACATTCTCATCATCTGCATCCGATTATGAGGATTCAGAGTTCTCACCCTCCGACGAATCGGCTGCTTCAATCCACTTATAGAATATCCAAAATACTGGTCCTCTGCTAATCGCCCTACCTGAGACTAGAGAAGCTCAAAAGCTTCAACAAACTCCTCCACACCTCCGGTCTGTTTCAACATTGATAGTTCTTCGAATGGGTTTTCCAAACATCGACCACCATAGCGAGCAATCAACGCCTTCTTCAACTTCTTCCACGTTAATTGATCCTCTGTTTCCATCAACAAATTGAACCAATGTATGGTTGCACCCTCCATACTCAGACGAGCGAACTTCACTCTCATCTCCTCTGAAGTATTTTGAACATCAAAGTAGATCTCAGCTCGCGTAATCCACGCGACCCGATCCTCTCCTTCAAACACCGGAAGTTTCACTTTCTTCCTGGAGAGTCGTGATTCCCCTGGTGAGTGAGTTATCGTCCACTGATTTCTCACTTCCATTCGAATGTTCCACTGCCTTCTGACCAATCTGCTTTCTGAGCTCGCTCAACACCAGACTGTTGCTGCATCTGCTGAGCTATCGTTGCACTTTGCTGCTGCATCTGTTGAGCCAACACTTGCAAGGTAGCCTTAACTTCACTCATTTGCCCATTGAATCAAGGCGTTCTCCCATCTTGTTCGGTTTCCGTGGCATCTACTGACGGCGATGGTGGTGTAACGTATCCGGCAGGTCGGACCAGTTGATGGATCTCAAAATAATGAACAAGCAATCAAAACAAATATGGAACTGTAATTGTATTATCAGAGGGAAAATGACAATTACAGTGGTGGTAAAGATGGAAAATGAATAACAAACTGATAACAATTGATAGCAAGCTATCAACCCAAAAGCACAGGCTTCCACAATTCACTCCACGTGAAAATGTTCTGCTAACTGAATGCCTAGCTACTCTTCTCACTCCTCTAACTACCTTATAAAGCAAATCATCAACGCTCATGCATTTCATGCATCATTCCTGCCACGTCATCCCTTATTAACTCCTTTCCCACGTTTTCTTTCATACACCCTCCAAGTTTTGGGCCTGATGCCAGAGTCTAAGCCCAACTCCTCATTCAAGTTTCTATCCGAGTATTTTTCCTTTGGCGAGTCCTTAAAATAAATTGAAGGCAGTTTGGTTTAGTTGCGAGACTAGTTTCAACATGTCGCCTAAAAGTACAGTTCCTGAATTTTCAGGCTGCCAAATTGCCCGTTAAAGAGTACGAGTATGATGAGAAGAAGATGGCAAATGCACAATCTCACCTGGTATTATCTTGTTTACAAGACTTCATGTGTATTTTTAATTCATTTTAATTGTTTTAAAGAAAAATTTATATCTGCATTATGTGGTTTCTTTTTTTAAGGTTTGTGGGAGATTAATAATTATAGATCAATGTGATACAGGAAAAACTGGTTTCCGAGATTAATTATTTGAACAAGTCGGCTACAGATGCGTACAGATCTTATATTCTAGCTTATAATTCGCATTCAATGAAGGACATTTTTGATGTACACCGGCTTGATCTACAGGTACCCATATTCTTTTTGCTGAAAATTTCATTAATGCAGCTTTCTTTTTCTTTATACTCAACCATGTAGAGTTTGCAACTGGTTTCTTCCTTTCTTCAAGTGATATATGCGTAGTTGTTAAAAGGCGAGCCTGAGGCCCAAGTCTCTCATGGCCTTGGCCATATCGCTTATTCGTCTCAAAGGCCCAGGACATCATTTACGCTTAGTTCCCGAGTTTAACTTAACGAGAGAAAAGAAGGGAAATGGATGGAAATAAGAAGAAAGAAACAATATTTGGTGTTTCTGAGTTTTTTAATGAAAAGAAACGGAAAGAAATGGAAGAAAAACTTTCCCTCCTAACTTTCCTTCTGATTTAGAAGGATTTGGAGAGAAAAGAACAAAATTGTTAATTTTCCTTTCACTTCCTTCAAACTCGGGAACACAAAACACAATTTCCTTTCACTTTCCTTTCTCTTCTTTTCTCTCTTAACTTTCTTTCTCTTTCTTTTCTTTCCTTTACTAAAACTCAGGAACTAAGCGTAAGTCGAGCGCCTCAGTGCGCCTCTTCTTGCTCCTGAAGCGCGCCTGTCATTTTTTTAATCACGATTTTGAAACACTTTTAATTTTTTTTTTTTATTGTTTCAACTTTTTATTTTTGTTAACTACTTCCTTTGTCTATCTGAAGTAGGCGCTTGCAAAACATGATTGTGTTCCAATATAATAGTCATCTTCAAAATAAAAAAATCTAATAAAAAGTTTAAATAATATTTCTTAACATTAAAGCTTTCCACTATATGAATTACATTATTAGTTGATAAAAAATAAGTGAACAGATGGTTTAACACGCACTTTCAAAACATGATTGTGTTCCAATATAATAGCCATCTTCAAAATAAAAAAAAAATCTATAAAAAATTTAATAATATTTCTTAAAATTAAAGTTTTCCACTATGAATTACATTATTAGTTAATAAAAAATAAGTGAATAGATGGTTTAACACGAGTTGTACCATCATTTGGCTAAAAGTTAAAAAGTTGTACCTTAACCAAATTATCTCTTCAAGACAGAGGGAGTATTAAGTAATTTGTGGATATTTATGTTTCTTGTCATTATGTGTTTAGGAGTTCTCTGTTTTTTTTTTTGGGCCACCTCGCTCCTGTCACGCGCTAGGGCCTAGGAAAATTTACCACCTTTGGTGTGCCTGTAGCATTTAACAACTATATATATATATATATATGTGTGTGTGTGTGTGTGTGTGTCCATGCAACGAACCATCTTGGCTGTACTTTCCAAAATCCTTTATAAATAACGCAAGGAACCATTCAGTTCCTTCTTCTGTCATGTTATTAATGACGCCCTTTGGTGTTTGTTTTGGCAGGCTGTGGCTGCCTCGTTTTGTTTTACTTCCCCACCGCAAGCATAGACAGTAATGCCTCCAAGTTCAAGAAGAAACCACGCAAAACCAAAGGAGACCGACATGGTTTCAGCGATAACAACCCATATGGAGGTAAAGCTGCTGAACAAGGTGACACACGACAGTTCGTCAGATATTAGCATAACCATCCTCGTTGAAAACATGCTTGCACTTATCCGGTACCAACTGTTGAGATTTTTGTAACCAAAAGTTATTCCGATACAATTTTTTTGGTAGTTTTTGTATTATCTTTCTTTGGTCACATTCTCATTTCATTAGTTGTTTTTTGTTAAATTGAATTTTGTTCATGTGTTTATTTTTGACACTGGGTCATAGACTGACTTGGTCCTTTATTATTTAATATTACATGATGTTCGCACCATGTCTACAACGGCAGAATGAAGGAACACATAATAAATCGATATCAGCCCCATAAATTAGAGTGATCAGGAGATTGTGTAGGAATGAGGTTGCATAATTTAGTGTTGTTTAAATGATGCATTTTTTTCTTTGGGCTTGAAAGACTTGTGTTGGTTTACATTTGCTTAAAATAAGCAACCGGTGAAAAAAAAACAGGTCACGGGCGGTCCCGACGGAGCAGCAAATGAGACTAGCTGTGGTTGAAGGGTTTAGAGGATTTTGTTGGAGGAGGAGGCCAACACACACAGCGGTGCAAAAAGAAAAATGGGATTTGAAGATTAGGTGTCTGGGCTCAGAGCTATGACTTTGGTTCGGGTTTGTGTCTGCCGGCGATGGCCGTAATTTCTTTGTTTATCAGGTTGTGGTTTAGATTCTAACATAAAAAATCATTGTACAATAACAGTAACAACTCCCTATATTAACATTCATATTCACAAGAAAACAATAATATTCACTAGGTGGAGTGTCAATTTTTTTAAGAAAGATAAAATGCTTAATATGTTTTTTATTTTATAATTGATTTATTCAAAAGATATATCAAATTAATCTTGGTTGCACGATCTATATTTAGGGGGCGTTTGTTTTGGTTGGGGGGTTGAGAAAAGGGTAAGAGAAAGATAATATTTAATTCCTTTTGTTGTTTGTTTAGTCAATTTAATCATTTCTTTTATCTTTTTTGATTTTTAGGTGTATCCAAACTATGTTGAGTTCAGGAAAAGTATTCCACTTTTTCAGAATAATATTTTAGAATACAAGAGAATTTGGAAAACTTGTTCAGAAACAGTTCAGTTTGAATAATTTGGAATAGACGGTATTTCAATATTCCATTTTTCTGGAAAATCAAGTCAAAATCTGGAAAACAATCTCAGATTGTTTTCGAAATTTGAATTGGAGTATTCCAAAAATTTGGAAAAATAGAATACTGCATATTCCAAATTAGAAAATTAGACGGTTTCTGA
The DNA here is from genome assembly GCA_033398695.1 of Orobanche coerulescens. Classification (NCBI taxonomy): domain Eukaryota; kingdom Viridiplantae; phylum Streptophyta; class Magnoliopsida; order Lamiales; family Orobanchaceae; genus Orobanche; species Orobanche coerulescens. The sequence continues at coordinate 28,283,209 of CM065804.1, forward strand.
ACATGTTTTCTCCAATTTTCCATATTTTTCTGAAAACGGAATATTTTCGAATACTCTTGAAAATTTAGAATAGAATAGTGGAATACTTTTCCGTAACTAAAGAGGTCCTTAAGGTTTTCTATTCATTCTCATTCCCCTCTTCTATATGCAATAAAAATCCTAACAACAAACTTTCTGTTCTTCACCACATCGAAATGGATCCTTCAATGCCATCATCACTGCGGGCCATCTTCGTTACTCCTCTTCTTCGTTGGTCAGTTCTCTCTCTTACTTTATTTGTTTCTCTCTCTCTCTTTTTTTTTTTCCTGTATTTGTCTCTCTTTTCATCATGTTTTTTTATAGATTTTTTTGCTGTCTCAATTTCTGTTTTTTTGTTTTGCTGGCTCACTTTTTATTTTTTTTCGAATTTAATTTTCTATTTTTTTTATGCTGTTTCTTCTTTTTTCTTATTTTTCATGATGTATTGTTTGGATCATCTATATTATTTGTTTTGAATTAATATGACGTTTTATCGATGAAGTTCTATGACACTGAATTCCGCTCTTGGTTTGGACACAAGTTCAATCATTAAATCAGAATGATTATGTGAATTAAATTATATAATATAAATTAATTTAATCATTAAAACATGTTGATTAAGTGTGATTCCTTTCCTTTCTCCTTGTATCCATTGTCGATTCTTTTCCGTTATCCCTACACAATCCAAACGCCCTCTTAACATCGATTGTTCCTATATAAAAATAAATGTTACCCTTCCGTCCCACTCATCTTGAGCATTTGTTTTTCGACACGAGATTTAAGAAAAGCTGAAAAGTAGTGTGTAAAGTGGTGATATGAATATATATTATTTAAAGTTGTGGGAGATAAAGGTGTCTTAAAAAGAAAATGACCAAGTATCTTGGGAAGGCCCAAAAAGAAATATGAACAAAGATCGATGTAACGGAGGGAGTAATATTTTCATATAAGTTATATTATTAGAGTTGAATTTCAATATTAAAACTATATTTATATATTGGGCTACCGAGAGAATAAAAGTTGAACATATTCATGTTAAGTAATAATATTGATTGTTAAGTTTATTTTAATCTATGGACTTCCTTGTGTTGAAGTACTTAATTAAATTTGGGCTATATTATATATCTAGGGAATAAGTTTGTTTAATTACCATCTTATTTTAATCTGTGGACTTCTTATGGTTTTACCATGTGACATCTTTTTATAATTCACACGTGCAACCTCTTCTTATGATTTTTCTGTCTAAATTCTTTTCATGGTTCTCCCATGTAGCATCTTTTTATAGTTATCACATTTTGAATATTCTAATGGTTCTTTCATGCAACATCTTTTTTTCTGTCTATTCTTATAGTTCTGCCGCATTGAACATTCTTATGGTACTTCCATATTTATTATCGTCCATTCTTAATATTTTTTTTTTGTTTCAATTAGCATCTTATTATGATTTTCCTACATAACCTTCTTATGGTATTTCCATATTTATTATTCTGCATTATTTTAGATAAATATAAAATGGGCACTACAAAGTTTCTCAATAAATACGTTATGCGATATTTATCAGTACGATATATAATCTGAGTTATTTAGAAAAGAGGTATACTTGGAAAATATATTTACCAAAATGGTGTACTCTCAAACATAAGGGTGGTGGCAACGGCAAGCGGGTACCCTGCGGTTTGGCCCTAGCCGCGCGGTGAACACCGCCGCCACCACCGCGGGTTCCATGCGAGTAAGAGGCTCACGGGTTACTTACCCGGTGCGGCTAGTGAAAGGAAAGAGTCGTTGAACGGCTAGATTGGGGGCCAGCTTTTTTTTTTTTTAAAAAAATATGTGTGTGCAGGTGTGTGGTGTTATATATGTGTGTGTGCAGGTTTTTAGATTATGTGTGTGTGCTGGTTTTTAGATGATAAATGAAGAAGATGGCCTCACATTTAATTTCTATTTTTTTAATTATTTATTTTATATTTTAAACCTTATACTATTAATAATTTACAATTTAAACCTTATGTTTTGTTTTAAACATTTTTAGGTGTAATGTAATGTTTTTATTTTTATTAATAAAAAACTTTGTATTTTAAAAATATTATGTGTTTTAAATATAAAAAGGTAAAAATAAAAATATTATGTGTTTTAAATATAAAAAGGTAAAAAAAAAATTAAAAGTTGTGAGGGTTGGTGAAGCATGGTTGCCACTAAGTACTAGCGGAGTTACTCGACGAAGAGGGCCATCACCGTCTCCGATATGATCTTACGGAGCATCTAGCGGCTCAAGACTTACCATACCTTGACGACTAGTTTTTTCTTATTTTTAAGTATTATTTTTTTTTAGTATTATGTAATTTTTTTAAGTGTTTTGTAATTTCCTATTAAGTAAAAATAAAATATTATGTGTTTTTATTAAATTGTTTGATATAATTTTAAATATAAAAAGGTAAAAAAAAAAAATTAAAAGTGGTGAGGGTAGATGAGCCACCATTGCCACTAAAAAATGGTGAGTGGGGTAGATTGGGGGTTGGATGAGTTGGAAGAATGTTATTGGTGGGGAGTGGGGGTAGATGGGTGACCATTGCCACCACTCTAATTACCAAAGGGTGTTGTTTTCTATTTAAGTAGGTTTAAATTGCTTTTTTACTGTTTTTTTATTGACTTTTTTTACTGCCTTTTTTACAATTTTTTTAAAATTGTTTTTTACTGTTTTTACTACTTTTTATAAAGAGTGATTTACAAAGAGGTGTAGTTTTAAAACATATTTACATTATAGGTGTACTTTCAAATATATTTACCAAATAGGTATCGTTTTCTATTTAAGTGGAATTTTATTATTTTTTTACTTTTTTAAAATCATTATTTTTTAAGCTTTTTTTAACTGTTTTTACTGCTTTTTTAAACTGTTTTTTTAGGAAAAAAATATTTGTAATATTAATATTAAAAGACGGAAATTCTTATTTAAAACTTGTAAATAAAAAAAAGAAAAAAATATATTAGAATTTATTTGTAAACTATTTTAATAAAAAAAACTGGAATATTATTCTACATAAAAAAATAAAAAGTTGAATAATTTTTTAAAACCTGCTAGTGTATTTTTCATAAAAAACTGTTATGTTCTTAAAAAAATCTAAAAATCTTAAAAAAAAAGACAGATTAAGATTTTTTTACTGGTTTTTTTACTGGTTTTTAATGCCTTTACTAAACTGTTTTTTTACTGCCTTTTTTACTGCTTTTTACTGTTTTTTAAACTATGCTAACAATAAAAAATTGTTTGAACAATGTGAACAATAAAAAAATTAAAACCAACATCACCACAAGGTTTTTAGGTACTAAACCAACGACTTCTTACAAAAACGAAAAGACAAAAGTAACATTCCCAATTCTTCCAAATATCTTGAGCCGATAACCAATCTTTATCTGCAAAAAAATAAAGAAATGAGAGATATAGTCATACTAATCAAGCGAATAACTTTTCTAAAATTTGTCTCTATATACCGTGGCTTAGACGGACATTCATTTCGGTTGTGACCACTTTGCCTACAAATTCCACAAAGGTTCGCTTTCTTCTTTCTTTGGTGTCCATTTCATTTCGTAGTCTTGTTAAGGGAGGACGACCTTTTTTATTCTTTAAGAGCTCTAAATTTGGAAGCAATACGGTAGACGATAATTGTCATATAAGACATAATAAAAAATAGTAAAAAAGCAGTAAAAACAGTAAAAATGCAGTGAAAAACAGTTTAAAAAAAGCAGTAAAAATGGTTAAAACAGTAAAAAATAGTTTTAAAAAAAGAGTAAAAAAAGCAATAAAAAAACAGTAAAAAAAGTCAGTAAAAAAAGCAGTAAAAAACCAATTAAAACCTACTTAAATAGAAAACAACACCCTTTTGGCAATTATGTTTGAGAGTACACCATTTTGATAAATATATTTTCAAATTACACCTCTTTTATAAATAACTCATATAATCTTTCATAAAAATGAATACAAATATTTTTCTATAACATTTCCATAAAAAGAATAGTGTAAAGATGAACTCTTATTATCGAGCAGGATTGCCTTATCGAGGGAGGGTTAAATATTATCAATATGAAAGAATAGCAAAAATATTTGGAAATAAAATATTTAGAAATAAAATAATTTTATTTTCAGCAACTATAATTATTTCTATAAAATATTCCCGTGATTGATTTAGTTTCGTTATATTAGTCAAAATTCGGTTTATTTATAGTAAAATCAATCAGAAAATTAATATTAATGTTGTGTTAATCTTTGTTGTATTTTTCTAAATTTTATGTTGTGTTAATCTAAAATTTTTGTTATTAGCAAATTGTGTATTTAACTAAATAATACAGAATTAAGCTGCCATTTAAAAATATTATTTCTACTCCACGTTTTCCCTCCATCCCACAATGCAAGACAAAGGAAAATTGCAAATTTCGTCCAGGCTCTTGTGTAATTTTTTGGTGTTGTAATGTAACCACGTTCAATTTTAGTCCTTTATTGTGTCAATTGGTGCAATTTTAGTCTTCCAACAACTGAGTTGACCATGTACCGGGCACGTGATGACAATTCCCAATTTTCTACCATCTTCACAAACCCTCATTTCCTCCCACTACAACCTTTATTTCACATTAAAAAAATTATGACAACTGAAAATGGTTTTTGAGTGTTTTGAAGGAAGATGTTGGGCTAACTAGGAGTGAAGATTGGACATGTATGTCTGATAAACAGAAAGGCCTTTTGGTAGCTTTTAATGATGTTTTTTTGGGGTGCAGATTATAAATTCTGTGTAAGACATCCTTTCGGGGTTATCAATGAAATCTGTATAATTGGATGAAGAAGACGACATTTTTCTTCAATTGAATCGGCTTTGTCGGCTAAACTTCGCAACAATCAATCATCCAATCATCATTCGTACTTAATCCAGGAGAAATTGAAAAAAATTAAACGAGAGATTTGGTGGTGATTTCAGAGGGGGGTTCTATGGTTTTTGTTTTTGTTTCAATTTGGGGACTGGCGGGAAAAGTTTTACAATTTTTAACTTCCCCCCCTCTTTATTTAGGTTACAAAAACGCTCCTGCGTTTTTTGCCTTTTGCTTAGCGGTTTTCATCACGTCATTATATCATATGCATGGCACGTGATATTTTGGGAGGGGGGGGGGGGTAATTGGGAATTGTCATCACGTGCCCGACACAAGACCAACTCCGGTGACGGAGGACTAAAATTACACCAATTGATATAATAAAGGACTAAAATTGAACGTGGTTAAATTACACGACCAAAATTGCACAGCAGCCACATCATAGGACGAAATTTGCAATTTTTCCTGCAAGACACATAAAGCTACATTCTTTTTAGCTGAATATTGACGAACTGAATAAAGTTACTAAATATACTTATAATAATAATAATTAGTAATAGTACAATATATAACAACAATAATAATATATATTACAAAAAAAATTCAAAGAAATAATAAATTATATGTAACATTAGTAATAATATTAATATAAAGAATAGTAATAATAATTTCACACAAGATATACAAAAATGGTAAAATTATTTGTATTACAACAACAAAAATAATAATAACAATAATAACAAATTATTAATAATATTATATATTAGATATAATACTATTGAAAATATTGATAATAATAATAATAATAGTAATAATAATGAAACTGCATACCACTATATACAAGAATAATAATTATTATTTATATTACAACAACAATATCAATAAAAATAATAATATTAATAACAATAATTATATTTAATATTATTGCTAATAGTAATTAATATCAACAATAATACCCCTAGTAATTAATTGTATTAGAAAATAATATATACAGCAGTAATAATTATTACTTATATTACAAAAACAACGCTAATAATACTAAAATATACAATCTTAATTATTATATATAGTATTATTGATAATATAAATAGTAATGATAGTAATTAATAATATTGATTCTGAAGCTGAACTGAACTCTGCTGAATTGAACTGAATTTTCTGAGCTGAATTGAACTAACTGAACCAAAATAAACTCAAATATGCTGAATTTAATCCCAAAAGAACGCCATTTTTTTACTGCACTCGAGGCGTACCTAGCAAAGTGTCCCTCTTGCCTTCTTTAGAGTCATGTAGCATATATGAGGTGGATGTAATATAAGTATGATAAGTGCATATGTATATAGCCCCCACGTATGAGAGCGTTAACGTGGTGTTCCAGATGCATAACATTATTAATAAAATTATATTTTTAATCAAATTTATTAATGCAAAAAATTCGCTAGTTATGCTTATTAGCTAGGTTCAGCCACTCGGAGTTCCTCCTTGCTGCTAAACACAACGAAAAAACAAAAAGATGAGGCAAGAATTCAACCACTTGAGTTCGATTCTTGCGAATCTCATACGGAACTGTTGTTTCGAGTTTCTCGTAAGTTCATTTAATGTTATTATTCATGTTGCGAGCTTTGGCTTGGTGTTTCGATCGTGTATCATGTATTTCAGACGTTTTGGGCCGTTTTCGTAATTTCCCAAAGTTTGGAGTAATTATTTTCTGTTGTCGAATTTCGAGCCTTCGGGTGGTCGGAATCGTGTATTCTCTTAGTGTTTGGATTCGTATTTGCGAGTACTTCGTAACCGTATCTTCGATTCATATTTAGGTTCGGGTTTCGGGGTTGTTCGGGCCGTCGGAAGTGGCCACGGCCGAGTCACGACCGCACTTTTTGGAGCAGGTACTGGCCTGGCCGAGTTACGGCCGTAAGGTGCCGGTTACGTCCGTAAGTGATCGGCAGGCACAGGCTGGACGAGTGTCGGTTACGGCCGTAAGGGAGTGTCAGTTACGGCCGTAAGTGATCGGCAGGTGCTGGGCAGAATCTCGACGAATGCCGGTTACGGCCGTAAGGACCTACCGGGTACGGCCGGAAGGGCCGAGTTACGGCTGTAAGGCGCTGCCGTTTACGGCCATAACCCTGTCGGCCATATATAGTCCAGGGACGGGCCAGACCGCATTTTTACCCCATTTCTTCACCTGGGTGGCGGCTGGCGACGAGAAAAGTCGGGGAGTGGAGTTTTTGGTCGATTCCACTTGATTTCTAGGCATTTTTGAGGATTCTTGTCGATTATATCATCATCTAATCCTTGTTCTTCGTCCGAATCGAGGTATTTTGGCTTGAACCCATATTTTTGAAGATTTTGGGGATTTTCTTTTTGATTTCGATTTCAATCCGTTTTTGATAAATTAATTATTGTATAAACGTTGTTTTGAACATGTTCTACGGATTGGATACTAATATCCTTGATTCGTTCGGCCCGAGGGATGATTTCTTTGTTCTTGGAGGATCTTGAACATTTAATGCTCGATTAAATGTTCGAATGAGTTTTTCCTTCGATAGTTTGATGAGGTTTCCGTTGTTTTCGGTTTTGATTCTCGTTGTAATCGTATCTTCGTTGTTTTTGCCGGAGGATTGTAGGTGTTCGGGGTTTTTCCGGATTGTGCCGTATTCGTAGGAATATTCGAGCGCCGACAATCGAGGCAAGTATCTTATTTATACGACTTGTGTCTTGTAAATAGAAATCACGTGTTAGATCTACGATGATTGGTTTACCTCCTTGATTTTTAATTAGTATGGATTGACAAAGAGATGAACATTATAAATGTTGGGCGGAATTATTGATATTCTTAATGGTTCAACGTGATAATATTCCGTTAAGTGATGATAAATGTATTGCGTTGATTATATTATACTTGAATGCTCATTGTGAAATGTTCGTACTCGATATGCTTATTGTGATGGCTTGATTATACCCTTGAAGGTGTACGGTATGATGTGCTAATTGTGTAATGTCGATGACGTTGTTGATTGTCGAAATTGCCTTGAATACATTAGTCCCGTAAGACGTGGTAATCATTGTGATTGCTTGACCGTGGATGTTGTTGATGAATTATGAATATGAATATTTGTGTGACCGCTAAGTTCACTTGTGATGGTTGGACGGGACCTACGAGGACTCGTGGCAGTGGACTACGGGGTCAGAACTTAGTGAGGTACTGAGGTCCAATCGTGCTGGTCTGACGAGGCCTACGATAACATATGGCAGTGGACCATGAGTTTAGGGCACAGTGCATCCAACCGGGTGATCTCGACGGGGCTTACGGTGACACGTGGCGGTGGACTACAGTGTTGGGACTATGTGTGTGATTGTTGTGATTGATATAGTCCGTGTGGGTTGTTGAACCTACGGAGACACGTGACAGTGGATCACGGTATCAGAATTGATTATGTTTGGTTATTTGTGTGTGGAATTGTCCGTGCGGGTTGTTGAACCTACAGAGACACGTGACAGTGGATCACAGTGTCATAAGTATGTTTTGACAATCAAAGTTTTGAAAGGAAAAGTTTTATGGAGAACTGTTGAGTTATGAAACAAGATTTGGGTTAAGACCCTAAAGTTTTTCGAAAGGTTATGTGAATCAGGACTTGAGGTCTTAAAGGTTTTGAAATTGTAAAAATTCCCGATATGATGATCTTATTTTCGAATGCTTCATAGCTTGTTTTCCCTTGTGAAAACCTCCCGGGAATATTTTGATACCTGAATATTATATTTGATTCATGGTTAATGTTTGCTCGTTACATTTCGTATGATTTGATACTTGCATTAGTAAAATAGTGGAGTTTTACTAACTCCCGAGTAATCGGGGGGTGGATGTCTGTTTTGCATCCAGGTACATGCAGGTTCAGGGGAGCAGTCATAAGGTTGGCACAGGGAGTGACGAGCTACGATACTAATCAAGAGTTGAGAGTTGGTAGAGTTTAATTGTATTGTCAGAGTTGATTTCAGTCTTCCACTGTATTGTGTTTCGACCCCTGTGTGGGTAATGTTGCATAAGTCAGTTTTGTTGATTGAGTTGTGTGACCTCATCGGACTGTGTATTCACGTGTAAGTGACCTTATCGGTCTGTATTATTTTATTGTTTGACCCTGGCTGGGTTTACGCAAAATCTCCCCGTATCGACAATTCACGGATTAAATTCGAGGAAAACGGATTGTGAATCACTCAATAACAACAATAGATGAGGAATACACATGAATAATTCGAGATTAATCAACCAAAACCCGAAAAACCCCCAAATCTACAAAGTTAGGGTTCCTGAAGAAAATACCTCGGATTGGAGTGGAGAAGATGGATTAAGATGATGATGTACTAAGCTTGAAACACAAGAATCGCTCTTCAATGAGACTCCACGGATTAGTCTCCACAATTCGCCCTAAAATCGCCGGAATCGCCCAATGGAAGTGAAGAGAAGGAAAAATGACGGAAAAGGGGGCTGCTGTCCTATTAATATAAAACATAGTTAGTGCACGCTAACCATCAAAGCATAGCGCGCGCTAACGGGGATCGCAAGCAGTCCAGAAGCAGCCCGACGTCGCTAGCGTGCGCTAGACATGTTTAGCGCGCGCTAAATACTACCCGATAGCGTATGCTACGGAAGCCTTAGCGCACGCTACCTGATGATCAGTGCATAGGATATGAATTCAGAACCACCTCTTGTAATGCCCCAAACTAGGCGGATATTACAGTGCCGTGGACCCCCGACTGGGACACACCAGGCGAATGAAAACTGATGAATTAAATAATATAATTGTAGTACCGAACCACATTATATTATCAAATACTCCGATGAGGAGGTTAAGTACAATACACCAGGACAATACAGAATACTAGTATATTTTATATGAAGATAAAATACACAACACTGAATGAAATGGAGTATCCAAATGAAAATCTGCAGTGGAAAATAAATGACAACAACAAGAATGACTGAAAAGATCGGGACCCCCTACTAGTATCACTGGGACTCCTCGCCGTTAACATGCTCTTCCCGTGCCTTTGCCTTGCCGCGACCTGAAAAAAATATCCCCTAACGGGGTCAGTTACACAGAACAACAATCCTCAAGGGTTGAAAATACACAATCATGATATATCTTAAGTTATGAAATATCCTTAGTTATGAATTACGCTGAAGAGGAGTATCATAGTACGCCCGTAATGTTCTGTGCAAGTGTACAAGACGAATGACCGGACACACCCATCCTTGTACCTAATTAGTCTCACGGAGGTAATCGTTACCGTGTGCACAGTCCAATGTATCGATCCCAATACATGACCATCGCGTGCTCGACTAAAAATTCCACACATTCGCACCCGGCCACGCAATATGAACCCAGAAGGTCATATGAACGAGAATGACAATAATGAATACCAATGAATAATAATCCGACAAAGTCAAGAATGACTCACCGAGATGAAAATAATGGTGAAGTGAATGATAGTTCAATGAAATGATTGGAACTGCCGTTCCTCGTTAATGAAGTGATTATTCGACAATTACAAGTCTCAATACGGTTAATACAATGATGAATATGATTATGAATGACCAACAACAAAAGGAATGAATATCCTTTTAACCGAGTAAGAGTTAACTTACACAACACCGATGAAGAATGTCCTTCCACGAACAAACGTCCTAAATGAAATGTCGGTCGCTCGAACAACCTTGAATAACACAATTACCAACAATCCGCTCAATATACGAATCAAACACGATTATAACGAACTCAAAACGTCAATACGACTAAACCAAGTTCATTGGGGCATTATAACAAACACGTTGAGACCAAACTCCGATCATTTACAACTAATCCTCAAGTATACCAACATTAAATCCCCAAGAAGTGTTTCAAACCAACAAAACATCTTCAATACAATCAATAATCCAATATGAATTTCCAAAATCGTGATTACAACGACAATTAATTGAAAACCCCCAAATCCAACTCAATATTCAAAGTGTTCTTGAATAACCCTTCAATAATCTAATGAATCTTTAGACAAACTCATAACCATATGCATATCCCTTCATATAACATGATTATAACGTCCAAAACATCATATCTCAACACAAAATCGAAATCCAAGATGTTGAAGAAATTACCTCTTGAAGACCCAAACACTTCGATCCGATGAACACGAGTTAAATCGAGTATCCAAGCTTCCCAAATGAATGAAGATGATGAAAATCTAACACTCAAGTGATTGATGATGGAAAATCCCTCCCTCAAGTTCTTTCTCTCGGAACAAAGTGAAAGAAATGGTGAAAATGAAGAAAAAGTCCCGGCCAACTCCTTATAAACTGCCGGAAGTTACGGCCATAACTCGGCCCACTTACGGCCGTAACATCCCAGGTCAACGGCCTTACGGCCGTAACCAGCCAACTCGTACGGCCGTAAATCGGCTTCGTCCAATCACCTGCCGACAGCCTTACGGCCGTATCCGTACCTGACTTACGGACGTAACTCGCCCTCGTCTAAAACACCTGCCGACATCCTTACGGCCGTACCCGCACACCTTACGGGCGTAACTCGAATGATACGGCCGTATCCGTCCAAACTTACGGGCGTAATCCCCCTTCGTAAAAATGACCAGGCACCCTGCCTGTAACGTACGGCCGTATCCGGCCAAGCCTTACGACCGTACCTTCCTTGTCTTACGACCGTATGCCGAAACCCTTACGGCCGTAAGTACCCCTCGTCCGACAAAACCTGAAATTTACGAATACCATTTACGGACGTATCCTGCCCATCTTACGGCCGTAACTCGCCTTCGGCCAAAAATGCCTGGGCACCCTGCTGGACACGTACGGCCGTAACCGGCCAAGCCTTACGGCCGTACCTGCTCAACTTACGGCCGTATGTCTCAACCTTATGGCCGTAAGTCCCGTTCGTCCAAAATAGCCTGAAAACAACGAACACCTGTTACGGCCGTGACCTACAATCCTTACGGCCGTAACTCGTTGCTGGACAAGGTGAAAAATTCGATAACTCCTATTCCTCGCTACGATTGATGAATGATCCGACATACCACACGAATGTGAAAGTGAACAAGTCCAACACATGCTAAAGATGATACTCCCAGTACAAGACTACCAATCACGATGAAAATGATAATACTCCCGTCTCGATCTATAAACGGAGATGAAATGACGATCGGTAACTGATATATGGTTACAACATGCTAACAGTGAACGCAAATGAATGAATCATGAATGATGAGTGATTATTAATGAGTGAAAATTACTGAGTGACAATTACAAACTGATAATTACTGAATGATAATGAATGAATTACAACCGGGTATTACATACCCCCCCTTAAAAAGAGTTTCGTCCTCGAAACTAAGGGTCAAACAACTCAGGATAACTCTCCCGCATACTCTCCTCGGTTTCCCAAGTAGCCTCTTCGACTCCGTGTCTAGACCACTGAATCTTGACCAAAGGAATCGTCTTGTTCCTCAACTGTTTGATTCGCCGCTCTAAAACTCGTATAGGACGCTCCTCGCACGAATGATCATCCGCGATCTCGATTTCGTCGAACTGAAGTATGTGGCTCGGGTCGGGAACATACTTCCGCAATTGAGAGATGTGAAACACATTATGAATTCGGCTCAACGCCGGAGGTAAAGCCAATCGGTATGCTAACTCGCCTACTCGATCTAAAATCTCAAACGGTCCAATGAATCTCGGACTCAACTTTCCCCGTTTTCCGAAACGGAAAATGCCTAGACTCGGGGATACCTTGACCAAAACGTGGTCACCCGTAAGATTATCTGCATATGATTTCTGTCGACTCTGAGCTGTCAACATACGACTCTTGATCAAAGCTACCTTCTCACGGGTGGCTATAAGCATATCGGGCTCGGTGCCGATTGATTCTGATAAGTCATCCCAACACAAAGGAGATCGAAAACGACGACCATACAATGCCTCATAAGGTGCCATCTTAATCGAAGCATGCCAACTATTATTGTACGTAAACTCAATCAACGGTAATTGGGCTTCCCAATCGTCTTTCCAATCGAGGACGCATGCCCTCAACATGTCCTCCAATGTCTGAATAGTCCTCTCTGATTGTCCGTCGGACTAAGGATGAAAAGCGGTACTGAGATTAAGCTGAGTTCCCATAGCACGATGAACTGATTTCCAAAAATGTGACACGAATCGTCCGTCACGATCGGAAACGATACTCTTAGGAGTACCATGCAATCTCACTATCTCTTTGATGAACAACTGGGCCAGTCTCTCGGGACCCCACGTATCCTTATTCTCAAGGAAATGAGCCGATTTAGTCAAACAGTCCACAATTACCCAGATTGTATTCATGCCACGATGACTCGTCGGCAAACTCGTGATGAAATCCATCGAAATGTCTTCCCACTTCCACTCTGGAATAGGGAGAGGTTTCAGCATACCCGCCAGTCGCTGATGTTCAATCTTGACTTGCTGACAGGTTAAGCATCTCGAAACAAATTCTGTGACTTCTCGCTTCATATTACTCCACCAGTAATTTTGTTTCAAGTCCTTGTACATCTTGCTAGACCCCGGATGAACAGAATAAGGGGTAGCATGAGCTTCTCTCAAAATCGAGTTTTTCAACTCGTCATTCGCCGGTACGCACAACCGATTCTTAAATATCAAAAGTCCATCCTCGTGGACCACGAATCCAGGGGCTTTCCCCTGAGCCACATCCTCACGGATGCGCAACAATGATGGGTCTGAACCCTGATTCTCTCTGATTGCCTTCTCAAGTGGCAATGAAATCTCTAACATGCAAAGTTGCCCTTGCACTCGCTGAAGCCAGACCTCGATCTCCAGTCTAAGGAATTCCTGCTGAAGCTCCTTCTGAACTATTAAACGAGCAAGCATTTGCTCCTGAACGGACTTACGACTCAAGGCATCGGCAACCACGTTTGCCTTACCCGGGTGGTACAGGATCTCGATATCATAATCTTTGATTAGTTCCAACCACCGCCTTTGTCGCATATTTAACTCCTTCTGAGTAAATATATACTTCAAACTCTTGTGATCGGTGAAAATCTGACAGGTGACGCCATAAAGGTAATGACGCCAAATTTTCAACGCGAAAACCACGACTGCTAATTCCAGGTAGTGGGTCGGATAATTAACCTCGTAAGGTCGCAATTGCCGTGAAGCATAGGTAATAACCTTCCCATTCTGCATTAATACACATCCGAGACCGTGTCCGGACGCGTCACTATAAATCACGAATCCTTCCGTCCCTTGTGGCAAGGAGAGTACAGGTGCTGAAATTAATCGGCTCTTGAGTTCCTCAAAACTCTGCTGACACGCGTCGGACCACGTGTATTTCTTATCCTTTCGCAAAAGGTTCGTCAAAGGTTGAGCAATTTTAGAAAATCCCTCCACAAACTGCCGATAATAACCGGCTAATCCGAAAAAGCTTCGGATTTCGTTAACATTCTTCGGAGGTAACCAATCTTGGATAGCCTCCGTCTTCTGAGGATCAACACGCACTCCGTCTGATGAAATTACATGCCCGAGTAACGTCACTTCAGACATCCAGAATTCACATTTGGAAAACTTTCCATAAAGTTGTTCTCGTCTCAATACGTCGAGAACCTGATGAAGGTGAACGTCGTGCTCCTCTCGGTCATGAGAATAAATCAAAATGTCACCGATGAAGACAACAACAAACTGATCCAAAAAGTCAATGAAAACCCGATTCATTAACTCCATGAATACCGCAGGTGCATTAGTTAACCCAAACGGCATTACCACGAACTCATAATGACCATAGCGTGTACGAAACGCTGTCCTTGCGATATCCGACTCTCGAATTCGTAACTGATGATATTCAGATCTTAAGTCGATCTTGGAAAATACTGAAGCTCCCTGGAGTTGATCTAAGAGATCATCAATACGGGGTAGAGGGTACTTATTCTTGATCGTCACCCTGTTCAACTCCCGATAATCAATACACAAGCAAAATGAACCATTCTTCTTCTTGACAAACAACACTGGTGCTCCCCACGGGGACGCACTCGGTCGGATATAACCTTTCTCGAACAACTCCTCAAGTTGATTCTTTAATTCCTGCATTTCGATCGGGGCCATCCGGTACGGTGCCTTCGATAATGGAGACGTACCAGGCTCCAACTCAATCGTGAATTCCACATCTCTCTGTGGAGGCAAACCAGGTAACTCGTCTGGAAATACATCGGCATATTCTCTCACTACCGGAATATCCGTCAACATTATTGGTGATTTCTCGGTTTTGGTCATATAGCACCAATAACCAATACATCCCTGACTGAGTAATTTCACTGCTTTCATCAAGTTAATGACCTTACTAGAACAGCCGGGATTACCCCCCTGAAAAATACATTCGACCCCATCGTCTGAAATGATAGTGACCATACGCTTATGGACACTAATGATGGCATCATGACGATCCATCCAATCAATACCCAAGATGACGTCGTCTCTCGGCAAATCTACCACGATTAGGTCCGCTAGCCATACACGACCATGAAGCTGAATCTGACAATTCTGAATCTCACGATTTCCGATAATTCGTTTACCATCAGGTAGACCAATGACATAAGGCTCACAACTAGTAGCACTACCTAGACGTAGTCTACTCAAACATGACTCGGAAATGAATGAATGTGATGCACCAGTATCAAAAAGGGTACACACAGGTTGAGATAGAATATCGAGTGTACCTGAGATCATCCGGGCCTCTGGATCGTCGGTCTTCTTCATCTCATAAATCCAGGGCTTGCTAGTCCCGGCACCGGACGCTCCCGTCTGATGGCTAAAGGCTCCACCTTTATTCACTCCTGTCGTCTTGAACGACGCAGACTGAGTGGCCTGATTATGAACAGCTGACTGCTTCGGGGCTTGAAATGACGCCGGAGTAGGTTTGGAGTCCCTTCGGCAAAAACGGTCCTTATGCTCAGCAATCCCACAGTTGTGACACGTGACAGTCTGTCTCGGACACTTGGTGCTGACATGACCAAGATCCCTACAGTTAAAACAGGTGATGGCCGAACTGGCTGCTCGGGACTGCGATTCCGCCGGTCTGGGCGCCACAGGAGGTCGCTCATAGAAAGTAGTGCCCGCACGAGGCTTCTTGAAGGTTGTCTGACCACCTTCAGACTGATTACGATTCTTTGATTTCTTGCTAGCAGATGAAGGTTGCTGCTTAGCAATCTCATTAGCAGTGAGCTCGTAAGTAAGAGCCTTCTCAATGAATTCGGCCAGAGTGGTGCAATTATGATTGAGTAACTGCATCCGCATCCGGGGTTTCAGCCTCTTGCTGAAATACTTAATCTTATCTACCTCAGAGTGAATGATAGATGAGGCGAACGGAAGAAGTTCCTGAAATTTCTCGGCAATGGCGAGAACATCCTCGTCTGCTGAGGGGTCGGGAATGAGTAATTCTGATAGCTTGGACTCCCTGAGTGGGGCCGGATAATACCTGTCCATCATGAGAGTCTTGAATTGATCCCATGTACATGATCCGTCGGTGGGCTTCAATGAAAACCACCAAGAATGAGCGCTCTTACCCAGATAGTAAGCCGCAACTGCAACTTTGTGTCCTTCGGGACACTCTACCATAGCAAATAATTTCTCGAAATGCTCGAGCCAATGAATAATATCCGCCGGCTCAGATGAGCCCTCAAATGTAGGTGGCCTTTGGCGAGAGATATCGCCTATAATACTGCCCACACTCCTCTCTTGCCTCTGAGGTGGCGGCGGAGGAGCCTGTTGATTTTGATTAGCTGAGTTATGCATCGTCTCCATCAGTTGTGCCATCTGAGTCATTTGGGCCATCATGACCTGCATAAAAGCGAGTGGGTCAACCCGAACACCTTCTGACTGAGCTGTGTCCCGGGTACGACTCCCCGATAGTGAATGATCACGTCCAGGTGAATGAGTGGCAGCGTCGCTGCTAGATGAGTTAGCATTATTCCTCGCGTTCGCACGTGTATTCACACGAGCTCTCGGGATTCGACCCACACCGCGGCCTCGTCCTCCGCGTCCTCTGCCTGCTCTCTCCATACTGAAGTAGGAAAGTCACATGATGATTATATCTCTCGCATGAATATCACATTATGATCACGTCATGAAATGATGAAAATGAGCGTACGCGCTCTAGCACAGTGATTACATGAATGATTAACTGAAGTGAGATGATTATCTGATGAAATTCTCGAAGTGATTATCTTGAACAAGTTAATAAGATTAATGATATGATCCTCCAGATCGACAACTGAACTGTGAAATGAACTGAGTGATTAATGAGTTGACATGATAGTCCTGATCAAATTGAAAATGATGATTGAGGATTGTTAACTGATGAATTATGAATGAATGATTATTGCCATAAATTATACCATGGCGTAGAAGTCTTACAGTTCTTTCGATCTGATTGGCTCGGCATTTGCATAGGTCACACGTGACGCGAAAGTCCAATGATACTAGTCCGATGACGATGATTTCAAATGAGACATGACTCGGAAGGTAGTATTCAAAACCACGCTCTGATACCAACTCTGTAACACCCCAAACTAGGCGGATATTACAGTGCCGTGGACCCCGACTGGGACCCACAAGGCGAATGAAAACTGATGAATTAAATAATATAATTATAGTACCGAACCACATTATATTACCAAATACTCCGATGAGGAGTTTAAATACAATACACCAGGACAATACAGAATACTAGTATATTTTATATGAAGATAAAATACACAACACTGAATGAAACGGAGTATCCAAATGAAAATCTGCAGCGGAAAATAAATGACAACAACAAGAATGACTGAAAAGATCGGGGCCCCCTACTACTATCACTGAGACTCCTCGCCGTCAACATGCTCTTCCCGTGCCTTTGCCTTGCTGTGACCTGAAAACAATATCCCCTAACGGGGTCAGTTACACAGAACAACAATCCTCAGGGGTTGAAAATACACAATCATGATATATATTAAGTTATGAAATATCCTTAGTTATGAATTACGCTGAAGAGGAGTATCATAGTACGCCCGTAATGTTCTGTGCAAGTGTATAAGACGAATGACCGGACACACCCGTCCTTGTACCTAATTAGTCTCACGGAGGTAATCGTTACCGTGTGCACAGTCCAATGTATCGATCCCATTACATGACCATCGCGTGCTCGACTAAAAATTCCACACATCCGCACCTAGCCACGCAATATGAACCCAGAAGGTCATATGAACGAGAATGACCATAATGAATACCAATGAATAATAATCCGAAAAAGTCAAGAATGACTCACCGAGATGAAAATAATGGTGAAGTGAATGATAGTTCAATGAAATGATTGGAACCGCCGTTCCTAGTTAATGAAGTGATTATTCGACAATTACAAGTCTCAATACGGTTAATACAATGATGAATGAGTTATGATTATAAATGAACAACAACAAAAGGAATGAATATCCTTTTAACCGAGTAAGAATTAACTTACACAACACCGATGAAGAATGTCCTTCCACGAACAAACGTCCTAAATGAAATGTCGGTCGCTCGAACAACCTTGAATAACACAATTACCAACAATCCGCTCAATATACGAATCAAACACGATTATAACAAACTCAAAATGTCAATACGACTAAACCAAGTTCATTGGGGCATTATAACAAACACGTTGAGACCAAACTCCGATCGTTTACAACCAATCCTCAAGTATACCAACATTAAATCTCCAAGAAGTGTTTAAAACCAACAAAACATCTTCAATACAATCAATAATCCAATATGAATTTCCAAAATCGTGATTACGACGACAATTAATCGAAAACCCCCAAATCCAACTCAATATTCAAAGTGTTCTTGAATAACCCTTCAATAATCTAATGAATCTTTATACAAACTCATAACCATATGCATATCCCTTCATATAACATGATTATAACGTCCAAAACATCATATCTCAACACAAAATCGAAATCCAAGATGTTGAAGAAATTACCTCTTGAAGACCCAAATACTTCGATCCGATGAACACGAGTTAAATCGAGTATCCAAGCTTCCCAAATGAATGAAGATGATGAAAATCTAACACTCAAGTGATTGATGATGGAAAATCCCTCCCTCAAGTTCTCTCTCTCGGAACAAAGTGAAAGAAATGGTGAAAATGAATAAAAAGTCCCGGCCAACTCCTTATAAGTTGCCGGAAGTTACGGCCGTAACTCGGCCCACTTACGGCCGTAACATCCCAGGTCAACAGCCTTACGGATGTAACCATCCAACTCGTACGGCCGTAACTCGGCTTCGTCCAATCACCTGCCGACAGCCTTACGGCCGTATCCATACCTGACTTACGGGCGTAACTCGCCCTCGTCTAAAACACCTGCCGACATCCTTACAGCCGTACCGCACACCTTACGGGCGTAACTCGGACAATACGGCCGTATCCGGCCAAACTTATGGGCGTAAGCCCCCTTCGTCAAAATGACTAGGCACCCTGCCTGTAACGTACGGCCGTATCCGGCCAAGCCTTACGACCGTACCTTCCTTGTCTTACGGCCGTATGCCGAAACCCTTATGGCCATAAGTCCCCCTCGTCCGACAAAACCTGAAATTTACGAATACCACTTACGGCCGTATCCTTCCCATCTTACGGCCGTAACTCGCCTTCGGCCAAAAATGCCTGGGCACCCTGCTAGACACGTACGGCCGTACCTGCTCAACTTACAGCCGTATGTCGCAACCTTACGGCCGTAAGTCCCGTTCGTCCAAAATAGCCTGAAAACAACGAACACCTGTTACGGCCGTAACCTACAATCCTTACAGCCGTAACTCGTTGCTGGACAAGGTGAAAAATTCGATAACTCCGATTCCTCGCTACGATTGATGAATGATCCGACATACCAGACGAATGTGAATGTGAACAAGTCCAACACATGCTAAAGATGATACTCCCAGTACAAGACTACCAATCACGATGAAAATGATAATACTCCCGTCTCGATCTATAAACGGAGATGAAATAACGATCGGTAACTGATATACGCTTACAACATGCCAACAGTGAACGCAAATGAATGAATCATGAATGATGAGTGATTATTAATGAGTGAAAATTACTGAGTGACAATTACAGACTGATAATTACTGAATGATAATGAATGAATTACAACCGGGTATTACACCTCTGCCCAGTACGCTGAAATCGTGAGCGCACGCTACAAACTGTGAGTTAGCGTGCGCTAACCACACAACAATAGCGCACGCAAGGAATCAAGGAGTAGCGTGCGCTACTCACGCAGTAGTTCAAGATCGCTTTCGCACACCGCCGCAGATGCATTTAAAATCGAAATGCAAAGCAAGGCCAGAATCCAGAAACATAAACACGGAATATTCAAGATGACGGAGCTAAGCGTTGAAAGAAAATACAATTCCGACCACCGGAGAGTCCGTAATGCGACAAAGAAAATGATACCCTAAACTTAAAGGAAATTACAAAAATGGCCCAAGTGCCCGAAAATCACGATACGACGTCGGATTAACAAACCGAAAGTCTCATCATGACTAACTCAACCATACGAACTCATGCAAGCCAAGAAAAAATGAAAACGAACGAGTTTTATGAGAATCGGATGCACAACGATGAAACATGACATAAAATGGAATCACGCAAAACATCACCAAAACTCGTCCAAATGGAAAAACTCCAAGAATAAAATAGATTCAAAATGTCGAAACGGTTACAAGCGAGTCGATAAAAATAGACGTACAACAAAAATGGAAATTGCTAAAAATGGAAAGGTACGGATATTACATTCTCCCCCTCTAAAATAAAGTTTCGTCCCGAAACTTAAGAATCCAAAAGCTCGGGGTGCCTCGAGCGCATATCCTCCTCTAACTCCCACGTCGCTTCTTCTACTCCGTGCCTAGACCATTGCACCTTAACCAAAGGAATGATTTTGTGCCTTAACTGCTTGTCTCGATGCTCCAAAATCCTGACGGGCCTCTCCTCAAACGTAACATCCTTCTCGATCTCCACGTCTCCGAAATCAATAATGTGGGACGGGTCCGGAACGTACTTCCTCAACTGGGAGACGTGAAACACACTATGTACATGACTCAACGACGGAGGTAATGCCAAACGGTACGCTAACTCGTCAACTCTCTCCAATATCTCGAAAGGTCCAATATACCTCGGGCTAAGCTTTCCCTTTACCCAAAATGGAAAACTCCCTTCGACGGAGACACTCTCAACAGAACATGATCTCCCACCTCAAACTCCAAAGGTCGACGCCTAACATCCGCATAAGACTTTTGTCGACTCTGAGCTGCCAACATTATATTTCTAATCAATTTCATCTTCTCCCTCGTCTCCAACACAAGGTCCGACTCGGTGCCAACTAGATCGGATGGCTCATCCCAACATATCGGCGATTGGCAACGTCGGCCATAAAGTGCTTCATACGGTGCCATCTTAATCGACACGTGCCAGCTATTATTATACATAAACTCAATAAAGGCAGATGCTCCTCCCAGTCACTACTCCAGTCTAACGCACACGCGCGTAACATATCCTCGAACGTCTGAATGGTACGTTTGGACTGTCTGTCGGTCTGAGGATGGAAAGATGTACTCAAACGCAAACGTGTCCCCAATGCCTTATGTACCGCCTGCCAGAAGTGCGATACAAACCGGCCATCTCTGTCCGAAATAATAGTCATCGCCGTACCATGAAGTCTCACTATCTGCGCGATAAAAATACGAGCCAATTTTTCTGGACCCCAAGTATCCTTGATGCCCAGAAAATGTGCTGACTTAGTCAGTCGGTCCACGATCACCCACACCATATTTATTCAGGTCTTCGTCCTCGGCAAGTTCGTGACAAAATCCATGGAGACATCTTCCCACTTCCATTCCGGGACGGGAAGTGGTTTCAACAAACCGCCTGGCCGCTGATGCTCGATTTTGACTTGTTGACAAGTCAAACACTTAGCCACAAATTGAACCACCTCATTCTTCATATCATTCCACCAGAAATTCTTTCTCAAATCTTTATACATTTTACTCGAGCCCGGATGGACTGAGTAAGGTGGCGCGTGAGCCTCTCGCAAAATACTCTGCCTCAATTCCAAGTCGTTCGGAACACAAAGCCGACCTTGGAATATCAACACACCATCCTTATGTATCACGAATCCTAGGGCTTTCCCCTT
Organism: Orobanche coerulescens; assembly: GCA_033398695.1. NCBI lineage: Eukaryota > Viridiplantae > Streptophyta > Magnoliopsida > Lamiales > Orobanchaceae > Orobanche > Orobanche coerulescens. The sequence goes on from CM065804.1 coordinate 28,305,319, forward strand.
TCCTACATTCTCTCGAAGCTGAATAAACATCGGGTCCTCTAACTGTCCCGATTTAATGTCGTCGACTAGAGACGACGAAATCTCAAGGGTACGCAACTGGCCGGAACTCTCTGGTAGCGCGATCTCAATGCTCAACCTCATTAACTCTCGCTGAAGTCCCGACTGGACCGTAAGCAACTCAAGCGCCCGAAGCGATACCGATTTCCGGCTTAAGGCATCTGCTACCACATTTACCTTGCCGGATGATAGAGAATCTCGAGGTCGTAATCCTTAATCAACTCCAACCATCTCCTCTGCCTCATATTTAGCTCTTTCTGCGTGAAAATGTACTTCAGGCTCTTGTGATCGGTGAAAATCTGACACGACGAGCCATACAAGTAATGACGCCAGATCTTTAACGCAAATATAACCGCGGCCAACTCAAGATCGTGCGTAAGGTAGTTCAAATCATACGATTTCAACTGACGGGAAGCATAGGCAATCGTCCTCCCGTGCTGCATGAGAACACATCCGAGCCCTTGGCCCGAAGCATCACTAAAAACTGAGAAACCTTCATCACCACTCGGTAACGCCAAAATAGGAGCGGTCGTCAACCGCTTCTTCAACTCCTCAAAACTATTCTGCCTCTCATCGGTCCACACAAACTTCTCTGACTTTTGTAACAACTGAGTCAGCGGTCGAGCAAGCTTAGAGAACCCCTCGACAAATCTACGGTAATATCCGGCCAAACCCAGAAAACTACGGACCTCCTTCACGTTCTTGGGCGGCGCCCAATCCAACACTGCCTCTACCTTATGTGGGTCCACACGAATACCCTCGGCCGAGATCACGTGACCGAGAAACATAACCTCCCGTAACCAAAACTCACACTTTGAGAACTTCGCAAAAATATGCTGATTTCTCAAAATGTCTAACACGATATGCAAATGAAGGGCATGCTTCTCCTCGCTCCTCGAGTAAATCAGGATATCGTCGATAAAAACAACTACACATTTATCGAGGTACTCAATAAAGACTTTGTTCATAAGCTGCATGAACACGACTGCTGCGTTGGTTAGCCCAAAAGGCATAACCACAAACTCGTAGTGACCGTATCTCGTCCGAAAGTCCATCTTCGGAATATCGATATGCTTCACTCGGAGTTGATAATACCCCGATCTCAAATCAATCTTCGAAAACACGGTTGCCCCTTGCAATTGGTCAAACAAATCATCGATCCTCGAGAGCGGATACTTGTTTTTGATAGTCACTTTGTTCAACTCTCGGTAGTCGATACACAAACGAAGTGACCCATCCTTCTTCTTCACAAACAGGACCGGTGCGCCCCAAGGCGAAGCGCTCGGTCGAACATACCCTATGTCTAGTAACTCTCCCAACTATTTCTTCAACTCCATCATCTCAGCAGGCGCCATATGATATGGCATCTTAGAAATTGGTGCCGCACCCGGCTCCAAATCAATAGTAAACTCGACCTCTCGATCCGGCGGCAAACCTGGCAACTCATATGGAAAGACGTCAGGATACTCACACACTACCGGAATAGACGAGAGCTCGACTCCCCCTTCTTCCGATCTCAAAGCATAACACCAATAACCCGTGCAACCTCCTCGAAGAAGTCTCACCACTTTCAAAGTGCTGATCAGAAATCTCTGGCTATCCCGCTTACGCCCCACAAAAGAATGCTCGGTACCGTCAGAGGCTAACATCGAAACGGTTATCGTTCTATAATTCATCATCGCCCCATGACGGTCCAGCCGATCCTCATCAAGAATTAGATCCTCATCTCTAATATCTACCGCAATCAGATTAGAAGGCCAATCCCTCCCCGCGATACTCACAGGAAAATTTTGAATCTCACGGTCCCCCACGATGCTATCCCCACTAGGCAGTTTAACAATAAATGGTTCACACGCAACTAGACAATCAACATGCAGACTATGCACACAATCTAGAGATATGAAAGAATGCGTAGCACCAGAATCGAATAACACGGAAACATGATGATCAAGAATGTGGACGGTACCTGTAGCTACCGTCGCGTCGGGATCCCCAGCTCATCTCATCTCGTACACACGGGACGGAATAGACCCCGTACTAGAAGCTCCCCCTCTAGAAGGCTGTCCACGTCCTCGACCTCTACCAAAACTCTGCTATGGCTGAGAAACTGCCGGTGTCTGATTCACGCTCGGTTCTCCACTGGGCCGATATCTCGAGTAACCGTGCCCGGCGGCAAGAATCGTACAAAACTTGGCACGATGCCCCATCCGACCGCAGGAATGACACTAAATCGGGGGCCTGTCACACTCACTGATAATGTGTCGAGAGCGACCACAGTTAAAGCAATTAGGACCACGCACTGAACTAGTAGGAGCAGACTTAGAACCGTTTCCTCGCCCAAACGATGGGGACTGACTCCCAAAGACTCGCGAACCAGACTGAGTCTGATACCCTCCAGACTTGCCTCCCGAAAACTGGCCAGAGGTCTTCTGCTTCTTTCCCTCGGCTGCCATCTCTGTCGCAGAAAACGACATCTCATAAGCCATCGCCTTATTCTGATACTCCTTCAAAGTCGTGCACCCCAGACCAGACATGTAGTGATGCACCCTCAGTTTCATCCGCATATCGAAGTGGCGGATCTTATAAAGCTCATCTCGGACTTGGTTTCTCACATAATGAATTTGTTGGTTGTAGTCCTTGATAGCTTGAGAAATAGGAACATCCTGGAGCTTAGCCTCAAAGAAGGCTCGGATCCTCCCCTCTTTCACTGGCCACGGACAAAACTCGTCTTCCATCAGCTCTCGAAACTCTACCCATGTGGCTGCCCGGTCACGCGGTTTCACCGCTTGCCACCATGTTGCCGCCTCTTTGGCGAGGAAGTACTGAGCGATGGGTACCTTCCTCTCCTCAGAGCACTTAGCAGCCTCGAATACTTTCTCCATCTCAAACAACCAACTCTCCCAACCGGAAGGGTCAGAAGCACCATCAAACTGTGGTGGACGCATACGAATCACATCCTGAAGTAACTTATCATTACCGGATCCAGTAGTCGGAACCGGGTTAGCATTAGCCTGGCCGACCAAAACGGCCTGGGTCAGTAGCGTCATCTGGTTTGCTACTTGCTGTAAAATATTCGCCACTCCAACATTCTCATGCGCGTTGTCGGAGCTAGCAGACTGATCCTGCTGACCTTCGGAACTAGGTGGAACACTGTTCGACAAGGAAGGCATCACCGAATCAGTTCCCGAATTATCGGACATGGCCACCCCACCGGATGCGCCACGTCCCCTACCGCGTCCGCGACCGCGTCCGCGTCCTCTACCAGCAGGAATTCTGAAGAAGTAGTGGGTGAGTACAATTCAAACGCAAAACGCAACAAGATACCAAGAAAGGAATAGAACAGAACAACGTAACGAGTCAAGTTAGGAAAACATACGAGCACCGGCGTACTGAGATGATGGCATGTTAGCGATACTGTTCAAAAACGATACTCGACTAGAGCCAAATAACCGACAACCTAGGTATCCATAAACCTAAGCTCTGATACCATAGTATGTAACACCCCCAAGACGATCAGGGCATATTACAGCGCCGTGGACCCCACACTGTGTAATCCACCAGGCTAACGTACCAACAAGACATTCGACAACGACATACAATCATCAACAAAACGACAATTTCTCAAACCATGACATTCAATTAAAAGACTAAAATCCGACAAATACAATCTGACATCGAATCCATCTCCCAAAATGGGAACACAACATTAACAAATTCAAAAAAGAAGAAGTACTTGAGTACTTACACCATTTTCACAATACAAAAATTCCAAAACAAGACATCAATAATAAACGACAAAACAGAACACCAACAAATGACTACTGAACAGTATCATGATTTCCCATCATTCTCATACGGCTCGTGTGCTCGCTTGTCTCCAAGACCTGTACCCGAAATACAAAAAGTATTTCCCCCATTTAAGGGGTTAGCGACAACTGCTAGTGCAAGTACAATCCATTTGAACTACCATTCTAATCAGATGAAAATATGCGCCAAAATCATTTTAGAAATCATTTATATTCCGGAATATTTTACGGTGCACAAGCACAAAACACATTTTCTCCAACAAAACAATTCAAAGTTAACCTTGGTACGAGACTCACAACCACTGTACCCCGCAGAGCCCCATCGGACATCCCTGGGTGGTTAACCATAGTTCGCGATACGAAACTCACGGAAACGTATCCCTAGAGGCCCCGTCGGACCAATCCCCAGGTGAACATACACATATCCACCCATACAACCACGAAATGCCATAATTCAAATACTAGAACGCGTAAACAAATGTAAAGTACTTGCCTTTGAGACATCTTCGACGAAATGGGGACGAACAACGACTACGAATGATCCAGAAGGAAAACGACCGTTTCTAAACGAAGGTTTAACATAACTCAATCCTATTCGACAACAATAATCGAAATGAAAACTCCCACAACCCCGTTTACACGCTAAGACAATATACAATCAATCGATACGGGCGAGGGTTTACGCAAAATCTCCCCGTATCGACAATTCACGGATTAAATTCGAGGAAAACAGATTGTGAATCACTCAATAACAACAATCGATGAGGAATATCGCAATACATGTGAATAATTCGAGATTAATCAACCAAAACCCGAAAAACCCCCAAATATACAAAGTTAGGGTTCCTGAAGAAAATACCTCGGATTGGAGTGGAGAAGATGGATTAAGATGATGATGAACTAAGCTTGAAACACAAGAATTGCTCTGCAATGAGACTCCACGGATTAGTCTCCATAATTAGCCCTAAAATCGCCGGAATCGCCCAATGGAAGTGAAGAGAAGGAAAAATAACGGAAAAGGGGGCTGCTGTCCTATTAATATAAAACATAGTTAGCGCACGCTAACCATCAAAGCATAGCGCGCGCTAACGGGGATCGCAAGCAGTCCAGAAGCAACCCGGTGTCGCTAGCGTGCGCTAGACATATACTACCCGATAGCGTACGCTACGGAAGCCTTAGCGCACGCTACCTGATGATCAGTGCATATGATATGAATTCAGAACCACCTCTGCCCAGTACGCTGAAATCGTTAGCGCACGCTACAAACTGCGAGTTAGCGTGCGCTAACCACACAACGATAACACACACAAGGAATCAAGGAGTAGCGTGCGCTACTCACGCAGCAGTTCAGTACTGCTCAGATCAGTACACTGCTGCAGACAGTACGAAAATCGAAATGCAAAGCAAGGCCAGAATCCAGAAACATAAACACGGAATATTCAAGATGACGGAGCTAAGCGTTGAAAGAAAATACAATTCCGACCACTGGAGAGTCCGTAATGCGACAAAGAAAATGAAATTCCCTAAACTTATAGGAAATTACAAAAATGGCCCAAGTGCCCGAAAATCACGATACGACGTCGGATTAACAAACCGAAAGTCTCATCACGACTAACTCAACCATACGAACTCATGAAAGCCGAGAAACAACGAAAACAAATGAGTTTTACGAGAATCGGATGCACAACGACGAAACATGACATAAAATGGAATCACGTAAAACATCACCAAAACTCGTCCAAATGGAAAAACTCCAAGAATAAAATAGATTCAAAATGTCGAAATGGTTACAAGCAAGTCGATAAAAATAGACGTACACCAAAAATAGAAACTGATAAAAATGGAAAGGTATGGATATTACACCTAGTCCTTGTGCTGCCCATGCCTGGGCGAAATTTCATTACGGGCCGCGGCCCAGAATAAGTGTGCCGCGGCCCCCGGTACAGTTTGTACCGGTTTACTCTGTGTTATGCCTGTTACGCAGCCCAGCTTTGGTGCGACGCGGCCCTCGACCGAAAAATGTCATTTTTGGCCCGTTTTTCCACGTTGGAGCTTCCGGACTCTAATTTCCTTCAAAATGTGCAAATGTCATGCATTAAGGGCTCATTTTCACTGAATTAAACCAAAATAAAGATAGAATAGTGACAATAAAGCGCACAAAAATAACATGTAACAAATACCCCCAAACTTAAGCCTTTGCTTGTCCTCAAGCAAAAATCAATTTCAAACAAGAATACAAGTATCGTGGACAATCGTGCAAATCCATAGTGCTCAACTAATTAATACTACCCTGAAATATCAAAGAATAATATGAATATCGTACTAATGAGTCACATTACGGACAATGATTTCTCAAGGTAATCATTTTTAGTGCTAATCTTAGCTCATGAAGAAAGTCAAGGCTCAAAGATTACAAAAGTGAATTGAGCCGACCGCCAATATAAATGTTGAGAGTATAACAAGCCAACTCGCCCAGTCCCACAGCCTCGTGGCAAAAACACAAGAATTTCAGCATAAATAATATTTCCCGGACATCACTCCCTTTTATTTAATAACTATTATGATTAGAGTTAACCACTAGGTTTCGAGCCCAGGATGTTTCATCGGAAAAACCCTAGGGTGGATTTCCATTCTCATGTATTGGGGAACCGTTTGATGTAAAGGACACTCATGGGTCTCATGAATGCTTCTAGTTACTAAGTCTCCCTTTACAGCGGAGAAAAAACTCGAATAACTACACCCGCAGGTCCGATTCAAGGTTGCTGTTTTACGCGAATGTAAACGACGGGTCACGTGAATACATACGGTTACTTGGCTTCCTATCATCGGAGATGCAATTTTTCTAAACATTAATTCAATCTCTTACACATGTCTATTCAAGGTCGTCGTTTTACGCGAATGTAAACTATGGGTTACGTGAATACACCCGATTACTAGACTTCCAATCGTAGAACATGTCATGATGTATATATTTTGGGAATTTAAAACTGTCCGAACCAATGTCTAAACGTAGGTACTTAATTGAATGCCTACAAGACTAATGTTACTGGACGACACTAGCTAAGTGAATAGCGCCACCAAACATATAGATGATGGCTTGTGTAATGCGGACACTACAAACACGTATGTCTCATTTCTTATATGCCAAGACTACCACAATAACGCAAGAAAATCAGACCGAAATGAATACTCGAGGGAAACAAATATTTCATAATGTGAACTCGACTAATACTCATCCGTTTCTTCAAATAGAAATTAGTATCATAAATTCTGTCTTACACAAGGCTACACGACATACTCATGAATGAAAACAAAATCCAGCATACCATAGAAGACAAGCAAGGCAACTAAATAAATAACAACTAAAAATAAATAACAACTAAAAATTAATCTCCCCCCACAAACTTGAGAAGTACATTGACCCCAATGGACGACAAATAAGTATAAGTAAAGGACAGGTCAAGTACTCCCCTGAATGAAAGTAAGCTCAGACATTGGCATCAGCCTCGTCAGGTGAAGTCGGTGGTGTAGGTGGCTTGGCATGCATAAACTCAAATAAAGAGAAAAATATTTATTTGTGAGTTTAATTCCCTAATCAACAAATAATTTCAAGTTAATTTATGACAACTCACGAACATAAGCAACATTAATCGATATCAAAATCTCAAATAGAACTCAAAATATAAGCAAGTTCATCAAAAAACGAAATAAACATTACCCCACCTCTTAAACTTTGCAATTATTAGCAAATAAAGTTAAAGAATATGTATTACCTGGTGTTTGATCAAAGACGATAAGAAGAAGAATCAATTTGAAGAAAGTAACCTGCGCCACGGATGAAGAAGAGATTTTTGAAGTTGAAACCTGTTTCTCGGCCAATTGACTCCCTTATGCCCTGCCCGCTTAAAAACTTTCAGCAGGGGCCGCGACACGTAGTAAGTGGGCCACGGACCACGGTATAGCATGTTTTGATGTTCTGGGCATTTCGCAGCGTGCCGCAGCTCGAAGTACCGGTGCCGCGGCTTTCAGGGTAAGTGTGTGGCGCAGTAACTGCGTGCCGCGGCACATAGTACAGCTAACTGGGTGAGATTCTGGGGTATTGGTGTGCCGCGGCCCATTCATTGTGTGCCGCGGCTCCTGGGCGATGTGTGCCACAGCCCAGAACTAACGCGCCGCGGCCCTCAGTACAGGAGGTTGCGCCAAAATGTGACTCTTTTGCGTGCCGTGTCCCACTCTTAGTGTGCCGCGGCGCTAACTGAAAATTGGCACTGGAGAGGTTCCTGCTAAGGATTTTCGACTGAAAATACAAAATAACATGAGAGAGAAGCACATTAAAGCAAAAATACCAAAAATATAGACTCCTAAAATGGGAAAACAACGAAAACTAAAATCTCCTACTAATACTTGGGTTGCCTCCCGAGAAGTGCTAAGTTTATAGTCTTCAGCCGGACCTTTTGAATATTAATTTGCTTTTCGCAAACACCATGTGGACTCCGCCAAGTCCATCGAACCGTTAATACGTGTTTTAAATTTTTGACCATTAGTTTTTAACCGTTCGATTTTTGGTTTGGACATCCAACGTTCTTTGCGAAAAGACTTGAACAATAGTAACTTCCCAAAACACCCATATTGCAACTGACTTGGCACCCGTTTCACTTCCAGCTTGGTTTTCTTTTCCACAGACGAACTTATGACGGCATGAGAAATTTTTAGTGGTGGGTGAACGGATGATGAAGACGGCATGTCTAAATGCCTAAGATATGCGACTCGTTCTACATTTTTCTTAGATGTTGGAGCAACTAAAACAGATTCTGAACATTTCGACTGACAACTCTCCCGGTGTGTGTCTTTCATAAAAATATCTAAGCTTTCAATTTGAGAACACTTCTCGACATTGCTTGGATATGGGAGAGTGTGACTTGTTCATCTTGAACCCGAAGCATCAATTCACCCTCCTGAACATCAATAAGGGTCCTACCAGTGGCAAAAAATGCTCTACCCAAAATGATCGGAATCTCATGATCTTCTTCCATATAAAGCATAATAAAATCAGCGGGGAAAATGATTTTATCAACTTTGACCAGAACATCTTCTATCACCCCTTTAGGGTACTTGATGGATCGATCTGCTAGTTGTAAAGAGACCGTAGTAGGTTTGGCCTCCCCAATACCTAGTTTCTTGAAAATAGAGAGAGGCATAAGATTAACACTGGCTCCAAGGTCACACAAAGCTCTATCAAACGACGAGTTTCCAATAATACACGGTATAGTGAAGCTTCCTGAATCCTTCAATTTAAGTGGGAGCTTTTTTTGCAGAATAGCGCTGTATTCTTCAGTCAGTGCCACCGTTTCATATTCTTCGAGCTTCCTTTTATTAGATAAAATCTCCTTCATAAATTTCACATAGCTCGGCATTTGTTCCAAAGCGTTGGCAAAAGGGATATTAATATGCAATTTCTTAAAGACATCAAGAAACTTAGAAAACTGTTTGTCTAACTTTTGCTTTTGCAGACGCTGTGGAAACGGGACTGGTGGTACATAAGTAGGATGTGTGGCCGATACTGCTTTTGACTTGGGCTCTTCGTCATTCTCTTTCTCAACGGGACTGCTCTTTTCTTTGCTACTCTTGGTCAGCGTGCGCTAAACTTCAGCTCTTGTGTGCGCTAAGCATGTATTTTGTTCAGCTTTTTGTGTCTTCGTCTGCTTCGATGTTTTTGCTTCGCATCGTTGTTGTTTTGCTTTGTTTAGCAACTTAATCATCAAAACAATATTTATGAATATGTGGAATAAATATTCCAACAGAGCATAGCGTACGTAAGGCAGCCAATAATTGAACAAGGCGGCTAGCACATGAGCCAGCTGGTGGTGGGCCCGGTTGGATTCTCGCAGCATGAACCTGGATAGTTCTGGGTCAACGGGTGTTAACGTATGCTAAGTAATGTATATAACATATGCTAATTATAGCTAATTACGTACATAACTGTGAGGCTGTTGCATACGTAAGAGTGTACAGGAACGAGACAGTAAGCTATCATTGGATGTTAACGTACGCTAAGGATAACAAATAGCGTACGCTAAGTGTATAACGTACGTTACGCACGAAGGCTAACGTACGTAAAGGTCAGACAATATATATGGGACAGCACCCATTTCACTCCACTCTGTTTCTTTCAACTCTCCTCCATTTTCCAGAGAGCCTTTGGCCACATAAACATCTATATATCACATATACTTGATCATTGAAGATTGGAAGCACCTTAGATTGATACTCAAGCTTCCGGTGTTGCATTTTCGTCAATGGTTCATCATTGACTTCTACATTAAGGTAAGTGGATACTTTCAATCTCGAATCCTTGTCCTTAAGAACGATATGAGCATGCTTCTAAGATCATTGTATTAGTGAGTAACACCTTAAGTTGAACACCATATTGTTAAGAGCTAAGACGAGCTTGTTCGAGACTTTTCTTGAGAAAGTGAACTATTAACAAAGCATTTTGAGTTGAATCTATGATATAATTTATGAGGCTAGTTTCACATATTGGATGATGATTCTGAGTTAATTACCAATGCGTTGTTAATACGATCAGTTGGAACGAGGATATTCAAAGAGATGAATTCTTAAGATTTTCATCAAGAATGATCCATGTGAGGTATAAGTATTCTTCAAGCACAATTCATGATTCGTAATAACTTCTGAAGATGATGATATTTGTGTTTATGAAATGATCAAGACTCGTAAATAATATTAGCTTTGTTAGATGAACTTAGGATAAGGATCATCAAAAGGTTTTGTCGTTGGTTAACTAATTATTCTCAACAAAGGTTGGATGAAGTGATCGTATCAACCTTAGATTATTCGAACTACATATGGGAATACATAATCAAGATTTTAGTATGGCACTGTGATGATATATGTATCCTTGAATTCGAAGATATCAAACACCATGGAATCATTCTATTTCGTATGTGAAATATGTTTGTGAGTATAACGTACGTTAAGCATCATGCCTTACGTACGTTATATCATCAGATGTGACAGTCATCTAATCAGAAGAAAGGTATTTGTGAGTATAACGTACACTAAGCACTATGCATTTTTTTTAAAAGAAAAAACGTCCAGTGTGGACGGGGATTGAGGCGGGACCCACCAACCTGTAGATAAGAAAAAATCAAGAAATACAAAGTATCAGACCCGAATTATGGCCACAAAAGGGCCACAATTCGGGTCCAAACATCAAAGGAGTCTACGGCCCGCTATAGAAATACAAAGTGCACCACAAAAGTCGTGGACTGATGTGCGGACCCGTAGACCAAGATAAATCAACCCCGAAATATGACCAGAAATGGGCCATAATCCGGAACCTAAGATTTAAAGAGCCTACAGCCCACTATAGCGATACAAGGTGCACCATAAATACCGTGGGCTAATGAGCGGATCAATAGGCAATCAATCAAACGAACAATAATAAATCCTATCTGAATATAAAAGTAGGATAATCGAGCTGATCCATCCAAATAAGGGAGAGAAGGAATAGAGGAACAGTATCGAAAGTATAAGTATGAATGCCGAGGGACGACATGCCGGGCTCAGAAAGGTAGTCAGCCGGCCTGTTGCCCTCCCGAAAAATATGAGTAACTCTGAACTAAATATCACTGAGAATGTGACGGATACGCATAAGAGTGTGACGAACCTGCCAAGAGCCCCGATGGCCAGATGATAGCAGGGCCACCACAGCAGCAGCATCAAGCTCAATCCACACATATCTCGACCTCTGGGAAGCTAAAATCAATCCAATCGCCAGCGACTGGATCTCAGCATCAAAACTCGAAGAGGCCTGAAAAGAGGAATGGAAAGCAAGAAGGAGCTCTCCGTGATGATCTCTAATCAGACCTCCCCCTCTGGCAATCTGAGTGTCTCTATCGAACGAAGCATCCGTGTTCAGCTTGATCCAAGGGGACTCGGGTCGAAGCCAAACCACCGGGATGGGGCGACGAGTCTGAGCAGAGGAAGATGGAGCTCGCTGAAAACGATCAGGCGGCGAGCAACCTGCCCAGAACTCAGAGGAAATAAGCCCCACAACAGCCAATAAAGCAACATGGCGCTCCACCTGCACAATAACATGAGAGGAAAGAAAAGTAACTGCCCTATGCTTTGCACTATTCCTTTCTGTCCAGATGAACCAAAGAATCAGACAAGGAATAATGAAATTCGCGTGCCTAAAGTGTGTGCCGTATGCGAAAAAACTCAGGAGCTCAAAAATATTCTGAGTATGGGGTAGGGAAAGATGTGTCCAAGCACCAAAATACTCCCACATGTCACGAGCCACATCACTCTCCAAGAAAAGATGGGCAATGGTCTCGGTATGGTAGGTCTGGGTAAGGGTATGTGAACAGCACAAACATCTAGAAGCCAATGAAACACCCCTCCTCGGTAGAATGTCATCACTCGGGATCCGACGCATGAGAAGTCGCCAAATAAACACCGAAATGGTCGGTGTGAGTAAGGCTGTCCAGATGGCCCCATAAATTAGATTAGCCTGACTCCTCACCCTGATTTGAGACCAAGCCGACGACAATGAGAACGCACCCGAAGAGGTAATATCATCAGACGAGGCAGTCGCCTGATCAGAGAAGAAAACTGTCAAATGTATGTTTAGCGTGCGTTAGGATTCGGAGCTTACGTACGCTAACGAGCATACTTAATGTACGTTACATTGGGTATGTAACGTACGTTATGCATGTAACACCCCGAGAATTTCATCAGGTAATCATGTTACCTCATTTGATGTTTCATACGATCTTATCATACTCCGACGTAATGTCGATGATCATTTCATTAAATCATTAATGCATTCATTGTGTTAGAGCGTGTATGCTCATTATTGTCACTCTGTAACGTAATCATAATGCGATATTCATGCGGAATCTATTATCATCATGTGACTTTCCTACTTCAGTATGGATAGAGCTGTCAGAGGACGCAGGGGAAGAGGCCGCGGTGCGGGCCGGAACCCGGGATCTCGTGTGCATGCCCACACGAACGCGAGGGATATCATTAATTCATCAAATAGTGAGGCTACTCATTCACTATCAGATAACCATTCACCGTCAGGGAGTCGTACCCGAGAAGCAGCTCACTCGGAAGGTGTTCGGGTTGACGCATTCATATTTATGCAGGGCATGATGGCCCAGATGACTCAGATGACGCGGATAGTGGAGACCATGCAGACCTCGATGGTTCGTGGTCCACCATGAGGATGCCAGTGCTATTTCATGGGACGGGAGGAGTGAATCAGTTGTTGGCGATATGTCTCGTCGGATGCCGCCTACTTTTGAGGGTTCGTCGGAACCGGTGATATTGTTCATTGGCTCGAGCATTTTGATAAACTCTTCGACATGGTTCAAAGGTCCTAAGAGAGTAAAGTGGCGATGACTTATTACTTGAGTAAGGGCGCTTATTCGTGGTGGCTTTCGTGAAACCCATCGATCGTGATTGTATTTGGAGTGAGTTCAAGACTCTCATGTTAGAGAGGTATTATCCGGATCCACTTCGTGAAGCCAAGTTGTCAAGTTTTGAACCCGAATCCGTCGAGGACGAGGGTGTTATTGTCATTCTTTGAGAAGTTTCAGGGACTACTTCAGTTTGCTTCGTCAATTATCCGTACTGAGGCGGATAAAATTAAGTATTTTAGCAAGAGGCTAAATCCGCAGTTGAGGATGCAGTTGTTCAATCACAATTGTAATTCACTTAGTGAGTTCATCGGGAAGGCTCTTTGAGCAGAGCTTTTGATCAAGGAGCTTACTCAGAAGCATCTTTCAGTTTCTTCGGGTGAGAGGACTAGAATGCCGGCTCGTTCAGAGGGACATCGGGCTCCGACGTCCAAGGGGTCATTTTCTAGTCGTCTTCGTGCTGGGATAGCATCTTCCTCTCAGGCGACGAGTTCGACTGTTGTTTGCTTTAACTGTGATTCAGCAGGTCACGTTAGTACCCGGTGTACAGTGCCAGCTATTGTTTGTTTTCTGTGTGGGAGGCAGGGACACCGGCAGAAATACTGCAGGGGTTCTAGCGCCAGTAAATCTCAAGAGAGCTCAAGGGCCTCGAGAGACTTCGTTACTCCAGCCCGTGCATCATCCAAGGGACCCTATCAGGCCTCGAGGGCCAGAGGTAAGGACATTCATCACCGGTTTGAACAAGTTAATTCTGGTTCGTTAGTAGTATAATCATTCATTTTGTTGTCGTTCATTCATTCATATAATTCATTCATCATACATCAATCATGTTGGGACTTGTCATCATGAAACTAATCATTCAATTCACGAGGAACAACGGTTCCAATAATTTCACTTGATCTATCACTCATGACGTTATTAATTCACCTTGATGAGTCATTCTTAATCCTGGTCGGATTTATAGTCATTTATCATTCATCATTCATTTTAGTCACTTTCATTCTCGTGACCTTCTGAGATCATATTTAGCGGCGAGTTGATCTTCGGATTTACCTTAAATCGTTGAGATAGAGGAGATCGATGATATGGAAGGACATCGATGTTGGGTACATTTGAGATGTAACCTTGTTTTTGGATAACTGTGTAAATCTATCCGTAATAATGTATCATGACTGTGGATCATTTATTGTTGATCTATCTTATTATGATCATATTCGAGAATCTTGAGATTTGGGTCATTTGTTGGGAGTTCATCCCTTCGGCGTTGTGCTCAAGATTTCGTGATAATTTGGGAAATCGTTCACTGTGATTCGAGACGTCAAGTCTTGGGGACTTGGGCGTGCGATTGTTTTGGTCCTGAGGACTATTTGGGCATTATTGTTTTCAGACCTTGATGGATAGTTCATATCCCGAGTTGTTTACCCTTAGTTTCGAGGACGAAACTCTTTTTAAGGGGGGGGAGTATGTAATACCCGGTTGTGAATTCATTTATCATCACTCAGTAACTGTCACTCATATTTTCTTTTCACTCAGTAATACCCATTCATCACTCATGTTCATTCAATTGTAACCATCGTTCGGCGTATTTTGGGATCATCACTGTTTGAGACCGAGCCGAGATTATTGTCATCATCATCACATTTTGGTTTTCAGATTAAGAGGTAGCGCACGCTACATATTCTAGTTAGCGCGCGCTAATGAGGTGCAGGTAACGAACGCTATAATTCAGTATTAACGCACGCTAGCGCAAGAGAGGCAGGCAGTCCAGAAGGTACTGGGCTGATTTGGGAAATTCGTAGCGCACGCTACGAGTGGTAAGTAGCGTACGCTAACTGTGCTGGTAACGCACGCTAAGTCACATTAGTAGCGCACGCTAACGCGTGCAAGGCAGAGGACAGTAGGTTCTGGGACTTCAGTTTTTGAGTATCAGACATCAGTAGCGCACGCTAACAATTTGGGATAACGTACGCTATCGGTAAGGTGTTAGCGCACGCTAACGAGGCATTTCAGACCTCACTGGACTGCCCAGTAAACTTCTAGCGCACGCTAAATATCAAGTCATAGCGTGCGCTAAGTCGACAGATATAAATAAGGCGATTCACCCAACCTTCGTCATTTCTTCATTTCTCAACCATTTCGGACGAGCTTGGGCGATTCGGAAAGGTCTTTTCGAGCTGCAATCATCTAGCATTATCTTCAAGCTCCTAAGTTGGATTAATCATCATCTAAATCAGTTTCATCACTCCAAATCAAGGTAATGATTCTTGGATCTAGAATTTCGGATCTTGGGTGTTTTGCTTTCGATCTCTTCGTGTTAAATCGATATTATGTTGGAATATGTTAGATATGGATTATCTATCTTGGATACATGTATTTCTACGGATTCATTGGTGTAATTTTCGGAATTTGTGAATAATTGAGGAATTGTTCAAGAACCCTTACGGGTTGACTTTGGAATTTTGGGGGTTTTCGACCAAATGTTGTTGAAATATCGATTTAAGTATTCCTATTGGATTATTGATAATATTCATGAGGTTTTGTGGGTTTGAATCATTCATTGGAAGTTGGTTTCGGATGTAATTGAGTTTTGGTTGTAAACGATTGGAGATTGTTTACGACGCGTTTGTTTAAATGCCCCAATGAGTTTCGGGTATTGTTGTATCGACTTTTGAGTTGGTTGTGATCATGCTTGATTCGTGTATTAAGATAATTGTTGGTATTTGTGTTGTTCAAGGTTGTTCGAGCGGCCGATAATTTCATTAAGGACGTTGGTCGTGGAAGTACCTTCTCGCCTTCGGTTTGAGGCAAGTTTTATACTTGTTCTAGTCAATGAGATTAATGTCATCATATATGTGTAAGAATGTGTTGTATCATTCCGAGACTTAGTCTCTTCATGAATTCATTGATATCAAGAGATCGTTCGATACGATACCTTTCGGCAATTATGCCAAATGTTATTATTGTTCGTTAATGGCCGAGTCAAGGCATTGTGATACTCGTCATTAATGTCATTGTCGATAGCCGGTTTGCGGTGTCGATGTATCGATTTTTGTTGATATTGATGTCAATCTAGGACATCGTTGAGATCATTGTTATTCCTGTTGGGGTTGTCATTAAAACTGTATTGGCCGATTAAAGGCATTGGCGTATTCATTTCTCATTTTCGTCGTCGGTAACCGATTAAAGGTGACGAGGCATCCTTCGTATCATTGTTATCGATTGTCCGTTCTCAGGCAAATCGAAGTGTTCAATCATTCATCATATCGTTGTTATCGATTGGCCGTTCTCAGGCAAATCGAGGTGTTCAATCATTCATCATATCATTGTCATCGATTGGCCGCTCTCCGGCAAATCGAAATCATTCACTATATCATTGTTATTGATTAACCGTTCTAAGGCAATCGAGGTATTCAATCATTCATCGTATCATTCGTATCGATTGTCCATTCTAAGGCAATCGAATCCCCAATCATTCATGGAATCATCCGCTGCATCATTGTTATCGTGTTGGCCGACTCAAGGCAGCACACTATCATTCATTGTGATACGGATTCGTGCCGTGGCTTCGGCCCTAATTGTGATACGGCTTCGTGCGGTGGCTTCGGCCCTAATTGTGATACGGCTTCGTGCCGTGGCTTCGGCCCTAATTGTGATACGGCTTCATTCCGTGGCTTCGGCCCTTATTGTGATACGGCTTCGTGCCGTGGCTTCGGCCCTCATTGATACAGCTTCGGGCTGTTTTGACTTCAGGTGTTTGTGATATTTGTTAACTTCCGCTGAACAACTTTCAGGCCTTTTGTAATGTCTTGGTATTTTCATTGGAGCCTTTGGGCATTATGATTCATATTAAATTCAGTTCTGGTTTGGTTCATGTCGTTTAATTCATTGTGGTATTCTGTGATTATGATTCGCCGTTGGGCATTTATGTTCTAACCTGTCGAACAGGTATTAATAGTATGCCGTGGGCATAGTATTTCACGAATGCTCGGTTCTTACCTTGGTTTGTGAGCATCTCGTATTATTATCATCATTGTACCGTTTCATTCTGCCTTTGGATGCATATCATGTTATACATGTATTTGATGTTCATTATCTGGATGACTGACCCCGTGGGGGCGGAACATGTTTTTCATGTTTTAGGTGCTTGCGAGGAGAGAGTTGAGACACAGGGGCATGATGATGGCGACGAGGCATTCGAGCGATACTAGTCCGAGTTGTTCATGTTGGTCAGTCGGTTGGAGTGTTCTCCAGTTTGTCAGTCATTGTCATTTTGTATTACCCGAGCAGATGCTCGTGGATGTTGTATTTTTACTCTTGGCCATGTAGGCCCATCGTTGTCGTTGAAATTCCTTATCGGAATATTGTGTCGGATATCATGGTAGGGACTATGATTTTCCCTTGTTGTTTAATTTAATGTATTTTAGTCATGTTTGCCTGGTGGATCTCCTGGCGTGGGGTCCACGGCACTGTAATAACCCAATAAGATTTGGGGGTGTTACAATCGTTTGAACCATTGAAATCGCCGAATGTATGCCGTCGTCGCTGTGATTCTACGGCGTGAGTTGCTTTATGTTGATAGGTTGTGCTGAGTTGGCATCTCCGATATGTTGTTTTGCGACATTATATTCCATTATACCTAGCAGTTGCATATTCGGTATGCCAGGGTGCTTCGACTGTAATGTGCTAGGGTATGTACGTACAAATTGTCCTTCTCGCCAGTAACGCGTTTCAAGTGCGGACTCGAGGGACACATAATCTAGTTTTGCGAATTGGTTACCGAGTCTTTGAGTACGAGCTTGGCACGAGATATCAGGATCGGCTCTGAGAGGCCCATGAAAGATGTTTCTGTCGGTTGCTTCTTGTGTTGTTACCTTACTTCCGTTGTTGTGAGTTGTGGGG
Organism: Orobanche coerulescens; assembly: GCA_033398695.1. Lineage (NCBI taxonomy): Eukaryota > Viridiplantae > Streptophyta > Magnoliopsida > Lamiales > Orobanchaceae > Orobanche > Orobanche coerulescens. The sequence goes on from CM065804.1 coordinate 28,323,530, forward strand.
ACGACATTTCTTTTATAAGAGGTCAAATGTAATACCCGTATTATTTTTGACTTCCGCATTTTCTCCTCAATTCTATCGACTCGCTTATGTTCGTGGATACTTTCTAAACTTGTTTGGTATCTCGGTTGCCATCATTCAAATGGGTTGTGACCTTGTTTCGGATCAATCTGTTCATTGTTGTGACATTTCTGAGTTCGGTTCGATTTTTGTAAACCTTGTTCAAAATTAACGTCTTTTGGTTTCAACAAGTTCTTTTAATATCTTGAGTTGAAGTGTGAACTTCGGAGTCGTTGTTCGACCGTTGTTATTCGATCGTTGTTGTTCGATAGTTGTTGCTCGATCATTGTTGTTCGGTCATGGGTGTCTGATCGTTGTTGTTCGATCATTGTTGTTCAATCGTGGTTGTCTGATCTCGTACCGCGGAGAATTGTCGTTCACCATTGGTCAGCTGTCTCGATTGCGGTCATTTGGGACATCGAGCCGTGCATTGCAAGAAGATAGCTGAGAGTTTCGGGAATCGAGGTTGCGTCCCTGCTCCGATAGAACACGGAGAGGCCTAGTGTGGTTTTTGAGGATTTCGGCGTAGTTTGAATTGTTTGTGGTTGTCCTTGTGAAACGTTTTGTGTTTATTTTCTATTTTCTTGGCCGTGCATGTTTTCTTACATTAGTACCTCCTGTTTTGTGATTGTTCGGATAATTGACTTGATTATACTACCTTTTCGATGACGCTTGTCACTTATTGGTTTTATTATGTCTCTACCTGTAGCGGTGTGATGGTCGTCGTGGAGCATGATTTCACGTCGTATATTTCTTCGCGTTGCTTGTAATATTTTGCCGTTGGACATGATTTTTCGGTTCTTGTATATCTCCTTGAGTTTTCCTGGCGGGATATTGCATCGCCCTACTTGTTTTAAGTTTCGGGACGAAACTTCTTTTAAGGAGGGTGGTATGTAATATCGCAACTTCGATTTTCAGTAATTTTCTTTTTCTGGTGGAAGTCCATCTTAGCGACTCTATTGTGACCGTTTCGTCATTCCGAGAATGATTAATTCTACACTTTTTGTCATTCGAGTTCGTTTCGGTGTCATTTTGTTGAGTTCCGTGTTATTAAGCGACCTTCCCGCACTTGAGTTCGATTCTTGCGAATCTCGCCCGAAACTGTTACTTCGTGTTTCCGTAAGTCCGTTTAACATTATTAGACATGTTGTGAACTTTGTTTTGGTTATTTGATCACGTATCATGAATTTTCGGTACTTTTTGGGCACGAATAGTGTGCGCCGCGGCATAGGGGAGTGTGCGCTGCGGCACACACTTCGCAGAAGTGAGCATGGCGCATTGTATGCCGCCATGAGAACACTCAGTCCGGGCCGCGGCACGCGAGTAAGATTAGCCCTTTTTCAGCGGATTTTTGGGAGAGGATTTCATTTCCTCTCCTCTCTTCTTATCCCTCACGATCTAGGCAATTTAGGGGCGATTTTTGGGCGATTTATTTTAGTGATTTCATCCTACTCAAGTTCTTGGTGTGGATTAACAAAATCAATTCGTGATCTTCGTCACTAATCCGAGGTATTTTCTTGATTCTCTGAAGTTGACCTTTTTGGGAGTTTTGTTCTTGATTTCGTTTTCTATCCGATTTTGATAAATCGATTGATGTTATATGTTGTTATTAAACTTGTTTTATGGATTGTATATCCATATCTTCGGTCCGTTTCAACCCGAAGGGTGATTTCGGTGTTTTGAGGTGTAGTGAACATTTGATGTTCGATCAAATGTTCGAATGAGTTTTCCTTCGATAGTTGTTGTGATCTCCGTTGTTTTGGTCTTGATCCTCATTGTAATCATGTTTTTGTTGTTCCTTACGGAGGATTATAGGTGCTCGAGGATTCCGAGTTGAATCCCGTTTGGTGATTGATAATTCGTGTGGTGTCATTCTCGTAGCGTTCGTGGTACTATTGTATTCCTGATTATGTTCAGGAGTTAGGGGCTGCCCGACTGCATTCCGTTCATCGTCTCGTTTCGATCGTGGTTTCGAGGTAAGTATTTTCTTATACGTTTTGTGTCCTGCAAATAGAGTTTACATGTTGGATTTACGATGGTTGTTTTACCCTCGTGAGTATGATTCGTGTGAATTGATTTTGATTTGACTATTTTGAACGTTGGGGACTTTAAGGATATCCCCGCTTGTTTAATATTGTGGAATCGTGTATCCCACGTTAATTGTGTTGTTGTGTTGTGATTGATTTTTCATGATGGAGGTATTGTGTTGAGTATAACAATTGTGTCGGGTAAGTGGCCATTTCTAGCAAGTATTCCTAATGAACTTACATTCTTAGCATATTAGTATTGCATGAGTGATGGGTGTGTGTGTGTGTGTGTGTATGCTCACTACGAGTTAGATCCGACGGGGTCTCGGTAGGGGTCCACGGAGGGGTGGATCCACGAGCTTGCTTTTAACCACTACGGGTTAGATCTGATGGGGTCTCGGTAGGGGTCCACGGAGGGGTGGGTCCGCGGTTAATTGTGGTGCATTTTTACAAATGTGTTTTGATATTGGCGTTTCCGGAAACGAGTGTTTTGAACGATGGTTTCATGATTCTTGCATGCATTGACTAGATGTGTAAGAGGTAAGTTGTTCATTGGCCTACTTGGCTAAGATGGCACTAGGGTATTTGCCGTTTGTGTTTAGTCCTTTAGTTGTGGGTTTTGATGTTGGAAAACGGACCTTGCTATCGTTCTCGTGTACTGTGATTTGATGAGAATTGGATTGAGATCCCAACGGTTTTGTAAAGGTCATTTTATGGAAAGTGAATTTTGGGCCGAGACCCATTCATCTTGAAATGGTTATTTTTCAACTAAGGACTTGAGGTACAACAAGGTTTCTACTTTTAAAATCCCCGAGATGAGGAATTTATTTTCAAGCACTTCATTGATTGTTTTCTAATTTAATAAAACTTCTCAGGAAGGCTTTTGTAGTAAATTGTCGTACCCGATTCGTGATTTCCATTTGTTTGTTACATTTCGTATGGTTATGTACTTGCACTAGCAAAATAGTGGAATTTTGCTAACCCTCGAGTAATCGGGGGGTGGATGTCTGTATTGCATTCAGGTTTTGGGGAGCATAGCACAGGGTCGGCATGAAGGATGATGAAAGATGAACGATACTAATCACATGAGGACCCGTACGTTGTTGTATTGGTTCAGTCGTATTTTATTTCCGCTGTAGTATTCTTTCCCCGTTGTACGAGAGTGTGTTGTAATTGACCCCTGCATGGGCATGTATTGAAATTGAGTTGTATATATTTATTGAAAGACCAAATCGGTCTACTGAGTCTTTTTGTAACACCCCAAACTAGGCGAATATTACAGTGCCGTGAATCCCCGACTCCCACCCGGCAAATGAAAATGATGAATTAAATAATATAATTGTAGTACCGAACCACATTATATTACCAAGTACTCCGATGAGGAGTTTAAGTACAACACACCAGGACTAAACCGAATACTAGTATATTTTATATGGAGATAAAATACACCACCCTGAACAAATAAACATCTCAAACGGAATTTGCAGCGGAAAATACAAATGACTGAAATGACTGAAAATGGCTGAAACAAACGGAATGACTGGGGCCCCCTACTAGCATCACTGGGACTCCTCGCCGTCAGCATGATCTTCCCGTGCCTTTGCCTTGCCGTGACCTGAAAACAAAATTCCCCAACGGGGTCAGTTACACAGAACAACAATCCTCAAGGGTTGAAAATACACAAACATGATTTAACTGAAGTTATGAAATATCCTTAGTTATGAATTACGCTGAAGAGGAGCATCATAGTACGCCCGTAGTGTTCTGTGCAAGTGTACAAGACGAATGACCGGACACACCCGTCCTTGTACCTAATTAGTCTCACGGAGGTAAGCGTTACCGTGTGCACGGTCCAATGTATCGGTGAACCCAATACATGACCATCGTGTGCCCGACTAAAAATTCCACACAGCCACACCCGGCCACGCAATATGAACCCAGAAGGTCATATGAACAAGAATGACCATAATGAATATCAATGAATAATAATAATCCGAAAAAGTCAAGAATGACTCACCAATATGAAAGTGATAATGAAGTGATTGATAGTTTTCAATGAAATGATTGGAACCGCCGTTCCTCGCTAATGAAATGATTATCCGACAATTACAAGTCTCAAAATGATTAATACAATGATGAATGAATTATGATTATGAATGATCAACAACAAAAGGAATGAATATCCTTTTAACCGAGTAAGAATCAACTTACACAATACCGATGACAAAGTCCTTCTATGAACAACGTCCTAAACGAGATACCGGTCGCTCGAACAACCTTGAATAACAATAATTACCAATAACCGTTCAATACATGTATCAAGCAACAAAACACGACTAACCCAAAGGTCGAAACAACGATAATCAAACTCATAGGGGCATTCTAACGAATACGTAACCAATCACACGACTTCGAAAATATCCAATCCTGAATATATCGAAACCAACACCAAAATGAGTATTTCAACCATCAAAACACTTCTAATGATATCATTAATCCAATAGGAATCCATAATTCAAGATTACAACAACATCAATCGGAAAATCCCCAAATTAACCGAAGTCAACCCTAAGGGTTCTTCAAATAATTCCGAAAATAGCCATTAAATCCGTAGAAATACATTTATCCAAGGTAGATAATCCATATCTAATGTATTCCAACAATAATCCAAGCTTACACGAAGGAATCGGAAGGAAAAATCCAAAAATCCGAAATTCTAGATCCAAGAGATTAATACCTTTGATTCGATGTTAAGGAGATGATGAAGTGATGATAATCCAACTCAAAGACTTGAAGATGATGATGGATGATAGAAGCTCGAAGAGAACTCTCCAAAATACCCGATATCGCCCGAAACCGATGAGGGAATGAGAAAGGATGATAAAATGACGAACTCAGGCTAACTGTCCCATATATAGCCAATCCAGGTTAGCGTGCGCTAGCCCTTGTGCGTAGCGTGCGCTAACGGGTAATTTGGGTAGTCCAGTACCCACTGTCCGAACACGGTAGCGCGCGCTACGTACCTTTTTGTAGCGTGCGCTACGGCCATGCCACTAGCGTGCGTTAATACCCATTGTTAGCGTGCGCTAACAAATTATGTGATGCCCAGTACTGGAATCCAGAAACTGTCTGTCCTCTGATCTGACTTCGGTAGCGTGCGCTACAACCAACAAGTAGCGTACGCTACTACACCGCTTGCGTACGCTAAATATCACTCATAGCGTGCGCTATGAATTAATCCCGTGCAGTCCAGTAGCCACTGGACTCAACCTGATCCGTCCCTAGCGCGCGCTACTCCACATATTTAGCGTGCGCTACTTACCACTCGTAGCGTGCGCTACAAATAACTCACCTGCAGTCTAGTACCTTCTGGACTGCAACCAGGGTAACATTAGCGTGCGCTAATGCTGAGTGGTAGCGTGCGCTACCTGTACTCAATTAGCGTACGCTAAAAAGAGTACGTAGCGTGCGCTACTCCTCACGCACAGCCACAACGAAAATGACAACGATGATAAACACGGCACGAAACTCCAATTAGATTAGTAACGAATGACGATTGATGCACGATACAATTACTCTGAATGATGAATACCATGATTGAATATGAGTGACAAATGATCAATAATGAGTGAAATTACTGAGTATCAATTACTGAATGATAAATACTGAATGATAATTACTGAATTACAACCAGGTATTACATACACCCCCCTTAAAAGAGTTTCGTCCCCGAAACTAAGGGTCAAACAACTCGGGATAACTCTCCCGCATGCTATCCTCGGTTTCCCACGTAGCCTCTTCGACTCCGTGTCTAGACCACTGAATTTTAACCAAAGGAATCGTCTTATTCCTCAACTGCTTGATTCGCCGCTCTAAAACTCGCATAGGACGCTCCTCATATGAATGATCATCGGCGATCTCGATTTCATCGAACTGAAGTATGTGACTCGGGTCGGCAACAAACTTCCGCAACTGAGAGACGTGAAACACATTATGAATTCAGCTCAACGCCGGAGGTAAAGCCAATCGGTAAGCTAACTCGCCTACTCGATCCAGAATCTCAAACGGTCCAATGAATCTCGGACTCAACTTTCCCCTCTTCCCAAAACGGAAGATACCACGACTCGGGGATACCTTGACCAACACATGGTCACCAGCCTCGAACTCTAATGGTCGACGATGGTTATCTGCATATGATTTCTGTCGACTCTGAGCGGTCAACAAACGACTCCTCATCAAAGCTACCTTCTCACGGGCGGCTATAAGCATATCGGGCTCGGTGCCGATTGATTCTGATAGTTCGTCCCAACACAACGGAGATCGACAACGATGACCATACAAGGCCTCGTAAGGTGCCATCTTGATCGAAGCATGCCAACTATTATTATACGTGAACTCGATCAAAGGTAGTTGGGCTTCCCAATCGTCCTTCCAATCGAGGATGCATGCCCTCAACATGTCCTCTAATGTCTGAATTGTTCTCTATGATTGTCCGTCGGACTGAGGATGAAAAGCGGTACTGAGATTAAGCTGAGTCCCCATAGCGCGATGAACTGATTTCCAAAAATGCGACACAAACCGTCCGTCACGATCGGAAACGATACTTTTAGGAGTACCGTGCAGTCTCACTATTTCCTTGATGAACAGTTGAGCAAGTCTCTCGGGACCTCACGTCTCCTTGATTTCAAGGAAATGAGCTGATTTAGTTAAGCGGTCCACGATCACCCAGATCGTATTCATGCCACGATGACTCGTCGGCAAACTCGTGATGAAATCCATAGAAATGTCTTCCCACTTCCATTCGGGAATAGGAAGAGGTTTCAGCATACCCGCCGGTCGCTGATGTTCAATCTTAACTTGTTGACAGGTTAAGCATCTCGAAACAAATTCTGCGACTTCTCGCTTCATATTAATCCACCAGTAATTTTGTTTCAAGTCCTTGTACATCTTGCTAGACCCCGGATGAACAGAATAAGGGGTAGCATGGACTTCTTTCAAAATTGAGTTTTTCAACTCGTCATTCGCCGGTACGCACAACCGATTCTTAAACCGCAAAAGTCCATCCTCGTGGACCACAAATCCAGGGGCTTTCCCCTGAGTCACATCCTCACGGATGCGCATCAATGAAGGGTCTGAACTCTGATTCTCTCGGATTGCCTCCTCGAGTGACGATGAAATCTCTAACATACAAAGCTGTCCCTGAACTCGCTAAAGCTAGACCTCGATCTCGGGTCGAAGGAATTCCTGCTGAAGCTCCTTCTGAACTATTAAGCGGGCAAGCATCTGTTCCTGAACAGACTTACGACTCAAGGCGTCGGCGACAACGTTCGCTTTTCCCGGGTGGTAAAGGATCTCAATATCATAATCTTTGATTAATTCCAACCACCGTCTCTGTCGCATATTTAACTCCTTCTGAGTAAATATATACTTTAAACTCTTATGATCGGTGAATATCGAATGTAACGCCATAAAGATAATGACGCCAAATCTTCAAAGCGAACACCACGACTGCTAGCTCCAGGTCGTGGGTCGGATAATTAACCTCGTAAGGTCTCAATTGCCGTGAAGCATAGGCAATAACCTTCCCATTCTGCATGAGCACACATCCGAGACCCTGTCCGGACGCATCACTATAGACCACAAACCCTTCCGTCCCTTGCGGCAAGGAAAGTACAGGTGCTGACATTAACCGGCTCTTGAGTTCCTCAAAACTCCGTTGACACGCGTCGGACCACGTGTATTTCTTATCCTTCCGTAAAAGGTTCGTCAAAGGTTGAGCGATTTTAGAAAATCCTTCCACAAATCGCCGATAATAACCCGCTAATCCGAGGAAGCTTCGGATTTCCTTAACATTCTTCGGAGGTAACCAATCTCGGATAGCCTCCGTCTTCTGAGGGTCGACACGAACTCCGTCTGATGAAATTACATGTCCGAGAAAAGTCACTTCGGACATCCAGAACTAACATTTGGAAAATTTTCCAAAAAGTTGTTCTCGTCTCAACACGTCGAGCACTTGATGAAGGTGAAACTCGTGTTCCTCTTGGTCACGAGAATAAATCAAAATGTCGTCGATGAAGACAACAACAAACTGATCCAAAAAGTCGATGAAAACCCGATTCATTAACTCCATGAATACCGCAGGTGCATTAGTCAATCCAAACGGCATAACCACAAACTCATAATGACCATAGCATGTTCGAAACGCCGTCCTCGCGATATCCGACTCTCGAATCCGCAACTGATGATATCCAGATCTTAAATCGATCTTGGAAAATACTGAAGCTCCCTGAAGTTGATCTAAGAGATCATCAATACGGGGTAAGGGATATTTATTCTTGATTGTCACCCTGTTCAACTCCCGATAATCGATACACAAGCGAAATGAACCATCCTTCTTCTTGACAAACAACACTGGTGCTCCCCACGGGGACGCACTCGGTCGGATATAACCTTTCTCGAACAACTCCTCAAGTTGGTTCTTTAATTCCTGCATTTCGGTCGGGGCCATCCGGTACGGTGCCTTCGATATCAGGGACGTACCAGGCTCCAACTCATCGTGAATTCCACATCCCTCTATGGAGGCAAACCAGGTAACTCGTCCGGTAAAACATCGGCATATTCCCTCACTACCGGAATATCCGTCAACATTACTGATGATTTCTCGGTTTTGGCCATGTAGCACCAATAACCGACACATCCCTGATTGAGTAACCTTACTGCTTTCATCAAATTAATGACCTTACCAGAACAGCCGGGATTACCTCCCTGAAACACACATTCAACCCCATCGTCTGAAATGATAGTGATCATACGTTTACGGACACTAATGATGGCATCATGACGATCCATCCAATCAATACCCAAGATAACGTCGTCCTTCGGCAAATCTACTACGATTAGGTCCGCTGGCCATACACGACCATGAAACTGAATCGGACAATTCTGAATCTCATGATTACCGATAATTCGTCTACCATCAGGTAGGCCAATGACATAAGGCTCACAACTAGTAGCACTACCCAGACGTAGTCTACTCAAACATGACTCGGAAATGAATCAATGCGATGCACCAGTATCAAAAAGGGTACACACAGGTTGAGATAGAATATCGAGTGTACCTGAGATCATTCGGGCCTCTGGATCATCGGTCTTCTTCATCTCATAAATTCGGGGCTTGCTAGTCCCGGCACCTGATGCTCCCGTCTGCTGGCTAAAGGCTCCACCTTTAGCCGCTCTTGTCGTTTTAAACGACGCTGATTGAGTGGCCTGATTCTGAATGGCTGACTGCTTAGGGGCCTGAGATTACGTCTGAGTAGGTTTGGAGTCCCTACGGCAAAAACGGGCCTTATGCCCAGCAATCCCACAATTATGACACGTGATAGTCTGTCTCGGACACTTGGTACTGAGATGACCAAGATCCCCACAGTTAAAACAGGTGATGGCCGAACTGGCCACTCGAGACTGAGATTCCGCGGGTTTAGACGACACATGAGGTCGCTCAGAAAAAGCAGAGCCCACACGGGGTTTCTTGAAAGTGGCCTGACTGCCGTCAGACTGATTACGGTTCTTGGACTTCTTGCTAGCAGATGAAGGTTGCTGCTTAGCAATCTCCTTAGCAGTAAGCTCGTAGATGAGAGCTTTCTCAATGAATTCGGCCAACGAGGTGCAATTATGATTAAGCAACTGAAGTCTCATACGGGGTTTCAGCCTCTTGCTGAAATACTTGATTTTATCCGCCTCTGAATGAATGATGGATGAGGCGAAGGGAAGAAGTTCCTGAAATTTCTCGGCAATGGCGAGAACATCCTCGTCTGCTGATGGGTCGGGGGTGAGCAATTCTGACAGCCTGGACTCTCTGAGTGGGGCCGGATAATACCTCTCCATCATGAGAGTCTTGAACTGATCCCAAGTACATGATCCTTCGGTGGGCTTCAACGACAACCACCAAGAATGTGCGCTCTTACCCAGGTAGTAAGCCGCAACAGAAACTTTGTGTCCTTCGGGACACTCTACCATAGCAAACAATTTCTCGAAATGCTCGAGCCAATGAATAATATCCGCCGGCTCAGACGAGCCCTCAAAAGTAGGTGGCCTCTGGCGAGAGATGTCGCCGATGATATTGCTCACATTCCTCTCTTGCCTCTGAGGTGGCGGCGGAGGAGCCTGCTGATTTTGATTGATGGAGTTATGCATCGTCTCCATCAGCTGTGCCATCTGGGTCATTTGGGCCATCATGCCCTGCATAAAAGCGAGTGGGTCAACCCGGACACCCTCTGACTGAGCCGTGTCCCGGGTACGACTCCCCGATAGTGAATGATCGCGCCCAGAAGAGTGAGTGGCAGCATCGCTGCTCGACGAATTAGCATTATTCCTCGCATTCGCACGTGTATTCACACGAGCTCTCGGGATTCGGCCCGCACCACGGCCTCGTCCTCCTCGTCCTCTTCTTGCTCTCTCTATGCTGAAGTAGGAAAGTCACATGATGATTATATTCCCCGCATGAATAACACGTTATGATTATGACATGAGATGATGAAAATGAGCTTACGCGCTCTAACACAGTGGTTACATGAATGATTAATTGGCGTGACATGATTATCTGATGAAATTACTGAAATGATTACCTTGAATGAGTTAACAAGGTTAATGATTTGATCTTCCTGATCAACAACTTAATAATGAAATGAATTGAGTAATTAATGAGTTAATCTGACCGTCCTGGTCAAAATGACAATGATGATTGAGGATTGTTAACTGATGAATTATGAATGAATGATTATTGCTAGAAATTATACCATGGCATTAGAAATCTTACAGTTCTTGGTCTGATTGGCTCAGCATTTGCACAGGTCACACGTGACGCGAAAGTCCAATGATACTAGTCCGATGACGATGATTTCAAATGAGACATGACTTGGAGGGTAGTATTAAAAACCACTCTCCGATACCAACTGTGTAACACCCCAAACTAGGCGAATATTACAGTGCCGTGAATCCCCGACTGGGACCCACCCGGCAAATGAAAATGATGAATTAAATAATATAATTGTAGTACCGAACCACATTATATTACCAAGTACTCCGATGAGGAGTTTAAGTACAACACACTAGGACTAAACCGAATACTAGTATATTTTATATGGAGATAAAATACACCACCCTGAACAAATAAACATCTCAAACGGAATTTGCAGCGGAAAATACAAATGACTGAAATGACTGAAAATGGCTGAAACAAACGGAATGACTGGGGCCCCCTACTAGTATCACTGGGACTCCTCGCCGTCAGCATGCTCTTCCCGTGCCTTTGCCTTGCCGTGACCTGAAAACAAAATCCCCCAACGGGGTCAGTTACACAGAACAACAATCCCTAAGGGTTGAAAATACACAAACATGATTTAACTGAAGTTATGAAATATCCTTAGTTATGAATTACGCTGAAGAGGAGCATCATAGTACGCCCTTAGTGTTCTGTGCAAGTGTACAAGACGAATGACCGGACACACCCATCCTTGTACCTAATTAGTCTCACGGAGGTAAGCGTTACCGTGTGCACGGTCCAATGTATCGGTGAACCCAATACATGACCATCGTGTGCCCGACTAAAAATTCCACACAGCCACACCCGACCACGCAATATGAACCCAGAAGGTCATATGAACAAGAATGACCATAATGAATATCAATGAATAATAATAATCCGACAAAGTCAAGAATGACTCACCAATATGAAAGTGATAATGAAGTGATTGATAGTTTTCAATGATATGATTGGAACCGCCGTTCCTCGCTAATGAAATGATTATCCGACAATTACAAGTCTCAAAATGATTAATACAATGATGAATGAATTATGATTATGAATGATCAACAACAAAAGGAATGAATATCCTTTTAACCGAGTAAGAATCAACTTACACAATACCGATGACAAAGTCCTTCCACGAACAATGTCCTAAACGAGATACCGGTCGCTCGAACAACCTTGAATAACAATAATTACCAATAACCATTCAATACACGTATCAAGCAACAAAACACGACTAACCCAAAGGTCGAAACAACGATAATCAAACTCATAGGGGCATTCTAACGAATACGTAACCAACCACACGACTTCGAAAATATCCAATCCCGAATATATCGAAACCAACACCAAAATGAGTATTTCAACCATCAAAACACTTCTAATGATATCATTACTCTAATAGGAATCCCTAATTCAAGATTACAACAACATCAATCGGAAAATCCCCAAATTAACCGAAGTCAACCCTAAGGGTTCTTGAAATAATTCCGAAAATAGACATTAAATCCGTAGGAATACATTTATCCAAGGTAGATAATCCATATCTAATGTATTCCAACAATAATCCAAGCTTACACGAAGGAATCGGAAGGAAAAACCCAAAAATCCGAAATTCTAGATCCAAGAGATTATTACCTTTGATTCGATGTTAAGGAGATGATGAAGTGATAATAATCCAACTCAAAGACTTGAAGATGATGATGGATGATAGAAGCTCGAACAGAACTCTCCAAAATACCCGAAATCGCCCGAAACCGATGAGGGAATGAGAAAGGATGATAAAATGACGAACTCAGGCTAACTGTCCCATATATAGCCAATCCAGGTTAGCGTGCGCTAGCCCTTGTGCGTAGCGTGCGCTAACGGGTAATTTGGGTAGTCCAGTACCTTTGTCCGAACACGGTAGCGCGCGCTACGTACCTTTTTGTAGCGTGCGCTACGGCCATGCCACTAGCGTGCGTTAATACCCATTGTTAGCGTGCGCTAACGAATTATGTGATGCCCAGTACTGGAATCCAGAAACTGTCTGTCCTTTGATCTGACTTCGGTAGCGTGCGCTACAACCAACAAGTAGCGTACGCTACTACACCACTTGCATACGCTAAATATCACTCATAGCGTGCGCTATGAATTAATCCCGTGCAGTCCAGTAGCCACTGGACTCAACCTGATCCGTCCCTAGCACGCGCTACTCCGCATATTTAGCGTGCGCTACTACAACCCACTAGCGCGCGCTACTTACCACTCGTAGCGTGCGCTACATATAACTCACCTGCAGTCCAGTACCTTACGGATCGCAGCAGTAATATTAGCGTGGGCTAATGCCGAGTGGTAGCGTGCGCTACCTGTACTCAATTAGCATACGCTAAAAGAGTACGTAGCGTGTGCTACTCCTCACGCATGACCACAACGAAAATGACAACGATGATAAACACGGCACGAAACTCCAATTAGATTAGTGACGAATGACGATTGATACACGATACAATTACTCAATGATGAATACCATGATTGAATATGAGTGACAAATGATCAATAATGAGTGAAATTAATGAGTATCAATTCTTGAATGATAAATCTTGAATGATAATTCTTGAATTACAACCGGTTATTACTCTTTTAGCCTTAAAGGCATTGTTGAGATGTATGATTTTGTTACCAGCCTGGTAGATCCTTGAGGAAAGGTTCTACGGCGTGTAATATCCCTGAGCAGATTGGGGGTGTTACAGTAGGTGCAGATCTATCCAGGAGCCACTGGACTGGATTTGTGACTCGTTAATGTACGCTACGCATATTGGCTAGCGCACGCTAACAGTGTTCCGGGCGGAATATTCTGGAGCGTTGACCCCATTAGCGCGCGCTTGTGCAGTGTGTTTAGCACAGGCTAATAACTGTACAGTATAAATACTGGACAACAACCTTTATTTCGCCATTTCTCACCCTTCTCGTCTCTTTCCGTCGGGAGTGAGTTCTTGGAGTGATTTTGGGCGATCTTCACCATCAAGCTTCATCTTGGTGTGGATTTGTATGTGTTCAACAACATCTAATCATCTTTTTTGCTCAAATCAAGGTATTCTCTTCTTAGAACCCTAGTTTCTTGAATTTGGGGGTTTTCCTTGGTTTTGATGATTCTTACCCGATCTCATCCGATCGGTTGTGTAATCTTACTGCCCTGGGTTTGATCTTCGGATTTTGGTAACTCATTTATTGATTTTGTTCACTCGAACATGATTCTTCATCTCTTTGGAGAAACTCCAAGATCCTTATTGATCTTAGGGTCGTTTCGGTTTCCGATTAGTATTGTTAATTCGTGATGGTATTGTTCTCGTAGTATCCGTGGGGCTGTCGAGATTCTTGGTCGTTTTCCAAAGTTCGAGGGCTGCTCGAACTCACCCATTCTTTGTTCGGTTGCTCGTGGTTTCGAGGCAAGTATCTTTCCCATACACTTTATGTTTTGTAGATGTAACGATTGATAATTAATTTTATGTGCGCGATCCGAATGTTTTAATGAACTTTAAAAAGGATCGGTATATTCTCAATAAAAGGGTTTGCTCCAAAGATGGCGCGTATGCTTCGTGAATAAATGCGTTTTCGGAATATGTGAGTATGTATCGTACGTTGGAAGATGTTACAATCATACTTAGTGAGTATAATAGACCATAATCACTTACCGAGGATTGTGTGTTGATATGTGTACTTGTTCGGTTAATACGTTGTAATTTCCGTATTCTTTCTATTTTTGGTAGTTTCTATTTTGGTACTTTTTCCATTTTTAGCGACACGCTTGTAACCGTCTTAATATTTCGAGAATGTTTAATTCTGTATGTTTTGGCATCCGAGCACGTTTCGAGATTGTTCTACTCGATTTTGTGTATTCTAGTAACTTTCCCGCTTGTCGGCTCGTTCGATGTAATTGTTGTGAAAAACTGTCATTTCGAGTTTGGTGCGAGTTTGTTTATTGTTGTTGGACATGTTGTGAGCTTCGGCACGGTTGCTCGATTCCGTATTGTGTTTTTCGGTGGTTTTGGGCCGTTTTGTAATTTCCTAAAAGTTTTGTGTAATTACTTTCGTTATCACATTAGGACCTTCGGATGAACGGGATCGTGTTTCTTCTTTAGTGCTTAAGTTTGTCATATCGAACTCTTTATACTGATGTCTGCATAATTCGTTAAATGTCAAGTTTGGTGTTCGTGCCATTTTCTGCACACTTGATCTCTGTACTGAGAGGCTTACGTACGTTAATTGATCTTCATTACGTACGTAATGTAGTCTTCCTAACGTACGTTAACCCCTTTCTCATAGCATACGTTAGGGTCTTCAGGAAATCGGGCAGAAAGTTCTGCCAGACCTTTACGTACGTAACCGTGAGGGTATTACGTGCGTTAAGGCTATGACGTTAATGCATCATGCATTAGGTACGTAATTTTTTTGGGTTTAAATACCCAGGTCTGACCGAAACCGTCCATTTTTTTCTCCTCCTTTTCTCTCCTCCGCGACTTGGGCGATTCACAGGCGGTTTTGGGCGATTTTCGACTCTCCAATCACATAGCTATCATCCTCCTTGGAATTGTAGTATAAATATCAACATCAATCCATCATTTTCATCTTGGAATCGAGGTAATTCTCTATCTACCCCGGAATGAGTAAGATGTTTAAAGAGCTTCTGGTGGAGTAATATGAAAAAAGATGTTACGGAGTTTATTGCACGGTGTTTGACATGCCAACAAGTCAAGATTGAGCATCAGAGGCCAGCCAGACTGTTGAAGTCGCTTCCTATTCCTGAGTGGAAGTGGGAAGACATTTCCATGGATTTCATCACCGGATGCCGAGGACGAAGACCTAATGAATATGATTTGGGTGATTATCGACCGATTGTGAAATCGACACATTTTCTTGGCATTAAGGATACGTGGGGACTGGAGAGGTTGGCTCGGGTATTTATATCAGAGATAGTTCGGCTACAGAGTACGCCTAAGACTATCGTATCTGATCGGAATGGTCGTTCCGTCTCGCATTTTTGGTAGTTGGTCCATTAGGCTTTGGGTAACGAATTGAGATTGAGTACATGTTTTCATCTGCAATGACGGTTAGATGGAGCAGACGATTCAGACGTTGGAGGATATGTTGCTGGCTTGTGCCTTAGACTGGAGTAGTAAGTGGGAGTTGCATCTGTCGTTGATCGAGTTTACTTACAATAATAGTTGGCACGCATCGCTGCTGCCAAACGTCGACTCCGAGGTAATGTTTTCAAGTTTTTACTCTTTTATGAATACTATAAAATTAGGGTATGAGTATAGAATGATTGTGTCGGCAAAAGATTTGAAAGGATATGTGAAAGTTTAAATGTTGTCCGAAAGGGACAAAATATGATTTCAAAGAAAGGTTTCAAAGTGATTTTTGCTGGCACAATATTTTTAAAGTTATTGATGAAAATACTCATACAAAGTTTGATACAGATTTTCAAAGTTCTTTACGAAGCTCAATTTCGAGGACGAAATTTTTTAAAGGGGGGAGGATTGTAACGCCCCAATACTTATTTAAATGCTATTTATTTTGCTAACGATCATGGATCTTGATTTTTTTAATATTTGCAGGTTGTCCGATACTTGGACCGATACGTTCCTAGCATAAAATGAAGGAAACGATTTCAAAATAAATTATAAGGATTATTTTAGAATTTATGAAAGTAATTTCGAAAATTTTCGGCCAATTGATACGATAAAATTTTCATTACTGAACACTTATATGCAAAAATAATATTAAATTATTATTTTAATATTATCGAAAATCGGTTCCGAGCATATCGAAGATTTAACTCGAGCAGTGCAGAACAGTCGGAAAATCTAATTTGTACAACGGGAAGGGGTCGAACCGATCGAGCCAATTTGACGGACATTTGCCGGCCACCACGGACACGCCGATCGACAAGCTGCGGTCATGGCGACGAAGCTTCTAGGCCACTATCCAGGATAAAGTGTCATTTGTCCGGATAAGGTCGGTCACGACCGACAGAAGCTTCTAGGCCACTATCCGGATAAAGCTGTCCAGCTGTCCGGATACGGTCGGTCACGACTGACAGAAGCTTCTCGGCCAGCTGTCCAGGTAATGTTGATTTTCAACCGACTTTGAACCCATATTTATACATGTTCCCGGACGTGTTTTTGTACAAATAATATATCATTTTGAAGCTGTTAACCTCTAATTTAAAACGCCCGTAACATATTTCTCTTATAAAAATTATAAAAGCCTTGAAAAGCCCGATCAATCAGATAGCTCAAATCTGACAGTTTTTCAAAGGTGTTTGATAAAAGTCCTCAAAGAGATTTCAGATTTTACATCAAGAATTTATGACCGAAAATATGAAAAAGTATTTTCAAGTGTTAGGAGAAGCGTATCCGGGATCCAATAAGGTCAACCGAGCCAAATTCAAAGGAAGATATTTCAAGATTTCATCAAACGAGGTGAGGTTATACTGTTTTAATATGTTATGGTCATCGTTGTGTCGTGTAACATGACGAACCGCGAGGGGTCGAAAGAATAAAAAAATCCGATACGAGTCTCACACAGATAAGAATGTTTTATGTGCATTACACAACATGATTTTGACGATTTATAAGGGTTTAATTTCACTGAGTATGCTCGCGTACTCACACCTCGTCATTTATGTTTTTCGTGCTAAGGAATCGGCAGGCGGGACAAGCGAAGATGAATACATACTCCCAACACGATAAAGTTCTAAATAATAAAAGATGTTGTCGTCGTAATTATTATTATTTTTACGAAATACTTGATGTTCTTCAACGAATATAATTTCAACGGACTATGTCCGAATATTTGATTTCCCATTTTTTTGTAAAAGCTGTCTCGATGGTTGAATAAACGAGTTTTATTGAAGATTTACTGACTAAAATGCTTCCGCAAATACTCCGAATTTATATAAAAATTTTAAGGAAAAAAAAATGAGCTGTGTAACGTTCTTTTTAATTAAGAATGCCAGGGCGTTACAGAATGGTACGAAGCATTATATGGTAGACAGTGTAGGTCTCCACTTTGTTGGGATGAGGCCTCAGAACTGGTGGGAATGGAGCCAGACATGTTGATGGAAACTAGAGAGAAGATCTCTATCATTCGAGACAGACTGCTGACTGCTCAGAGTCGACAAAAATCTCATGCTGATGTTCGTCGTCGACCTTTGGAGTTTGAAGTAGAGGATCATGTTTTACTCAAAGTATCGCCGACGAGAGGGGTTTACCGTTTCGGGAATAAGGGGGAGCTCAGCCCGAGATATATTGGGCCGTTTGAGATTCTAGACAGAGTCGGTGAGCTGGCTTATCGGTTGGCATTACCTCCAGCCCTTAGTCACGTTCACAGTGTGTTTCATTTGAGAAAGTACGTTCCGGACCCGAGTCACATCATCGATTATGGGGATATTGAAGTAGCAGAAGATGTCACATTTGAAGAAAGGCCGGTGAAGATCCTTGAGCATCATGTCAAGCAACTCCGAAATAAGACTATTCCGTTGGTTAAGGTTCAGTGGTCGAGGCATGGAGTTGAGGAGGCGACTTGAGAAACCGAGGATAGCATGCGCGCTAAATACCCAAAGTTATTTACTTCTTAAGTTTCAGGATGAAACTTATTTCTAGAGAGGGAAAATGTAATATCTGTATTCTTTCTATTTTTGGTAGTTTTCATTTTGGTACATTTTCCATTTTTAGGGACACGCTTGTAACCGTCTTAATATTTCGAGAATGTTTAATTCTGTATGTTTTAGCATCCGAGCACGTTTCGAGATTGTTCTACTCGATTTTGTGTATTCTAGTAACTTTCCCGCTTGTCGGATCGTTCGATATAATTGTTGTACAAAACTCTCATTTCGAGTTTGGTGCGAGTTTGTTTATTGTTGTTGGACATTTTGTGAGCTTCGGCACGGTTGCTCGATTCCATATTGTGTTTTTCGTTAGTTTTGGGCCATTTTGTAATTTCCTAAAGTTTTGTGTAATTACTTTCATTATCACATTCCAGACCTTCGGATGAACGGGATCGTGTTTTTCCTTTAGCGCTTAAGTTTGTCGTATCAAACTCTTTATACTGATGTCTGCACAATTCGTTAAATGTCAAGTTTGGTGTTCGTGCCATTTTCCGCACAGCTGATCTTTGTACTGAGAGGCTTACGTACGTTAATTAATCTTCATTACGTACGTAACGTAGACTTCCTAACGTACGTTAACCCCTTTCTCATAGCGTACGTTAGGGTCTTTAGGAAATCGGGCAGACAGTTCTGCCAGACCTTTACGTACGTAATCGTGAGGTATTACGTACGTTAATGCATCATGCATTACGTACGTAATGTTTCTTGGTTTAAATACCCTGGTCTGACCGGAACCGTCCATTTTTTTCTCCTCCTTTTCTCTCCTCCACGACTTGGGCGATTCACAGGCGGTTTTGGGCGATTTTCGACTCTCCAATCACCTAGTTATCATCCTCCATGGAATTGTAGTATAAATATCAACATCAATCCATCGTTTTCATCTTGGAATCGAGGTAATTCTCTAGAACCCTAGATTTTTGGGAATTTGAGGGTTTCTTCGTAATCCTTCGATTTTAGTCGTAATTTGGGAGTAATTGAATTGAGTATGAATTACCTACCCCCAATACGTGTTTTTCCTACGAGATTATGGGTTATACTGGGACTTGTTGAGATTCGAGAGGGTTTTGGATGCGATCTGCCCTCGTCGAGTATATTGTTGGATTACATGTATTATAGGCGGGGTTTTCGGGCGTATTTCTATTAGAATTCCAGTCGTACTATTGTTGATAGTCGTTTTACGAATCATTTAGGTCTGAAGTCTCTCAATTCCTTCGTTGGTGGTCATTTGCCTTCTCGAAACAATCCGTCATGTCTCAAAGGCAAGTAACTCTTACGAACTTAATATCTTGAATGTGCTAAGTAGAGTATTTGTGTCTTGAGAGAGTTATGTTCACTCCGGAACAGTCCGATGGGGCCTCAGAGGAATCCACGCATGGTTGGGTTTACGAACTTTTGGGTTAACCACTCCGGGAGGGCCTATCGGGGCCTCGGAGGGATTCACGCATGGTCGGGTCCTTGGTTAATCGGGAGGATTGTGTTTTGTGATACATTTTGGATTTTGCATTTCTGGATATCATTATCTTATGCATTTCGAAACTATTGATGCATGCGCTTTGATATTGTAAGATGTTAGAGTTCATCTGTGTTACTTGTACTAGCTATTCAACGGCTAACCCCATTCGGGGGAAATACGTTTCATGTATTTCAGGTTAAAAGAATATGATTGGACGAGCACCGGGGCAGTACGATGATGACGGGCAGGCGTGATACTGTGAAATGTCTGGAAGTCTTATTTTTCTTTGAGTCTATATGTAGAACTTTATATTTTGTCTAAACTGATAGTCGGTACTCGAGTACTGCAGGAGTTATTTCCTTTGTTGTTGATCACGTCGAACTTGTCGTCTTTGTGTTCTGAATTTGGTTCTTGGAATTTATGGATGAATGTCTCGTGAGTTTGATGTTTATTTTTTTGTGGATGTCGTATACTTTAGCCTTGTGAGTTCCTATACGGGATTCACGGTGCTGTGACATACGCCAAATATCTTGGGGGTGTTACATACGTGACGTGTGTGATATTAGTTATTACTCCTTTGTGAGGAGGATGTGATGCTTAATATTGTTTGACATCGGTATTTGCTTGGTGTTGTGTGTGATTGTTGCAAGTGATGTGCCACCGAGTAAGATTGTTGAATCTCCGGGATCCGTCCTTGCTAGTACGGGTCGGGCGTGACCATAGGGTTATCCAATTGGGTATGTCTTGTGGGGACTCCGAGATTCGGGGCTGGCTAGCCCGATTATGGGATAACCGGAGGGTACCCCTAAGTAAAATCACCTAAAAGATTTTCTTAATAAAAGTCCAATTTTTTTATCAATTATTAAAAGGTTATTTATTTGTAGTATCCCGTGATGAGGTTTTGTTATTTTCAAGAGTCTATCACATGTAGATCCGTCGAATATATCCCGGAATGTGCCCTTCTTTTTTTTGAGCCCCCCACCATGATTATGGGAACCAAATTTCGATTTTTATTTTCTAGATCTATAGGACTTTGAACAAGCTTTCCAACGCCGCTTGATTTGACCCAATCGGACGAATAACGAAGGATATATGGCCAAAATAATGGAGGAAGAGGAATTGAGAAACGGCAAAGAAATCCCGAAGTATACACAAAATTAAAGATTATCGTATCCTACTTGTCCCATGTCGTAGGAATTTGAATTAGCCTCCCAGCACCGCAAGAATCGACCCAATCCGATAAATAACGAAGGAGATATTGCCAAAACAGTGGCATATGCCGGACAAAGAAGCTGATCGGAGGCCTCCTCTAATTGCGTCGTCTTCACCTCACATTTACCACAAACTATTTTGACCATATCTCCTTCGCTACTTATCCGATTGGGCCGATTCTCGAAGCATCGAAAACCTTATTCGAAGGCCTACAACTGTATGTGATCAAATCTCGATTATGCATCTGAATTCAAAACTTCCAACTTTAGGTGATTTCCCCTAGGGGTACCCCTAAGTAAAATCCCCTAAAAGATTTTCAAAATAAAAGTCCAATTTTTTTATCCAGGATTACACGGTTATTTATTTGTAGTATCCCGTGATGAGGTTTTGTTATTTTCAAGAGTCTATCACATGTAGATCCATCGAATATATCCCGGAATGTGCCCTTCCTTTTTTTGAGCCCTCCACCATGATTATGGGAACCAAATTTCGATTTTTATTTTCTAGATCTATAGGACTTTGAACAAGCTTTCCAACGCCGCTTGATTTGACCCAATCGGACGAATAACGAAGGATATATGGCCAAAATAATGGAGGAGGAGGAATTGAGAAACGGCAAAGAAATCCCGAAGTATACACAAAATTAAAGATTGTCGTATCCTGCTTGTCCCATGTCGTATGAATTTGAATTATCCTCCCAAAGATCGTAAGAATCGACCCAATCCGATAAATAACGAAGGTGATATTGCCAAAACAAAGGGCATGTGCCGACAAAGAAGCCGATCGGAGGCCTCCTCTAATTGCGCTGCCTTCACCTCACATTTACCACAAACTATTTTGACCATATCTCCTTCGTTACTTATCCGATTGGGCCGATTCTTGAAGCATCGAAAACCTTATTCAAGGCCTACATCTGTATGTGATCAAATCTCGATTATGCATCTGAATTCAAAACTTCCAACTTTAGGTGATTTTCCCTAGGGGTACCCCTAAGTAAAATCACCTAAAAAATTTTCTTAATAAAAGTCCAATTTTTTTATCCAGGATTATACGGTTATTTATTTGTAGTATCCCGTGATGAGGTTTTGTTATTTTCAAGAGTCTATCACATGTACATCCATCGAATATATCCCGGAATGTGCCCTTCCTTTTTTTGAGCCCTCCACCATGATTATGCGAACCAAATTTCGATTTTTATTTTCTAGATCTATAGGACTTTGAACAAGCTTTCCAACGCCGCCTGATTCGACCCAATCGGACTAATAACGAAGGATATATGGCCAAAATAATGGAGGAGGAGGAATTGAGAAACGGCAAAGAAATCCCGAAGTATACACAAAATTATAGATTGTCGTATCCTGCTTGTCCAATGTCGTAGGAATTTGAATTAACCTCCCAGCACCGTAAGAATCGACCCAATACGATAAATAACGAAGGAGATATTGCCAAAACAGTGGCATGTGACGGACAAAGAAGCTGATCGGAGGCCTCCTCTAATTGCGTCGTCTTCACCTCACATTTACCACAAACTATTTTGACCATATCTCCTTCGTTACTTATCCGATTGGGCCGATTCGTGAAGCATCGAAAACCTTATTCGAAGGCCTACAACTGTATGTGTTCAAATCTCGATTATGCATCTGAATTCAAAACTTCCAACTTTAGGTGATTTCCCCTAGGGGTACCCCTAAGTAAAATCACCTAAAAGATTTTCAAATAAAAGTCCAATTTTTTATCCAGATTACACGGTTATTTATTTGTAGTATCCCGTGATGAGTTTTTGTTATTTTCAAGAGTCTATCACATGTAGATCCGTCAAATATATCCCTAATGTGCCCTTCCTTTTTTTGAGCCCCCACCATGATTATGGGAACCAAATTTAGATTTTTATTTTCTTGATATATAGGACTTTGAACAAACTTTCCAACGCCGCTTGATTCGACCCAATCTGACGAATAACGAAGGAGATATGGCCAAAATAATGGAGGAGGATGAATTGAGAAACGGCAAAGAAATCCCAAGTATACACAAAATTAAAGATTGTCGTATCTTGCTTGTCCCATGTCGTAGGAATTTGAATTAGCCTCCTAGCACCGCAAGAATTGACGCAATCCTATAAATAACGAAGGAGATATTGCCAAAACAAGGGCATGTGCCGACAAAGAAGCCGATCGGAGGCCTCCTCTAATTGCGCTGCCTTCACCTCACATTTACCAAAAACCGTTTTGACCATATCTCCTTCGTTACTTATCCGATTGGGCCGATTCTCGAAGCATCGAAAACCTTATTCGAAGGCCTACAACTGTATGTGATCAAATCTCGATTATGCATCTGAATTCAAAACTTCCAACTTTAGGTGATTTCCCCTAGGGGTACCCCTAAGTAAAATCACCTAAAAGATTTTCTTAATAAAAGTCCAATTTACATGGTTATTTATTTGTAATATCTCGTGATGAGGTTTTGTTATTTTCAAGAGTCTATCACATGTACATCCGTGAATGTGCCCTTCCTTTTTTGAGCCCCCCACCATGATTATGGGAACCAAATTTCGATTTTTATTTTCTAGATCTATAGGACTTTGAACAAGCTTTCCAACTCCGCTTGATTCGACCCAATCGGATGAATAACGAAGGATATATGGCCAAAATAATGGAGGAGGAGGAATTGAGAAACGGCAAAGAAATCCCGAAGTATACAAAAAATTAAAGATTGTCGTATCCTGCTTGTCCCATGTCGTAGGAATTTGAATTAGCCTCCCAGCACCGCAAGAATCGACCTAATCTGATAAATAACGAAGGAGATATTGCCAAAACAGGGCATGTGCCGACAAAGAAGCCGATCGAGGCCTCCTCTAATTGCGCTGCCTTCACCTCACATTTACCACAAACTGCTTTGACCATATCTCCTTCGTTATTTATCCGATTGGGCCGATTCTCAAGCATCGAAAACCTTATTCAAGGCCTACAATTGTATGTGATCAAATCTCGATTATGCATCTGAATTCAAAACTTAACTTTAGGTGATTTCCTAGGTACCCCTAAGTAAAATCACCTAAAAGATTTTCTTAATAAAAGTCCAATTTTTTTATCCAGGATTACACGGTTATTTATTCGTAGTATCCCGTGATGAGGTTTTGTTATTTTCAAGAGTCTATCACATATAGATCCGTCGAATATATCCCGGAATGTGCCCTTCCTTTTTTTGAGCCCCCACCATGATTATGGGAACCAAATTTCGATTTTTATTTTCTAGATCTATAGGACTTTGAACAAGCTTTCAAACGCCGCTTGATTCGACTCAATCGAACGAATAACGAAGGAGATATGGCCAAAATAATGGAGGAGGAGGAATTGAGAAACGGCAAAGAAATCCCGAAGTATACACAAAATTAAAGATTGTCGTATCCTGCTTGTCCCATGTCGTAGGAATTTGAATTAGCCTCCCAAAGACCGTAAGAATCGACCTAATCCGATAAATAACGAAGGAGATATTGCCAAAACAGGGCATGTGCCGGACAAAGAAGCCGATCGAGGCCTCTTCTAATTGCGCTGCCTTCACCTCACATTTACCACAAACTGCTTTGACCATATCTCCTTCGTTACTTATCCGATTCGGCCGATTCTCGAAGCATCAAAACCTTATTCAAGGCCTACAATCGTATGTGATCAAATCTCGATTATGCATCTGAATACAAAACTTCAACTTTAGGTGATTTCCCTTAGGGGTACCCCTAAGTAAAATAACCTAAAAGATTTTCGAAATAAAAGTCCAATTTTTTATTCAGGATTACACGGTTATTTATTTGTAGTATCCCGTGATGAGTTTTTGTTATTTTCAAGAGTCTATCACATGTAGATCCGTCGAATATATCCCGTAATGTGCCCTTCCTTTTTTTTTGAGCCCCCCAACATGATTATGGGAACCAAATTTCGATTTTTATTTTCTAGATCTATAGGACTTTGAACAAGCTTTCCAACGCCGCTTGATTCGACCCAATCGGACGAATAACGAAGGAGATATGGCCAAAATAATGGAGGAGGAGGAATTGGGAAGCGGCAAAGAAATCCCGAAGTATACACAAAATTAAAGATTGTCGTATCCTGCTTGTCCCATGTCGATTTGCATTAGCATCCGTGCGTGTTTTTTTTTTTTTTTTGCCCCCCACATGATTATGGGAACCAAAATTAGATTTTTTTTTATTGATATATTATAACTTTGACAAACTTTTCCTTGCTTGATTTGATTCACGACGAATAACGATGAGATAGGAGAAATAATAATGGAGGATGAAGGAGGAAACGGCAAAGAAATCCCAAAGTATACACACAAAAAAGATTGTTAATCTTGCTTGTCCCATGTCGTAGGAATTTGAATTAGCCTCCTAGACCGCAAGAATCGACCTAATCCGATAAATAACGAAGGAGATATTGCCAAAACAGTGGCATGTGCCGACAAAGAAGCCGATCGGAGGCCTCCTCTAATTGCGCTGCCTTCACCTCACATTTACCACAAACTGCTTTGACCATATCTCCTTCGTTACTTATCCGATTGGGCCGATTCTCAAAGCATCGAAAACCTTATTCAAGGCCTACAACTGTATGTAATCAAATCTCGATTATGCATCTGAATTCAAAACTTCCAACTTTAGGTGATTTCCTCTAGGGGTACCCCTAAGTAAAATCACCTAAAAGATTTTCGAAATAAAAGTCCAATTTTTTATCCAAGATTACATGTTTATTTATTTGTAGTATCCCGTGATGAGTTTTTGTTATTTTCAAGAGTCTATCACGTGTAGATCCGTCGAATATATCTCGGAATGTGCCCTTCCTTTTTTTTGAGCCCCCCAACATGATTACAGGAACCAAGTTTCGATTTTTATTTTTAGATCTACAGGACTTTGAACAAGATTTCCAACGCCGCTTGATTCGATCCAATCGGACGAATAACGAAGGAGATATGGCCAAAATAATGGAGGAGGAAGAATTGAGAAACGGCAAAGAAATCCCGAAGTATACACAAAATTAAAGATTGTCGTATTTTGTTTGTCCCATGTCGTAGGAATTTGAATTAGCCTCCCAGCACCGCAAGAATCGACCCAATCCGATAAATAACGAAGGAGATATTGCCAAAACAGTGGCATGTGCCGGACAAAGAGGCTGATCGAAGGCCTCCTCTAATTGCGTCGTCTTCACCTCACATTTACCACAAACTATTTTGACCATATCTCCTTTGTTACTTATCCGATTGGGCCGATTCTAAAATCATCGAAAACCTTATTCGAAGGCCTACAACTGTATGTGATCAAATCTCGATTATGCATCTGAATTCAAAACTTCCAACTTTAGGTGATTTCCTAGGTACCCCTAAGTAAAATCACCTAAAATATTTTCTTAATAAAAGTCCAATTTTTTTATCCAGGATTACACGGTTATTTATTTGTAGTATCCCGTGATGAGTTTTTGTTATTTTCAAGAGTCTATCACATGTAGATCCGTCGAATATATTCCGGAATGTGCCCTTCCTTTTTTTTGAGCCCCCAACATGATTATGGGAACCAAATTTCGATTTTTATTTTCTAGATCTATAGGACTTTGAACAAGCTTTCCAACGCCGCTTGATTCGACCCAATCGGACGAATAACGAAGGAGATATGGCCAAAATAATGGAGGAGGAGGAATTGAGAAACGGCAAAGAAATCCCGAAGTATACACAAAATTAAAGATTGTCGTATCCTGCTTGTCCCATGTCGTAGGAATTTGAATTAGCCTCCCAACACCGCAAGAATCGACCCAATCCGATAAATAACGAAGGAGATATTGCCAAAACAGTGGCATGTGCCGGACAAAGAAGCCGATCGAGGCCTCCTCTAATTGCGCTGCCTTCACCTCACATTTACCACAAACTGCTTTGACCATATCTCCTTCGTTATTTATCCGATTGGGCCGATTCTCAAGCATCAAAACCTTATTCAAGGCCTACAATCGTATGTGATCAAATCTCGATTATGCATCTGAATTCAAAACTTCCAACTTTAGGTGATTTCCCTAGGTACCCCTAAGTAAAATCACCTAAAAGATTTTCAAAATAAAAGTCCAATTTTTTATCCAGATTACACGGTTATTTATTTGTAGTATCCCGTGATGAGTTTTTGTTATTTTCAAGAGTCTATCACATGTAGATCCGTCGAATATATCCCTAATGTGCCCTTCCTTTTTTTTTGAGCCCTCCAACATGATTATGGGAACCAAATTTCGATTTTTATTTTCTAGATCTATAGGACTTTGAACAAGCTTTCCAACGCCGCTTGATTCGACCCAATCGGACGAATAACGAAGGAGATATGGCCAAAATAATGGAGGAGGAGGAATTGAGAAACGGCAAAGAAATCCCGAAGTATACACAAAATTAAAGATTGTCGTATCTCGCTTGTCCCATGTCGTAGGAATTTGAATTATCCTCCCAGAACCGCTAGAATCGACCCATTCCGATAAATAACGAAGGAGATATTGCCAAAGGGCATGTGCCGACAAAGAAGCCGATCGAGGCCTCCTCTAATTGCGCTGCCTTCACCTCACATTTACCACAAACTATTTTGACCATATCTCCTTCGTTACTTATCCGATTGGGCCGATTCTCAAGCATCGAAAACCTTATTCAAGGCCTACAATCGTATGTGATCAAATCTCGATTATGCATCTGAATTCAAAACTTCCAACTTTAGGTGATTTCCTAGGTACCCCTAAGTAAAATCACCTAAAAGATTTTCGAAATAAAAGTCCAATTTTTTTATCCAGGATTACACGGTTATTTATTTGTAGTATCCCGTGATGAGTTTTTGTTATTTTCAAGAGTCTATCACATGTAGATCCGTCGAATATATTCCGGAATGTGCCCTTCCTTTTTTTTGAGCCCCCAACATGATTATGGGAACCAAATTTCGATTTTTATTTTCTAAATCTATAGGACTTTGAACAAGCTTTCCAACGCCGCTTGATTCGACCCAATCGGACGAATAACGAAGGAGATATGGCCAAAATAATGGAGGAGGAGGAATTGAGAAACGGCAAAGAAATCCCGAAGTATACACAAAATTAAAGATTGTCGTATCCTGCTTGTCCCATGTCGTAGGAATTTGAATTAGCCTCCCAGCACCGCAAGAATCGACTCAATCCGATAAATAACGACGGAGATATTGCCAAAACAGTGGCATGTGCCGGACAAAGAAGCTGATCGGAGGCCTCCTCTAATTGCGCTGCCTTCACCTCACATTTACCACAAACTGCTTTGACCATATCTCCTTCGTTACTTATCCGATTGGGCCGATTCTCAAGCATCGAAAACCTTATTCAAGGCCTACAACTGTATGTGATCAAATCTCGATTATGCATCTGAATTCAAAACTTCCAACTTTAGGTGATTTCCTAGGGTACCCCTAAGTAAAATCACCTAAAAGATTTTCAAATAAAAGTCCAATTTTTTTATCCAGATTACACGGTTATTTATTTGTAGTATCCCGTGATGAGTTTTTGTTATTTTCAAGAGTCTATCACATGTAGATCCGTCGAATATATCCCTAATGTGCCCTTCCTTTTTTGAGCCCCCAACATGATTATGGGAACCAAATTTCGATTTTTATTTTCTAGATCTATAGACTTTGAACAAGCTTTCCAACGCCGCTTGATTCACCCAATCGGACGAATAACGAAGGAGATATGGCCAAAATAATGGAGGAGGAGGAATTGAGAAACGGCAAAGAAATCCCGAAGTATACACAAAATTAAAGATTGTCGTATCCCGCTTGTCCCATGTCGTAGGAATTTGAATTAGCCTCCCAGACCGCAAGAATCGACTCAATCCGATAAATAACGAAGGAGATATTGCCAAAACAAGGGCATGTGCCGACAAAGAAGCCGATCGAGGCCTCCTCTAATTGCGCTGCCTTCACCTCACATTTACCACAAACTATTTTGACCATATCTCCTTCGTTACTTATCCGATTGGGCCGATTCTCGAAGCATCGAAAACCTTATTCAAGGCCTACAACTGTATGTGATCAAATCTCGATTATGCATCTGAATTCAAAACTTCCAACTTTAGGTGATTTCCTAGGTACCCCTAAGTAAAATCACCTAAAAGATTTTCAAATAAAAGTCCAATTTTTTTATCCAGATTACACGGTTATTTATTTGTAGTATCCCGTGATGAGTTTTTGTTATTTTCAAGAGTCTATCACATGTAGATCCGTCGAATATATCCCTAATGTGCCCTTCCTTTTTTGAGCCCCCAACATGATTATGGGAACCAAATTTCGATTTTTATTTTCTAGATCTATAGACTTTGAACAAGCTTTCCAACGCCGCTTGATTCGACCCAATCGGACGAATAACGAAGGAGATATGGCCAAAATAATGGAGGAGGAGGAATTGAGAAACGGCAAAGAAATCCCAAGTATACACAAAATTAAAGATTGTCGTATCTCGCTTGTCCCATGTCGTAGGAATTTGAATTAGCCTCCCAAAGACCGCAAGAATCGACTAATCCGATAAATAACGAAGGAGATATTGCCAAAACAAGGGCATGTGCCGACAAAGAAGCCGATCGAGGCCTCCTCTAATTGCGCTGCCTTCACCTCACATTTACCACAAACTGCTTTGACCATATCTCCTTCGTTACTTATCCGATTGGGCCGATTCTCAAGCATCAAAACCTTATTCAAGGCCTACAATCGTATGTGATCAAATCTCGATTATGCATCTGAATTCAAAACTTAACTTTAGGTGATTTCTAGGGTACCCCTAAGTAAAATCACCTAAAAGATTTTCAAATAAAAGTCCAATTTTTTTATCCAGATTACACGGTTATTTATTTGTAGTATCCCGTGATGAGTTTTTGTTATTTTCAAGAGTCTATCACATGTAGATCCGTCGAATATATCCCTAATGTGCCCTTCCTTTTTTGAGCCCCCAACATGATTATGGGAACCAAATTTCGATTTTTATTTTCTAGATCTATAGACTTTGAACAAGCTTTCCAACGCCGCTTGATTCGACCCAATCGGACGAATAACGAAGGAGATATGGCCAAAATAATGGAGGAGGAGGAATTGAGAAACGGCAAAGAAATCCCAAGTATACACAAAATTAAAGATTGTCGTATCTCGCTTGTCCCATGTCGTAGGAATTTGAATTAGCCTCCCAAAGACCGCAAGAATCGACCTAATCCGATAAATAACGAAGGAGATATTGCCAAAACAGTGGCATGTGCCGACAAAGAAGCCGATCGAGGCCTCCTCTAATTGCGCTGCCTTCACCTCACATTTACCACAAACTGCTTTGACCATATCTCCTTCACATTTATCCGATTGGGCCGATTCTCGAAGCATCGAAAACCTTATTCGAAGGCCTACAACTGTATGTGATCAAATCTCGATTATGCATCTGAATTCAAAACTTCCAACCTTAGGTGATTTCCCCTAGGGGTACCCCTAAGTAAAATCACCTAAAAGATTTTTCAAATAAAAGTCCAATTTTTTTATCCATAATTACACAGTTATTTATTTGTAGTATCCCGTGATGAGTTTTTGTTATTTTCAAGAGTCTATCACATGTAGATCCGTCGAATATATCCCGAAATGTGCCCTTCCTTTTTTTTGAGCCCCCCAACATGATTACGGGAACCAAATTTCGATTTTTATTTTCTAGATCTATAGGACTTTGAACAAGCTTTCCAACGCTGCTTGATTCGACCCAATCGGACGAATAACGAAGGAGATATGGCCAAAATAATGGAGGAGGAGGAATTGAGAAACGGCAAAGAAATCCCGAAGTATACACAAAATTAAAGATTGTCATATCCTGCTTGTCCCATGTCGTAGGAATTTGAATTAGCCTCCCAAAGACCGCAAGAATCGACCTAATCCGATAAATAACGAAGGAGATATTGCCAAAACAAAGGGCATGTGCCGACAAAGAAGCCGATCGAGGCCTCCTCTAATTGCGCTGCCTTCACCTCACATTTACCACAAACTGCTTTGACCATATCTCCTTCATATTTATCCGATTGGGCCGATTCTCAAGCATCGAAAACCTTATTCAAGGCCTACAACCGTATGTGATCAAATCTCGATTATGCATCTGAATTCAAAACTTCCAACTTTAGGTGATTTCCTAGGTACCCCTAAGTAAAATCACCTAAAAGATTTTCAAATAAAAGTCCAATTTTTTTATCCAGATTACACGGTTATTTATTTGTAGTATCCCGTGATGAGTTTTTGTTATTTTCAAGAGTCTATCACATGTAGATCCGTCGAATATATCCCTAATGTGCCCTTCCTTTTTTGAGCCCCCAACATGATTATGGGAACCAAATTTCGATTTTTATTTTCTAAATCTATAGGACTTTGAACAAGCTTTCCAACGCCGCTTGATTCGACCCAATCGGACGAATAACGAAGGAGATATGGACAAAATAATGGAGGAGGAGGAATTGAGAAACGGCAAAGAAATCCCAAGTATACACAAAATTAAAGATTGTCGTATCCCGCTTGTCCCATGTCGTAGGAATTTGAATTAGCCTCCCAAAGACCGCAAGAATCGACCTAATCCGATAAATAACGAAGGAGATATTGCCAAAACAGGGCATGTGCCGACAAAGAAGCCGATCGAGGCCTCCTCTAATTGCGCTGCCTTCACCTCACATTTACCACAAACTGCTTTGACCATATCTCCTTCAAGTATTTATCCGATTGGGCCGATTCTCAAGCATCGAAAACCTTATTCAAGGCCTACAACCGTATGTGATCAAATCTCGATTATGCATCTGAATTCAAAACTTCCAACTTTAGGTGATTTCCTAGGGTACCCCTAAGTAAAATCACCTAAAAGATTTTCAAATAAAAGTCCAATTTTTTTATCCAGATTACACGGTTATTTATTTGTAGTATCCCGTGATGAGTTTTTGTTATTTTCAAGAGTCTATCACATGTAGATCCGTCGAATATATCCCTAATGTGCCCTTCCTTTTTTGAGCCCCCAACATGATTATGGGAACCAAATTTCGATTTTTATTTTCTAGATCTATAGACTTTGAACAAGCTTTCCAACGCCGCTTGATTCGACCCAATCGGACGAATAACGAAGGAGATATGGCCAAAATAATGGAGGAGGAGGAATTGAGAAACGGCAAAGAAATCCCAAGTATACACAAAATTAAAGATTGTCGTATCCTCGCTTGTCCCATGTCGTAGGAATTTGAATTAGCCTCCCAAAGACCGCAAGAATCGACTCAATCCGATAAATAACGAAGGAGATATTGCCAAAACAAAGGCATGTGCCGACAAAGAAGCCGATCGGAGGCCTCCTCTAATTGCGCTGCCTTCACCTCACATTTACCACAAACTGCTTTGACCATATCTCCTTCGTTACTTATCCGATTGGGCCGATTCTCAAGCATCGAAAACCTTATTCAAGGCCTACAATCGTATGTGATCAAATCTCGATTATGCATCTGAATTCAAAACTTCCAACTTTAGGTGATTTCCCTAGGGTACCCCTAAGTAAAATCACCTAAAAGATTTTCAAATAAAAGTCCAATTTTTTTATCCAGATTACACGGTTATTTATTTGTAGTATCCCGTGATGAGTTTTTGTTATTTTCAAGAGTCTATCACATGTAGATCCGTCGAATATATCCCTAATGTGCCCTTCCTTTTTTGAGCCCCCAACATGATTATGGGAACCAAATTTCGATTTTTATTTTCTAGATCTATAGACTTTGAACAAGCTTTCCAACGCCGCTTGATTCGACCCAATCGGACGAATAACGAAGGAGATATGGCCAAAATAATGGAGGAGGAGGAATTGAGAAACGGCAAAGAAATCCCGAAGTATACACAAAATTAAAGATTGTCGTATCCTCGCTTGTCCCATGTCGTAGGAATTTGAATTAGCCTCCAAAGACCGCAAGAATCGACCTAATCCGATAAATAACGAAGGAGATATTGCCAAAACAAAGGGCATGTGCCGACAAAGAAGCCGATCGAGGCCTCCTCTAATTGCGCTGCCTTCACCTCACATTTACCACAAACTGCTTTGACCATATCTCCTTCACATTTATCCGATTGGGCCGATTCTCAAGCATCGAAAACCTTATTCAAGGCCTACAATCGTATGTGATCAAATCTCGATTATGCATCTGAATTCAAAACTTCCAACTTTAGGTGATTTCCTAGGGTACCCCTAAGTAAAATCACCTAAAAGATTTTCAAATAAAAGTCCAATTTTTTTATCCAGATTACACGGTTATTTATTTGTAGTATCCCGTGATGAGTTTTTGTTATTTTCAAGAGTCTATCACATGTAGATCCGTCGAATATATCCCTAATGTGCCCTTCCTTTTTTGAGCCCCCAACATGATTATGGGAACCAAATTTCGATTTTTATTTTCTAGATCTATAGACTTTGAACAAGCTTTCCAACGCCGCTTGATTCGACCCAATCGGACGAATAACGAAGGAGATATGGCCAAAATAATGGAGGAGGAGGAATTGAGAAACGGCAAAGAAATCCCAAGTATACACAAAATTAAAGATTGTCGTATCCCGCTTGTCCCATGTCGTAGGAATTTGAATTAGCCTCCCAAAGACCGCAAGAATCGACCTAATCCGATAAATAACGAAGGAGATATTGCCAAAACAAGGGCATGTGCCGACAAAGAAGCCGATCGAGGCCTCCTCTAATTGCGCTGCCTTCACCTCACATTTACCACAAACTGCTTTGACCATATCTCCTTCGTTACTTATCCGATTGGGCCGATTCTCAAGCATCGAAAACCTTATTCAAGGCCTACAACCGTATGTGATCAAATCTCGATTATGCATCTGAATTCAAAACTTAACTTTAGGTGATTTCCTAGGTACCCCTAAGTAAAATCACCTAAAAGATTTTCAAATAAAAGTCCAATTTTTTTATCCAGATTACACGGTTATTTATTTGTAGTATCCCGTGATGAGTTTTTGTTATTTTCAAGAGTCTATCACATGTAGATCCGTCGAATATATCCCTAATGTGCCCTTCCTTTTTTGAGCCCCCAACATGATTATGGGAACCAAATTTCGATTTTTATTTTCTAGATCTATAGACTTTGAACAAGCTTTCCAACGCCGCTTGATTCGACCCAATCGGACGAATAACGAAGGAGATATGGCCAAAATAATGGAGGAGGAGGAATTGAGAAACGGCAAAGAAATCCCAAGTATACACAAAATTAAAGATTGTCGTATCCGCTTGTCCCATGTCGTAGGAATTTGAATTAGCCTCCCAAAGACCGCAAGAATCGACCTAATCCGATAAATAACGAAGGAGATATTGCCAAAACAAGGGCATGTGCCGACAAAGAAGCCGATCGAGGCCTCCTCTAATTGCGCTGCCTTCACCTCACATTTACCACAAACTGCTTTGACCATATCTCCTTCGTTACTTATCCGATTGGGCCGATTCTCAAGCATCGAAAACCTTATTCAAGGCCTACAATCGTATGTGATCAAATCTCGATTATGCATCTGAATTCAAAACTTCCAACTTTAGGTGATTTCCTAGGTACCCCTAAGTAAAATCACCTAAAAGATTTTCAAATAAAAGTCCAATTTTTTTATCCAGATTACACGGTTATTTATTTGTAGTATCCCGTGATGAGTTTTTGTTATTTTCAAGAGTCTATCACATGTAGATCCGTCGAATATATCCCTAATGTGCCCTTCCTTTTTTGAGCCCCCAACATGATTATGGGAACCAAATTTCGATTTTTATTTTCTAGATCTATAGACTTTGAACAAGCTTTCCAACGCCGCTTGATTCGACCCAATCGGACGAATAACGAAGGAGATATGGCCAAAATAATGGAGGAGGAGGAATTGAGAAACGGCAAAGAAATCCCAAGTATACACAAAATTAAAGATTGTCGTATCTCGCTTGTCCCATGTCGTAGGAATTTGAATTAGCCTCCCAAAGACCGCAAGAATCGACCTAATCCGATAAATAACGAAGGAGATATTGCCAAAACAGGGCATGTGCCGACAAAGAAGCCGATCGAGGCCTCCTCTAATTGCGCTGCCTTCACCTCACATTTACCACAAACTGCTTTGACCATATCTCCTTCATACTTATCCGATTGGGCCGATTCTCAAGCATCGAAAACCTTATTCAAGGCCTACAATCGTATGTGATCAAATCTCGATTATGCATCTGAATTCAAAACTTCCAACTTTAGGTGATTTCCCCTAGGGGTACCCCTAAGTAAAATCACCTAAAAGATTTTCGAAATAAAAGTCCAATTTTTTTATCCAGGATTACACGGTTATTTATTTGTAGTATCCCGTGATGAGTTTTTGTTATTTTCAAGAGTCTATCACATGTAGATCCGTCGAATATATTCCGGAATGTGCCCTTCCTTTTTTTTGAGCCCCCAACATGATTATGGGAACCAAATTTCGATTTTTATTTTCTAGATCTATAGGACTTTGAACAAGCTTTCCAACGCCGCTTGATTCGACCCAATCGGACGAATAACGAAGGAGATATGGCCAAAATAATGGAGGAGGAGGAATTGAGAAACGGCAAAGAAATCCCGAAGTATACACAAAATTAAAGATTGTCGTATCTTGCTTGTCCCATGTCGTAGGAATTTGAATTAGCCTCCCATAGACCGCAAGAATCGACCTAATCCGATAAATAACGAAGGAGATATTGCCAAAACAAGGGCATGTGCCGACAAAGAAGCCGATCGAGGCCTCCTCTAATTGCGCTGCCTTCACCTCACATTTACCACAAACTGCTTTGACCATATCTCCTTCGTTATTTATCCGATTGGCCGATTCTCAAGCATCGAAAACCTTATTCAAGGCCTACAATCGTATGTGATCAAATCTCGATTATGCATCTGAATTCAAAACTTCCAACTTTAGGTGATTTCCTAGGGTACCCCTAAGTAAAATCACCTAAAAGATTTTCAAATAAAAGTCCAATTTTTTTATCCAGATTACACGGTTATTTATTTGTAGTATCCCGTGATGAGTTTTTGTTATTTTCAAGAGTCTATCACATGTAGATCCGTCGAATATATCCCTAATGTGCCCTTCCTTTTTTTTGAGCCCCCAACATGATTATGGGAACCAAATTTCGATTTTTATTTTCTAGATCTATAGACTTTGAACAAGCTTTCCAACGCCGCTTGATTCGACCCAATCGGACGAATAACGAAGGAGATATGGCCAAAATAATGGAGGAGGAGGAATTGAGAAACGGCAAAGAAATCCCAAGTATACACAAAATTAAAGATTGTCGTATCCCGCTTGTCCCATGTCGTAGGAATTTGAATTAGCCTCCCAAAGACCGCAAGAATCGACCTAATCCGATAAATAACGAAGGAGATATTGCCAAAACAAGGGCATGTGCCGACAAAGAAGCCGATCGAGGCCTCCTCTAATTGCGCTGCCTTCACCTCACATTTACCACAAACTGCTTTGACCATATCTCCTTCGTTACTTATCCGATTGGGCCGATTCTCAAGCATCGAAAACCTTATTCAAGGCCTACAATCGTATGTGATCAAATCTCGATTATGCATCTGAATTCAAAACTTCCAACTTTAGGTGATTTCCTAGGTACCCCTAAGTAAAATCACCTAAAAGATTTTCAAATAAAAGTCCAATTTTTTTATCCAGATTACACGGTTATTTATTTGTAGTATCCCGTGATGAGTTTTTGTTATTTTCAAGAGTCTATCACATGTAGATCCGTCGAATATATCCCTAATGTGCCCTTCCTTTTTTGAGCCCCCCAACATGATTACGGGAACCAAATTTCGATTTTTATTTTCTAGATCTATAGGACTTTGAACAATCTTTCCAACGCCACTTGATTCGACCCAATCGGACGAATAACGAAGGAGATATGGCCAAAATAATGGAGGAGGAGGAATTGAGAAACGGCAAAGAAATCCCAAAGTATACACAAAATTAAAGATTGTCGTATCCTGCTTGTCCCATGTCGTAGGAATTTGAATTAGCCTCCCAAAGACCGCAAGAATCGACCTAATCCGATAAATAACGAAGGAGATATTGCCAAAACAAAGGGCATGTGCCGACAAAGAAGCCGATCGAGGCCTCCTCTAATTGCGCTGCCTTCACCTCACATTTACCACAAACTGCTTTGACCATATCTCCTTCACATTTATCCGATTGGGCCGATTCTCAAGCATCGAAAACCTTATTCAAGGCCTACAATCGTATGTGATCAAATCTCGATTATGCATCTGAATTCAAAACTTCCAACTTTAGGTGATTTCCCTAGGGTACCCCTAAGTAAAATCACCTAAAAGATTTTCGAAATAAAAGTCCAATTTTTTTATCCAGGATTACACGGTTATTTATTTGTAGTATCCCGTGATGAGTTTTTGTTATTTTCAAGAGTCTATCACATGTAGATCCGTCGAATATATTCCGGAATGTGCCCTTCCTTTTTTTTGAGCCCCCAACATGATTATGGGAACCAAATTTCGATTTTTATTTTATAAATCTATAGGACTTTGAACAAGCTTTCCAACGCCGCTTGATTCAACCCAATCGGACGAATAACGAAGGAGATATGGCCAAAATAATGGAGGAGGAGGAATTGAGAAACGGCAAAGAAATCCCGAAGTATACACAAAATTAAAGATTGTCGTATCCTCGCTTGTCCCATGTCGTAGGAATTTGAATTAGCCTCCCAAAGACCGCAAGAATCGACTCAATCCGATAAATAACGAAGGAGATATTGCCAAAACAGGGCATGTGCCGACAAAGAAGCCGATCGAGGCCTCCTCTAATTGCGCTGCCTTCACCTCACATTTACCACAAACTGCTTTGACCATATCTCCTTCACATTTATCCGATTGGGCCGATTCTCAAGCATCGAAAACCTTATTCAAGGCCTACAATCGTATGTGATCAAATCTCGATTATGCATCTGAATTCAAAACTTCAACTTTAGGTGATTTCCTAGGGTACCCCTAAGTAAAATCACCTAAAAGATTTTCAAATAAAAGTCCAATTTTTTTATCCAGATTACACGGTTATTTATTTGTAGTATCCCGTGATGAGTTTTTGTTATTTTCAAGAGTCTATCACATGTAGATCCGTCGAATATATCCCTAATGTGCCCTTCCTTTTTTTTGAGCCCCCAACATGATTATGGGAACCAAATTTCGATTTTTATTTTCTAGATCTATAGACTTTGAACAAGCTTTCCAACGCCGCTTGATTCGACCCAATCGGACGAATAACGAAGGAGATATGGCCAAAATAATGGAGGAGGAGGAATTGAGAAACGGCAAAGAAATCCCGAAGTATACACAAAATTAAAGATTGTCGTATCCCGCTTGTCCCATGTCGTAGGAATTTGAATTAGCCTCCCAAAGACCGCAAGAATCGACTCAATCCGATAAATAACGAAGGAGATATTGCCAAAACAAGGGCATGTGCCGACAAAGAAGCCGATCGAGGCCTCCTCTAATTGCGCTGCCTTCACCTCACATTTACCACAAACTGCTTTGACCATATCTCCTTCACATTTATCCGATTGGGCCGATTCTCAAGCATCGAAAACCTTATTCAAGGCCTACAATCGTATGTGATCAAATCTCGATTATGCATCTGAATTCAAAACTTCCAACTTTAGGTGATTTCCTGTGGGTACCCCTAAGTAAAATCACCTAAAAGATTTTCGAAATAAAAGTCCAATTTTTTTATCCAGGATTACACGGTTATTTATTTGTAGTATCCCGTGATGAGTTTTTGTTATTTTCAAGAGTCTATCACATGTAGATCCGTCGAATATATTCCGGAATGTGCCCTTCCTTTTTTTTGAGCCCCCAACATGATTATGGGAACCAAATTTCGATTTTTATTTTCTAAATCTATAGGACTTTGAACAAGCTTTCCAACGCCGCTTGATTCGACCCAATCGGACGAATAACGAAGGAGATATGGCCAAAATAATGGAGGAGGAGGAATTGAGAAACGGCAAAGAAATCCCAAGTATACACAAAATTAAAGATTGTCGTATCTCGCTTGTCCCATGTCGTAGGAATTTGAATTAGCCTCCCAAGACCGCAAGAATCGACTCAATCCGATAAATAACGAAGGAGATATTGCCAAAACAAAGGGCATGTGCCGACAAAGAAGCCGATCGAGGCCTCCTCTAATTGCGCTGCCTTCACCTCACATTTACCACAAACTGCTTTGACCATATCTCCTTCGTTATTTATCCGATTGGGCCGATTCTCAAGCATCGAAAACCTTATTCAAGGCCTACAATCGTATGTGATCAAATCTCGATTATGCATCTGAATTCAAAACTTCCAACTTTAGGTGATTTCCCTAGGGTACCCCTAAGTAAAATCACCTAAAAGATTTTCGAAATAAAAGTCCAATTTTTTTATCCAGGATTACACGGTTATTTATTTGTAGTATCCCGTGATGAGTTTTTGTTATTTTCAAGAGTCTATCACATGTAGATCCGTCGAATATATTCCAGAATGTGCCCTTCCTTTTTTTTGAGCCCCCAACATGATTATGGGAACCAAATTTCGATTTTTATTTTCTAAATCTATAGGACTTTGAACAAGCTTTCCAACGCCGCTTGATTCGACCCAATCGGACGAATAACGAAGGAGATATGGCCAAAATAATGGAGGAGGAAAAATTGAGAAACGGCAAAGAAATCCCGAAGTATACACAAAATTAAAGATTGTCGTATCCTGCTTATCCCATGTCGTAGGAATTTGAATTAGCCTCCCAAAGACCGCAAGAATCGACCTAATCCGATAAATAACGAAGGAGATATTGCCAAAACAAAGGGCATGTGCCGACAAAGAAGCCGATCGAGGCCTCCTCTAATTGCGCTGCCTTCACCTCACATTTACCACAAACTGCTTTGACCATATCTCCTTCGTTACTTATCCGATTGGGCCGATTCTCAAGCATCGAAAACCTTATTCAAGGCCTACAACCGTATGTGATCAAATCTCGATTATGCATCTGAATTCAAAACTTCCAACTTTAGGTGATTTCCTAGGGTACCCCTAAGTAAAATCACCTAAAAGATTTTCAAATAAAAGTCCACTTTTTTTATCCAGGATTACACGGTTATTTATTTGTAGTATCCCGTGATGAGTTTTTGTTATTTTCAAGAGTCTATCACATGTAGATCCGTCGAATATATTCCAGAATGTGCCCTTCCTTTTTTTTGAGCCCCCAACATGATTATGGGAACCAAATTTCGATTTTTATTTTCTAGATCTATAGACTTTGAACAAGCTTTCCAACGCCGCTTGATTCGACCCAATCGGACGAATAACGAAGGAGATATGGCCAAAATAATGGAGGAGGAGGAATTGAGAAACGGCAAAGAAATCCCAAGTATACACAAAATTAAAGATTGTCGTATCCTCGCTTGTCCCATGTCGTAGGAATTTGAATTAGCCTCCCAAAGACCGCAAGAATCGACCTAATCCGATAAATAACGAAGGAGATATTGCCAAAACAAAGGGCATGTGCCGACAAAGAAGCCGATCGAGGCCTCCTCTAATTGCGCTGCCTTCACCTCACATTTACCACAAACTGCTTTGACCATATCTCCTTCGTTACTTATCCGATTGGGCCGATTCTCAAGCATCGAAAACCTTATTCGAAGGCCTACAACTGTATATGATCAAATCTCGATTATGCATCTCAATTCAAAACTTCCAACTTTAGGTGATTTCTCCTAGGGGTACCCCTAAGTAAAATCACCTAAAAGATTTTCGAAATAAAAGTCCAATTTTTTTATCCAGGATTACACGGTTATTTATTTGTAGTATCCCGTGATGAGTTTTTGTTATTTTCAAGAGTCTATCACATGTAGATCCGTCGAATATATTCCGGAATGTGCCCTTCCTTTTTTTTGAGCCCCCAACATGATTATGGGAACCAAATTTCGATTTTTATTTTCTAGATCTATAGGACTTTGAACAAGCTTTCCAACGCCGCTTGATTCGACCCAATCGGACGAATAACGAAGGAGATATGGCCAAAATAATGGAGGAGGAGGAATTGAGAAACGGCAAAGAAATCCCGAAGTATACACAAAATTAAAGATTGTCGTATCCTGCTTGTCCCATGTCGTAGGAATTTGAATTAGCCTCCCAAAGACCGCAAGAATCGACCTAATCCGATAAATAACGAAGGAGATATTGCCAAAACAGGGCATGTGCCGACAAAGAAGCCGATCGAGGCCTCCTCTAATTGCGCTGCCTTCACCTCACATTTACCACAAACTGCTTTGACCATATCTCCTTCGTTACTTATCCGATTGGGCCGATTCTCAAGCATCAAAACCTTATTCAAGGCCTACAATCGTATGTGATCAAATCTCGATTATGCATCTGAATTCAAAACTTCAACTTTAGGTGATTTCCTAGGGTACCCCTAAGTAAAATCACCTAAAAGATTTTCAAATAAAAGTCCAATTTTTTTATCCAGATTACACGGTTATTTATTTGTAGTATCCCGTGATGAGTTTTTGTTATTTTCAAGAGTCTATCACATGTAGATCCGTCGAATATATCCCTAATGTGCCCTTCCTTTTTTGAGCCCCCAACATGATTATGGGAACCAAATTTCGATTTTTATTTTCTAGATCTATAGACTTTGAACAAGCTTTCCAACGCCGCTTGATTCGACCCAATCGGACGAATAACGAAGGAGATATGGCCAAAATAATGGAGGAGGAGGAATTGAGAAACGGCAAAGAAATCCCAAGTATACACAAAATTAAAGATTGTCGTATCCCGCTTGTCCCATGTCGTAGGAATTTGAATTAGCCTCCCAAAGACCGCAAGAATCGACCTAATCCGATAAATAACGAAGGAGATATTGCCAAAACAAAGGGCATGTGCCGACAAAGAAGCCGATCGAGGCCTCTCTAATTGCGCTGCCTTCACCTCACATTTACCACAAACTGCTTTGACCATATCTCCTTCAAGTATTTATCCGATTGGGCCGATTCTCAAGCATCGAAAACCTTATTCAAGGCCTACAATCGTATGTGATCAAATCTCGATTATGCATCTGAATTCAAAACTTCCAACTTTAGGTGATTTCCCTGTGGGTACCCCTAAGTAAAATCACCTAAAATATTTTCGAAATAAAAGTCCAATTTTTTTATCCAGGATTACACGGTTATTTATTTGTAGTATCCCGTGATGAGTTTTTGTTATTTTCAAGAGTCTATCACATGTAGATCCGTCGAATATATTCCAGAATGTGCCCTTCCTTTTTTTTGAGCCCCCAACATGATTATGGGAACCAAATTTCGATTTTTATTTTCTAAATCTATAGGACTTTGAACAAGCTTTCCAACGCCGCTTGATTCGACCCAATCGGACGAATAACGAAGGAGATATGTCCAAAATAATGGAGGAGGAAGAATTGAGAAACGGCAAAGAAATCCCGAAGTATACACAAAATTAAAGATTGTCGTATCTCGCTTGTCCCATGTCGTAGGAATTTGAATTAGCCTCCCAAAGACCGCAAGAATCGACCTAATCCGATAAATAACGAAGGAGATATTGCCAAAACAAAGGGCATGTGCCGACAAAGAAGCCGATCGAGGCCTCCTCTAATTGCGCTGCCTTCACCTCACATTTACCACAAACTGCTTTGACCATATCTCCTTCGTTACTTATCCGATTGGGCCGATTCTCAAGCATTGAAAACCTTATTCGAAGGCCTACAACTGTATGTGATCAAATCTCGATTATGCATCTGAATTCAAAACTTCCAACTTTAGGTGATTTCCCCTAGGGGTACCCCTAAGTAAAATCACCTAAAAGATTTTCGAAATAAAAGTCCAATTTTTTTATCCAGGATTACACAGTTATTTATTTGTAGTATCTCGTGATGAGTTTTTGTTATTTTCAAGAGTCTATCACATGTAGATCCGTCGAATATATCCCGGAATATGCCCTTACTTTTTTTTGAGCCCTCCAACATGATTACGGGAACCAAATTTCGATTTTAATTTTCTAGATCTATAGGACTTTGAACAAGCTCTCCAACACCGCTTGATTCGACCCAATCGGACGAATGACGAAGGAGATATGGCCAAAATAATGGAGGAGGAGGAATTGAGAAACGGCAAAGAAATCCCGAAGTATACACAAAATTAAAGATTGTCGTATCCTGCTTGTCCCATGTCGTAGGGATTTGAATTATCCTCCCAGCACCGCAAGAATCGACCCATTCCGATAAATAACGAAGGAGATATTGCCAAAATAGTGGCATGTGCCGGACAAAGAAGCTGATCGGAGGCCTCCTCTAATTGCGCTGCCTTCACCTCACATTTACCACAAACTGCTTTGACCATATCTCCTTCACATTTATCCGATTGGGCCGATTCTCAAGCATCAAAACCTTATTCAAGGCCTACAATCGTATGTGATCAAATCTCGATTATGCATCTGAATTCAAAACTTCCAACTTTAGGTGATTTCTAGGGTACCCCTAAGTAAAATCACCTAAAAGATTTTCAAATAAAAGTCCAATTTTTTTATCCAGATTACACGGTTATTTATTTGTAGTATCCCGTGATGAGTTTTTGTTATTTTCAAGAGTCTATCACATGTAGATCCGTCGAATATATCCTAATGTGCCCTTCCTTTTTTGAGCCCCCAACATGATTACGGAACCAAATTTCGATTTTTATTTTCTAGATCTATAGACTTTGAACAAGCTTTCCAACGCCGCTTGATTCGACCCAATCGGACGAATAACGAAGGAGATATGGCCAAAATAATGGAGGAGGAGGAATTGAGAAACGGCAAAGAAATCCCAAGTATACACAAAATTAAAGATTGTCGTATCCCGCTTGTCCCATGTCGTAGGAATTTGAATTAGCCTCCAAAGACCGCAAGAATCGACCTAATCCGATAAATAACGAAGGAGATATTGCCAAAAGGGCATGTGCCGACAAAGAAGCCGATCGGA
The DNA here is from genome assembly GCA_033398695.1 of Orobanche coerulescens. NCBI lineage: Eukaryota > Viridiplantae > Streptophyta > Magnoliopsida > Lamiales > Orobanchaceae > Orobanche > Orobanche coerulescens. The sequence goes on from CM065804.1 coordinate 28,367,795, forward strand.
GGCCTCCTCTAATTGCGCTGCCTTCACCTCACATTTACCACAAACTGCTTTGACCATATCTCCTTCGTTACTTATCCGATTGGGCCGATTCTCAAGCATCGAAAACCTTATTCAAGGCCTACAATCGTATGTGATCAAATCTCGATTATGCATCTGAATTCAAAACTTCCAACTTTAGGTGATTTCCTAGGGTACCCCTAAGTAAAATCACCTAAAAGATTTTCAAATAAAAGTCCAATTTTTTTATCCAAGATTACACGGTTATTTATTTGTAGTATCCCGTGATGAGTTTTTGTTATTTTCAAGAGTCTATCACATGTAGATCCGTCGAGTATATTCCGGAATGTGCACTTCCTTTTTTTTGAGCCCCCAACATGATTATGGCAACCAAATTTCGATTTTTATTTTCTAAATCTATAGACTTTGAACAAGCTTTCCAACGCCGCTTGATTCGACCCAATCGGACGAATAACGAAGGAGATATGGCCAAAATAATGGAGGAGGAGGAATTGAGAAACGGCAAAGAAATCCCAAGTATACACAAAATTAAAGATTGTCGTATCCCGCTTGTCCCATGTCGTAGGAATTTGAATTAGCCTCCCAAAGACCGCAAGAATCGACCTAATCCGATAAATAACGAAGGAGATATTGCCAAAACAAAGGGCATGTGCCGACAAAGAAGCCGATCGGAGGCCTCCTCTAATTGCGCTGCCTTCACCTCACATTTACCACAAACTGCTTTGACCATATCTCCTTCACATTTATCCGATTGGGCCGATTCTCAAGCATAGAAAACCTTATTCGAAGGCCTACAACTGTATGTGATCAAATCTCGATTATGCATCTGAATTCAAAACTTCCAACTTTAGGTGATTTCCCCTAGGGGTACCCCTAAGTAAAATCACCTAAAAGATTTTCGAAATAAAAGTCCAATTTTTTTATCCAGGATTACACGGTTATTTATTTGTAGTATCCCGTGATGAGTTTTTGTTATTTTCAAGAGTCTATCACATGTAGATCCGTCGAATATATTCCGGAATGTGCCCTTCCTTTTTTTTGAGCCCCCAACATGATTATGGGAACCAAATTTCGATTTTTATTTTCTAAATCTATAGGACTTTGAACAAGCTTTCCAACGCCGCTTGATTCGACCCAATCGGACGAATAACGAAGGAGATATGGCCAAAATAATGGAGGAGGAGGAATTGAGAAACGGCAAAGAAATCCCAAAGTATACACAAAATTAAAGATTGTCGTATCCTGCTTGTCCCATGTCGTAGGAATTTGAATTAGCCTCATATAACCGCAAGAATCGACTCAATCCGATAAATAACGAAGGAGATATTGCCAAAACAGGGCATGTGCCGACAAAGAAGCCGATCGAGGCCTCCTCTAATTGCGCTGCCTTCACCTCACATTTACCACAAACTGCTTTGACCATATCTCCTTCGTTACTTATCCGATTGGGCCGATTCTCAAGCATCGAAAACCTTATTCAAGGCCTACAATCGTATGTGATCAAATCTCGATTATGCATCTGAATTCAAAACTTCCAACTTTAGGTGATTTCCTAGGGTACCCCTAAGTAAAATCACCTAAAAGATTTTCAAATAAAAGTCCAATTTTTTTATCCAGATTACACGGTTATTTATTTGTAGTATCCCGTGATGAGTTTTTGTTATTTTCAAGAGTCTATCACATGTAGATCCGTCGAATATATCCCTAATGTGCCCTTCCTTTTTTTTGAGCCCCCAACATGATTATGGGAACCAAATTTCGATTTTTATTTTCTAGATCTATAGACTTTGAACAAGCTTTCCAACGCCGCTTGATTCGACCCAATCGGACGAATAACGAAGGAGATATGGCCAAAATAATGGAGGAGGAGGAATTGAGAAACGGCAAAGAAATCCCAAGTATACACAAAATTAAAGATTGTCGTATCCTCGCTTGTCCCATGTCGTAGGAATTTGAATTAGCCTCCCAAAGACCGCAAGAATCGACCTAATCCGATAAATAACGAAGGAGATATTGCCAAAACAAAGGGCATGTGCCGACAAAGAAGCCGATCGAGGCCTCCTCTAATTGCGCTGCCTTCACCTCACATTTACCACAAACTGCTTTGACCATATCTCCTTCGTTATTTATCCGATTGGGCCGATTCTCAAGCATCAAAACCTTATTCAAGGCCTACAATCGTATGTGATCAAATCTCGATTATGCATCTGAATTCAAAACTTCCAACTTTAGGTGATTTCTAGGGGTACCCCTAAGTAAAATCACCTAAAAGATTTTCAAATAAAAGTCCAATTTTTTTATCCAGATTACACGGTTATTTATTTGTAGTATCCCGTGATGAGTTTTTGTTATTTTCAAGAGTCTATCACATGTAGATCCGTCGAATATATCCCTAATGTGCCCTTCCTTTTTTTTGAGCCCCCAACATGATTATGGGAACCAAATTTCGATTTTTATTTTCTAGATCTATAGACTTTGAACAAGCTTTCCAACGCCGCTTGATTCGACCCAATCGGACGAATAACGAAGGAGATATGGCCAAAATAATGGAGGAGGAGGAATTGAGAAACGGCAAAGAAATCCCAAGTATACACAAAATTAAAGATTGTCGTATCCTCGCTTGTCCCATGTCGTAGGAATTTGAATTAGCCTCCCAAAGACCGCAAGAATCGACTCAATCCGATAAATAACGAAGGAGATATTGCCAAAACAAGGGCATGTGCCGACAAAGAAGCCGATCGGAGGCCTCCTCTAATTGCGCTGCCTTCACCTCACATTTACCACAAACTGCTTTGACCATATCTCCTTCGTTACTTATCCGATTGGGCCGATTCTCAAGCATCGAAAACCTTATTCAAGGCCTACAATCGTATGTGATCAAATCTCGATTATGCATCTGAATTCAAAACTTCCAACTTTAGGTGATTTCCCTAGGGTACCCCTAAGTAAAATCACCTAAAAGATTTTCAAATAAAAGTCCAATTTTTTTATCCAGATTACACGGTTATTTATTTGTAGTATCCCGTGATGAGTTTTTGTTATTTTCAAGAGTCTATCACATGTAGATCCGTCGAATATATCCCTAATGTGCCCTTCCTTTTTTTTGAGCCCCCAACATGATTATGGGAACCAAATTTCGATTTTTATTTTCTAGATCTATAGACTTTGAACAAGCTTTCCAACGCCGCTTGATTCGACCCAATCGGACGAATAACGAAGGAGATATGGCCAAAATAATGGAGGAGGAGGAATTGAGAAACGGCAAAGAAATCCCAAGTATACACAAAATTAAAGATTGTCGTATCCTCGCTTGTCCCATGTCGTAGGAATTTGAATTAGCCTCCAAAGACCGCAAGAATCGACCTAATCCGATAAATAACGAAGGAGATATTGCCAAAACAAAGGGCATGTGCCGACAAAGAAGCCGATCGAGGCCTCCTCTAATTGCGCTGCCTTCACCTCACATTTACCACAAACTGCTTTGACCATATCTCCTTCGTTACTTATCCGATTGGGCCGATTCTCAAGCATCAAAACCTTATTCAAGGCCTACAATCGTATGTGATCAAATCTCGATTATGCATCTGAATTCAAAACTTCCAACTTTAGGTGATTTCCCTGGGGTACCCCTAAGTAAAATCACCTAAAAGATTTTCGAAATAAAAGTCCAATTTTTTTATCCAGGATTACACGGTTATTTATTTGTAGTATCCCGTGATGAGTTTTTGTTATTTTCAAGAGTCTATCACATGTAGATCCGTCGAATATATCCCGGAATGTGCCCTTCCTTTTTTTTGAGCCCCCCAACATGATTACGGGAACCAAATTTCGATTTTTATTTTCTAGATCTATAGGACTTTGAACAAGCTTTCCAACGCCGCTTGATTCGACCCAATCGGACGAATAACGAAGGAGATATGGCCAAAATAATGGAGGAGGAGGAATTGAGAAACGGCAAAGAAATCCCACAGTATACACAAAATTAAAGATTGTCGTATCCTGCTTGTCCCATGTCGTAGGAATTTGAATTAGCCTCCCAAAGACCGCAAGAATCGACCTAATCCGATAAATAACGAAGGAGATATTGCCAAAACAAGGGCATGTGCCGACAAAGAAGCCGATCGAGGCCTCCTCTAATTGCGCTGCCTTCACCTCACATTTACCACAAACTGCTTTGACCATATCTCCTTCGTTACTTATCCGATTGGGCCGATTCTCAAGCATCAAAACCTTATTCAAGGCCTACAATCGTATGTGATCAAATCTCGATTATGCATCTGAATTCAAAACTTCCAACTTTAGGTGATTTCTAGGGGTACCCCTAAGTAAAATCACCTAAAAGATTTTCGAAATAAAAGTCCAATTTTTTTATCCAGGATTACACGGTTATTTATTTGTAGTATCCCGTGATGAGTTTTTGTTATTTTCAAGAGTCTATCACATGTAGATCCGTCGAATATATCCCGGAATGTGCCCTTCCTTTTTTTTGAGCCCCCCAACATGATTACGGGAACCAAATTTCGATTTTTATTTTCTAGATCTATAGGACTTTGAACAAGCTTTCCAACGCCGCTTGATTCGACCCAATCGGACGAATAACGAAGGAGATATGGCCAAAATAATGGAGGAGGAGGAATTGAGAAACGGCAAAGAAATCCCGAAGTATACACAAAATTAAAGATTGTCGTATCCTGCTTGTCCCATGTCGTAGGAATTTGAATTAGCCTCCCAGCACCACAAGAATCGACCCAATCCGATAAATAACGAAGGAGATATTGCCAAAACAGTGGTATGTGCCGGACAAAGAAGCTGATCGGAGGCCTCCTCTAATTGCGCTGCCTTCACCTCACATTTACCACAAACTGATATGACCATATCTCCTTAGTTACTTATCCGATTGGGCCGATTCTCGAAGGATAGAAAACCTTATTCGAAGGCCTACAACTGTATGTGATCAAATCTCGATTATGCATCTGAATTCAAACCTTCCAACTTTAGGTGATTTCCCCTAGGGTACCCCTAAGTAAAATCACCTAAAATATTTTCGAAATAAAAGTCCAATTTTTTTATCCAGGATTACACGGTTATTTATTTGTAGTATCCCGTGATGAGTTTTTGTTATTTTCAAGAGTCTATCACATGTAGATCCGTCGAATATATTCCAGAATGTGCCCTTCCTTTTTTTTGAGCCCCCAACATGATTATGGGAACCAAATTTCGATTTTTATTTTCTAAATCTATAGGACTTTGAACAAGCTTTCCAACGCCGCTTGATTCGACCCAATCGGACGAATAACGAAGGAGATATGGCCAAAATAATGGAGGAGGAGGAATTGAGAAACGGCAAAGAAATCCCGAAGTATACACAAAATTAAAGATTGTCGTATCCGCTTGTCCCATGTCGTAGGAATTTGAATTAGCCTCCCAGACCGCAAGAATCGACCTAATCCGATAAATAACGAAGGAGATATTGCCAAAACAGGGCATGTGCCGACAAAGAAGCCGATCGAGGCCTCCTCTAATTGCGCTGCCTTCACCTCACATTTACCACAAACTGCTTTGACCATATCTCCTTCGTTACTTATCCGATTGGGCCGATTCTCAAGCATCGAAAACCTTATTCAAGGCCTACAATCGTATGTGATCAAATCTCGATTATGCATCTGAATTCAAAACTTCCAACTTTAGGTGATTTCCTAGGGGTACCCCTAAGTAAAATCACCTAAAAGATTTTCAAATAAAAGTCCAATTTTTTTATCCAGATTACACTGCTATTTATTTGTAGTATCCCGTGATGAGTTTTTGTTATTTTCAAGAGTCTATCACATGTAGATCCGTCGAATATATCCCTAATGTGCCCTTCCTTTTTTTTGAGCCCCCAACATGATTATGGGAACCAAATTTCGATTTTTATTTTCTAGATCTATAGACTTTGAACAAGCTTTCCAACGCCGCTTGATTCGACCCAATCGGACGAATAACGAAGGAGATATGGCCAAAATAATGGAGGAGGAGGAATTGAGAAACGGCAAAGAAATCCCAAGTATACACAAAATTAAAGATTGTCGTATCCTCGCTTGTCCCATGTCGTAGGAATTTGAATTAGCCTCCCAAAGACCGCAAGAATCGACTAATCCGATAAATAACGAAGGAGATATTGCCAAACAAAGGGCATGTGCCGACAAAGAAGCCGATCGAGGCCTCCTCTAATTGCGCTGCCTTCACCTCACATTTACCACAAACTGCTTTGACCATATCTCCTTCAAGTATTTATCCGATTGGGCCGATTCTCAAGCATCGAAAACCTTATTCAAGGCCTACAATCGTATGTGATCAAATCTCAATTATGCATCTGAATTCAAAACTTCCAACTTTAGGTGATTTCCCCTAGGGGTACCCCTAAGTAAAATCACCTAAAAGATTTTCGAAATAAAAGTCCAATTTTTTTATCCAGGATTACACGGTTATTTATTTGTAGTATCCCGTGATGAGTTTTTGTTATTTTCAAGAGTCTATCACATGTAGATCCGTCGAATATATCCCGGAATGTGCCCTTCCTTTTTTTTGAGCCCCCCAACATGATTACGGGAACCAAATTTCGATTTTTATTTTCTAGATCTATAGGACTTTGAACAAGCTTTCCAACGCCGCTTGATTCGACCCAATCGGACGAATAACGAAGGAGATATGGCCAAAATAATGGAGGAGGAGGAATTGAGAAACGGCAAAGAAATCCCAAAGTATACACAAAATTAAAGATTGTCGTATCCTGCTTGTCCCATGTCGTAGGAATTTGAATTAGCCTCCCAAAGACCGCAAGAATCGACTCAATCCGATAAATAACGAAGGAGATATTGCCAAAACAAAGGGCATGTGCCGACAAAGAAGCCGATCGGAGGCCTCCTCTAATTGCGCTGCCTTCACCTCACATTTACCACAAACTGCTTTGACCATATCTCCTTCGTTACTTATCCGATTGGGCCGATTCTCAAGCATCGAAAACCTTATTCAAGGCCTACAATCGTATGTGATCAAATCTCGATTATGCATCTGAATTCAAAACTTCAACTTTAGGTGATTTCCCTAGGGTACCCCTAAGTAAAATCACCTAAAAGATTTTCAAATAAAAGTCCAATTTTTTTATCCAGGATTACACGGTTATTTATTTGTAGTATCCCGTGATGAGTTTTTGTTATTTTCAAGAGTCTATCACATGTAGATCCGTCGAATATATTCCAGAATGTGCCCTTCCTTTTTTTTGAGCCCCCAACATGATTATGGGAACCAAATTTCGATTTTTATTTTCTAGATCTATAGACTTTGAACAAGCTTTCCAACGCCGCTTGATTCGACCCAATCGGACGAATAACGAAGGAGATATGGCCAAAATAATGGAGGAGGAGGAATTGAGAAACGGCAAAGAAATCCCAAGTATACACAAAATTAAAGATTGTCGTATCCTCGCTTGTCCCATGTCGTAGGAATTTGAATTAGCCTCCCAAAGACCGCAAGAATCGACCTAATCCGATAAATAACGAAGGAGATATTGCCAAAACAAGGGCATGTGCCGACAAAGAAGCCGATCGGAGGCCTCCTCTAATTGCGCTGCCTTCACCTCACATTTACCACAAACTGCTTTGACCATATCTCCTTCGTTACTTATCCGATTGGGCCGATTCTCAAGCATCAAAACCTTATTCAAGGCCTACAACCGTATGTGATCAAATCTCGATTATGCATCTGAATTCAAAACTTCCAACTTTAGGTGATTTCCTAGGGGTACCCCTAAGTAAAATCACCTAAAAGATTTTCAAATAAAAGTCCAATTTTTTTATCCAGATTACACGGTTATTTATTTGTAGTATCCCGTGATGAGTTTTTGTTATTTTCAAGAGTCTATCACATGTAGATCCGTCGAATATATTCCAGAATGTGCCCTTCCTTTTTTTTGAGCCCCCAACATGATTATGGGAACCAAATTTCGATTTTTATTTTCTAGATCTATAGACTTTGAACAAGCTTTCCAACGCCGCTTGATTCGACCCAATCGGACGAATAACGAAGGAGATATGGCCAAAATAATGGAGGAGGAGGAATTGAGAAACGGCAAAGAAATCCCAAGTATACACAAAATTAAAGATTGTCGTATCTCGCTTGTCCCATGTCGTAGGAATTTGAATTAGCCTCCCAAAGACCGCAAGAATCGACCTAATCCGATAAATAACGAAGGAGATATTGCCAAAACAAAGGGCATGTGCCGACAAAGAAGCCGATCGAGGCCTCCTCTAATTGCGCTGCCTTCACCTCACATTTACCACAAACTGCTTTGACCATATCTCCTTCAAGTTATTTATCCGATTGGGCCGATTCTCAAGCATCGAAAACCTTATTCAAGGCCTACAACCGTATGTGATCAAATCTCGATTATGCATCTGAATTCAAAACTTCCAACTTTAGGTGATTTCCTAGGTACCCCTAAGTAAAATCACCTAAAAGATTTTCGAAATAAAAGTCCAATTTTTTTATCCACGATTACACGGTTATTTATTTGTAGTATCCCGTGATGAGTTTTTGTTATTTTCAAGAGTCTATCACATGTAGATCCGTCGAATATATCCCGGAATATGCCCTTTCTTTTTTTTGAGCCCCCCAACATGATTACGGGAACCAAATTTCAATTTTTATTTTCTAGATCTATAGGACTTTGAACAAGCTTTCCAACTCCACTTGATTCGACCCAATTGGACGAATAACGAAGGAGATATGGCCAAAATAATGGAGTAGGAGGAATTGAAAAACGGCAAAGAAATCTCGAAGTATACCCAAAATTAAAGATTGTCGTATCCTGCTTGTCCCATGTCGTAGGAATTTGAATTAGCCTCCCAAAGACCGCAAGAATCGACTAATCCGATAAATAACGAAGGAGATATTGCCAAAACAGGGCATGTGCCGACAAAGAAGCCGATCGAGGCCTCCTCTAATTGCGCTGCCTTCACCTCACATTTACCACAAACTGCTTTGACCATATCTCCTTCGTTACTTATCCGATTGGGCCGATTCTCAAGCATCGAAAACCTTATTCAAGGCCTACAATCGTATGTGATCAAATCTCGATTATGCATCTGAATTCAAAACTTCCAACTTTAGGTGATTTCCTAGGGTACCCCTAAGTAAAATTACCTAAAAGATTTTCGAAATAAAAGTCCAATTTTTTTATCCAAGATTACATGTTTATTTATTTGTAGTATCCCGTGATGAGTTTTTGTTATTTTCAAGAGTCTATCACGTGTAGATCCGTCGAATATATCTCAGAATGTGCCCTTCCTTTTTTGAGCCCCCCAACATGATTACAGGAACCAAATTTCGATTTTTATTTTTAGATCTATAGGACTTTGAACAAGCTTTCCAACGCCGCTTGATTCGATCCAATCGGGCAAATAACGAAGGAGATATGGCCAAAATAATGGAGGAGGAAGAATTGAGAAACGGCAAAGAAATCCCGAAGTATACACAAAATTAAAGATTGTCGTATCCCGCTTGTCCCATGTCGTAGGAATTTGAATTAGCCTCCCAAAGACCGCAAGAATCGACCTAATCCGATAAATAACGAAGGAGATATTGCCAAAACAGGGCATGTGCCGACAAAGAAGCCGATCGAGGCCTCCTCTAATTGCGCTGCCTTCACCTCACATTTACCACAAACTCTTTTGACCATATCTCCTTCGTTATTTATCCGATTGGGCCGATTCTCAAGCATCAAAACCTTATTCAAGGCCTACAATCGTATGTGATCAAATCTCGATTATGCATCTCAATTCAAAACTTCCAACTTTAGGTGATTTCCCTAGGTACCCCTAAGTAAAATCACCTAAAATATTTTCGAAATAAAAGTCCAATTTTTTTATCCAGGATTACACGGTTATTTATTTGTAGTATCCCGTGATGAGTTTTTGTTATTTTCAAGAGTCTATCACATGTAGATCCGTCGAATATATTCCGGAATGTGCCCTTCCTTTTTTTTGAGCCCCCAACATGATTATGGGAACCAAATTTCGATTTTTATTTTATAGATCTATAGATCTTTGAACATGCTTTCCATCTCCACTTGATTCGACCCAATCGGAAGAATAACGAAGGAGATATTGCCAAAATAATTGTGGAGGAGGAATTGAGAAACGGCTAAGAAATCCCAAGTATACACAAAATTAAAGATTGTCGTATCCTCGCTTGTCCCATGTCGTAGGAATTTGAATTAGCCTCCCAAAGACCGCAAGAATCGACTCAATCCGATAAATAACGAAGGAGATATTGCCAAAACAAAGGGCATGTGCCGACAAAGAAGCCGATCGAGGCCTCCTCTAATTGCGCTGCCTTCACCTCACATTTACCACAAACTGCTTTGACCATATCTCCTTCAAGCATTTATCCGATTGGGCCGATTCTCAAGCATCGAAAACCTTATTCAAGGCCTACAATCGTATGTGATCAAATCTCGATTATGCATCTCAATTCAAAACTTCCAACTTTAGGTGATTTCCTAGGGTACCCCTAAGTAAAATCACCTAAAAGATTTTCAAATAAAAGTCCAATTTTTTTATCCAGATTACACGGTTATTTATTTGTAGTATCCCGTGATGAGTTTTTGTTATTTTCAAGAGTCTATCACATGTAGATCCGTCGAATATATCCCTAATGTGCCCTTCCTTTTTTGAGCCCCCAACATGATTATGGGAACCAAATTTCGATTTTTATTTTCTAGATCTATAGACTTTGAACAAGCTTTCCAACGCCGCTTGATTCGACCCAATCGGACGAATAACGAAGGAGATATGGCCAAAATAATGGAGGAGGAGGAATTGAGAAACGGCAAAGAAATCCCAAGTATACACAAAATTAAAGATTGTCGTATCCTCGCTTGTCCCATGTCGTAGGAATTTGAATTAGCCTCCCAAAGACCGCAAGAATCGACCTAATCCGATAAATAACGAAGGAGATATTGCCAAAACAAAGGGCATGTGCCGACAAAGAAGCCGATCGAGGCCTCCTCTAATTGCGCTGCCTTCACCTCACATTTACCACAAACTGCTTTGACCATATCTCCTTCGTTACTTATCCGATTGGGCCGATTCTCAAGCATCGAAAACCTTATTCAAGGCCTACAATCGTATGTGATCAAATCTCGATTATGCATCTGAATTCAAAACTTCCAACTTTAGGTGATTTCCCTAGGGTACCCCTAAGTAAAATCACCTAAAAGATTTTCAAATAAAAGTCCAATTTTTTTATCCAGGATTACACGGTTATTTATTTGTAGTATCCCGTGATGAGTTTTTGTTATTTTCAAGAGTCTATCACATGTAGATCCGTCGAGTATATCCCGGAATATGCCCTTCCTTTTTTTTGAGCCCCCCAACATGATTACGGGAACCAAATTTCGATTTTTATTTTCTAGATCTATAAAACTTTGAACAAGCTTTCCAACGCCGCTTGATTCGACCCAATCGGACGAATAACGAAGGAGATATGGCCAAAATAATCGAGGAGGAGGAATTGAGAAACAACAAAGAAATCCCGAAGTATATACAAAATTAAAGATTGTCGTATCCTGCTTGTCCCATGTCGTAGGAATTTGAATTAGCCTCCCAAAGACCGCAAGAATCGACCTAATCCGATAAATAACGAAGGAGATATTGCCAAATCAGTGGCATGTGCCGGACAAAGAAGCCGATCGAGGCCTCCTCTAATTGCGCTGCCTTCACCTCACATTTACCACAAACTCTTTTGACCATATCTCCTTCACATTTATCCGATTGGGCCGATTCTCAAGCATCGAAAACCTTATTCAAGGCCTACAATCGTATGTGATCAAATCTCGATTATGCATCTGAATTCAAAACTTCCAACTTTAGGTGATTTCCTAGGGGTACCCCTAAGTAAAATCACCTAAAAGATTTTCAAATAAAAGTCCAATTTTTTTATCCAGATTACACGGTTATTTATTTGTAGTATCCCGTGATGAGTTTTTGTTATTTTCAAGAGTCTATCACATGTAGATCCGTCGAATATATCCCTAATGTGCCCTTCCTTTTTTGAGCCCCCAACATGATTACGGGAACCAAATTTCGATTTTTATTTTCTAGATCTATAGACTTTGAACAAGCTTTCCAACGCCGCTTGATTCGACCCAATCGGACGAATAACGAAGGAGATATGGCCAAAATAATGGAGGAGGAGGAATTGAGAAACGGCAAAGAAATCCCAAGTATACACAAAATTAAAGATTGTCGTATCCCGCTTGTCCCATGTCGTAGGAATTTGAATTAGCCTCCCAAAGACCGCAAGAATCGACTCAATCCGATAAATAACGAAGGAGATATTGCCAAAACAAGGGCATGTGCCGACAAAGAAGCCGATCGGAGGCCTCCTCTAATTGCGCTGCCTTCACCTCACATTTACCACAAACTGCTTTGACCATATCTCCTTCACATTTATCCGATTGGGCCGATTCTCAAGCATCGAAAACCTTATTCAAGGCCTACAATCGTATGTGATCAAATCTCGATTATGCATCTGAATTCAAAACTTCAACTTTAGGTGATTTCTAGGTACCCCTAAGTAAAATCACCTAAAAGATTTTCAAATAAAAGTCCAATTTTTTTATCCAGATTACACTGCTATTTATTTGTAGTATCCCGTGATGAGTTTTTGTTATTTTCAAGAGTCTATCACTTGGAGATCCGTCGAATATATTCCGTAATGTGCCCTTCCTTTTTTTTGAGCCCCCAACATGATTATGGGAACCAAATTTCGATTTTTATTTTCTAAATCTATAGGACTTTGAACAAGCTTTCCAACGCCGCTTGATTCGACCCAATCGGACGAATAACGAAGGAGATATGGCCAAAATAATGGAGGAGGAGGAATTGAGAAACGGCAAAGAAATCCCAAGTATACACAAAATTAAAGATTGTCGATCTCGCTTGTCCCATGTCGTAGGAATTTGAATTAGCCTCCCAAAGACCGCAAGAATCGACTCAATCCGATAAATAACGAAGGAGATATTGCCAAAACAAAGGGCATGTGCCGACAAAGAAGCCGATCGAGGCCTCCTCTAATTGCGCTGCCTTCACCTCACATTTACCACAAACTGCTTTGACCATATCTCCTTCGTTACTTATCCGATTGGGCCGATTCTCAAGCATCGAAAACCTTATTCAAGGCCTACAATCGTATGTGATCAAATCTCGATTATGCATCTGAATTCAAAACTTCCAACTTTAGGTGATTTCCTAGGGTACCCCTCAGTAAAATCACCTAAAAGATTTTCGAAATAAAAGTCCAATTTTTTTATCCAGGATTACACGGTTATTTATTTGTAGTATCCCGTGATGAGTTTTTGTTATTTTCAAGAGTCTATCACATGTAGATCCGTCGAATATATTCCCGGAATGTGCCCTTCCTTTTTTTTGAGCCCCCAACATGATTATGGGAACCAAATTTCGATTTTTATTTTCTAAATCTATAGGACTTTGAACAAGCTTTCCAACGCCGCTTGATTCGACCCAATCGGACGAATAACGAAGGAGATATGGCCAAAATAATGGAGGAGGAGGAATTGAGAAACGGCAAAGAAATCCCAAGTATACACAAACTTAAAGATTGTCGTATCCTGCTTGTCCCATGTCGTAGGAATTTGAATTAGCCTCCCAAAGACCGCAAGAATCGACCTAATCCGATAAATAACGAAGGAGATATTGCCAAAACAAGGGCATGTGCCGACAAAGAAGCCGATCGAGGCCTCCTCTAATTGCGCTGCCTTCACCTCACATTTACCACAAACTGCTTTGACCATATCTCCTTCGTTACTTATCCGATTGGGCCGATTCTCAAGCATCGAAAACCTTATTCAAGGCCTACAATCGTATGTGATCAAATCTCGATTATGCATCTGAATTCAAAACTTCCAACTTTAGGTGATTTCCCCTAGGGGTACCCCTAAGTAAAATCACCTAAAAGATTTTCGAAATAAAAGTCCAATTTTTTTATCCAGGATTACACGGTTATTTATTTGTAGTATCCCGTGACGAGTTTTTGTTATTTTCAAGAGTCGATCACATGTAGATCCGTCGAATATATCTCGGAATATGCCCTTCCTTTTTTTTGAGCCCCCCAACATGATTACGGGAACCAAATTTCGATTTTTATTTTCTAGATCTATAGGACTTTGAACAATCTTTCCAACGCTGCTTGATTCGACCCAATTGGAAGAATAACGAAGGAGATATGGCCAACATAATGGAGTAGGAGGAATTGAGAAACGGCAAAGAAATCCCGAAGTATACACAAAATTAAAGATTGTCGTATCCTGCTTGTCCCATGTCGTAGGAATTTGAATTAGCCTCCCAGCACCACAAGAATCGACCCAATCCGATAAATAACGAAGGAGATATTGCCAAAACAGTGGTATGTGCCGGACAAAGAAGCTGATCGGAGGCCTCCTCTAATTGCGCTGCCTTCACCTCACATTTACCACAAACTGCTTTGACCATATCTCCTTCAGTATTTATCCGATTGGGCCGATTCTCGAAGCATCGAAAACCTTATTCAAGGCCTACAATCGTATGTGATCAAATCTCGATTATGCATCTCAATTCAAAACTTCCAACTTTAGGTGATTTCCTAGGGTACCCCTAAGTAAAATCACCTAAAAGATTTTCAAATAAAAGTCCAATTTTTTTATCCAGATTACACGGTTATTTATTTGTAGTATCCCGTGATGAGTTTTTGTTATTTTCAAGAGTCTATCACATGTAGATCCGTCGAATATATCCCTAATGTGCCCTTCCTTTTTTGAGCCCCCAACATGATTACGGGAACCAAATTTCGATTTTTATTTTCTAGATCTATAGACTTTGAACAAGCTTTCCAACGCCGCTTGATTCGACCCAATCGGACGAATAACGAAGGAGATATGGCCAAAATAATGGAGGAGGAGGAATTGAGAAACGGCAAAGAAATCCCAAGTATACACAAAATTAAAGATTGTCGTATCCCGCTTGTCCCATGTCGTAGGAATTTGAATTAGCCTCCCAAAGACCGCAAGAATCGACTCAATCCGATAAATAACGAAGGAGATATTGCCAAAACAAAGGGCATGTGCCGACAAAGAAGCCGATCGAGGCCTCCTCTAATTGCGCTGCCTTCACCTCACATTTACCACAAACTGCTTTGACCATATCTCCTTCAAGTATTTATCCGATTGGGCCGATTCTCAAGCATCGAAAACCTTATTCAAGGCCTACAATCGTATGTGATCAAATCTCGATTATGCATCTGAATTCAAACTTCCAACTTTAGGTGATTTCCTAGGTACCCCTAAGTAAAATCACCTAAAAGATTTTCAAATAAAAGTCCAATTTTTTTATCCAGATTACACGGTTATTTATTTGTAGTATCCCGTGATGAGTTTTTGTTATTTTCAAGAGTCTATCACATGTAGATCCGTCGAATATATCCCTAATGTGCCCTTCCTTTTTTTTGAGCCCCCAACATGATTATGGGAACCAAATTTCGATTTTTATTTTCTAGATCTATAGACTTTGAACAAGCTTTCCAACGCCGCTTGATTCGACCCAATCGGACGAATAACGAAGGAGATATGGCCAAAATAATGGAGGAGGAGGAATTGAGAAACGGCAAAGAAATCCCAAGTATACACAAAATTAAAGATTGTCGTATCTCGCTTGTCCCATGTCGTAGGAATTTGAATTAGCCTCCCAAAGACCGCAAGAATCGACTCAATCCGATAAATAACGAAGGAGATATTGCCAAAACAAAGGGCATGTGCCGACAAAGAAGCCGATCGAGGCCTCCTCTAATTGCGCTGCCTTCACCTCACATTTACAACAAACAGATTTGACCATAACTCCTTCGTTACTAAACCGTTTGGGCCGATTCTCAAGCATCGAAAACCTTATTCAAGGCCTACAATCGTATGTGATCAAATCTCGATTATGCATCTGAATTCAAAACTTCCAACTTTAGGTGATTTCCCCTAGGGGTACCCCTAAGTAAAATCACCTAAAAGATTTTCGAAAGAAAAGTCCAATTTTTTTATCCAGGATTACACGGTTATTTATTTGTAGTATCCCGTGATGAGGTTTTGTTATTTTCAAGAGTCTATCACATGTAGATCCGTCGAATATATCTCGGAATATGCCCTTCCTTTTTTTTGAGCCCCCCAACGTGATTATGGGAACCAAATTTCGATTTTTATTTTCTAGATCTATAGGACTTTGAACAAGCTTCTCAACGCCGCTTGATTCGACCCAATCGGACGAATAACGAAGGAGATATGGCCAACATAATGGAGTAGGAGGAATTGAGAAACGGCAAAGAAATCCCAAAGTATACACAAAATTAAAGATTGTCGTATCCTGCTTGTCCCATGTCGTAGGAATTTGAATTAGCCTCCCAAAGACCGCAAGAATCGACTAATCCGATAAATAACGAAGGAGATATTGCCAAAACAAAGGGCATGTGCCGACAAAGAAGCCGATCGAGGCCTCCTCTAATTGCGCTGCCTTCACCTCACATTTACCACAAACTGCTTTGACCATATCTCCTTCAAGTATTTATCCGATTGGGCCGATTCTCAAGCATCGAAAACCTTATTCAAGGCCTACAATCGTATGTGATCAAATCTCGATTATGCATCTGAATTCAAAACTTCCAACTTTAGGTGATTTCCTAGGGTACCCCTAAGTAAAATCACCTAAAAGATTTTCAAATAAAAGTCCAATTTTTTTATCCAGATTACACGGTTATTTATTTGTAGTATCCCGTGATGAGTTTTTGTTATTTTCAAGAGTCTATCACATGTAGATCCGTCGAATATATCCCTAATGTGCCCTTCCTTTTTTGAGCCCCCAACATGATTATGGGAACCAAATTTCGATTTTTATTTTCTAGATCTATAGACTTTGAACAAGCTTTCCAACGCCGCTTGATTCGACCCAATCGGACGAATAACGAAGGAGATATGGCCAAAATAATGGAGGAGGAGGAATTGAGAAACGGCAAAGAAATCCCAAGTATACACAAAATTAAAGATTGTCGTATCCTCGCTTGTCCCATGTCGTAGGAATTTGAATTAGCCTCCCAAAGACCGCAAGAATCGACCTAATCCGATAAATAACGAAGGAGATATTGCCAAAACAAAGGGCATGTGCCGACAAAGAAGCCGATCGAGGCCTCCTCTAATTGCGCTGCCTTCACCTCACATTTACCACAAACTGCTTTGACCATATCTCCTTCGTTATTTATCCGATTGGGCCGATTCTCAAGCATCAAAACCTTATTCAAGGCCTACAATCGTATGTGATCAAATCTCGATTATGCATCTCAATTCAAAACTTCCAACTTTAGGTGATTTCTAGGTACCCCTGAGTAAAATCACCTAAAAGATTTTCGAAATAAAAGTCCAATTTTTTTATCCAGGATTACACGGTTATTTATTTGTAGTATCCCGTGATGAGTTTTTGTTATTTTCAAGAGTCTATCACATGTAGATCCGTCGAATATATTCCGGAATGTGACCTTCCTTTTTTTTGAGCCCCCAACATGATTATGGGAACCAAATTTCGATTTTTATTTTCTAGATCTATAGACTTTGAACAAGCTTTCCAACGCCGCTTGATTCGACCCAATCGGACGAATAACGAAGGAGATATGGCCAAAATAATGGAGGAGGAGGAATTGAGAAACGGCAAAGAAATCCCAAGTATACACAAAATTAAAGATTGTCGTATCTCGCTTGTCCCATGTCGTAGGAATTTGAATTAGCCTCCCAAAGACCGCAAGAATCGACCTAATCCGATAAATAACGAAGGAGATATTGCCAAAACAAAGGGCATGTGCCGACAAAGAAGCCGATCGAGGCCTCCTCTAATTGCGCTGCCTTCACCTCACATTTACCACAAACTGCTTTGACCATATCTCCTTCACATTTATCCGATTGGGCCGATTCTCAAGCATCAAAACCTTATTCAAGGCCTACAACCGTATGTGATCAAATCTCGATTATGCATCTCAATTCAAAACTTAACTTTAGGTGATTTCTAGGGGTACCCCTAAGTAAAATCACCTAAAAGATTTTCGAAATAAAAGTCCAATTTTTTTATCCAGGATTACACGGTTATTTATTTGTAGTATCCCGTGATGAGTTTTTGTTATTTTCAAGAGTCTATCACATGTAGATCCGTCGAATATATTCCAGAATGTGCCCTTCCTTTTTTTTGAGCCCCCAACATGATTATGGGAACCAAATTTCGATTTTTATTTTCTAAATCTATAGGACTTTGAACAAGCTTTCCAACGCCACTTGATTCGACCCAATTGGACGAATAACGAAGGAGATATGGCCAAAATAATGGAGTAGGAGGAATTGAGAAACGGCAAAGAAATCTCGAAGTATACACAAAATTAAAGATTGTCGTATCCTGCTTGTCCCATGTCGTAGGAATTTGAATTAGCCTCCCAGCACCGCAAGAATCGACTCAATCCGATAAATAACGACGGAGATATTGCCAAAACAAAGGGCATGTGCCGACAAAGAAGCCGATCGAGGCCTCCTCTAATTGCGCTGCCTTCACCTCACATTTACCACAAACTGCTTTGACCATATCTCCTTCACATTTATCCGATTGGGCCGATTCTCAAGCATCAAAACCTTATTCAAGGCCTACAATCGTATGTGATCAAATCTCGATTATGCATCTGAATTCAAAACTTCAACTTTAGGTGATTTCCCCTAGGGGTACCCCTAAGTAAAATCACCTAAAAGATTTTCGAAATAAATGTCCAATTTTTTTATCCAGGATTACACGGTTATTTATTTGTAGTATCCTGTGATGAGTTTTTGTTATTTTCAAGAGTCTATCACATGTAGATCCGTCGAATATATTCCGGAATGTGCCCTTCCTTTTTTTTGAGCCCCCAACATGATTATGGGAACCAAATTTCGATTTTTATTTTCTAAATGTATAGGACTTTGAACAAGCTTTCCAACGCCGCTTGATTCGACCCAATCGGACGAATAACGAAGGAGATATGGCCAAAATAATGGAGGAGGAGGAATTGAGAAACGGCAAAGAAATCCCGAAGTATACACAAAATTAAAGATTGTCGTATCTCGCTTGTCCCATGTCGTAGGAATTTGAATTAGCCTCCCAAAGACCGCAAGAATCGACCTAATCCGATAAATAACGAAGGAGATATTGCCAAAACAGGGCATGTGCCGACAAAGAAGCCGATCGAGGCCTCCTCTAATTGCGCTGCCTTCACCTCACATTTACCACAAACTGCTTTGACCATATCTCCTTCATATTTATCCGATTGGGCCGATTCTCAAGCATCGAAAACCTTATTCAAGGCCTACAATCGTATGTGATCAAATCTCGATTATGCATCTGAATTCAAAACTTCCAACTTTAGGTGATTTCCTAGGGTACCCCTAAGTAAAATCACCTAAAAGATTTTCAAATAAAAGTCCAATTTTTTTATCCAGATTACACGGTTATTTATTTGTAGTATCCCGTGATGAGTTTTTGTTATTTTCAAGAGTCTATCACATGTAGATCCGTCGAATATATCCCTAATGTGCCCTTCCTTTTTTTTGAGCCCCCAACATGATTATGGGAACCAAATTTCGATTTTTATTTTCTAGATCTATAGACTTTGAACAAGCTTTCCAACGCCGCTTGATTCGACCCAATCGGACGAATAACGAAGGAGATATGGCCAAAATAATGGAGGAGGAGGAATTGAGAAACGGCAAAGAAATCCCAAGTATACACAAAATTAAAGATTGTCGTATCTCGCTTGTACGATGTCGTAGTAATTTGAATTAGCCTCCCAAAGACCGCAAGAATCGACCTAATCCGATAAATAACGAAGGAGATATTGCCAAAACAAAGGGCATGTGCCGACAAAGAAGCCGATCGAGGCCTCCTCTAATTGCGCTGCCTTCACCTCACATTTACCACAAACTGCTTTGACCATATCTCCTTCAAGTACTTATCCGGTTGGGCCGATTCTCGAAGCATAGAAAACCTTATTCGAAGGCCTACAACTGTATGTGATCAAATCTCGATTATGCATCTGAATTCAAACCTTCCAACTTTAGGTGATTTCCCCTAGGGGTACCCCTAAGTAAAATCACCTAAAATATTTTCGAAATAAAAGTCCAATTTTTTTATCCAGGATTACACGGTTATTTATTTGTAGTATCCCGTGATGAGTTTTTGTTATTTTCAAGAGTCTATCACATGTAGATCCGTCGAATATATTCTGGAATGTGCCCTTCCTTTTTTTTGAGCCCCCAACATGATTACAGGAACCAAATTTCGATTTTTATTTTCTAGATCTATAGGACTTTGAACAAGCTTTCCAACGCCGCTTGATTCGACCCAATCGGACGAATAACGAAGGAGATATGGCCAAAATAATGGAGGAGGAGGAATTGAGAAACGGCAAAGAAATCCCGAAGTATACACAAAATTAAAGATTGTCGTATCCTGCTTGTCCCATGTCGTAGGAATTTGAATTAGCCTCCCAGAACCACAAGAATCGACCTAATCCGATAAATAACGAAGGAGATATTGCCAAAACAGTGGCATGTGCCGACAAAGAAGCCGATCGAGGCCTCCTCTAATTGCGCTGCCTTCACCTCACATTTACCACAAACTGCTTTGACCATATCTCCTTCACATTTATCCGATTGGGCCGATTCTCAAGCATCGAAAACCTTATTCAAGGCCTACAATCGTATGTGATCAAATCTCGATTATGCATCTGAATTCAAAACTCCAACTTTAGGTGATTTCTGTGGGTACCCCTAAGTAAAATCACCTAAAATATTTTCGAAATAAAAGTCCAATTTTTTTATCCAGGATTACACGGTTATTTATTTGTAGTATCCCGTGATGAGTTTTTGTTATTTTCAAGAGTCTATCACATGTAGATCCGTCGAATATATTCCGGAATGTGCCCTTCCTTTTTTTTGAGCCCCCAACATGATTATGGGAACCAAATTTCGATTTTTATTTTCTAAATCTATAGGACTTTGAACAAGCTTTCCAACGCCGCTTGATTCGACCCAATCGGACGAATAACGAAGGAGATATGGCCAAAATAATGGAGGAGGAGGAATTGAGAAACGGCAAAGAAATCCCGAAGTATACACAAAATTAAAGATTGTCGTATCCTGCTTGTCCCATGTCGTAGGAATTTGAATTAGCCTCCCAAAGACCGCAAGAATCGACCTAATCCGATAAATAACGAAGGAGATATTGCCAAAACAGGGCATGTGCCGACAAAGAAGCCGATCGGAGGCCTCCTCTAATTGCGCTGCCTTCACCTCACATTTACCACAAACTGCTTTGACCATATCTCCTTCGTTACTTATCCGATTGGGCCGATTCTCAAGCATCGAAAACCTTATTCAAGGCCTACAATCGTATGTGATCAAATCTCGATTATGCATCTGAATTCAAAACTTCCAACTTTAGGTGATTTCCCTAGGTACCCCTAAGTAAAATCACCTAAAAGATTTTCAAATAAAAGTCCAATTTTTTTATCCAGATTACACGGTTATTTATTTGTAGTATCCCGTGATGAGTTTTTGTTATTTTCAAGAGTCTATCACATGTAGATCCGTCGAATATATCCCGTAATGTGCCCTTCCTTTTTTTGAGCCCCCCAACATGATTATGGGAACCAAATTTCGATTTTTATTTTCTAGATCTATAGACTTTGAACAAGCTTTCCAACGCCGCTTGATTCGACCCAATCGGACGAATAACGAAGGAGATCTGGCCAAAATAATGGAGGAGGAGGAATTGAGAAACGGCAAAGAAATCCCAAGTATACACAAAATTAAAGATTGTCGTATCCTCGCTTGTCCCATGTCGTAGGAATTTGAATTAGCCTCCCAAAGACCGCAAGAATCGACCTAATCCGATAAATAACGAAGGAGATATTGCCAAAACAAAGGGCATGTGCCGACAAAGAAGCCGATCGAGGCCTCCTCTAATTGCGCTGCCTTCACCTCACATTTACCACAAACTGCTTTGACCATATCTCCTTCGTTACTTATCCGATTGGGCCGATTCTCAAGCATCGAAAACCTTATTCAAGGCCTACAATCGTATGTGATCAAATCTCGATTATGCATCTGAATTCAAACTTCCAACTTTAGGTGATTTCCTGTGGGTACCCCTAAGTAAAATCACCTAAAAGATTTTCAAATAAAAGTCCAATTTTTTTATCCAGATTAGACGGTTTTTTATTTGTTTTATCCCGTGATGAGTTTTTGTTTTTTTCAAGAGTCTATAACATGTTGATCCGTCGAGTTTATTCCGTTATGTGCCCTTCCTTTTTTTTGAGCCCCCTACTTGATTATGGCAACCATTTTTCGATTTTTATTTTCTAGATCTATAGACTTTGAACAAGCTTTCCAACGCCGCTTGATTCGACCCAATCGGACGAATAACGAAGGAGATATGGCCAAAATAATGGAGGAGGAGGAATTGAGAAACGGCAAAGAAATCCCAAGTATACACAAAATTAAAGATTGTCGTATCCCGCTTGTCCCATGTCGTAGGAATTTGAATTAGCCTCCCAAAGACCGCAAGAATCGACCTAATCCGATAAATAACGAAGGAGATATTGCCAAAACAGGGCATGTGCCGACAAAGAAGCCGATCGGAGGCCTCCTCTAATTGCGCTGCCTTCACCTCACATTTACCACAAACTGCTTTGACCATATCTCCTTCACATTTATCCGATTGGGCCGATTCTCAAGCATCGAAAACCTTATTCAAGGCCTACAATCGTATGTGATCAAATCTCGATTATGCATCTGAATTCAAAACTTCCAACTTTAGGTGATTTCTAGGGGTACCCCTAAGTAAAATCACCTAAAAGATTTTCAAATAAAAGTCCAATTTTTTTATCCAGGATTACACGGTTATTTATTTGTAGTATCCCGTGATGAGTTTTTGTTATTTTCAAGAGTCTATCACATGTAGATCCGTCGAATATATTCCAGAATGTGCCCTTCCTTTTTTTTGAGCCCCCAACATGATTATGGGAACCAAATTTCGATTTTTATTTTCTAGATCTATAGGACTTTGAACAAGCTTCTCAACGCCGCTTGATTCGACCCAATCGGACGAATAACGAAGGAGATATGGCCAACATAATGGAGTAGGAGGAATTGAGAAACGGCAAAGAAATCCCAAAGTATACACAAAATTAAAGATTGTCGTATCTCGCTTGTCCCATGTCGTAGGAATTTGAATTAGCCTCCCAAAGACCGCAAGAATCGACTCAATCCGATAAATAACGAAGGAGATATTGCCAAAACAAAGGGCATGTGCCGACAAAGAAGCCGATCGGAGGCCTCCTCTAATTGCGCTGCCTTCACCTCACATTTACCACAAACTGCTTTGACCATATCTCCTTCGTTATTTATCCGATTGGGCCGATTCTCAAGCATCGAAAACCTTATTCAAGGCCTACAATCGTATGTGATCAAATCTCGATTATGCATCTGAATTCAAAACTTCCAACTTTAGGTGATTTCCTAGGTACCCCTAAGTAAAATCACCTAAAAGATTTTCAAATAAAAGTCCAATTTTTTTATCCAGATTACACGGTTATTTATTTGTAGTATCCCGTGATGAGTTTTTGTTATTTTCAAGAGTCTATCACATGTAGATCCGTCGAATATATCCCTAATGTGCCCTTCCTTTTTTGAGCCCCCAACATGATTATGGGAACCAAATTTCGATTTTTATTTTCTAGATCTATAGACTTTGAACAAGCTTTCCAACGCCGCTTGATTCGACCCAATCGGACGAATAACGAAGGAGATATGGCCAAAATAATGGAGGAGGAGGAATTGAGAAACGGCAAAGAAATCCCAAGTATACACAAAATTAAAGATTGTCGTATCCTCGCTTGTCCCATGTCGTAGGAATTTGAATTAGCCTCCCAAAGACCGCAAGAATCGACTCAATCCGATAAATAACGAAGGAGATATTGCCAAAACAAAGGGCATGTGCCGACAAAGAAGCCGATCGAGGCCTCCTCTAATTGCGCTGCCTTCACCTCACATTTACCACAAACTGCTTTGACCATATCTCCTTCATATTTATCCGATTGGGCCGATTCTCAAGCATCAAAACCTTATTCAAGGCCTACAATCGTATGTGATCAAATCTCGATTATGCATCTGAATTCAAAACTTCAACTTTAGGTGATTTCCTAGGTACCCCTAAGTAAAATCACCTAAAATATTTTCGAAATAAAAGTCCAATTTTTTTATCCAGGATTACACGGTTATTTATTTGTAGTATCCCGTGATGAGTTTTTGTTATTTTCAAGAGTCTATCACATGTAGATCCGTCGAATATATTCCAGAATGTGCCCTTCCTTTTTTTTGAGCCCCCAACATGATTATGGGAACCAAATTTCGATTTTTATTTTCTAAATCTATAGGACTTTGAACAAGCTTTCCAACGCCGCTTGATTCGACCCAATCGGACGAATAACGAAGGAGATATGGCCAAAATAATGGAGGAGGAGGAATTGAGAAACGGCAAAGAAATCCCGAAGTATACACAAAATTAAAGATTGTCGTATCTCGCTTGTCCCATGTCGTAGGAATTTGAATTAGCCTCCCAAAGACCGCAAGAATCGACTCAATCCGATAAATAACGATGGAGATATTGCCAAACAAAGGGCATGTGCCGACAAAGAAGCCGATCGAGGCCTCCTCTAATTGCGCTGCCTTCACCTCACATTTACCACAAACTGCTTTGACCATATCTCCTTCAAGTATTTATCCGATTGGGCCGATTCTCAAGCATCGAAAACCTTATTCAAGGCCTACAATCGTATGTGATCAAATCTCGATTATGCATCTGAATTCAAAACTTCAACTTTAGGTGATCTCCTAGGGGTACCCCTCAGTAAAATCACCTAAAAGATTTTCGAAATAAAAGTCCAATTTTTTTATCCAGGATTACACGGTTATTTATTCGTAGTATCCCGTGATGAGTTTTTGTTATTTTCAAGAGTCTATCACATGTAGATCCATCGAATATATCCCTAATGTGCCCTTCCTTTTTTGAGCCCCCAGTATGATTATGGGAACCAAATTTCGATTTTTATTTTCTAGATATATAGGACTTTGAACAAGCTTTCCAACGCCGCTTGATTCGACCCAATCGGACGAATAACTAAGGAGATATGGCCAAAATAATGGAGGAGGAGGAATTGAGAAACGGCAAAGAAATCCCAAAGTATACACAAAATTAAAGATTGTCGTATCCCGCTTGTCCCATGTCGTAGGAATTTGAATTAGCCTCCCAAAGACCGCAAGAATCGACCTAATCCGATAAATAACGAAGGAGATATTGCCAAAACAAAGGGCATGTGCCGACAAAGAAGCCGATCGAGGCCTCCTCTAATTGCGCTGCCTTCACCTCACATTTACCACAAACTGCTTTGACCATATCTCCTTCGTTATTTATCCGATTGGGCCGATTCTCAAGCATCAAAACCTTATTCAAGGCCTACAATCGTATGTGATCAAATCTCGATTATGCATCTGAATTCAAAACTTCCAACTTTAGGTGATTTCCCTAGGTACCCCTAAGTAAAATCACCTAAAAGATTTTCAAATAAAAGTCCAATTTTTTTATCCAGATTACACGGTTATTTATTTGTAGTATCCCGTGATGAGTTTTTGTTATTTTCAAGAGTCTATCACATGTAGATCCGTCGAATATATTCCAGAATGTGCCCTTCCTTTTTTTTGAGCCCCCAACATGATTATGGGAACCAAATTTCGATTTTTATTTTCTAGATCTATAGACTTTGAACAAGCTTTCCAACGCCGCTTGATTCGACCCAATCGGACGAATAACGAAGGAGATATGGCCAAAATAATGGAGGAGGAGGAATTGAGAAACGGCAAAGAAATCCCAAGTATACACAAAATTAAAGATTGTCGTATCTCGCTTGTCCCATGTCGTAGGAATTTGAATTAGCCTCCCAAAGACCGCAAGAATCGACCTAATCCGATAAATAACGAAGGAGATATTGCCAAAACAAAGGGCATGTGCCGACAAAGAAGCCGATCGAGGCCTCCTCTAATTGCGCTGCCTTCACCTCACATTTACCACAAACTGCTTTGACCATATCTCCTTCGTTACTTATCCGATTGGGCCGATTCTCAAGCATCGAAAACCTTATTCAAGGCCTACAATCGTATGTGATCAAATCTCGATTATGCATCTCAATTCAAAACTTCCAACTTTAGGTGATTTCCTAGGGTACCCTAAGTAAAATCACCTAAAAGATTTTCAAATAAAAGTCCAATTTTTTTATCCAGATTACACTGCTATTTATTTGTAGTATCCCGTGATGAGTTTTTGTTATTTTCAAGAGTCTATCACATGTAGATCCGTCGAATATATCCCTAATGTGCCCTTCCTTTTTTGAGCCCCCAACATGATTATGGGAACCAAATTTCGATTTTTATTTTCTAGATCTATAGACTTTGAACAAGCTTTCCAACGCCGCTTGATTCGACCCAATCGGACGAATAACGAAGGAGATATGGCCAAAATAATGGAGGAGGAGGAATTGAGAAACGGCAAAGAAATCCCAAGTATACACAAAATTAAAGATTGTCGTATCCTCGCTTGTCCCATGTCGTAGGAATTTGAATTAGCCTCCCAAAGACCGCAAGAATCGACTCAATCCGATAAATAACGAAGGAGATATTGCCAAACAAAGGGCATGTGCCGACAAAGAAGCCGATCGGAGGCCTCCTCTAATTGCGCTGCCTTCACCTCACATTTACCACAAACTGCTTTGACCATATCTCCTTCGTTATTTATCCGATTGGGCCGATTCTCAAGCATCAAAACCTTATTCAAGGCCTACAATCGTATGTGATCAAATCTCGATTATGCATCTGAATTCAAAACTTCCAACTTTAGGTGATTTCCTAGGTACCCCTAAGTAAAATCACCTAAAAGATTTTCAAATAAAAGTCCAATTTTTTTATCCAGATTACACGGTTATTTATTTGTAGTATCCCGTGATGAGTTTTTGTTATTTTCAAGAGTCTATCACATGTAGATCCGTCGAATATATTCCGGAATGTGCCCTTCCTTTTTTTTGAGCCCCCAACATGATTATGGGAACCAAATTTCGATTTTTATTTTATAAATCTATAGGACTTTGAACAAGCTTTCCAACGCCGCTTGATTCAACCCAATCGGATTTAATAACGAAGGAGATATGGCCAAAATAATGGAGGAGGAGGAATTGAGAAACGGCAAAGAAATCCCAAGTATACACAAAATTAAAGATTGTCGTATCCTCGCTTGTCCCATGTCGTAGGAATTTGAATTAGCCTCCAAAGACCGCAAGAATCGACTCAATCCGATAAATAACGAAGGAGATATTGCCAAAACAAAGGGCATGTGCCGACAAAGAAGCCGATCGAGGCCTCCTCTAATTGCGCTGCCTTCACCTCACATTTACCACAAACTGCTTTGACCATATCTCCTTCACATTTATCCGATTGGGCCGATTCTCAAGCATCGAAAACCTTATTCAAGGCCTACAATCGTATGTGATCAAATCTCGATTATGCATCTCAATTCAAAACTTCCAACTTTAGGTGATTTCCCTAGGTACCCCTAAGTAAAATCACCTAAAAGATTTTCAAATAAAAGTCCAATTTTTTTATCCAGATTACACGGTTATTTATTTGTAGTATCCCGTGATGAGTTTTTGTTATTTTCAAGAGTCTATCACATGTAGATCCGTCGAATATATCCCTAATGTGCCCTTCCTTTTTTGAGCCCCCAACATGATTATGGGAACCAAATTTCGATTTTTATTTTCTAAATCTATAGGACTTTGAACAAGCTTTCCAACGCCGCTTGATTCGACCCAATCGGACGAATAACGAAGGAGATATGGCCAAAATAATGGAGGAGGAGGAATTGAGAAACGGCAAAGAAATCCCAGAGTATACACAAAATTAAAGATTGTCGTATCCTGCTTGTCCCATGTCGTAGGGATTTGAATTAGCCTCCCAAAGACCGCAAGAATCGACTAATCCGATAAATAACGAAGGAGATATTGCCAAAACAGGGCATGTGCCGACAAAGAAGCCGATCGAGGCCTCCTCTAATTGCGCTGCCTTCACCTCACATTTACCACAAACTCTTTTGACCATATCTCCTTCACATTTATCCGATTGGGCCGATTCTCAAGCATCAAAACCTTATTCAAGGCCTACAATCGTATGTGATCAAATCTCGATTATGCATCTCAATTCAAAACTTCCAACTTTAGGTGATTTCCCTAGGTACCCCTAAGTAAAATCACCTAAAAGATTTTCAAATAAAAGTCCAATTTTTTTATCCAGATTACACGGTTATTTATTTGTAGTATCCCGTGATGAGTTTTTGTTATTTTCAAGAGTCTATCACATGTAGATCCGTCGAATATATTCCAGAATGTGCCCTTCCTTTTTTTTGAGCCCCCAACATGATTATGGGAACCAAATTTCGATTTTTATTTTCTAGATCTATAGACTTTGAACAAGCTTTCCAACGCCGCTTGATTCGACCCAATCGGACGAATAACGAAGGAGATATGGCCAAAATAATGGAGGAGGAGGAATTGAGAAACGGCAAAGAAATCCCAAGTATACACAAAATTAAAGATTGTCGTATCCCGCTTGTCCCATGTCGTAGGAATTTGAATTAGCCTCCCAAAGACCGCAAGAATCGACCTAATCCGATAAATAACGAAGGAGATATTGCCAAAACAAGGGCATGTGCCGACAAAGAAGCCGATCGGAGGCCTCCTCTAATTGCGCTGCCTTCACCTCACATTTACCACAAACTGCTTTGACCATATCTCCTTCGTTATTTATCCGATTGGGCCGATTCTCAAGCATCGAAAACCTTATTCAAGGCCTACAACTGTATGTGATCAAATCTCGATTATGCATCTGAATTCAAAACTTCCAACTTTAGGTGATTTCCCTTAGGGGTACCCCTAAGTAAAATAACCTAAAAGATTTTCGAAATAAAAGTCCAATTTTTTATTCAGGATTACACGGTTATTTATTTGTAGTATCCCGTGATGAGTTTTTTTTATTTTCAAGAGTCTATCACATGTAGATCCATCGAATATATCCCGTAATGTGCCCTTCCTTTTTTTGAGCCCCCCAACATGATTATGGGAACCAAATTTCGATTTTTATTTTCTAGATCTATAGGACTTTGAACAAGCTTTCCAACGCCGCTTGATTCGACCCAATCGGACGAATAACGAAGGAGATATGGCCAAAATAATGGAGGAGGAGGAATTGAGAAACGGCAAAGAAATCCCGAAGTATACACAAAATTAAAGATTGTCGTATCCTGCTTGTCCCATGTCGTAGGAATTTGAATTAGCCTCCCAAAGACCGCAAGAATCGACTAATCCGATAAATAACGAAGGAGATATTGCCAAAACAAAGGGCATGTGCCGACAAAGAAGCCGATCGAGGCCTCCTCTAATTGCGCTGCCTTCACCTCACATTTACCACAAACTGCTTTGACCATATCTCCTTCGTTACTTATCCGATTGGGCCGATTCTCAAGCATCGAAAACCTTATTAGAAGGCCTACAACTGTATATGATCAAATCTCGATTATGCATCTGAATTCAAAACTTCCAACTTTAGGTGATTTCCCCTAGGGGTACCCCCAAGTAAAAGCACCTAAAAGATTTTCGAAATAAAAGTCCAATTTTTTTATCTAGGATTACACGGTTATTTATTTGTAGTATCCCGTGATGAGTTTTTGTTATTTTCAAGAGTCTATCACATGTAGATCCGTCGAATATATCCTGAAATGTGCCCTTCCTTTTTTTTGAGCCCCCCAACATGATTACGGGAACCAATTTTCGATTTTTATTTTCTAGATCTATAGGACTTTGAACAAGCTTTCCAACGCCGCTTGATTCGACCCAATCGAACGAATAACGAAGGAGATATGGCCAAAATAATGGAGGAGGAGGAGGAATTGAAAAACGGCAAAGAAATCCCGAAGTATACACAAAATTAAAGATTGTCGTATCCTGCTTGTCCCATGTCGTAGGAATTTGAATTAGCCTCCCAACACCACAAGAATCGACTAATCCGATAAATAACGAAGGAGATATTGCCAAAACAGTGGCATGTGCCGACAAAGAAGCCGATCGGAGGCCTCCTCTAATTGCGCTGCCTTCACCTCACATTTACCACAAACTGCTTTGACCATATCTCCTTCACATTTATCCGATTGGGCCGATTCTCAAGCATCAAAACCTTATTCAAGGCCTACAATCGTATGTGATCAAATCTCGATTATGCATCTGAATTCAAAACTTCCAACTTTAGGTGATTTCCTGTGGGTACCCCTAAGTAAAATCACCTAAAAGATTTTCAAATAAAAGTCCAATTTTTTTATCCAGATTACACGGTTATTTATTTGTAGTATCCCGTGATGAGTTTTTGTTATTTTCAAGAGTCTATCACATGTAGATCCGTCGAATATATTCCAGAATGTGCCCTTCCTTTTTTTTGAGCCCCCAACATGATTATGGGAACCAAATTTCGATTTTTATTTTCTAGATCTATAGACTTTGAACAAGCTTTCCAACGCCGCTTGATTCGACCCAATCGGACGAATAACGAAGGAGATATGGCCAAAATAATGGAGGAGGAGGAATTGAGAAACGGCAAAGAAATCCCAAGTATACACAAAATTAAAGATTGTCGTATCTCGCTTGTCCCATGTCGTAGGAATTTGAATTAGCCTCCCAAAGACCGCAAGAATCGACTAATCCGATAAATAACGAAGGAGATATTGCCAAAACAGGGCATGTGCCGACAAAGAAGCCGATCGAGGCCTCCTCTAATTGCGCTGCCTTCACCTCACATTTACCACAAACTGCTTTGACCATATCTCCTTCGTTATTTATCCGATTGGGCCGATTCTCAAGCATCGAAAACCTTATTCAAGGCCTACAATCGTATGTGATCAAATCTCGATTATGCATCTGAATTCAAAACTTCCAACTTTAGGTGATTTCTAGGGTACCCCTAAGTAAAATCACCTAAAAGATTTTCGAAATAAAAGTCCAATTTTTTTATCCAGGATTACACGGTTATTTATTTGTAGTATCCCGTGATGAGTTTTTGTTATTTTCAAGAGTCTATCACATGTAGATCCGTCGAATATATCCCGGAACGTGCCCTTCCTTTTTTTTTGAGCCCCCCAACATGATTACGGGAACCAAATTTCGATTTTTATTTTCTAGATCTATAGGACTTTGAACAAGCTTTCCAACGCCACTTGATTCGACCCAATCGGACGAATAATGAAGGAGATATGACCAACATAATGGAGTATGAGGAATTGAGAAACGGCAAAGAAATCCCGAAGTATACACAAAATTAAAGATTGTCGTATCCTGCTTGTCCCATGTCGTAGGAATTTGAATTAGCCTCCCAGCACCGTAAAAATCGACCCAATCCGATAAATAACGAAGGAGATATTGCCAAAACAAAGGGCATGTGCCGACAAAGAAGCCGATCGAGGCCTCCTCTAATTGCGCTGCCTTCACCTCACATTTACCACAAACTGCTTTGACCATATCTCCTTCACATTTATCCGATTGGGCCGATTCTCAAGCATCAAAACCTTATTCAAGGCCTACAATCGTATGTGATCAAATCTCGATTATGCATCTGAATTCAAAACTTCCAACTTTAGGTGATTTCTAGGGTACCCCTAAGTAAAATCACCTAAAAGATTTTCAAATAAAAGTCCAATTTTTTTATCCAGATTACACGGTTATTTATTTGTAGTATCCCGTGATGAGTTTTTGTTATTTTCAAGAGTCTATCACATGTAGATCCGTCGAATATATCCCTAATGTGCCCTTCCTTTTTTGAGCCCCCAACATGATTATGGGAACCAAATTTCGATTTTTATTTTCTAGATCTATAGACTTTGAACAAGCTTTCCAACGCCGCTTGATTCGACCCAATCGGACGAATAACGAAGGAGATATGGCCAAAATAATGGAGGAGGAGGAATTGAGAAACGGCAAAGAAATCCCAAGTATACACAAAATTAAAGATTGTCGTATCCTCTATTTCCCAAGTCGTAGGAATAAGAATAAGCCACCCAGCACCCCAAGAATCGACCCAATCCGAAAAAAAACGAAGGAGATATTTCCAAACAAAGGGCATGTGCCGACAAAGAAGCCGATCGGAGGCCTCCTCTAATTGCGCTGCCTTCACCTCACATTTACCACAAACTGCTTTGACCATATCTCCTTCAATTACTTATCCGATTGGGCCGATTCTCAAGCATCGAAAACCTTATTCAAGGCCTACAATCGTATGTGATCAAATCTCGATTATGCATCTGAATTCAAAACTTCCAACTTTAGGTGATTTCCTAGGTACCCCTAAGTAAAATCACCTAAAAGATTTTCGAAATAAAAGTCCAATTTTTTTATCCAGGATTATACGGTTATTTATTTGTAGTATCCCGTGATGAGTTTTTTTTATTTTCAAGAGTCTATAACATGTTGATCAGTCGAATATATCCCTAATGTGCCCTTCCTTTTTTGAGCCCCCAACATGATTATGGGAACCAAATTTCGATTTTTATTTTCTAAATCTATAGGACTTTGAACAAGCTTTCCAACGCCGCTTGATTCGACCCAATCGGACGAATAACGAAGGAGATATGGCCAAAATAATGGAGGAGGAGGAATTGAGAAACGGCAAAGAAATCCCAAGTATACACAAAATTAAAGATTGTCGTATCTCGCTTGTCCCATGTCGTAGGAATTTGAATTAGCCTCCCAAAGACCGCAAGAATCGACTCAATCCGATAAATAACGAAGGAGATATTGCCAAAACAGGGCATGTGCCGACAAAGAAGCCGATCGAGGCCTCCTCTAATTGCGCTGCCTTCACCTCACATTTACCACAAACTGCTTTGACCATATCTCCTTCGTTACTTATCCGATTGGGCCGATTCTCAAGCATCGAAAACCTTATTCAAGGCCTACAATCGTATGTGATCAAATCTCGATTATGCATCTGAATTCAAAACTTCAACTTTAGGTGATTTCCTAGGTACCCCTAAGTAAAATCACCTAAAAGATTTTCAAATAAAAGTCCAATTTTTTTATCCAGATTACACGGTTATTTATTTGTAGTATCCCGTGATGAGTTTTTGTTATTTTCAAGAGTCTATCACATGTAGATCCGTCGAATATATCCCTAATGTGCCCTTCCTTTTTTTTGAGCCCCCAACATGATTATGGGAACCAAATTTCGATTTTTATTTTCTAGATCTATAGACTTTGAACAAGCTTTCCAACGCCGCTTGATTCACCCAATCGGACGAATAACGAAGGAGATATGGCCAAAATAATGGAGGAGGAGGAATTGAGAAACGGCAAAGAAATCCCAAGTATACACAAAATTAAAGATTGTCGTATCCCGCTTGTCCCATGTCGTAGGAATTTGAATTAGCCTCCCAGACCGCAAGAATCGACCTAATCCGATAAATAACGAAGGAGATATTGCCAAAACAGGGCATGTGCCGACAAAGAAGCCGATCGGAGGCCTCCTCTAATTGCGCTGCCTTCACCTCACATTTACCACAAACTGCTTTGACCATATCTCCTTCGTTATTTATCCGATTGGGCCGATTCTCGAAGCATCAAAAACCTTATTCGAAGGCCTACAATTGTATGTAATCAAATCTCGATTATGCATCTGAATTCAAAACTTCCAACTTTAGGTGATTTCCTCTAGGGGTACCCCTAAGTAAAATCACCTAAAAGATTTTCGAAATAAAAGTCCAATTTTTTTATCCAGGATTACACGGTTATTTATTTGTAGTATCCCGTGATGAGGTTTTGTTATTTTCAAGAGTCTATCACATGTAGATCCGTTGAATATATCCCGGAATGTGCCCTTCCTTTTTTTGAGCCCCCAACATGATTATGGGAACCAAATTTCGATTTTTATTTTCTAGATCTATAGGACTTTGAACAAGCTTTCCAACGCCGCTTGATTCGACCCAATCGGACGAATAACGAATGAGATATGGCCAAAATAATGGAGGAGGAGGAATTGAGAAACGACAAAGAAATCCCGAAGTATACACAAAATTAAAGATTGTCGTATCCTGCTTGTCCCATGTCGTAGGAATTTGAATTAGCCTCCCAAAGACCGCAAGAATCGACCCAATCCGATAAATAACGAAGGAGATATTGCCAAAACAGTGGCATGTGCCGACAAAGAAGCCGATCGGAGGCCTCCTCTAATTGCGCTGCCTTCACCTCACATTTACCACAAACTATTTTGACCATATCTCCTTCGTTACTTATCCGATTGGGCCGATTCTCAAGCATCGAAAACCTTATTCAAGGCCTACAACTATATGTGATCAAATCTCGATTATGCATCTGAATTCAAAACTTCCAACTTTAGGTGATTTCCCTAGGTACCCCTAAGTAAAATCACCTAAAAGATTTTCGAAATAAAAGTCCAATTTTTTATCCAGGATTACACGGTTATTTATTTGTAGTATCCCGTGATGAGTTTTTGTTATTTTCAAGAGTCTATCACATGTAGATCCGTCAAATATATCCCGGAATGTGCCCTTCCTTTTTTTTGAGCCCCCCAACATGATTACGGGAACCAAATTTCGATTTTTATTTTCTAGATCTATAGGACTTTGAACAAGCTTTCCAACGCCGCTTGATTCGACCCAATCGGACGAATAACGAAGGAGATATGGCCAAAATAATGGAGGAGGAGGAATTGAGAAACGGCAAAGAAATCCCGAAGTATACACAAAATTAAAGATTGTCGTATCCTGCTTGTCCCATGTCGTAGGAATTTGAATTAGCCTCCCATAGCAGCAATAATCGACCCAATCCGATAAATAACGAAGGAGATATTGCCAAAACAAAGGGCATGTGCCGACAAAGAAGCCGATCGAGGCCTCCTCTAATTGCGCTGCCTTCACCTCACATTTACCACAAACTCTTTTGACCATATCTCCTTCACATTTATCCGATTGGGCCGATTCTCAAGCATCGAAAACCTTATTCAAGGCCTACAATCGTATGTGATCAAATCTCGATTATGCATCTGAATTCAAAACTTCCAACTTTAGGTGATTTCTGTGGGTACCCCTAAGTAAAATCACCTAAAAGATTTTCTTAATAAAAGTCCAATTTTTTTATCCAGGATTACACGGTTATTTATTTGTAGTATCCCGTGATGAGTTTTTGTTATTTTCAAGAGTCTATCACATGAAGATCCGTCGAATATATACCCGAATGTGCCCTTCCTTTATTTTGAGGACCCCATCTTGATTACGGGAACCAAATTTCGATTTTTATTTTCTTGATCTATAGGACTTTGAACAAGCTTTCCAACGCCACTTGATTCGACCCAATCGGACGAATAACGAAGGAGATATGGCCAAAATAATGGAGTAGGGGTAATTGAGAAACGGCAAAGAAATCCCGAAGTATACACAAAATTAAAGATTGTTGTATCCTGCTTGTCCCATGTTGTAGGAATTTGAATTAGCCTCCCAGCACCGCAAGAATCGACCCAATCCGATAAATAACGAAGGAGATATTGCCAAAACAGTGGCATGTGCCGGACAAAGAAGCTGATCGGAGGCCTCCTCTAATTGCGTTGTCTTCACCTCACATTTACCACAAACTGTTTTGACCATATCTCCTTCGTTACTTATCCGATTGGGCCGATTTCAAAATCATCGAAAACCTTATTCGAAGGCCTACAACTGTATGTGATCAAATCTCGATTATGCATCTGAATTCAAAACTTCAACTTTAGGTGATTTCCTAGGGGTACCCCTAAGTAAAATCACCTAAAAGATTTTCAAATAAAAGTCCAATTTTTTATCCAGATTACACGGTTATTTATTTGTTGTATCCCTTGATGAGTTTTTTTTATTTTCAAGAGTCTATCACATGTAGATCCGTCAAATATATCCCTAATATGCCCTTTCTTTTTTTGAGCCCCCCCAACATGATTACGGGAACCAAATTTCGATTTTTATTTTCTAGATCTATAGGACTTTGAACAAGCTTTCCAACGCCGCTTTATTCGACCCAATCGGACGAATAACGAAGGAGATATGGCCAAAATAATGGAGGAGGATGAATTGGGAAACGGCAAAGAAATCCCGAAGTATACACAAAATTAAAGATTGTCGTATCCTGCTTGTCCCATGTCGTAGGAATTTGAATTAGCCTCCCAGCACCGCAACAATCGACCCAATCCGATAAATAACGAAGGAGATATTGCCAAAACAGTGGCATGTGCCGGACAAAGAAGCTGATCGGAGGCCTCCTCTAATTGCGTCGTCTTCACCTCACATTTACCACAAACTCTTTTGACCATATCTCCTTCGTTACTTATCCGATTGGGCCGATTCTCGAAGCATCGAAAACCTTATTCGAAGGCCTACAACTGTATGTGATCAAATCTCGATTATGCATCTGAATTCAAAACTTCCAACTTTAGGTGATTTCCCCTAGGGGTACCCTAAGTAAAATCACCTAAAAGATTTTCGAAATAAAATCTGCTTCTTTTTGGTTGTGGCGGCAGAAGAATCTGCTTTACTGGAGGTGGTGGGTGTGACCTGTTTTGTGGGTGAGTTGTGTGACTTTTTGGTTTGTTTATAAGGGAGTATAAGTACCTCAAAGAAGAAGTTGAAAGAGTTAAACAATAAACATGTTTTGTGTGGTATGACAATAGAAATTCTTAAAATTTAATAATGAGACTTTGACATGTTTTAGTTGGTTGAATTAATTTAACTTATGGCAATGAACATGTATGCATATGTTTTTTATTCTTATATTTTTTTTAATTATGGTTTGTAAAAGCTCTTTAAAGTTTTTAAAAAAAGCTTTAGAGATTAGCAATATTTCAATTGATATGAATGACTCTAGCTTATGACATAAATGCTCACATTACACCTTTAGCTCAATTCCTTTGATACTCATCAATATTGAAAATCCATCTTGGCAATCGATCCATTATTTTGGCTAAAAAGAACTCGATGTCATCTTTATTTTTTAAAGATTTGGTGGGAATTGACAATTTGATTTTATAATATTTTGGATATCTCATGGTTTGTAGGTAGCTGTAGGATATTTTGAATAGAAACGTTTTACTTGTTTAATTATTTATAAGAAAATTGTTTGAGATTTCAAGTTTGGTATGTCGGCGGCGGAACCACTAAAACAACAACGAAACCACCCAAGCTCGAAACACCACCTATTGAATTAATATTCGATGGTGTCGGCGGCAGAAGCAGTTGATGTTGGCAGCGGTTCCGGTGGCTGTGGCGGCAGAAGAATCTGCTTTACTGGAGGTGGTGGGTGTGACCTGTTTTGTGGGTGAGTTGTGTGACTTTTTGGTTTGTTTATAAGAGAGTATAAGTACCTCAAAGAAGAAGTTGAAAGAGTTAAACAATAAACATGTTTTGTGTGGTATGACTATAGAAATTCTTAAAATTTAATAATGAGACTTTGACATGTTTTAGTTGGTTGAATTAATTTAACTTATGGCAATGAAGAGGTATGCATATGTTTTTTATTCTTATATTTTTTTTAATTATGGTTTGTAAAAGCTCTTTAAAGTTTTTAAAAAAAGCTTTAGAGATTAGCAATATTTCAATTGATATGAATGACTCTAGCTTATGACATAAATGCTCATATTAATACATGGAACTCAATTTTTATATATATATAGATTCATGTTATGGTTATGAAAATGTATTGTCTATTTATTTTATATTATAGATAATATGATGTGTTGGTGTTGTATGGAAGATCACATTATCGGTGCCTTATAAAATAATATAATAGTTCACAGTCTATATAATTATTAGACAAGTTATATGAAAGGTTGTATTGTGTCCTTGAGATTAGTCGGTCTTGAATATTAGCATACATTAGCGTATTTGCATATATTGAACTGGATCACAGTGAAATATCTTTTGCACTGACTGTAAAAAGAACGTAAGTCTCGGATAATTATTATTTCTTAATTCTAGTATATAATATTTAATTATGTATTTATGATAAGTATTGCTTTGATTTACCATGGACGAGAGTTACAGTGATTGACTCAGTATGCTTCGTATCTTGGGCAATAATATTATTTATATGATAATTAATATTATAAAAAGAAATCGTGTCCCAACCAGCGTGGGTTGATGATGTCCCCTAGAGGAGATCGAGAATGATTATTATATTAAACCCTGCGGGTGGATTTAATTATGATATAAAATAAGGTTTGAGTCAAGAATGCTTATATATTAAACTCTGCTGGTGGATTTAATTCCGAAATAATAATAAGGTTTGAATGGTACTACTATTGGATTAGCAATTAATAAATTAAAGTTGCAAGCAGCTTAAGTTAATTAATGGACATTTGATATCTTTAACATAAAAATAATATATTTAAATAAAGAGCCTCATTTTATGGGTTGGAAGTGCAATATCAATTCTTTAATTGATTGAATTGATATTAGTAAATTCAACTATATTAGGAAGGGCTTAATATGGAAGGTTGGGTTATACTAGGAGTCCTAATCCTAGTCCTCCTTAAGATCCCTAAAGTAGCCCAAAGCCTATAAAAAGGACACACGGGGAGGGGTTCAACCGATCCTATTACTCAACCGTAATACCCGTTCGTTCCAGTTTCGTTGAGTCTTTCTGCGGGTTATCGGGTTGGCGTTGTCCATGTCTTTGGAATGTTGTGACATGTTTGGGTGTGTCAGGAGTGGACACGTGTTTGATTCCGTTTCATATTGTTGCATGAGTTTTTATCTCATTGTGTTGTAGCGCACGCTATGGTGTCTTATGGTGTAGCGCGCGCTACTGTGTCATTGTTAGCGCATGCTACCGGGTGTGTAGCGCACGCTAATCGCGATCGAGGCGGATCCCAGAGCTCTTTGGACCGGTACTAGAGTCTCGTCAGTGCACGCTATGGTTGGTAGTTAGCGAAGGCTATCGTCTACTTAGCGCATTACAAAACTGTTGGGATCTGAATTCAATTCTCATCAAATCACAGTACACTAGAACGATAGCAAGGTCCGTTTTCCAACATCAAAACCCACAACTAAAGGACTAAACACAAACGGCAAATACCCTAGTGCCATCCTAGCCGAGTAGGCCAATGAACAACTTACCTCTTACATATATAGTCAATGCATGCAAGAATCATGAAACCATCGTTCAAAACACTCATTTCCGGAAATGCCAATATCAAAACACATTTGTAAAAATGCACCACAATTAACCGCGGACCCACCCCTCCGTGGACCCCTACCGAGACCCCGTCGGATCTAACCCGTAGTGAGCATACACACACACCCATCACTCATGAAATACTAATATGCTAAGAATGTAAGTTCATTAGGAATACTTGCTAGAAATGGCCACTTACCCGACACAATTGTTATACTCAACACAATACCTCCATCATGAAAAATCAATCACAACACAACAACACAATTAATGCGGGATACATGATTCCACAACATTAAGCAAGCGGGGATATCCTTAAAGTCCCCAACGTTCAAAATAGTCAAATCAAAATCAATTCACATGAATCATACTCACGAGGGTAAAACAACCATCGTAAATCCAACATGTAAACTCTATTTATAGGGCACAAAACGTATAAGAAAATACTTACCTCGAAACCACGATAAAAATGAGACGATGAATGGAATGCAGTCGGGCATCCCATAACTCCTGAACATAATCAGGAATACAATAGCACCGCGAATGCTACGGGAATGACACCACACGAATTATCAATCACCAAATGGGATTCAACTCGGAATCCTCGAGCACCTATAATCCTCCGGAAGGAACAACAAAAAACATGATTATAATGAGGATCAAGAACAAAACAGCGGAGATCACAACAACTATCGAAGGAAAACTCATTCGAACATTTGATCGAACATCAAATGTTCACTACACCTCAAGAACACCGAAATCACCCTTCGGGTTGAAACGGACTGAAGATATGGATATACAATCCATAAAACAAGTTTAATAACAACATATAACATCAATTGATTTATCAAAATCGGATAGAAAACGAAATCAAGAACAAAACTCCCAAAAAGGTCAACTTCAGAGAATCAAGAAAATACCTCAGATTAGTGACGAAGAACACGAATTGATGTTGTTAATCCACACCAAGAACTTGAGGAGGATGAAATCACTGAGATAAATCGACCACAAATTGCACCTAAATTTCCTAGATCGTGAGAGAGAAGAAGAGAGGAGAGGAAATGAAATCCTCTCCCAAAAATCCGCTGAAAAAGGGCTAATCTGACTCGCGTGCCGTGGCCCGGACTGAGTGTGCCACGGCCCGCGGCTGAAAATTGCGAGCAGCTGCCAGCCTCGTGCCACGGCCCATGGTATAGCTGCGCCAGGCTCACTTCTGCGAGGTGTGTGCCGCGACGCACACTCCCCTGTGCCGCGGCGCACACTGTTCGTGCCCAAAAAGTGCCGAAAATTCACGATACGTGATTTATTTTCAAACACTTCATTGATTATTTTCTAATTTACTAAAACTTCTCGGGAAGGCATTTGTAGTAAATTGTCGTACCCGATTCGTGATTTCCGTTTGTTTGTTACATTTCGTATGGTTATGTACTTGCACTAGAAAAATAGTGGAATTTTGGTAACCCCCGAGTAATCGGGGGGTGGATGTCTATATTGCATTCATGTTTTGGGGAGAATAGCACCGGGTCGGCATGAAGGATCATGAAAGATGAACGATTCTAATCACATGAGGACCCGTACGTTGTTGTATTGGTTCAGTCGTATTTTATTTTCGTTGCAGTATTCTTTCCCCGTTGTACGAGAGTGTGTTGTAATTGACCCCTGTGTGGGCATGTATTGAGATTGAGTTGTATATATTTATTGAAACACCAAATCAGTCTACTGAGTCTTCTAGCCTTAAAGGCGTTGTTGAGATGTATGATTTTGTTACCAGTCTGGTAGATCCTTGAGGAAAGGTTATACGACGTGTAATATCCCTGAGTGGATTGGGTGTGTTACATAAATGGTATCGGAGAGCCAGGTTGTGGAAACCTAGGCTGTCGGGTCAAGTGGTGTCTATTGAGTTTTGTCTCATTGGATTTTGTTTGACTGAGTCGTGTCGCGACGCGTCGTCTGAGTTGGTTGGTCGTGATTAGTATCGTGGGGCGATCATCACCTTCGTTCGACCTGTGGATGTAAGTCTTCCTTCTTTGTGGTTGTGCCTCGTGTGATACGAGTTACTGGTACGATTATGTGTTAAGTGATGGAATCCTTGGGTAGATTTTTGGTTCCATGATATGTGTTTATTCGACTCTCATATTTTGTTTATATGAGGGGTGTCGTCACTGCTTATGCCTTTTCGACTGTTTGTTTTCCGGGAAGAGTCATGTGTTGTGTTGAATTTTAACGACGTGACACGTGTGTTATGAGATGTGTAACCGAATGTTGATATGCATGAGTTTTGCGCATTCTAGCCTAATGGATTTTTTTTTTGAAAACCCTCAGTATCTTAGAAAATAAATTTCGAGACGTACTTTCAAATGGATTATATTTTCGAGACGCCTACTAGCGCAAATATATGTTTCAATATTCTTCTACCTTGAGGAGTAAAATATTTTGAGATATTTTCAATGATTTAGAAACGCATTTGCTCAGACCCGAGGGTCGAATATTCTGAAAGTTTTTCACTAAAGGAAAGGTGTCCTCATGTTTTTATCAAACGCAAGATGGTTTTTCACAGTCTCGATAACGGGGTTTGCACTACTTTTTCGAAATATGATACTCAAAATTCAACTGGTGTTTCCAAATTGTTTTCAAAAAGGTGATTTCGTTTTTAAAACCTATCATTCCTGTTTGCGGTCCGGGAATGTATGTATGATGTTCGCATTGTCATTAGAATGTTAGCTCCTGAGTATGATCGAATTGGTAGCGTGAACGTTGAGTCGTTGCCATGCATTTGTTGTGTTAGCCCTCTGTGAGAGGTTAGATGTTGGTATTGAATGTTGTCGCTTTGTGGTGAATTGCATGTTATCGCACTTTTGCGAGCTGTTAGAACTTGCGTTTGCATAATCGTGTACATCTGTGATTGTTTCGTGATGTTTTGTAACTGTGTGCTGGCTATTGTTGTAATACCCGGTTGTGAATTCATTTATCATCACTCAGTAACTGTCACTCATATTTTCTTTTCACTCAGTAATACCCATTCATCACTCATGTTCATTCAGTTGTAACCATCGTTCGGCGTATTTTGGGATCATCACTGTTTGAGACCGAGCCGAGATTATTGTCATCATCATCACATTTTGGTTTTCAGATTAAGAGGTAGCGCACGCTACATATTCTAGTTAGCGCGCACTAATGAGGTGCAGGTAACGAACGCTATAATTCAGTATTAACGCACGCTAGCGCAAGAGAGGCAGCACCCGAAGGTACCGGGCTGATTTGGGAAATTCGTAGCGCACGCTACGAGTGGTAAGTAGCGTACGCTAATCGCGGCCTTAACGCACGCTAAGTCACATTAGTAGCGCCGCCAACGCGTGCAAGCGCAGGATGAGGTTACGGGACTTCAGTTTTTGAGTATCAGACATCAGTAGCGCACGCTAACAATTTGGGATAACGTACGCTATCGGTAAGGTGTTAGCGCACGCTACCAGGTCGTAGCGCACGCTAACGAGGCATTTCAGACCTCCCTGGACTGCCCAGTAAACCGCTAGCGCACGCTAAATATCAAGTCATAGCGTGCGCTAAGTGGGACAGATAAATAAGGCGATTCGACCAACCTTCGTCATTTCTTCATTTCTCAACCATTTCGGACGAGCTTGGGCGATTCGGAACGGTCTTTTCGAGCTGCAATCATATAGCATTATCTTCAAGCTCCTAAGTTGGATTAATCATCATCTAAATCAGTTTCATCACTCCAAATCAAGGTAATGATTCTTGGATCTAGAATTTCGGATCTTGGGTGTTTTGCTTTCGATCTCTTCGTGTTAAATCGATATTATGTTGGAATATGTTAGATATGGATTATCTATCTTGGATACATGTATTTCTACGGATTCATTGGTGTAATTTTCGGAATTTGTGAATAATTGAGGAATTGTTCAAGAACCCTTACGGGTTGACTTTGGAATTTTGGGGGTTTTCGACCAAATGTTGTTGAAATATCGATTTAAGTATTCCTATTGGATTATTGATAATATTCATGAGGTTTTGTGGGTTTGAATCATTCATTGGAAGTTGGTTTCGGATGTAATTGAGTTTTGGTTGTAAACGATTGGAGATTGTTTACGACGCGTTTGTTTAAATGCCCCAATGAGTTTCGGGTATTGTTGTATCGACTTTTGAGTTGGTTGTGATCATGCTTGATTCGTGTATTAAGAGAATTGTTGGTATTTGTGTTGTTCAAGGTTGTTCGAGCGGCCGATAATTTCATTAAGGACGTTGATCGTGGAAGTACCTTCTCGCCTTCGGTTTGAGGCAAGTTTTATACTTGTACTAGTCAATGAGATTAATGTCATCATATATGTGTAAGAATGTGTTGTATCATTCCGAGACTTAGTCTCTTCATGAATTCATTGATATCAAGAGATCGTTCGATACGATACCTTTCGCAATTATGCCAAATGTTATTATTGTTCGTTAATGGCGAGTCAAGGCATTGTGATACTCGTCATTAATGTCATTGTCGATAGCCGGTTTGCGTGTCGATGTATCGATTTTTGTTGATATTGATGTCAATCTAGGACATCGTTGAGATCATTGTTATTCTGTTGGGGTTGTCATTAAAAGCGTATTGGCCGATTAAAGGCATTGGCGTATTCATTTCTCATTTTCGTCGTCAGAACCGATTAAAGGTGACGAGGCATCCTCCGTATCATTGTTATCGATTGGCCGTTCTCAGGCAAATCGAAGTGTTCAATCATTCATCATATCGTTGTTATCGATTGGCCGTTCTCAGGCAAATCGAGGTGTTCAATCATTCATCATATCGTTGTCATCGATTGGCCGCTCTCCGGCAAATCGAAATCATTCACTATATCATTGTTATCGATTGACCGTTCTAAGGCAATCGAGGTATTCAATCATTCATCGTATCATTCGTATCGATTGGCCATTCTAAGGCAATCGAATCCCCAATCATTCATGGAATCATCCGCTGCATCATTGTTATCGTGTTGGCCGACTCAAGGCAGCACACTATCATTCATTGTGATACGGCTTCGTGTCGTGGCATCGGCCCTAATTGTGATACGGCTTTGTGCCGTGGCTTCGGCCCTAATTGTGATACGGCTTCGTGTCGTGGCTTCGGCCCTAATTGTGATACGGCTTCATTCCGTGGCTTCGGCCCTTATTGTGATACGGCTTCGTGCCGT
Organism: Orobanche coerulescens; assembly: GCA_033398695.1. Lineage (NCBI taxonomy): Eukaryota > Viridiplantae > Streptophyta > Magnoliopsida > Lamiales > Orobanchaceae > Orobanche > Orobanche coerulescens. The sequence continues at coordinate 28,412,473 of CM065804.1, forward strand.
GGCTTCGGCCCTCATTGATACAGCTTCGGGCTGTTTTGACTTCAGGTGTTTGTGATATTTGTTAACTTCTGCTGAACAACTTTCAGGCCTTTTGTAATGTCTTGGTATTTTCATTGGAGCCTTTGGGCATTATGATTCATATTAAATTCAGTTCTGGTTTGGTTCATGTCATTTAATTCATTGTGGTATTCTGTGATTATGATTCGCCGTTGGGCATTTATGTTCTAACCTGTCGAACAGGTATTAATAGTATGCCGTGGGAATAGTATTTCACGAATGCTCGGTTCTTACCTTGGTTTGTGAGCATCTCATATTATTATCATCATTGTACCGTTTCATTCTGCCTTTGGATGCATATCATGTTATACATGTATTTGATGTTCATTATCTGGATGACTGACCCCGTGGGGGCGGAACTTGTTTTTCATGTTTTAGGTACTTGAGAGGAGAGAGTTGAGACACATGGGCATGATGATGGCGACGAGGCATTCGAGCGATACTAGTCCGAGTTGTTCATGTTGGTCAGTCGGTTGGAGTGTTCTCCAGTTTGTCAGTCATTGTCATTTTGTATTACCCGAGCAGATGCTCGTGGATGTTGTATTTTTACTCTTGGCCATGTAGGCCCCTCGTTGTCGTTGAAATTCCTTATCGGAATATTGTGTCGGATATCATGGTAGGGACTATGATTTTCCCTTGTTGTTTAATTTAATGTATTTTAGTCATGTTTGCCTGGTGGATCTCCTGGCGTGGGGTCCACGGCACTGTAATAACCCAATAGGATTTGGGGGTGTTACAGAAATGGTATCAGAGATTTGGGTTGTGAGATACCCTGAGATGTGAGTTATGTGGCTCTACCGATGCGGTAGTAGTGGGACTGTCAGGATTATGACAATCTGGACAGTCGGGTTTTGTGAGTCGTAATATTAATACGACTGCACGAGTCATTCATTCATCGAGTCGTCGTCAGTTGGGACTAGTATCGTGAGACCTCGAAGCTTCGTATGACCTGTGTAAGGACTCGATTCTCTTTATGTTCATACATTCATCATGTCATTAATTATTCATGCTCTGTTGAAACCTATATGTGATATTAGTGTTATGATTGATTCATGACTAATTGTTTTGGAGCACGTGTGACTTGTGTAAGCATTAAGGATCAACTCATTCATCAGTTAATAATCCTCAATCATCATTTCGATCTCACCGCTCAGTTAATTCATTCATCACTCAGTCAATATCATTACTCAGTAATTCATTCACCACTCAGTCAATCTCATCGTTCAGTTAATTCATTCATCACTCAGTCAATATCATTACTCAGTAATTCATTCATCACTCAGTCAATCTCATTGTTCAGTTAATTCATTCATCACTCAGTCAATATCATTACTCAGTAATTCATTCATCACTCAGTCAATCTCATCGTTCAGTTAATTCATTCATCACTCAGTCAATCTCATTGTTCAGTTAATTCATTAATCATTCAGCCCATCTCACGGTTCAGATGTTGATCTTGAGGATCGAATTTTCAACCTTGTTAACTTGTTCAAGGTAATCATTTCAGGAATTTCATCAGGTAATCATGTTACCTCATTTGATGTTTCATACGATCTTATCATACTCCGACGTAATGTCGATGATCATTTCATTAAATCATTAATGCATTCATTGTGTTAGAGCGTGTATGCTCATTATTGTCACTCTGTAACGTAATCATAATGCGATATTCATGCGGAATCTATAATCATCATGTGACTTTCCTACTTCAGTATGGATAGAGTCGCCGAGGACGCAGGGGAAGAGGCCGCGGTGCGGGCCGGAACCCGGGATCTCGTGTGCATGCCCACACGAACGCGAGGGATATCATTAATTCATCAAATAGTGAGGCTACTCATTCACTATCAGATAACCATTCACCGTCAGGGAGTCGTACCCGAGAAGCAGCTCACTCGGAAGGTGTTCGGGTTGACGCATTCATATTTATGCAGGGCATGATGGCCCAGATGACTCAGATGACGCGGATAGTGGAGACCATGCAGACCTCGATGGTTCGTGGTCCACCGCAACAGGGATGCCAGGTGCTATTTCATGGACAGACTGGAGGAGTGAATCAGATTGTTGGCGATATGTCTCGTCAGATGCCGCCTACTTTTGAGGGTTCGTCGGAACCAGCTGATATTGTTCATTGGCTCGAGCATTTTGATAAACTCTTCGACATGGTTCAGTGTCCGGAAGAGAGTAAAGTGGCGATGTGACTTATTACTTGAGTAAGGGCGCTTATTCGTGGTGGCTTTCTGTGAAACCCATCGATCGTGATTGTATTTGGAGTGAGTTCAAGACTCTCATGTTAGAGAGGTATTATCCGGATCCACTTCGTGAAGCCAAGTTGTCAGAAGTTTTGAACCCCGAATCCGTCGAGGACGAGGGTGTTATTGTCATTGCTGAGAAGTTTCAGGGACTACTTCAGTTTGCTTCGTCAATTATCCGTACTGAGGCGGATAAAATTAAGTATTTTAGCAAGAGGCTAAATCCGCAGTTGAGGATGCAGTTGTTCAATCACAATTGTAATTCACTTAGTGAGTTCATCGGGAAGGCTCTTTGAGCAGAGCTTTTGATCAAGGAGCTTACTCAGAAGCATCCTTCAGTTTCTTCGGGTGAGAGGACTAGAATGCCGGCTCGTTCAGAGGGACATCGGGCTCCGACGTCCAAGGGGTCATTTTCTAGTCGTCTTCGTGCTGGGATAGCATCTTCCTCTCAGGCGACGAGTTCGACTGTTGTTTGCTTTAACTGTGATTCAGCAGGTCACGTTAGTACCCGGTGTACAGTGCCAGCTATTGTTTGTTTTCTGTGTGGGAGGCAGGGACACCGCGAAATCTGCAGGGTTCTAGCGCCAAGAAATCTCAAGAGAGCTCAAGGGCCTCGAGAGACTTCGTTACTCCAGCCCGTGCATCATCCAAGGACCCTATCGTGCCTCGAGGGCCGAGGTAAGGACATTCATCACCGGTTTGAACAAGTTAATTCTGGTTCGTTAGTAGTATAATCATTCATTTCGTTGTCGTTCATTCATTCATATAATTCATTCATCATACATCAATCATGTTGGGACTTGTCATCATGAAACTAATCATTCAATTCACGAGGAACAACGGTTCCAATAATTTCACTTGATCTATCACTCATGACGTTATTAATTCACCTTGATGAGTCATTCTTAATCCTGGTCGGATTTATAGTCATTTATCATTCATCATTCATTTTAGTCACTTTCATTCTCGTGACCTTCTGAGATCATATTTAGCGGCGAGTTGACCTTCGGATTTACCTTAAATCGTTGAGATAGAGGAGATCGATGATATGGAAGGACATCGATGTTGGGTACATTTGAGATGTAACCTTGTTTTTGGATAACTGTGTAAATCTATCCATAATAATGTATCATGACTGTGGATCATTTATTGTTGATCTATCTTATTATGATCATATTCGAGAATCTTGAGATTTGGGTCATTTGTTGGGAGTTCATCCCTTCGGCGTTGTGCTCAAGATTTCGTGATAATTTGGGAAATCGTTCACTGTGATTCGAGACGTCAAGTCTTGGGGACTTGGGCGTGCGATTGTTTTGGTCCTGAGGACTATTTGGGCATTATTGTTTTCAGACCTTGATGGATAGTTCATATCCCGAGTTGTTTACCCTTAGTTTCGAGGACGAAACTCTTTTTAAGGGGGGGAGTATGTAATACCCGGTTGTGAATTCATTTATCATCACTCAGTAACTGTCACTCATATTTTCTTTTCACTCAGTAATACCCATTCATCACTCATGTTCATTCAATTGTAACCATCGTTCGGCGTATTTTGGGATCATCACTGTTTGAGACCGAGCCGAGATTATTGTCATCATCATCACATTTTGGTTTTCAGATTAAGAGGTAGCGCACGCTACATATTCTAGTTAGCGCGCGCTAATGAGGTGCAGGTAACGAACGCTATAATTCAGTATTAACGCACACTAGCGCAAGAGGCGGGCAATCGTAAGGTACTGGGCTGATTTGGGAAATTCGTAGCGCACGCTACGAGTGGTAAGTAGCGTACGCTAACTGTGCTGGTAACGCACGCTAAGTCACATTAGTAGCGCACGCTAACGCGTGCAAGGCAGAGGACAGTAGGTTCTGGGACTTCAGTTTTTGAGTATCAGACATCAGTAGCGCACGCTAACAATTTGGGATAACGTACGCTATCGGTAAGGTGTTAGCGCACGCTAACGAGGCATTTCAGACCTCACTGGACTGCCCAGTAAACTGCTAGCGCACGCTAAATATCAAGTCATAGCGTGCGCTAAGCTGGGACAGTATAAATAAGGCAGTTCAGTCCAACCTTCGTCATTTCTTCATTTCTCAACCATTTCGGACGAGCTTGGGCGATTCGGAAAGGTCTTTTCGAGCTGCAATCATCTAGCATTATCTTCAAGCTCCTAAGTTGGATTAATCATCATCTAAATCAGTTTCATCACTCCAAATCAAGGTAATGATTCTTGGATCTAGAATTTCGGATCTTGGGTGTTTTGCTTTCGATCTCTTCGTGTTAAATCGATATTATGTTGGAATATGTTAGATATGGATTATCTATCTTGGATACATGTATTTCTACGGATTCATTGGTGTAATTTTCGGAATTTGTGAATAATTGAGGAATTGTTCAAGAACCCTTACGGGTTGACTTTGGAATTTTGGGGGTTTTCGACCAAATGTTGTTGAAATATCGATTTAAGTATTCCTATTGGATTATTGATAATATTCATGAGGTTTTGTGGGTTTGAATCATTCATTGGAAGTTGGTTTCGGATGTAATTGAGTTTTGGTTGTAAACGATTGGAGATTGTTTACGACGCGTTTGTTTAAATGCCCCAATGAGTTTCGGGTATTGTTGTATCGACTTTTGAGTTGGTTGTGATCATGCTTGATTCGTGTATTAAGATAATTGTTGGTATTTGTGTTGTTCAAGGTTGTTCGAGCGGCCGATAATTTCATTAAGGACGTTGGTCGTGGAAGTACTTTCTCGCCTTCGGTTTGAGGCAAGTTTTATACTTGTACTAGTCAATGAGATTAATGTCATCATATATGTGTAAGAATGTGTTGTATCATTCCGAGACTTAGTCTCTTCATGAATTCATTGATATCAAGAGATCGTTCGATACGATACCTTTCGGCAATTATGCCAAATGTTATTATTGTTCGTTAATGGCCGAGTCAAGGCATTGTGATACTCGTCATTAATGTCATTGTCGATAGCCGGTTTGCGGTGTCGATGTATCGATTTTTGTTGATATTGATGTCAATCTAGGACATCGTTGAGATCATTGTTATTCCTGTTGGGGTTGTCATTAAAACTGTATTGGCCGATTAAAGGCATTGGCGTATTCATTTCTCATTTTCGTCATCGGTAACCGATTAAAGGTGACGAGGCATCCTTCGTATCATTGTTATCGATTGTCCGTTCTCAGGCAAATCGAAGTGTTCAATCATTCATCATATCGTTGTTATCGATTGGCCGTTCTCAGGCAAATCGAGGTGTTCAATCATTCATCATATCATTGTCATCGATTGGCCGCTCTCCGGCAAATCGAAATCATTCACTATATCATTGTTATTGATTGACCGTTCTAAGGCAATCGAGGTATTCAATCATTCATCGTATCATTCGTATCGATTGTCCATTCTAAGGCAATCGAATCCCCAATCATTCATGGAATCATCCGCTGCATCATTGTTATCGTGTTGGCCGACTCAAGGCAGCACACTATCATTCATTGTGATACGGATTCGTGCCGTGGCTTCGGCCCTAATTGTGATACGGCTTCGTGCGGTGGCTTCGGCCCTAATTGTGATACGGCTTCGTGCCGTGGCTTCGGCCCTAATTGTGATACGGCTTCATTCCGTGGCTTCGGCCCTTATTGTGATACGGCTTCGTGCCGTGGCTTCGGCCCTCATTGATACAGCTTCGGGCTGTTTTGACTTTAGGTGTTTGTGATATTTGTTAACTTCCGCTGAACAACTTTCAGGCCTTTTGTAATGTCTTGGTATTTTTATTGGAGCCTTTGGGCATTATGATTCATATTAAATTCAGTTCTGGTTTGGTTCATGTCGTTTAATTCATTGTGGTATTCTGTGATTATGATTCGCCGTTGGGCATTTATGTTCTAACCTGTCGAACAGGTATTAATAGTATGCCGTGGGCATAGTATTTCACGAATGCTCGGTTCTTACCTTGGTTTGTGAGCATCTCGTATTATTATCATCATTGTACCGTTTCATTCTGCCTTTGGATGCATATCATGTTATACATGTATTTGATGTTCATTATCTGGATGACTGACCCCGTGGGGGCGGAACATGTTTTTCATGTTTTAGGTACTTGCGAGGAGAGAGTTGAGACACAGGGGCATGATGATGGCGACGAGGCATTCGAGCGATACTAGTCCGAGTTGTTCATGTTGGTCAGTCGGTTGGAGTGTTCTCCAGTTTGTCAGTCATTGTCATTTTGTATTACCCGAGCAGATGCTCGTGGATGTTGTATTTTTACTCTTGGCCATGTAGGCCCATCGTTGTCGTTGAAATTCCTTATCGGAATATTGTGTCGGATATCATGGTAGGGACTATGATTTTCCCTTGTTGTTTAATTTAATGTATTTTAGTCATGTTTGCCTGGTGGATCTCCTGGCGTGGGGTCCACGGCACTGTAATAACCCAATAAGATTTGGGGGTGTTACAATCGTTTGAACCATTGAAATCGCCGAATGTATGCCGTCGTCGCTGTGATTCTACGGCGTGAGTTGCTTTATGTTGATAGGTTGTGCTGAGTTGGCATCTCCGATATGTTGTTTTGCGACATTATATTCCATTATACCTAGCAGTTGCATATTCGGTATGCCAGGGTGCTTCGACTGTAATGTGCTAGGGTATGTACGTACAAATTGTCCTTCTCGCCAGTAACGCGTTTCAAGTGCGGACTCGAGGGACACATAATCCAGTTTTGCGAATTGGTTACCGAGTCTTTCAGGGTACGAGCTTCAGCACAGATATCAGGATCGGCTCTGAGAGGCCCATGAAAGATGTTTCTGTCGGTTGCTTCTTGTGTTGTTACCTTACTTCCGTTGTTGTGAGTTGTGGGGACGACATTTCTTTTATAAGAGGTCAAATGTAATACCCGTATTATTTTTGACTTCCGCATTTTCTCCTCAATTCTATCGACTCGCTCATGTTCGTGGATACTTTCTAAACTTGTTTGGTATCTCGGTTGCCATCATTCAAATGGGTTGTGACCTTGTTTCGGATCAATCTGTTCATTGTTGTGACATTTCTGAGTTCGGTTCGATTTTTGTAAACCTTGTTCAAAATTAACGTCTTTTGGTTTCAACAAGTTCTTTTAATATCTTGAGTTGAAGTGTGAACTTCGGAGTCGTTGTTCGACCGTTGTTATTCGATCGTTGTTGTTCGATAGTTGTTGCTCGATCATTGTTGTTCGGTCATGGGTGTCTGATCGTTGTTGTTCGATCATTGTTGTTCAATCGTGGTTGTCTGATCTCGTACCGCGGAGAATTGTCGTTCACCATTGGTCAGCTGTCTCGATTGCAGTCATTTGGGACATCGAGCCGTGCATTGCAAGAAGATAGCTGAGAGTTTCGGGAATCGAGGTTGCGTCCCTGCTCCGATAGAACACGGAGAGGCCTAGTGTGGTTTTTGAGGATTTCGGCGTAGTTTGAATTGTTTGTGGTTGTCCTTGTGAATCGTTTTGTGTTTATTTTCTATTTTCTTGGCCGTGCATGTTTTCTTACATTAGTACCTCCTATTTTGTGATTGTTCGGATAATTGACTTGATTATACTACCTTTTCGATGACGCTTGTCACTTATTGGTTTTATTATGTCTCTACCTGTAGCGGTGTGATGGTCGTCGTGGAGCATGATTTCACGTCGTATATTTCTTCGCGTTGCTTGTAATATTTTGCCGTTGGACATGATTTTTCGGTTCTTGTATATCTCCTTGAGTTTTCCTGGCGGGATATTGCATCGCCCTACTTGTTTTAAGTTTCGGGACGAAACTTCTTTTAAGGAGGGTGGTATGTAATATCGCAACTTCGATTTTCAGTAATTTTCTTTTTCTGGTGGAAGTCCATCTTAGCGACTCTATTTTGACCGTTTCGTCATTCCGAGAATGATTAATTCTACACTTTTTGTCATTCGAGTTCGTTTCGGTGTCATTTTGTTGAGTTCCGTGTTATTAAGCGACCTTCCCGCACTTGAGTTCGATTCTTGCGAATCTCGCCCGAAACTGTTACTTCGTGTTTCCGTAAGTCCGTTTAACATTATTAGACATGTTGTGAACTTTGTTTTGGTTATTTGATCACGTATCATGAATTTTCGGTACTTTTTGGGCACGAATAGTGTGCGCCGCGGCATAGGGGAGTGTGCGCTGCGGCACACACTTCGCAGAAGTGAGCATGGCGCAGCTGTACCGCGGGCCGCAGAACACTCAGTCCGGGCCGCGGCACGCGAGTAAGATTAGCCCTTTTTCAGCGGATTTTTGGGAGAGGATTTCATTTCCTCTCCTCTCTTCTTCTCCCTCACGATCTAGGCAATTTAGGGGCGATTTTTGGGCGATTTATTTTAGTGATTTCATTCTACTCAAGTTCTTGGTGTGGATTAACAAAATCAATTCGTGATCTTCGTCACTAATCCGAGGTATTTTCTTGATTCTCTGAAGTTGACCTTTTTGGGAGTTTTGTTCTTGATTTCGTTTTCTATCCGATTTTGATAAATCGATTGATGTTATATGTTGTTATTAAACTTGTTTTATGGATTGTATATCCATATCTTCGGTCCGTTTCAACCCGAAGGGTGATTTCGGTGTTTTGAGGTGTAGTGAACATTTGATGTTCGATCAAATGTTCGAATGAGTTTTCCTTCGATAGTTGTTGTGATCTCCGTTGTTTTGGTCTTGATCCTCATTGTAATCATGTTTTTGTTGTTCCTTACGGAGGATTATAGGTGCTCGAGGATTCCGAGTTGAATCCCGTTTGGTGATTGATAATTCGTGTGGTGTTATTTTCGTAGCGTTCGCGGTGCTATTGTATTCGTGATTATGTTCAGGAGTTCGGGGCTGCCCGACCGCATTCCGTTCATCGTCTCGTTTCGATCGTGGTTTCGAGGCAAGTATTTTCTTATACCTTTTTGTGTCCTATAAATAGAGTTTACATGTTGGATTTACGATGGTTGTTTTACCCTCGTGGGTATGATTCGTGTGAATTGATTTTGATTTGACTATTTTGAATGTTGGGGACTTTAATGATATTCCCATTGGTTTAATGTTGTGGAATCGTGTATCCCACGTTAATTGTGTTGTTGTGTTGTGATTGATTTTTCATGATGGAGGTATTGTGTTGAGTATAACAATTGTGTCGGGTAAGTGGCCATTTCTAGCAAGTATTCCTAATGAACTTACATTCTTAGCATATTAGTATTGCATGAGTGATGGGTGTGTGTGTGTGTGTGTGTATGCTCACTACGAGTTAGATCCGACGGGGTCTCGGTAGGGGTCCACGGAGGGGTGGATCCACGAGCTTGCTTTTAACCACTACGGGTTAGATCTGATGGGGTCTCGGTAGGGGTCCACGGAGGGGTGGGTCCGCGGTTAATTGTGGTGCATTTTTACAAATGTGTTTTGATATTGGCGTTTCCGGAAAAGAGTGTTTTGAACGATGGTTTCATGATTCTTGCATGCATTGACTAGATGTGTAAGAGGTAAGTTGTTCATTGGCCTACTTGGCTAAGATGGCACTAGGGTATTTGCCGTTTGTGTTTAGTCCTTTAGTTGTGGGTTTTGATGTTGGAAAACGGACCTTGCTATCGTTCTCGTGTACTGTGATTTGATGAGAATTGGATTGAGATCCCAACGGTTTTGTAAAGGTCATTTTATGGAAAGTGAATTTTGGGCCGAGACCCATTCATCTTGAAATGGTTATTTTTCAACTAAGGACTTGAGGTACAACAAGGTTTCTACTTTTAAAATCCCCGAGATGAGGAATTTATTTTCAAGCACTTCATTGATTGTTTTCTAATTTAATAAAACTTCTCAGGAAGGCTTTTGTAGTAAATTGTCGTACCCGATTCGTGATTTCCATTTGTTTGTTACATTTCGTATGGTTATGTACTTGCACTAGCAAAATAGTGGAATTTTGCTAACCCTCGAGTAATCGGGGGGTGGATGTCTGTATTGCATTCAGGTTTTGGGGAGCATAGCACAGGGTCGGCATGAAGGATGATGAAAGATGAACGATACTAATCACATGAGGACCCGTACGTTGTTGTATTGGTTCGATCGTATTTTATTTCCGCTGCAGATTCTTTCCCGTTGTACGAGAGTGTGTTGTAATTGACCCCTGCATGGGCATGTATTGAAATTGAGTTGTATATATTTATTGAAAGACCAAATCGGTCTCTCGAGTCTTTTTGTAACACCCCAAACTAGGCGAATATTACAGTGCCGTGAATCCCCGACTCCCACCCGGCAAATGAAAATGATGAATTAAATAATATAATTGTAGTACCGAACCACATTATATTACCAAGTACTCCGATGAGGAGTTTAAGTACAACACACCAGGACTAAACCGAATACTAGTATATTTTATATGGAGATAAAATACACCACCCTGAACAAATAAACATCTCAAACGGAATTTGCAATGGAAAATACAAATGATCAAATGATGAAAATGGTGAAACAAACGGAATGACTGGGGCCCCCTACTAGCATCACTGGGACTCTCGCCGTCAAGATGCTCTTCCCGTGCCTTTGCCTTGCCGTGACACTAAAACAAAATTCCCCAACGGGATCGGCCATACGTAACAACAATCCTCAAGGGTTGAAAATACACAAACATGATTTAATCAAGTTATGAAATATCCTTAGTTATGAATTACGCTGAAGAGGAGCATCATAGTACGCCCGTAGTGTTACGTGCAAGTGTACAAGACGAATGACCGGACACACCCGTCCTTGTACCTAATTAGTCTCACGGAGGTAAGCGTTACTGTGTGCGGTCCAATGTATCGGTGAACCCGATACATGACCATCGTGTGCCCGACTAAAAATTCCACACAACCACACCCGCCACGCAATATGAACCTGCAAGGTCATATGAACAAGAATGACCATAATGAATATCAATGAATAATAATAATCCGAAAAAGTCAAGAATGACTCACCAATATGAAAGTGATAATGAAGTGATTGATAGTTTTCAATGAAATGATTGGAACCGCCGTTCCTCGCTAATGAAATGATTATCCGACAATTACAAGTCTCAAAATGATTAATACAATGATGAATGAATTATGATTATGAATGATCAACAACAAAAGGAATGAATATCCTTTTAACCGAGTAAGAATCAACTTACACAATACCGATGACGAAGTCCTTCTATGAACAACGTCCTAAACGAGATACCGGTCGCTCGAACAACCTTGAATAACAATAATTACCAATAACCGTTCAATACACGTATCAAGCAACAAAACACGACTAACCCAAAGGTCGAAACAACGATAATCAAACTCATAGGGGCATTCTAACGAATACGTAACCAATCACACGACTTCGAAAATATCCAATCCTGAATATATCGAAACCAACACCAAAATGAGTATTTCAACCATCAAAACACTTCTAATGATATCATTAATCCAATAGGAATCCATAATTCAAGATTACAACAACATCAATCGGAAAATCCCCAAATTAACCGAAGTCAACCCTAAGGGTTCTTCAAATAATTCCGAAAATAGCCATTAAATCCGTAGGAATACATTTATCCAAGGTAGATAATCCATATCTAATGTATTCCAACAATAATCCAAGCTTACACGAAGGAATCGGAAGGAAAAATCCAAAAATCCGAAATTCTAGATCCAAGAGATTAATACCTTTGATTCGATGTTAAGGAGATGATGAAGTGATGATAATCCAACTCAAAGACTTGAAGATGATGGATGATAGAAGCTCAAGAGAACTCTCCAAAATACCCGATATCGCCCAAACCGATGAGGGAATGAGAAAGGATGATAAAATGACGAACTCAAAGCTAAGCGTCCCATATATAGCCAATCCGTGTTAGCGTGCGCTTAGCTTGTGCGTAGCGTGCGCTAACGGGTAATTTGGGTAGTCCAGTACCCACTGTCCGAACACGGTAGCGCGCGCTACGTACCTTTTTGTAGCGTGCGCTACGGCCATGCCACTAGCGTGCGTTAATACCCATTGTTAGCGTGCGCTAACAAATTATGTGATGCCCAGTACTGGAATCCAGAAACTGTCTGTCCTCTGATCTGACTTCGGTAGCGTGCACTACAACCAACAAGTAGCGTACGCTACTACACCGCTTGCGTACGCTAAATATCACTCATAGCGTGCGCTATGAATTAATCCAGTGCAGTCCAGTAGCCACTGGACTCAACCTGATCCGTCCCTAGCGCGCGCTACTCCACATATTTAGCGTGCGCTACTTACCACTCGTAGCGTGCGCTACAAATAACTCACCTGCAGTCCAGTACCTTCTGGACTGCAACCAGGGTAACATTAGCGTGCGCTAATGCTGAGTGGTAGCGTGCGCTACCTGTACTCAATTAGCGTACGCTAAAAAGAGTACGTAGCGTGCGCTACTCCTCACGCACAGCCACAACGAAAATGACAACGATGATAAACACGGCACGAAACTCCAATTAGATTAGTAACGAATGACGATTGATGCACGATACAATTACTCTGAATGATGAATACCATGATTGAATATGAGTGACAAATGATCAATAATGAGTCAAATTACTGAGTATCAATTACTGAATGATAAATACTGAATGATAATTACTGAATTACAACCAGGTATTACATACACCCCCTTAAAAGAGTTTCGTCCCCGAAACTAAGGGTCAAACAACTCGGGATAACTCTCCCGCATGCTATCCTCGGTTTCCCACGTAGCCTCTTCGACTCCGTGTCTATACCACTGAATTTTAACCAAAGGAATCGTCTTATTCCTCAACTGCTTGATTCGCCGCTCTAAAACTCGCATAGGACGCTCCTCATATGAATGATCATCGGCGATCTCGATTTCATCGAACTGAAGTATGTGACTCGGGTCGGCAACATACTTCCGCAACTGAGAGACGTGAAACACATTATGAATTCAGCTCAACGCCGGAGGTAAAGCCAATCGGTAAGCTAACTCGCCTACTCGATCCAGAATCTCAAACGGTCCAATGAATCTCGGAATCAACTTTCCCCTCTTCCCAAAACGGAAGATACCACGACTCGGGGATACCTTGACCAACACATGGTCACCAAATTTCGAACTCTAATGGTCGACGATGGTTATCTGCATATGATTTCTGTCGACTCTGAGCGGTCAACAAACGACTCCTGATCAAAGCTACCTTCTCACGGGCGGCTATAAGCATATCGGGCTCGGTGCCGATTGATTCTGATAGTTCGTCCCAACACAACGGAGATCGACAACGATGACCATACAAGGCCTCGTAAGGTGCCATCTTGATCGAAGCATGCCAACTATTATTATACGTGAACTCGATCAAAGGTAGTTGGGCTTCCCAATCGTCCTTCCAATCGAGGATGCATGCCCTCAACATGTCCTCTAATGTCTGAATTGTTCTCTATGATTGTCCGTCGGACTGAGGATGAAAAGCGGTACTGAGATTAAGCTGAGTCCCCATAGCGCGATGAACTGATTTCCAAAAATGCGACACAAACCGTCCGTCACGATCGGAAACGATACTTTTAGGAGTACCGTGCAGTCTCACTATCTCCTTGATGAACAGTTGAGCAAGTCTCTCGGGACCTCACGTCTCCTTGATTTCAAGGAAATGAGCTGATTTAGTTAAGCGGTCCACGATCACCCAGATCGTATTCATGCCACGATGACTCGTCGGCAAACTCGTGATGAAATCCATAGAAATGTCTTCCCACTTCCATTCGGGAATAGGAAGAGGTTTCAGCATACCCACGGCCGATGTTCAATCTTAACTTGTTGACAGGTTAAGCATCTCGAAACAAATTCTGCGACTTCTCGCTTCATATTAATCCACCAGTAATTTTGTTTCAAGTCCTTGTACATCTTGCTAGACCCCGGATGAACAGAATAAGGGGTAGCATGGACTTCTTTCAAAATTGAGTTTTTCAACTCGTCATTCACGGCACGCACAACCGATTCTTAAACCGCAAAAGTCCATCCTCGTGGACCACAAATCCAGGCTTTCTCGAGTCACATCCTCACGGATGCGCATCAATGAAGGGTCTGAACTCTGATTCTCTCGGATTGCCTCCTCGAGTGACGATGAAATCTCTAACATACAAAGCTGTCCCTGAACTCGCTGAAGCTAGACCTCGATCTCGGGTCGAAGGAATTCCTGCTGAAGCTCCTTCTGAACTATTAAGCGGGCAAGCATCTGTTCCTGAACAGACTTACGACTCAAGACGTCGGCGACAACGTTCGCTTTGCCCGGGTGGTAAAGGATCTCAATATCATAATCTTTGATTAATTCCAACCACCGTCTCTGTCGCATATTTAACTCCTTCTGAGTAAATATATACTTTAAACTCTTATGATCGGTGAATATCTGACAGGTAACGCCATAAAGATAATGACGCCAAATCTTCAAAGCGAACACCACGACTGCTAGCTCCAGGTCGTGGGTCGGATAATTAACCTCGTAAGGTCTCAATTGCCGTGAAGCATAGGCAATAACCTTCCCATTCTGCATGAGCACACATCCGAGACCCTGTCCGGACGCATCACTATAGACCACAAACCCTTCCGTCCCTTGCGGCAAGGAAAGTACAGGTGCTGACATTAACCGGCTCTTGAGTTCCTCAAAACTCCGTTGACACGCGTCGGACCACGTGTATTTCTTATCCTTCCGTAAAAGGTTCGTCAAAGGTTGAGCGATTTTAGAAAATCCTTCCACAAATCGCCGATAATAACCCGCTAATCCGAGGAAGCTTCGGATTTCCTTAACATTCTTCGGAGGTAACCAATCTCGGATAGCCTCCGTCTTCTGAGGGTCGACACGAACTCCGTCTGATGAAATTACATGTCCGAGAAAAGTCACTTCGGACATCCAGAACTAACATTTGGAAAATTTTCCAAAAAGTTGTTCTCGTCTCAACACGTCGAGCACTTGATGAAGGTGAAACTCGTGTTCCTCTTGGTCACGAGAATAAATCAAAATGTCGTCGATGAAGACAACAACAAACTGATTCAAAAAGTCGATGAAAACCCGATTCATTAACTCCATGAATACCGCAGGTGCATTAGTCAATCCAAACGGCATAACCACAAACTCATAATGACCATAGCATGTTCGAAACGCCGTCCTCGCGATATCCGACTCGAATCAAGAATCGATGATATCCGGATCTTAAATCGATCTTGAAAATACCAAGCTCCCCGAAGTTGATCTAAGAGATCATCAATACGGGTAAGGGATATTTATTCTTGATTGTCACCTGTTCAACTCCCGATAATCGATACACAAGCGAAATGAACCATCCTTCTTCTTGACAAACAACACCGGTGCTCCCACGGGACGCACTCGGTCGGATATAACCTTTCTCGAACAACTCCTCAAGTTGGTTCTTTAATTCCCGCATTTCGGTCGGGGCCATCCAGACGGTGCCTTCGATATCGTGGACGCACTGTGCTCCAACTCATCGTGAATTCCACATCCCTCTATGGAGGCAAACCAGTAACTCGTCCAGAAACATCGGCATATTCCTCACTACCGAATATCCGTCAACATTATCGATGATTTCTCGGTTTGGCCATGTAGCACCAATAACCGACACATCCCCGATTGAGTAACCTTCTCGCTTTCATCAAATTAATGACCTTACTGCAGTAGGGATTACCTCCCTGAAACACACATTCAACCCCATCGTCTGAAATGATAGTGATCATACGTTTACGGACACTAATGATGGCATCATGACGATCCATCCAATCAATACCCAAGATAACGTCGTCCTTCGGCAAATCTACTACGATTAGGTCCGCTGGCCATACACGACCATGAAACTGAATCGGACAATTCTGAATCTCATGATTACCGATAATTCGTCTACCATCAGGTAGGCCAATGACATAAGGCTCACAACTAGTAGCACTACCCAGACGTAGTCTACTCAAACATGACTCGGAAATGAATCAATGCGATGCACCAGTATCAAAAAGGGTACACACAGGTTGAGATAGAATATCGAGTGTACCTGAGATCATTCGGGCCTCTGGATCATCGGTCTTCTTCATCTCATAAATTCGGGGCTTGCTAGTCCCGGCACCTGATGCTCCCGTCTGCTGGCTAAAGGCTCCACCTTTAGCCGCTCCTGTCGTTTTAAACGACGCTGATTGAGTGGCCTGATTCTGAATGGCTGACTGCTTAGGGGCCTGAGATTACGTCTGAGTAGGTTTGGAGTCCCTACGGCAAAAACGGGCCTTATGCCCAGCAATCCCACAATTATGACACGTGATAGTCTGTCTCGGACACTTGGTACTGAGATGACCAAGATCCCCACAATTAAAACAGGTGATGGCCGAACTGGCCACTCGAGACTGAGATTCCGCGGGTTTAGACGACACATGAGGTCGCTCAGAAAAAGCAGAGCCCACACGGGGTTTCTTGAAAGTGGCCTGACTGCCGTCAGACTGATTACGGTTCTTGGACTTCTTGCTAGCAGATGAAGGTTGCTGCTTAGCAATCTCCTTAGCAGTAAGCTCGTAGGTGAGAGCTTTCTCAATGAATTCGGCCAACGAGGTGCAATTATGATTAAGCAACTGAAGTCTCATACGGGGTTTCAGCCTCTTGCTGAAATACTTGATTTTATCCGCCTCTGAATGAATGATGGATGAGGCGAAGGGAAGAAGTTCCTGAAATTTCTCGGCAATGGCGAGAACATCCTCGTCTGCTGATGGGTCGGGGGTGAGCAATTCTGACAGCCTGGACTCTCTGAGTGGGGCCGGATAATACCTCTCCATCATGAGAGTCTTGAATCGATCCCAAGTACATGATCCTTCGGTGGGCTTCAACGACAACCACCAAGAATGTGCGCTCTTACCTGTAGTAAGCCGCAATGAAACTTTGTGTCCTTCGGGACACTCTACCATAGCAAACAATTTCGAAATGCTCGAGCCAATGAATAATATCCGCCGGCTCGACGAGCCCTCAAAAGTAGGTGGCCTCGCGAGAGATGTCGCCGATGATATTGCTCACATTCCTCTCTTGCCTCCGAGGTGGCGGCGGAGGAGCTCGCTGATTTTGATTGATGGAGTTATGCATCGTCTCCATCACCGTGCCATCCGGGTCATTTGGGCCATCATGCCCCGCATAAAAGCGAGTGGGTCAACCCGGACACCCTCCGATCGAGCCGTGTCCTGCACGACTCCCGATAGTGAATGATCGCGCCGGAAGAGTGAGTGGCAAGATCGCCGCTCGACGAATTAGCATTATTCCTCGCATTCGCACGTGTATTCACACGAGCTCTCGGATTCGGCCCGCACCACGGCCTCGTCCTCCTCGTCCTCTTCTTGCTCTCTCTATGCTGAAGTAGGAAAGTCACATGATGATTATATTCCCCGCATGAATAACACGTTATGATTATGACATGAGATGATGAAAATGAGCTTACGCGCTCTAACACAGTGGTTACATGAATGATTAATTGGCGTGACATGATTATCTGATGAAATTACTGAAATGATTACCTTGAATGAGTTAACAAGGTTAATGATTTGATCTTCCTGATCAACAACTTAATAATGAAATGAATTGAGTAATTAATGAGTTAATCTGACCGTCCTGGTCAAAATGACAATGATGATTGAGGATTGTTAACTCATGAATTATGAATGAATGATTATTGCTAGAAATTATACCATGGCATTAGAAATCTTACAGTTCTTGGTCTGATTGGCTCGGCATTTGCACAGGTCACACGTGACGCGAAAGTCCAATGATACTAGTCCGATGACGATGATTTCAAATGAGACATGACTTGGAGGGTAGTATTAAAAACCACTCTCCGATACCAACTGTGTAACACCCCAAACTAGGCGAATATTACAGTGCCGTGAATCCCCGACTGGGACCCACCCGGCAAATGAAAATGATGACCTAAATAATATAATTGTAGTACCGAACCACATTATATTACCAAGTACTCCGATGAGGAGTTTAAGTACAACACACCAGGACTAAACCGAATACTAGTATATTTTATATGGAGATAAAATACACCACCCTGAACAAATAAACATCTCAAACGGAATTTGCAATGAAAATACAAATGATCAAATGATCAAAATGGTGAAACAAACGGAATGACTGGGGCCCCTACTAGTATCATCAGGACTCTCGCCGTCAAGATGCTCTTCCCGTGCCTTTGCCTTGCCGTGACTAAAACAAAATCCCAACGGGCCGGCCATACGTAACAACAATCCCTAAGGGTTGAAAATACACAAACATGATTTAACTGAAGTTATGAAATATCCTTAGTTATGAATTACGCTGAAGAGGAGCATCATAGTACGCCCGTAGTGTTCTGTGCAAGTGTACAAGACGAATGACCGGACACACCCATCCTTGTACCTAATTAGTCTCACGGAGGTAAGCGTTACCGTGTGCACGGTCCAATGTATCGGTGAACCCAATACATGACCATCGTGTGCCCGACTAAAAATTCCACACAGCCACACCCGACCACGCAATATGAACCCAGAAGGTCATATGAACAAGAATGACCATAATGAATATCAATGAATAATAATAATCCGACAAAGTCAAGAATGACTCACCAATATGAAAGTGATAATGAAGTGATTGATAGTTTTCAATGATATGATTGGAACCGCCGTTCCTCGCTAATGAAATGATTATCCGACAATTACAAGTCTCAAAATGATTAATACAATGATGAATGAATTATGATTATGAATGATCAACAACAAAAGGAATGAATATCCTTTTAACCGAGTAAGAATCAACTTACACAATACCGATGACAAAGTCCTTCCACGAACAATGTCCTAAACGAGATACCGGTCGCTCGAACAACCTTGAATAACAATAATTACCAATAACCATTCAATACACGTATCAAGCAACAAAACACGACTAACCCAAAGGTCGAAACAACGATAATCAAACTCATAGGGGCATTCTAACGAATACGTAACCAACCACACGACTTCGAAAATATCCAATCCCGAATATATCGAAACCAACACCAAAATGAGTATTTCAACCATCAAAACACTTCTAATGATATCATTACTCTAATAGGAATCCCTAATTCAAGATTACAACAACATCAATCGGAAAATCCCCAAATTAACCGAAGTCAACCCTAAGGGTTCTTGAAATAATTCCGAAAATAGACATTAAATCCGTAGGAATACATTTATCCAAGGTAGATAATCCATATCTAATGTATTCCAACAATAATCCAAGCTTACACGAAGGAATCGGAAGGAAAAACCCAAAAATCCGAAATTCTAGATCCAAGAGATTATTACCTTTGATTCGATGTTAAGGAGATGATGAAGTGATAATAATCCAACTCAAAGACTTGAAGATGATGATGGATGATAGAAGCTCGAACAGAACTCTCCAAAATACCCGAAATCGCCCGAAACCGATGAGGGAATGAGAAAGGATGATAAAATGACGAACTCAGGCTAACTGTCCCATATATAGCCAATCCAGGTTAGCGTGCGCTAGCCCTTGTGCGTAGCGTGCGCTAACGGGTAGTTTGGGTAGTCCAGTACCCACTGTCCGAACACGGTAGCGCGCGCTACGTACCTTTTTGTAGCGTGCGCTACGGCCATGCCACTAGCGTGCGTTAATACCCATTGTTAGCGTGCGCTAACGAATTATGTGATGCCCAGTACTGGAATCCAGAAACTGTCTGTCCTTTGATCTGACTTCGGTAGCGTGCGCTACAACCAACAAGTAGCGTACGCTACTACACCACTTGCATACGCTAAATATCACTCATAGCGTGCGCTATGAATTAATCCCGTGCAGTCCAGTAGCCACTGGACTCAACCTGATCCGTCCCTAGCACGCGCTACTCCGCATATTTAGCGTGCGCTACTACAACCCACTAGCGCGCGCTACTTACCACTCGTAGCGTGCGCTACATATAACTCACCTGCAGTCCAGTACCTTCTGGACTGCAACCAGGGTAATATTAGCGTGGGCTAATGCTGAGTGGTAGCGTGCGCTACCTGTACTCAATTAGCATACGCTAAAAAGAGTACGTAGCGTGTGCTACTCCTCACGCACAGCCACAACGAAAATGACAACGATGATAAACACGGCACGAAACTCCAATTAGATTAGTGACGAATGACGATTGATACACGATACAATTACTCTGAATGATGAATACCATGATTGAATATGAGTGACAAATGATCAATAATGAGTGAAATTACTGAGTATCAATTACTGAATGATAAATACTGAATGATAATTACTGAATTACAACCGGGTATTACACTTTTAGCCTTAAAGGCATTGTTGAGATGTATGATTTTGTTACCAGCCTGGTAGATCCTTGAGGAAAGGTTCTACGGCGTGTAATATCCCTGAGCAGATTGGGGGTGTTACAGTAGGTGCAGATCTATCCAGGAGCCACTGGACTGGATTTGTGACTCGTTAATGTACGCTACGCATATTGGCTAGCGCACGCTAACAGTGTTACGGGCGGAATATTCTGGAGCGTTGACCCCATTAGCGCGCGCTTGTGCAGTGTGTTTAGCACAGGCTAATAACTGTACAGTATAAATACTGTACAACAACCTTTATTTCGCCATTTCTCACCCTTCTCGTCTCTTTCCGTCGGGAGTGAGTTCTTGGAGTGATTTTGGGCGATCTTCACCATCAAGCTTCATCTTGGTGTGGATTTGTATGTGTTCAACAACATCTAATCATCTTTTTTGCTCAAATCAAGGTATTCTCTTCTTAGAACCCTAGTTTCTTGAATTTGGGGGTTTTCCTTGGTTTTGATGATTCTTACCCGATCTCATCCGATCGGTTGTGTAATCTTACTGCCCTGGGTTTGATCTTCGGATTTTGGTAACTCATTTATTGATTTTGTTCACTCGAACATGATTCTTCATCTCTTTGGAGAAACTCCTAGATCCTTATTGATCTTAGGGTCGTTTCGGTTTCCGATTAGTATTGTTAATTCGTGATGGTATTGTTCTCGTAGTATCCGTGGGGCTGTCGAGATTCTTGGTCGTTTTCCAAAGTTCGAGGGCTGCTCGAACTCACCCATTCTTTGTTCGGTTGCTCGTGGTTTCGAGGCAAGTATCTTTCCCATACACTTCATGTTTCGTAGATGTAACGATTGATAATTAATTTTATGTGCGCGATCCGAATGTTTTAATGAACTTTAAAAAGGATCGGTATATTCTCAATAAAAGGGTTTGCTCCAAAGATGGCGCGTATGCTTCGTGAATAAATGCGTTTTCGGAATATGTGAGTATGTATCGTACGTTGGAAGATGTTACAATCATACTTAGTGAGTATAATAGACCATAATCACTTACCGAGGATTGTGTGTTGATATGTGTACTTGTTCGGTTAATACGTTGTAATTTCCGTATTCTTTCTATTTTTGGTAGTTTCTATTTTGGTACTTTTTCCATTTTTAGCGACACGCTTGTAACCGTCTTAATATTTCGAGAATGTTTAATTCTGTATGTTTTGGCATCCGAGCACGTTTCGAGATTGTTCTACTCGATTTTGTGTATTCTAGTAACTTTCCCGCTTGTCGGCTCGTTCGATGTAATTGTTGTGAAAAACTGTCATTTCGAGTTTGGTGCGAGTTTGTTTATTGTTGTTGGACATGTTGTGAGCTTCGGCACGGTTGCTCGATTCCGTATTGTGTTTTTCGGTGGTTTTGGGCCGTTTTGTAATTTCCTAAAAGTTTTGTGTAATTACTTTCGTTATCACATTCCGGACCTTCGGATGAACGGGATCGTGTTTCTTCTTTAGTGCTTAAGTTTGTCATATCGAACTCTTTATACTGATGTCTGCATAATTCGTTAAATGTCAAGTTTGGTGTTCGTGCCATTTTCTGCACACTTGATCTCTGTACTGAGAGGCTTACGTACGTTAATTGATCTTCATTACGTACGTAATGTAGTCTTCCTAACGTACGTTAACCCCTTTCTCATAGCATACGTTAGGGTCTTCAGGAAATCGGGCAGAAAGTTCTGCCAGACCTTTACGTACGTAACCGTGAGGGTATTACGTACGTTAAGGCTAACAGACGTTAATGCATCATGCATTAGGTACGTAATTTTTTTGGGTTTAAATACCCAGGTCTGACCGAAACCGTCCATTTTTTTCTCCTCCTTTTCTCTCCTCCGCGACTTGGGCGATTCACAGGCGGTTTTGGGCGATTTTCGACTCTCCAATCACATAGCTATCATCCTCCTTGGAATTGTAGTATAAATATCAACATCAATCCATCATTTTCATCTTGGAATCGAGGTAATTCTCTATCTACCCCGGAATGAGTAAGATGTTTAAAGAGCTTCTGGTGGAGTAATATGAAAAAAGATGTTACGGAGTTTATTGCACGGTGTTTGACATGCCAACAAGTCAAGATTGAGCATCAGAGGCCAGCCAGACTGTTGAAGTCGCTTCCTATTCCTGAGTGGAAGTGGGAAGACATTTCCATGGATTTCATCACCGGGATGCCGAGGACGAAGACCGGAATGAATATGATTTGGGTGATTATCGACCGATTGACGAAATCGACACATTTTCTTGGCATTAAGGATACGTGGGGACTGGAGAGGTTGGCTCGGGTATTTATAGCAGAGATAGTACGGCTACACAGTACGCCTAAGACTATCGTATCTGATCGGAATGGTCGTTCCGTCTCGCATTTTTGGTAGTTGGTCCATTAGGCTTTGGGTACCGAATTGAGATTGAGTACATCTTTTCATCTGCAGTCAGACGGTTAGATGGAGCAGACGATTCAGACGTTGGAGGATATGTTGCTGGCTTGTGCCTTAGACTGGAGTAGTAAGTGGGAGTTGCATCTGTCGTTGATCGAGTTTACTTACAATAATAGTTGGCACGCATCGCTGCTGCCAAACGTCGACTCCGAGGTAATGTTTTCAAGTATTCACTCTTTTATGAAAACTAAAAAATTATGGTATGAGTATAGAATGATTGTGTCGGCAAAAGATTTGAAAGGATATGTGAAAGTTTAAATGTTGTCCGAAAGGGACAAAATATGATTTCAAAGAAAGGTTTCAAAGTGATTTTTGCTGGCACAATATTTTTAAAGTTATTGATGAAAATACTCATACAAAGTTTGATACAGATTTTCAAAGTTCTTTACGAAGCTCAATTTCGAGGACGAAATTTTTTAAAGGGGGGAGGATTGTAACGCCCCAATACTTATTTAAATGCTATTTATTTTGCTAACGATCATGGATCTTGATTTTTTTAATATTTGCAGGTTGTCCGATACTTGGACCGATACGTTCCTAGCATAAAATGAAGGAAACGATTTCAAAATAAATTATAAGGATTATTTTAGAATTTATGAAAGTAATTTCGAAAATTTTCGACGAATTGATACGATAAAATTTTCATTACAGAACACTTATACTGCAAAAATAATATTAAATTATTATTTTAATATTATCGAAAATCGGTTCCGAGCATATCGAAGATTTAACTCGACAGTGCAGGCAGTCGGAAAATCGAATTTGGACATCGGGAAGGGGTCGAACCGACAGCTAATTTGACGGACATTTGCCGATCACCACGGACACGCCGATCGACAATCACGGCCATGGCCGGCGAAGCTTCTAGGCCACTATCCGGATAAGGCCGTCATTTGTCGGATAAGGTCGGTCACGACCGGCGAAGCTTCTAGGCCACTATCCGGATAAAGGCTGTCCATTTGTCAGGATACGATCGATCACGACCGAAGCTTCTCGGCACCGTCTGTAATGTTGATTTTCAACCGACTTTGAACCCATATTTATACATGTTCCCGGACGTGTTTTTGTACAAATAATATATCATTTTGAAGCTGTTAACCTCTAATTTAAAACGCCCGTAACATATTTCTCTTATAAAAATTATAAAAGCCTTGAAAAGCCCGATCAATCAGATAGCTCAAATCTGACAGTTTTTCAAAGGTGTTTGATAAAAGTCCTCAAAGAGATTTCAGATTTTACATCAAGAATTTATGACCGAAAATATGAAAAAGTATTTTCAAGTGTTAGGAGAAGCGTATCCGGGATCCAATAAGGTCAACCGAGCCAAATTCAAAGGAAGATATTTCAAGATTTCATCAAACGAGGTGAGGTTATACTGTTTTAATATGTTATGGTCATCGTTGTGTCGTGTAACATGACGACCCGCGAGGGGTCGAAAGAATAAAAGAAATCCGATACGAGTCTCACACAGATAAGAATGTTTTATGTGCATTACACAACATGATTTTGACGATTTATAAGGGTTTAATTTCACTGAGTATGCTCGCGTACTCACACCTCGTCATTTATGTTTTTCAGGCTAAGGAATCGACGAACGGGACAAGCAGAAGATGAATACATACTCCCAACACGATAAAGTTCTAAATAATAAAAGATGTTGTCGTCGTAATTATTATTATTTTTACGAAATACTTGATGTTCTTCAACGAATATAATTTCAACGGACTATGTCCGAATATTTGATTTCCCATTTTTTTGTAAAACTGTACTGATGGTTGAATAAACGAGTTTTATTGAAGATTTACTGACTAAAATGCTTCCGCAAATACTCCGAATTTATATAAAAATTTTAAGGAAAAAAAAATGAGCTGTGTAACGTTCTTTTTAATTAAGAATGCCAGGGCGTTACAGAATGGTACGAAGCATTATATGGTAGACAGTGTAGGTCTCCACTTTGTTGGGATGAGGCCTCGGAACTGGTGGGAATGGAGCCGGACATGTTGATGGAAACTAGAGAGAAGATCTGTATCATTCGAGACAGACTGCTGACTGCTCAGAGTCGACAAAAATCTCATGCTGATGTTCGTCGTCGACCTTTGGAGTTTGAAGTAGAGGATCATGTTTTACTCAAAGTATCGCCGACGAGAGGGGTTTACCGTTTCGGGAATAAGGGGGAGCTCAGCCCGAGATATATTGGGCCGTTTGAGATTCTAGACAGAGTCGGTGAGCTGGCTTATCGGTTGGCATTACCTCCAGCCCTTAGTCACGTTCACAGTGTGTTTCATTTGAGAAAGTACGTTCCGGACCCGAGTCACATCATCGATTATGGGGATATTGAAGTAGCAGAAGATGTCACATTTGAAGAAAGGCCGGTGAAGATCCTTGAGCATCATGTCAAGCAACTCCGAAATAAGACTATTTCGTTGGTTAAGGTTCAGTGGTCGAGGCATGGAGTTGAGGAGGCGACTTGAGAAACCGAGGATAGCATGCGCGCTAAATACCCAAAGTTATTTACTTCTTAAGTTTCAGGATGAAACTTATTTCTAGAGAGGGAAAATGTAATATCTGTATTCTTTCTATTTTTGGTAGTTTTCATTTTGGTACATTTTCCATTTTTAGGGACACGCTTGTAACCGTCTTAATATTTCGAGAATGTTTAATTCTGTATGTTTTAGCATCCGAGCACGTTTCGAGATTGTTCTACTCGATTTTGTGTATTCTAGTAACTTTCCCGCTTGTCGGATCGTTCGATATAATTGTTGTACAAAACTCTCATTTCGAGTTTGGTGCGAGTTTGTTTATTGTTGTTGGACATTTTGTGAGCTTCGGCACGGTTGCTCGATTCCATATTGTGTTTTTCGTTAGTTTTGGGCCATTTTGTAATTTCCTAAAGTTTTGTGTAATTACTTTCATTATCACATTCCAGACCTTCGGATGAACGGGATCGTGTTTTTCCTTTAGCGCTTAAGTTTGTCGTATCAAACTCTTTATACTGATGTCTGCACAATTCGTTAAATGTCAAGTTTGGTGTTCGTGCCATTTTCCGCACAGCTGATCTTTGTACTGAGAGGCTTACGTACGTTAATTAATCTTCATTACGTACGTAACGTAGACTTCCTAACGTACGTTAACCCCTTTCTCATAGCGTACGTTAGGGTCTTTAGGAAATCGGGCAGACAGTTCTGCCAGACCTTTACGTACGTAACCGTGAGGGTATTACGTACGTTAATGCATCATGCATTACGTACGTAATGTTTCTTGGTTTAAATACCCTGGTCTGACCGGAACCGTCCATTTTTTTCTCCTCCTTTTCTCTCCTCCACGACTTGGGCGATTCACAGGCGGTTTTGGGCGATTTTCGACTCTCCAATCACCTAGTTATCATCCTCCATGGAATTGTAGTATAAATATCAACATCAATCCATCGTTTTCATCTTGGAATCGAGGTAATTCTCTAGAACCCTAGATTTTTGGGAATTTGAGGGTTTCTTCGTAATCCTTCGATTTTAGTCGTAATTTGGGAGTAATTGAATTGAGTATGAATTACCTACCCCCAATACGTGTTTTTCCTATGAGATTATGGGTTATACTGGGACTTGTTGAGATTCGAGAGGGTTTTGGATGCGATCTGCCCTCGTCGAGTATATTGTTGGATTACATGTATTATAGGCGGGGTTTTCGGGCGTATTTCTATTACAATTCCAGTCGTACTATTGTTGATAGTCGTTTTACGAATCATTTAGGTCTGAAGTCTCTCAATTCCTTCGTTGGTGGTCATTTGCCTTCTCGAAACAATCCGTCATGTCTCAAAGGCAAGTAACTCTTACGAACTTAATATCTTGAATGTGCTAAGTAGAGTATTTGTGTCTTGAGAGAGTTATGTTCACTCCGGAACAGTCCGACGGGGCCTCAGAGGAATCCACGCATGGTTGGGTTTACGAACTTTTGGGTTAACCACTCCGGGAGGGCCTATCGGGGCCTCGGAGGGATTCACGCATGGTCGGGTCCTTGGTTAATCGGGAGGATTGTGTTTTGTGATACATTTTGGATTTTGCATTTCTGGATATCATTATCTTATGCATTTCGAAACTATTGATGCATGCGCTTTGATATTGTAAGATGTTAGAGTTCATCTGTGTTACTTGTACTAGCTATTCAACGGCTAACCCCATTCGGGGGAAATACGTTTCATGTATTTCAGGTTAAAAGAATATGATTGGACGAGCACCGGGGCAGTACGATGATGACGGGCAGGCGTGATACTGTGAAATGTCTGGAAGTCTTATTTTTCTTTGAGTCTATATGTAGAACTTTATATTTTGTCTAAACTGATAGTCGGTACTCGAGTACTGTAGGAGTTATTTCCTTTGTTGTTGATCACGTCGAACTTGTCGTCTTTGTGTTCTGAATTTGGTTCTTGGAATTTATGGATGAATGTCTCGTGAGTTTGATGTTTATTTTTTTGTGGATGTCGTATACTTTAGCCTTGTGAGTTCCTATACGGGATTCACGGTGCTGTGACATACGCCAAATATCTTGGGGGTGTTACATACGTGACGTGTGTGATATTAGTTATTACTCCTTTGTGAGGAGGATGTGATGCTTAATATTGTTTGACATCGGTATTTGCTTGGTGTTGTGTGTGATTGTTGTAAGTGATGTGCCACCGAGTAAGATTGTTGAATCTCCGGGATCCGTCCTTGCTAGTACGGGTCGGGCGTGACCATAGGGTTATCCAATTGGGTATGTCTTGTGGGGACTCCGAGATTCGGGGCTGGCTAGCCCGATTATGGGATAACCGGAGGGTACCCCTAAGTAAAATCACCTAAAAGATTTTCTTAATAAAAGTCCAATTTTTTTATCCAGGATTACACGGTTATTTATTTGTAGTATCCCGTGATGAGGTTTTGTTATTTTCAAGAGTCTATCACATGTAGATCCGTCGAATATATCCCGGAATGTGCCCTTCTTTTTTTTGAGCCCCCCACCATGATTATGGGAACCAAATTTCGATTTTTATTTTCTAGATCTATAGGACTTTGAACAAGCTTTCCAACGCCGCTTGATTTGACCCAATCGGACGAATAACGAAGGATATATGGCCAAAATAATGGAGGAAGAGGAATTGAGAAACGGCAAAGAAATCCCGAAGTATACACAAAATTAAAGATTATCGTATCCTACTTGTCCCATGTCGTAGGAATTTGAATTAGCCTCCCAGCACCGCAAGAATCGACCCAATCCGATAAATAACGAAGGAGATATTGCCAAAACAGTGGCATATGCCGGACAAAGAAGCTGATCGGAGGCCTCCTCTAATTGCGTCGTCTTCACCTCACATTTACCACAAACTATTTTGACCATATCTCCTTCGCTACTTATCCGATTGGGCCGATTCTCGAAGCATCGAAAACCTTATTCGAAGGCCTACAACTGTATGTGATCAAATCTCGATTATGCATCTGAATTCAAAACTTCCAACTTTAGGTGATTTTCCCTAGGGGTACCCCTAAGTAAAATCCCCTAAAAGATTTTCAAAATAAAAGTCCAATTTTTTTATCCAGGATTACACAGTTATTTATTTGTAGTATTTCGTGATGAGTTTTTGTTATTTTCAAGAGTCTATCACATGTAGATCCGTCGAATATATCCCGTAATGTGCCCTTCCTTTTTTTTTGAGCCCCCCAACATGATTATGGGAACCAAATTTCGATTTTTATTTTCTAGATCAATAGGACTTTGAACAAGCTTTCCAACGCCGCTTGATTCGATCCAATCAGACGAATAATGAAGGAGATATGGCCAAAATAATGGAGGAGGAGGAATTGGGAAACGGCAAAGAAATCCCGAAGTATACACAAAATTAAAGATTGTCGTATCTTGCTTGTCCCATGTCGTAGGAATTTGAATTAGCCTCCCAGCACCGCAAGAATCGACCCAATCCAATAAATAACGAAGGAGATATTGCCAAAACAGTGGCATGTGCCGGACAAAGAAGCTGATCGGAGGCCTCCTCTAATTGCGTCGTCTTCACCTCACATTTACCACAAACTGTTTTGACCATATCTCCTTCGTTACTTATCCGATTCGGCCGATTCACGAAGCATCGAAAACCTTATTCGAAGGCCTACAACTGTATGTGATCAAATCTCGATTATGCATCTGAATTCAAAACTTCCAACTTTAGGTGATTTCCCCAGGGTACCCTAAGTAAAATCACCTAAAAATTTTCTTAATAAAAGTCCAATTTTTTTATCCAGATTACGGTTATTTATTTGTAGTATCCGTGATGAGGTTTTGTTATTTTCAAGAGTCTATCACATGTAGATCCATCGAATATATCCCGGAATGTGCCCTTCCTTTTTTTGAGCCCTCCACCATGATTATGGGAACCAAATTTCGATTTTTATTTTCTAGATCTATAGGACTTTGAACAAGCTTTCCAACGCCGCTTGATTTGACCCAATCGGACGAATAACGAAGGATATATGGCCAAAATAATGGAGGAGGAGGAATTGAGAAACGGCAAAGAAATCCCGAAGTATACACAAAATTAAACAGTGTCGTATCCTGCTTGTCCCATGTCGTAGGAATTTGAATTAGACTCCCGGATCGTAAGAATCGACCCAATCCGATAAATACGAAGGTGATATTGCCAAAAGCAGTGGCATGTGCCGACAAAGAAGGCGATCGGAGGCCTCCTCTAATTGCGTCGTCTTCACCTCACATTTACCACAAACTATTTTGACCATATCTCCTTCGTTACTTATCCGATTGGGCCGATTCTTGAAGCATCGAAAACCTTATTCAAGGCCTACATCTGTATGTGATCAAATCTCGATTATGCATCTGAATTCAAAACTTCCAACTTTAGGTGATTTTCCCTAGGGGTAACCCTAAGTAAAATCACCTAAAAAATTTTCTTAATAAAAGTCCAATTTTTTTATCCAGGATTATACGGTTATTTATTTGTAGTATCCCGTGATGAGGTTTTGTTATTTTCAAGAGTCTATCACATGTACATCCATCGAATATATCCCGGAATGTGCCCTTCCTTTTTTTGAGCCCTCCACCATGATTATGCGAACCAAATTTCGATTTTTATTTTCTAGATCTATAGGACTTTGAACAAGCTTTCCAACGCCGCCTGATTCGACCCAATCGGACTAATAACGAAGGATATATGGCCAAAATAATGGAGGAGGAGGAATTGAGAAACGGCAAAGAAATCCCGAAGTATACACAAAATTATAGATTGTCGTATCCTGCTTGTCCCATGTCGTAGGAATTTGAATTAACCTCCCAGCACTGTAAGAATCGACCCAATACGATAAATAACGAAGGAGATATTGCCAAAACAGTGGCATGTGCCGGACAAAGAAGCTGATCGGAGGCCTCCTCTAATTGCGTCGTCTTCACCTCACATTTACCACAAACTATTTTGACCATATCTCCTTCGTTACTTATCCGATTGGGCCGATTCTTGAAGCATCGAAAACCTTATTCGAAGGCCTACAACTGTATGTGATCAAATCTCGATTATGCATCTGAATTCAAAACTTCCAACTTTAGGTGATTTCCCCTAGGGGTACCCCTAAGTAAAATCACCTAAAAGATTTTCGAAATAAAAGTCCAATTTTTTATCCAGGATTACACGGTTATTTATTTGTAGTATCCCGTGATGAGTTTTTGTTATTTTCAAGAGTCTATCACATGTAGATCCGTCAAATATATCCCGGAATGTGCCCTTCCTTTTTTTTGAGCCCCCCAACATGATTATGGGAACCAAAATTAGATTTTTATTTTCTTGATATATAGGACTTTGAACAAACTTTCCAACGCCGCTTGATTCGACCCAATCGGACGAATAACGAAGGAGATATGGCCAAAATAATGGAGGAGGATGAATTGGGAAACGGCAAAGAAATCCCGAAGTATACACAAAATTAAAGATTGTCGTATCTTGCTTGTCCCATGTCGTAGGAATTTGAATTAGCCTCCTAGCACCGCAAAAATCGACCCAATCCGATAAATAACGAAGGAGATATTGCCAAAACAGTGGCATGTGCCGGACAAAGAAGCTGATCGGAGGCCTCCTCTAATTGCGTCGTCTTCACCTCACATTTACCACAAACTGTTTTGACCATATCTCCTTCGTTACTTATCCGATTCGGCCGATTCACGAAGCATCGAAAACCTTATTCGAAGGCCTACAACTGTATGTGATCAAATCTCGATTATGCATCTGAATTCAAAACTTCCAACTTTAGGTGATTTCCCCTAGGGGTACCACTAAGTAAAATCACCTAAAAAATTTTCTTAATAAAAGTCCAATTTTTTTATCCAGGATTACACGGTTATTTATTTGTAGTATCCCGTGATGAGGTTTTGTTATTTTCAAGAGTCTATCACATGTAGATCCATCGAATATATCCCGGAATGTGCCCTTCCTTTTTTTGAGCCCTCCACCATGATTATGGGAACCAAATTTCGATTTTTATTTTCTAGATCTATAGGACTTTGAACAAGCTTTCCAACGCCGCTTGATTTGACCCAATCGGACGAATAACGAAGGATATATGGCCAAAATAATGGAGGAGGAGGAATTGAGAAACGGCAAAGAAATCCCGAAGTATACACAAAATTAAAGATTGTCGTATCCTGCTTGTCCCATGTCGTAGGAATTTGAATTAGCCTCCCAGCATCGTAAGAATCGACCCAATCCGATAAATAACGAAGGTGATATTGCCAAAACAGTGGCATGTGCCAGACAAAGAAGCTGATCGGAGGCCTCCTCTAATTGCGTCGTCTTCACCTCACATTTACCACAAACTATTTTGACCATATCTCCTTCGTTACTTATCCGATTGGGCCGATTCTTGAAGCATCGAAAACCTTATTCGAAGGCCTACATCTGTATGTGATCAAATCTCGATTATGCATCTGAATTCAAAACTTCCAACTTTAGGTGATTTTCCCTAGGGGTAACCCTAAGTAAAATCACCTAAAAAATTTTCTTAATAAAAGTCCAATTTTTTTATCCAGGATTATACGGTTATTTATTTGTAGTATCCCGTGATGAGGTTTTGTTATTTTCAAGAGTCTATCACATGTACATCCATCGAATATATCCCGGAATGTGCCCTTCCTTTTTTTGAGCCCTCCACCATGATTATGCGAACCAAATTTCGATTTTTATTTTCTAGATCTATAGGACTTTGAACAAGCTTTCCAACGCCGCCTGATTCGACCCAATCGGACTAATAACGAAGGATATATGGCCAAAATAATGGAGGAGGAGGAATTGAGAAACGGTAAAGAAATCCCGAAGTATACACAAAATTATAGATTGTCGTATCCTGCTTGTCCCATGTCGTAGGAATTTGAATTAACCTCCCAGCACTGTAAGAATCGACCCAATACGATAAATAACGAAGGAGATATTGCCAAAACAGTGGCATGTGCCGGACAAAGAAGCTGATCGGAGGCCTCCTCTAATTGCGTCGTCTTCACCTCACATTTACCACAAACTATTTTGACCATATCTCCTTCGTTACTTATCCGATTGGGCCGATTCGTGAAGCATCGAAAACCTTATTCGAAGGCCTACAACTGTATGTGTTCAAATCTCGATTATGCATCTGAATTAAAAACTTCCAACTTTAGGTGATTTCCCCTAGGGGTACCCCTAAGTAAAATCACCTAAAAGATTTTCGAAATAAAAGTCCAATTTTTTATCCAGGATTACACGGTTATTTATTTGTAGTATCCCGTGATGAGTTTTTGTTATTTTCAAGAGTCTATCACATGTAGATCCGTCAAATATATCCCGGAATGTGCCCTTTATTTTTTTGAGCCCCCACCATGATTATGGGAACCAAAATTAGATTTTTATTTTCTTGATATATAGGACTTTGAACAAACTTTCCAACGCCGCTTGATTCGACCCAATCGGACGAATAACGAAGGAGATATGGCCAAAATAATGGAGGAGGATGAATTGGGAAACGGCAAAGAAATCCCGAAGTATACACAAAATTAAAGATTGTCGTATCTTGCTTGTCCCATGTCGTAGGAATTTGAATTAGCCTCCTAGCACCGCAAAAATCGACCCAATCCGATAAATAACGAAGGAGATATTGCCAAAACAGTGGCATGTGCCGGACAAAGAAGCTGATCGGAGGCCTCCTCTAATTGCGTCGTCTTCACCTCACATTTACCACAAACTGTTTTGACCATATCTCCTTCGTTACTTATCCGATTCGGCCGATTCACGAAGCATCGAAAACCTTATTCGAAGGCCTACAACTGTATGTGATCAAATCTCGATTATGCATCTGAATTCAAAACTTCCAACTTTAGGTGATTTCCCCTAGGGGTACCCCTAAGTAAAATCACCTAAAAAATTTTCTTAATAAAAGTCCAATTTTTTTATCCAGGATTACACGGTTATTTATTTGTAGTATCCCGTGATGAGGTTTTGTTATTTTCAAGAGTCTATCACATGTAGATCCATCGAATATATCCCGGAATGTGCCCTTCCTTTTTTTGAGCCCTCCACCATGATTATGGGAACCAAATTTCGATTTTTATTTTCTAGATCTATAGGACTTTGAACAAGCTTTCCAACGCCGCTTGATTTGACCCAATCGGACGAATAACGAAGGATATATGGCCAAAATAATGGAGGAGGAGGAATTGAGAAACGGCAAAGAAATCCCGAAGTATACACAAAATTAAAGATTGTCGTATCCTGCTTGTCCCATGTCGTAGGAATTTGAATTAGCCTCCCGGATCGTAAGAATCGACCCAATCCGATAAATAACGAAGGTGATATTGCCAAAACAGTGGCATGTGCCGGACAAAGAAGGCGATCGGAGGCCTCCTCTAATTGCGTCGTCTTCACCTCACATTTACCACAAACTATTTTGACCATATCTCCTTCGTTACTTATCCGATTGGGCCGATTCTTGAAGCATCGAAAACCTTATTCGAAGGCCTACATCTGTATGTGATCAAATCTCGATTATGCATCTGAATTCAAAACTTCCAACTTTAGGTGATTTTCCCTAGGGGTAACCCTAAGTAAAATCACCTAAAAAATTTTCTTAATAAAAGTCCAATTTTTTTATCCAGGATTATACGGTTATTTATTTGTAGTATCCCGTGATGAGGTTTTGTTATTTTCAAGAGTCTATCACATGTACATCCATCGAATATATCCCGGAATGTGCCCTTCCTTTTTTTGAGCCCTCCACCATGATTATGCGAACCAAATTTCGATTTTTATTTTCTAGATCTATAGGACTTTGAACAAGCTTTCCAACGCCGCCTGATTCGACCCAATCGGACTAATAACGAAGGATATATGGCCAAAATAATGGAGGAGGAGGAATTGAGAAACGGCAAAGAAATCCCGAAGTATACACAAAATTATAGATTGTCGTATCCTGCTTGTCCCATGTCGTAGGAATTTGAATTAACCTCCCAGCACTGTAAGAATCGACTCAATACGATAAATAACGAAGGAGATATTGCCAAAACAGTGGCATGTGCCGGACAAAGAAGCTGATCGGAGGCCTCCTCTAATTGCGTCGTCTTCACCTCACATTTACCACAAACTATTTTGACCATATCTCCTTCGTTACTTATCCGATTGGGCCGATTCGTGAAGCATCGAAAACCTTATTCGAAGGCCTACAACTGTATGTGTTCAAATCTCGATTATGCATCTGAATTAAAAACTTCCAACTTTAGGTGATTTCCCCTAGGGGTACCCCTAAGTAAAATCACCTAAAAGATTTTCGAAATAAAAGTCCAATTTTTTATCCAGGATTACACGGTTATTTATTTGTAGTATCCCGTGATGAGTTTTTGTTATTTTCAAGAGTCTATCACATGTAGATCCGTCAAATATATCCCGGAATGTGCCCTTTATTTTTTTGAGCCCCCACCATGATTATGGGAACCAAAATTAGATTTTTATTTTCTTGATATATAGGACTTTGAACAAACTTTCCAACGCCGCTTGATTCGACCCAATCGGACGAATAACGAAGGAGATATGGCCAAAATAATGGAGGAGGATGAATTGGGAAACGGCAAAGAAATCCCGAAGTATACACAAAATTAAAGATTGTCGTATCTTGCTTGTCCCATGTCGTAGGAATTTGAATTAGCCTCCTAGCACCGCAAAAATCGACCCAATCCGATAAATAACGAAGGAGATATTGCCAAAACAGTGGCATGTGCCGGACAAAGAAGCTGATCGGAGGCCTCTTCTAATTGCGTCGTCTTCACCTCACATTTACCACAAACTGTTTTGACCATATCTCCTTCGTTACTTATCCGATTCGGCCGATTCTCGAAGCATCAAAAACCTTATTCGAAGGCCTACAACTGTATGTGATCAAATCTCGATTATGCATCTGAATTCAAAACTTCCAACTTTAGGTGATTTTCCCTAGGGGTAACCCTAAGTAAAATCACCTAAAAAATTTTCTTAATAAAAGTCCAATTTTTTTATCCAGGATTATACGGTTATTTATTTGTAGTATCCCGTGATGAGGTTTTGTTATTTTCAAGAGTCTATCACATGTACATCCATCGAATATATCCCGGAATGTGCCCTTCCTTTTTTTGAGCCCTCCACCATGATTATGCGAACCAAATTTCGATTTTTATTTTCTAGATCTATAGGACTTTGAACAAGCTTTCCAACGCCGCCTGATTCGACCCAATCGGACTAATAACGAAGGATATATGGCCAAAATAATGGAGGAGGAGGAATTGAGAAACGGCAAAGAAATCCCGAAGTATACACAAAATTATAGATTGTCGTATCCTGCTTGTCCCATGTCGTAGGAATTTGAATTAACCTCCCAGCACTGTAAGAATCGACCCAATACGATAAATAACGAAGGAGATATTGCCAAAACAGTGGCATGTGCCGGACAAAGAAGCTGATCGGAGGCCTCTTCTAATTGCGTCGTCTTCACCTCACATTTACCACAAACTGTTTTGACCATATCTCCTTCGTTACTTATCCGATTCGGCCGATTCTCGAAGCATCAAAAACCTTATTCGAAGGCCTACAACTGTATGTGATCAAATCTCGATTATGCATCTGAATTCAAAACTTCCAACTTTAGGTGATTTCCCCTAGGGGTACCCCTAAGTAAAATCACCTAAAAGATTTTCAAAATAAAAGTCCAATTTTTTATCCAGGATTACACGGTTATTTATTTGTAGTATCCCGTGATGAGTTTTTGTTATTTTCAAGAGTCTATCACATGTAGATCCGTCGAATATATCCCGTAATGTGCCCTTCCTTTTTTTGAGCCCTCCACCATGATTATGGGAACCAAATTTCGATTTTTATTTTCTAGATCTATAGGACTTTGAACAAGCTTTCCAACGCCGCTTGATTCGACCCAATCGGACGAATAACGAAGGATATATGGCCAAAATAATGGAGGAGGAATTGAGAAACGGCAAAGAAATCCCGAAGTATACACAAAATTAAAGATTGTTGTATCCTGCTTGTCCCATGTCGTAGGAATTTGAATTAGCATCCCAGTACCGTAAGAATCGACCCAATCCGATAAATAACGAAGGAGATATTGCCAAAACAGTGGCATGTGCCGGACAAAGAAGCTGATCGGAGGCCTCCTCTAATTGCGTCGTCTTCACCTCACATTTACCACAAACTATTTTGACCATATCTCCTTCGTTACTTATCCGATTGGGCCGATTCTCGAAGCATCGAAAACCTTATTCGAAGGCCTACAACTGTATGTGATCAAATCTCGATTATGCATCTGAATTCAAAATTTCCAACTTTAGGTGATTTCCCCTAGGGGTACCCCTAAGTAAAATCACCTAAAAGATTTTCGAAATAAAAGTCCAATTTTTTATTCAGGATTACACGGTTATTTATTTGTAGTATCCCTTGATGAGTTTTTGTTATTTTCCAGAGTCTATCACATGTAGATCCGTCGAATATATCCTGTAATGTGCCCTTCCTTTTTTTTGAGCCCCCCAACATGATTATGGGAACCAAATTTCGATTTTTATTTTCTAGATCTATAGGACTTTAAACAAGCTTTCCAACGCCGCTTGATTCGACCCAATCGGACGAATAACGAAGGAGATATGGCCAAAATAATGGAGGAGGAGGAATTGGGAAACGGCAAAGAAATCCCGAAGTATACACAAAATTAAAGATTGTCGTATCTTGCTTGTCCCATGTCGTAGGAATTTGAATTAGACTCCCAGCACCGCAAAAATCGACCCAATCCGACAAATAACGAAGGAGATGTTGCCAAAACAGTGGCATGTGCCGGACAAAGAAGCTGATCGGAGGCCTCCTCTAATTGCGTCGTCTTCACCTCACATTTACCACAAACTGTTTTGACCATATCTCCTTCGTTACTTATCCGAGTCGGCCGATTCTCAAAGCATCGAAAACCTTATTCGAAGGCCTACAACTGTATGTGATCAAATCTCGATTATGCATCTGAATTCAAAACTTCCAACTTTAGGTGATTTCCCCTAGGGTTACCCCTAAGTAAAATCACCTAAAAAATTTTCTTAATAAAAGTCCAATTTTTTTTATCCAGGATTACACGGTTATTTATTTGTAGTATCCCGTGATGAGGTTTTGTTATTTTCAAGAGTCTATCACATGTAGATCCATCGAATATATCCCGGAATGTGCCCTTCCTTTTTTTGAGCCCTCCACCATGATTATGGGAACCAAATTTCGATTTTTATTTTCTAGATCTATAGGACTTTGAACAAGCTTTCCAACGCCGCTTGATTTGACCCAATCGGACGAATAACGAAGGATATATGGCCAAAATAATGGAGGAGGAGGAATTGAGAAACGGCAAAGAAATCCCGAAGTATACACAAAATTAAACAGTGTCGTATCCTGCTTGTCCCATGTCGTAGGAATTTGAATTAGCCTCCCAGCACCGTAAGAATCGACCCAATCCGATAAATAATGAAGGAGATATTGCCAAAACAATGGCATGTGCCGGACAAAGAAGCTGATCGGAGGCCTCCTCTAATTGCGTCGTCTTCACCTCACATTTACCACAAACTATTTTGACCATATCTCCTTCGTTACTTATCCGATTGGGCCGATTCTTGAAGCATCGAAAACCTTATTCGAAGGCCTACAACTATATGTGATCAAATATCGATTATGCATCTGAATTTAAAACTTCCAACTTTAGGTGATTTCCCCTAGGGGTACCCCTAAGTAAAATCACCTAAAAGATTTTCGAAATAAAAGTCCAATTTTTTATCCAGGATTACACGGTTATTTATTTGTAGTATCCCGTGATGAGTTTTTGTTATTTTCAAGAGTCTATCACATGTAGATCCGTCAAATATATCCCGGAATGTGCCCTTCCTTTTTTTTGAGCCCCCCAACATGATTATGTGAACCAAATTTCGATTTTTATTTTCTAGATCTATAGGACTTTGAACAAGCTTTCCAACGCCGCTTGATTCGACCCAATCGGACGAGAACGAAGGAGATATGGCCAAAATAATGGAGGAGGATGAATTGGGAAACGGCAAAGAAATCCCTAAGTATACACAAAATTAAAGATTGTCGTATCTTGCTTGTCCCATGTCGTAGGAATTTGAATTAGCCTCCCAGCACCGCAAAAATCGACCCAATCCGACAAATAACGAAGGAGATGTTGCCAAAACAGTGGCATGTGCCGGACAAAGAAGCTGATCGGAGGCCTCCTCTAATTGCGTCGTCTTCACCTCACATTTACCACAAACTGTTTTGACCATATCTCCTTCGTTACTTATCCGATTGGGCCGATTCTTGAAGCATCGAAAACCTTATTCGAAGGCCTACAGCTGTACGTGATCAAATCTCGATTATGCATCTGAATTCAAAACTTCCAACTTAAGGTGATTTCCCCTAGGGGTACCCCTAAGTAAAATCACCTAAAAGATTTTCTTAATAAAAGTCCAATTTTTTTATCCAGGATTACACGGTTATTTATTTGTAGTATCCCGTGATGAGGTTTTGTTATTTTCAAGAGTCTATCACATATAGATCCGTCGAATATATCCCGGAATGTGCCCTTCCTTTTTTTGAGCCCCCACCATGATTATGGGAACCAAATTTCGATTTTTATTTTCTAGATCTATAGGACTTTAAACAAGCTTTCCAACGCCGCTTGATTCGACCCAATCGGACGAATAACGAAGGAGATATGGCCAAAATAATGGAGGAGGAGGAATTGGGAAACGTCAAAGAAATCCCGAAGTATACACAAAATTAAAGATTGTCGTATCTTGCTTGTCCCATGTCGTAGGAATTTGAATTAGCCTCCCAGCACCGCAAGAATCGACCCAATCCGATAAATAACGAAGGAGATATTGCCAAAACAGTGGCATGTGCCGGACAAAGAAGCTGATCGGAGGCCTCTTCTAATTGCGTCGTCTTCACCTCACATTTACCACAAACTGTTTTGACCATATCTCCTTCGTTACTTATCCGATTCGGCCGATTCTCGAAGCATCGAAAACCTTATTCGAAGGCCTACAACTGTATGTGATCAAATCTCGATTATGCATCTGAATTCAAAACTTCCAACTTTAGGTGATTTCCCCTAGGGTTACCCCTAAGTAAAATCACCTAAAAAATTTTCTTAATAAAAGTCCAATTTTTTTTATCCAGGATTACACGGTTATTTATTTGTAGTATCCCGTGATGAGGTTTTGTTATTTTCAAGAGTCTATCACATGTAGATCCATCGAATATATCCCGGAATGTGCCCTTCCTTTTTTTGAGCCCTCCACCATGATTATGGGAACCAAATTTCGATTTTTATTTTCTAGATCTATAGGACTTTGAACAAGCTTTCCAATGCCGCTTGATTTGACCCAATCGGACGAATAACGAAGGATATATGGCCAAAATAATGGAGGAGGAGGAATTGAGAAACGGCAAAGAAATCCCGAAGTATACACAAAATTAAACAGTGTCGTATCCTGCTTGTCCCATGTCGTAGGAATTTGAATTAGCCTCCCAGCACCGTAAGAATCGACCCAATCCGATAAATAATGAAGGAGATATTGCCAAAACAATGGCATGTGCCGGACAAAGAAGCTGATCGGAGGCCTCCTCTAATTGCGTCGTCTTCACCTCACATTTACCACAAACTATTTTGACCATATCTCCTTCGTTACTTATCCGATTGGGTCGATTCTTGAAGCATCGAAAACCTTATTCGAAGGCCTACAACTATATGTGATCAAATATCGATTATGCATCTGAATTTAAAACTTCCAACTTTAAGTGATTTCCCCTAGGGGTACCCCTAAGTAAAATCACCTAAAAGATTTTCGAAATAAAAGTCCAATTTTTTATCCAGGATTACACGGTTATTTATTTGTAGTATCCCGTGATGAGTTTTTGTTATTTTCAAGAGTCTATCACATGTAGATCCGTCAAATATATCCCGGAATGTGCCCTTCCTTTTTTTTGAGCCCCCCAACATGATTATGTGAACCAAATTTCGATTTTTATTTTCTAGATCTATAGGACTTTGAACAAGCTTTCCAACGCCGCTTGATTCGACCCAATCGGACGAGAACGAAGGAGATATGGCCAAAATAATGGAGGAGGATGAATTGGGAAACGGCAAAGAAATCCCGAAGTATACACAAAATTAAAGATTGTCGTATCTTGCTTGTCCCATGTCGTAGGAATTTGAATTAGCCTCCCAGCACCGCAAAAATCGACCCAATCCGATAAATAACGAAGGAGATATTGCCAAAACAGTGGCATGTGCTGGACAAAGAAGCTGATCGGAGGCCTCCTCTAATTGCGTCGTCTTCACCTCACATTTACCACAAACTGTTTTGACCATATCTCCTTCGTTACTTATCCGATTGGGCCGATTCTCGAAGAATCGAAAACCTTATTCGAAGGCCTACAGCTGTACGTGATCAAATCTCGATTATGCATCTGAATTCAAAACTTCCAACTTTAGGTGATTTCCCCTAGGGGTACCCCTAAGTAAAATCACCTAAAAGATTTTCTTAATAAAAGTCCAATTTTTTTATCCAGGATTACACGTTTATTTATTTGTAGTATCCCGTGATGAGGTTTTGTTATTTTCAAGAGTCTATCACATATAGATCCGTCGAATATATCCCGGAATGTGCCCTTCCTTTTTTTGAGCCCCCACCATGATTATGGGAACCAAATTTCGATTTTTATTTTCTAGATCTATAGGACTTTGAACAAGCTTTCCAATGCCGCTTGATTTGACCCAATCGGACGAATAACGAAGGATATATGGCCAAAATAATGGAGGAGGAGGAATTGAGAAACGGCAAAGAAATCCCGAAGTATACACAAAATTAAACAGTGTCGTATCCTGCTTGTCCCATGTCGTAGGAATTTGAATTAGCCTCCCAGCACCGTAAGAATCGACCCAATCCGATAAATAATGAAGGAGATATTGCCAAAACAATGGCATGTGCCGGACAAAGAAGCTGATCGGAGGCCTCCTCTAATTGCGTCGTCTTCACCTCACATTTACCACAAACTATTTTGACCATATCTCCTTCGTTACTTATCCGATTGGGCCGATTCTTGAAGCATCGAAAACCTTATTCGAAGGCCTACAACTATATGTGATCAAATATCGATTATGCATCTGAATTTAAAACTTCCAACTTTAGGTGATTTCCCCTAGGGGTACCCCTAAGTAAAATCACCTAAAAGATTTTCGAAATAAAAGTCCAATTTTTTATCCAGGATTACACGGTTATTTATTTGTAGTATCCCGTGATGAGTTTTTGTTATTTTCAAGAGTCTATCACATGTAGATCCGTCAAATATATCCCGGAATGTGCCCTTCCTTTTTTTTGAGCCCCCCAACATGATTATGTGAACCAAATTTCGATTTTTATTTTCTAGATCTATAGGACTTTGAACAAGCTTTCCAACACCGCTTGATTCGACCCAATCGGACGAATAACGAAGGAGATATGGCCAAAATAATGGAGGAGGATGAATTGGGAAACGGCAAAGAAATCCCGAAGTATACACAAAATTAAAGATTGTCGTATCTTGCTTGTCCCATGTCGTAGGAATTTGAATTAGCCTCCCAGCACCGCAAAAATCGACCCAATCCGATAAATAACGAAGGAGATGTTGCCAAAACAGTGGCATGTGCTGGACAAAGAAGCTGATCGGAGGCCTCCTCTAATTGCGTCGTCTTCACCTCACATTTACCACAAACTGTTTTGACCATATCTCCTTCGTTACTTATCCGATTGGGCCGATTCTTGAAGCATCGAAAACCTTATTCGAAGGCCTACGGTATGTGATCAAATCTCGATTATGCATCTGAATTCAAAACTTCCAACTTTAGGTGATTTCCCTAGGGGTACCCCTAAGTAAAATCACCTAAAAGATTTTCTTAATAAAAGTCCATTTTTTTATCCAGGATTACACGATTATTTATTTGTAGTATCCCGTGATGAGGTTTTGTTATTTTCAAGAGTCTATCACATATAGATCCGTCGAATATATCCCGGAATGTGCCCTTCCTTTTTTTGAGCCCCCACCATGATTATGGGAACCAAATTTCGATTTTTATTTTCTAGATCTATAGGACTTTGAACAAGCTTTCCAACGCCGCTTGATTCGACCCAATCGGACGAATAACGAAGGAGATATGGCCAAAATAATGGAGGAGGAGGAATTGGGAAACGGCAAAGAAATCCCGAAGTATACACAAAATTAAAGATTGTCGTATCTTGCTTGTCCCATGTCGTAGGAATTTGAATTAGCCTCCCAGCACCGCAAGAATCGACCCAATCCGATAAATAACGAAGGAGATATTGCCAAAACAGTGGCATGTGCCGGACAAAGAAGCTGATCGGAGGCCTCCTCTAATTGCGTCGTCTTCACCTCACATTTACCACAAACTATTTTGACCATATCTCCTTCGTTACTTATCCGATTGGGCCGATTCTCGAAGCATCGAAAACCTTATTCGAAGGCCTACAACTGTATGTGATCAAATCTCGATTATGCATCTGAATTCAAAACTTCCAACTTTAGGTGATTTCCCCTAGGGGTACCCCTAAGTAAAATCACCTAAAAGATTTTCGAAATAAAAGTCCAATTTTTTATTCAGGATTACACGGTTATTTATTTG
This sequence comes from Orobanche coerulescens, assembly GCA_033398695.1. NCBI lineage: Eukaryota > Viridiplantae > Streptophyta > Magnoliopsida > Lamiales > Orobanchaceae > Orobanche > Orobanche coerulescens. The sequence continues at coordinate 28,455,788 of CM065804.1, forward strand.
TAGTATCCCGTGATGAGTTTTTGTTATTTTCAAGAGTCTATCACATGTAGATCCGTCGAATATATCCCGTAATGTGCCCTTCCTTTTTTTTGAGCCCCCCAACATGATTATGGGAACCAAATTTCGATTTTTATTTTCTAGATCTATAGGACTTTGAACAAGCTTTCCAACGCCGCTTGATTCGACCCAATCGGACGAATAACGAAGGAGATATGGCCAAAATAATGGAGGAGGAGGAATTGGGAAACGGCAAAGAAATCCCGAAGTATACACAAAATTAAAGATTGTCGTATCTTGCTTGTCCCATGTCGTAGGAATTTGAATTAGCCTCCCAGCACCGCAAGAATCGACCCAATCCGATAAATAACGAAGGAGATATTGCCAAAACAGTGGCATGTGCCGGACAAAGAAGCTGATCGGAGGCCTCCTCTAATTGCGTCGTCTTCACCTCACATTTACCACAAACTATTTTGACCATATCTCCTTCGTTACTTATCCGATTGGGCCGATTCTCGAAGCATCGAAAACCTTATTCGAAGGCCTACAGCTGTATGTGATCAAATCTCGATTATGCATCTGAATTCAAAACTTCCAACTTTAGGTGATTTCCCCTAGGGGTACCCCTAAGTAAAATCACCTAAAAGATTTTCTTAATAAAAGTCCAATTTTTTTATCCAGGATTACACGGTTATTTATTTGTAGTATCCCGTGATGAGGTTTTGTTATTTTCAAGAGTCTATCACATGTAGATCCGTCGAATATATCCCGGAATGTGCCCTTCCTTTTTTTTGAGCCCCCCAACATGATTATGGGAACCAAATTTCGATTTTTATTTTCTAGATCTATAGGACTTTGAACAAGCTTTCCAACGCCGCTTGATTCGACCCAATCGGATGAATAACGAAGGATATATGGCCAAAATAATGGAGGAGGAGGAATTGAGAAACGGCAAAGAAATCCCGAAGTATACAAAAAATTAAAGATTGTCGTATCCTACTTGTCCCATGTCGTAGGAATTTGAATTAGCCTCCCAGCACCGCAAGAATCGACCTAATCTGATAAATAACGAAGGAGATCTTGCCAAAAAAATGGCATGTGCCGGACAAAGAAGCTTATCGGAGGCCTCCTCTAATTGCGTTGTCTTCACCTCACATTTACCACAAACTGTTTTGACCATATCTCCTTCGTTACTTATCCGATTGGGCCGATTCTTGAAGCATCGAAAACCTTATTCGAAGGCCTACAACTATATGTGATCAAATCTCGATTATGCATCTGAATTCAAAACTTCCAACTTTAGGTGATTTCCCCTAGGTGTACCCCTAAGTAAAATCACCTAAAAGATTTTCGAAATAAAAGTCCAATTTTTTATCCAGGATTACACGGTTATTTATTTGTAGTATCCCGTGATGAGTTTTTGTTATTTTCAAGAGTCTATCACATGTAGATCCGTCAAATATATCCCGGAATGTGCCCTTCCTTTTTTTTGAGCCCCCCAACATGATTATGTGAACCAAATTTCGATTTTTATTTTCTAGATCTATAGGACTTTGAACAAGCTTTCCAACACCGCTTGATTCGACCCAATCGGACGAATAACGAAGGAGATATGGCCAAAATAATGGAGGAGGATGAATTGGGAAACGGCAAAGAAATCTCGAAGTATACACAAAATTAAAGATTGTCGTATCTTGCTTGTCCCATGTCGTAGGAATTTGAATTAGCCTCCCAGCACCGCAAAAATCGACCCAATCCGATAAATAACGAAGGAGATATTGCCAAAACAGTGGCATGTGCCGGACAAAGAAGCTGATCGGAGGCCTCCTCTAATTGCGTCGTCTTCACCTCACATTTACCACAAACTATTTTGACCATATCTCCTTCGTTACTTATCCGATTGGGCCGATTCTCGAAGCATCGAAAACCTTATTCGAAGGCCTACAGCTGTATGTGATCAAATCTCGATTATGCATCTGAATTCAAAACTTCCAACTTTAGGTGATTTCCCCTAGGGGTACCCCTAAGTAAAATCACCTAAAAATTTCTTAATAAAAGTCCAATTTTTTTATCCAGGATAACACGGTTATTTATTTGTAGTATCCCGTGATGAGGTTTTGTTATTTTCAAGAGTCTATCACATATAGATCCATCGATTATATCCCGGAATGTGCCCTTCCTTTTTTTGAGCCCCCACCATGATTATGGGAACCAAATTTCGATTTTTATTTTCTAGATCTATAGGACTTTGAACAAGCTTTCCAACGCCGCTTGATTCGACCCAATCGGACGAATAACGAAGGAGATATGGCCAAAATAATGGAGGAGGAGGAATTGGGAAACGGCAAAGAAATCCCGAAGTATACACAAAATTAAAGATTGTCGTATCTTGCTTGTCCCATGTCGTAGGAATTTGAATTAGCCTCCCAGCACCGCAAGAATCGACCCAATCCGATAAATAATGAAGGAGATATTGCCAAAACAGTGGCATGTGCCGGACAAAGAAGCTGATCGGAGGCCTCTTCTAATTGCGTCGTCTTCACCTCACATTTACCACAAACTATTTTGACCATATCTCCTTCGTTACTTATCCGATTGGGCCGATTCTCGAAGCATCGAAAACCTTATTCGAAGGCCTACAACTGTATGTGATCAAATCTCGATTATGCATCTGAATTCAAAACTTCCAACTTTAGGTGATTTCCCCTAGGGTTACCCCTACACAAAATCACCTAAAAGATTTTCTTAATAAAAGTCGAATTTTTTTATCCGAGATTACGGTTATTTATTTGTAGTATCCCGTGATGAGGTTTTGTTATTTTCAAGAGTCTATCACATGTAGATCCATCGAATATATCCCGGAATGTGCCCTTCCTTTTTTTGAGCCCTCCACCATGATTATGGGAACCAAATTTCGATTTTTATTTTCTAGATCTATAGGACTTTGAACAAGCTTTCCAACGCCGCTTGATTTGACCCAATCGGACGAATAACGAAGGATATATGGCCAAAATAATGGAGGAGGAGGAATTGAGAAACGGCAAAGAAATCCCGAAGTATACACAAAATTAAACAGTGTCGTATCCTGCTTGTCCCATGTCGTAGGAATTTGAATTAGCCTCCCAGCACCGTAAGAATCGACCCAATCCGATAAATAATGAAGGAGATATTGCCAAAACAATGGCATGTGCCGGACAAAGAAGCTGATCGGAGGCCTCCTCTAATTGCGTCGTCTTCACCTCACATTTACCACAAACTATTTTGACCATATCTCCTTCGTTACTTATCCGATTGGGCCGATTCTTGAAGCATCGAAAACCTTATTCGAAGGCCTACAACTATATGTGATCAAATATCGATTATGCATCTGAATTTAAAACTTCCAACTTTAGGTGATTTCCCCTAGGGGTACCCCTAAGTAAAATCACCTAAAAGATTTTCGAAATAAAAGTCCAATTTTTTATCCAGGATTACGGTTATTTATTTGTAGTATCCCGTGATGAGTTTTGTTATTTTCAAGAGTCTATCACATGTAGATCCGTCAAATATATCCCGGAATGTGCCCTTCCTTTTTTTTGAGCCCCCCAACATGATTATGTGAACCAAATTTCGATTTTTATTTTCTAGATCTATAGGACTTTGAACAAGCTTTCCAACACCGCTTGATTCGACCCAATCGGACGAATAACGAAGGAGATATGGCCAAAATAATGGAGGAGGATGAATTGGGAAACGGCAAAGAAATCTCGAAGTATACACAAAATTAAAGATTGTCGTATCTTGCTTGTCCCATGTCGTAGGAATTTGAATTAGCCTCCCAGCACCGCAAAAATCGACCCAATCCGATAAATAACGAAGGAGATATTGCCAAAACAGTGGCATGTGCCGGACAAAGAAGCTGATCGGAGGCCTCCTCTAATTGCGTCGTCTTCACCTCACATTTACCACAAACTGTTTTGACCATATCTCCTTCGTTACTTATCCGATTGGGCCGATTCTCGAAGCATCGAAAACCTTATTCGAAGGCCTACAGCTGTACGTGATCAAATCTCGATTATGCATCTGAATTCAAAACTTCCAACTTTAGGTGATTTTCCCTAGGGGTACCCCTAAGTAAAATCACCTAAAAGATTTTCTTAATAAAAGTCCAATTGTTTTATCCAGGATTACACGGTTATTTATTTGTAGTATCCCGTGATGAGGCTTTGTTATTTTCAAGAGTCTATCACATATAGATCCGTCGAATATATCCCGGAATGTGCCCTTCCTTTTTTTGAGCCCCCACCATGATTATGGGAACCAAATTTCGATTTTTATTTTCTAGATCTATAGGACTTTGAACAAGCTTTCCAACGCCGCTTGATTCGACCCAATCGGACGAATAACGAAGGAGATATGGCCAAAATAATGGAGGAGGAGGAATTGGGAAACGGCAAAGAAATCCCGAAGTATACACAAAATTAAAGATTGTCGTATCTTGCTTGTCCCATGTCGTAGGAATTTGAATTAGCCTCCCAGCACCGCAAGAATCGACCCAATCCGATAAATAACGAAGGAGATATTGCCAAAACAGTGGCATGTGCCGGACAAAGAAGCTGATCGGAGGCCTCCTCTAATTGCGTCGTCTTCACCTCACATTTACCACAAACTATTTTGACCATATCTCCTTCGTTACTTATCCGATTGGGCCGATTCTCGAAGCATCGAAAACCTTATTCGAAGGCCTACAACTGTATGTGATCAAATCTCGATTATGCATCTGAATTCAAAACTTCCAACTTTAGGTGATTTCCCCTAGGGGTACCCCTAAGTAAAATCACCTAAAAGATTTTCTTAATAAAAGTCCAATTTTTTTATCCAGGATTATACGGTTATTTATTTGTAGTATCTCGTGATGAAGTTTTGTTATTTTCAAGAGTCTATCACATGTAGATCCGTCGAATATATCCCGGAATGTGCCCTTCCTTTTTTTGAGCACCCCACCATGATTATGGGAACCAAATTTCGATTTTTATTTTCTAGATCTATAGGACTTTGAACAAGCTTTCCAACGCCGCTTGATTCGACCCAATCGGATGAATAACGAAGGATATATGGCCAAAATAATGGAGGAGGAGGAATTGAGAAACGGCAAAGAAATCCCGAAGTATACACAAAATTAAAGATTGTCGTATCCTGTTTGTCCCATGTCGTAGGAATTTGAATTAGCCTCCCAGCACCGCAAGAATCGACCCAATCCGATAAATAACGAAGGAGATATTGCTAAAACAGTGGCATGTGCCGGACAAAGAAGCTGATCGGAGGCCTCCTCTAATTGCGTCGTCTTCACCTCACATTTACCACAAACTATTTTGATCATATCTCCTTCGTTACTTATCCAGTTGGGCCGATTCTTGAAGCATCGAAAACCTTATTCGAAGGCCTACAACTGTATGTGATCAAATCTCGATTATGCATCTGAATTCAAAACTTCCAACTTTAGGTGATTTCCCCTAGGGGTACCCCTAAGTAAAATCACCTAAAAGATTTTCGAAATAAAAGTCCATTTTTTATCCGAGATTACGGTTATTTATTTGTAGTATCCCATGATGAGTTTTTGTTATTTTCAAGAGTCTATCACGTGTAGATCCGTCAAATATATCTCGGAATGTGCCCTTCCTTTTTTGAGCCCCCACCATGATTATGGGAACCAAATTTCGATTTTTATTTTCTAGATCTATAGGACTTTGAACAAGCTTTCCAACGCCGCTTGATTCGACCCAATCGGACGAATAACGAAGGAGATATGGCCAAAATAATGGAGGAGGATGAATTGGGAAGCGGCAAAGAAATCCCTAAGTATACACAAAATTAAAGATTGTCGTATCTTGCTTGTCCCATGTCGTAGGAATTTGAATTAGCCTCCCGGCCGCAAAAATCGACCCAATCCGATAAATAACGAAGGAGATATTGCCAAAAGCAGTGGCATGTGCCGGACAAAGAAGGCGATCGGAGGCCTCCTCTAATTGCGTCGTCTTCACCTCACATTTACCACAAACTATTTTGACCATATCTCCTTCGTTACTTATCCGATTGGGCGATTCTTGAAGCATCGAAAACCTTATTCGAAGGCCTACGGTATGTGATCAAATCTCGATTATGCATCTGACAACAAAACTTCCAACTGAAGGTGATTTCCCCAAGGGGTACCCCTAAGTAAAATCACCTAAAAGATTTTCTTAATAAAAGTCGATTTTTTATCCGAGATTACGGTTATTTATTTGTAGTATCACGTGATGAGGTTTTGTTATTTTCAAGAGTCTATCACATATAGATCCGTCGAATATATCCCGGAATGTGCCCTTCCTTTTTTTGAGCCCCCACCATGATTATGGGAACCAAATTTCGATTTTTATTTTCTAGATCTATAGGACTTTGAACAAGCTTTCCAACGCCGCTTGATTCGACCCAATCGGACGAATAACGAAGGAGATATGGCCAAAATAATGGAGGAGGAGGAATTGGGAAACGGCAAAGAAATCCCGAAGTATACACAAAATTAAAGATTGTCGTATCTTGCTTGTCCCATGTCGTAGGAATTTGAATTAGCCTCCCAGCACCGCAAGAATCGACCCAATCCGATAAATAACGAAGGAGATATTGCCAAAACAGTGGCATGTGCCGGACAAAGAAGCTGATCGGAGGCCTCCTCTAATTGCGTCGTCTTCACCTCACATTTACCACAAACTGTTTTGACCATATCTCCTTCGTTACTTATCCGATTGGGCCGATTCTCGAAGCATCGAAAACCTTATTCGAAGGCCTACAACTGTATGTGATCAAATCTCGATTATGCATCTGAATTCAAAACTTCCAACTTTAGGTGATTTCCCCTAGGGTTACCCCTAAGTAAAATCACCTAAAAAATTTTCTTAATAAAAGTCCAATTTTTTATCCAGGATTACGGTTATTTATTTGTAATATCTCGTGATGAGGTTTTGTTATTTTCAAGAGTCTATCACATGTACATCCGTGAATGTGCCCTTCCTTTTTTGAGCCCCCCACCATGATTATGGGAACCAAATTTCGATTTTTATTTTCTAGATCTATAGGACTTTGAACAAGCTTTCCAACGCCGCTTGATTCGACCCAATCGGACGAATAACGAAGGATATATGGCCAAAATAATGGAGGAGGAGGAATTGAGAAACGGCAAAGAAATCCCGAAGTATACACAAAATTAAAGATTGTCGTATCCTGCTTGTCCCATGTCGTAGGAATTTGAATTAGCCTCCCAGCACCGTAAAAATCGACCCAATCCGATAAATAACGAAGGAGATATTGCCAAAACAGTGGCATGTGCCGGACAAAGAAGCTGATCGGAGGCCTCCTCTAATTGCGTCGTCTTCACCTCACATTTACCACAAATTGTTTTGATAATATCTCCTTCGTTACTTATCCAGTTGGGCCGATTCTTGAAGCATCGAAAACCTTATTCGAAGGCCTACAACTGTATGTGATCAAATCTCGATTATGCATCTGAATTCAAAACTTCCAACTTTAGGTGATTTCCCCTAGGGGTACCCCTAAGTAAAATCACCTAAAAGATTTTCGAAATAAAAGTCCAATTTTTTTATCCAGGATTACACGGTTATTTATTTGTAGTATCCCGTGATGAGTTTTTGTTATTTTCAAGAGTCTATCACATGTAGATCCGTCGAATATATCCGGAATGTGCCCTTCCTTTTTTGAGCCCCCACCATGATTATGGGAACCAAATTTCGATTTTATTTTCTAGATCTATAGGACTTTGAACAAGCTTTCCAACGCCGCTTGATTCGACCCAATCGGACGAATAACGAAGGAGATATGGCCAAAATAATGGAGGAGGATGAATTGAGAAGCGGCAAAGAAATCCCGAAGTATACACAAAATTAAAGATTGTCGTATCTTGCTTGTCCCATGTCGTAGGAATTTGAATTAGCCTCCCGGCACCGTAAGAATCGACCCAATCCGATAAATAACGAAGGAGATATTGCCAAAACAGTGGCATGTGCGGACAAAGAAGGCGATCGGAGGCCTCCTCTAATTGCGTCGTCTTCACCTCACATTTACCACAAACTATTTTGACCATATCTCCTTCGTTACTTATCCGATTGGGCGATTCTTGAAGCATCGAAAACCTTATTCGAAGGCCTACACTGTATGTGATCAAATCTCGATTATGCATCTGAATTCAAAACTTCCAACTTTAGGTGATTTCCCCAAGGGTACCCCTAAGTAAAATCACCTAAAAGATTTTCTTAATAAAAGTCGATTTTTTATCCGAGATTACACGCTTATTTATTTGTAGTATCCCGTGATGAGTTTTTGTTATTTTCAAGAGTCTATCACATGTAGATCCGTCGAATATATCCCGGAATGTGCCCTTCCTTTTTTTGAGCCCCCACCATGATTATGGGAACCAAATTTCGATTTTTATTTTCTAGATCTATAGGACTTTGAACAAGCTTTCCAACGCCGCTTGATTCGACCCAATCGGACGAATAACGAAGGATATATGGCCAAAATAATGGAGGAGGAGGAATTGAGAAACGGTAAAGAAATCCCGAAGTATACACAAAATTAAAGATTGTCGTATCCTGCTTGTCCCATGTCGTAGGAATTTGAATTAGCCTCCCAGCACCGTAAGAATCGACCCAATTCGATAAATAACGAAGGAGATATTGTCAAAACAGTGGCATGTGCCGGACAAAGAAGCTGATCGGAGACCTCCTCTAATTGCGTCGTCTTCACCTCACATTTACCACAAACTATTTTGACCATATCTCCTTCGTTACTTTTCCGATTGGGCCGATTCTTGAAGCATCGAAAACCTTATTCGAAGGCCTACAACTGTATGTGATCAAATCTCGATTATGCATCTGAATTCAAAACTTCCAACTTTAGGTGATTTCCCCTAGGGGTACCCCTAAGTAAAATCTCCTAAAAGATTTTCTTAATAAAAGTCCAATTTTTTTATCCAGGATTACACGTTTATTTATTTGTAGTATCCCGTGATGAGGTTTTGTTATTTTCAAGAGTCTATCACATGTAGATCCGTCAAATATATCCCGGAATGTGCCCTTCCTTTTTTTTGAGCCCCCCAACATGATTACGGGAACCAAATTTCGATTTTTATTTTCTAGATCTATAGGACTTTGAACAAGCTTTCCAACGCCGCTTGATTCGACCCAATCGGACGAATAACGAAGGAGATATGGCCAAAATAATGGAGGAGGATGAATTGGGAAACGGCAAAGAAATCCCGAAGTATACACAAAATTAAATATTGTCGTATCCTGCTTGTCCCATGTCGTAGGAATTTGAATTAGCCTCCCAGCACCGCAAGAATCGACCCAATCCGATAAATAACGAAGGAGATATTGCCAAAATAGTGGCATGTGCCGGACAAAGAAGCTGATCGGAGGCCTCCTCTAATTGCGTCGTCTTCACCTCACATTTACCACGAACTCTTTTGACAATATCTCCTTCGTTACTTATCCGATTGGGCCGATTCTCGAAGCATCGAAAACCTTATTCGAAGGCCTACAGCTGTATGTGATCAAATCTCGATTATGCATCTGAATTCAAAACTTCCAACTTTAGGTGATTTCCCCTAGGGGTACCCCTAAGTAAAATCACCTAAAAGATTTTCTTAATAAAAGTCCAATTTACACGGTTATTTATTTGTAATATCTCGTGATGAGGTGTTGTTATTTTCAAGAGTCTATCACATGTAGATCCGTGAATATATCCCGGAATGTGCCCTTCCTTTTTTGAGCCCCCACCATGATTATGGGAACCAAATTTCGATTTTTATTTTCTAGATCTATAGGACTTTGAACAAGCTTTCCAACGCCGCTTGATTCGACCCAATCGGACGAATAACGAAGGATATATGGCCAAAATAATGGAGGAGGAGGAATTGAGAAACGGCAAAGAAATCCCGAAGTATACACAAAATTAAAGATTGTCGTATCCTGCTTGTCCCATGTCGTAGGAATTTGAATTAGCCTCCCAGCACCGCAAGAATCGACCCAATCCGATAAATAACGAAGGAGATATTGCCAAAACAGTGGCATGTGCCGGACAAAGAAGCTGATCGGAGGCCTCCTCTAATTGCGTCGTCTTCACCTCACATTTACCACAAACTATTTTGACCATATCTCCTTCGTTACTTATCCGATTGGGCCGATTCTTGAAGCATCGAAAACCTTATTCGAAGGCCTACAACTGTATGTGATCAAATATCGATTATGCATCTGAATTTAAAACTTCCAACTTTAGGTGATTTAGGGGTACCCCTAAGTAAAATCACCTAAAAGATTTTCGAAATAAAAGTCCAATTTTTTATCCAGGATTACACGGTTATTTATTTGTAGTATCCCGTGATGAGTTTTTGTTATTTTCAAGAGTCTATCACATGTAGATCCGTCAAATATATCCCGGAATGTGCCCTTCCTTTTTTTTGAGCCCCCCAACATGATTATGTGAACCAAATTTCGATTTTTATTTTCTAGATCTATAGGACTTTGAACAAGCTTTCCAACACCGCTTGATTCGACCCAATCGGACGAATAACGAAGGAGATATGGCCAAAATAATGGAGGAGGATGAATTGGGAAACGGCAAAGAAATCTCGAAGTATACACAAAATTAAAGATTGTCGTATCTTGCTTGTCCCATGTCGTAGGAATTTGAATTAGCCTCCCAGCACCGCAAAAATCGACCCAATCCGATAAATAACGAAGGAGATATTGCCAAAACAGTGGCATGTGCCGGATAAAGAAGCTGATCGGAGGCCTCCTCTAATTGCGTCGTCTTCACCTCACATTTACCACAAACTGTTTTGACCATATCTCCTTCGTTACTTATCTGATTGGGCTGATTCTCGAAGCATCGAAAACCTTATTCGAAAGCCTACAACTGTATGTGATCAAATCTCTATTATGCATCTGAATTCAAAACTTCCAACTTTAGGTGATTTCCCCTAGGGGTACCCCTAAGTAAAATCACCTAAAAGATTTTCTTAATAAAAGTCCAATTTTTTTATCCAGGATTACACGTTTATTTATTTGTAGTATCCCGTGATGAGGTTTTGTTATTTTCAAGAGTCTATCACATATAGATCCGTCGAATATATCCCGGAATGTGCCCTTCCTTTTTTTGATCCCCCACCATGATTATGGGAACCAAATTTCGATTTTTATTTTCTAGATCTATAGGACTTTGAACAAGCTTTCCAACGCCGCTTGATTCGACCCAATCGGACGAATAACGAAGGATATATGGCCAAAATAATGGAGGAGGAGGAATTGAGAAACGACAAAGAAATCCCGAAGTATACACAAAATTAAAGATTGTCGTATCCTGCTTGTCCCATGTCGTAGGAATTTGAATTAGCCTCCAGCACCGTAAAAATCGACCCAATCCGATAAATAACAAAGGAGATATTGCCAAAACAGTGGCATGTGCCGGACAAAGAAGCTGATCGGAGGCCTCCTCTAATTGCGTCGTCTTCACCTCACATTTACCACAAACTGTTTTGACCATATCTCCTTCGTTACTTTTCCGATTGGGCCGATTCTTGAAGCATCGAAAACCTTATTCGAAGGCCTACAACTGTATGTGATCAAATCTCGATTATGCATCTGAATTCAAAACTTCCAACTTTAGGTGATTTCCCCTAGGGGTACCCCTAAGTAAAATCACCTAAAAGATTTTCTTAATAAAAGTCCAATTTTTTTATCCAGGATTACACGGTTATTTATTTGTAGTATCCCGTGATGAGGTTTTGTTATTTTCAAGAGTCTATCACATATAGATCCGTCGAATATATCCCGGAATGTGCCCTTCCTTTTTTTGAGCCCCCACCATGATTATGGGAACCAAATTTCGATTTTTATTTTCTAGATCTATAGGACTTTGAACAAGCTTTCCAACGCCGCTTGATTCGACCCAATCGGACGAATAACGAAGGATATATGGCCAAAATAATGGAGGAGGAGGAATTGAGAAACGGCAAAGAAATCCCGAAGTATACACAAAATTAAAGATTGTCGTATCCTGCTTGTCCCATGTCGTAGGAATTTGAATTAGCCTCCCAGCACCGTAAGAATCGACCCAATCCGATAAATAACGAAGGAGATATTGTCAAAACAGTGGCATGTGCTGGACAAAGAAGCTGATCGGAGGCCTCCTCTAATTGCGTCGTCTTCACCTCACATTTACCACAAACTATTTTGACCATATCTCCTTCGTTACTTTTCCGATTGGGCCGATTCTCGAAGCATCGAAAACCTTATTCGAAGGCCTACAGCTGTATGTGATCAAATCTCGATTATGCATCTGAATTCAAAACTTCCAACTTTAGGTGATTTCCCCTAGGGGTACCCCTAAGTAAAATCACCTAAAAGATTTTCTTAATAAAAGTCCAATTTTTTATCCAGGATTACACGGTTATTAATTTGTAGTATCTCGTGATGAGTTTTTGTTATTTTCAAGAGTCTATCACATGTAGATCCGTCGAATATATCCCGGAATGTGCCCTTCCTTTTTTGAGCACCCCACCATGATTATGGGAACCAAATTTCGATTTTTATTTTCTAGATCTATAGGACTTTGAACAAGCTTTCCAACGCCGCTTGATTCGACCCAATCGGACGAATAACGAAGGATATATGGCCAAAATAATGGAGGAGGAGGAATTGAGAAACGGCAAAGAAATCCCGAAGTATACACAAAATTAAAGATTGTCGTATCCTGCTTGTCCCATGTCGTAGGAATTTGAATTAGCCTCCCAGCACCGTAAGAATCGACCCAATCCGATAAATAACGAAGGAGATATTGCCAAAATAGTGGCATGTGCCGGACAAAGAAGCTGATCGGAGGCCTCCTCTAATTGCGTCGTCTTCACCTCACATTTACCACAAACTATTTTGACCATATCTCCTTCGTTACTTATCCGATTGGGCCGATTCTCGAAGCATCGAAAACCTTATTCGAAGGCCTACAACTGTATGTGATCAAATCTCGATTATGCATCTGAATTCAAAACTTCCAACTTTAGGTGATTTCCCCTAGAGTACCCCTAAGTAAAATCACCTAAAAGATTTTCGAAATAAAAGTCGAATTTTTTATTATCGAGATTACGGTTATTTATTTGTAGTATCCCGTGATGAGGTTTTGTTATTTTCAAGAGTCTATCACATGTAGATCCGTCGAATATATCTCGGAATGTGCCCTTCCTTTTTTTTGAGCCCCCCCAACGTGATTATGGGAACCAAATTTCGATTTTTATTTTCTAGATCTATAGGACTTTGAACAAGCTTTCCAACGCCGCTTTATTCGACCCAATCGGACGAATAACGAAGGAGATATGGCCAAAATAATGGAGGAGGATGAATTGAGAAACGGCAAAGAAATCCCGAAGTATACACAAACTTAAAGATTGTCGTATCCTGCTTGTTCCATGTCGTAGGAATTTGAATTAGCCTCCCAGCACCGCAAGAATCGACCAAATCCGATAAATAACGAAGGAGATATTGCCAAAACAGTGGCATGTGCCGGACAAAGAAGCTGATCGGAGGCCTCCTCTAATTGCGTCGTCTTCACCTCACATTTACCACAAACTGTTTTGACCATATCTCCTTCGTTACTTATCCGATTGGGCCGATTCTCGAAGCATCGAAAACCTTATTCGAAGGCCTACAACTGTATGTGATCAAATCTCGATTATGCATCTGAATTCAAAACTTCCAACTTTAGGTGATTTCCCCTAGGGGTACCCCTAAGTAAAATCACCTAAAAGATTTTCTTAATAAAAGTCCAATTTTTTATCCAGGATTACACGGTTATTTATTTGTAGTATCTCGTGATGAGGTTTTGTTATTTTCAAGAGTCTATCACATGTAGATCCGTGAATATGCCCTTCATTTTTTTGAGCCCCCCACCATGATTATGGGAACCAAATTTCGATTTTTATTTTCTAGATCTATAGGACTTTGAACAAGCTTTCCAACGCCGCTTGATTCGACCCAATCGGACGAATAACGAAGGATATATGGCCAAAATAATGGAGGAGGAGGAATTGAGAAACGGCAAAGAAATCCCGAAGTATACACAAAATTAAAGATTGTCGTATCTTGCTTGTCCCATATCGTAGGAATTTGAATTAGCCTCCCGGCACCGTAAGAATCGACACACTCCGATAAATAACGAAGGAGATATTGCCAAAAACGTGGCATGTGCCGGACAATGAAGATGCTCGGAGGCCTCTTCTAATTGCGTCGTCTTCACCTCACATTTACCACAAACTGTTTTGACCATATCTCCTTCGTTACTTATCCAGTTGGGCGATTCTCGAAGCATCGAAAACCTATTTCGAAGGCCTACAACTGTATGTGATCAAATCTCGATTATGCATCTGAATTCAAAACTTCCAACTTTAGGTGATTTCCCCTAGGGGTACCCCTAAGTAAAATCACCTAAAAGATTTTCTTAATAAAAGTCCAATTTTTTTATCCAGGATTACACAGTTATTTATTTGTAGTATCCCGTGATGAGGTTTTGTTATTTTCAAGAGTCTATCACATGTAGATCCGTCGAATATATCTCGGAATATGCCCTTCCTTTTTTTTGAGCCCCCCAAAGTGATTATGGGAACCAAATTTCGATTTTTATTTTCTAGATCTATAGGACTTTGAACAAGCTTTCCAACGCCGCTTGATTCGACCCAATCGGACGAATAACGAAGGAGATATGGCCAAAATAATGGAGGAGGAAGAATTGAGAAACGGCAAAGAAATCCCGAAGTATACACAAAATTAAAGATTGTCGTATCCTGTTTGTCCCATGTCGTAGGAATTTGAATTAGCCTCCCAGCACCGCAAGAATCGACCCAATCCGATAAATAACGAAGGAGATATTGCTAAAACAGTGGCATGTGCCGGACAAAGAAGCTGATCGGAGGCCTCCTCTAATTGCGTCGTCTTCACCTCACATTTACCACAAACTATTTTGATCATATCTCCTTCGTTACTTATCCGATTGGGCGATTCTCGAAGCATCGAAAACCTTATTCGAAGGCCTACAGTGTATGTGATCAAATCTCGATTATGCATCTGAATTCAAAACTTCCAACTTTAGGTGATTTCCCCTAGGGTACCCCTAAGTAAAATCACCTAAAAGATTTTCTTAATAAAAGTCGAATTTTTTTCTTATCCGAGTTACGGTTATTTATTTGTAATATCTCGTGATGAGGTTTTGTTATTTTCAAGAGTCTATCACATGTAGATCCGTGAATGTGCCCTTCCTTTTTTTGAGCCCCCACCATGATTATGGGAACCAAATTTCGATTTTTATTTTCTAGATCTATAGGACTTTGAACAAGCTTTCCAACGCCGCTTGATTCGACCCAATCGGACGAATAACGAAGGATATATGGCCAAAATAATGGAGGAGGAGGAATTGAGAAACGGCAAAGAAATCCCGAAGTATACACAAAATTAAAGATTGTCGTATCTTGCTTGTCCCATGTCGTAGGAATTTGAATTAGCCTCCCAGCACCGCAAGAATCGACCCAATCCGATAAATAACGAAGGAGATATTGCCAAAACAGTGGCATGTGCCGGACAAAGAAGCTGATCGGAGGCCTCCTCTAATTGCGTCGTCTTCACCTCACATTTACCACAAACTATTTTGATCATATCTCCTTCGTTACTTGTCCAGTTGGGCCGATTCTTGAAGCATCGAAAACCTTATTCGAAGGCCTACAACTATATGTGATCAAATCTCGATTATGCATCTAAATTCAAAACTTCCAACTTTAGGTGATTTCCCCTAGGGGTACCCCTAAGTAAAATCACCTAAAAGATTTTCGAAATAAAAGTCGATTTTTTTATCCGGGATTACGGTTATTTATTTGTAGTATCCGTGATGAGGTTTTGTTATTTTCAAGAGTCTATCACATGTACATCCGTGAATGTGCCCTTCCTTTTTTTTGAGCCCCCCCAACGTGATTATGGGAACCAAATTTCGATTTTTATTTTCTAGATCTATAGGACTTTGAAAAAGCTTTACAACGCCGCTTTATTCGACCCAATCGGACGAATAACGAAGGAGATATGGCCAAAATAATGGAGGAGGAGGGATTGAGAATCGGCAAAGAAATCCCGAAGTATACACAAACTTAAACATTGTCGTATCCTGCTTGTTCCATATCGTAGGAATTTGAATTAGCCTCCCAGCACCGCAAGAATCAACCAAATCCGATAAATAACGAAGGAGATATTGCCAAAACAGTGGCATGTGCCGGACAAAGAAGCTGATCGGAGGCCTCCTCTAATTGCGCCGTCTTCACCTCACATTTACCACAAACCGTTTTGACCATATCTCCTTCGTTACTTATCCGATTGGGCCGATTCTCGAAGCATCGAAAACCTTATTCGAAGGCCTACAACTGTATGTGATCAAATCTCGATTATGCATCTGAATTCAAAACTTCCAACTTTAGGTGATTTCCCCTAGGGGTACCCCTAAGTAAAATCACCTAAAAGATTTTCTTAATAAAAGTCGATTTTTTATCCAGGATTACACGGTTATTTATTTGTAGTATCTCGTGATGAGGTTTTGTTATTTTCAAGAGTCTATCACATGTAGATCCGTCGAATATATCCCGGAATGTGCCCTTCCTTTTTTGAGCCCCCCAACTGATTATGGGAACCAAATTTCGATTTTTATTTTCTAGATCTATAGGACTTTGAACAAGCTTTCCAACGCCGCTTGATTCGACCCAATCGGACGAATAACGAAGGATATATGGCCAAAATAATGGAGGAGGAGGAATTGAGAAACGGCAAAGAAATCCCGAAGTATACACAAAATTAAAGATTGTCGTATTTTGTTTGTCCCATGTCGTAGGAATTTGAATTAGCCTCCCAGCACCGTAAGAATCGACCCAATCCGATAAATAACGAAGGAGATATTGCCAAAACAGTGGCATGTGCCGGACAAAGAAGCTGATCGGAGGCCTCCTCTAATTGCGTCGTCTTCACCTCACATTTACCACAAACTATTTTGACCATATCTCCTTCGTTAATTTTCCGATTGGGCCGATTCTTGAAGCATCGAAAACCTTATTCGAAGGCCTACAACTGTATGTGATCAAATCTCGATTATGCATCTGAATTCAAAACTTCCAACTTTAGGTGATTTCCCCTAGGGGTACCCCTAAGTAAAATCACCTAAAAGATTTTCGAAATAAAAGTCCAATTTTTTATCCAGGATTACACGTTTATTTATTTGTAGTATCCCGTGATGAGGTTTTGTTATTTTCAAGAGTCTATCACATGTAGATCCGTCAAATATATCCCGGAATGTGCCCTTCCTTTTTTTTGAGCCCCCCAACATGATTACGGGAACCAAATTTCGATTTTTATTTTCTAGATCTATAGGACTTTGAACAAGCTTTCCAACGCCGCTTGATTCGACCCAATCGGACGAATAACGAAGGAGATATGGCCAAAATAATGGAGGAGGATGAATTGGGAAACGGCAAAGAAATCCCGAAGTATATTAAATATTGTCGTATCCTGCTTGTCCCATGTCGTAGGAATTTGAATTAGCCTCCCAGCACCGCAAGAATCGACCCAATCCGATAAATAACGAAGGAGATATTGCCAAAATAGTGGCATGTGCCGGACAAAGAAGCTGATCGGAGGCCTCCTCTAATTGCGTCGTCTTCACCTCACATTTACCACGAACTCTTTTGACAATATCTCCTTCGTTACTTATCCGATTGGGCCGATTCTCGAAGCATCGAAAACCTTATTCGAAGGCCTACAGCTGTATGTGATCAAATCTCGATTATGCATCTGAATTCAAAACTTCCAACTTTAGGTGATTTCCCCTAGGGGTACCCCTAAGTAAAATCACCTAAAAGATTTTCTTAATAAAAGTCCAATTTTTTTATCCAGGATTACACGGTTATTTATTTGTAGTATCCCGTGATGAGGTTTTGTTATTTTCAAGAGTCTATCACATATAGATCCGTCGAATATATCCCGGAATGTGCCCTTCCTTTTTTTGAGCCCCCACCATGATTATGGGAACCAAATTTCGATTTTTATTTTCTAGATCTATAGGACTTTGAACAAGCTTTCCAACGCCGCTTGATTCGACCCAATCGGACGAATAACGAAGGATATATGGCCAAAATAATGGAGGAGGAGGAATTGAGAAACGGCAAAGAAATCCCGAAGTATACACAAAATTAAAGATTGTCGTATCCTGCTTGTCCCATGTCGTAGGAATTTGAATTAGCCTCCCAGCACCGTAAGAATCGACCCAATCCGATAAATAACGAAGGAGATATTGCCAAAACAGTGGCATGTGCCGGACAAAGAAGCTGATCGGAGGCCTCCTCTAATTGCGTCGTCTTCACCTCACATTTACCACAAACTATTTTGACCATATCTCCTTCGTTACTTTTCCGATTGGGCCGATTCTTGAAGCATCGAAAACCTTATTCGAAGGCCTACAACTGTATGTGATCAAATCTCGATTATGCATCTGAATTCAAAACTTCCAACTTTAGGTGATTTCCCCTAGGGGTACCCCTAAGTAAAATCACCTAAAAGATTTTCGAAATAAAAGTCCAATTTTTTATCCAGGATTACACGGTTATTTATTTGTAGTATCCCGTGATGAGTTTTTGTTATTTTCAAGAGTCTATCACATGTAGATCCGTCGAATATATCCCGGAATGTGCCCTTCCTTTTTTTTGAGCCCCCCAACATGATTATGGGAACCAAATTTCGATTTTTATTTTCTAGATCTATAGGACTTTGAACAAGCTTTCCAACGCCGCTTGATTCGACCCAATCGGACGAATAACGAAGGAGATATGGCCAAAATAATGGAGGAGGATGAATTGGGAAACGGCAAAGAAATCCCGAAGTATACACAAAATTAAAGATTGTCGTATCTTGCTTGTCCCATGTCGTAGGAATTTGAATTAGCCTCCCAGCACCGCAAAAATCGACCCAATCCGATAAATAACGAAGGAGATATTGCCAAAACAGTGGCATGTGCCGGACAAAGAAGCTGATCGGAGGCCTCCTCTAATTGCGTCGTCTTCACCTCACATTTACCACAAACTGTTTTGACCATATCTCCTTCGTTACTTATCCGATTGGGCCGATTCTCGAAGCATCGAAAACCTTATTCGAAGGCCTACAGCTGTATGTGATCAAATCTCGATTATGCATCTGAATTCAAAACTTCCAACTTTAGGTGATTTCCCCTAGGGGTACCCCTAAGTAAAATCACCTAAAAGATTTTCTTAATAAAAGTCCAATTTTTTTATCCAGGATTACACGGTTATTTATTTGTAGTATCCCGTGATGAGGTTTTGTTATTTTCAAGAGTCTATCACATATAGATCCGTCGAATATATCCCGGAATGTGCCCTTCCTTTTTTTGAGCCCCCACCATGATTATGGGAACCAAATTTCGATTTTTATTTTCTAGATCTATAGGACTTTGAACAAGCTTTCCAACGCCGCTTGATTCGACCCAATCGGACGAATAACGAAGGATATATGGCCAAAATAATGGAGGAGGAGGAATTGAGAAACGGCAAAGAAATCCCGAAGTATACACAAAATTAAAGATTGTCGTATCCTGCTTGTCCCATGTCGTAGGAATTTGAATTAGCCTCCCAGCACCGTAAGAATCGACCCAATCCGATAAATAACGAAGGAGATATTGTCAAAACAGTGGCATGTGCTGGACAAAGAAGCTGATCGGAGGCCTCCTCTAATTGCGTCGTCTTCACCTCACATTTACCACAAACTATTTTGACCATATCTCCTTCGTTACTTTTCCGATTGGGCCGATTCTCGAAGCATCGAAAACCTTATTCGAAGGCCTACAGCTGTATGTGATCAAATCTCGATTATGCATCTGAATTCAAAACTTCCAACTTTAGGTGATTTCCCCTAGGGGTACCCCTAAGTAAAATCACCTAAAAGATTTTCTTAATAAAAGTCCAATTTTTTTCTCCAAGATTACACGGTTATTTATTTGTAGTATCCCGTGATGAGGTTTTGTTATTTTCAAGAGTCTATCACATATAGATCCGTCGAATATATCCCGGAATGTGCCCTTCCTTTCTTTGAGCCCCCACCATGATTATGGGAACCAAATTTCGATTTTTATTTTCTAGATCTATAGGACTTTGAACAAGCTTTCCAACGCCGCTTGATTCGACCCAATCGGACGAATAACGAAGGATATATGGCCAAAATAATGGAGGAGGAGGAATTGAGAAACGGCAAAGAAATCCCGAAGTATACACAAAATTAAAGATTGACGTATCCTGCTTGTCCCATGTCGTAGGAATTTGAATTAGCCTCCCAGCACCGTAAGAATCGACCCAATCCGATAAATAACGAAGGAGATATTGCCAAAACAGTGGCATGTGCCGGACAAAGAAGCTGATCGGAGGCCTCCTCTAATTGCGTCGTCTTCACCTCACATTTACCACAAACTATTTTGACCATATATCTTTCGTTACTTTTCCGATTGGGCCGATTCTTGAAGCATCGAAAACCTTATTCGAAGGCCTACAACTATATGTGATCAAATCTCGATTATGCATCTGAATTCAAAACTTCCAACTTTAGGTGATTTCCCCTAGGTGTACCCCTAAGTAAAATCACCTAAAAGATTTTCGAAATAAAAGTCCAATTTTTTATCCAGGATTACACGGTTATTTATTTGTAGTATCCCGTGATGAGTTTTTGTTATTTTCAAGAGTCTATCACATGTAGATCCGTCAAATATATCCCGGAATGTGCCCTTCCTTTTTTTTGAGCCCCCCAACATGATTACGGGAACCAAATTTCGATTTTTATTTTCTAGATCTATAGGACTTTGAACAAGCTTTCCAACGCCGCTTGATTCGACCCAATCGGACGAATAACGAAGGAGATATGGCCAAAATAATGGAGGAGGATGAATTGGGAAACGGCAAAGAAATCCCGAAGTATACACAAAATTAAAGATTGTCGTATCTTGCTTGTCCCATGTCGTAGGAATTTGAATTAGCCTCCCAGCACCGCAAGAATCGACCCAATCCGATAAATAACGAAGGAGATATTGCCAAAATAGTGGCATGTGCCGGACAAAGAAGCTGATCGGAGGCCTCCTCTAATTGCGTCGTCTTCACCTCACATTTACCACGAACTCTTTTGACAATATCTCCTTCGTTACTTATCCGATTGGGCGATTCTCGAAGCATCGAAAACCTTATTCGAAGGCCTACGGTGTATGTGATCAAATCTCGATTATGCATCTGAATTCTAAACTTCCATCTTTATGTGTTTTCCACTTGGGGTACCCCTAAGTTAAATCACCTAAAAGATTTTCTTAATAAAAGTCGAATTTTTTATCCAGGATTACACGGTTATTTATTTGTAGTATCCCGTGATGAGGTTTTGTTATTTTCAAGAGTCTATCACATATAGATCCGTCGAATATATCCCGGAATGTGCCCTTCCTTTTTTTGAGCCCCCACCATGATTATGGGAACCAAATTTCGATTTTTATTTTCTAGATCTATAGGACTTTGAACAAGCTTTCCAACGCCGCTTGATTCGACCCAATCGGACGAATAACGAAGGATATATGGCCAAAATAATGGAGGAGGAGGAATTGAGAAACGGCAAAGAAATCCCGAAGTATACACAAAATTAAAGATTGTCGTATCCTGCTTGTCCCATGTCGTAGGAATTTGAATTAGCCTACCAGCACCGTAAAAATCGACCCAATCCGATAAATAACGAAGGAGATATTGCCAAAACAGTGGCATGTGCCGGACAAAGAAGCTGATCGGAGGCCTCCTCTAATTGCGTCGTCTTCACCTCACATTTACCACAAACTGTTTTGACCATATCTCCTTCGTTACTTTTCCGATTGGGCCGATTCTTGAAGCATCGAAAACCTTATTCGAAGGCCTACAACTGTATGTGATCAAATCTCGATTATGCATCTGAATTCAAAACTTCCAACTTTAGGTGATTTCCCCTAGGGGTACCCCTAAGTAAAATCTCCTAAAAGATTTTCTTAATAAAAGTCCAATTTTTTTATCCAGGATTACACGTTTATTTATTTGTAGTATCCCGTGATGAGGTTTTGTTATTTTCAAGAGTCTATCACATGTAGATCCGTCAAATATATCCCGGAATGTGCCCTTCCTTTTTTTTGAGCCCCCCAACATGATTATGGGAACCAAATTTCGATTTTTATTTTCTAGATCTATAGGACTTTGAACAAGCTTTCCAACGCCGCTTGATTCGACCCAATCGGACGAATAACGAAGGAGATATGGCCAAAATAATGGAGGAGGATGAATTGGGAAACGGCAAAGAAATCCCGAAGTATACACAAAATTAAATATTGTCGTATCCTGCTTGTCCCATGTCGTAGGAATTTGAATTAGCCTCCCAGCACCGCAAGAATCGACCCAATCCGATAAATAACGAAGGAGATATTGCCAAAACAGTGGCATGTGCCGGACAAAGAAGCTGATCGGAGGCCTCCTCTAATTGCGTCGTCTTCACCTCACATTTACCACAAACTCTTTTGACCATATCTCCTTCGTTACTTATCCGATTGGGCCGATTCTCGAAGCATCGAAAATCTTATTCGAAGGCCTACAACTGTATGTGATCAAATCTCGATTATGCATCTGAATTCAAAACTTCCAACTTTAGGTGATTTTCCCTAGGGGTACCCCTAAGTAAAATCACCTAAAAGATTTTCTTAATAAAAGTCCAATTTTTTATCCAGGATTACACGGTTATTTATTTGTAGTATCTCGTGATGAGGTTTTGTTATTTTCAAGAGTCTATCACATGTAGATCCGTCGAATATATCCCGGAATGTGCCCTTCCTTTTTTTGAGCACCCCACCATGATTATGGGAACCAAATTTCGTTTTTTATTTTCTAGATCTATAGGACTTTGAACAAGCTTTCCAACGCCGCTTGATTCGACCCAATCGGACGAATAACGAAGGATATATGGCCAAAATAATGGAGGAGGAGGAATTGAGAAACGGCAAAGAAATCCCGAAGTATACACAAAATTAAAGATTGTCGTATCCTGCTTGTCCCATGTCGTAGGAATTTGAATTAGACTCCCAGCACCGTAAGAATCGACCCAATCCGATAAATAACGAAGGAGATATTGCCAAAACAGTGGCATGTGCCGGACAAAGAAGCTGATCGGAGGCCTCCTCTAATTGCGTCGTCTTCACCTCACATTTACCACAAACTATTTTGACCATATCTCCTTCGTTACTTTTCCGATTGGGCCGATTCTTGAAGCATCGAAAACCTTATTCGAAGGCCTACAACTGTATGTGATCAAATCTCGATTATGCATCTGAATTCAAAACTTCCAACTTTAGGTGATTTCCCCTAGGGGTACCCCTAAGTAAAATCACCTAAAAGATTTTCGAAATAAAAGTCCAATTTTTTATCCAGGATTACACGGTTATTTATTTGTAGTATCCCGTGATGAGTTTTTGTTATTTTCAAGAGTCTATCACATGTAGATCCGTCAAATATATCCCGGAATGTGCCCTTCCTTTTTTTTGAGCCCCCCAACATGATTACGGGAACCAAATTTCGATTTTTATTTTCTAGATCTATAGGACTTTGAACAAGCTTTCCAACGCCACTTGATTCGACCCAATCGGACGAATAACGAAGGAGATATGGCCAAAATAATGGAGGAGGATGAATTGGGAAACGGCAAAGAAATCCCGAAGTATACACAAAATTAAATATTGTCGTATCCTGCTTGTCCCATGTCGTAGGAATTTGAATTAGCCTCCCAGCACCGCAAGAATCGACCCAATCCGATAAATAACGAAGGAGATATTGCCAAAATAGTGGCATGTGCCGGACAAAGAAGCTGATCGGAGGCCTCCTCTAATTGCGTCGTCTTCACCTCACATTTACCACGAACTCTTTTGACAATATCTCCTTCGTTACTTATCCGATTGGGCCGATTCTCGAAGCATCGAAAACCTTATTCGAAGGCCTACAGCTGTATGTGATCAAATCTCGATTATGCATCTGAATTCAAAACTTCCAACTTTAGGTGATTTCCCCTAGGGGTACCCCTAAGTAAAATCACCTAAAAGATTTTCTTAATAAAAGTCCAATTTTTTTATCCAGGATTACACGGTTATTTATTTGTAGTATCCCGTGATGAGGTTTTGTTATTTTCAAGAGTCTATCACATATAGATCCGTCGAATATATCCCGGAATGTGCCCTTCCTTTTTTTGAGCCCCCACCATGATTATGGGAACCAAATTTCGATTTTTATTTTCTAGATCTATAGGACTTTGAACAAGCTTTCCAACGCCGCTTGATTCGACCCAATCGGACGAATAACGAAGGAGATATGGCCAAAATAATGGAGGAGGAGGAATTGGGAAACGGCAAAGAAATCCCGAAGTATACACAAAATTAAAGATTGTCGTATCCTGCTTGTCCCATGTCGTAGGAATTTGAATTAGCCTCCCGGCCGCAAGAATCGACCCAATCCGATAAATAACGAAGGAGATATTGCCAAAGCAGTGGCATGTGCCGGACAAAGAAGGCGATCGGAGGCCTCCTCTAATTGCGTCGTCTTCACCTCACATTTACCACAAACTCTTTTGACCATATCTCCTTCGTTACTTATCCGATTGGGCCGATTCTCGAAGCATCGAAAACCTTATTCGAAGGCCTACAGCTGTATGTGATCAAATCTCGATTATGCATCTGAATTCAAAACTTCCAACTTTAGGTGATTTCCCCTAGGGGTACCCCTAAGTAAAATCACCTAAAAGATTTTCTTAATAAAAGTCCAATTTTTTTATCCAGGATTACAGGTTATTTATTTGTAGTATCCCGTGATGAGTTTTTGTTATTTTCAAGAGTCTATCACATGTAGATCCGTCAAATATATCCCGGAATGTGCCCTTCCTTTTTTTTAGCCCCCCAACATGATTATGTGAAACAAATTTCGATTTTTATTTTATAGATCTATAGGACTTTGAACAAGCTTTCCAACGCCGCTTGATTTGACCCAATCGGACGAATAACGAAGGAGATATGGCCAAAATAATGGAGGAGGATGAATTGGGAAACGGCAAAGAAATCCCGAAGTATACACAAAATTAAAGATTGTCGTATCTTGCTTGTCCCATGTCGTAGGAATTTGAATTAGCCTCCCAGCACCGCAAAAATCGACCCAATCCGATAAATAACGAAGGAGATATTGCCAAAACAGTGGCATGTGCCGGACAAAGAAGCTGATCGGAGGCCTCCTCTAATTGCGTCGTCTTCACCTCACATTTACCACAAACTGTTTTGACCATATCTCCTTCGTTACTTATCCGATTGGGCCGATTCTCGAAGCATCGAAAACCTTATTCGAAGGCCTACAGCTGTATGTGATCAAATCTCGATTATGCATCTGAATTCAAAACTTCCAACTTTAGGTGATTTCCCCTAGGGGTACCCCTAAGTAAAATCACCTAAAAGATTTTCTTAATAAAAGTCCAATTTTTTTCTCCAGGATTACACGGTTATTTATTTGTAGTATCCCGTGATGAGGTTTTGTTATTTTCAAGAGTCTATCACATATAGATCCGCCGAATATATCCCGGAATGTGCCCTTCCTTTCTTTGAGCCCCCACCATGATTATGGGAACCAAATTTCGATTTTTATTTTCTAGATCTATAGGACTTTGAACAAGCTTTCCAACGCCGCTTGATTCGACCCAATCGGACGAATAACGAAGGATATATGGCCAAAATAATGGAGGAGGAGGAATTGAGAAACGGCAAAGAAATCCCGAAGTATACACAAAATTAAAGATTGTCGTATCCTGCTTGTCCCATGTCGTAGGAATTTGAATTAGCCTCCCAGCACCGTAAGAATCGACCCAATCCGATAAATAACGAAGGAGATATTGCCAAAACAGTGGCATGTGCCGGACAAAGAAGCTGATCGGAGGCCTCCTCTAATTGCGTCGTCTTCACCTCACATTTACCACAAACTCTTTTGACCATATCTCCTTCGTTACTTATCCGATTGGGCCGATTCTCGAAGCATCGAAAACCTTATTCGAAGGCCTACAGCTGTATGTGATCAAATCTCGATTATGCATCTGAATTCAAAACTTCCAACTTTAGGTGATTTCCCCTAGGGGTACCCCTAAGTAAAATCACCTAAAAGATTTTCTTAATAAAAGTCCAATTTTTTTATCCAGGATTACAGGTTATTTATTTGTAGTATCCCGTGATGAGTTTTTGTTATTTTCAAGAGTCTATCACATGTAGATCCGTCAAATATATCCCGGAATGTGCCCTACCTTTTTTTTGAGCCCCCCCAACATGATTATGTGAACCAAATTTTGATTTTTATTTTCTAGATCTATAGGACTTTGAACAAGCTTTCCAACGCCGCTTGATTCGACCCAATCGGACGAATAACGAAGGATATATGGCCAAAATAATGGAGGAGGAGGAATTGAGAAACGGCAAAGAAATCCCGAAATATACACAAAATTAAAGATTGTCGTATCCTGCTTGTCCCATGTCGTTGGAATTTGAATTAGCCTCCCAGCACCGTAAGAATCGACCCAATCCGATAAATAACGAAGGAGATATTGCCAAAACAGTGGCATGTGCCGGACAAAGAAGCTGATCGGAGGCCTCCTCTAATTGCGTCGTCTTCACCTCACATTTACCACAAACTATTTTGACCATATCTCCTTCGTTACTTTTCCGATTGGGCCGATTCTTGAAGCATCGAAAACCTTATTCGAAGGCCTACAACTGTATGTGATCAAATCTCGATTATGCATCTGAATTCAAAACTTCCAACTTTAGGTGATTTCCTAGGGTACCCCTAAGTAAAATCACCTAAAAGATTTTCAAATAAAAGTCCAATTTTTTTATCCAGGATTACACGGTTATTTATTTGTAGTATCCCGTGATGAGTTTTTGTTATTTTCAAGAGTCTATCACATGTAGATCCGTCGAATATATTCCGGAATGTGCCCTTCCTTTTTTTTTGAGCCCCCCAACATGATTATGGGAACCAAATTTCGATTTTTATTTTCTAAATCTATAGGACTTTGAACAAGCTTTCCAACGCCGCTTGATTCGACCCAATCGGACGAATAACGAAGGAGATATGGCCAAAATAATGGAGGAGGATGAATTGGGAAACGGCAAAGAAATCCCGAAGTATACACAAAATTAAAGATTGTCGTATCCTGCTTGTCCCATGTCGTAGGAATTTGAATTAGCCTCCCAGCACCGCAAGAATCGACCCAATCCGATAAATAACGAAGGAGATATTGCCAAAACAGTGGCATGTGCCGGACAAAGAAGCTGATCGGAGGCCTCCTCTAATTGCGTCGTCTTCACCTCACATTTACCACAAACTGTTTTGACCATATCTCCTTCGTTACTTATCCGATTGGGCCGATTCTCGAAGCATCGAAAACCTTATTCGAAGGCCTACAACTGTATGTGATCAAATCTCGATTATGCATCTGAATTCAAAACTTCCAACTTTAGGTGATTTCCCCTAGGGGTACCCCTAAGTAAAATCACCTAAAAGATTTTCGAAATAAAAGTCCAATTTTTTTATCCAGGATTACACGGTTATTTATTTGTAGTATCCCGTGATGAGTTTTTGTTATTTTCAAGAGTCTATCACATGTAGATCCGTCGAATATATCCCGGAATGTGCCCTTCCTTTTTTTTGAGCCCCCCAACATGATTACGGGAACCAAATTTCGATTTTTATTTTCTAGATCTATAGGACTTTGAACAAGCTTTCCAACGCCGCTTGATTCGACCCAATCGGACGAATAACGAAGGAGATATGGCCAAAATAATGGAGGAGGATGAATTGGGAAACGGCAAAGAAATCCCGAAGTATACACAAAATTAAAGATTGTCGTATCCTGCTTGTCCCATGTCGTAGGAATTTGAATTAGCCTCCCAGCACCGCAACAATCGACCCAATCCGATAAATAACGAAGGAGATATTGCCAAAACAGTGGCATGTGCCGGACAAAGAAGCTGATCGGAGGCCTCCTCTAATTGCGTCGTCTTCACCTCACATTTACCACAAACTCTTTTGACAATATCTCCTTCGTTACTTATCCGATTGGGCCGATTCTCGAAGCATCGAAAACCTTATTCGAAGGCCTACAGCTGTATGTGATCAAATCTCGATTATGCATCTGAATTCAAAACTTCCAACTTTAGGTGATTTCCCCTAGGGGTACCCCTAAGTAAAATCACCTAAAAGATTTTCTTAATAAAAGTCCAATTTTTTTATCCAGGATTACAGGTTATTTATTTGTAGTATCCCGTGATGAGTTTTTGTTATTTTCAAGAGTCTATCACATGTAGATCCGTCAAATATATCCCGGAATGTGCCCTTCCTTTTTTTTAGCCCCCCAACATGATTATGTGAAACAAATTTCGATTTTTATTTTATAGATCTATAGGACTTTGAACAAGCTTTCCAACGCCGCTTGATTTGACCCAATCGGACGAATAACGAAGGAGATATGGCCAAAATAATGGAGGAGGATGAATTGGGAAACGGCAAAGAAATCCCTAAGTATACACAAAATTAAAGATTGTCGTATCTTGCTTGTCCCATGTCGTAGGAATTTGAATTAGCCTCCCAGCACCGCAAAAATCGACCCAATCCGATAAATAACGAAGGAGATATTGCCAAAACAGTGGCATGTGCCGGACAAAGAAGCTGATCGGAGGCCTCCTCTAATTGCGTCGTTTTCACCTCACATTTACCACAAACTGTTTTGACCATATCTCCTTCGTTACTTATCCGATTGGGCTGATTCTCGAAGCATCGAAAACCTTATTCGAAGGCCTACAGCTGTATGTGATCAAATCTCGATTATGCATCTGAATTCAAAACTTCCAACTTTAGGTGATTTCCCCTAGGGGTACCCCTAAGTAAAATCACCTAAAAGATTTTCTTAATAAAAGTCCAATTTTTTTCTCCAGGATTACACGGTTATTTATTTGTAGTATCCCGTGATGAGGTTTTGTTATTTTCAAGAGTCTATCACATATAGATCCGCCGAATATATCCCGGAATGTGCCCTTCCTTTCTTTGAGCCCCCACCATGATTATGGGAACCAAATTTCGATTTTTATTTTCTAGATCTATAGGACTTTGAACAAGCTTTCCAACGCCGCTTGATTCGACCCAATCGGACGAATAACGGAGGATATATGGCCAAAATAATGGAGGAGGAGGAATTGAGAAACGGCAAAGAAATCCCGAAGTATACACAAAATTAAAGATTGTCGTATCCTGCTTGTCCCATGTCGTAGGAATTTAAATTAGCCTCCCAGCACCGTAAGAATCGACCCAATCCGATAAATAACGAAGGAGATATTGCCAAAACAGTGGCATGTGCCGGACAAAGAAGCTGATCGGAGGCCTCCTCTAATTGCGTCGTCTTCACCTCACATTTACCACAAACTATTTTGACCATATCTCCTTCGTTACTTTTCCGATTGGGCCGATTCTTGAAGCATCGAAAACCTTATTTGAAGGCCTACAACTGTATGTGATCAAATCTCGATTATGCATCTGAATTCAAAACTTCCAACTTTAGGTGATTTCCCCTAGGGGTACCCCTAAGTAAAATCACCTAAAATATTTTCGAAATAAAAGTCCAATTTTTTATCCAGGATTACACGGTTATTTATTTGTAGTATCCCGTGATGAGTTTTTGTTATTTTCAAGAGTCTATCACATGTATATCCGTCAAATATATCCCGGAATATGCTCTTCCTTTTTTTTGAGCCCCCCCAACATGATTACGGGAACCAAATTTCGATTTTTATTTTCTAGATCTATAGGACTTTGAACAAGCTTTCCAACGCCGCTTGATTCGACCCAATCGGACGAATAACGAAGGAGATATGGCCAAAATAATGGAGGAGGATGAATTGGGAAACGGCAAAGAAATCCCGAAGTATACACAAAATTAAATATTGTCGTATCTTGCTTGTCCCATGTCGTAGGAATTTGAATTAGCCTCCCAGCACCGCAAAAATCGACCCAATCCGATAAATAACGAAGGAGATATTGCCAAAACAGTGGCATGTGCCGGACAAAGAAGCTGATCGGAGGCCTCCTCTAATTGCGTCGTCTTCACCTCACATTTACCACAAACTGTTTTGACCATATCTCCTTCGTTACTTATCCGATTGGGCCGATTCTCGAAGCATCGAAAACCTTATTCGAAGGCCTACAGCTGTATGTGATCAAATCTCGATTATGCATCTGAATTCAAAACTTCCAACTTTAGGTGATTTCCCCTAGGGGTACCCCTAAGTAAAATCACCTAAAAGATTTTCTTAATAAAAGTCCAATTTTTTTCTCCAGGATACACGGTTATTTATTTGTAGTGTCCCGTGATGAGGTTTTGTTATTTTCAAGAGTCTATCACATATAGATCCGTCGAATATATCCCGGAATGTGCCCTTCCTTTTTTTGAGCCCCCACCATGATTATGGGAACCAAATTTCGATTTTTATTTTCTAGATCTATAGGACTTTGAACAATCTTTCAAACGCCGCTTGATTCGACCCAATCGGACGAATAACGAAGGATATATGGCCAAAATAATGGAGGAGGAGGAATTGAGAAACGGCAAAGAAATCCCGAAGTATACACAAAATTAAAGATTGTCGTATCCTGCATGCCCATGTCGTAGGAATTTGAATTAGCCTCCCAGCACCGTAAGAATCGACCCAATCCGATAAATAACGAAGGAGATATTGCCAAAACAGTGGCATGTGCCGGACAAAGAAGCTGATCGGAGGCCTCCTCTAATTGCGTCGTCTTCACCTCACATTTACCACAAACTATTTTGACCATATCTCCTTCGTTACTTATCCGATTGGGCCGATTCTTGAAGCATCGAAAACCTTATTCGAAGGCCTACAACTGTATGTGATCAAATCTCGATTATGCATCTGAATTCAAAACTTCCAACTTTAGGTGATTTCCCCTAGGGGTACCCCTAAGTAAAATCACCTAAAATATTTTCGAAATAAAAGTCCAATTTTTTATCCAGGATTACACGGTTATTTATTTGTAGTATCCCGTGATGAGCTTTTGTTATTTTCAAGAGTCTATCACATGTAGATCCGTCAAATATATCCCGGAATATGCTCTTCCTTTTTTTTGAGCCCCCCCAACATGATTACGGGAACCAAATTTCGATTTTTATTTTCTAGATCTATAGGACTTTGAACAAGCTTTCCAACGCCGCTTGATTCGACCCAATCGGACGAATAACGAAGGAGATATGGCCAAAATAATGGAGGAGGATGAATTGGGAAACGGCAAAGAAATCCCGAAGTATACACAAAATTAAAGATTGTCGTATCTTGCTTGTCCCATGTCGTAGGAATTTGAATTAGCCTCCCAGCACCGCAAAAATCGACCCAATCCGATAAATAACGAAGGAGATATTGCCAAAACAGTGGCATGTGCCGGACAAAGAAGCTGATCGGAGGCCTCCTCTAATTGCGTCGTCTTCACCTCACATTTACCACAAACTGTTTTGACCATATCTCCTTCGTTACTTATCCGATTGGGCCGATTCTCGAAGCATCGAAAACCTTATTCGAAGGCCTACAGCTGTATGTGATCAAATCTCGATTATGCATCTGAATTCAAAACTTCCAACTTTAGGTGATTTCCCCTAGGGGTACCCCTAAGTAAAATCACCTAAAAGATTTTCTTAATAAAAGTCCAATTTTTTTCTCCAGGATTACACGGTTATTTATTTGTAGTGTCCCGTGATGAGGTTTTGTTATTTTCAAGAGTCTATCACATATAGATCCGTCGAATATATCCTGGAATGTGCCCTTCCTTTCTTTGAGCCCCCACCATGATTATGGGAACCAAATTTCGATTTTTATTTTCTAGATCTATAGGACTTTGAACAAGCTTTCCAACGCCGCTTGATTCGACCCAATCGGACGAATAACGAAGGATATATGGCCAAAATAATGGAGGAGGAGGAATTGAGAAACCGCAAAGAAATCCCGAAGTATACACAAAATTAAAGATTGTCGTATCTTGCTTGTCCCATGTCGTAGGAATTTTAATTAGCCTCCCAGCACCGCAAGAATCGACCCAATCCAATAAATAACGAAGGAGATATTGCCAAAATAGTGGCATGTGCCGGACAAAGAAGCTGATCGGAGGCCTCCTCTAATTGCGTCGTCTTCACCTCACATTTACCACAAACTCTTTTGACCATATCTCCTTCTTTACTTATCCGATTGGGCCGATTCTCGAAGCATCGAAAACCTTATTCGAAGGCCTACAACTGTATGTGATCAAATCTCGATTATGCATCTGAATTCAAAACTTCCAACTTTAGGTGATTTCCCCTAGGGGTACCCCTAAGTAAAATCACCTAAAAGATTTTCTTAATAAAAGTCCAATTTTTTTATCCAAGATTACACGGTTATTTATTTGTAGTATCCCGTGATGAATTTTTGTTATTTTCAAGAGTCTATCACATGTAGATCCGTCAAATATATCCCGGAATGTGCCTTCCTTTTTTTTGAGCCCCCCAAGATGATTACGGGAACCAAATTTCGATTTTTATTTTCTAGATCTATAGGACTTTGAACAAGCATTCCAACGCCGCTTGATTCGACCCAATCGGACGAATAACGAAGGAGATATTGTAATACCCGAGATTTCTGTTATGTAATTGGAACTTGTGATATTGTAATGATTGT
This sequence comes from Orobanche coerulescens, assembly GCA_033398695.1. Lineage (NCBI taxonomy): Eukaryota > Viridiplantae > Streptophyta > Magnoliopsida > Lamiales > Orobanchaceae > Orobanche > Orobanche coerulescens. Next base: position 28,488,713 of record CM065804.1, read on the forward strand.
ACTTTTGTATGAGTACTATTCTCCGTATTTCATAATCCGATGCCATCGAGCATATAATTTCGTGTATGTGATTTAAATGGTTGAAATTCTGTGCATGTAGCGCACGCTACAGGCTACGATTAGCGTACGCTAACATGGTTTCATAGCGTACGCTACCGAGTGTAATTAGCGCACGCTACGCGTGGTCAAATTGATTGAGACGCGCGGTAGGTGAGATCTGGCCGGGGGACCCTTGTCGGATCCTATCGAATGTATCTGGACGGCTTTCGGGAAAAGCCGAGTCAACGCCTTAGCGCACGCTAGAGGTCTATGCGTAGCGCACGCTAAGTGCCGAGTACAGTTTAGACTGTGAGCCGTTAGCGCACGCTACAGACAGTGTATAGCGCGCGCTAATAGCCATTTATTATAAATAGAACAGCATCCTATTCGTGAATTCAGTCCTTTCCTCCCCCATAACCCGAACTTTTGCACTTGAAACATAACTCCATTCGTCTTAAACACTCCATATCAACCTCCTAGTTCGAGATTGAAGATCATATATCATTGGAGATTGGTGTTCAAGCCTTGGGTGTTGGATTGCTTCATTTTCATCCGTGTTCTTCACTACTTTGAGGTAGGTGATTCTTCACCAATGATTAGTAATGTTCATGAGGAAGTTTGAATCATGTTTGGATAGCAAGTATCTCGTTTTTTTTATCGGTCATCACTTGTTAGAAGGATACTTTTGACGTATCGGTACTAGATGTCGAATGAACCTTTGAACCATCTTATTGCAAGGACTCCTAAGCATGTTTAAATCGATTTATGATTAAGTAATCGGATATTACCCAGTTGATATGTTGTATACGTTGGAATCATGTGTTTTGGAACGTAAGACGATGGAACTTAGATTATTTCTTAAAGATCGTAGAGGAATTGTGATATCGAGATAACTATCCGTATATTGATATTTCATAATCACAAATCTTCCAGAAACCTTATTAGCATGATATGCCCGAGGATAACTTGTAACATCACCATAGGGTTCATGAGTTCTTCATCATTCAACCCAGTTTTCGGTTCGTAGTATTCTGCCATGCAAGATTAGCGCACGCTAACATGTGTGAGTTAACGTGCGCTATCGAGGTTCGGTTTTCGCCGCAACGTCGTAGCGTACGTTATGAGGCGGAGTCAGGCTGCGGTTGTGGCTAGCGACGCTAGTCTTATACGATAGCGTCGCTAACGATTGACTTAGCGCCGCGTTACGTATAGTACGTAGCGCGCGCTAAGCAATCCAGGCAGCTTGTTTAGTTTGAGCTTTTCGGCCGTAGGTCGAATTGTTAGGCCATTGTTCGACTCGAGATGATTTGTATATCGTTCCTTTTGTTAAGGTTCGAGCTTGTTACATTGATCGGAGGGGGCGGCCTTCGAGTGCGTCGAGAGCATTGAAGTATATCATTCTTGCCATCTTCGAGGCAAGTATCGCGATATGTTAATATCAGTATTTTTGGAGTATACGTATGATTATGCATGTTGTTGAACATGATATTTACTTCGTTGATTTGTCATGATATTCGTTGTATATTGTTTATATGTTCATGTTGATGAACATAATGAATTGGCATATGTGTATGCATGAGTTGTGTTTGTATACGTTGTACGATCTATGCTGAGGGCGCTGGATCGGATGTCCACCTCGTGTTGGTCCGACGGGATCATCTTGGGATCTAGGCTGAGGGCGCTGGATCATTGGACGGGTTATTTCCACCTCGTGTTGGTCCGACGGGATCATCTTGGGATCTATCCGAGGCGCTGGATCATTGGAATACCCATGCTGTGTAATGGAATCTTGCAGATTCGCATTGTCGGGTTCCGGTAGCGGAAGCCCGTGTGATGTGTCTTGTTGTGTATTGTTGATGCATACTCGAATTGTTTAAATACGATACTTGTACTAGCATTGTTTTGCTAACCCCTTCGGGGGTGGACATTTGTTTTGATGTTCGTGTAGCCAAGGAGCGAGGAAACAACACGGCAAGACCGTGACGACGAAGGGGTTCAGTGATGTTTATTGTTATTGGAGATTTGTCGTCTTGGTTTGGTTTCTGTACTCGAGTACATGTGTCCTTTGATATTAATTCGATATGGTTGTATTAATTACCCGTTGAACCAGTTGTACGTTTTCATAAACTCGAATTTTCGCAGTATTGACGTCTTATATTCACTTTCCTTTTTAATTAGCCTTGTAAATCCTTATTTAAAGGGTTTACGGCGCTGTAATTATTCCGAATATCTCGGGGTGTTACAGAATATGGTATCGGAGCTAAGATTTATGGATATCTTGGCAGTCGGGTTTTATTTGGGTCTGTTTACGTTATTTGATTTACGGGTCGTTTGTAACATCACCGTTTCACCAAGTCGTCATGTGGACCGTGGTTGTAAGTCTCTTAATCTCTTATACTACCGTTTTACTTAATTACTTGTTTTGTGAGTATTGACGGACTTTATTTCAAAAATTTTGTTACGTATATTGAGAAATTTCGTTTACGGTATGTTGAGAGGAGGTCGTGGACGCGGACGCGGTCGTGGACGCGACGTGGTAACATGAGACATGAGGATTCCGCAACTACCCGAAATATCGGCTAGTCGAACCGATTCCCATTCGGAGGTCGGCAAGGATCGGCGAATGATGACGCAAATCCGAACATGCGGGAGTGCTTCAACAGTGGTGGCGCAGATAAACCGATTCGCCAGTCGTTGATCGCATGCAGACAGCGATGGGACAAGCAGCACCATGAGGATAGCAGGAGACAGATGGCTTCTTGAGGTGGTTAAATTGCACCCGCCAAAATTTGACGGATCTGTTGAGGCACTTACTTGGGATCACCGGCTCAAGGAGTTGGAGAAGATATTCGCGGGTCTTAAGCGTCCCGAGGACCTAAGGTTCCCATTGCCCAAGATTTTCCGATCGGGAGGCCTTTGACCGGTGGGAGGCTATTCGACCCGAGAACTATAATGCGGATTGGGAAATTCAAACAAATGATGGAAGCATGATTGTCCTCGTCCGGTTAGAGAGGCGAAGATCCGAGAGTTTTTCTCACCACGAGTTCGGAGGCATCTGTGATGATGTAATTAAAACTTTTAATCATCACCGACTTGTGTGCGACACTTGGTCGAACGGAGGCGTAAAAGATTTTTCATTTTGATATGCGGATGAAGCGGAGATTCAAAGGTACATGTCGGATTCGAGTGTACTACGTTGCGGCAGTACCAAGACAAAGCGGCCTACGACATGAAAGAGGCGGCGGTGGAGAAATCGGTAGAGGCAAAGAAGCGAAGGTGACCGGCGGCTTTGCGTAAAACAAGAGTGGTGGGGCCCGCAGGGCCAGCCTTCCTTTATTCGGCTAGAAACCTCCACATCCTTCTAAAGGCGGAAAGAAGTTCCGACAGCATCAGCTTCGGACGCATCAAGGAAATGCTACAATTGTGGTCGAGCGGGGCATATTCGACGAGATTGCCCCGCATCTTCGTGACTTGTTACGATTGTGGGCAAGAAGGGCACCGTGCGGCCTTCGTGGAGTCGCTACTAGATCTGTTGGCACCCGCACTCCGGCCGGTTCCTAAGGAGATAAGTGTGAACCGCACACAGAGTGGATTTCAGCAGTGACGCTGGGAAGAGAGAGACATCCAGGCCGGGTCCGTTCCTCCGCTTTGCATCGAAATGAGGAGATCGACGACTGCGAACTGCCGTTGCATCAGTGTACGATTCAGATCCTTTTGCAACCGATTAGTGTCTTGTTCGATTCGGGAGCTACGCATTCTTTTATATCTTTGAACCGTGTTAATCGCTTAAACATCTCGTGCTTGTATAATTGTGAACCTTATGTTGTGGGATTACCGAGCGGAGAGAAAATTGTGGGAACACTAGAAGCTAGGGATTTCCCGGTATCTATAGAAGGGAGAGATTGGCCATCGAATCTTATTGTAGTTGACATATGCGGTGACGATTTAATTCTCGGAGATGATTGGCTCAACCGTTATGGAGCCGTGTTGAATTACCGAGAGAGAGTCATTTCCATCATTGCGACGACGGATCGAACACTTATTCCGAGAATGGAGACCGAAGCTCGGGGAAATTGATCAAGGCAATGAAAGTCGTGAAATTATCAAGCGGGGATGTCACGGACTTTGGTGCTATGCCATGAGGAAAGAGGAAGGAATAGAGCTCTCGTCTATTTCGGTTGTGAATGAGTTCTCGATGTATTTCTGACGAGCTACCGGGTTACCCCGCAAAGAGAAGTGGAATTCACCATCGAATTAGAGCACGGAGCAACCCCTATTTCCAGTGGCACCATACCGCATGGCGCCAACCGAGATGTATGAACTCAAGAAGCAACTAGAGGAATTGTTACGGTAAGGGCTATATTCAACCGAGCGTTTCCTTGGGGAGCGCCTGCTCTCTTTGTCCTAAGAAAGACGGATCCCTCCGATTGTATTGATTACAGGAGCTTAACAAGATGACGATCAAGAATAAGTATCCTATACCTCGGATCGACGACTTGTTTGATCAACTGCAAGGGGCGAGGTATTCTCGAAGATTGACTTGCGATCGTGATACCACCAATTGAGAATTAAGGAACCGACATACCGAAATCGCTTTCGCATCCCAGACGGCATTATGAATTTGTGGTGATGCCATTCGACTTACCAATGCTCCCGCGGTATTCATGCAATTGATGAATCGGGTATTCTTGGAATACTTGGATAAATTTGTGGTCGTTTTCATTGACGACATTTTGATATATTCGAGGGATGCAGAGGAGCATGCTGATCATTTACGTGTGGTTTTGAGCATCTTGAGAAAGGAACAGCTTTATGCAAAATTTGCTAAATGCGAGTTCTGGATTAAGGAAGTAACCTTCCTTGGGCATGTGATATCAGCCGATGGAGTTCAGGTGGACCCGAAGAAAGTCGAGGCAATCTTGGGATGGGAAGCTCCTAAGAACGTGAAGGAAGTCCGAAGCTTTAGGACTAGCGGGATATTATCGCCGCTTTGTAGAGGGATTTTACAAAATTGCTCGTCCGCTCACTCAATTATTACGTAAAACTCAAAAGTTCACGTGGAATGAGAAATGCCAGTGGTTTTGACGAACTTAAAAAGAGACTGACGACAAGACCTATATTAGCGCCGCCAGAAGGAACCGATGGATTCATGGTATACAATGACGGTTCAAATCGTGGTTTGGGTTGTGTGTTGATGCGTAGGATAAAGTGATTGCTTATGCTTCTCGGCAGCTGAAACCGCACGGGTTAATTATCCGACTCATGATCCGGAGCTAGCAAACTGGGTTTTTGCTTTGAAAATTTGGCGACATTATCTCATACGGCATTCATTGTCGATCTTTACGGATCATAAGAGCCTCAAATATATTTTCAAATAAGGAATTAAACATGAGGCGGAGAAGGTGGTGGAATTGATCAAGGATTACGACTTAGAGATTCTCTATCATCCGGGAAAGCAAATGTAGTAGCCGATGCACCGAGCCAGAACCTGCTTTCTCTTCGAGTGTTGGAAGCACTTACATCCCAAACCAGTATTCAACGGGAACTGATCCGCGAAGGGATTGAAGTATGGGCACCAGGAATCCAAGGGCGACTTTATGTGATGGAACTGACTTCATCACTAGTCGAGAAGATCAAGTCCAAGCAGTTGGACGATTCCCTGATCCTTCGATTATGTGATGAAGTAAAGAAAGGAAAAGCCCCGAGATTCGTGATACAAGATGATGGAGTTCTGAGATTTCAAAGTCGACTTTGCGTTCCCGATGATGATGATTTGAGACGAACTATTCTGAAAGAAGCTCATAGCGCGCCCTATTCTATTCACCCGGGCAGCAGTAAGATGTATAAGGATCTTAAACAAAACTTCTGGTGGGGGAATATGAAGAAGGACGTAGCAGAGTACGTTTCGAAGTGTTTGACTTGTCAGCAGGTTAAGATTGAACATCAGCGACCTGCCGGGATGTTAAAGCCGCTTCCGATCCCTGAATGGAAGTGGGAGGACATTTCAATGGATTTCATCACAAGTATGCCAAGGACTAGAGCAGGAATGAACATGATTTGGGTCGTAGTTGATCGACTAACCAAGTCGGCTCATTTCCTAGGAATCAAAGATACATGGGGACCCGAGAGATTGGCACGAGTATTTGTTGCGGAGATAGTCAGATTGCATGGGACGCCGAAGACCATTATTTCGGATCGAGATGGTCGTTTCGTGTCGCACTTCTGGAAAGCAGTTCACAAGGCTTTGGAGATCGAGCTCAACTTTAGCACAGCTTATCATCCCCAAACAGACGGCCATCCAAAGGACTATTCAAATCAGAAGACATGCTTAGAGCTTGTGCGTTGGATTGGTCAACTGATTGGGAAGTTCACTTGCCCTTGATCGAATTCACTTACAATAACAGTTGGCACGCTTCTATCAAGATGGCACCATTTGAAGCTTTGTACGGGAGGAGATGCCGATCGCCTCTGTGTTGGGATGATTCTTTGGATCTGATCGGGACGGAACCGGAATTGATTATTCAGACTCAAGAGAAAATAGCTTTGATTCGAGAGAGACTATTGACTGCCCAGAGTCGACAGAAGTCTTATGCCGATGTATGTCGTCGTCCTCTAGAGTTCAACGTTGGGGATCATGTGCTATTGAAGGTGTCTCCTACACGAGGGATTTTCCGTTTTGGGAGGAGAGGCAAGCTTAGTCCGAGATATATCAGACCATTTGAGATCCTAGATAGAGTTGGGGATTTAGCGTACAGGTTGGCCTTACCGCCATCGCTGAGTCATGTTCACAATGTGTTTCACGTATCCCAATCAAGGAAGTATGTACCGACCCGACCACGTCATTGATTTCGACGAGATCGAGATAGCTAATGATGGCACCTTCGAAGAGAGACCTATCAAGATACTTGAGAGCCGGATCAAACAATTGAGGAATAAACCAATACATTTGGTTAAAGTACAATGGTCACGACATGGAGTCGAAGAGGCCACTTGGGAAATGGAGGACGGTATGAAGGCTAAATATCTGGAGTTGTTTTCATCCTAAGTTTCGGGACGAAACTTCTTTTTAGGGAGGAAGGATGTAATACCCGAGATTTCTGTTATGTAATTGGAACTTGTGATATTGTAATGATTGTACTTTTGTATGAGTACTATTCTCCGTATTTCATAATCCGATGCCATCGAGCATATAATTTCGTGTATGTGATTTAAATGGTTGAAATTCTGTGCATGTAGCGCACTCTACAGGCTACGATTAGCGTACGCTAACATGGTTTCATAGCGTACGCTACCGAGTGTAATTAGCGCACGCTACGCGTGGTCAAATTGATTGAGACGCGCGGTAGGTGAGATCTGGCCGGGGGACCCTTGTCGGATCCTGTCGAATGTATCTAGACGGCTTTCGGGAAAAGCCGAGTCAATGCCTTAGCGCACGCTAGAGGTCTATGCGTAGCGCACGCTAAGTGCCGAGTACAGTTTAGACTGTGAGCCGTTAGCGCACGCTACGGACAGTGTATAGCGCGCGCTAATAGCCATTTATTATAAATAGGACAGCATCCTATTCGTGAATTCAGTCCTTTCCTCCCCCATAACCCGAACTTTTGCACTTGAAACATAACTCCATTCGTCTTAAACACTCCATATCAACCTCCTAGTTCGAGATTGAAGATCATATATCATTGGAGATTGGTGTTCAAGCCTTGGGTGTTGGATTGCTTCATTTTCATCCGTGTTCTTCACTACTTTGAGGTAGGTGATTCTTCACCAATGATTAGTAATGTTCATGAGGAAGTTTGAATCATGTTTGGATAGCAAGTATCTCGTTTTTTTTATCGGTCATCACTTGTTAGAAGGATACTTTTGACGTATCGGTACTAGATGTCGAATGAACCTTTGAACCATCTTATTGCAAGGACTCCTAAGCATGTTTAAATCGATTTATGATTAAGTAATCGGATATTACCCAGTTGATACGTTGTATACGTTGGAATCATGTGTTTTGGAACGTAAGACGATGGAACTTAGATTATTTCTTGAAGATCGTAGAGGAATTGTGATATCGAGATAACTATCCGTATATTGATATTTCATAATCACAAATCTTCCGTAAACCTTATTAGCATGATATGCCCGAGGATAACTTGTAACATCACCATAGGGTTCATGAGTTCTTCATCATTCAACCCAGCTTTCGGTTCGTAGTATTCTCACATGCAAGATTAGCGCACGCTAACATGTGTGAGTTAACGTGCGCTATCGAGGTTCGGTTTTCGCACGTAACGCACGTAGCGTACGTTATGAGGCAATGAGCCGATCGCTGGGCCAGGCTAGCGCACGCTAGTCTTATACGATAGCGTACGCTAATAGCCAGCCTTAGCGCACGCTACGTATAGTACGTAGCGCGCTAAGCAATCCAGCAGACTTGTTTAGTTTGAGCTTTTCGCCGTAGGTCGAATTGTTAGGCCATTGTTCGACTCGAGATGATTTGTATATCGTTCCTTTTGTTAAGGTTCGAGCTTGTTACGTTGATCGGAGGGGGCCTTCGAGTGCGCCGAGAGCATTGAAGTATATCATTCTTGCCATCTTCGAGGCAAGTATCGCGATATGTTAATATCGTATTTTTGGAGTATACGTATGATTATGCATGTTGTTGAACATGATATTTACTTCGTTGATTTGTCATGATATTCGTTGTATATTTTTATATGTTCATGTTGATGAACATAATGAATTGGCATATGTGTATGCATGAGTTGTGTTTGTATACGTTGTACGATCTATGCCGAGGGCGCTGGATCGGATGTCCACCTCGTGTTGGTCCGACGGATCATCTTGGGATCTAGCCGAGGGCGCCGGATCATTGGACGGGTTATTTCCACCTCGTGTTGGTCCGACGGGATCATCTTGGGATCTATGCCGAGGGCGCCGGATCATTGGAATACCCATGTTGTAATGGAATCTTGCAGATTCGCATTGCGGGTTCCTAGCTAAGCCCGTGTGATGTGTCTTGTTGTGTATTGTTGATGCATACTCGAATTGTTTAAATACGATACTTGTACTAGCATTGTTTTGCTAACCCCTTCGGGGTGGACATTTGTTTTGATGTTCGGGTAGCTAAGGAGCAGGGAAACAACACAAAGACCGACGTGACGCATTTAAGGGGTTCAGTGATGTTTATTGTTATTGGAGATTTGTCGTCTTGGTTTGGTTTCTGTACTCGAGTACATGTGTCCTTTGATATTAATTCGATATGGTTGTATTAATTACCCGTTGAACCAGTTGTACGTTTTCATAAACTCGAATTTTCGCAGTATTGACGTCTTATATTCACTTTCCTTTTTAATTAGCCTTGTAAATCCTTATTTAAAGGGTTGACGGCGCTGTAATTATTCCGAATATCTCGGGGTGTTACAGAATATGGTATCGGAGCTAAGATTTATGGATATCTTGGCAGTCGGGTTTTATTTGGGTCTGTATACGTTATTTGATTTACGGGTCGTTTGTAACATCACCTCACCAAGTCGTCATGTGGACCGTGGTTGTAAGTCTCTTAATCTCTTATACTACCGTTTTACTTAATTACTGTTTTGTGAGTATTGACGGACTTTATTTCAAAAATTTTGTTCTGTATATTGAGAAATTTCGTTTACAGTATGTTGAGAGGAGGTCGTGGACGCGGACGCGGTCGTGGACGCGGACGTGGTAACATGAGACATGAGGATTCCGCAACTACCCCGAAATATCGGCTAGTCGAACCGATTCCCATTCTCGAGGTCGGCAAGGATCGGCGAATGATGACGCAAATCCGAACATGCCGAGTGCTTCAACAGTGGTGGCGCAGATAAACCGGTTCGCCTGTGTCGTTGATCGCATGCAGACAACGATGGGACAAAGAAAGACCATGAGGATAACCGAGGAGACAGATGGCTTGCTGAGGTGGTTAAATTGCACCCGCCAAAATTTGACGGATCTGCTGAGGCACTTACTTGGGATCACTAGCTCAAGGAGTTGGAGAAGATATTCGCGGGTCTTAACTGTCCCGAGGACCTAAGGTTCCCATTGCCCAAGATTTTCCGACCGGGAGGCCTTTGACCGTGGGAGGCTATTCGACCCGAGAACCATAATGCGGATCGACGGAATTCAAACAAATGATGGAAGCACGTATTGTCCTCGTCCTGTTAGAGAGGCGAAGATCCGAGAGTTTTTCTCACCACAGAGTTCGGAGGCATCTGTGATGGATGTAATTAAAACTTTTAATCATCACCGACTTGTGTGCGACACTTGGTCGAACGAGGCGTAAAAGATTTTTCATTTTGATATGCGGATGAAGCCGAGATTCAGAAGACATGTCCGATTCGAGTGTACTACGTTGCGACAGACCAAGACAAAGCGCGCCCTACGACATGAAAGAGGCGGCGGTGGAGAAATCGAGAGGCAAAGAAGCGAAGGTGACCGGCACCTTTGCGTAAAACAAGAGTGGTGGGGCCGCAAGGGCCGCCTTCCTTTTATTCTCGCTAGAAACCTCCACATCCTTCTAAAGGAAAGAAGTTCCTGACAAAGACGCTAGCTGACGCATCAAGGAAATGCTACAATTGTGGTCGAGCAGGCATATTCGACGAGATTGCCCCGCATCTTCTCGTGACTTGTTACGATTGTGGGCAAGAAGGGCACCGTGCGGCCTTCGTGGAGTCGCTACTAGATCTGTTGGCACCCGCACTCCAGACCGGTTCCTAAGGAGATAAGTGTGAACCAGACACAGAGAGTGGATTTCAGCAGTAACGCTGAAGAGAGAGACATCCAAGGCCGGGTCCGTTCCTCCGCGCCCGTACGAAATGAGGAGATCTCGACTGAACACCGCCGTTGCATCGTGTACGATTCTGATCCTTTTGCAACCGCTAGTGTCTTGTTCGATTCGGGAGCTACGCATTCTTTTATATCTTTGAACTGTGTTAATCGTTTGAACATCTCGTGCTTGTATAATTGTGAACCTTATGTTGTGGGATTACCGAGCGGAGAGAAAATTGTGGGAACACTAGAAGCTAGGGATTTCCCGGTATCTATAGAAGGGAGAGATTGGCCATCGAATCTTATTGTAGTTGACATATGCGGTTACGATTTAATTCTCTGAGATTATTGGCACAACCTATATGGAGCAGTGTTGAATAACCGAGAGAGAGTCATTTCCATCATTGCCGACGACGGATCGAACACTTATTCCGAGGATGGAGACCGAAGCTCGGGAAATTGATCAAGGCAATGAAAGCCGTGAAATTATCAAGCAGGATGTCACGGACTTTGGTGCTATGCTAGGAGGAAAGAGGAAGGAGTAGAGCTCTCGTCGATTTCAGTTGTGCATGAGTTCTCAGATGTATGTCCCGACGAGCGACCAGGGGTACCTCCGCACAGAGAAGTTGAATTCTACATCGTATTAGTGCCCGGAGCAACCCCTATTTCCAGGGCACCATACCGCATGGCGCCAACCGAGATGTATGAACTCAAGAAGCAACCGGAGGAATTGTTACGTAAGGGCTATATTCAACCGAGCGTTTCCCCTTGGGGAGCGCCCGTTCTCTTTGTCCTAAGAAAGACGGATCCCTCCGATTGTGTATTGATTACAGGGAGCTTAACAAGATGACGATCAAGAATAAGTATCCTATACCTCGGATCGACGACTTGTTTGATCAACTGCAAGGGGCGAGGGTATTCTCGAAGATTGACTTGCGATCAGGATACCACCAATTGAGAATTAAGGAATCCGACATACCGAAATCTGCTTTCAGATCCCGGTACGGGCATTATGAATTTGTGGTGATGCCATTCGGACTTACCAATGCTCCTGCGGTATTCATGCAATTGATGAATCGGGTATTCTTGGAATACTTGGATAAATTTGTGGTCGTTTTCATTGACGACATTTTGATATAATCGAGGGACGCAGAGGAGCATGCTGATCATTTACGTGTGGTTTTGAGCATCTTGAGAAAGGAACAGCTATATGCAAAATTTGCTAAATGCGAGTTCTGGATTAAGGAAGTAACCTTCCTTGGGCATGTGATATCCGCCGATGGAGTTCAGGTGGACCCGAAGAAAGTCGGAGCAATCTTGGAATGGGAAGCTCCTAAGAACGTGAAGGAAGTCCGAAGCTTCTTAGGACTAGCGGGATATTATCGCCGCTTTGTAGAGGGATTTTCCAAAATTGCTCGTCCGCTCACTCAGCTGTTACAGAAAACTCAAAAGTTCACGTGGAATGAGAAATGCCAGGCTGGTTTTGACGAACTTAAAAAGAGACTGACGACAAGACCTATATTAGCGCCGCGTAAGGAACCGATGGATTCATGGTATACACGACGCTTCAAATCGTGGTTTGGGTTGTGTGTTGATGCGTAGGATAAAGTGATTGCTTATGCTTCTCGGCTTGAAACCGCACGGGTTAATTATCCGACTCATGATCCGGAGCTAGCACTGTGGTTTTTGCTTTGAAAATTTGGCGACATTATCTCAGGCATTCATTGTCGATCTTTACGGATCATAAGAGCCTCAAATATATTTTCATAAGGAATTAAACATGAGGCGAGAAGGTGGTGGAATTGATCAAGGATTACGACTTAGAGATTCTCTATCATCCGGGAAAGCAAATGTAGTAGCCGATGCATTGAGCCGTAAACCTGTTTCTCTTCGAGTGTTGGAAGCACTTACATCCCAAACCAGTATTCAACAGGAACTGATCCGCGAAGGGATTGAAGTATGGGCACCAGGAATCCAAGGGCGACTTTATGTGATGGAACTAACTTCATCACTAGTCGAGAAGATCAAGTCCAAGCAGTTGGACGATTCCCTGATCCTTCGATTATGTGATGAAGTAAAGAAAGGAAAAGCCCCAGGATTCGTGATACAAGATGATGGAGTTCTGAGATTTCAAAGTCGACTTTGCGTTCCCGATGATGATGATTTGAGACGAACTATTCTGAAAGAAGCTCATAGCGCGCCCTATTCTATTCACCCGGGCAGCAGTAAGATGTATAAGGATCTTAAACAAAACTTCTGGTGGGGAAATATGAAGAAGGACGTAGCAGAGTACGTTTCGAAGTGTTTGACTTGTCAGCAGGTTAAGATTGAACATCAGCGACCTGCCGGGATGTTAAAGCCGCTTCCGATCCCTGAATGGAAGTGGGAGGACATTTCGATGGATTTCATCACAAGTATGCCAAGGACTAGAGCAGGAATGAACATGATTTGGGTCGTAGTTGATCGACTAACCAAGTCGGCTCATTTCCTAGGAATCAAAGATACATGGGGACCCGAGAGATTGGCACGAGTATTTGTTGCGGAGATAGTCAGATTGCATGGGACGCCGAAGACCATTATTTCGGATCGAGATGGTCGCTTTGTCGCACTTCCGAAAGCAGATTCACAAGGCTTTGGGGATCGAGCTCAACTTTAGCACGACTTATCATCCCCAAACAGACGGTCATCCAAAGGACTATTCAAATCAGTAGAAGACATGCTTAGAGCTTGTGCGTTGGATTGGTCAACCGATTGGGAAGTTCACTTGCCCTTGATCGAATTCACTTACAATAACATTGGCACGCTTCTATCAAGATGGCACCATTTGAAGCTTTGTACGGGAGGAGATGCCGATCGCCTCTGTGTTGGGATGATTCTTCGGATCTCGATCGGACGGAACCGGAATTGATTATTCAGACTCAAGAGAAAATAGCTTTGATTCGAGAGAGACTATTGACGCCCGCAGTCGGCGAAGTCTTATGCCGATGTATGTCGCCGTCCTCTAGAGTTCGACGTTGGGGATCATGTGCTATTGAAGGTGTCTCCTACACGAGGGATTTTCCGTTTGGGAGGAGAGGCAAGCTTAGTCCGAGATATATCGGACCATTTGAGATCCTAGATAGAGTTGGGGATTTAGCGTACAGTTGGCCTTACCGCCATCGCCGAGTCATGTTCACAATGTGTTTCACGTATCCCAACCGCGAAGTATGTACCGACCCGACCACGTCATTGATTTCGACGAGATCGAGATAGCTAATGATGGCACCTTCAAGAGAGACCTATCAAGATAATTGAGAGCAGGATCAAACAATTGAGTAATAAAACAATACATTTTGTTAAAGTACACTGGTCACGTCATTGAGTCGAAGAGGCCTCTTGGGAAACGGAGGTCGGTATGAAGGCTAAATATCCTGAGTTGTTTTCATCCTAAGTTTCGGACGAAACTTCTTTTAGGGAGGAAGGATGTAATACCCGAGATTTCGTTATGTAATTGGAACTTGTGATATTGTAATGATTGTACTTTTGTATGAGTACTATTCTCCGTATTTCATAATCCGATGCCATCGAGCATATAATTTCGTGTATGTGATTTAAATGGTTGAAATTGCGGCATGTAGCGCACGCTACAAAGTTACGATTAGCGACGCTAACATGGTTTCATAGCGTACGCTACCGAGTGTAATTAGCGCACGCCACGCGTGGTCAAATTGATTGAGACGCGGTAGGTGAGTTCGCCGGGGACCCTTGTCGGATCCTCGTCGAATGTATCTGACGGCTTTCGGAAAAGCCGAGTCAACGCCTTAGCGCACGCTAGAGGTCTATGCGTAGCGCACGCTAAGTGCCGAGTACGATTTAGATCGTGAGCCGTTAGCGCACGCCATGCATGCTGTATAGCGCGCGCTAATAGCCATTTATTATAAATAGAATAAAGATCCTATTCGTGAATTCAGTCCTTTCCTCCCCCATAACCCGAACTTTTGCACTTGAAACATAACTCCATTCGTCTTAAACACTCCATATCAACCTCCTAGTTCGAGATTGAAGATCATATATCATTGGAGATTGGTGTTCAAGCCTTGGGTGTTGGATTGCTTCATTTTCATCCGTGTTCTTCACTACTTTGAGGTAGGTGATTCTTCACCAATGATTAGTAATGTTCATGAGGAAGTTTGAATCATGTTTGGATAGCAAGTATCTCGTTTTTTTTTATCGGTCATCACTTGTTAGAAGGATACTTTTGACGTATCGGTACTAGATGTCGAATGAACCTTTGAACCATCTTATTGCAAGGACTCCTAAGCATGTTTAAATCGATTTATGATTAAGTAATCGGATATTACCCAGTTGATACGTTGTATACGTTGGAATCATGTGTTTTGGAACGTAAGACGATGGAACTTAGATTATTTCTTGAAGATCGTAGAGGAATTGTGATATCGAGATAACTATCCGTATATTGATATTTCATAATCACAAATCTTCCAGAAACCTTATTAGCATGATATGCCCGAGGATAACTTGTAACATCACCATAGGGTTCATGAGTTCTTCATCATTCAACCCAGCTGTTCGTAGTATTCTCACATGCAAGATTAGCGCACGCTAACATGTGTGAGTTAACGTGCGCTATCGAGGTTCGCTGCACGTAACGCACGTAGCGTACGTTATGAGGCAATGAGCCGATCGCTTGTGGCTAGCGCACGCTAGTCTTATACGATAGCGTACGCTAATAAGCCACTTAGCGCACGTTACGTATAGTACGTAGCGCGCTAAGCAATCCAGCAGACTTGTTTAGTTTGAGCTTTTCGGCCGTAGGTCGAATTGTTAGGCCATTGTTCGACTCGAGATGATTTGTATATCGTTCCTTTTGTTAAGGTTCGAGCTTGTTACGTTGATCGGAGGCGGCCTTCGAGTGCGTCGAGAGCATTGAAGTATATCATTCTTGCCATCTTCGAGGCAAGTATCGCGATATGTTAATATCAGTATTTTTGGAGTATACGTATGATTATGCATGTTGTTGAACATGATATTTACTTCGTTGATTTGTCATGATATTCGTTGTATATTGTTTATATGTTCATGTTGATGAACATAATGAATTGGCATATGTGTATGCATGAGTTGTGTTTGTATACGTTGTACGATCTATGCTGAGGGCGCTGGATCGGATGTCCACCTCGTGTTGGTCCGACGGGATCATCTTGGGATCTAGGCTGAGGGCGCCGGATCATTGGACGGGTTATTTCCACCTCGTGTTGGTCCGACGGGATCATCTTGGGATCTATGCTGAGGGCGCTGGATCATTGGAATACCCATGCTGTGTAATGGAATCTTGCAGATTCGCATTGTCGGGTTCCGGTAGCGGAAGCCCGTGTGATGTGTCTTGTTGTGTATTGTTGATGCATACTCGAATTGTTTAAATACGATACTTGTACTAGCATTGTTTTGCTAACCCCTTCGGGGGTGGACATTTGTTTTGATGTTCAGGTAGCCAAGGAGCAGGGAAACAGCCACAGCACCGACGTGACGACGAAGGGGTTCAGTGATGTTTATTGTTATTGGAGATTTGTCGTCTTGGTTTGGTTTCTGTACTCGAGTACATGTGTCCTTTGATATTAATTCGATATGGTTGTATTAATTACCCGTTGAACCAGTTGTACGTTTTCATAAACTCGAATTTTCGCAGTATTGACGTCTTATATTCACTTTCCTTTTTAATTAGCCTTGTAAATCCTTATTTAAAGGGTTTACGGCGCTGTAATTATTCCGAATATCTCGGGGTGTTACAGATATGGCCAAAATAATGGAGGAGGATGAATTGGGAAACGACAAAGAAATCCCGAAGTATACACAAAATTAAAGATTGTCGTATCTTGCTTGTCCCATGTCGTAGGAATTTGAATTAGCCTCCCAGCACCGCAAAAATCGACCCAATCCGATAAATAACGAAGGAGATATTGCCAAAACAAAGGGCATGTGCCGACAAAGAAGGCGATCGGAGGCCTCCTCTAATTGCGTCGTCTTCACCTCACATTTACCACAAACTGCTTTGACCATATCTCCTTCGTTACTTATCCGATTGGGCCGATTCTCAAGCATCGAAAACCTTATTCAAGGCCTACACTGTATGTGATCAAATCTCGATTATGCATCTGAATTCAAAACTTCCAACTTTAGGTGATTTCCCCTAGGGGTACCCCTAAGTAAAATCACCTAAAAGATTTTCTTAATAAAAGTCCAATTTTTTCCTCCAGGATTACACGGTTATTTATTTTTAGTATCCCGTGATGAGGTTTTGTTATTTTCAAGAGTCTATCACATATAGATCCGTCAAATATATCCCGGAATGTGCCCTTACTTTTTTTTGAGCCCCCACCATGATTATGGGAACCAAATTTCGATTTTTATTTTCTAGATCTATAGGACTTTGAACAAGCTTTCCAACGCCGCTTGATTCGACCCAATCGGACGAATAACGAAGGATATATGGCCAAAATAATGGAGGAGGAGGAATTGAGAAACGGCAAAGAAATCCCGAAGTATACACAAAATTAAAGATTGTCGTATCCTGCTTGTCCCATGTCGTAGGAATTTGAATTAGCCTCCCAGCACCGTAAGAATCGACCCAATCCGATAAATAACGAAGGAGATATTGCCAAAACAGTGGCATGTGCCGGACAAAGAAGCTGATCGGAGGCCTCCTCTAATTGCGTCGTCTTCACCTCACATTTACCACAAACTATTTTGACCATATCTCCTTCGTTACTTTTCCGATTGGGCCGATTCTTGAAGCATCGAAAACCTTATTCGAAGGCCTACAACTGTATGTGATCAAATCTCGATTATGCATCTGAATTCAAAACTTCCAACTTTAGGTGATTTCCCCTAGGGGTACCCCTAAGTAAAATCACCTAAAAGATTTTCGAAATTAAAGTCCAATTTTTTATCCAGGATTACACGGTTATTTATTTGTACTATCCCGTGATGAGTTTTTGTTATTTTCAAGAGTCTATCACATGTAGATCCGTCAAATATATCCCGGAATGTGCCCTTCCGTTTTTTTGAGCCCCCCCAACATGATTACGGAAACCAAATTTCGATTTTTATTTTCTAGATCTATAGGACTTTGAACAAGCTTTCCAACGCCGCTTGATTCGACCCAATCGGACGAATAACGAAGGAGATATGGCCAAAATAATGGAGGAGTATGAATTGGGAAACGGCAAAGAAATCCCGAAGTATACACAAAATTAAAGATTGTCGTATCCTGCTTGTCCCATGTCGTAGGAATTTGAATTAGCCTCCCAGCACCGCAAGAATCGACCCAATCCGATAAATAACGAAGGAGATATTGCCAAAACAGTGGCATGTGCCGGACAAAGAAGCTGATCGGAGGCCTCCTCTAATTGCGTCGTCTTCACCTCACATTTACCACAAACTCTGTTGACCATATCTCCTTCGTTACTTATCCGATTGAACCGATTCTCGAAGCATCGAAAACCTTATTCGAAGGCCTACAGCTGTATGTGATCAAATCTCGATTATGCATCTGAATTCAAAACTTCCAACATTAGGTGATTTTCCCTAGGGGTACCCCTAAGTAAAATCACCTAAAAGATTTTCTTAATAAAAGTCCAATTTTTTTATCTAGGATTACACGGTTATTTATTTGTAGTATCCCGTGATGAATTTTTGCTATTTTCAAGAGTCTATCACATGTAGATCCGTCAAATATATCCCGGAATGTGCCCTTCCTTTTTTTTGAGCCCCCCAACATGATTACGGGAACCAAATTTCGATTTTTATTTTCTAGATCTATAGGACTTTGAACAAGCATTCCAACGCCGCTTGATTCGACCCAATCGGACGAATAACGAAGGAGATATGGCCAAAATAATGGAGGAGGATGAATTGGGAAACGACAAAGAAATCCCGAAGTATACACAAAATTAAAGATTGTCGTATCTTGCTTGTCCCATGTCGTAGGAATTTGAATTAGCCTCCCAGCACCGCAAAAATCGACCCAATCCGATAAATAACGAAGGAGATATTGCCAAAACAAAGGGCATGTGCCGGACAAAGAAGCTGATCGGAGGCCTCCTCTAATTGCGTCGTCTTCACCTCACATTTACCACAAACTCTGTTGACCATATCTCCTTCGTTACTTATCCGATTGAACCGATTCTCGAAGCATCGAAAACCTTATTCGAAGGCCTACAACTGTATGTGATCAAATCTCGATTATGCACCTGAATTCAAAACTTCCAACTTTAGGTGATTTCCCCTAGGGGTACCCCTAAGTAAAATCACCTAAAAGATTTTCTTAATAAAAGTCCAATTTTTTTATCTAGGATTACACGGTTATTTATTTGTAGTATCCCGTGATGAATTTTTGCTATTTTCAAGAGTCTATCACATGTAGATCCGTCAAATATATCCCGGAATGTGACCTTCCTTTTTTTTGAGCTCCCCAACATGATTACGGGAACCAAATTTCGATTTTTATTTTCTAGATCTATAGGACTTTGAACAAGCATTCCAACGCCGCTTGATTCGACCCAATCGGACGAATAACGAAGGAGATATGGCCAAAATAATGGAGGAGGATGAATTGGGAAACGACAAAGAAATCCCGAAGTATACACAAAATTAAAGATTGTCGTATCCTGCTTGTCCCATGTCGTAGGAATTTGAATTAGCCTCCCAGCACCGCAAGAATCGACCCAATCCGATAAATAACGAAGGAGATATTGCCAAAACAAAGGGCATGTGCCGGACAAAGAAGCTGATCGGAGGCCTCCTCTAATTGCGTCGTCTTCACCTCACATTTACCACAAACTCTGTTGACCATATCTCCTTCGTTACTTATCCGATTGAACCGATTCTCGAAGCATCGAAAACCTTATTCGAAGGCCTACAACTGTATGTGATCAAATCTCGATTATGCACCTGAATTCAAAACTTCCAACTTTAGGTGATTTTCCCTAGGGGTACCCCTAAGTAAAATCACCTAAAAGATTTTCTTAATAAAAGTCCAATTTTTTTATCTAGGATTACACGGTTATTTATTTGTAGTATCCCGTGATGAATTTTTGCTATTTTCAAGAGTCTATCACATGTAGATCCGTCAAATATATCCCTAATGTGACCTTTCTTTTTTGAGCTCCCAACATGATTACGGGAACCAAATTTCGATTTTTATTTTCTAGATCTATAGGACTTTGAACAAGCATTCCAACGCCGCTTGATTCGACCCAATCGGACGAATAACGAAGGAGATATGGCCAAAATAATGGAGGAGGATGAATTGGGAAACGACAAAGAAATCCCGAAGTATACACAAAATTAAAGATTGTCGTATCTGCTTGTCCCATGTCGTAGGAATTTGAATTAGCCTCCCAAAGACCGCAAGAATCGACCCAATCCGATAAATAACGAAGGAGATATTGCCAAACAAAGGGCATGTGCCGACAAAGAAGCTGATCGGAGGCCTCCTCTAATTGCGTCGTCTTCACCTCACATTTACCACAAACTATTTTGACCATATCTCCTTCACTTATCCGATTGAACCGATTCTCGAAGCATCGAAAACCTTATTCGAAGGCCTACAACCGTATGTGATCAAATCTCGATTATGCATCTGAATTCAAAACTTCCAACTTTAGGTGATTTCCCTAGGGTACCCCTAAGTAAAATCACCTAAAAGATTTTCAAATAAAAGTCCAATTTTTTATCCAGGATTACACGGTTATTTATTTGTAGTATCCCGTGATGAGTTTTTGTTATTTTCAAGAGTCTATCACATGTAGATCCGTCAAATATATCCCTAATGTGCCCTTCCGTTTTTGAGCCCCAACATGATTACGGGAACCAAATTTCGATTTTTATTTTCTAGATCTATAGGACTTTGAACAAGCTTTCCAACGCCGCTTGATTCGACCCAATCGGACGAATAACGAAGGAGATATGGCCAAAATAATAGAGGAGGATGAATTGGGAAACGGCAAAGAAATCCCGAAGTATACACAAAATTAAAGATTGTCGTATCCTGCTTGTCCCATGTCGTAGGAATTTGAATTAGCCTCCCATCACCGCAAGAATCGACCCAATCCGATAAATAACGAAGGAGATATTGCCAAAACAGTGGCATGTGCCAGACAAAGAAGCGATCGGAGGCCTCCTCTAATTGCGTCGTCTTCACCTCACATTTACCACAAACTCGTTGACCATATCTCCTTCGTTACTTATCCGATTGGGCCGATTCTCAAGCATCGAAAACCTTATTCAAGGCCTACAACTATATGTGATCAAATCTCGATTATGCATATGAATTCAAAACTTCCAACTTTAGGTGATTTCCCTAGGGGTACCCCTAAGTAAAATCACCTAAAAGATTTTCGAAATAAAAGTCCAATTTTTATCCAGATTACACGGTTATTTATTTGTAGTATCCCGTGATGAGTTTTTGTTATTTTCAAGAGTCTATCACATGTAGATCCGTCAAATATATCCCGGAATGTGCCCTTACTTTTTTTTGAGCCCCCCCAACATGATTACGGGAACCAAATTTCGATTTTTATTTTCTAGATCTATAAGACTTTGAACAAGCTTTCCAACGCCGCTTGATTCGACCCAATCGGACTAATAACGAAGGAGATATGGCCAAAATAATGGAGGAGGATGAATTGGGAAACGGCAAAGAAATCCCGAAGTATACACAAAATTAAAGATTGTCGTATCCTGCTTGTCCCATGTCGTAGGAATTTGAATTAGCCTCCCAGCACCGTAAGAATCGACCCAATCCGATAAATAACGAAGGAGATATTGCCAAAACAGTGGCATGTGCCGGACAAAGAAGCTGATCGGAGGCCTCCTCTAATTGGGTCGTCTTCACCTCACATTTACCACAAACTATTTTGACCATATCTCCTTCGTTACTTATCCGATTGAACCGATTCTCGAAGCATCGAAAACCTTATTCGAAGGCCTACAACTGTATGTGATCAAATCTCGATTATGCATCTGAATTCAAAACTTCCAACTTTAGGTGATTTCCCCTAGGGGTACCCCTAAGTAAAATCACCTAAAAGATTTTCGAAATAAAAGTCCAATTTTTTATCCAGGATTACACGGTTATTTATTTGTAGTATCCCGTGATGAGTTTTTGTTATTTTCAAGAGTCTATCACATGTAGATCCGTCAAATATATCCCGGAATGTGCCCTTCCTTTTTTTTAGCCCCCCAACATGATTACGGGAACCAAATTTCGATTTTTATTTTCTAGATCTATAGGACTTTGAACAAGCTTTCCAACGCCGCTTGATTCGACCCAATCGGACGAATAACGAAGGAGATATGGCCAAAATAATAGAGGAGGATGAATTGGGAAACGGCAAAGAAATCCCGAAGTATACACAAAATTAAAGATTGTCGTATCCTGCTTGTCCCATGTCGTAGGAATTTGAATTAGCCTCCCATCACCGCAAGAATCGACCCAATCCGATAAATAACGAAGGAGATATTGCCAAAACAGTGGCATGTGCCGGACAAAGAAACTGATCGGAGGCCTCCTCTAATTGCGTCGTCTTCACCTCACATTTACCACAAACTCTGTTGACCATATCTCCTTCGTTACTTATCCGATTGGGCCGATTCTCGAAGCATCGAAAACCTTATTCGAAGGCCTACAACTATATGTGATCAAATCTCGATTATGCATATGAATTCAAAACTTCCAACTTTAGGTGATTTCCCCTAGGGGTACCCCTAAGTAAAATCACCTAAAAGATTTTCGAAATAAAAGTCCAATTTTTTATCCAGGATTACACGGTTATTTATTTGTAGTATCCCGTGATGAGTTTTTGTTATTTTCAAGAGTCTATCACATGTAGATCCGTCAAATATATCCCGGAATGTGCCCTTACTTTTTTTTGAGCCCCCCCAACATGATTACGGGAACCAAATTTCGATTTTTATTTTCTAGATCTATAAGACTTTGAACAAGCTTTCCAACGCCGCTTGATTCGACCCAATCGGACTAATAACGAAGGAGATATGGCCAAAATAATGGAGGAGGATGAATTGGGAAACGGCAAAGAAATCCCGAAGTATACACAAAATTAAAGATTGTCGTATCCTGCTTGTCCCATGTCGTAGGAATTTGAATTAGCCTCCCAGCACCGTAAGAATCGACCCAATCCGATAAATAACGAAGGAGATATTGCCAAAACAGTGGCATGTGCCGGACAAAGAAGCTGATCGGAGGCCTCCTCTAATTGGGTCGTCTTCACCTCACATTTACCACAAACTATTTTGACCATATCTCCTTCGTTACTTATCCGATTGGGCCGATTCTCAAAGCATCGAAAACCTTATTCGAAGGCCTACAACTGTATGTGATCAAATCTCGATTATGCATCTGAATTCAAAACTTCCAACTTTAGGTGATTTCCCCTAGGGGTACCCCTAAGTAAAATCACCTAAAATATTTTCTTAATAAAAGTCCAATTTTTTTATCTAGGATTACACGGTTATTTATTTGTAGTATCCCGTGATGAATTTTTGTTATTTTCAAGAGTCTATCACATGTAGATCCGTCAAATATATCCCGGAATGTGCCCTTCCTTTTTTTTGAGCCCCCAACATGATTATGTGAACCAAATTTCGATTTTTATTTTCTAGATCTATAGGACTTTGAACAAGCTTTCCAACGCCACTTGATTCGACCCAATCGGACGAATAACGAAGGATATATGGCCAAAATAATGGAGGAGGAGGAATTGAGAAACGGCAAAGAAATCCCGAAGTATACACAAAATTAAAGATTGTCGTATCCTGCTTGTTCCATGTCGTAGGAATTTGAATTAGCCTCCCAGCACCGTAAGAATCGACCCAATCCGATAAATAACGAAGGAGATATTGCCAAAACAGTGGCATGTGCCGGACAAAGAAGCTGATCGGAGGCCTCCTCTAATTGCGTCGTCTTCACCTCACATTTACCACAAACTCTTTGACCATATCTCCTTCGTTACTTTTTCGATTGGGCCGATTCTTGAAGCATCGAAAACCTTATTCGAAGGCCTACAACTGTATGTGATCAAATCTCGATTATGCATCTGAATTCAAAACTTCCAACTTTAGGTGATTTCCCCTAGGGGTACCCCTAAGTAAAATCACCTAAAAGATTTTCGAAATAAAAGTCCAATTTTTTATCCAGGATTACACGGTTATTTATTTGTAGTATCCCGTGATGAGTTTTTGTTATTTTCAAGAGTCTATCACATGTAGATCCGTCAAATATATCCCGGAATGTGCCCTTCCTTTTTTTTGAGCCCCCCCAACATGATTACGGGAACCAAATTTCGATTTTTATTTTCTAGATCTATAGGACTTTGAACAAGCTTTCCAACGCCGCTTGATTCGACCCAATCGGACGAATAACGAAGGAGATATGGCCAAAATAATGGAGGAGGATGAATTGGGAAACGGCAAAGAAATCCCGAAGTATACACAAAATTAAAGATTTTCGTATCCTGCTTGTCCCATGTCGTAGGAATTTGAATTAGCCTCCCAGCACCGCAAGAATCGACCCAATCCGATAAATAACGAAGGAGATATTGCCAAAAGAGTGGCATGTGCCGGACAAAGAAGCTGATCGGAGGCCTCCTCTAATTGCGTCGTCTTCACCTCACATTTACCACAAACTCTGTTGACCATATCTCCTTCGTTACTTATCCGATTGAACCGATTCTCGAAGCATCGAAAACCTTATTCGAAGGCCTACAGCTGTATGTGATCAAATCTCGATTATGCATCTGAATTCAAAACTTCCAACTTTAGTTGATTTTCCCTAGGGGTACCCCTAAGTAAAATCACCTAAAAGATTTTCTTAATAAAAGTCCAATTTTTTTATCTAGGATTACACGGTTATTTATTTGTAGTATCCCGTGATGAATTTTTGCTATTTTCAAGAGTCTATCACATGTAGATCCGTCAAATATATCCCGGAATGTGACCTTCCTTTTTTTTGAGCTCCCCAACATGATTACGGGAACCAAATTTCGATTTTTATTTTCTAGATCTATAGGACTTTGAACAAGCATTCCAACGCCGCTTGATTCGACCCAATCGGACGAATAACGAAGGAGATATGGCCAAAATAATGGAGGAGGATGAATTGGGAAACGACAAAGAAATCCCGAAGTATACACAAAATTAAAGATTGTCGTATCCGCTTGTCCCATGTCGTAGGAATTTGAATTAGCCTCCCAAAGACCGCAAGAATCGACCCAATCCGATAAATAACGAAGGAGATATTGCCAAAACAAAGGGCATGTGCCGGACAAAGAAGGCGATCGGAGGCCTCCTCTAATTGCGTCGTCTTCACCTCACATTTACCACAAACTCTGTTGACCATATCTCCTTCGTTACTTATCCGATTGAACCGATTCTCGAAGCATCGAAAACCTTATTCGAAGGCCTACAACTGTATGTGATCAAATCTCGATTATGCACCTGAATTCAAAACTTCCAACTTTAGGTGATTTTCCCTAGGGGTACCCCTAAGTAAAATCACCTAAAAGATTTTCTTAATAAAAGTCCAATTTTTTTATCTAGGATTACACGGTTATTTATTTGTAGTATCCCGTGATGAATTTTTGCTATTTTCAAGAGTCTATCACATGTAGATCCGTCAAATATATCCCGGAATGTGCCCTTCCTTTTTTTTGAGCCCCCCAACATGATTACGGGAACCAAATTTCGATTTTTATTTTCTAGATCTATAGGACTTTGAACAAGCTTTCCAACGCCGCTTGATTCGACCCAATCGGACGAATAACGAAGGAGATATGGCCAAAATAATGGAGGAGGATGAATTGGGAAACAACAAAGAAATCCCGAAGTATACACAAAATTAAAGATTGTCGTATCTTGCTTGTCCCATGTCGTAGGAATTTGAATTAGCCTCCCAGACCGCAAAAATCGACTAATCCGATAAATAACGAAGGAGATATTGCCAAAACAGTGGCATGTGCCGGACAAAGAAGCTGATCGGAGGCCTCCTCTAATTGCGTCGTCTTCACCTCACATTTACCACAAACTGTTTTGACCATATCTCCTTCGTTACTTATCCGATTGGGCCGATTCTCGAAGCATCGAAAACCTTATTCGAAGGCCTACAGCTGTATGTGATCAAATCTCGATTATGCATCTGAATTCAAAACTTCCAACTTTAGGTGATTTCCCCTAGGGGTACCCCTAAGTAAAATCACCTAAAAGATTTTCTTAATAAAAGTCCAATTTTTTTCTCCAGGATTACACGGTTATTTATTTGTAGTATCCCGTGATGAGGTTTTGTTATTTTCAAGAGTCTATCACATATAGATCCGTCGAATATATCCCGGAATGTGCCCTTCCTTTCTTTGAGCCCCCACCATGATTATGGGAACCAAATTTCAATTTTTATTTTCTAGATCTATAGGACTTTGAACAAGCTTTCCAACGCCACTTGATTCGACCCAATCGGACGAATAACGAAGGATATATGGCCAAAATAATGGAGGAGGAGGAATTGAGAAACGGCAAAGAAATCCCGAAGTATACACAAAATTAAAGATTGTCGTATCCTGCTTGTTCCATGTCGTAGGAATTTGAATTAGCCTCCCAGCACCGTAAGAATCGACCCAATCCGATAAATAACGAAGGAGATATTGCCAAAACAGTGGCATGTGCCGGACAAAGAAGCTGATCGGAGGCCTCCTCTAATTGCGTCGTCTTCACCTCACATTTACCACAAACTATTTTGACCATATCTTCTTCGTTACTTTTCCGATTGGGCCGATTCTTGAAGCATCGAAAACCTTATTCGAAGGCCTACAACTGTATGTGATCAAATCTCGATTATGCATCTGAATTCAAAACTTCCAACTTTAGGTGATTTCCCCTAGGGGTACCCCTAAGTAAAATCACCTAAAAGATTTTCGAAATAAAAGTCCAATTTTTTTATCCAAGATTACACGGTTATTTATTTGTAGTATCCCGTGATGAGTTTTTGTTATTTTCAAGAGTCTATCACATGTAGATCCGTCAAATATATCCCGGAATGTGCCCTTCCTTTTTTTTGAGCCCCCCCAACATGATTACGGGAACCAAATTTCGATTTTTATTTTCTAGATCTATAGGACTTTGAACAAGCTTTCCAACGCCGCTTGATTCGACCCAATCGGACGAATAACGAAGGAGATATGGCCAAAATAATGGAGGAGGATGAATTGGGAAACGGCAAAGAAATCCCGAAGTATACACAAAATTAAAGATTGTCGTATCCTGCTTGTCCCATGTCGTAGGAATTTGAATTAGCCTCCCAGCACCGCAAGAATCGACCCAATCCGATAAATAACGAAGGAGATATTGCCAAAAGAGTGGCATGTGCCGGACAAAGAAGCTGATCGGAGGCCTCCTCTAATTGCGTCGTCTTCACCTCACATTTACCACAAACTCTGTTGACCATATCTCCTTCGTTACTTATCCGATTGAACCGATTCTCGAAGCATCGAAAACCTTATTCGAAGGCCTACAGCTGTATGTGATCAAATCTCGATTATGCATCTGAATTCAAAACTTCCAACTTTAGGTGATTTTCCCTAGGGGTACCCCTAAGTAAAATCACCTAAAAGATTTTCTTAATAAAAGTCCAATTTTTTTATCTAGGATTACACGGTTATTTATTTGTAGTATCCCGTGATGAATTTTTGTTATTTTCAAGAGTCTATCACATATAGATCCGTCGAATATATCCCGGAATGTGCCCTTCCTTTCTTTGAGCCCCCACCATGATTATGGGAACCAAATTTCGATTTTTATTTTCTAGATCTATAGGACTTTGAACAAGCTTTCCAACGCCGCTTGATTCGACCCAATCGGACGAATAACGAAGGAGATATGGCCAAAATAATGGAGGAGGATGAATTGGGAAACGGCAAAGAAATCCCGAAGTATACACAAAATTAAAGATTGTCATATCCTGCTTGTCCCATGTCGTAGGAATTTAAATTAGCCTCCCAGCACCGTAAGAATCGACCCAATCCGATAAATAACGAAGGAGATATTGCCAAAACAGTGGCATGTGCCGGACAAAGAAGCTGATCGGAGGCCTCCTCTAATTGCGTCGTCTTCACCTCACATTTACCACAAACTCTGTTGACCATATCTCCTTCGTTACTTATCCGATTGAACCGATTCTCGAAGCATCGAAAACCTTATTCAAGGCCTACACCGTATGTGATCAAATCTCGATTATGCATCTGAATTCAAAACTTCCAACTTTAGGTGATTTTCCCTAGGGTACCCCTAAGTAAAATCACCTAAAAGATTTTCTTAATAAAAGTCCAATTTTTATCTAGGATTACACGGTTATTTATTTGTAGTATCCCGTGATGAATTTTTGTTATTTTCAAGAGTCTATCACATGTAGATCCGTCAAATATATCCCGGAATGTGACCTTCCTTTTTTTTGAGACCCCCAACATGATTATGTGAACCAAATTTCGATTTTTATTTTCTAGATCTATAGGACTTTGAACAAGCTTTCCAACGCCGCTTGATTCGACCCAATCGGACGAATAACGAAGGAGATATGGCCAAAATAATGGAGGAGGATGAATTGGGAAACGGCAAAGAAATCCCGAAGTATACACAAAATTAAAGATTGTCGTATCCTGCTTGTCCCATGTCGTAGGAATTTGAATTAGCCTCCCAGCACCGCAAAAATCGACCCAATCCGATAAATAACGAAGGAGATATTGCCAAAACAGTGGCATGTGCCGGACAAAGAAGCTGATCGGAGGCCTCCTCTAATTGCGTCGTCTTCACCTCACATTTACCACAAACTCTGTTGACCATATCTCCTTCGTTACTTATCCGATTGAACCGATTCTCGAAGCATCGAAAACCTTATTCGAAGGCCTACAGCTGTATGTGATCAAATCTCGATTATGCATCTGAATTCAAAACTTCCAACTTTAGGTGATTTTCCCTAGGGGTACCCCTAAGTAAAATCACCTAAAAGATTTTCTTAATAAAAGTCCAATTTTTTTATCTAGGATTACACGGTTATTTATTTGTAGTATCCCGTGATGAATTTTTGTTATTTTCAAGAGTCTATCACATGTAGATCCGTCAAATATATCCCGGAATGTGCCCTTCCTTTTTTTTGAGCCCCCCAACATGATTATGTGAACCAAATTTCGATTTTTATTTTCTAGATCTATAGGACTTTGAACAAGCTTTCCAACGCCGCTTGATTCGACCCAATCGGACGAATAACGAAGGAGATATGGCCAAAATAATGGAGGAGGATGAATTGGGAAACGGCAAAGAAATCCCGAAGTATACACAAAATTAAAGATTGTCGTATCCTGCTTGTCCCATGTCGTAGGAATTTGAATTAGCCTCCCAGCACCGCAAAAATCGACCCAATCCGATAAATAACGAAGGAGATATTGCCAAAACAAAGGGCATGTGCCGGACAAAGAAGGCGATCGGAGGCCTCCTCTAATTGCGTCGTCTTCACCTCACATTTACCACAAACTCTGACCATATCTCCTTCGTTACTTATCCGATTGAACCGATTCTCGAAGCATCGAAAACCTTATTCAAGGCCTACACTGTATGTGATCAAATCTCGATTATGCATCTGAATTCAAAACTTCCAACTTTAGGTGATTTTCCCTAGGTACCCATAAGTAAAATCACCTAAAAGATTTTCTTAATAAAAGTCCAATTTTTTTATCTAGGATTACACGGTTATTTATTTGTAGTATCCCGTGATGAATTTTTGTTATTTTCAAGAGTCTATCACATGTAGATCCGTCAAATATATCCCGGAATGTGACCTTCCTTTTTTTTGAGACCCCCAACATGATTATGTGAACCAAATTTCGATTTTTATTTTCTAGATCTATAGGACTTTGAACAAGCTTTCCAACGCCGCTTGATTCGACCCAATCGGACGAATAACGAAGGAGATATGGCCAAAATAATGGAGGAGGATGAATTGGGAAACGGCAAAGAAATCCCGAAGTATATTAAATATTGTCGTATCCTGCTTGTCCCATGTCGTAGGAATTTGAATTAGCCTCCCGGACCGCAAAAATCGACCCAATCCGATAAATAACGAAGGAGATATTGCCAAAACAGTGGCATGTGCCGACAAAGAAGGCGATCGGAGGCCTCCTCTAATTGCGTCGTCTTCACCTCACATTTACCACAAACTCGTTGACCATATCTCCTTCGTTACTTATCCGATTGAACCGATACTTGAAGCATCGAAAACCTTATTCGAAGGCCTACAGCTGTATGTGATCAAATCTCGATTATGCATCTGAATTCAAAACTTCCAACTTTAGGTGATTTTCCCTAGGGTACCCCTAAGTAAAATCACCTAAAAGATTTTCTTAATAAAAGTCCAATTTTTTATCCAGGATTACACGGTTATTTATTTGTAGTATCCCGTGATGAGTTTTTGTTATTTTCAAGAGTCTATCACATGTAGATCCGTCAAATATATCCCGGAATGTGCCCTTCCTTTTTTTTGAGCCCCCCAACATGATTATGTGAACCAAATTTCGATTTTTATTTTCTAGATCTATAGGACTTTGAACAAGCTTTCCAACGCCGCTTGATTCGACCCAATCGGACGAATAACGAAGGAGATATGGCCAAAATAATGGAGGAGGATGAATTGGGAAACGGCAAAGAAATCCCGAAGTATACACAAAATTAAAGATTGTCGTATCCTGCTTGTCCCATGTCGTAGGAATTTGAATTAGCCTCCCAGCACCGCAAAAATCGACCCAATCCGATAAATAACGAAGGAGATATTGCCAAAACAGTGGCATGTGCCGGACAAAGAAGCTGATCGGAGGCCTCCTCTAATTGCGTCGTCTTCACCTCACAGTTACCACAAACTCTGGTGACCATATCTCCTTCGTTACTTATCCGATTGAACCGATTCTCGAAGCATCGAAAACCTTATTCGAAGGCCTACAGCTGTATGTGATCAAATCTCGATTATGCATCTGAATTCAAAACTTCCAACTTTAGGTGATTTTCCCTAGGGGTACCCCTAAGTAAAATCACCTAAAAGATTTTCTTAATAAAAGTCCAATTTTTTTATCTAGGATTACACGGTTATTTATTTGTAGTATCCCGTGATGAATTTTTGTTATTTTCAAGAGTCTATCACATGTAGATCCGTCAAATATATCCCGGAATGTGCCCTTCCTTTTTTTTGAGACCCCCAACATGATTATGTGAACCAAATTTCGATTTTTATTTTCTAGATCTATAGGACTTTGAACAAGCTTTCCAACGCCGCTTGATTCGACCCAATCGGACGAATAACGAAGGAGATATGGCCAAAATAATGGAGGAGGATGAATTGGGAAACGGCAAAGAAATCCCGAAGTATACACAAAATTAAAGATTGTCGTATCCTGCTTGTCCCATGTCGTAGGAATTTGAATTAGCCTCCCAGCACCGCAAAAATCGACCCAATCCGATAAATAACGAAGGAGATATTGCCAAAACAGTGGCATGTGCCGGACAAAGAAGCTGATCGGAGGCCTCCTCTAATTGCGTCGTCTTCACCTCACATTTACCACAAACTGTTTTGACCATATCTCCTTCGTTACTTATCCGATTGGGCCGATTCTTGAAGCATCGAAAACCTTATTCGAAGGCCTACAACTGTATGTGATCAAATCTCGATTATGCATCTGAATTCAAAACTTCCAACTTTAGGTGATTTCCCCTAGGGGTACCCCTAAGTAAAATCACCTAAAAGATTTTCGAAATAAAAGTCCAATTTTTTTATCCAGGATTACACGGTTATTTATTTGTAGTATCCTCTGATGAGTTTTTGTTATTTTCAAGAGTCTATCACATGTAGATCCGTCGAATATATCCCGGAATGTGCCCTTCCTTTTTTTTGAACCCCCCCAACATGATTACGGGAACCAAATTTCGATTTTTATTTTCTAGATCTATAGGACTTTGAACAAGCATTCCAACGCCGCTTGATTCGACCCAATCGGACGAATAACGAAGGAGATATGGCCAAAATAATGGAGGAGGATGAATTGGGAAACGACAAAGAAATCCCGAAGTATACACAAAATTAAAGATTGTCGTATCTTGCTTGTCCCATGTCGTAGGAATTTGAATTAGCCTCCCAGCACCGCAAAAATCGACCCAATCCGATAAATAACGAAGGAGATATTGCCAAAACAGTGGCATGTGCCGGACAAAGAAGCTGATCGGAGGCCTCCTCTAATTGCGTCGTCTTCACCTCACATTTACCACAAACTGTTTTGACCATATCTCCTTCGTTACTTATCCGATTGGGCCGATTCTCGAAGCATCGAAAACCTTATTCGAAGGCCTACAACTGTATGTGATCAAATCTCGATTATGCATCTGAATTCAAAACTTCCAACTTTAGGTGATTTCCCCTAGGGGTACCCCTAAGTAAAATCACCTAAAAGATTTTCTTAATAAAAGTCCAATTTTTTTCTCCAGGATTACACGGTTATTTATTTGTAGTATCCCGTGATGAGGTTTTGTTATTTTCAAGAGTCTATCACATATAGATCCGTCGAATATATCCCGGAATGTGCCCTTCCTTTCTTTGAGCCCCCACCATGATTATGGGAACCAAATTTCGATTTTTATTTTCTAGATCTATAGGACTTTGAACAAGCTTTCCAACGCCTCTTGATTCGACCCAATCGGACGAATAATAACGAAGGATATATGGCCAAAATAATGGAGGAGGAGGAATTGAGAAACGGCAAAGAAATCCCGAAGTATACACAAAATTAAAGATTGTCGTATCCTGCTTGTTCCATGTCGTAGGAATTTGAATTAGCCTCCCAGCACCGTAAGAATCGACCCAATCCGATAAATAACGAAGGAGATATTGCCAAAACAGTGGCATGTGCCGGACAAAGAAGCTGATCGGAGGCCTCCTCTAATTGCGTCGTCTTCACCTCACATTTACCACAAACTATTTTGACCATATCTCCTTCGTTACTTTTCCGATTGGGCCGATTCTTGAAGCATCGAAAACCTTATTCGAAGGCCTA
The DNA here is from genome assembly GCA_033398695.1 of Orobanche coerulescens. NCBI lineage: Eukaryota > Viridiplantae > Streptophyta > Magnoliopsida > Lamiales > Orobanchaceae > Orobanche > Orobanche coerulescens. The sequence continues at coordinate 28,521,682 of CM065804.1, forward strand.
CAACTGTATGTGATCAAATCTCGATTATGCATCTGAATTCAAAACTTCCAACTTTAGGTGATTTCCCCTAGGGGTACCCCTAAGTAAAATCACCTAAAAGATTTTCGAAATAAAAGTCCAATTTTTTATCCAGGATTACACGGTTATTTATTTGTAGTATCCCGTGATGAGTTTTTGTTATTTTCAAGAGTCTATCACATGTAGATCCGTCAAATATATCCCGGAATGTGCCCTTCCTTTTTTTTGAGCCCCCCAACATGATTACGGGAACCAAATTTCGATTTTTATTTTCTAGATCTATAGGACTTTGAACAAGCTTTCCAACGCCGCTTGATTCGACCCAATCGGACGAATAACGAATGAGATATGGCCAAAATAATGGAGGAGGATGAATTGGGAAACGGCAAAGAAATGCCGAAGTATACACAAAATTAAATATTGTCGTATCCTGCTTGTCCCATGTCGTAGGAATTTGAATTAGCCTCCCAGCACCGCAAGCATCGACGCAATCCGATATATATCGAAGGAGATATTGCCAAAAGAGTGGCATGTGCCGGACAAAGAAGGCGATCGGAGGCCTCCTCTAATTGCGTCGTCTTCACCTCACATTTACCACAAACTCGTTGACCATATCTCCTTCGTTACTTATCCGATTGAACCGATTCTCGAAGCATCGAAAACCTTATTCAAGGCCTACAATGTATGTGATCAAATCTCGATTATGCATCTGAATTCAAAACTTCCAACTTTAGGTGATTTTCCTAGGTACCCCTAAGTAAAATCACCTAAAAGATTTTCTTAATAAAAGTCCAATTTTTTTATCTAGGATTACACGGTTATTTATTTGTAGTATCCCGTGATGAATTTTTGCTATTTTCAAGAGTCTATCACATGTAGATCCGTCAAATATATCCCGGAATGTGACCTTCCTTTTTTTTGAGCTCCCCAACATGATTACGGGAACCAAATTTCGATTTTTATTTTCTAGATCTATAGGACTTTGAACAAGCATTCCAACGCCGCTTGATTCGACCCAATCGGACGAATAACGAAGGAGATATGGCCAAAATAATGGAGGAGGATGAATTGGGAAACGACAAAGAAATCCCGAAGTATACACAAAATTAAAGATTGTCGTATCCTGCTTGTCCCATGTCGTAGGAATTTGAATTAGCCTCCCAGCACCGCAAGAATCGACCCAATCCGATAAATAACGAAGGAGATATTGCCAAAACAGTGGCATGTGCCGGACAAAGAAGCTGATCGGAGGCCTCCTCTAATTGCGTCGTCTTCACCTCACATTTACCACAAACTCTGTTGACCATATCTCCTTCGTTACTTATCCGATTGAACCGATTCTCGAAGCATCGAAAACCTTATTCGAAGGCCTACAACTGTATGTGATCAAATCTCGATTATGCACCTGAATTCAAAACTTCCAACTTTAGGTGATTTTCCCTAGGGGTACCCCTAAGTAAAATCACCTAAAAGATTTTCTTAATAAAAGTCCAATTTTTTTATCTAGGATTACACGGTTATTTATTTGTAGTATCCCGTGATGAGTTTTTGTTATTTTCAAGAGTCTATCACATGTAGATCCGTCAAATATATCCCGGAATGTGCCCTTCCTTTTTTTTGAGCCCCCCAACATGATTACGGGAACCAAATTTCGATTTTTATTTTCTAGATCTATAGGACTTTGAACAAGCTTTCCAACGCCGCTTGATTCGACCCAATCGGACGAATAACGAAGGAGATATGGCCAAAATAATGGAGGAGGATGAATTGGGAAACGGCAAAGAAATCCCGAAGTATACACAAAATTAAAGATTGTCGTATCCTGCTTGTCCCATGTCGTAGGAATTTGAATTAGCCTCCCAGCACCGCAAAAATCGACCCAATCCGATAAATAACGAAGGAGATATTGCCAAAACAGTGGCATGTGCCGGACAAAGAAGCTGATCGGAGGCCTCCTCTAATTGCGTCGTCTTCACCTCACATTTACCACAAACTGTTTTGACCATATCTCCTTCGTTACTTATCCGATTGGGCCGATTCTCGAAGCATCGAAAACCTTATTCGAAGGCCTACAACTGTATGTGATCAAATCTCGATTATGCATCTGAATTCAAAACTTCCAACTTTAGGTGATTTTCCCTAGGGGTACCCCTAAGTAAAATCACCTAAAAGATTTTCTTAATAAAAGTCCAATTTTTTTCTCCAGATTACACGGTTATTTATTTTTAGTATCCGTGATGAGGTTTTGTTATTTTCAAGAGTCTATCACATATAGATCCGTCGAATATATCCCGAATATGCCCTTTCTTTTTTTTGAGCCCCCCAACATGATTACAGGAACCAAATTTCAATTTTTATTTTCTAGATCTATAGGACTTTGAACAAGCTTTCCAACTCCACTTGATTCGACCCAATCGGACGAATAACGAAGGAGATATGGCCAAAATAATGGAGGAGGAGGAATTGAGAAACGGCAAAGAAATCCCGAAGTATACACAAAATTAAAGATTGTCGTATCCTGCTTGTTCCATGTCGTAGGAATTTGAATTAGCCTCCAGCACCGTAAGAATCGACCAAATCCGATAAATAACGAAGGAGATATTGCCAAAACAGTGGCATGTGCCGGAAAAGAAGCTGATCGGAGGCCTCCTCTAATTGCGTCGTCTTCACCTCACATTTACCACAAACTATTTTGACCATATCTCCTTCGTTACTTTTCCGATTGGGCCGATTCTTGAAGCATCGAAAACCTTATTCGAAGGCCTACAACTGTATGTGATCAAATCTCGATTATGCACCAGAATTCAAAACTTCCAACTTTAGGTGATTTTCCCTAGGGGTACCCCTAAGTAAAATCACCTAAAAGATTTTCTTAATAAAAGTCCAATTTTTTTCTCCAGGATTACACGGTTATTTATTTTTAGTATCCCGTGATGAGGTTTTGTTATTTTCAAGAGTCTATCACATATAGATCCGTCGAATATATCCCGGAATGTGCCCTTCCTTTCTTTGAGCCCCCACCATGATTATGGGAACCAAATTTCAATTTTTATTTTCTAGATCTATAGGACTTTGAACAAGCTTTCCAACGCCACTTGATTCGACCCAATCGGACGAATAACGAAGGATATATGGCCAAAATAATGGAGGAGGAGGAATTGAGAAACGGCAAAGAAATCCCGAAGTATACACAAAATTAAAGATTGTCGTATCCTGCTTGTTCCATGTCGTAGGAATTTGAATTAGCCTCCCAGCACCGTAAGAATCGACCCAATCCGATAAATAACGAAGGAGATATTGCCAAAACAGTGGCATGTGCCGGAAAAGAAGCTGATCGGAGGCCTCCTCTAATTGCGTCGTCTTCACCTCACATTTACCACAAACTATTTTGACCATATCTCCTTCGTTACTTTTCCGATTGGGCCGATTCTTGAAGCATCGAAAACCTTATTCGAAGGCCTACAACTGTATGTGATCAAATCTCGATTATGCACCAGAATTCAAAACTTCCAACTTTAGGTGATTTTCCCTAGGGGTACCCCTAAGTAAAATCACCTAAAAGATTTTCTTAATAAAAGTCCAATTTTTTTATCTAGGATTACACGGTTATTTATTTGTAGTATCCCGTGATGAATTTTTGCTATTTTCAAGAGTCTATCACATGTAGATCCGTCAAATATATCCCGGAATGTGCCCTTCCTTTTTTTTGAGCCCCCCAACATGATTACGGGAACCAAATTTCGATTTTTATTTTCTAGATCTATAGGACTTTGAACAAGCTTTCCAACGCCGCTTGATTCGACCCAATCGGACGAATAACGAAGGAGATATGGCCAAAATAATGGAGGAGGATGAATTGGGAAACGGCAAAGAAATCCCGAAGTATACACAAAATTAAAGATTGTCGTATCCTGCTTGTCCCATGTCGTAGGAATTTGAATTAGCCTCCCAGCACCGCAAGAATCGACCCAATCCGATAAATAACGAAGGAGATATTGCCAAAAGAGTGGCATGTGCCGGACAAAGAAGCTGATCGGAGGCCTCCTCTAATTGCGTCGTCTTCACCTCACATTTACCACAAACTCTGTTGACCATATCTCCTTCGTTACTTATCCGATTGAACCGATTCTCGAAGCATCGAAAACCTTATTCGAAGGCCTACAGCTGTATGTGATCAAATCTCGATTATGCATCTGAATTCAAAACTTCCAACTTTAGGTGATTTTCCCTAGGGGTACCCCTAAGTAAAATCACCTAAAAGATTTTCTTAATAAAAGTCCAATTTTTTTATCTAGGATTACACGGTTATTTATTTGTAGTATACCGTTATGAATTTTTGTTATTTTCAAGAGTCTATCACATGTAGATCCGTCAAATATATCCCTAATGTGCCCTTCCTTTTTTTGAGACCCCAACATGATTATGTGAACCAAATTTCGTTTTTTTTTTTCTAGATCTATTGGTCTTTGATCATGCTTTCCTTCGCCGCTTGTTTCGACCCAATCTGACGTATATCGAAGGAGTTATGGCCTCAATAATGGAGGAGGATGATTTGGGAAACGGCAAAATCCCAAGTATACACAAAATTAAAGATTGTCATATCCTGCTTGTCCCATGTCGTAGGAATTTAAATTAGCCTCCCAGCACCGTAAGAATCGACCCAATCCGATAAATAACGAAGGAGATATTGCCAAAACAGTGGCATGTGCCGGACAAAGAAGCTGATCGGAGGCCTCCTCTAATTGCGTCGTCTTCACCTCACATTTACCACAAACTCTGTTGACCATATCTCCTTCGTTACTTATCCGATTGAACCGATTCTCGAAGCATCGAAAACCTTATTCGAAGGCCTACAGCTGTATGTGATCAAATCTCGATTATGCATCTGAATTCAAAACTTCCAACTTTAGGTGATTTTCCCTAGGGGTACCCCTAAGTAAAATCACCTAAAAGATTTTCTTAATAAAAGTCCAATTTTTTTATCTAGGATTACACGGTTATTTATTTGTAGTATCCCGTGATGAATTTTTGTTATTTTCAAGAGTCTATCACATGTAGATCCGTCAAATATATCCCGGAATGTGCCCTTCCTTTTTTTTGAGACCCCCAACATGATTATGTGAACCAAATTTCGATTTTTATTTTCTAGATCTATAGGACTTTGAACAAGCTTTCCAACGCCGCTTGATTCGACCCAATCGGACTAATAACGAAGGAGATATGGCCAAAATAATGGAGGAGGATGAATTGGGAAACGGCAAAATCCCGAAGTATACACAAAATTAAAGATTGTCATATCCTGCTTGTCCCATGTCGTAGGAATTTAAATTAGCCTCCCAGCACCGTAAGAATCGACCCAATCCGATAAATAACGAAGGAGATATTGCCAAAACAGTGGCATGTGCCGGACAAAGAAGCTGATCGGAGGCCTCCTCTAATTGCGTCGTCTTCACCTCACATTTACCACAAACTCTGTTGACCATATCTCCTTCGTTACTTATCCGATTGAACCGATTCTCGAAGCATCGAAAACCTTATTCGAAGGCCTACAGTGTATGAGATCAAATCTCGATTATGCATCTGACTTCAAAACTTCCAACTTTAGGTGATATTCAAAATGCTTACCCCAAATTAAAATCACCTAAAAGATTTTCATAATAAAAGACCAATTTTTTTATCTAGGATTACACGGTTATTTATTTGTAGTATCCCGTGATGAATTTTTGTTATTTTCAAGAGTCTATCACATGTAGATCCGTCAAATATATCCCGGAATGTGCCCTTCCTTTTTTTTGAGACCCCCAACATGATTATGTGAACCAAATTTTGATTTTTATTTTCTAGATCTATAGGACTTTGAACAAGCTTTCCAACGCCGCTTGATTCGACCCAATCGGACTAATAACGAAGGAGATATGGCCAAAATAATGGAGGAGGATGAATTGGGAAACGGCAAAATCCCGAAGTATACACAAAATTAAAGATTGTCATATCCTGCTTGTCCCATGTCGTAGGAATTTAAATTAGCCTCCCGACCGTAAGAATCGACCCAATCCGATAAATAACGAAGGAGATATTGCCAAAACAGTGGCATGTGCCGGACAAAGAAGCTGATCGGAGGCCTCCTCTAATTGCGTCGTCTTCACCTCACATTTACCACAAACTCTGTTGACCATATCTCCTTCGTTACTTATCCGATTGAACCGATTCTCGAAGCATCGAAAACCTTATTCAAGGCCTACAGTGTATGTGATCAAATCTCGATTATGCATCTGAATTCAAAACTTCCAACTTTAGGTGATTTTCCTAGGGTACCCCTAAGTAAAATCACCTAAAAGATTTTCTTAATAAAAGTCCAATTTTTTTATCTAGGATTACACGGTTATTTATTTGTAGTATCCCGTGATGAATTTTTGTTATTTTCAAGAGTCTATCACATGTAGATCCGTCAAATATATCCCGGAATGTGCCCTTCCTTTTTTTTGAGACCCCCAACATGATTATGTGAACCAAATTTCGATTTTTATTTTCTAGATCTATAGGACTTTGAACAAGCTTTCCAACGCCGCTTGATTCGACCCAATCGGACGAATAACGAAGGAGATATGGCCAAAATAATGGAGGAGGATGAATTGGGAAACGGCAAAGAAATCCCGAAGTATACACAAAATTAAAGATTGTCATATCCTGCTTGTCCCATGTCGTAGGAATTTAAATTAGCCTCCCAGCACCGTAAGAATCGACCCAATCCGATAAATAACGAAGGAGATATTGCCAAAACAGTGGCATGTGCCGGACAAAGAAGCTGATCGGAGGCCTCCTCTAATTGCGTCGTCTTCACCTCACATTTACCACAAACTCTGTTGACCATATCTCCTTCACTTATCCGATTGAACCGATTCTCGAAGCATCGAAAACCTTATTCGAAGGCCTACAGTTGTATGTGATCAAATCTCGATTATGCACTGAATTCAAAACTTCCAACTTTAGGTGATTTTCCTGGGGTACCCCTAAGTAAAATCACCTAAAAGATTTTCTTAATAAAAGTCCAATTTTTTATCTAGGATTACACGGTTATTTATTTGTAGTATCCCGTGATGAATTTTTGTTATTTTCAAGAGTCTATCACATGTAGATCCGTCAAATATATCCCGAATGTGCCCTTCCTTTTTTTGAGACCCCAACATGATTATGTGAACCAAATTTTGATTTTTATTTTCTAGATCTATAGGACTTTGAACAAGCTTTCCAACGCCGCTTGATTCGACCCAATCGGACTAATAACGAAGGAGATATGGCCAAAATAATGGAGGAGGATGAATTGGGAAACGGCAAAATCCCGAAGTATACACAAAATTAAAGATTGTCATATCCTGCTTGTCCCATGTCGTAGGAATTTAAATTAGCCTCCCAGCACCGTAAGAATCGACCCAATCCGATAAATAACGAAGGAGATATTGCCAAAACAGTGGCATGTGCCGGACAAAGAAGCTGATCGGAGGCCTCCTCTAATTGCGTCGTCTTCACCTCACATTTACCACAAACTCTGTTGACCATATCTCCTTCGTTACTTATCCGATTGAACCGATTCTCGAAGCATCGAAAACCTTATTCGAAGGCCTACAGCTGTATGTGATCAAATCTCGATTATGCATCTGAATTCAAAACTTCCAACTTTAGGTGATTTTCCCTAGGGGTACCCCTAAGTAAAATCACCTAAAAGATTTTCTTAATAAAAGTCCAATTTTTTTCTCCAGGATTACACGGTTATTTATTTTTAGTATCCCGTGATGAGGTTTTGTTATTTTCAAGAGTCTATCACATATAGATCCGTCAAATATATCCCGGAATGTGCCCTTCCTTTTTTTTGAGACCCCCAACATGATTATGTGAACCAAATTTCGATTTTTATTTTCTAGATCTATAGGACTTTGAACAAGCTTTCCAACGCCGCTTGATTCGACCCAATCGGACGAATAACGAAGGAGATATGGCCAAAATAATGGAGGAGGATGAATTGGGAAACGGCAAAGAAATCCCGAAGTATACACAAAATTAAAGATTGTCATATCCTGCTTGTCCCATGTCGTAGGAATTTAAATTAGCCTCCCAGCACCGTAAGAATCGACCCAATCCGATAAATAACGAAGGAGATATTGCCAAAACAGTGGCATGTGCCGGACAAAGAAGCTGATCGGAGGCCTCCTCTAATTGCGTCGTCTTCACCTCACATTTACCACAAACTCTGTTGACCATATCTCCTTCGTTACTTATCCGATTGAACCGATTCTCGAAGCATCGAAAACCTTATTCGAAGGCCTATAGCTGTATGTGATCAAATCTCGATTATGCATCTGAATTCAAAACTTCCAACTTTAAGTGATTTTCCCTAGGGGTACCCCTAAGTAAAATCACCTAAAAGATATTCTTAATAAAAGTCCAATTTTTTTATCTAGGATTACACGGTTATTTATTTGTAGTATCCCGTGATGAATTTTTGTTATTTTCAAGAGTCTATCACATGTAGATCCGTCAAATATATCCCGGAATGTGCCCTTCCTTTTTTTTGAGACCCCCAACATGATTATGTGAACCAAATTTCGATTTTTATTTTCTAGATCTATAGGACTTTGAACAAGCTTTCCAACGCCGCTTGATTCGACCCAATCGGACGAATAACGAAGGAGATATGGCCAAAATAATGGAGGAGGATGAATTGGGAAACGGCAAAGAAATCCCGAAGTATACACAAAATTAAAGATTGTCATATCCTGCTTGTCCCATGTCGTAGGAATTTGAATTAGCCTCCCAGCACCGCAAAAATCGACCCAATCCGATAAATAACGAAGGAGATATTGCCAAAACAGTGGCATGTGCCGGACAAAGAAGCTGATCGGAGGCCTCCTCTAATTGCGTCGTCTTCACCTCACATTTACCACAAACTATTTTGACCATATCTCCTTCGTTACTTTTCCGATTGGGCCGATTCTTGAAGCATCGAAAACCTTATTCGAAGGCCTACAACTGTATGTGATCAAATCTCGATTATGCACCAGAATTCAAAACTTCCAACTTTAGGTGATTTTCCCTAGGGGTACCCCTAAGTAAAATCACCTAAAAGATTTTCTTAATAAAAGTCCAATTTTTTTATCTAGGATTACACGGTTATTTATTTGTAGTATCCCGTGATGAATTTTTGCTATTTTCAAGAGTCTATCACATGTAGATCCGTCAAATATATCCCGGAATGTGCCCTTCCTTTTTTTTGAGCCCCCCAACATGATTACGGGAACCAAATTTCGATTTTTATTTTCTAGATCTATAGGACTTTGAACAAGCTTTCCAACGCCGCTTGATTCGACCCAATCGGATGAATAACGAAGGAGATATGGCCAAAATAATGGAGGAGGATGAATTGGGAAACGGCAAAGAAATCCCGAAGTATACACAAAATTAAAGATTGTCGTATCCTGCTTGTCCCATGTCGTAGGAATTTGAATTAGCCTCCCAGCACCGCAAGAATCGACCCAATCCGATAAATAACGAAGGAGATATTGCCAAAAGAGTGGCATGTGCCGGACAAAGAAGCTGATCGGAGGCCTCCTCTAATTGCGTCGTCTTCACCTCACATTTACCACAAACTCTGTTGACCATATCTCCTTCGTTACTTATCCGATTGAACCGATTCTCGAAGCATCGAAAACCTTATTCGAAGGCCTACAGCTGTATGTGATCAAATCTCGATTATGCATCTGAATTCAAAACTTCCAACTTTAGGTGATTTTCCCTAGGGGTACCCCTAAGTAAAATCACCTAAAAGATTTTCTTAATAAAAGTCCAATTTTTTTATCTATTATAACAATGATATTTATTTGTAGTATCCCGTGATGAATTTTTGTTATTTTCAAGAGTCTATCACATGTAGATCCGTCAAATATATCCCGGAATGTGCCCTTCCTTTTTTTTGAGACCCCCAACATGATTATGTGAACCAAATTTTGATTTTTATTTTCTAGATCTATAGGACTTTGAACAAGCTTTCCAACGCCGCTTGATTCGACCCAATCGGACTAATAACGAAGGAGATATGGCCAAAATAATGGAGGAGGATGAATTGGGAAACGGCAAAATCCCGAAGTATACACAAAATTAAAGATTGTCATATCCTGCTTGTCCCATGTCGTAGGAATTTAAATTAGCCTCCCAGCACCGTAAGAATCGACCCAATCCGATAAATAACGAAGGAGATATTGCCAAAACAGTGGCATGTGCCGGACAAAGAAGCTGATCGGAGGCCTCCTCTAATTGCGTCGTCTTCACCTCACATTTACCACAAACTCTGTTGACCATATCTCCTTCGTTACTTATCCGATTGAACCGATTCTCGAAGCATCGAAAACCTTATTCGAAGGCCTACAGCTGTATGTGATCAAATCTCGATTATGCATCTGAATTCAAAACTTCCAACTTTAGGTGATTTTCCTGGGTACCCCTAAGTAAAATCACCTAAAAGATTTTCTTAATAAAAGTCCAATTTTTTTATCTAGGATTACACGGTTATTTATTTGTAGTATCCCGTGATGAATTTTTGTTATTTTCAAGAGTCTATCACATGTAGATCCGTCAAATATATCCCGGAATGTGCCCTTCCTTTTTTGAGACCCCAACATGATTATGTGAACCAAATTTGATTTTTATTTTCTAGATCTATAGGACTTTGAACAAGCTTTCCAACGCCGCTTGATTCGACCCAATCGGATGAATAACGAAGGAGATATGGCCAAAATAATGGAGGAGGATGAATTGGGAAACGGCAAAGAAATCCCGAAGTATACACAAAATTAAAGATTGTCGTATCCTGCTTGTCCCATGTCGTAGGAATTTGAATTAGCCTCCCGGCCGCAAGAATCGACCCAATCCGATAAATAACGAAGGAGATATTGCCAAAAGAGTGGCATGTGCCGACAAAGAAGCTGATCGGAGGCCTCCTCTAATTGCGTCGTCTTCACCTCACATTTACCACAAACTCTGTTGACCATATCTCCTTCGTTACTTATCCGATTGAACCGATTCTCGAAGCATCGAAAACCTTATTCGAAGGCCTACAGCTGTATGTGATCAAATCTCGATTATGCATCTGAATTCAAAACTTCCAACTTTAGGTGATTTTCCCTAGGGGTACCCCTAAGTAAAATCACCTAAAAGATTTTCTTAATAAAAGTCCAATTTTTTTATCTAGGATTACACGGTTATTTATTTGTAGTATCCCGTGATGAATTTTTGTTATTTTCAAGAGTCTATCACATGTAGATCCGTCAAATATATCCCGGAATGTGCCCTTCCTTTTTTTTGAGACCCCCAACATGATTATGTGAACCAAATTTTGATTTTTATTTTCTAGATCTATAGGACTTTGAACAAGCTTTCCAACGCCGCTTGATTCGACCCAATCGGACTAATAACGAAGGAGATATGGCCAAAATAATGGAGGAGGATGAATTGGGAAACGGCAAAATCCCGAAGTATACACAAAATTAAAGATTGTCATATCCTGATTGTCCAATGTCGTAGGAATTTGATTTAGCCTCCCAGAACCTCAAGAATCGACCATATCCTATAAATAACGAAGGAGATATTGCCAAAACAGTGGCATGTGCCGGACAAAGAAGCTGATCGGAGGCCTCCTCTAATTGCGTCGTCTTCACCTCACATTTACCACAAACTCTGTTGACCATATCTCCTTCGTTACTTATCCGATTGAACCGATTCTCGAAGCATCGAAAACCTTATTCGAAGGCCTACAGCTGTATGTGATCAAATCTCGATTATGCATCTGAATTCAAAACTTCCAACTTTAGGTGATTTTCCCTAGGGGTACCCCTAAGTAAAATCACCTAAAAGATTTTCTTAATAAAAGTCCAATTTTTTTATCTAGGATTACACGGTTATTTATTTGTAGTATCCCGTGATGAATTTTTGTTATTTTCAAGAGTCTATCACATGTAGATCCGTCAAATATATCCCGGAATGTGCCCTTCCTTTTTTTTGAGACCCCCAACATGATTATGTGAACCAAATTTCGATTTTTATTTTCTAGATCTATAGGACTTTGAACAAGCTTTCCAACGCCGCTTGATTCGACCCAATCGGATGAATAACGAAGGAGATATGGCCAAAATAATGGAGGAGGATGAATTGGGAAACGGCAAAGAAATCCCGAAGTATACACAAAATTAAAGATTGTCGTATCCTGCTTGTCCCATGTCGTAGGAATTTGAATTAGCCTCCCAGCACCGCAAGAATCGACCCAATCCGATAAATAACGAAGGAGATATTGCCAAAAGAGTGGCATGTGCCGGACAAAGAAGCTGATCGGAGGCCTCCTCTAATTGCGTCGTCTTCACCTCACATTTACCACAAACTCTGTTGACCATATCTCCTTCGTTACTTATCCGATTGAACCGATTCTCGAAGCATCGAAAACCTTATTCGAAGGCCTACAGCTGTATGTGATCAAATCTCGATTATGCATCTGAATTCAAAACTTCCAACTTTAGGTGATTTTCCCTAGGGGTACCCCTAAGTAAAATCACCTAAAAGATTTTCTTAATAAAAGTCCAATTTTTTTATCTAGGATTACACGGTTATTTATTTGTAGTATCCCGTGATGAATTTTTGTTATTTTCAAGAGTCTATCACATGTAGATCCGTCAAATATATCCCGGAATGTGCCCTTCCTTTTTTTTGAGACCCCCAACATGATTATGTGAACCAAATTTTGATTTTTATTTTCTAGATCTATAGGACTTTGAACAAGCTTTCCAACGCCGCTTGATTCGACCCAATCGGACGAATAACGAAGGAGATATGGCCAAAATAATGGAGGAGGATGAATTGGGAAACGGCAAAGAAATCCCGAAGTATACACAAAATTAAAGATTGTCATATCCTGCTTGTCCCATGTCGTAGGAATTTAAATTAGCCTCCCAGCACCGTAAGAATCGACCCAATCCGATAAATAACGAAGGAGATATTGCCAAAACAGTGGCATGTGCCGGACAAAGAAGCTGATCGGAGGCCTCCTCTAATTGCGTCGTCTTCACCTCACATTTACCACAAACTCTGTTGACCATATCTCCTTCGTTACTTATCCGATTGAACCGATTCTCGAAGCATCGAAAACCTTATTCGAAGGCCTACAGCTGTATGTGATCAAATCTCGATTATGCATCTGAATTCAAAACTTCCAACTTTAGGTGATTTTCCCTAGGGGTACCCCTAAGTAAAATCACCTAAAAGATTTTCTTAATAAAAGTCCAATTTTTTTATCTAGGATTACACGGTTATTTATTTGTAGTATCCCGTGATGAAGTTTTGTTATTTTCAAGAGTCTATCACATGTAGATCCGTCGAATATATCCCGAATGTGCCCTTCCTTTTTTGAGACCCCAACCTGATTATGTGAACCAAATTTCGATTTTTATTTTCTAGATCTATAGGACTTTGAACAAGCTTTCCAACGCCGCTTGATTCGACCCAATCGGACGAATAACGAAGGAGATATGGCCAAAATAATGGAGGAGGATGAATTGGGAAACGGCAAAGAAATCCCGAAGTATACACAAAATTAAAGATTGTCATATCTGCTTGTCCCATGTCGTAGGAATTTGAATTAGCCTCCCAGCACCGTAAGAATCGACCCAATCCGATAAATAACGAAGGAGATATTGCCAAAACAGTGGCATGTGCCGGACAAAGAAGCTGATCGGAGGCCTCCTCTAATTGCGTCGTCTTCACCTCACATTTACCACAAACTCTGTTGACCATATCTCCTTCGTTACTTATCCGATTGAACCGATTCTCGAAGCATCGAAAACCTTATTCGAAGGCCTACAGCTGTATGTGATCAAATCTCGATTATGCATCTGAATTCAAAACTTCCAAATTTAGGTGATTTCCCCTAGGGGTACCCCTAAGTAAAATCACCTAAAAGATTTTCGAAATAAAAGTCCAATTTTTTTTATCCAGGATTACACGGTTATTTATTTGTAGTATCCCGTAATGAGTTTTTGTTATTTTCAAGAGTCTATCACATGTAGATCCGTCGAATATATCCCGGAATGTGCCCTTCCTTTCTTTGAGCCCCCCAACATGAATACGGGAATCAAATTTTGATTTTTATTTTCTAGATCTATAGGACTTTGAACAAACTTTCCAACGCCGCTTGATTCGACTCAATTGGACGAATAACGAAGGAGATATGGCCAAAATAATGGAGGAGGGGGAATTGAGAAACGGCAAAGAAATCCCGAAGTATACACAAAATTAAAGATTGTCGTATTCTGCTTGTCCCATGTCGTAGGAATTTGAATTAGCCTCCCAGCACCGTAAGAATCGACCCAATCCGATAAATAACGAAGGAGATATTGTCAAAACAGTGGCATGTGCCGGACAAAGAAGCTGATCGGAGGCCTCCTCTAATTGCGTCGTCTTCACCTCACATTTACCACAAACTATTTTGACCATATCTCCTTCGTTACTTATCCGATTGGCCGCTTCTTGAAGCATCGAAAACCTTATTCGAAGGCCTACAACTGTATGTGATCAAATCTCGATTATGCATCTGAATTCAAAACTTCCAACTTTAGGTGATTTCCCCTAGGGGTACCCCTAAGTAAAATCACCTAAAAGATTTTCTTAATAAAAGTCCAATTTTTTATCCAGGATTACACGTTTATTTATTTGTAGTATCCCGTGATGAGGTTTTGTTATTTTCAAGAGTCTATCACATGTAGATCCGTCAAATATATCCCGGATTGTGCACTTCCTTTTTTTTGAGCCCACCAAAATGATTATGTGAACCAAATTTCGATTTTTATTTTCTAGATCTATAGGACTTTGAACAAGCTTTCCAACGCCGCTTGATTCGACCCAATCGGACGAATAACGAAGGAGATATGGCCAAAATAATGGAGGAGGATGAATTGGGAAACGGCAAAGAAATCCCGAAGTATACACAAAATTAAAGATTGTCGTATCCTGCTTGTCCCATGTCGTAGGAATTTGAATTAGCCTCCCGGCCGTAAGAATCGACCCAATCCGATAAATAACGAAGGAGATATTGCCAAAACAGTGGCATGTGCCGGACAAAGAAGCTGATCGGAGGCCTCCTCTAATTGCGTCGTCTTCACCTCACATTTACCACAAACTGTTTTGACCATATCTCCTTCGTTACTTATCCGATTGGGCCGATTCTCGAAGCATCGAAAACCTTATTCGAAGGCCTACAGCTGTATGTGATCAAATCTCGATTATGCATCTGAATTCAAAACTTCCAACTTTAGGTGATTTCCCCTAGAGTACCCCTAGTAAAATCACCTAAAAGATTTTCTTAATAAAAGTCCAATTTTTTTATCCAGGATTATACGGTTATTTATTTGTAGTATCTCGTGATGAAGTTTTGTTATTTTTAAGAGTCTATCACATGTAGATCCGTCGAATATATCCCGGAATGTGCCCTTCCTTTTTTGAGCCCCAACGTGATTATGGGAACCAAATTTCGATTTTTATTTTCTAGATCTACAGGACTTTGAACAAGCTTTCCAACGCCGCTTTATTCGACCCAATCGGACGAATAACGAAGGAGATATGGCCAAAATAATGGAGGAGGATGAATTGAGAAACGGCAAAGAAATCCCGAAGTATACACAAACTTAAAGATTGTCGTATCCTGCTTGTTCCATATCGTAGGAATTTGAATTAGCCTCCCAGCACCGCAAGAATCAACCAAATCCGATAAATAACGAAGGAGATATTGCCAAAAAAATGGCATGTGCCGGACAAAGAAGCTGATCGGAGGCCTCCTCTAATTGCGTCGTCTTCACCTCACATTTACCACAAACTGTTTTGACCATATCTCCTTCGTTACTTATCCGATTGGGCCGATTCTCGAAGCATCGAAAATCTTATTCGAAGGCCTACAACTGTATGTGATCAAATCTCGATTATGCATCTGAATTCAAAACTTCCAACTTTAGGTGATTTTCCCTAGGGGTACCCCTAAGTAAAATCACCTAAAAGATTTTCTTAATAAAAGTCCAATTTTTTATCCAGGATTACACGGTTATTTATTTGTAGTATCCCGTGATGAGGTTTTGTTATTTTCAAGAGTCTATCACATGTAGATCCGTTGAATATATCCCGGAATGTGCCCTTCCTTTTTTTTGTGCCCCCCAACATGATTATGGGAACCAAATTTCGATTTTTATTTTCTAGATCTATAGGACTTTGAACAAGCTTTCCAACGCCGCTTGATTCGACCCAATCGGACGAATAACGAAGGAGATATGGCCAAAATAATGGAGGAGGAGGAATTGAGAAACGGCAAAGAAATCCCGAAGTATACACAAAATTAAAGATTGTCGTATCCTGCTTGTCCCATGTCGTAGGAATTTGAATTAGCCTCCCAGCACCGCAAGAATCGACCCAATCCGATAAATAACGAAGGAGATATTGCCAAAACAGTGGCATGTGCCGGACAAAGAAGCTGATCGGAGGCCTCCTCTAATTGCGTCGTCTTCACCTCACATTTACCACAAACTGTTTTGACCATATCTCCTTCGTTACTTATCCAGTTGGGCGATTCTCGAAGCATCGAAAACCTATTTCGAAGGCCTACAACTGTATGTGATCAAATCTCGATTATGCATCTGAATTCAAAACTTCCAACTTTAGGTGATTTCCCCTAGGGGTACCCCTAAGTAAAATCACCTAAAAGATTTTCTTAATAAAAGTCGATTTTTTATCCAGGATTACACAGTTATTTATTTGTAGTATCCCGTGATGAGTTTTGTTATTTTCAAGAGTCTATCACATGTAGATCCGTCGAATATATCCCGGAATGTGCCCTTCCTTTTTTGAGCCCCAACATGATTATGGGAACCAAATTTCGATTTTTATTTTCTAGATCTATAGGACTTTGAACAAGCTTTCCACCGCCGCGTGATTCGACCCACTCGGACGAATAACGGAGGCGATATGGCCAAAATACTGGAGGAGGAGGAATTGAGAAACGGCAAAGAAATCCCGAAGTATACACAAAATTAAAGATTGTCGTATCCTGCTTGTCCCATGTCGTAGGAATTTGAATTAGCCTCCCAGCACCGCAAAAATCGACCCATTCCGATAAATAACGAAGGAGATATTGCCAAATAGTGGCATGTGCCGGACAAAGAAGCTGATCGGAGGCCTCCTATAATTGCGTCGTCTTCACCTCACATTTACCACAAACTGTTTTGACCATATCTCCTTCGTTACTTATCCGATTGGGCGATTCTCGAAGGATAGAAAACCTTATTCGAAGGCCTACAACTGTATGTGATCAAATCTCGATTATGCATCTGAATTCAAACCTTCCAACTTTAGGTGATTTCCCCTAGGGTACCCCTAAGTAAAATCACCTAAAATATTTTCGAAATAAAAGTCCAATTTTTTTATCCAGGATTACACGGTTATTTATTTGTAGTATCCCGTGATGAGTTTTTGTTATTTTCAAGAGTCTATCACATGTAGATCCGTCGAGTATATCCCGGAATATGCCCTTCCTTTTTTGAGCCCCCCAACATGATTACAGGAACCAAATTTCGATTTTTATTTTCTAGATCTATAGGACTTTGAACAAGCTTTCCAACGCCGCTTGATTCGACCCAATCGGACGAATAACGAAGGAGATATGGCCAAAATAATGGAGGAGGAGGAATTGAGAAACGGCAAAGAAATCCCGAAGTATACACAAAATTAAAGATTGTCGTATCCTGCTTGTCCCATGTCGTAGGAATTTGAATTAGCCTCCCAGCACCGCAAGAATCGACCCAATCCGATAAATAACGAAGGAGATATTGCCAAAACAGTGGCATGTGCCGGACAAAGAAGCTGATCGGAGGCCTCCTCTAATTGCGTCGTCTTCACCTCACATTTACCACAAACTGTTTTGACCATATCTCCTTCGTTACTTATCCGGTTGGGCCGATTCTCGAAGCATAGAAAACCTTATTCGAAGGCCTACAACTGTACGTGATCAAATCTCGATTATGCATCTGAATTCAAACCTTCCAACTTTAGGTGATTTCCCCTAGGGGTACCCCTAAGTAAAATCACCTAAAATATTTTCGAAATAAAAGTCCAATTTTTATATCCAGGATTACACGGTTATTTAGTTGTAGTATCCCGTGATGAGTTTTTGTTATTTTCAAGAGTCTATCACATGTAGATCCGTCGAGTATATCCCGGAATGTGCCCTTCCTATTTTTTTGAGCCCCCAACATGATTATGGGAACCAAATTTCGATTTTTATTTTCTAAATCTATAGGACTTTGAACAAGCTTTCCAACGCCGCTTGATTCGACCCAATCGGACGAATAACGAAGGAGATATGGCCAAAATAATGGAGGAGGAGGAATTGAGAAACGGCAAAGAAATCCCGAAGTATAGACAAAATTAAAGATTGTCGTATCCTGCTTGTCCCATGTCGTAGGAATTTGAATTAGCCTCCCAGAACCACAAGAATCGACTCAATCCGATAAATAACGATGGAGATATTGCCAAAACAGTGGCATGTGCCGGACAAAGAAGCTGATCGGAGGCCTCCTCTAATTGCGTCGTCTTCACCTCACATTTACCACAAACTGTTTTGACCATATCTCCTTCGTTACTTATCCGATTGGGCCGATTCTCGAAGCATCGAAAACCTTATTCGAAGGCCTACAACTGTATGTGATCAAATCTCGATTATGCATCTGAATTCAAAACTTCCAACTTTAGGTGATTTCCCTAGGGGTACCCCTAAGTAAAATCACCTAAAAGATTTTCTTAATAAAAGTCGATTTTATTATCCAGGATTACACGGTTATTTATTTGTAGTATCCCGTGATGAGTTTTTGTTATTTTCAAGAGTCTATCACATGTAGATCCGTCGAATATATCCCGGAATGTGCCCTTCCTTTTTTTTGAGCCCCCAACATGATTATGGGAACCAAATTTCGATTTTTATTTTCTAAATCTATAGGACTTTGAACAAGCTTTCCAACGCCGCTTGATTCGACCCAATCGGACGAATAACGAAGGAGATATGGCCAAAATAATGGAGGAGGAGGAATTGAGAAACGGCAAAGAAATCCCGAAGTATACACAAAATTAAAGATTGTCGTATCCTGCTTGTCCCATGTCGTAGGAATTTGAATTAGCCTCCCAGCACCGCAAGAATCGACCCAATCCGATAAATAACGAAGGAGATATTGCCAAAACAGTGGCATGTGCCGGACAAAGAAGCTGATCGGAGGCCTCCTCTAATTGCGTCGTCTTCACCTCACATTTACCACAAACTATTTTGACCATATCTCCTTCGTTACTTATCCGATTGGGCCGATTCTCGAAGCATCGAAAACCTTATTCGAAGGCCTACAACTGTATGTGATCAAATCTCGATTATGCATCTGAATTCAAAACTTCCAACTTTAGGTGATTTCCCCTAGGGGTACCCCTAAGTAAAATCACCTAAAAGATTTTCGAAATAAAAGTCCAATTTTTTTATCCAGGATTACACGGTTATTTATTTGTAGTATCCCGTGATGAGTTTTTGTTATTTTCAAGAGTCTATCACATGTAGATCCGTCGAGTATATCCCGGAATGTGCCCTTCCTATTTTTTGAGCCCCCAACATGATTATGGGAACCAAATTTCGATTTTTATTTTCTAAATCTATAGGACTTTGAACAAGCTTTCCAACGCCGCTTGATTCGACCCAATCGGACGAATAACGAAGGAGATATGGCCAAAATAATGGAGGAGGAGGAATTGAGAAACGGCAAAGAAATCCCGAAGTATAGACAAAATTAAAGATTGTCGTATCCTGCTTCTCCCATGTCGTAGGAATTTGAATTAGCCTCCCAGCACCGCAAGAATCGACTCAATCCGATAAATAACGACGGAGATATTGCCAAAACAGTGGCATGTGCCGGACAAAGAAGCTGATCGGAGGCCTCCTCTAATTGCGTCGTCTTCACCTCACATTTACCACAAACTGTTTTGACCATATCTCCTTCATTACTTATCCGATTGGGCCAGTTATCGAAGCATCGAAAACCTTATTCGAAGGCCTACAACTGTATGTGATCAAATCTCGATTATGCATCTGAATTCAAAACTTCCAACTTTAGGTGATTTCCCCTAGGGGTACCCCTAAGTAAAATCACCTAAAAGATTTTCGAAATAAAAGTCCAATTTTTTTATCCAGGATTACACGGTTATTTATTTGTAGTATCCCGTGATGAGTTTTTGTTATTTTCAAGAGTCTATCACATGTAGATCCGTCGAGTATATCCCGGAATATGCCCTTCCTTTTTTTTGAGCCCCCCAACATGATTACGGGAACCAAATTTCGATTTTTATTTTCTAGATCTATAGGACTTTGAACAAGCTTTCCAACGCCGCTTGATTCGACCCAATCGGACGAATAACGAAGGAGATATGGCCAAAATAATGGAGGAGGAGGAATTGAGAAACGGCAAAGAAATCCCGAAGTATACACAAAATTAAAGATTGTCGTATCCTGCTTGTCCCATGTCGTAGGAATTTGAATTAGCCTCCCAGCACCGCAAGAATCGACCCATTCCGATAAATAACGAAGGAGATATTGCCAAAATAGTGGCATGTGCCGGACAAAGAAGCTGATCGGAGGCCTCCTCTAATTGCGTCGTCTTCACCTCACATTTACCACAAACTGTTTTGACCATATCTCCTTCGTTACTTATCCGATTGGGCCAATTATCGAAGCATCGAAAACCTTATTCGAATACCTACAACTGTATGTGATCAAATCTCGATTATGCATCTGAATTCAAAACTTCCAACCTTAGGTGATTTCCCCTAGGGGTACCCCTAAGTAAAATCACCTAAAAGATTTTCGAAATAAAAGTCTAATTTTTTTATCCAGGATTACACGGTTATTTATTTGTAGTATCCCGTGAGAGTTTTTGTTATTTTCAAGAGTCTATCACATGTAGATCCGTCGAATATATTCCGGAATGTGCCCTTCCTTTTTTTTGAGCCCCCAACATGATTATGGGAACCAAATTTCGATTTTTATTTTCTAAATCTATAGGACTTTGAACAAGCTTTCCAACGCCGCTTGATTCGACCCAATCGGACGAATAACGAAGGAGATATGGCCAAAATAATGGAGGAGGAGGAATTGAGAAACGGCAAAGAAATCCCGAAGTATACACAAAATTAAAGATTGTCGTATCCTGCTTGTCCCATGTCATAGGAATTTGAATTAGCCTCCCAGCACCACAAGAATCGACCCAATCCGATAAATAACGAAGGAGATATTGTCAAAACAGTGGCATGTGCCGGACAAAGAAGCTGATCGGAGGCCTCCTCTAATTGCGTCGTCTTCACCTCACATTTACCACAAACTGTTTTGACCATATCTCCTTCGTTACTTATCCGGTTGGGCCGATTCTCGAAGCATAGAAAACCTTATTCGAAGGCCTACAACTGTATGTGATCAAATCTCGATTATGCATCTGAATTCAAAACTTCCAACTTTAGGTGATTTCCCCTAGGGGTACCCCTAAGTAAAATCACCTAAAAGATTTTCGAAATAAAAGTCCAATTTTTTATCCAGGATTACACGGTTATTTATTTGTAGTATCCCGTGATGAGTTTTTGTTATTTTCAAGAGTCTATCACATGTAGATCCGTCGAATATATTCCGGAATGTGCCCTTCCTTTTTTTTGAGCCCCCAACATGATTATGGGAACCAAATTTCGATTTTTATTTTCTAAATCTATAGGACTTTGAACAAGCTTTCCAACGCCACTTGATTCGACCCAATCGGACGAATAATGAAGGAGATATGACCAAAATAATGGAGTAGGAGGAATTGAGAAACGGCAAAGAAATCCAGAAGTATACACAAAATTAAAGATTATCGTATCCTGCTTGTCCCATGTCGTAGGAATTTGAATTAGCCTCCCAGCACCGTAAAAATCGACCCAATCCGATAAATAACGAAGGAGATATTGCCAAAACAGTGGCATGTGCCGGACAAAGAAGCTGATCGGAGGCCTCCTCTAATTGCGTCGTCTTCACCTCACATTTACCACAAACTGTTTTGACCATATCTCCTTCGTTACTTATCCAGTTGGGCGATTCTCGAAGCATCGAAAACCTATTTCGAAGGCCTACAACTGTATGTGATCAAATCTCGATTATGCATCTGAATTCAAAACTTCCAACTTTAGGTGATTTCCCCTAGGGGTACCCCTAAGTAAAATCACCTAAAAGATTTTCGAAAGAAAAGTCCAATTTTTTATCCAGGATTACGGTTATTTATTTGTAGTATCCCGTGATGAGGTTTTGTTATTTTCAAGAGTCTATCACATGTAGATCCGTCGAATATATCTCGGAATATGCCCTTCCTTTTTTTTGAGCCCCCCAACATGATTATGGGAACCAAATTTCGATTTTTATTTTCTAGATCTATAGGACTTTGAACAAGCTTTCCAACGCCGCTTGATTCGACCCAATCGGACGAATAACGAAGGAGATATGGCCAAAATAATGGAGGAGGAGGAATTGAGAAACGGCAAAGAAATCCCGAAGTATACACAAAATTAAAGATTGTCGTATCCTGCTTGTCCCATGTCGTAGGAATTTGAATTAGCCTCCCAGCACCGCAAGAATCGACCCAATCCGATAAATAACGAAGGAGATATTGTCAAAACAGTGGCATGTGCCGGACAAAGAAGCTGATCGGAGGCCTCCTCTAATTGCGTCGTCTTCACCTCACATTTACCACAAACTGTTTTGACCATATCTCCTTCGTTACTTATCCGATTGGGACGATTCTCGAAGCATCGAAAACCTTATTCGAAGGCCTACAACTGTATGTGATCAAATCTCGATTATGCATCTGAATTCAAAACTTCCAACTTTAGGTGATTTCCCCTAGGGGTACCCCTAAGTAAAATCACCTAAAAGATTTTCGAAATAAAAGTCGATTTTTTATCCGAGATTACGGTTATTTATTTGTAGTATCCGTGATGAGTTTTGTTATTTTCAAGAGTCTATCACATGTAGATCAAGTCGAATATATCCGGAATGTGCCCTTCCTTTTTTTGAGCCCCTGACATGATTACGGGAACCAAATTTCGATTTTTATTTTCTAGATCTATAGGACTTTGAACAAGCTTTCCAACGCCGCTTGATTCGACCCAATCGGACGAATAACGAAGGAGATATGGCCAAAATAATGGAGGAGGAGGAATTGAGAAACGGCAAAGAAATCCCGAAGTATACACAAAATTAAAGATTGTCGTATCCTGCTTGTCCCATGTCGTAGGAATTTGAATTAGCCTCCCAGCACCGCAAGAATCGACCCAATCCGATAAATAACGAAGGAGATATTGCCAAAACAGTGGCATGTGCCGGACAAAGAAGCTGATCGGAGGCCTCCTCTAATTGCGTCGTCTTCACCTCACATTTACCACAAACTGTTTTGACCATATCTCCTTCGTTACTTATCCGATTGGGCCGATTCTCGAAGCATCGAAAACCTTATTCGAAGGCCTACAACTGTATGTGATCAAATCTCGATTATGCATCTGAATTCAAAACTTCCAACTTTAGGTGATTTCCCCTAGGGGTACCCCTAAGTAAAATCACCTAAAAGATTTTCGAAATAAAAGTCCAATTTTTTATCCAGGATTAGTCTGTTATTTATTTGTTGTATCCGTGATGAGTTTTTGTTATTTTCAAGAGTCTATCACATGTAGATCCGTCGAATATATCCCGGAATGTGCCCTTCCTTTTTTTTGAGCCCCCAACATGATTATGGGAACCAAATTTCGATTTTTATTTTCTAGATCTATAGGACTTTGAACAAGCTTTCCAACGCCGCTTGATTCGACCCAATCGGACGAATAACGAAGGAGATATGGCCAAAATAATGGAGGAGGAGGAATTGAGAAACGGCAAAGAAATCCCGAAGTATACACAAAATTAAAGATTGTCGTATCCTGCTTGTCCCATGTCGTAGGAATTTGAATTAGCCTCCCAGCACCGCAAGAATCGACCCAATCCGATAAATAACGAAGGAGATATTGTCAAAACAGTGGCATGTGCCGGACAAAGAAGCTGATCGGAGGCCTCCTCTAATTGCGTCGTCTTCACCTCACATTTACCACAAACTGTTTTGACCATATCTCATTCGTTACTTATCCGATTGGGCCGATTCTCGAAGCATCGAAAACCTTATTCGAAGGCCTACAACTGTATGTGATCAAATCTCGATTATGCATCTCAATTCAAAACTTCCAACTTTAGGTGATTTCCCCTAGGGGTACCCCTAAGTAAAATCACCTAAAATATTTTCGAAATAAAAGTCTATTTTTTTATCCAGGATTACGGTTATTTATTTCAAGTATCCTGTGATGAGTATATGTTATTTTCAAGAGTCTATCACATGTAGATCCGTCGAATATATTCCGGAATGTGCCCTTCCTTTTTTTTGAGCCCCCAACATGATTATGGGAACCAAATTTCGATTTTTATTTTCTAAATCTATAGGACTTTGAACAAGCTTTCCAACGCCGCTTGATTCGACCCAATCGGACGAATAACGAAGGAGATATGGCCAAAATAATGGAGGAGGAAAAATTGAGAAACGGCAAAGAAATCCCGAAGTATACACAAAATTAAAGATTGTCGTATCCTGCTTATCCCATGTCGTAGGAATTTGAATTAGCCTCCCAGCACCGCAAGAATCGACCCAATCCGATAAATAACGAAGGAGATATTGCCAAAACAGTGGCATGTGCCGGACAAAGAAGCTGATCGGAGGCCTCCTCTAATTGCGTCGTCTTCACCTCACATTTACCACAAACTGTTTTGACCATATCTCCTTCGTTACTTATCCGATTGGGCTGATTCTAGAAGCATCGAAAACCTTATTCGAAGGCCTACAACTGTATGTGATCAAATCTCGATTATGCATATGAATTCAAAACTTCCAACTTTAGGTGATTTCCCCTAGAGTACCCCTAAGTAAAATCACCTAAAAGATTTTCGAAATAAAAGTCCAATTTTTTTATCCAGGATTACACGGTTATTTATTTGTAGTATCCCGTGATGAGTTTTTGTTATTTTCAAGAGTCTATCACATGTAGATCCGTCGAATATATCCCGGAATGTGCCCTTCCTTTTTTTTGAGCCCCCCAACATGATTATGGGAACCAAATTTCGATTTTTATTTTCTAAATCTATAGGACTTTGAACAAGCTTTCCAACGCCGCTTGATTCGACCCAATCGGACGAATAACGAAGGAGATATGGCCAAAATAATGGAGGAGGAGGAATTGAGAAACGGCAAAGAAATCCCGAAGTATACACAAAATTAAAGATTGTCGTATCCTGCTTGTCCCATGTCGTAGGAATTTGAATTAGCCTCCCAGCACCGCAAGAATCGACCCAATCCGATAAATAACGAAGGAGATATTGCCAAAACAGTGGCATGTGCCGGACAAAGAAGCTGATCGGAGGCCTCCTCTAATTGCGTCGTCTTCACCTCACATTTACCACAAACTGTTTTGACCATATCTCCTTTGTTACTTATCCGATTGGGCTGATTCTCGAAGCATCGAAAACCTTATTCGAAGGCCTACAACTGTATGTGATCAAATCTCGATTATGCATCTGAATTCAAAACTTCCAACTTTAGGTGATTTCCCCTAGGGGTACCCCTAAGTAAAATCACCTAAAAGATTTTCGAAATAAAAGTCCAATTTTTTTATCCAGGATTACACGGTTATTTATTTGTAGTATCCCGTGATGAGTTTTTGTTATTTTCAAGAGTCTATCACATGTAGATCCGTCGAATATATCCGGAATGTGCCCTTCCTTTTTTGAGCCCCTGACATGATTATGGGAACCAAATTTGATTTTTATTTTCTAGATCTATAGGACTTTGAACAAGCTTTCCAACGCCGCTTGATTCGACCCAATCGGACGAATAACGAAGGAGATATGGCCAAAATAATGGAGGAGGAGGAATTGAGAAAGCGGCAAAGAAATCCGAAGTATACACAAAATTAAAGATTGTCGTATCTGCTTGTCCCATGTCGTAGGAATTTGAATTAGCCTCCCGGCACCGCAAGAATCGACCAATCCGATAAATAACGAAGGAGATATTGCCAAAGCAGTGGCATGTGCCGGACAAAGAAGGCGATCGGAGGCCTCCTCTAATTGCGTCGTCTTCACCTCACATTTACCACAAAGCTGTTTTGACCATATCTCCTTCGTTACTTATCCGATTGGGCGATTCTCGAAGCATCGAAAACCTTATTCGAAGGCCTACAAGCGTATGTGATCAAATCTCGATTATGCATCTGAATTCAAAACTTCCAACTTTAGGTGATTTCCCCTAGGGTACCCCTAAGTAAAATCACCTAAAAGATTTTCGAAATAAAAGTCGATTTTTTATCCGAGATTACGGTTATTTATTTGTAGTATCCGTGATGAGTTTTGTTATTTTCAAGAGTCTATCACATGTAGATCCGTCGAATATATCCGGAATGTGCCCTTCCTTTTTTTGAGCCCCAACATGATTATGGGAACCAAATTTGATTTTTATTTTCTAGATCTATAGGACTTTGAACAAGCTTTCCAACGCCGCTTGATTCGACCCAATCGGACGAATAACTTGAAGGAGATATGGCCAAAATAATGGAGGAGGAGGAATTGAGAAAGCGGCAAAGAAATCCCGAAGTATACACAAAATTAAAGATTGTCGTATCTGCTTGTCCCATGTCGTAGGAATTTGAATTAGCCTCCCGGCACCGCAAGAATCGACCCAATCCGATAAATAACGAAGGAGATATTGCCAAAGCAGTGGCATGTGCCGGACAAAGAAGGCGATCGGAGGCCTCCTCTAATTGCGTCGTCTTCACCTCACATTTACCACAAAGCTGTTTTGACCATATCTCCTTCGTTACTTATCCGATTGGGCGATTCTCGAAGCATCGAAAACCTTATTCGAAGGCCTACAAGCGTATGTGATCAAATCTCGATTATGCATCTGAATTCAAAACTTCCAACTTTAGGTGATTTCCCCAAGGTACCCCTAAGTAAAATCACCTAAAAGATTTTCGAAATAAAAGTCGATTTTTTATCCGAGATTACGGTTATTTATTTGTAGTATCCGTGATGAGTTTTGTTATTTTCAAGAGTCTATCACATGTAGATCCGTCGAATATATCCCGGAATGTGCCCTTCCTTTTTTGAGCCCCTGACATGATTACGGGAACCAAATTTGATTTTTATTTTCTAGATCTATAGGACTTTGAACAAGCTTTCCAACGCCGCTTGATTCGACCCAATCGGACGAATAACGAAGGAGATATGGCCAAAATAATGGAGGAGGAGGAATTGAAAGCGGCAAAGAAATCCCGAAGTATACACAAAATTAAAGATTGTCGTATCTGCTTGTCCCATGTCGTAGGAATTTGAATTAGCCTCCCGGCCACCGCAGAATCGACCCAATCCGATAAATAACGAAGGAGATATTGCCAAAGCAGTGGCATGTGCCGGACAAAGAAGGCGATCGGAGGCCTCCTCTAATTGCGTCGTCTTCACCTCACATTTACCACAAAGCTGTTTTGACCATATCTCCTTCGTTACTTATCCGATTGGGCGATTCTCGAAGCATCGAAAACCTTATTCGAAGGCCTACAAGCGTATGTGATCAAATCTCGATTATGCATCTGAATTCAAAACTTCCAACTTTAGGTGATTTCCCCTAGGGTACCCTAAGTAAAATCACCTAAAAGATTTTCGAAATAAAAGTCGATTTTTTATCGGGATTACGGTTATTTATTTGTAGTATCCGTGATGAGTTTTGTTATTTTCAAGAGTCTATCACATGTAGATCCGTCGAATATATCCGGAATGTGCCCTTCCTTTTTTGAGCCTCCAACATGATTATGGGAACCAAATTTCGATTTTTATTTTCTAGATCTATAGGACTTTGAACAAGCTTTCCAACGCCGCTTGATTCGACCCAATCGGACGAATAACGAAGGAGATATGGCCAAAATAATGGAGGAGGAGGAATTGAGAAACGGCAAAGAAATCCCGAAGTATACACAAAATTAAAGATTGTCGTATCCTGCTTGTCCCATGTCGTAGGAATTTGAATTAGCCTCCCAGCACCGCAAGAATCGACCCAATCCGATAAATAACGAAGGAGATATTGCCAAAACAGTGGCATGTGCCGGACAAAGAAGCTGATCGGAGGCCTCCTCTAATTGCGTCGTCTTCACCTCACATTTACCACAAACTGTTTTGACCATATCTCCTTCGTTACTTATCCGATTGGGCCGATTCTCGAAGCATCGAAAACCTTATTCGAAGGCCTACAACTGTATGTGATCAAATCTCGATTATGCATCTGAATTCAAAACTTCCAACTTTAGGTGATTTCCCCTAGGGGTACCCCTAAGTAAAATCACCTAAAAGATTTTCGAAATAAAAGTCCATTTTTTATCCGAGGATTACGGTTATTTATTTGTAGTATCCGTGATGAGTTTTGTTATTTTCAGAGTCTATCACATGTAGATCCGTCGAATATATCCGGAATGTGCCCTTCCTTTTTTGAGCCCCTGACATGATTACGGGAACCAAATTTGATTTTTATTTTCTAGATCTATAGGACTTTGAACAAGCTTTCCAACGCCGCTTGATTCGACCCAATCGGACGAATAACGAAGGAGATATGGCCAAAATAATGGAGGAGGAGGAATTGAGAAGCGGCAAAGAAATCCGAAGTATACACAAAATTAAAGATTGTCGTATCTGCTTGTCCCATGTCGTAGGAATTTGAATTAGCCTCCCGGCCGCAAGAATCGACCCAATCCGATAAATAACGAAGGAGATATTGCCAAAGCAGTGGCATGTGCCGGACAAAGAAGGCGATCGGAGGCCTCCTCTAATTGCGTCGTCTTCACCTCACATTTACCACAAGCTGTTTTGACCATATCTCCTTCGTTACTTATCCGATTGGGCGATTCTCGAAGCATCGAAAACCTTATTCGAAGGCCTACAAGCGTATGTGATCAAATCTCGATTATGCATCTGAATTCAAAACTTCCAACTTTAGGTGATTTCCCTAGGGTACCCACAAGTAAAATCACCTAAAAGATTTTCGAAATAAAAGTCGATTTTTATCCGAGGATTACGGTTATTTATTTGTAGTATCCGTGATGAGTTTTGTTATTTTCAAGAGTCTATCACATGTAGATCCGTCGAATATATCCGGAATGTGCCCTTCCTTTTTTGAGCCCCTGACATGATTATGGGAACCAAATTTCGATTTTTATTTTCTAGATCTATAGGACTTTGAACAAGCTTTCCAACGCCGCTTGATTCGACCCAATCGGACGAATAACTTGAAGGAGATATGGCCAAAATAATGGAGGAGGACGAATTGAGAAGCGGCAAAGAAATCCCGAAGTATACACAAAATTAAAGATTGTCGTATCCTGCTTGTCCCATGTCGTAGGAATTTGAATTAGCCTCCCGGCACCGCAAGAATCGACCAATCCGATAAATAACGAAGGAGATATTGCCAAAGCAGTGGCATGTGCCGGACAAAGAAGGCGATCGGAGGCCTCCTCTAATTGCGTCGTCTTCACCTCACATTTACCACAAACTGTTTTGACCATATCTCCTTCGTTACTTATCCGATTGGGCCGATTCTCGAAGCATCGAAAACCTTATTCGAAGGCCTACAACTGTATGTGATCAAATCTCGATTATGCATCTGAATTCAAAACTTCCAACTTTAGGTGATTTCCCCTAGGGGTACCCCTAAGTAAAATCACCTAAAAGATTTTCGAAATAAAAGTCCAATTTTTTATCCATAATTACACAGTTATTTATTTGTAGTATCCCGTGATGAGTTTTTGTTATTTTCAAGAGTCTATCACATGTAGATCCGTCGAATATATCCCGAAATGTGCCCTTCCTTTTTTTGAGCCCCCCAACATGATTACGGGAACCAAATTTCGATTTTTATTTTCTAGATCTATAGGACTTTGAACAAGCTTTCCAACGCCGCTTGATTCGACCCAATCGGACGAATAACGAAGGAGATATGGCCAAAATAATGGAGGAGGAGGAATTGAGAAACGGCAAAGAAATCCCGAAGTATACACAAAATTAAAGATTGTCGTATCCTGCTTGTCCCATGTCGTAGGAATTTGAATTAGCCTCCCAGCACCGCAAGAATCGACCCAATCCGATAAATAACGAAGGAGATATTGCCAAAACAGTGGCATGTGCCGGACAAAGAAGCTGATCGGAGGCCTCCTCTAATTGCGTCGTCTTCACCTCACATTTACCACAAACTGTTTTGACCATATCTCCTTCGTTACTTATCCGATTGGGCGATTCTCGAAGCATCGAAAACCTTATTCGAAGGCCTACAAGCGTATGTGATCAAATCTCGATTATGCATCTGAATTCAAAACTTCCAACTTTAGGTGATTTCCCTAGGGGTACCCCTAAGTAAAATCACCTAAAAGATTTTCGAAATAAAAGTCGATTTTTTATCCGAGGATTACGGTTATTTATTTGTAGTATCCGTGATGAGTTTTGTTATTTTCAAGAGTCTATCACATGTAGATCCGTCGAATATATATCGGAATGTGCCCTTCCTTTTTTTTGAGCCCCCCAACATGATTATGGGAACCAAATTTCGATTTTTATTTTCTAGATCTATAGGACTTTGAACAAGCTTTCCAACGCCGCTTGATTCGACCCAATCGGACGAATAACGAAGGAGATATGGCCAAAATAATGGAGGAGGAGGAATTGAGAAACGGCAAAGAAATCCCGAAGTATACACAAAATTAAAGATTGTCGTATCCTGCTTGTCCCATGTCGTAGGAATTTGAATTAGCCTCCCAGCACCGCAAGAATCGACCCAATCCGATAAATAACGAAGGAGATATTGCCAAAACAGTGGCATGTGCCGGACAAAGAAGCTGATCGGAGGCCTCCTCTAATTGCGTCGTCTTCACCTCACATTTACCACAAACTGTTTTGACCATATCTCCTTCGTTACTTATCCAGTTGGGCCGATTCTCGAAGCATCGAAAACCTTATTCGAAGGCCTACAACTGTATGTGATCAAATCTCGATTATGCATCTGAATTCAAAACTTCCAACTTTAGGTGATTTCCCCTAGGGGTACCCCTAAGTAAAATCACCTAAAAGATTTTCGAAATAAAAGTCCAATTTTTTTATCCAGGATTACACGGTTATTTATTTGTAGTATCCCGTGATGAGTTTTTGTTATTTTCAAGAGTCTATCACATGTAGATCCGTCGAATATATCTCAGAATGTGCCTTTCCTTTTTTTTGAGCCCCCCCAACGTGATTATGGGAACCAAATTTCGATTTTTATTTTCTAGATCTATAGGACTTTGAAAAAGCTTTCCAACACCGCTTTATTCGACCCAATCGGACGAATAACGAAGGAGATATGGCCAAAATAATGGAGGAAGAGGAATTGAGAATCGGCAAAGAAATCCCGAAGTATACACAAACTTAAAGATTGTCGTATCCTGCTTGTTCCATATCGTAGGAATTTGAATTAGCCTCCCAGCACCGCAAGAATCAACCAAATCCGATAAATAACGAAGGAGATATTGCCAAAACAGTGGCATGTGCCGGACAAAGAAGCTGATCGGAGGCCTCCTCTAATTGCGTCGTCTTCACCTCACATTTACCACAAACCGTTTTGACCATATCTCCTTCGTTACTTATCCGATTGGGCCGATTCTCGAAGCATCGAAAACCTTATTCGAAGGCCTACAACTGTATGTGATCAAATCTCGATTATGCATCTGAATTCAAAACTTCCAACTTTAGGTGATTTCCCCAAGGGTACCTAAGTAAAATCACCTAAAAGATTTTCGAAATAAAAGTCGATTTTTTATCCGAGGATTACGGTTATTTATTTGTAGTATCCGTGATGAGTTTTGTTATTTTCAAGAGTCTATCACATGTAGATCCGTCGAATATATCCGGAATGTGCCCTTCCCTTTTTTGAGCCCCCAACATGATTACGGGAACCAAATTTGATTTTTATTTTCTAGATCTATAGGACTTTGAACAAGCTTTCCAACGCAGCTTGATTAGACCCTATCTGTCGAATTACGTAGGAGATATGGCCAAAATAATGGAGGAGGAGGAATTGAGAAGCGGCAAAGAAATCCCGAAGTATACACAAAATTAAAGATTGTCGTATCTGCTTGTCCCATGTCGTAGGAATTTGAATTAGCCTCCCGGCACCGCAAGAATCGACCCAATCCGATAAATAACGAAGGAGATATTGCCAAAGCAGTGGCATGTGCCGGACAAAGAAGGCGATCGGAGGCCTCCTCTAATTGCGTCGTCTTCACCTCACATTTACCACAAGCTGTTTTGACCATATCTCCTTCGTTACTTATCCGATTGGGCGATTCTCGAAGCATCGAAAACCTTATTCGAAGGCCTACAAGCGTATGTGATCAAATCTCGATTATGCATCTGAATTCAAAACTTCCAACTTTAGGTGATTTCCCCAGGGTACCCTAAGTAAAATCACCTAAAAGATTTCGAAATAAAAGTCGATTTTTTTATCCAGGATTACACGGTTATTTATTTGTAGTATCCGTGATGAGTTTTGTTATTTTCAAGAGTCTATCACATGTAGATCCGTCGAATATATCCGGAATGTGCCCTTCCTTTTTTTGAGCCCCAACATGATTACGGGAACCAAATTTCGATTTTTATTTTATAGATGTATAGGACTTTGAACAAGCTTTCCAACGCCGCTTGATTCGACCCAATCGGACGAATAACGAAGGAGATATGGCCAAAATAATGGAGGAGGAGGAATTGAGAAACGGAAAAGAAATCCCGAAGTATACACAAAATTAAAGATTGTCGTATCCTTCTTGTCCCATGTCGTAGGAATTTGAATTAGCCTCCCAGCACCGCAAGAATCGACCCAATCCGATAAATAACGAAGGAGATATTACCAAAACAGTGGCATGTGCCGGACAAAGAAGGCGATCGGAGGCCTCCTCTAATTGCGTCGTCTTCAC
The DNA here is from genome assembly GCA_033398695.1 of Orobanche coerulescens. Classification (NCBI taxonomy): domain Eukaryota; kingdom Viridiplantae; phylum Streptophyta; class Magnoliopsida; order Lamiales; family Orobanchaceae; genus Orobanche; species Orobanche coerulescens. Next base: position 28,554,913 of record CM065804.1, read on the forward strand.
CTCACATTTACCACAAACTGTTTTGACCATATCTCCTTCGTTACTTATCCGATTGGGCGATTCTCGAAGCATCGAAAACCTTATTCGAAGGCCTACAAGCGTATGTGATCAAATCTCGATTATGCATCTGAATTCAAAACTTCCAACTTTAGGTGATTTCCCCTAGGGGTACCCCTAAGTAAAATCACCTAAAAGATTTTCGAAATAAAAGTCGAATTTTTTATCGAGGATTACGGTTATTTATTTGTAGTATCCCGTGATGAGTTTTGTTATTTTCAAGAGTCTATCACATGTAGATCCGTCGAATATATCCGGAATGTGCCCTTCCTTTTTTGAGCCCCAACATGATTAAGTGAACCAAATTTCGATTTTTATTTTCTAGATCTATAGGACTTTGAAAAAGCTTTCCAACGCCGCTTTATTCGACCCAATCGGACGAATAACGAAGGAGATATGGCCAAAATAATGGAGGAGGAGGAATTGAGAATCGGCAAAGAAATCCCGAAGTATACACAAACTTAAAGATTGTCGTATCCTGCTTGGTTCATATCGTAGGAATTTGAATTAGCCTCCCGGCCGCAAGAATCGACCCAATCCGATAAATAACGAAGGAGATATTGCCAAAAGCAGTGGCATGTGCCGGACAAAGAAGGCGATCGGAGGCCTCCTCTAATTGCGTCGTCTTCACCTCACATTTACCACAAGCTGTTTTGACCATATCTCCTTCGTTACTTATCCGATTGGGCGATTCTCGAAGCATCGAAAACCTTATTCGAAGGCCTACAAGCTGTATGTGATCAAATCTCGATTATGCATCTGAATTCAAAACTTCCAACTTTAGGTGATTTCCCACAGGGTACCCACTAAGTAAAATCACCTAAAAGATTTCGAAATAAAAGTCGATTTTTTTATCCGAGGATTACACGGTTATTTATTTGTAGTATCCGTGATGAGTTTTGTTATTTTCAGAGTCTATCACATGTAGATCCGTCGAATATATCCGGAATGTGCCCTTCCTTTTTTGAGCCCCCTGACATGATTACGGGAACCAAATTTGATTTTTATTTTCTAGATCTATAGGACTTTGAACAAGCTTTCCAACGCCGCTTGATTCGACCCAATCGGACGAATAACGAAGGAGATATGGCCAAAATAATGGAGGAGGAGGAATTGAGAAAGCGGCAAAGAAATCCCGAAGTATACACAAAATTAAAGATTGTCGTATCTGCTTGTCCCATGTCGTAGGAATTTGAATTAGCCTCCCGGCCGCAAGAATCGACCCAATCCGATAAATAACGAAGGAGATATTGCCAAAAGCAGTGGCATGTGCCGGACAAAGAAGGCGATCGGAGGCCTCCTCTAATTGCGTCGTCTTCACCTCACATTTACCACAAGCTGTTTTGACCATATCTCCTTCGTTACTTATCGATTGGGCGATTCTCGAAGCATCGAAAACCTTATTCGAAGGCTACAAGCGTATGTGATCAAATCTCGATTATGCATCTGAATTCAAAACTTCCAACTTTAGGTGATTTCCCCAAGGGTACCCTAAGTAAAATCACCTAAAAGATTTTCGAAATAAAAGTCAATTTTTTATCCGAGATTACGGTTATTTATTTGTAGTATCCGTGATGAGTTTTGTTATTTTCAAGAGTCTATCACATGTAGATCCGTCGAATATATCCGGAATGTGCCCTTCCTTTTTTGAGCCCCTGACATGATTACGGGAACCAAATTTGATTTTTATTTTCTAGATCTATAGGACTTTGAACAAGCTTTCCAACGCCGCTTGATTCGACCCAATCGGACGAATAACGAAGGAGATATGGCCAAAATAATGGAGGAGGAGGAATTGAGAAAGCGGCAAAGAAATCCCGAAGTATACACAAAATTAAAGATTGTCGTATCTGCTTGTCCCATGTCGTAGGAATTTGAATTAGCCTCCCGGCACCGCAAGAATCGACCCAATCCGATAAATAACGAAGGAGATATTGCCAAAGCAGTGGCATGTGCCGGACAAAGAAGGCGATCGGAGGCCTCCTCTAATTGCGTCGTCTTCACCTCACATTTACCACAAGCTGTTTTGACCATATCTCCTTCGTTACTTATCCGATTGGGCGATTCTCGAAGCATCGAAAACCTTATTCGAAGGCCTACAAGCGTATGTGATCAAATCTCGATTATGCATCTGAATTCAAAACTTCCAACTTTAGGTGATTTCCCCTAGGGTACCCTAAGTAAAATCACCTAAAAGATTTCGAAATAAAAGTCGATTTTTTATCCGAGGATTACGGTTATTTATTTGTAGTATCCGTGATGAGTTTTGTTATTTTCAAGAGTCTAACACATGTAGATCCGTCGAATATATCCGGAATGTGCCCTTCCTTTTTTGAGCCCCTGACATGATTACGGGAACCAAATTTTAATTTTTATTTTCTAGATCTATAGGACTTTGAACAAGCTTTCCAACGCCGCTTGATTCGACCCAATCGGACGAATAACGAAGGAGATATGGCCAAAATAATGGAGGAGGAGGAATTGAGAAACGGCAAAGAAATCCCGAAGTATACACAAAATTAAAGATTGTCGTATCCTGCTTGTCCCATGTCGTAGGAATTTGAATTAGCCTCCCAGCACCGCAAGAATCGACCCAATCCGATAAATAACGAAGGAGATATTGTCAAAACAGTGGCATGTGCCGGACAAAGAAGCTGATCGGAGGCCTCCTCTAATTGCGTCGTCTTCACCTCACATTTACCACAAACTGTTTTGACCATATCTCCTTTGTTACTTATCCAATTGGGTCGATTCTAGAAGTATCGAAAACCTTATTCGAAGGCCTACAACTGTATGTGACCAAATCTCGATTATGCATCTAAATTCAAAACTTCCAACTTTAGGTGATCTCCCTAGTGGTACCCCTAAGTAAAATCACCTAAAAGATTTTCGAAATAAAAGTCCAATTTTTTTATCCAGAATTACACAGTTATTTATTTGTAGTATCTTGTGATGAGGTTTTATTATTTTCAAGAGTCTATCACATGTAGATCCGTCGAATATATCCCGGAATGTGCCCTTCCTTTTTTTGAGCCCCCCACCATGATTACGGGAATCAAATTTCGATTTTTATTTTCTAGATATATAGGACTTTGAACAAGCTTTCCAACGCCGCTTGATTCGACCCAATCGGACGAATAACGAAGGAGATATGGCCAAAATAATGGAGGAGGAGGAATTGAGAAACGGCAAAGAAATCCCGAAGTATACACAAAATTAAAGATTGTCGTATCCTGCTTGTCCCATGTCGTAGGAATTTGAATTAGCCTCCCAGCACCGCAAGAATCGACCCAATCCGATAAATAACGAAGGAGATATTGCCAAAGCAGTGGCATGTGCCGGACAAAGAAGGCGATCGGAGGCCTCCTCTAATTGCGTCGTCTTCACCTCACATTTACCACAAACTGTTTTGACCATATCTCCTTCGTTACTTATCCGATTGGGCTGATTCTCGAAGCATCGAAAACCTTATTCGAAGGCCTACAACTGTATGTGATCAAATCTCGATTATGCATCTGAATTCAAAACTTCCAACTTTAGGTGATTTCCCCTAGGGGTACCCCTAAGTAAAATCACCTAAAAGATTTTCGAAATAAAAGTCCAATTTTTTATCCGAGGATTACGGTTATTTATTTGTAGTATCCCGTGATGAGTTTTTGTTATTTTCAAGAGTCTATCACATGTAGATCCGTCGAATATATCCCGGAATGTGCCCTTCCTTTTTTTTGAGCCCCCCAACATGATTACGGGAACCAAATTTCGATTTTTATTTTCTAGATCTATAGGACTTTGAACAAGCTTTCCAACGCCGCTTGATTCGACCCAATCGGACGAATAACGAAGGAGATATGGCCAAAATAATGGAGGAGGAAGAATTGAGAAACGGCAAAGAAATCCCGAAGTATACACAAAATTAAAGATTGTCGTATCCTGCTTGTCCCATGTCGTAGGAATTTGAATTAGCCTCCCAGCACCGCAAGAATCGACCCAATCCGATAAATAACGAAGGAGATATTGCCAAAACAGTGGCATGTGCCGGACAAAGAAGCTGATCGGAGGCCTCCTCTAATTGCGTCGTCTTCACCTCACATTTACCACAAACTGTTTTGACCATATCTCCTTCGTTACTTATCCGATTGGGCGATTCTCGAAGCATCGAAAACCTTATTCGAAGGCCTACAACTGTATGTGATCAAATCTCGATTATGCATCTGAATTCAAAACTTCCAACTTTAGGTGATTTCCCCTAGGGGTACCCCTAAGTAAAATCACCTAAACGATTTTCGAAATAAAAGTCCACTTTTTTTATCCAGGATTACACGGTTATTTATTTGTATTATACCGTGATGAGTTATTGTTATTTTCAAGAGTCTATAACAAGTAAATCCGTCGAATATATCCCGGAATGTGCCCTTCCTTTTTTGAGCCCCTGACATGATTACGGGAACCAAATTTCGATTTTTATTTTCTAGATCTATATGACTTTGAACAAGCTTTCATAAGACTCTAGTTTAGAAACAATCGGATGAATAACTAAGGAGATATTGCCTATATAATGGATGAGGAGGAATTGAGAATCGGCAAAGAAATCCCGAAGTATAGACAAAATTAAAGATTGTCGTATCTGCTTGTCCCATGTCGTAGGAATTTGAATTAGCCTCCCGGCACCGCAAGAATCGACCCAATCCGATAAATAACGAAGGAGATATTGCCAAAACAGTGGCATGTGCCGGACAAAGAAGTTGATCGGAGGCCTCCTCTAATTGCGTCGTCTTCACCTCACATTTACCACAAACTGTTTTGACCATATCTCCTTCGTTACTTATCCGATTGGGCTGATTCTCGAAGCATCGAAAACCTTATTCGAAGGCCTACAACTGTATGTGATCAAATCTCGATTATGCATCTGAATTCAAAACTTCCAACTTTAGGTGATTTCCCCAAGGGGTACCCCTAAGTAAAATCACGTAAAAGATTTTCGAAATAAAAGTCTAATTTTTTTATCCAGAATTACACGGTTATTTATTTGTAGTATCCCGTGATGAGTTTTTGTTATTTTCAAGAGTCTATCACATGTAGATCCATCGAATATATCCCGGAATGTGCCCTTCCTTTTTTTTGAGCCCCCAACATGATTACGGGAACCAAATTTCGATTTTTATTTTCTAGATCTATAGGACTTTGAACAAGCTTTCCAACGCCGCTTGATTCGACCCAATCGGACGAATAACGAAGGAGATATGGCCAAAATAATCGAGGAGGAGGAATTGAGAAACAACAAAGAAATCCCGAAGTATATACAAAATGAAATATTGTCGTATCCTGCTTGTCCCATGTCGTAGGAATTTGAATTAGCCTCCCGGCACCGCAAGAATCGACCCAATCCGATAAATAACGAAGGAGATATTGCCAAAGCAGTGGCATGTGCCGGACAAAGAAGGCGATCGGAGGCCTCCTCTAATTGCGTCGTCTTCACCTCACATTTACCACAAACTTTTTTGACCATATCTCCTTTGTTACTTATCCGATTGGGCCGATTCTCGAAGCATCGAAAACCTTATTTGAAGGCCTACAACTGTATGTGATCAAATCTCGATTATGCATCTGAATTCAAAACTTCCAACTTTAGGTGATTTCCCAAGGGTACCCTAAGTAAAATCACCTAAAAGATTTCGAAATAAAAGTCAATTTTTTATCCGAGGATTACGGTTATTTATTTGTAGTATCCGTGATGAGTTTTGTTATTTTCAAGAGTCTATCACATGTAGATCCGTCGAATATATCCGGAATGTGCCCTTCCTTTTTTGAGCCCCTGACATGATTACGGGAACCAAATTTCGATTTTTATTTTCTAGATCTATAGGACTTTGAACAAGCTTTCCAACGCCGCTTGATTCGACCCAATCGGACGAATAACGAAGGAGATATGGCCAAAATAATGGAGGAGGAGGAATTGAGAAAGCGGCAAAGAAATCCGAAGTATACACAAAATTAAAGATTGTCGTATCTGCTTGTCCCATGTCGTAGGAATTTGAATTAGCCTCCCGGCCACGCAAGAATCGACCCAATCCGATAAATAACGAAGGAGATATTGCCAAAGCGATGGCATGTGCCGGACAAAGAAGGCGATCGGAGGCCTCCTCTAATTGCGTCGTCTTCACCTCACATTTACCACAAAGCTGTTTTGACCATATCTCCTTCGTTACTTATCCGATTGGGCGATTCTCGAAGCATCGAAAACCTTATTCGAAGGCCTACAAGCGTATGTGATCAAATCTCGATTATGCATCTGAATTCAAAACTTCCAACTTTAGGTGATTTCCCAAGGGTACCCCTAAGTAAAATCACCTAAAAGATTTCGAAATAAAAGTCGATTTTTTATCCGAGGATTACGGTTATTTATTTGTAGTATCCGTGATGAGTTTTGTTATTTTCAAGAGTCTATCACATGTAGATCCGTCGAATATATCCGGAATGTGCCCTTCCTTTTTTTGAGCCCCCAACATGATTACGGGAACCAAATTTGATTTTTATTTTCTAGATCTATAGGACTTTGAACAAGCTTTCCAACGCAGCTTGATTCGACCCAATCGGACGAATAACTTGAAGGAGATATGGCCAAAATAATGGAGGAGGAGGAATTGAGAAAGCGGCAAAGAAATCCGAAGTATACACAAAATTAAAGATTGTCGTATCTGCTTGTCCCATGTCGTAGGAATTTGAATTAGCCTCCCGGCCACAAGAATCGACCCAATCCGATAAATAACGAAGGAGATATTGCCAAAGCAGTGGCATGTGCCGGACAAAGAAGGCGATCGGAGGCCTCCTCTAATTGCGTCGTCTTCACCTCACATTTACCACAAGCTGTTTTGACCATATCTCCTTCGTTACTTATCCGATTGGGCGATTCTCGAAGCATCGAAAACCTTATTCGAAGGCCTACAAGCGTATGTGATCAAATCTCGATTATGCATCTGAATTCAAAACTTCCAACTTTAGGTGATTTCCCCAGGGGTACCCCTAAGTAAAATCACCTAAAAGATTTTGAAATAAAAGTCGATTTTTTTATCCGAGATTACACGGTTATTTATTTGTAGTATCCGTGATGAGTTTTGTTATTTTCAAGAGTCTATCACATGTAGATCCGTCGAATATATCCCGGAATGTGCCCTTCCTTTTTTGAGCCCCTGACATGATTACGGGAACCAAATTTCGATTTTTATTTTCTAGATCTATAGGACTTTGAACAAGCTTTCCAACGCCGCTTGATTCGACCCAATCGGACGAATAACTTGAAGGAGATATGGCCAAAATAATGGAGGAGGAGGAATTGAGAAGCGGCAAAGAAATCCCGAAGTATACACAAAATTAAAGATTGTCGTATCTGCTTGTCCCATGTCGTAGGAATTTGAATTAGCCTCCCGGCACCAAGAATCGACCCAATCCGATAAATAACGAAGGAGATATTGCCAAAGCAGTGGCATGTGCCGGACAAAGAAGGCGATCGGAGGCCTCCTCTAATTGCGTCGTCTTCACCTCACATTTACCACAAACTGTTTTGACCATATCTCCTTCGTTACTTATCCAGTTGGGCGATTCTCGAAGCATCGAAAACCTTATTCGAAGGCCTACAACTGTATGTGATCAAATCTCGATTATGCATCTGAATTCAAAACTTCCAACTTTAGGTGATTTCCCCTAGGGGTACCCCTAAGTAAAATCACCTAAAAGATTTTCGAAATAAAAGTCGATTTTTTTATCGAGGATTACGGTTATTTATTTGTAGTATCCGTGATGAGTTTTGTTATTTTCAAGAGTCTATCACATGTAGATCCGTCGAATATATCCGGAATGTGCCCTTCCTTTTTTGAGCCCCTGACGTGATTATGGGAACCAAATTTCGATTTTTATTTTCTAGATCTATAGGACTTTGAAAAAGCTTTCCAACACCGCTTTATTCGACCCAATCGGACGAATAACGAAGGAGATATGGCCAAAATAATGGAGGAAGAGGAATTGAGAATCGGCAAAGAAATCCCGAAGTATACACAAAATTAAAGATTGTCGTATCCTGCTTGTCCCATGTCGTAGGAATTTGAATTAGCCTCCGGCACCGCAAGAATCGACCCAATCCGATAAATAACGAAGGAGATATTGCCAAAGCAGTGGCATGTGCCGGACAAAGAAGGCGATCGGAGGCCTCCTCTAATTGCGTCGTCTTCACCTCACATTTACCACAAACTGTTTTGACCATATCTCCTTCGTTACTTATCCGATTGGGCGATTCTCGAAGCATCGAAAACCTTATTCGAAGGCTACAAGCGTATGTGATCAAATCTCGATTATGCATCTGAATTCAAAACTTCCAACTTTAGGTGATTTCCCCCAAGGTACCCCTAAGTAAAATCACCTAAAAGATTTTCGAAATAAAAGTCGATTTTTTTATCGAGGATTACGGTTATTTATTTGTAGTATCCGTGATGAGTTTTGTTATTTTCAAGAGTCTATCACATGTAGATCCGTCGAATATATCCGGAATGTGCCCTTCCTTTTTTTGAGCCCCCAACATGATTACGGGAACCAAATTTGATTTTTATTTTCTAGATCTATAGGACTTTGAACAAGCTTTCCAACGCCGCTTGATTCGACCCAATCGGACGAATAACTTGAAGGAGATATGGCCAAAATAATGGAGGAGGAGGAATTGAGAAGCGGCAAAGAAATCCCGAAGTATACACAAAATTAAAGATTGTCGTATCTGCTTGTCCCATGTCGTAGGAATTTGAATTAGCCTCGGCACCGCAAGAATCGACCCAATCCGATAAATAACGAAGGAGATATTGCCAAAGCAGTGGCATGTGCCGGACAAAGAAGGCGATCGGAGGCCTCCTCTAATTGCGTCGTCTTCACCTCACATTTACCACAAACTGTTTTGACCATATCTCCTTCGTTACTTATCCGATTGGGCGATTCTCGAAGCATCGAAAACCTTATTCGAAGGCCTACAAGCGTATGTGATCAAATCTCGATTATGCATCTGAATTCAAAACTTCCAACTTTAGGTGATTTCCCTAGGGGTACCCCTAAGTAAAATCACCTAAAAGATTTTCGAAATAAAAGTCGAATTTTTTATCCGGGATTACGGTTATTTATTTGTAGTATCCCGTGATGAGTTTTGTTATTTTCAAGAGTCTATCACATGTAGATCCGTCGAATATATCCGGAATGTGCCCTTCCTTTTTTGAGCCCCAACATGATTATGGGAACCAAATTTCGATTTTTATTTTCTAGATCTATAGGACTTTGAACAAGCTTTCCAACGCCGCTTGATTCGACCCAATCGGACGAATAACTTGAAGGAGATATGGCCAAAATAATGGAGGAGGAGGAATTGAGAAACGGCAAAGAAATCCCGAAGTATACACAAAATTAAAGATTGTCGTATCCTGCTTGTCCCATGTCGTAGGAATTTGAATTAGCCTCCCAGCACCGCAAGAATCGACCCAATCCGATAAATAACGAAGGAGATATTGCCAAAACAGTGGCATGTGCCGGACAAAGAAGCTGATCGGAGGCCTCCTCTAATTGCGTAGTCTTCACCTCACATTTACCACAAACTGTTTTGACCATATCTCCTTCGTTACTTATCCGATTGGGCTGATTCTCGAAGCATCGAAAACCTTATTCGAAGGCCTACAACTGTATGTGATCAAATCTCGATTATGCATCTGAATTCAAAACTTCCAACTTTAGGTGATTTCCCCTAGGGGTACCCCTAAGTAAAATCACCTAAAAGATTTTCGAAATAAAAGTCCATTTTTTTTTATCCAGGATTACACGGTTATTTATTTGTAGTATCCCGTGATGAGTTTTTGTTATTTTCAAGAGTCTATCACGTGTAGATCCGTCGAATATATCCCGGAATGTGCCCTTCCTTTATTTTGAGCCCCCCAACATGATTACGGGAACCAAATTTCGATTTTTATTTTCTAGATCTATAGGACTTTGAACAAGCTTTCCAACGCCGCTTGATTCGACCCAATCGGACGAATAACGAAGGAGATATGGCCAAAATAATCGAGGAGGAGGAATTGAGAAACAACAAAGAAATCCCTAAGTATACACAAAATTTATGATTGTCGTATCCTTCTTGTCCCATGTCTTAGGAATTTTAATTAGCCTCCCAGCCCAGAAAAAATCGACCCAATCCGATAAATAACGAAGGAGATATTGCCAAAGCAGTGGCATGTGCCGGACAAAGAAGGCGATCGGAGGCCTCCTCTAATTGCGTCGTCTTCACCTCACATTTACCACAAGCTGTTTTGACCATATCTCCTTCGTTACTTATCCGATTGGGCGATTCTCGAAGCATCGAAAACCTTATTCGAAGGCCTACAACTGTATGTGATCAAATCTCGATTATGCATCTGAATTCAAAACTTCCAACTTTCGGTGATTTCCCCTAGGGGTACCCCTAAGTAAAATCACCTAAAAGATTTTCGAAATAAAAGTCGATTTTTTATCCAGGATTACACGGTTATTTATTTGTAGTATCCGTGATGAGTTTTGTTATTTTCAAGAGTCTATCACATGTAGATCCGTCGAATATATCCGGAATGTGCCCTTCCTTTTTTGAGCCCCAACATGATTATGGGAACCAAATTTCGATTTTTATTTTCTAGATCTATAGGACTTTGAACAAGCTTTCCAACGCCGCTTGATTCGACCCAATCGGACGAATAACGAAGGAGATATGGCCAAAATAATGGAGGAGGAGGAATTGAGAAGCGGCAAAGAAATCCGAAGTATACACAAAATTAAAGATTGTCGTATCCTGCTTGTCCCATGTCGTAGGAATTTGAATTAGCCTCCCGGCACCGCAAGAATCGACCCAATCCGATAAATAACGAAGGAGATATTGCCAAAGCAGTGGCATGTGCCGGACAAAGAAGGCGATCGGAGGCCTCCTCTAATTGCGTCGTCTTCACCTCACATTTACCACAAACTGTTTTGACCATATCTCCTTCGTTACTTATCCGATTGGGCGATTCTCGAAGCATCGAAAACCTTATTCGAAGGCCTACAAGCGTATGTGATCAAATCTCGATTATGCATCTGAATTCAAAACTTCCAACTTTAGGTGATTTCCCCAGGGTACCCTAAGTAAAATCACCTAAAAGATTTTCGAAATAAAAGTCGATTTTTTTATCCGAGATTACGGTTATTTATTTGTAGTATCCGTGATGAGTTTTGTTATTTTCAAGAGTCTATCACATGTAGATCCGTCGAATATATCCGGAATGTGCCCTTCCTTTTTTGAGCCCCAAAATGATTACGGGAACCAAATTTCGATTTTTATTTTCTAGATCTATCGGACTTTGAACAAGCTTTCCAACGCTGCTTGATTCAACCCAATCGGATGAATAACGAAGGAGATATGACCAAAATAATGGAGTAGGAGGAATTGAGAAAGCGGCAAAGAAATCCCGAAGTATACACAAAATTAAAGATTGTCGTATCTGCTTGTCCCATGTCGTAGGAATTTGAATTAGCCTCCCGGCACCGCAAGAATCGACTCAATCCGATAAATAACGAAGGAGATATTGCCAAAACAGTGGCATGTGCCGGACAAAGAAGCTCATCGGAGGCCTCCTCTAATTGCGTCGTCTTCACCTCACATTTACCACTAACTGTTTTGACCATATCTCCTTCGTTACTTATCCGATTGGGCCGATTCTCGAAGCATCGAAAACCTTATTCGAAGGCCTACAACTGTATGTGATCAAATCTCGATTATGCATCTGAATTCAAAACTTCCAACTTTAGGTGATTTCCCCTAGGGGTACCTCTAAGTAAAATCACCTAAAAGATTTTCGAAATAAAAGTCCAATTTTTTTATCCAGGATTACACGGTTATTTATTTGTAGTATCCCGTGATGAGTTTTTGTTATTTTCAAGAGTCTATCACATGTAGATCCGTCGAATATATCCCGGAATGTGCCCTTCCTTTTTTTGAGCCCCCCAACATGATTACGGGAACCAAATTTCGATTTTTATTTTCTAGATCTATAGGACTTTGAACAATCTTTCCAACGCCACTTGATTCGACCCAATCGGACGAATAACGAAGGAGATATGGCCAAAATAATGGAGGAGGAGGAATTGAGAAACGGCAAAGAAATCCCAAAGTATACACAAAATTAAAGATTGTCGTATCCTGCTTGTCCCATGTCGTAGGAATTTGAATTAGCCTCCCAGCATCGCAATAATCGACTCAATCCGATAAATAACAACGGAGATATTGCCAAAACAGTGGCATGTGCCGGACAAAGAAGCTGATCGGAGGCCTCCTCTAATTGCGTCGTCTTCAACTCACATTTACCACAAACTGTTTTGACCATATCTCCTTCGTTACTTATCCGGTTGGGCCGATTCTCGAAGCATAGAAAACCTTATTCGAAGGCCTACAACTGTATGTGATCAAATCTCGATTATGCATCTGAATTCAAAACTTCCAACTTTAGGTGATTTCCCCTAGGGGTACCCCTCAGTAAAATCACCTAAAAGATTTTCGAAATAAAAGTCCAATTTTTTTATCCAGGATTACACGGTTATTTATTTGTAGTATCCCGTGATGAGTTTTTGTTATTTTCAAGAGTCTATCACATGTAGATCCGTCGAATATATCCCGGAATGTGCCCTTCCTTTTTTTTGAGCCCCCCAACATGATTACGGGAACCAAATTTCGATTTTTATTTTCTAGATCTATAGGACTTTGAACAAGCTTTCCAACGCCGCTTGATTCGACCCAATCGGACGAATAACGAAGGAGATATGGCCAAAATAATGGAGGAGGAGGAATTGAGAAACGGCAAAGAAATCCCGAAGTATACACAAAATTAAAGATTGTCGTATCCTGCTTGTCCCATGTCGTAGGAATTTGAATTAGCCTCCCAGCACCGCAATAATCGACTCAATCCGATAAATAACGACGGAGATATTGCCAAAACAGTGGCATGTGCCGGACAAAGAAGCTGATCGGAGGCCTCCTCTAATTGCGTCGTCTTCACCTCACATTTACCACAAACTGTTTTGACCATATCTCCTTCGTTACTTATCCGATTGGGCTGATTCTCGAAGCATCGAAAACCTTATTCGAAGGCCTACAACTGTATGTGATCAAATCTCGATTATGCATCTGAATTCAAAACTTCCAACTTTAGGTGATTTCCCCTAGGGGTACCCTAAGTAAAATCACCTAAAGATTTTCGAAATAAAAGTCGATTTTTTTATCCGAGGATTACGGTTATTTATTTGTAGTATCCGTGATGAGTTTTGTTATTTTCAAGAGTCTATCACATGTAGATCCGTCGAATATATCCGGAATGTGCCCTTCCTTTTTTGAGCCCCTGACATGATTACGGGAACCAAATTTCGATTTTTATTTTCTAGATCTATAGGACTTTGAACAAGCTTTCCAACGCCGCTTGATTCGACCCAATCGGACGAATAACTTGAAGGAGATATGGCCAAAATAATGGAGGAGGAGGAATTGAGAAGCGGCAAAGAAATCCCGAAGTATACACAAAATTAAAGATTGTCGTATCTGCTTGTCCCATGTCGTAGGAATTTGAATTAGCCTCCCGGCACCGCAAGAATCGACCCAATCCGATAAATAACGAAGGAGATATTGCCAAAACAGTGGCATGTGCCGGACAAAGAAGCTGATCGGAGGCCTCCTCTAATTGCGTCGTCTTCACCTCACATTTACCACAAACTGTTTTGACCATATCTCCTTCGTTACTTATCCAGTTGGGCCGATTCTCGAAGCATCGAAAACCTTATTCGAAGGCCTACAACTGTATGTGATCAAATCTCGATTATGCATCTGAATTCAAAACTTCCAACTTTAGGTGATTTCCCCTAGGGGTACCCCTAAGTAAAATCACCTAAAAGATTTTCGAAATAAAAGTCTAATTTTTATCGAGGATTACGGTTATTTATTTGTAGTATCCGTGATGAGTTTTGTTATTTTCAAAGTCTATCACATGTAGATCCGTCGAATATATCCCGGAATGTGCCCTTCCTTTTTTGAGCCCCTGACATGATTACGGGAACCAAATTTGATTTTTATTTTCTAGATCTATAGGACTTTGAACAAGCTTTCCAACGCCGCTTGATTCGACCCAATCGGACGAATAACGAAGGAGATATGGCCAAAATAATGGAGGAGGAGGAATTGAGAAGCGGCAAAGAAATCCCGAAGTATACACAAAATTAAAGATTGTCGTATCTGCTTGTCCCATGTCGTAGGAATTTGAATTAGCCTCCCGGCACCGCAAGAATCGACTCAATCCGATAAATAACGAAGGAGATATTGCCAAAGCAGTGGCATGTGCCGGACAAAGAAGGCGATCGGAGGCCTCCTCTAATTGCGTCGTCTTCACCTCACATTTACCACAAGCTGTTTTGACCATATCTCCTTCGTTACTTATCCGATTGGGCGATTCTCGAAGCATCGAAAACCTTATTCGAAGGCCTACAAGCGTATGTGATCAAATCTCGATTATGCATCTGAATTCAAAACTTCCAACTTTAGGTGATTTCCCCCAAGGTACCCCTAAGTAAAATCACCTAAAAGATTTTGAAATAAAAGTCGATTTTTTATCCGAGGATTACGGTTATTTATTTGTAGTATCCGTGATGAGTTTTGTTATTTTCAAGAGTCTATCACATGTAGATCCGTCGAATATATCCGGAATGTGCCCTTCCTTTTTTGAGCCCCTGACATGATTACGGGAACCAAATTTCGATTTTTATTTTCTAGATCTATAGGACTTTGAACAAGCTTTCCAACGCCGCTTGATTCGACCCAATCGGACGAATAACTTGAAGGAGATATGGCCAAAATAATGGAGGAGGAGGAATTGAGAAGCGGCAAAGAAATCCCGAAGTATACACAAAATTAAAGATTGTCGTATCCTGCTTGTCCCATGTCGTAGGAATTTGAATTATCCTCCCAGCACCGAAAGAATCGACTCAATCCGATAAATAACGAAGGATATATTGCCAAAAGCAGTGGCATGTGCCGGACAAAGAAGGCGATCGGAGGCCTCATCTATTTGGGTCGTATTCACCTCACATTTATCTCAAAATGTTTTGACAATATATCCTTCGTTACTTATCCGATTGGGCGATTCTCGAAGCATCGAAAACCTTATTCGAAGGCCTACAAGCGTATGTGATCAAATCTCGATTATGCATCTGAATTCAAAACTTCCAACTTTAGGTGATTTCCCCTAGGGTACCCACAAGTAAAATCACCTAAAAGATTTTCGAAATAAAAGTCGATTTTTTTATCCGAGATTACGGTTATTTATTTGTAGTATCCGTGATGAGTTTTGTTATTTTCAAGAGTCTATCACATGTAGATCCGTCGAATATATCCCGGAATGTGCCCTTCCTTTTTTTTTTGAGCCCCCCAACATGATTACGGGAACCAAATTTCGATTTTTATTTTCTAGATCTATAGGACTTTGAACAAGCTTTCCAACGCCACTTGATTCGACCCAATCGGACGAATAATGAAGGAGATATGACCAACATAATGGAGTATGAGGAATTGAGAAACGGCAAAGAAATCCCGAAGTATACACAAAATTAAAGATTGTCGTATCCTGCTTGTCCCATGTCGTAGGAATTTGAATTAGCCTCCCAGCACCGAAAGAAACGACTCAATACGATAAAAAACGAAGGAGATATTGCCAAAACAGTGGCATGTGCCGGACAAAGAAGCTGATCGGAGGCCTCCTCTAATTGCGTCGTCTTCACCTCACATTTACCACAAACTGTTTTGACCATATCTCCTTCGTTACTTATCCAGTTGGGCCGATTCTCGAAGCATCGAAAACCTTATTCGAAGGCCTACAACTGTATGTGATCAAATCTCGATTATGCATCTGAATTCAAAACTTCCAACTTTAGGTGATTTCCCCTAGGGGTACCCCTAAGTAAAATCACCTAAAAGATTTTCGAAATAAAAGTCCAATTTTTTTATCCAGGATTACACGGTTATTTATTTGTAGTATCCCGTGATGAGTTTTTGTTATTTTCAAGAGTCTATCACATGTAGATCCGTCGAATATATCCCGGAATGTGCCCTTCCTTTTTTTGAGCCCCCCAACATGATTACGGGAACCAAATTTCGATTTTTATTTTCTAGATCTATAGGACTTTGAACAAGCTTTCCAACGCCACTTGATTCGACCCAATCGGACGAATAACGAAGGAGATATGGCCAAAATAATGGAGTAGGAGGAATTGAGAAACGGCAAAGAAATCCCGAAGTATACACAAAATTAAAGATTGTCGTATCCTGCTTGTCCCATGTCGTAGGAATTTGAATTAGCCTCCCAGCACCGCAAGAATCGACTCAATCCGATAAATAACGAAGGAGATATTGCCAAAGCAGTGGCATGTGCCGGACAAAGAAGGCGATCGGAGGCCTCCTCTAATTGCGTCGTCTTCACCTCACATTTACCACAAAGCTGTTTTGACCATATCTCCTTCGTTACTTATCCGATTGGGCGATTCTCGAAGCATCGAAAACCTTATTCGAAGGCCTACAAGCGTATGTGATCAAATCTCGATTATGCATCTGAATTCAAAACTTCCAACTTTAGGTGATTTCCCCCAAGGGTACCCACAAGTAAAATCACCTAAAAGATTTTCGAAATAAAAGTCGATTTTTTATCCGAGATTACGGTTATTTATTTGTAGTATCCGTGATGAGTTTTGTTATTTTCAAGAGTCTATCACATGTAGATCCGTCGAATATATCCGGAATGTGCCCTTCCTTTTTTTGAGCCCCAACATGATTACGGGAACCAAATTTCGATTTTAATTTTCTAGATCTATAGGACTTTGAACAAGCTCTCCAACACCGCTTGATTCGACCCAATCGGACGAATGACGAAGGAGATATGGCCAAAATAATGGAGGAGGAGGAATTGAGAAACGGCAAAGAAATCCCGAAGTATACACAAAATTAAAGATTGTCGTATCCTGCTTGTCCCATGTCGTAGGGATTTGAATTATCCTCCCAGCACCGCAAGAATCGACCCATTCCGATAAATAACGAAGGAGATATTGCCAAAATAGTGGCATGTGCCGGACAAAGAAGCTGATCGGAGGCCTCCTCTAATTGCGTCGTCTTCACCTCACATTTACCACAAACTGTTTTGACCATATCTCCTTCATTACTTATCCGATTGGGCCAGTTATCGAAGCATCGAAAACCTTATTCGAATACCTACAACTGTATGTGATCAAATCTCGATTATGCATCTGAATTCAAAACTTCCAACCTTAGGTGATTTCCCCTAGGGGTACCCCTAAGTAAAATCACCTAAAATATTTTCGAAATAAAAGTCTAATTTTTTTATCCAGGATTACACAGTTATTTATTTGTAGTATCCGTGATGAGTTTTGTTATTTTCAAGAGTCTATCACATGTAGATCCGTCGAATATATCCGGAATGTGCCCTTCCTTTTTTGAGCCCCTGACATGATTACGGGAACCAAATTTCGATTTTTATTTTCTAGATCTATAGGACTTTGAACAAGCTTTCCAACGCAGCTTGATTCGACCCAATCGGACGAATAACGAAGGAGATATGGCCAAAATAATGGAGGAGGAGGAATTGAGAAAGCGGCAAAGAAATCCCGAAGTATACACAAAATTAAAGATTGTCGTATCTGCTTGTCCCATGTCGTAGGAATTTGAATTAGCCTCCCGGCACCGCAAGAATCGACTCAATCCGATAAATAACGAAGGAGATATTGCCAAAAGCAGTGGCATGTGCCGGACAAAGAAGGCGATCGGAGGCCTCCTCTAATTGCGTCGTCTTCACCTCACATTTACCACAAAGCTGTTTTGACCATATCTCCTTCGTTACTTATCCGATTGGGCGATTCTCGAAGCATCGAAAACCTTATTCGAAGGCCTACAAGCGTATGTGATCAAATCTCGATTATGCATCTGAATTCAAAACTTCCAACTTTAGGTGATTTCCCTAGGGGTACCCCTAAGTAAAATCACCTAAAAGATTTTCGAAATAAAAGTCGATTTTTTTATCCAGGATTACACGGTTATTTATTTGTATTATCCTGAGATGAGTTATTGTTATTTTCAAGAGTCTATCACATGTAGATCCGTCGAATATATCCCGGAATGTGCCCTTCCTTTTTTGAGCCCCAACATGATTACGGGAACCAAATTTCGATTTTTATTTTCTAGATCTATAGGACTTTGAACAAGCTTTCCAACGCCGCTTGATTCGACCCAATCGGACGAATAACTTGAAGGAGATATGGCCAAAATAATGGAGGAGGAGGAATTGAGAAGCGGCAAAGAAATCCCGAAGTATACACAAAATTAAAGATTGTCGTATCCTGCTTGTCCCATGTCGAAGGAATTGGAATTAGCCTCCCCGCACCGCACTAATCGACTCATTCCGATAAATAACGAAGGAGATATTGCCAAAGCAGTGGCATGTGCCGGACAAAGAAGGCGATCGGAGGCCTCCTCTAATTGCGTCGTCTTCACCTCACATTTACCACAAAGCTGTTTTGACCATATCTCCTTCGTTACTTATCCGATTGGGCGATTCTCGAAGCATCGAAAACCTTATTCGAAGGCCTACAAGCGTATGTGATCAAATCTCGATTATGCATCTGAATTCAAAACTTCCAACTTTAGGTGATTTCCCCAAGGGTACCCTAAGTAAAATCACCTAAAAGATTTCGAAATAAAAGTCGATTTTTTATCGAGGATTACGGTTATTTATTTGTAGTATCCGTGATGAGTTTTGTTATTTTCAAGAGTCTATCACATGTAGATCCGTCGAATATATCCGGAATGTGCCCTTCCTTTTTTGAGCCCCTGACATGATTACGGGAACCAAATTTCGATTTTTATTTTCTAGATCTATAGGACTTTGAACAAGCTTTCCAACGCCGCTTGATTCGACCCAATCGGACGAATAACTTGAAGGAGATATGGCCAAAATAATGGAGGAGGAGGAATTGAGAAACGGCAAAGAAATCCCGAAGTATACACAAAATTAAAGATTGTCGTATCTGCTTGTCCCATGTCGTAGGAATTTGAATTAGCCTCCCGGCACCTAAGAATCGACTCAATCCGATAAATAACGAAGGAGATATTGCCAAAAGCAGTGGCATGTGCCGGACAAAGAAGGCGATCGGAGGCCTCCTCTAATTGCGTCGTCTTCACCTCACATTTACCACAAAGCTGTTTTGACCATATCTCCTTCGTTACTTATCCGATTGGGCGATTCTCGAAGCATCGAAAACCTTATTCGAAGGCCTACAAGCGTATGTGATCAAATCTCGATTATGCATCTGAATTCAAAACTTCCAACTTTAGGTGATTTCCCCAGGGTACCCTAAGTAAAATCACCTAAAAGATTTTCGAAATAAAAGTCGATTTTTTTATCCGAGGATTACGGTTATTTATTTGTAGTATCCCGTGATGAGTTTTTGTTATTTTCAAGAGTCTATCACATGTAGATCCATCGAATATATCCCGGAATGTGCCCTTCCTTTTTTGAGCCCCCCAACATGATTACGGGAACCAAATTTCGATTTTATTTTCTAGATCTATAGGACTTTGAACAAGCTTTCCAACGCCGCTTGATTCGAACCAATCGGACGAATAATGAAGGAGATATGACCAAAATAATGGAGTAGGAGGAATTGAGAAACGGCAAAGAAATCCAGAAGTATACACAAAATTAAAGATTATCGTATCCTGCTTGTCCCATGTCGTAGGAATTTGAATTAGCCTCCCAACACCGCAAGAATCGACCCAATCCGATAAATAACGAAGGAGATATTGCCAAAACAGTGGCATGTGCCGGACAAAGAAGCTGATCGGAGGTCTCCTCTAATTGCGTCGTCTTCACCTCACATTTACCACAAACTGTTTTGACCATATCTCCTTTGTTACTTATCCGATTGGGCCGATTCTCGAAGCATCGAAAACCTTATTCGAAGGCCTACAAGCGTATGTGATCAAATCTCGATTATGCATCTGAATTCAAAACTTCCAACTTTAGGTGATTTCCCCTAGGGTACCCACAAGTAAAATCACCTAAAAGATTTTCGAAATAAAAGTCGATTTTTTATCCGAGGATTACGGTTATTTATTTGTAGTATCCGTGATGAGTTTTGTTATTTTCAAGAGTCTATCACATGTAGATCCGTCGAATATATCCGGAATGTGCCCTTCCTTTTTTGAGCCCCCAACATGATTACGGGAACCAAATTTGATTTTATTTTCTAGATCTATAGGACTTTGAACAAGCTTTCCAACGCCGCTTGATTCGACCCAATCGGACGAATAACGAAGGAGATATGGCCAAAATAATGGAGGAGGAGGAATTGAGAAAGCGGCAAAGAAATCCGAAGTATACACAAAATTAAAGATTGTCGTATCTGCTTGTCCCATGTCGTAGGAATTTGAATTAGCCTCCCGGCCACCGCAAGAATCGACTCAATCCGATAAATAACGAAGGAGATATTGCCAAAGCAGTGGCATGTGCCGGACAAAGAAGGCGATCGGAGGCATCGTCTATTTGCGTCGTCTTCACCTCACATTTACCACAAACTGTTTTGACCATATCTCCTTCGTTACTTATCCGATTGGGCCGATTCTCGAAGCATCGAAAACCTTATTCGAAGGCCTACAACTGTATATGATCAAATCTCGATTATGCATCTCAATTCAAAACTTCCAACTTTAGGTGATTTCCCCTAGGGGTACCCCTAAGTAAAATCACCTATAAGATTTTCGTAATATATGTCGATTTTTTATCCGAGGATTACGGTTATTTATTTGTAGTATCCCGTGATGAGTTTTGTTATTTTCAAGAGTCTATCACATGTAGATCCGTCGAATATATCCCGGAATGTGCCCTTCCTTTTTTGAGCCCCAACATGATTATGGGAACCAAATTTCGATTTTTATTTTCTAAATGTATAGGACTTTGAACAAGCTTTCCAACGCCGCTTGATTCGACCCAATCGGACAAATAACGAAGGAGATATGGCCAAAATAATGGAGGAGGAGGAATTGAGAAACGGCAAAGAAATCCCGAAGTATACACAAAATTAAAGATTGTCGTATCCTGCTTGTCCCATGTCGTAGGAATTTGAATTAACCTCCCAGCACCGCAAGAATCGACTCAATCCGATAAATAACGATGGAGATATTGCCAAATCAGTGTCAATTGCAGGACAAAGAAGCTGATCGGAGGCCTCCTCTAATTGCGTCGTCTTCAACTCACATTTACCACAAACTGTTTTGACCATATCTCCTTCGTTACTTATCCGGTTGGGCCGATTCTCGAAGCATAGAAAACCTTATTCGAAGGCCTACAACTGTATGTGATCAAATCTCGATTATGCATCTGAATTCAAACCTTCCAACTTTAGGTGATTTCCCCTAGGGTACCCCTAAGTAAAATCACCTAAAATATTTTCGAAATAAAAGTCCAATTTTTTTATCCAGGATTACACGGTTATTTATTTGTAGTATCCCGTGATGAGTTTTTGTTATTTTCAAGAGTCTATCACATGTAGATCCGTCGAATATATCCCGGAATGTGCCCTTCCTTTTTTTGAGCCCCCCAACATGATTACGGGAACCAAATTTCGATTTTTATTTTCTAGATCTATAGGACTTTGAACAAGCTTTCCAACGCTGCTTGATTCGACCCAATCGGACGAATAATGAAGGAGATATGACCAAAATAATGGAGTAGGAGGAATTGAGAAACGGCAAAGAAATCCAGAAGTATACACAAAATTAAAGATTGTCGTATCCTGCTTGTCCCATGTCGTAGGAATTTGAATTAGCCTCCCGGCCACCGCCAAAATCGACCCAATCCGATAAATAACGAAGGAGATATTGCCAAAACAGTGGCATGTGCCGGACAAAGAAGCTGATCGGAGGCCTCCTCTAATTGCGTCGTCTTCACCTCACATTTACCACTAACTGTTTTGACCATATCTCCTTCGTTACTTATCCGATTGGGCCA
This sequence comes from Orobanche coerulescens, assembly GCA_033398695.1. Classification (NCBI taxonomy): domain Eukaryota; kingdom Viridiplantae; phylum Streptophyta; class Magnoliopsida; order Lamiales; family Orobanchaceae; genus Orobanche; species Orobanche coerulescens. Next base: position 28,577,091 of record CM065804.1, read on the forward strand.
ATTCTCGAAGCATAGAAAACCTTATTCGAAGGCCTACAACTGTATGTGATCAAATCTCGATTATGCATCTGAATTCAAAACTTCCAACTTTAGGTGATTTCCCCTAGGGGTACCCCTAAGTAAAATCACCTAAAAGATTTTCGAAATAAAAGTCCAATTTTTTTATCCAGGATTACACGGTTATTTATTTGTAGTATCCCGTGATGAGTTTTTGTTATTTTCAAGAGTCTATCACATGTAGATCCGTCGAATATATCCCGGAATATGCCCTTCCTTTTTTTTGAGCCCCCCAACATGATTACGGGAACCAAATTTCGATTTTATTTTCTAGATCTATAGGACTTTGAACAAGCTTTCCAACGCCGCTTGATTCGACCCAATCGGACGAATAACGAAGGAGATATGGCCAAAATAATGGAGGAGGAAGAATTGAGAAACGGCAAAGAAATCCCGAAGTATACACAAAATTAAAGATTGTCGTATCCTGCTTGTCCCATGTCGTAGGAATTTGAATTAGCCTCCCAGCACCGCAAGAATCGACTCAATCCGATAAATAACGAAGGAGATATTGCCAAAACAGTGGCATGTGCCGGACAAAGAAGCTGATCGGAGGCCTCCTCTAATTGCGTCGTCTTCACCTCACATTTACCACTAACTGTTTTGACCATATCTCCTTCGTTACTTATCCGATTGGGCCGATTCTCGAAGCATAGAAAACCTTATTCGAAGGCCTACAACTGTATGTGATCAAATCTCGATTATGCATCTGAATTCAAAACTTCCAACTTTAGGTGATTTCCCTAGGGGTACCCCTAAGTAAAATCACCTAAAAGATTTTCGAAATAAAAGTCCAATTTTTTTATCCAGGATTACACGGTTATTTATTTGTAGTATCCCGTGACGAGTTTTTGTTATTTTCAAGAGTCGATCACATGTAGATCCGTCGAATATATCCCGGAATATGCCCTTCCTTTTTTTTGAGCCCCCCAACATGATTACGGGAACCAAATTTCGATTTTTATTTTCTAGATCTATAGGACTTTGAACAAGCTTTCCAACGCCGCTTGATTCGACCCAATCGGACGAATAACGAAGGAGATATGGCCAAAATAATGGAGGAGGAAGAATTGAGAAACGGCAAAGAAATCCCGAAGTATACACAAAATTAAAGATTGTCGTATCGTGCTTGTCCCATGTCGTAGGAATTTGAATTAGCCCCGCAAGATTCGACTCAATCCGATAAATAACGACGGAGATATTGCCAAAACAGTGGCATGTGCCAGACAAAGAAGCTGATCGGAGGCCTCCTCTAATTGAGTCTTCTTCACGTCACTTTTACCACATACTTTTTTGACCATTGCTCCTTCGTTTCTTATAGGTTTGGGACGATTCTCGTAGAATAGTAAACCTTATTCGAAGGCCTACAACTGTATGTGATCAAATCTCGATTATGCATCTGAATTCAAAACTTCCAACCTTAGATGATTTCCCCTAGGGGTACCCCTAAGTAAAATCACCTAAAAGATTTTCGAAATAAAAGTCTAATTTTTTTTATCCAGGATTACACAGTTATTTATTTGTAGTATCTCGTGATGAGTTTTTGTTATTTTCAAGAGTCTATCACATGTAGATCCGTCGAATATATCCCGGAATATGCCCTTCCTTTTTTTTGAGCCCCCCAACATGATTACGGGAACCAAATTTCGATTTTTATTTTCTAGATCTATAGGACTTTGAACAAGCTTTCCAACGCCGCTTGATTCGACCCAATCGGACGAATAACGAAGGAGATATGGCCAAAATAATGGAGGAGGAGGAATTGAGAAACGGCAAAGAAATCCCGAAGTATACACAAAATTAAAGATTGTCGTATCCTGCTTGTCCCATGTCGTAGGAATTTGAATTAGCCTCCCAGCACCGCAAGAATCGACTCAATCCGATAAATAACGACGGAGATATTGCCAAAACAGTGGCATGTGCCAGACAAAGAAGCTGATCGGAGGCCTCCTCTAATTGCGTCGTCTTCACCTCACATTTACCACAAACTGTTTTGACCATATCTCCTTCGTTACTTATCCGATTGGGCCGATTCTCGAAGCATCGAAAACCTTATTCGAAGGCCTACAACTGTATGTGATCAAATCTCGATTATGCATCTGAATTCAAAACTTCCAACTTTAGGTGATTTCCCCTAGGGGTACCCCTAAGTAAAATCACCTAAAAGATTTTCGAAACAAAGTCCAATTTTTTTATCCAGGATTACACGGTTATTTATTTGTAGTATCCCATGATGAGTTTTTGTTATTTTCAAGAGTCAATCACATGTAGATCCGTCGAATATATCCCGGAATATGCCCTTTCTTTTTTTGAGCCCCCCCCAACATGATTACGGGAACCAAATTTCAATTTTTATTTTCTAGATCTATAGGACTTTGAACAAGCTTTCCAACTCCACTTGATTCGACCCAATCGGACGAATAACGAAGGAGATATGGCCAAAATAATGGAGGAGGAGGAATTGAGAAACGGCAAAGAAATCCCGAAGTATACACAAAATTAAAGATTGTCGTATCCTGCTTGTCCCATGTCGTAGGAATTTGAATTAGCCTCCCAGCAACGCAAAAATCGACCCAATCCGATAAATAACGAAGGAGATATTGCCAAAACAGTGGCATGTGCCGGACAAAGAAGCTGATCGGAGGCCTCCTCTAATTGCGTCGTCTTCACCTCACATTTACCACAAACTGTTTTGACCATATCTCCTTCGTTACTTATCCGATTGGGCCGATTCTCGAAGCATAGAAAACCTTATTCGAAGGCCTACAAGCGTATGTGATCAAATCTCGATTATGCATCTGAATTCAAAACTTCCAACTTTAGGTGATTTCCCCAGGGGTACCCTAAGTAAAATCACCTAAAAGATTTTCGAAATAAAAGTCGATTTTTTATCGAGGATTACGGTTATTTATTTGTAGTATCCGTGATGAGTTTTGTTATTTTCAAGAGTCTATCACATGTAGATCCGTCGAATATATCCGGAATATGCCCTTCCTTTTTTGAGCCCCCTGACATGATTACGGGAACCAAATTTGATTTTTATTTTCTAGATCTATAGGACTTTGAACAAGCTTTCCAACGCCGCTTGATTCGACCCAATCGGACGAATAACTTGAAGGAGATATGGCCAAAATAATGGAGGAGGAGGAATTGAGAAACGGCAAAGAAATCCCGAAGTATACACAAAATTAAAGATTGTCGTATCCTGCTTGTCCCATGTCGTAGGAATTTGAATTAGCCTCCCAGCACCGCAAGAATCGACTCAATCCGATAAATAACGACGGAGATATTGCCAAAACAGTGGCATGTGCCGGACAAAGAGATCTGAGGCCTCCTCTCATTGCGTCGTCTTCATCTCACATTTACCACAACCTGTTTTGACCATATCTCCTTCGTTACTTATCCGGTTGGGCCGATTCTCGAAGCATAGAAAACCTTATTCGAAGGCCTACAACTGTATGTGATCAAATCTCGATTATGCATCTGAATTCAAAACTTCCAACTTTAGGTGATTTCCCCTAGGGGTACCCCTAAGTAAAATCACCTAAAAGATTTTCGAAATAAAAGTCCAATTTTTTATCCAGGATTACACGGTTATTTATTTGTAGTATCCCGTGATGAGTTTTTGTTATTTTCAAGAGTCTATCACATGTAGATCCGTCGAGTATATCCCGGAATATGCCCTTCCTTTTTTTTGAGCCCCCCAACATGATTACGGGAACCAAATTTCGATTTTTATTTTCTAGATCTATAGGACTTTGAACAAGCTTTCCAACGCCGCTTGATTCGACCCAATCGGACGAATAACGAAGGAGATATGGCCAAAATAATGGAGGAGGAGGAATTGAGAAACGGCAAAGAAATCCCGAAGTATACACAAAATTAAAGATTGTCGTATCCTGCTTGTCCCATGTCGTAGGAATTTGAATTAGCCTCCCAGCACCGCAAGAATCGACTCAATCCGATAAATAACGACGGAGATATTGCCAAAACAGTGGCATGTGCCGGACAAAGAAGCTGATCGGAGGCCTCCTCTAATTGCGTCGTCTTCACCTCACATTTACCACAAACTGTTTTGACCATATCTCCTTCGTTACTTATCCGGTTGGGCCGATTCTCGAAGCATAGAAAACCTTATTCGAAGGCCTACAACTGTATGTGATCAAATCTCGATTATGCATCTGAATTCAAAACTTCCAACTTTAGGTGATTTCCCCTAGGGGTACCCCTAAGTAAAATCACCTAAAAGATTTTCGAAATAAAAGTCCATTTTTTATCCGGGATTACGGTTATTTATTTGTAGTATCCGTGATGAGTTTTGTTATTTTCAAGAGTCTATCACATGTAGATCCGTCGAGTATATCCCGGTATATGCCCTTCCTATTTTTTTGAGCCCCTGTACATGATTACAGGAACCTAATTTCGATTTTTATTTTCTAGATCTATTGGACTTTTAACAAGCTTTCCAACGCCGCTTGATTCGACCCAATCGGACGAATAACTTGAAGGAGATATGGCCAAAATAATGGAGGAGGAGGAATTGAGAAGCGGCAAAGAAATCCCGAAGTATACACAAAATTAAAGATTGTCGTATCTGCTTGTCCCATGTCGTAGGAATTTGAATTAGCCTCCCGGCACCGCAAGAATCGACTCAATCCGATAAATAACGAAGGAGATATTGCCAAAGCAGTGGCATGTGCCGGACAAAGAAGGCGATCGGAGGCCTCCTCTAATTGCGTCGTCTTCACCTCACATTTACCACAAACTGTTTTGACCATATCTCCTTCGTTACTTATCCGGTTGGGCCGATTCTCGAAGCATAGAAAACCTTATTCGAAGGCCTACAACTGTATGTGATCAAATCTCGATTATGCATCTGAATTCAAAACTTCCAACTTTAGGTGATTTCCCCTAGGGGTACCCCTAAGTAAAATCACCTAAAAGATTTTCGAAATAAAAGTCCAATTTTTTTATCCAAGATTACACGGTTATTTATTTGTAGTATCCCGTGATGAGTTTTTGTTATTTTCAAGAGTCTATCACATGTAGATCCGTCGAGTATATCCCGGAATATGCCCTTCCTTTTTTTTGAGCCCCCCAACATGATTACGGGAACCAAATTTTGATTTTTATTTTATAAATCTATAGGACTTTGAACAAGCTTTCCAACGCCGCTTGATTCGACCCAATCGGACGAATAACGAAGGAGATATGGCCAAAATAATGGAGGAGGAGGAATTGAGAAACGGCAAAGAAATCCCGAAGTATACACAAAATTAAAGATTGTCGTATCCTGCTTGTCCCATGTCGTAGGAATTTGAATTAGCCTCCCAGCACCGCAAGAATCGACTCAATCCGATAAATAACGACGGAGATATTGCCAAAACAGTGGCATGTGCCGGACAAAGAAGCTGATCGGAGGCCTCCTCTAATTGCGTCGTCTTCACCTCACATTTACCGCAAACTGTTTTGACCATATCTCCTTCGTTACTTATCCGGTTGGGCCGATTCTCGAAGCATAGAAAACCTTATTCGAAGGCCTACAACTGTATGTGATCAAATCTCGATTATGCATCTGAATTCAAAACTTCCAACTTTAGGTGATTTCCCCTAGGGGTACCCCTCAGTAAAATCACCTAAAAGATTTTCGAAATAAAAGTCCATTTTTTATCCGAGGATTACGGTTATTTATTTGTAGTATCCCGTGATGAGTTTTTGTTATTTTCAAGAGTCTATCACATGTAGATCCGTCGAGTATATCCCGGAATATGCCCTTCCTTTTTTTTGAGCCCCCCAACATGATTACGGGAACCAAATTTCGATTTTATTTTCTAGATCTATAGGACTTTGAACAAGCTTTCCAACGCCGCTTGATTCGACCCAATCGGACGAATAACGAAGGAGATATGGCCAAAATAATGGAGGAGGAAGAATTGAGAAACGGCAAAGAAATCCCGAAGTATACACAAAATTAAAGATTGTCGTATCCTGCTTGTCCCATGTCGTAGGAATTTGAATTAGCCTCCCAGCACCGCAAGAATCGACTCAATCCGATAAATAACGACGGAGATATTGCCAAAACAGTGGCATGTGCCGGACAAAGAAGCTGATCGGAGGCCTCCTCTAATTGCGTCGTCTTCACCTCACATTTACCACAAACTGTTTTGACCATATCTCCTTCGTTACTTATCCGGTTGGGCCGATTCTCGAAGCATAGAAAACCTTATTCGAAGGCCTACAACTGTATGTGATCAAATCTCGATTATGCATCTGAATTCAAAACTTCCAACTTTAGGTGATTTCCCCTAGGGGTACCCCTAAGTAAAATCACCTAAAAGATTTTCGAAATAAAAGTCCAATTTTTTAATCAAGGATTACACTGTTATTTAGTTGTAGTATCCAGTGATGAGTTTTTGTTATTTTCAAGAGTCTATCACATGTAGATCCGTCGAGTATATCCCGGAATATGCCCTTCCTATTTTTTTGAGCCCCCCAACATGATTACAGGAACCAAATTTCGATTTTTATTTTCTAGATCTATAGGACTTTGAACAAGCTTTCCAACGCCGCTTGATTCGACCCAATCGGACGAATAACGAAGGAGATATGGCCAAAATAATGGAGGAGGAGGAATTGAGAAACGGCAAAGAAATCCCGAAGTATACACAAAATTAAAGATTGTCGTATCCTGCTTGTCCCATGTCGTAGGAATTTGAATTAGCCTCCCGGCCGCAAGAATCGACTCAATCCGATAAATAACGACGGAGATATTGCCAAAACAGTGGCATGTGCCGGACAAAGAAGCTGATCGGAGGCCTCCTCTAATTGCGTCGTCTTCACCTCACATTTACCACAAACTGTTTTGACCATATCTCATTCGTTACTTATCCGGTTGGGCCGATTCTCGAAGCATAGAAAACCTTATTCGAAGGCCTACAAGCGTATGTGATCAAAACTCTATTATTCATCTTAATTCAAAACATCCAAACTTAGGTGATTACCCATAGGGGTACCCATAAGTAAAATCACCTAAAAGATTTTCGAAATAAAAGTCCAATTTTTATATCCAGGATTACACGGTTATTTAGTTGTAGTATCCCGTGATGAGTTTTTGTTATTTTCAAGAGTCTATCACATGTAGATCCGTCGAGTATATCCCGGAATATGCCCTTCCTATTTTTTTGAGCCCCCCAACATGATTACAGGAACCAAATTTCGATTTTTATTTTCTAGATCTATAGGACTTTGAACAAGCTTTCCAACGCCGCTTGATTCGACCCAATCGGACGAATAACGAAGGAGATATGGCCAAAATAATGGAGGAGGAGGAATTGAGAAACGGCAAAGAAATCCCGAAGTATAGACAAAATTAAAGATTGTCGTATCCTGCTTGTCCCATGTCGTAGGAATTTGAATTAGCCTCCCAGCACCGCAAGAATCGACTCAATCCGATAAATAACGATGGAGATATTGCCAAAACAGTGGCATGTGCCGAACAAAGAAGCTGATCGGAGGCCTCCTCTAATTGCGTCGTCTTCAACTCACATTTACCACAAACTGTTTTGACCATATCTCCTTCGTTACTTATCCGGTTGGGCCGATTCTCGAAGCATAGAAAACCTTATTCGAAGGCCTACAACTGTATGTGATCAAATCTCGATTATGCATCTGAATTCAAAACTTCCAACTTTAGGTGATTTCCCAAGGGTACCCCTAAGTAAAATCACCTAAAAGATTTCGAAATAAAAGTCGATTTTTTTATCCGAGGATTACGGTTATTTATTTGTAGTATCCGTGATGAGTTTTGTTATTTTCAAGAGTCTATCACATGTAGATCCGTCGAGTATATCCGGAATATGCCCTTCCTTTTTTGAGCCCCCAACATGATTACGGGAACCAAATTTGATTTTTATTTTCTAGATCTATAGGACTTTGAACAATCTTTCCAACGCAGCTTGATTCGACCCACTCGGACGAATAACGAAGGAGATATGGCCAAAATAATGGAGGAGGAGGAATTGAGAAAGCGGCAAAGAAATCCGAAGTATACACAAAATTAAAGATTGTCGTATCTGCTTGTCCCATGTCGTAGGAATTTGAATTAGCCTCCCGGCACCGCAAGAATCGACTCAATCCGATAAATAACGAAGGAGATATTGCCAAAAGCAGTGGCATGTGCCGGACAAAGAAGGCGATCGGAGGCCTCCTCTAATTGCGTCGTCTTCACCTCACATTTACCACAAGCTGTTTTGACCATATCTCCTTCGTTACTTATCCGATTGGGCGATTCTCGAAGCATAGAAAACCTTATTCGAAGGCCTACAAGCGTATGTGATCAAATCTCGATTATGCATCTCAATTCAAAACTTCCAACTTTAGGTGATTTCCCCAAGGTACCCCTAAGTAAAATCACCTAAAAGATTTTCGAAATAAAAGTCGATTTTTTATCGAGATTACGGTTATTTATTTGTAGTATCCGTGATGAGTTTTGTTATTTTCAAGAGTCTATCACATGTAGATCCGTCGAGTATATCCGGAATATGCCCTTCCTTTTTTGAGCCCCTGACATGATTACGGGAACCAAATTTGATTTTTATTTTCTAGATCTATAGGACTTTGAACAAGCTTTCCAACGCCGCTTGATTCGACCCAATCGGACGAATAACGAAGGAGATATGGCCAAAATAATGGAGGAGGAGGAATTGAGAAAGCGGCAAAGAAATCCGAAGTATACACAAAATTAAAGATTGTCGTATCTGCTTGTCCCATGTCGTAGGAATTTGAATTAGCCTCCCGGCACCGCAAGAATCGACTCAATCCGATAAATAACGAAGGAGATATTGCCAAAGCAGTGGCATGTGCCGGACAAAGAAGGCGATCGGAGGCCTCCTCTAATTGCGTCGTCTTCACCTCACATTTACCACAAGCTGTTTTGACCATATCTCCTTCGTTACTTATCCGGTTGGGCGATTCTCGAAGCATAGAAAACCTTATTCGAAGGCCTACAAGCGTATGTGATCAAATCTCGATTATGCATCTCAATTCAAAACTTCCAACTTTAGGTGATTTCCCCAAGGGTACCCTAAGTAAAATCACCTAAAAGATTTTCGAAATAAAAGTCGATTTTTTTATCCGAGATTACGGTTATTTATTTGTAGTATCCCGTGATGAGTTTTGTTATTTTCAAGAGTCTATCACATGTAGATCCGTCAGTATATCCCGGAATATGCCCTTCCTTTTTTGAGCCCTGACATGATTACGGGAACCAAATTTCGATTTTATTTTCTAGATCTATAGGACTTTGAACAAGCTTTCCAACGCCGCTTGATTCGACCCAATCGGACGAATAACGAAGGAGATATGGCCAAAATAATGGAGGAGGAGGATTTGAGAACCGGCAAAGAAATACCGAAGTATACACAAAATTAAAGATTGTCGTATCTGCTTGTCCCATGTCGTAGGAATTTGAATTAGCCTCCCGGCACCGCAAGAATCGACTCAATCCGATAAATAACGATGGAGATATTGCCAAAGCAGTGGCATGTGCCGGACAAAGAAGGCGATCGGAGGCCTCCTCTAATTGCGTCGTCTTCACCTCACATTTACCACAAACTGTTTTGACCATATCTACTTCGTTACTTATCCGGTTGGGCCGATTCTCGAAGCATAGAAAACCTTATTCGAAGGCCTACAAGCGTATGTGATCAAATCTCGATTATGCATCTGAATTCAAAACTTCCAACTTTAGGTGATTTCCCCTAGGGGTACCCCTAAGTAAAATCACCTAAAAGATTTTCGAAATAAAAGTCGAATTTTTTATCCAGGATTACGGTTATTTATTTGTAGTATCCGTGATGAGTTTTGTTATTTTCAAGAGTCTATCACATGTAGATCCGTCAGTATATCCCGGAATATGCCCTTCCTTTTTTGAGCCCCAACATGATTACGTGAACCAAATTTCGATTTTTATTTTCTAGATCTATAGGACTTTGAACAAGCTTTCCAACGCCGCTTGATTCGACCCAATCGGACGAATAACGGAGATATGGCCAAAATAATGGAGGAGGAGGAATTGAGAAACGGCAAAGAAATCCCGAAGTATAGACAAAATTAAAGATTGTCGTATCCTGCTTGTCCCATGTCGTAGGAATTTGAATTAGCCTCCCAGCACCGCAAGAATCGACTCAATCCGATAAATAACGATGGAGATATTGCCAAAACAGTGGCATGTGCCGGACAAAGAAGCGGATCGGAGGCCTCCTCTAATTGCGTCGTCTTCACCTCACATTTACCACAAACTGTTTTGACCATATCTCCTTCGTTACTTATCCGGTTGGGCCGATTCTCGAAGCATAGAAAACCTTATTCGAAGGCCTACAACTGTATGTGATCAAATCTCGATTATGCATCTGAATTCAAAACTTCCAACTTTAGGTGATTTCCCCTAGGGGTACCCCTAAGTAAAATCACCTAAAAGATTTTCGAAATAAAAGTCCAATTTTTTATCCAGGATTACACGGTTATTTATTTGTAGTATCCCGTGATGAGTTTTTGTTATTTTCAAGAGTCTATCACATGTAGATCCGTCGAGTATATCCCGGAATATGCCCTTCCTTTTTTTTTGAGCCCCCCAACATGATTACGGGAACCAAATTTCGATTTTTATTTTCTAGATCTATAGGACTTTGAACAAGCTTTCCAACGCCGCTTGATTCGACCCAATCGGACGAATAACGAAGGAGATATGGCCAAAATAATGGAGGAGGAGGAATTGAGAAACGGCAAAGAAATCCCGAAGTATACACAAAATTAAAGATTGTCGTATCGTGCTTGTCCCATGTCGTAGGAATTTGAATTAGCCTCCCAGCACCGCAAGAATCGACTCAATCCGATAAATAACGACGGAGATATTGCCAAAACAGTGGCATGTGCCAGACAAAGAAGCTGATCGGAGGCCTCCTCTAATTGCGTCGTCTTCAACTCACATTTACCACAAACTGTTTTGACCATATCTCCTTCGTTACTTATCCGGTTGGGCCGATTCTCGAAGCATAGAAAACCTTATTCGAAGGCCTACAACTGTATGTGATCAAATCTCGATTATGCATCTCAATTCAAAACTTCCAACTTTAGGTGATTTCCCCAAGGTACCCCTAAGTAAAATCACCTAAAAGATTTCGAAATAAAAGTCAATTTTTTATCCAGGATTACGGTTATTTATTTGTAGTATCTCGTGATGAGTTTTTGTTATTTTCAAGAGTCTATCACATGTAGATCCGTCGAGTATATCCCGGAATATGCCCTTCCTTTTTTTTGAGCCCCCCAACATGATTACGGGAACCAAATTTCGATTTTTATTTTCTAGATCTATAGGACTTTGAACAAGCTTTCCAACGCCGCTTGATTCGACCCAATCGGACGAATAACGAAGGAGATATGGCCAAAATAATGGAGGAGGAGGAATTGAGAAACGGCAAAGAAATCCCGAAGTATACACAAAATTAAAGATTGTCGTATCCTGCTTGTCCCATGTCGTAGGAATTTGAATTAGCCTCCCAGCACCGCAAGAATCGACTCAATCCGATAAATAACGACGGAGATATTGCCAAAACAGTGGCATGTGCCGGACAAAGAAGCTGATCGGAGGCCTCCTCTAATTGCGTCGTCTTCACCTCACATTTACCACAAACTGTTTTGACCATATCTCCTTCGTTACTTATCCGGTTGGGCCGATTCTCGAAGCATAGAAAACCTTATTCGAAGGCCTACAACTGTATGTGATCAAATCTCGATTATGCATCTGAATTCAAAACTTCCAACTTTAGGTGATTTCCCCTAGGGGTACCCCTAAGTAAAATCACCTAAAAGATTTTCGAAATAAAAGTCCAATTTTTTTATCCAGGATTACACGGTTATTTATTTGTAGTATCCCGTGATGAGTTTTTGTTATTTTCAAGAGTCTATCACATGTAGATCCGTCGAGTATATCCCGGAATATGCCCTTCCTTTTTTTTGAGCCCCCCAACATGATTACGGGAACCAAATTTCGATTTTTATTTTCTAGATCTATAGGACTTTGAACAAGCTTTCCAACGCCGCTTGATTCGACCCAATCGGACGAATAACGAAGGAGATATGGCCAAAATAATGGAGGAGGAATTGAGAAACGGCAAAGAAATCCCGAAGTATACACAAAATTAAAGATTGTCGTATCCTGCTTGTCCCATGTCGTAGGAATTTGAATTAGCCTCCCAGCACCGCAAGAATCGACTCAATCCGATAAATAACGATGGAGATATTGCCAAAACAGTGGCATGTGCCGGACAAAGAAGCTGATCGGAGGCCTCCTCTAATTGCGTCGTCTTCAACTCACATTTACCACAAACTGTTTTGACCATATCTCCTTCGTTACTTATCCGGTTGGGCCGATTCTCGAAGCATAGAAAACCTTATTCGAAGGCCTACAACTGTATGTGATCAAATCTCGATTATGCATCTGAATTCAAAACTTCCAACTTTAGGTGATTTCCCCTAGGGGTACCCCTAAGTAAAATCACCTAAAAGATTTTCGAAATAAAAGTCCTATTTTTTATCGAGGATTACACGGTTATTTATTTGTAGTATCTCGTGATGAGTTTTTGTTATTTTCAAGAGTCTATCACATGTAAATCCGTCGAGTATATCCCGGAATATGCCCTTCCTATTTTTTTGAGCCCCCCAACATGATTACAGGAACCAAATTTCGATTTTTATTTTCTAGATCTATAGGACTTTGAACAAGCTTTCCAACGCCGCTTGATTCGACCCAATCGGACGAATAACGAAGGAGATATGGCCAAAATAATGGAGGAGGAGGAATTGAGAAACGGCAAAGAAATCCCGAAGTATAAACAAAATTAAAGATTGTCGTATCCTGCTTGTCCCATGTCGTAGGAATTTGAATTAACCTCCCAGCACCGCAAGAATCGACTCAATCCGATAAATAACGATGGAGATATTGCCAAAACAGTGGCATGTGCCGGACAAAGAAGCTGATCGGAGGCCTCCTCTAATTGCGTCGTCTTCAACTCACATTTACCACAAACTGTTTTGACCATATCTCCTTCGTTACTTATCCGGTTGGGCCGATTCTCGAAGCATAGAAAACCTTATTCGAAGGCCTACAACTGTACGTGATCAAATCTCGATTATGCATCTGAATTCAAACCTTCCAACTTTAGGTGATTTCCCCTAGGGGTACCCCTAAGTAAAATCACCTAAAAGATTTTCGAAATAAAAGTCCAATTTTTTTATCCAGGATTACACGGTTATTTAGTTGTAGTATCCCGTGATGAGTTTTGTTATTTTCAAGAGTCTATCACATGTAGATCCGTCGAGTATATCCCGGAATATGCCCTTCCTTTTTTGAGCCCCAACATGATTACGGGAACCAAATTTGATTTTTATTTTCTAGATCTATAGGACTTTGAACAAGCTTTCCAACGCCGCTTGAGGCGACCCAATCGGACGGATACCGAAGGAGATATGGCCAAAATAATGGAGGAGGAGGAATTGAGAAACGGCAAAGAAATCCCGAAGTATACACAAAATTAAAGATTGTCGTATCCTGCTTGTCCCATGTCGTAGGAATTTGAATTAGCCTCCCAGCACCGCAAGAATCGACTCAATCCGATAAATAACGACGGAGATATTGCCAAAACAGTGGCATGTGCCAGACAAAGAAGCTGATCGGAGGCCTCCTCTAATTGCGTCGTCTTCACCTCACATTTACCACAAACTGTTTTGACCATATCTCCTTCGTTACTTATCCGGTTGGGCCGATTCTCGAAGCATAGAAAACCTTATTCGAAGGCCTACAACTGTATGTGATCAAATCTCGATTATGCATCTCAATTCAAAACTTCCAACTTTAGGTGATTTCCCCTAGGGGTACCCCTAAGTAAAATCACCTAAAAGATTTTCGAAATAAAAGTCCAATTTTTTTATCCAGGATTACACGGTTATTTATTTGTAGTATCTCGTGATGAGTTTTTGTTATTTTCAAGAGTCTATCACATGTAGATCCATCGAGTATATCCCGGAATATGCCCTTCCTTTTTTTTGAGCCCCCCAACATGATTACGGGAACCAAATTTCGATTTTTATTTTCTAGATCTATAGGACTTTGAACAAGCTTTCCAACGCCGCTTGATTCGACCCAATCGGACGAATAACGAAGGAGATATGGCCAAAATAATGGAGGAGGAGGAATTGAGAAACGGCAAAGAAATCCCGAAGTATACACAAAATTAAAGATTGTCGTATCCTGCTTGTCCCATGTCGTAGGAATTTGAATTAGCCTCCCAGCACCGCAAGAATCGACTCAATCCGATAAATAACGACGGAGATATTGCCAAAACAGTGGCATGTGCCGGACAAAGAAGCTGATCGGAGGCCTCCTCTAATTGCGTCGTCTTCACCTCACATTTACCACAAACTGTTTTGACCATATCTCATTCGTTACTTATCCAATTGGGCCGATTCTCGAAGCATTGAAAACCTTATTCGAAGGCCTACAACTGTATGTGATCCAATCTCAATTATGCATCTCAATTCAAAACTTCCAACTTTAGGTGATTTCCCCTAGGGGTACCCCTGAGTAAAATCACCTAAAAGATTTTCGAAATAAAAGTCCAATTTTTTTATCCAGGATTACACGGTTATTTATTTGTAGTATCCCGTGATGAGTTTTTGTTATTTTCAAGAGTCTATCACATGTAGATCCGTCGAGTATATCCCGGAATATGCCCTTCCTTTTTTTTTGAGCCCCCCAACATGATTACGGGAACCAAATTTCGATTTTTATTTTCTAGATCTATAGGACTTTGAACAAGCTTTCCAACGCCGCTTGATTCGACCCAATCGGACGAATAACGAAGGAGATATGGCCAAAATAATGGAGGAGGAAGAATTGAGAAACGGCAAAGAAATCCCGAAGTATACACAAAATTAAAGATTGTCGTATCCTGCTTGTCCCATGTCGTAGGAATTTGAATTAGCCTCCCAGCACCGCAAGAATCGACTCAATCCGATAAATAACGACGGAGATATTGCCAAAACAGTGGCATGTGCCGGACAAAGAAGCTGATCGGAGGCCTCCTCTAATTGCGTCGTCTTCAACTCACATTTACCACAAACTGTTTTGACCATATCTCCTTCGTTACTTATCCGGTTGGGCCGATTCTCGAAGCATAGAAAACCTTATTCGAAGGCCTACAACTGTATGTGATCAAATCTCGATTATGCATCTGAATTCAAAACTTCCAACTTTAGGTGATTTCCCCTAGGGGTACCCCTAAGTAAAATCACCTAAAAGATTTTCGAAATAAAAGTCCAATTTTTTTATCCAGGATTACGGTTATTTATTTGTAGTATCCCGTGATGAGTTTTGTTATTTTCAAGAGTCTATCACATGTAGATCCGTCAGTATATCCGGAATATGCCCTTCCTTTTTTGAGCCCCTGACATGATTACGGGAACCAAATTTGATTTTTATTTTCTAGATCTATAGGACTTTGAACAAGCTTTCCAACGCCGCTTGATTCGACCCAATCGGACGAATAACGAAGGAGATATGGCCAAAATAATGGAGGAGGAGGAATTGAAAGCGGCAAAGAAATCCCGAAGTATACACAAAATTAAAGATTGTCGTATCTGCTTGTCCCATGTCGTAGGAATTTGAATTAGCCTCCCGGCCGCAAGAATCGACTCAATCCGATAAATAACGATGGAGATATTGCCAAAGCAGTGGCATGTGCCGGACAAAGAAGGCGATCGGAGGCCTCCTCTAATTGCGTCGTCTTCAACTCACATTTACCACAAAGCTGTTTTGACCATATCTCCTTCGTTACTTATCCGGTTGGGCGATTCTCGAAGCATAGAAAACCTTATTCGAAGGCCTACAAGCGTATGTGATCAAATCTCGATTATGCATCTGAATTCAAAACTTCCAACTTTAGGTGATTTCCCCCAAGGGTACCCTAAGTAAAATCACCTAAAAGATTTCGAAATAAAAGTCGATTTTTTATCGAGGATTACGGTTATTTATTTGTAGTATCCGTGATGAGTTTTGTTATTTTCAAGAGTCTATCACATGTAGATCCGTCGAGTATATCCGGAATATGCCCTTCCTATTTTTTGAGCCCCCAACATGATTACGGGAACCAAATTTGATTATTATTTTCTAGATCTATAGGACTTTGAACAAGCTTTCCAACGCCGCTTGATTCGACCCAATCGGACGAATAACGAAGGAGATATGGCCAAAATAATGGAGGAGGAGGAATTGAGAAACGGCAAAGAAATCCCGAAGTATAGACAAAATTAAAGATTGTCGTATCCTGCTTGTCCCATGTCGTAGGAATTTGAATTAGCCTCCCAGCACCGCAAGAATCGACTCAATCCGATAAATAACGATGGAGATATTGCCAAAACAGTGGCATGTGCCGGACAAAGAAGCTGATCGGAGGCCTCCTCTAATTGCGTCGTCTTCAACTCACATTTACCACAAACTGTTTTGACCATATCTCCTTCGTTACTTATCCGGTTGGGCCGATTCTCGAAGCATAGAAAACCTTATTCGAAGGCCTACAACTGTATGTGATCAAATCTCGATTATGCATCTGAATTCAAAACTTCCAACTTTAGGTGATTTCCCCTAGGGGTACCCCTAAGTAAAATCACCTAAAAGATTTTCGAAATAAAAGTCCAATTTTTTTATCCAGGATTACACGGTTATTTATTTGTAGTATCCCGTGATGAGTTTTTGTTATTTTCAAGAGTCTATCACATGTAGATCCGTCGAGTATATCCCGGAATATGCCCTTCCTTTTTTTTGAGCCCCCCAACATGATTACGGGAACCAAATTTCGATTTTTATTTTCTAGATCTATAGGACTTTGAACAAGCTTTCCAACGCCGCTTGATTCGACCCAATCGGACGAATAACGAAGGAGATATGGCCAAAATAATGGAGGAGGAGGAATTGAGAAACGGCAAAGAAATCCCGAAGTATACACAAAATTAAAGATTGTCGTATCCTGCTTGTCCCATGTCGTAGGAATTTGAATTAGCCTCCCAGCACCGCAAGAATCGACTCAATCCGATAAATAACGACGGAGATATTGCCAAAACAGTGGCATGTGCCGGACAAAGAAGCTGATCGGAGGCCTCCTCTAATTGCGTCGTCTTCACCTCACATTTACCACAAACTGTTTTGACCATATCTCATTCGTTACTTATCCAATTGGGCCGATTCTCGAAGCATTGAAAACCTTATTCGAAGGCCTACAACTGTGTGTGATCCAATCTCAATTATGCATCTCAATTCAAAACTTCCAACTTTAGGTGATTTCCCCTAGGGGTACCCCTGAGTAAAATCACCTAAAAGATTTTCGAAATAAAAGTCCAATTTTTATATCCAGGATTACACGGTTATTTAGTTGTAGTATCCCGTGATGAGTTTTTGTTATTTTCAAGAGTCTATCACATGTAGATCCGTCGAGTATATCCCGGAATATGCCCTTCCTATTTTTTTGAGCCCCCCAACATGATTACAGGAACCAAATTTCGATTTTTATTTTCTAGATCTATAGGACTTTGAACAAGCTTTCCAACGCCGCTTGATTCGACCCAATCGGACGAATAACGAAGGAGATATGGCCAAAATAATGGAGGAGGAAGAATTGAGAAACGGCAAAGAAATCCCGAAGTATACACAAAATTAAAGATTGTCGTATCCTGCTTGTCCCATGTCGTAGGAATTTGAATTAGCCTCCCAGCACCGCAAGAATCGACTCAATCCGATAAATAACGACGGAGATATTGCCAAAACAGTGGCATGTGCCAGACAAAGAAGCTGATCGGAGGCCTCCTCTAATTGCGTCGTCTTCAACTCACATTTACCACAAACTGTTTTGACCATATCTCCTTCGTTACTTATCCGGTTGGGCCGATTCTCGAAGCATAGAAAACCTTATTCGAAGGCCTACAACTGTATGTGATCAAATCTCGATTATGCATCTGAATTCAAAACTTCCAACTTTAGGTGATTTCCCCTAGGGGTACCCCTAAGTAAAATCACCTAAAAGATTTTCGAAATAAAAGTCCAATTTTTTTATCCAGGATTACACGGTTATTTATTTGTAGTATCCCGTGATGAGTTTTTGTTATTTTCAAGAGTCTATCACATGTAGATCCGTCGAGTATATCCCGGAATATGCCCTTCCTTTTTTTTGAGCCCCCCAACATGATTACGGGAACCAAATTTCGATTTTTATTTTCTAGATCTATAGGACTTTGAACAAGCTTTCCAACGCCGCTTGATTCGACCCAATCGGACGAATAACGAAGGAGATATGGCCAAAATAATGGAGGAGGAGGAATTGAGAAACGGCAAAGAAATCCCGAAGTATACACAAAATTAAAGATTGTCGTATCCTGCTTGTCCCATGTCGTAGGAATTTGAATTAGCCTCCCAGCACCGCAAGAATCGACTCAATCCGATAAATAACGATGGAGATATTGCCAAAACAGTGGCATGTGCCGGACAAAGAAGCTGATCGGAGGCCTCCTCTAATTGCGTCGTCTTCAACTCACATTTACCACAAACTGTTTTGACCATATCTCCTTCGTTACTTATCCGGTTGGGCCGATTCTCGAAGCATAGAAAACCTTATTCGAAGGCCTACAACTGTATGTGATCAAATCTCGATTATGCATCTGAATTCAAAACTTCCAACTTTAGGTGATTTCCCCTAGGGGTACCCCTAAGTAAAATCACCTAAAAGATTTTCGAAATAAAAGTCCAATTTTTTTATCCAGGATTACACGGTTATTTATTTGTAGTATCCCGTGATGAGTTTTTGTTATTTTCAAGAGTCTATCACATGTAGATCCGTCGAATATATCCCGGAATGTGCCCTTCCTTTTTTTTTGAGCCCCCCAACATGATTATGAGAACCAAATTTCGATTTTTATTTTCTAGATCTATAGGATTTTGAACAAGCTTTCCAACGCCGCTTGATTCGACCCAATCGGACGAATAACGAAGGAGATATGGCCAAAATAATGGAGGAGGAGGAATTGAGAAACGGCAAAGAAATCCCGAAGTATACACAAAATTAAAGATTGTCGTATCCTGCTTGTCCCATGTCGTAGGAATTTGAATTAGCCTCCCAGCACCGCAAGAATCGACTCAATCCGATAAATAACGACGGAGATATTGCCAAAACAGTGGCATGTGCCGGACAAAGAAGCTGATCGGAGGCCTCCTCTAATTGCGTCGTCTTCACCTCACATTTACCACAAACTGTTTTGACCATATCTCATTCGTTACTTATCCGATTGGGCCGATTCTCGAAGCATCGAAAACCTTATTCGAAGGCCTACAACTGTATATGATCAAATCTCGATTATGCATCTCAATTCAAAACTTCCAACTTTAGGTGATTTCCCCTAGGGGTACCCCTAAGTAAAATCACCTAAAAGATTTTCGAAATAAAAGTCCAATTTTTTTATCCAGGATTACACGGTTATTTATTTGTAGTATCCCGTGATGAGTTTTTGTTATTTTCAAGAGTCTATCACATGTAGATCCGTCGAGTATATCCCGGAATATGCCCTTCCTTTTTTTTGAGCCCCCCAACATGATTACGGGAACCAAATTTCGATTTTTATTTTCTAGATCTATAGGACTTTGAACAAGCTTTCCAACGCCGCTTGATTCGACCCAATCGGACGAATAACGAAGGAGATATGGCCAAAATAATGGAGGAGGAGGAATTGAGAAACGGCAAAGAAATCCCGAAGTATACACAAAATTAAAGATTGTCGTATCCTGTTTGTCCCATGTCATAGGAATTTGAATTAGCCTCCCAGCACCGCAAGAATCGACCCAATCCGATAAATAACGAAGGAGATATTGTCAAAACAGTGGCATGTGCCGGACAAAGAAGCTGATCGGAGGCCTCCTCTAATTGCGTCGTCTTCACCTCACATTTACCACAAACTGTTTTGACCATATCTCATTCGTTACTTATCCGATTGGGCCGATTCTCGAAGCATTGAAAACCTTATTCGAAGGCCTACAACTGTATATGATCCAATCTCGATTATGCATCTCAATTCAAAACTTCCAACTTTAGGTGATTTCCCCTAGGGGTACCCCTAAGTAAAATCACCTAAAAGATTTTCGAAATAAAAGTCCAATTTTTTTATCCAGGATTACACGGTTATTTATTTGTAGTATCCCGTGATGAGTTTTTGTTATTTTCAAGAGTCTATCACATGTAGATCCGTCGAGTATATCCCGGAATATGCCCTTCCTTTTTTTTGAGCCCCCCAACATGATTACGGGAACCAAATTTCGATTTTTATTTTCTAGATCTATAGGACTTTGAACAAGCTTTCCAACGCCGCTTGATTCGACCCAATCGGACGAATAACGAAGGAGATATGGCCAAAATAATGGAGGAGGAATTGAGAAACGGCAAAGAAATCCCGTAGTATACACAAAATTAAAGATTGTCATATCATGTTTGTCCCATGTCGTAGGAATTTGAATTAGCCTCCCAACACCGCAAGAATCGACTCAATCCGATAAATAACGACGGAGATATTGCCAAAACAGTGGCATGTGCCGGACAAAGAAGCTGATCGGAGGCCTCCTCTAATTGCGTCGTCTTCAACTCACATTTACCACAAACTGTTTTGACCATATCTCCTTCGTTACTTATCCGGTTGGGCCGATTCTCGAAGCATAGAAAACCTTATTCGAAGGCCTACAACTGTATGTGATCAAATCTCGATTATGCATCTGAATTCAAAACTTCCAACTTTAGGTGATTTCCCCTAGGGGTACCCCTCAGTAAAATCACCTAAAAGATTTTCGAAATAAAAGTCCAATTTTTTTATCCAGGATTACACGGTTATTTATTTGTAGTATCCCGTGATGAGTTTTTGTTATTTTCAAGAGTCTATCACATGTAGATCCGTCGAGTATATCCCGGAATATGCCCTTCCTATTTTTTTGAGCCCCCCAACATGATTACAGGAACCAAATTTCGATTTTTATTTTCTAGATCTATAGGACTTTGAACAAGCTTTCCAACGCCGCTTGATTCGACCCAATCGGACGAATAACGAAGGAGATATGGCCAAAATAATGGAGGAGGAGGAATTGAGAAACGGCAAAGAAATCCCGAAGTATACACAAAATTAAAGATTGTCGTATCCTGCTTGTCCCATGTCGTAGGAATTTGAATTAGCCTCCCAGCACCGCAAGAATCGACTCAATCCGATAAATAACGATGGAGATATTGCCAAAACAGTGGCATGTGCCGGACAAAGAAGCTGATCGGAGGCCTCCTCTAATTGCGTCGTCTTCAACTCACATTTACCACAAACTGTTTTGACCATATCTCCTTCGTTACTTATCCGGTTGGGCCGATTCTCGAAGCATAGAAAACCTTATTCGAAGGCCTACAACTGTATGTGATCAAATCTCGATTATGCATCTGAATTCAAAACTTCCAACTTTAGGTGATTTCCCCTAGGGGTACCCCTAAGTAAAATCACCTAAAAGATTTTCGAAATAAAAGTCCAATTTTTTTATCCAGGATTACACGGTTATTTATTTGTAGTATCCCGTGATGAGTTTTTGTTATTTTCAAGAGTCTATCACATGTAGATCCGTCGAGTATATCCCGGAATATGCCCTTCCTTTTTTTTGAGCCCCCCAACATGATTACGGGAACCAAATTTCGATTTTTATTTTCTAGATCTATAGGACTTTGAACAAGCTTTCCAACGCCGCTTGATTCGACCCAATCGGACGAATAACGAAGGAGATATGGCCAAAATAATGGAGGAGGAGGTATTGAGAAACGGCAAAGAAATCCCGAAGTATACACAAAATTTAATGTCTCCGGTGTATTTTTGCTGATGCTAGAGATGTAGATTCTCATACTCGTCTTTGTGGTTGTTAGGCACATTGCCGGATTCTTGGGAGACGTTTCGAACGTCGATGTCTAACTCCGCCCCCGATGGAGTCATTTCGATGGAATTAGCTAAAGGGAACATGTTGAATGAGGAGGTCCGAACAAAAGCACAAGGATCTTCATCACAGTCGGATGTTCTAGTTACCGAAAGACGGGGGAGAGGTCAAAGTAGAGGTCCGAGTAATAGAGGGCCACAAAGGAGTAGTTCTCGGGGGAAGTATGCCAATATCGAATGTTACCATTGTGGTAAGAAAGGGCATACTAAGAAATTTTGCCGACAATTGAAGAAGGAGAATCGCCAAGGCCGAGAAAATTCACAAAAGATGGAAAGTTGTAGTAATGATAAAGCTGAAGTTAATACTACTACCGAAGAATTCTTTGTATGTTGCGACTATGATATGATCAACCTTGCGAGAGATGATTCGAGTTGGGTGGTCGATAGTGGAGATACGTGTCATGTTACATCACGTAGATATTTTTACTCTTCTTATACTCCGGGCGACTTTGGTATAGTCAAGATGGGTAACGATGGGTTATCCAAGATTGTTGGAGTGGGAGATGTGCATTTGAGATTCGACACTGGAATGGAACTTGTTTTACGGAATGTAAAACATGTTACGGACATGAGGCTTAATGTTATGTCCGTTGGTTTACTCGATGATGACGGTTATCATAGAGGTTTTGGCAAGGGGTTGTGGAAACTCACTAGAGGTTCCTTGATTGTCGGGAGAGGACAAAAGGAAGGAAAATTGTACGTGACACTTTCGAAGGTCACGACTAATTTCATGAACACAATCGACAATAATGACATGACCGAGCTATGGCATAAGAGGCTCGGTCACATGAGTGAAAAAGGAATGGCGCTATTGTCGAAGAAGGAGACGTTGTCCGGGGTTCACAAGGTACACCTTAAAAGATACTCTCATTGTCTAGGTGGGAAGCAAAGGAGAGTTACTTTTAAGAGTCATACTCCTTCACGGAAGGAAAATGTGCTTGATCTTGTTCATTCCGAGGTTTGTGGTCCTATGAAGACTAGGACGCTCGGTGGTTGCCGATATTTTGTCATATTCATCGACGATCACTCTAGGAAGGTGTGGGCTTACACCTTGAAGACCAAAGATCAAGTGTTAGACACTTCCAAACAATTTCATGCCTCAGTGGAAAGAGAGACCGGGAAGAAGTTAAAGTGTATCCGGACGGACAATGGTGGAGAGTACACCGGACCCTTTGATAAATATTGCCGAGAACAAGGGATCCGACATAAAAAGACGCCCCTGAAGACTCCACAACTCAATGGCTTGGCGGAGAGAATGAACCGAACTTTGGTCGAGAGAGCTCGTTGTTTGCTCTCACATGCCATATTGCCAAAGTCGTTTTGGAGAGAAGCTTTGAACACGACGGTTCATGTTATCAATTTGACGCCATGTGTTCCTTTGGAGTTTGATGTCCCGGATAAGGTGTGGAGCGGTAAAGATATCTCATACCGCCACTTAAAGGTTTTCGGATGTAAAGCTTTTGTTCATATTCAGAATGATGAGAGATCAAAGCTTGATTCCAAGACAAAGCCGTGTATTTTTATTGGCTACGGGCTTGATGAGTTTGGGTATAGATTATATGACCCGGTTACAAAGAGGCTTGTTCGGTCGAGAGACATTGTTTTTGTAGAAGATCAAACGATGAAAGATGTTGAGACTGGAGAGTCGGCTCCACAACACGACAACATGTTGAGACACCGGGTGGAGAGGATATCCAAAATGATGAACAACAAGATGCCGGTGACAACGATGAGTTAAGACAAGATGACACCGATGGAGCTCATCCCGAGCTACCTGTGACGAACATGCCATCTTTTGTTCCAAATAGGCAGTCGACGAGGGACCGTCATCCCTCCACCCGTTATTTGGCCGATGAGTATGTCTTACTCACCGATAGAGATGTTAAACGGGCTAGCCCTAGCGGTTCCGGGCTAGCCCTAGCGGGCTTCGGGCTAAACGGTCCGGGCCAAAAAAGCCCGGATTTAAACGGGCTAGAAAATATCGGCCCTAACCCTAACCCTAACAGGCTTCGGGCTAAACGGGCTAAACGGGCTAAATATTTAAAAAATCTATTTTTTTATTTTTTATAAGTCATAAACAAAAAAAAAGTAACAATATATTTTATATATATAGTAACAACTATACTATAATAAATATAACAAAAAATACACTTTTATGTATATACATATATATATATATACACTATATTAACAAATACAGTAATAATATATATTATATATAATATTAATACATATTACATATAATATTACTATATATTATATATATAATATTAATATATATTACATATAATATTAATATATATTATATATAATTTTAATATATGTTATATAAATATAGTATTACTGTAAGTTGAAATTAACAATATATATATATATATATATATATATATATATATATCGGGCTTCGGGCTAGCCCTAGCGGGCTTCGGGCTAGCCCTAACGGGCTTCGGGCTAAACGGTCCGGGCCAAAAAAGCCCGGATTTAAATGGGCTAGGAAATATCGGCCCTAACCCAGTTTTTTGGCGGGTTAAACGGGCCAGCCCGTCGAGCCTGAGCCCGTTTAACATCTCTATTCACCGATGAGGGAGAGCCCGAATATTTTGCGGAGGCCATAGAGGATGAAAAGAAGAAGGAATGGATGTATGCCATGCAAGACGAGATGAGTTCCTTGCATGAGAATAACACTTACGAGTTGGTGAAGTTGCCGAAAGGCAAGAGGGCTTTGAGAAACAAATGGGTGTATCGGGTGAAGTCGGAGGAGCATACCTCGTTGCCCCGATACAAAGCTAGACTCGTAGTGAAAGGATTTAGTCAAAAGAAGGGCATTGATCTTGATGAGATTTTTTCTTCGGTTGTGAAGATAGGATCAATTCGATTGGTCCTTGGTATTGCACTAGCCTTGATCTTGAGGTTGAGCAAATGGATGTCAAGACGGCTTTTCTTCACGGAGACCTTGACAAAGAAATTTATATGAAGAAGGATTTGAGGTCGAAGGAAAAGAGGATTATGTGTGTAAACTCCGGAAGAGTTTATACAGGTTGAAGCAAGCACCACGGCAATGGTACAAGAAGTTTGAGTCGGTTATGGGGGAGCAAGGCTACCGGAAGACGACTCTCGACCATTGCGTATTTTTCAAAAAATTCAGAGATGATTACTTTATCATCTTATTGCTCTATGTGGACGACATGTTGATCGTTGGGAAGAATGCCGAGAGGATTGCCAACTTGAAGGAAGAATTGAGTGAGTCTTTTGCCATGAAAGACTTGGGGGCGGCTAAACAAATTCTTGGAATAAGAATCACTCGGGATAGAGCAGCCCGGAAATTGCACATGTCGCAAGAGCAATATATCGAGAAGGTGCTTAAATTTTCAACATGGACAAAGCTAAAGTTGTTAGTTCGTCTCTTACTAACAATTTTAAATTGATGAGCCAAGATTGCCCTAAGACGAAGGAGGAGATTGAGGATATGGATAAAATTCCATATGCCTCGGTGGTCGGGAGTTTGATGTACGCTATGGTATGTACTAGGCCCGACATTGCTCATGCCGTGGGAGTGGTGAGCCGATTTCTATCAAATCCGGGTAAGAACCATTGGGAAGCCGTAAAATGGATATTTAGATATTTACGGGGTACTTCCAAATTGGGGATTACGTTTGGAAATGGGAAAGCAATGCTTGTTGGTTATTCCGATTCGGATATGGCCGGTAATGAAGATAACCGAAAATCCACTTCCGGTTATTTGATGACGTTCGCAGCGGGAGCCGTGTCATGGCAATCAAGATTGCAAAAGTGCGTTGCCTTATCTACAACGGAGGCCGAGTATATTGCGGCGGTGGAAGTGTGTAAAGATCTCTTATGGTTGAAAATGTTTTTACGAGAGCTAGGCTTCCGACAACGACGTTATGTGGTTCTTTGTGATAGTCAAAGTGCGATTCATTTGGCTAAGAATACGACTTTTCACAAGAGAACGAAACATATCGATGTGAGGTATCATTGGATCCGAGATGCTTTGGAGGATGGTTTGTTTGAACTTGATAAAGTTCATACCGATGATAGTGGTTCTGATATGTTAACCAAGGCGTTAAGTAGAGATAAGGTGAAAGTGTGTTGTTCGATCGCCGGGATGGCGAACTCTTCCTATATTCCGGAAAGGGGGAGATTTGTAGGAGTAATTTCCGATATATAGGCATTTTCGGAGTCGACTGGACTCCGGGCCACGACAAGAACCCTCCGGGCCGTGGCACTACGCTTGAAAAGACATTTTTCCTCACCTTGCACAGCTGGGCCGCGGCACACAGCTGCTGAGCCGCGGCCCCCCGAAACTCCTGGGCGCTGCCGAGCCACTGTACTCTGGGTCGCGGCCCCTGCCGAGCACACTCCTGCCGGCCCCTGCCGAGCACACCCCTGCCGGCCCCTGCCGAGCACACCCCTGTCGAGCGCTGCCGATCACCTGGGTCCGCGGCACATCCCTGCCGAGCCGCGGCCCCCGTACCTGTTTCTCAAGGCCTGCGCGCCTGTACTCTGGGCCGTGGCCCCTGCCGATGCCTGGGCGTGTTTTTTGTGCTGTGTGCCGCGGCACACTTGGGCTGGGCCGCAGCACACGGGTCAAACCAGCTAAAGGGGATCTTTTTATGCAGATTTTCAGACGGGATTTCATCACTTCATCCATACACTTTGAGAGAAGAACAAGAGAGAGAGAGAGAGATAGAGAGAGAAATGCATTTCTCCAATTTCCTGGAGATTTATCAGTCGGATCATCGTGATCTTTTGACAAGAGCTTGGTAGCTATTGGGCAAATCTTTTCACCGGTGTAGATCGAGATTTTGAGTCCGGAAGTTTGGGTATTTCGTTAGCTCTTTGTGTAAGCTATTTACGGTTGTTTCTTTTCTCGATCTTGTTGTTGTTGTTGATTCCAAATACTTGAAGAACATTTATTACCAAGTATTTGACGATTGGTGCATACCCCTAGTTTGTATTAGGGACGATTGTGTATTTATGTGTATTGGTAATAGTGGATTTAAGCGGCTTCGGTCCCGTGGTATTTACTCTCGTCTTGAGGGGTTTTCCACGGTAAAATTGTGTCTCGTTATTTATTGCTTTCGAATATCATTTGTATTAATTTTATCGAGTTGTAATTGTTGCTCTACTCGTCGGTAACCACAAAGTTACGATTGAAGAGTGGGAATTTGTCAAACGAGGTTCCGCATTATTCGTTGTGACGTGACATTTGTAGGTATTTTTCCCAACAATACCTCCATCAATAACTAATACCTGGAAATTTAAATATGATACGACAAATGATTGATGTTGAACACTAAAAATATACTCCCTCCGTCCCGTAATATTAGTCATGTGTCAAAATTACATAAATATTAAGAAAACTTAATGATAATTAGCTAATTCTATATTTGCCCTTATTAATTACATTAATTTAATAAACCAGCTATATTGATTACTGTGTTTGTATATGTTGAAGCTGAAAAGCCCAAAATAAATTAAGGGTATTCCTAAAAATCTTTTCACAAATTTGCATGAAAAATAGAAAATGACATGTATTATGAGACAAATTTTATTTGCAAACAGGATTAGTATTAAGGGACGGAGGGAGATATCGACCAAAAGAATTAACACATGACTAAGGCACATTTATAGGCAAATTTAATGATGAATGCAAAAGGCGGAAGTTGTAATATTGAAATTACAGCCCGCAGAACAGGCATAAAGTTCGACAAAACTCGATGTATGTGTTAAAGTTTGGGATTTCAACTCAAAATTGACTATGAGAGGAGTATCTCATGATCTTTTATATATTAAATGCAAGGTTTTCCGATGTGAGATTAATGCTTAAACATTATATTTGAATGATAATATAGAGAATGTAAAACTAAACTAATGCAAAATACGTTCATGTACATACTTCATGCATACTATAAAGGCGACATAATAGAATAAAATACGTAAAAATAAAAGTTCAATCCTACTACCAACTTAAGGATCTCCGATACACACTTTAGAGCTTACTCTCTTTTGAGACCATCTCCAACAGTTTATACAAAAATACTGCAACTTCAAACACAAAAATACAGAAAATCAACAATGCATCTCCAACAGCTTACACAAAAATACAGCAATTAGTAATGCATCTAAATGCATCTCCAACAGTTTGCACAAAAATACAGTAAAAATAGATATTCTATTATATTCTTTTTCTAATCTTAATATTATGTACAAATATAAACGCATTTTGAATTGCAAAAGAATATTACTTTTTTTCCATAATATTCCTTTTTATTTATTTATTTATTCTTAATAATGTTTAAATAAATTATTCAATTTTAATGTGATTTTCTTATTAATATAATATTACTTTTAATAATCTTGTATCATTAAAATTAATTTAATATAATTTAAGCAATTTTATATCATTATAAATTATCTCATATCATTAAAAGAAAGAATTATGATAGGATTCCTGCTAAAACTATTTATTAATCTATATATAAATGCAGATTAATCTAAAAAATTAAATGAATAAACAAATAATTTAAAAACAAAAGGAAAAAGAAATTACAAAAGTATAGCGCATCAAATAGTATAACTGTAAATTTAGAGCAATACTGTACAAAACTCTAAAATGGAGCATCAATAGCGTGATCTGTTGGAGGGAAAAAGACACTAAAATAACGCTAAGTTGTTGGAGTTGCTCTGAGTAGTGCTCTTTTCGAATCTGCTAAGACACGCACATTTACAGGGACGGAGGTGGGCCTGGCCCAGCATCAACACAGGTCCACCCTCAAACATTCTAAAATTTTTTTGTTAAAATATTTTAAGCCCAAATTACTACCACTACCAGCCCATCTGAAATTTGCCCACCCTCAAGATATAGTCCTGTAGTCCACCATAGTCCATATACGTAGTCCATATATGCTTCTGAATCCACAAATAATAATCAGATAGGAAAAAAAATCACGGCTTCTGTTCGCTAACTTCGCTTCTGGCTTCTGTTCGAGAAATCGCTTCTGTTCGACATTCACTTCGCCAAATCGACTTCGACAAATCGCTTCTCAGTGTTTGATTTTCACTTGGCTTGATGAATTTTGTTCTCGATATCAATCTGAATCATGTGGTTGCTGCTGTGAGTTTTAAATTTTTACATAGGGTTTCAATACTTCTTAGTTTTTGTATAATGGTATGAGAAATCAGAATATTTTTTCTAATTTCTAGCCTAGGGTTGCTTCTGTGAGTTGTAATGTATTTGATTTATTGACTATTGTATGAGAAATCAAAAAATTAGAAATACAATATGTCTCTTCAATCTTCTTACCTTCACTGTGAAATTTGTTATTTGATAATTGATTATAGAAATTTGGTTTTGAGTTTAATTGTACAATGAATCATCATATTTTAATAGAAAATCATGAACGAGGAAAATATTATCCTATAATAATCATTTATATTCACTAAAAAAAGATGGATTCACTATAAAAATCATAAGCTTAAATCATGATTCACTAAAAACAAATCATCAATTAGAAAATCATGATTGGCCAAAGCTTAAATCCTCAAAGGGTACTGTACCTTGAGACTTGATTCACTAAAAAAACCAAATTTATGGATGCGTCACTAAAAATCAATATTCATCATTAATGACTTTTGACTGCTGATATAGAAATTTGGTATTGATCAACTATTGATATTATATAAACACTTTGTTTTGCATTTGTTTATGTAATTATTCAGTTGTAATTTTGTAAATTGTAATTCAATATTTCTCTTTATTGTTGTTGTATTTGAAAATTGTTTAGGATATATTTACTATGGATAAGTTTTTAACAAAAAGAAAAGCAACCGTTGATTCGGAACCGAGTAATGTTGATAATTCTAAACAAACTTGTGTGGAAGTCAATTTAGCAGATCTTCTCTCAGACCCTGGAATGCAAATTAGGATTTTGGATTATAATCCTAATATTAGAGATGAAGTTCGAAGAACATATCTCTTAAAAGGGCCTTGCCAACCTCGGAACCACGAATTTCCTTACACTCTTTTTGGGAGTAAACAACGAAAATTTAACCCTGCTTGGTTTGATGAATATCCTTCTTGGTTGGAATATAGTGTAAGCCAAAATGCTGCATATTGTTTATCGTGCTATCTCTTCAAACCAAATGTTAGTGCTCAAGCAGGTGGTGACTCATTTGTTGGTTTAGGATTCAAGAATTGGTCAAGGAAAGAGAAGTTAAGGATTCATGTTGGAAGTGTTAATAGTGCTCACAACCAAGCTTGGGCAAAGTGTGTTGCTTTATCGTCCAACAAACAACATATTGAAAATGTGATCATCAAACATTCTGAGCAAAGCAAGATAGACTACAAGATCCGACTGAATGCTTCAATTGATTGTGTTCGATTTCTCTTAAGACAGGGCCTTGCATTTAGAGGATCCGATGAGGGTGAGACTTCAAAGAACAGAGGGAACTTTATAGAGTTATTGCAAATTCTGACATATCATAATAACGGCATTGAGGCTGTTACTTTTAAGAATGAACCAGAGAATCTAAAGTTGACTTCACCTGATATCCAAACGGACATTGTCAATGCTGCAGCAATGGCAACAACAAAACTCATTGTATGTGATCTTGGCGATGATTTTTTCTCGGTCTTTGTCGACGAATCTCGTGACGTTTCAATCAAAGAACAAATGAGCATTGCGGTGCGTTACGTAGATAAAAAAGGACATATTATTGAGCATTTTCTTGGTATTGAACATGTCCCGAATACTACATCTATCTCACTCAAAGCGACACTTGATGATTTGTTTTCAAGACATGGATTGAGTATCTCAAATTTGCGTGGGCAAGGTTATGACGGAGCTAGTAATATGCAAGGTGAACTTGGTGGTCTCAAAAAAATAATTTTGAATGACAATGTATGTGCGTATTATGTTCATTGTTTTGCTCATCAACTTCAACTTACTCTTGTAGCGGTGGCGAAAAAGCATATGAAAATCGTTAGTCTGTTTCTGTTACTAACCAATGTTGTCAATGTTGTTGGAGGCTCTTGCAAACGTCATGACCGTCTTCGAGAACATCAAGCTACCAAAGTTATTGAGGCACTTGATGTAGGCGAGATCCCAAGTGGTCGAGGTCTCAATCAAGAAACTTCTCTGAAGAGAGCGGGTGACACGCGTTGGGGATCACATTATGGTACAATGGTGAGTACGATTCTTATGTTTTCATCTGTGATAGATGTGCTTGAAATGATAGAGGAAGACGGATTAACACAAGAACAAAAATGTGAAGCTCTTAATCTATCTACATCCTTGCAGTCTTTTGATTTCGTATTTTGTCTACACTTGATGAAGACTTTATTGGGTATTACCAACGAGTTATCTCAAGCATTGCAAAGAAAAGAACATGATATTGTAAATGCAATGAACTTGGTTGGACTTTGCAAGAAGCAACTTCAAACTTTGAGGGATGATGGTTGGGATTCGGTACTCGAGCAAGCTACTATATTTTGTGAAAAACATGATATTGATGTTTGCAAGATGGATGATATGTTCTTACTTCCTGGACGGTCACGTCGAAAAGCTCCACAGGTGTCAAACTTACACTACTACCGTGTTGAGTTATTTTATGCAGTTATTGATCTACAACTTATGGAATTGGATAATCATTTTAATGAGACTACCACCGAGTTGCTTCTTTGCATGGCATGCCTCAATCCGAGAAACTCTTTTTTGGCTTTTGATAAAAGTAAACTAATTCGTCTTGCTCATTTTTATCCAAATGATTATTCTGAGATGGAGATTATGATACTTGGTGATCAGTTTGAAACCTATATTCTTGATATGCGGACTTCATAAGATTTTTCAAATTTAAACGGGATTGGTGATCTTGCACGAAAAATGGTTGAAACAAACAGAGATAAGGTGTTCCCGTTGGTTTACTTGCTTATAAAGTTAGCATTGATATTACCGGTTGCAACGGCATCGGTTGAGAGGGCGTTTTCTGCTATGCATATTGTAAAAAAACAGGTTGCGTAATAGAATGGGAGATCAATGGATGAACGATAACTTGGTAGCTTATATTGAAAAGGAAGTTTTTGCAGACGTCGAGAATGAAGATATCATTGATATGTTTTAGAAAATGAAAACGCGTCGAATTTTTTGTTGAATCTGTAAAGGTTAGTATTACAGCTTTTGAAAATGTATGCTTACTTTTTGATCAAAATTTGGCATGAATATAATATTATCGTATTATCGTAAATATATTTTAGTTTATTAAAGAGGACCACCCTTGGAAAATTCGTGGCTCCGTCCCTGCACATTTAGATTCTTAAAAAATGAATACTTAACAAAAAATCTCATAGTATTTATCGGTACAAAAAGAATAAAATTTGTAAAACTAAAAGAAAAAGTTTTTACATCGAGATGGAAGGCAAACGGGCAACAAGCTGCGCCACTACCCTCTTTTGGGTAGCAAAATTAATTCTCTTAAAAATTACGTCAATAGTATTTGGATCGTAAAGTTCTTTAGAGAGAAAGGGCAAGAAAATGAAAAAAAATAGTTCAGCTTTCATAATGAAATATAACACATAATTAAGGAATATCTCCACTAAGATTTATTTCTTTCTACATTAAGCATATTTGGTGGGGGGGTTTTACTCTGTTCTCAAGGCAACAAATGTGATCCTACACAAGCCTCAAAGAAAAGCTTCAAAGAAAAAGAAAAAGAAAAAGAAAAAAAGAAATATATATTTAAGGACAAGATGCAATCGCTGAAAATCCACCCAACGATAATCAAATGACCTTCCATAAAAGAGCAAGCATTTTCTGGAAAAAATAGTATCTAAATTCTATTGCATGTCAGAATTCAACATAAAGAACAGACTTTTTTTAATCTCACGTGACATGAAAAGTGGAAGGTGGAAACCAAACTAAACCAAACCAAACATACCCAGTATATCCCGCTCAGAGCAGGGTCTGGGGAGGGTAAAATGTACGCAGACCATGCCCCTACCTATTACGGTAGGGAGGTACATTCAAGTGAAGACCTCAATTTGAGTCTGTAACAACATATTGAGTGAAAAATACAAAGGGAAGCATATAATACGAAAAAACTCAATATCATACCTGAGCCCATGGCTTAGTCCACATGGGACTTACCTAAGAGAAATTTGGCTACTCCACTCCCGATGAACGCTGCTCAAACAGAAGAGAGGTTGACTCCGGGCACAGCTCCCTGTCAAAAATACACCACACGCAAAAGGCAATAGGATAAAATATACAATAAATGTAAAAATGTAATGCTCTAGGTCAAAGCTAACCGAGACAACCCAACCCTGAGGCTCTCAACTACAACACCACTCCCAACTAAAGAATCCATAACTCTGATCTGGCGCCTCCAAGCGCACCTATCAACAGTCATGGTCTCGGAAAGGTTTAAGGCCTTCAAATCTAATCTCAGCTGCTCCACCCACGTCCTCCTCGGTCTGCCTCTCCTCCTCTCCCCGACAACTACTAAACTCTCGACCCTCCTCACCGGAGCAGAAGCCTGCCTCCTGCGGACGTGGCCAAACCATCTCAATCTCCCTTCCCTAACTTTCGCTGAAATGGGCGCCACTTCTAGCGCGTTCCTGAAGACACCGTTCAAGATTCTATCTAACATTGTGCGACCACACGACCAGCGTAACATTTTCATTTCAGCCGCTTCCAACTTGCTCTCAAGCGACTTCTTCATCGCCCAACATTCAGAGCCATACAACATTGCAGGTCGGATTGCCGCTCTAAAGAACTTACCCTTCAACTTTAGAGGGACTTTCCTGTCGCACAGGACCCCTGTCACTATTCTCCACCTTAGCCACCCCGCCTTGATGCGATAAGTGACATCATCTTCACACTCACCTTCCTTCTGAATGATTGAACACAAATACTTGAACTTATCCGTACGGGGAACGATCTGATCCGCAATCATTACCTCTACATCTTCCACGTTGGTCTCACCACTAAAGTTACACCAGAGATACTCTGTCTTAGACCGGCTCACACGCAAGCCCTGAGATTCTAACTTAGACCTCCATAGCTCCAACTTCGAGTTCACCTCCCTCCTCGACTCCGCCACTAACATAATGTCGTCAGCAAAAAGCATGCACCACAGGACGCCATCTTGAATCCCCCGCGAAATGACGTCAAGGATCAGAGCGAAGAGAAGAGGGCTTAGCGCCGACCCCTGGTGTAGCCCTATTTCAACTGGAAAATACTGGGTGTCACCAGCTGGGGTCCTAACGCACGTCCTAGCTTGGAAATACATGTCTTGGATCGCCCTAACGAACGTCAACGACACCCTCCTCTCTACTAGGCTCCTCCAAATAACATCGCGCGGAATGCTATCATAAGCTTTCTCTAGATCTATGAACACCATATGGAGGTCCTTACGCCGCTCTCTAAACTTCTCCATAAGGCGTCTGACGAGATGAATGGCCTCAATCGTGGACCTCCCTGACATGAAGCCAAATTGGTTCTCTGAGATCACAACTTCTCTTCTAACCCTGCATTCCACCACTCTTTCCCAAAGTTTCATAGTATGACTGAGGAGTTTAATACCCCTATAGTTACTACAACTCTGAGCATCGCCTTTGTTCTTGAAAAACGGCACGACAATACTATGCCTATACTCCGTCGGCATCTTAGAACCTCTGAGGAGGATTTTGAACAGCTCTGCTAGCCATGAACTCCGACTTCCCCCAGACAAAGCCAAACTGCAATAGGGATCTGATCCGGGCCTACCGCCTTAGCTCTACCCATTTTCATTAGGGCACCCTTTACTTCCTCCTTGCTGATGCTTTCATAGGAACTAAACGAACGGGCAGAAGATAGACTAACTCCTTGCACCACCGAGTTACTACCCCTAGCCTTATTGAAAATTTCAAAAAAAATACCTATTCCACCTCTCCTTAATAGCCACATTAATCAAAGCAAATCAAGAATACAGTCCGGGGGAGTAACCTCCCAAAGACGAGTATGAGAATCTGCATCTCTAACATCAGCAAAAAGACACCGAAGACATTAATAAAATCAAAAGTGGATAGGAGAATCTGCATCTCTAGCATCTGTCAGGATATGCCCAGTCTTTGTCAAGAATTAAAATTACGACGAATAAATGAGACATTAATAAAATCGAAAGAGGCCATAATGGCTTTGCAATCTGATACGACTGTTCCCAGATAGGAAAGCAATCCGGAGGAAGCATCGGCTCGAATGGCTTGCAACACCTGTGAACAGTCTGAAAACAACTCCACCTCCTGTATGAGGAAAAACTGAAGTATCAACCCAGCAACACAACATGTTCCCACTGCCGATAGTACTAGGGGCGACTGCTGGTGCCGAAATAGTCATACACCGACTATCCCGCCATTCCTTAGCTAATTTATTCACCATGACAAATGCTGAGTTCGGGGACATCACCATTCTCTTCCAAACCACACCATTTCTAGCTTTCCAAATCATCCACAATATCCAAGCAAGAAACTGCAGATTCACCACGGAGTCAGATTCCATATGTTGTTGGAGGCAAAGGGAGAAAGTCATAGCTTGGAGACGATCACCTCATTTCCCCATCCTACGCCAAACCGCATCAGCAAAAAGACACTGGAGAAAGATATGCTCAATAGTTTCCTCAGAGTGTCCACAAACAGGACATACATTATCAACTTCCACACCTATCGTACCCAAGGCTGTTAAAGTCGGTAAAATCCCCCTCACCGAGCGCCAAACACATACCTTCACCTTCGGCGGCACATCAATTTTCCATAACCGACCCCAACATGTAAAACTAGTAGCTTGAGTAACCTCCCCAACTAACCTCTTATAGCCATTTTTGTCAGAGTATTCACCCTGCAGGTCTCCGTGCCAATACCAACAATCTGCACTCTCGGTAGCAGGTGGTACCTTCAGAATGAGATTAACATCACGGGGGGTAAAAATTATGTTAACCAAATCCACCTTCCAGTAACCAGTATCATAACAGACATATTGGCCAACTGCGCCGCCAATGCCATTTGAATGGTCGAGACATCATCGTGCAGTAGCCACGGCGATCCCCACACCAACGTACCCCTCCCGTTACCCATACATCGGCGAATTCCTCCCTTAATCAGGTCTTGTGCCGCGAACAAACTCCTCCAACAGTAGCTTGGGGTACCCCCAGCGTTGCATCCAAAAAAGATCCCGAGCAAAAACACCTGGCCTTAACGACTCTAGCTACTACTGATGTCGGATTTGTCAGTAGCCTCCATCCTTGTTCCATAACATGGCTATGTTAAACTTGTGAATTTGTTTGAAACCGAGCCCATCAAATTTCTTCGAGGCAGTCATACATTCCCAAGAAAGCCAGTGAATGCCATTTGAATTCGAACCACCTTCTTTCCACCAAAAATTGTTAATCATCCGTTCTAAACTCAAGCACAAAGATTGCGGTATCAGGAAAACACACATGACATATTGCGGCATCGCACGAGCTACCGTTTTCATCCCTTAGAAAGTACTTTTTTATTCTAACCATTTAAGCGATGCCGCTATATAAAAAACTGCGGTCTTGTTCCCAAATATTTACCAAAGTCTCGAGCCTCAGCCACTCCAAAGAAGCCAGTAAACCACTGCCGAACCAACTTGGGAGTGTTAGTACTAAAGCAAATACTTGTGAAAATTAACAACTTGTCCTGAAAGTCGTTCATAATGAGTTAAACAGCGTTTCACCTCAATAGATTCTTCCGTCGTAGCCTTCAGAAACAACCGACTATCATCGGCAAAAAACAAGTGGGAGATTTGATAGAGCACCTCTGGCCACCCGCACCCCATGCAATCGGCCATGCCGTTCGGCGTCATGGAGCAAAAGAGACGGTCTCTCCGCACATAAAATGAAGAGATATGGGCTGAGAGGATCTCCCTGGAGAAGACTATGTGTAGGGATGATAGGTTCAGTGAGAGTTCCATTGACAAGAACTCAATACCGGACTGTAGAAACACACATAATAATATTGATCCATCTATTATCGAAACTGAGCCTCTGCATGATGCGGCTAAGGAAGTCCCAATCCATACGGTCATAGGCTTTTGCCATATCTAATTTCAGACCAACCCAACCTGTAACCCCACACTGCGTCCTCCTCAAGTAATGACCTAATGTAACACCCCCAGATCAAACCGGGAATATTACACGCCGCAGACCCTCTCCGTGAGCATCCACCAGGCTAGACATCAACACAACACATTACATTACATACTGACGAATCAAAATAACGAATCAATAGACCGATTTGGTCTTCCATCACTGACTTACAAATCAAAATACATAAACTCATCCAGACTCATACACATACAAGGGTAAAATACTTGCAACGACGAACAATAAGACAGCGGAAAAGACAATACAATGGACTCCGACTAACTGAAGTCAAAACTGGCCTCCGTGTGATTAGTATCATTCGTCTTTCATCATCCCTCGCACCGATCCTGTGTCTTGCTCCCGAAAACCTGCATGTACCTAGACACAATACAGATATCCACCCCCCGATTACTCGGGGGTTAGCAAAACTCCACTATTTCGCTAGTGCAAGTATAAAGTGCAAATACGAGCCATACACAACACATTCCGAGAATACAACGAAAGACTTCCCGAGATATATTTAGTTAAAAATAGTTCAAGTCTTGAAAGTAGAAGCGAAGCAAGTAAGCACTTTGAAAACAATTCCAAATCTCGGGAGTTTTGAAAACATTAGAAATTGAAAAGTTCTTAATTCCTCGAAAGTCATTTAGGGTCACAGCCCCAAAGTTCATTTTCCAAAATGCAAGTCCGTTAACAAAACACGGGGTCCACGACCCAACCATTCCGGTCACAAAACACAGGGCCTACGACCCGATCATCCACTGCAATTCACTTACAAGGACACATTACACATAACACATCATTCTTATGCCATTCTAGCCAAGCACCAAGACTCGATATATAATGTCTCTCGACCCCGAGCACAAAGCATTGTGATACTCCGGACAATATCACAATTAACGAAAACATAAACGTCATCCTCAAGATGAAAACCACAACTGGTAACCCGCAGCCGTACCCCTTAGTATCGACCCCCAGACATCCCATCGGACACTCCGGGTGGGAAACCACTTCCGCGGCCGTAACCCTTAGTATCGACCCCCAGACATCCCGTCGGACACTCCGGGTGGAAGTTCATCCACACACGCACCCAAGTCCACTTCCGTAGCCGTAGCCCTTAGTATCGACCCCCATTCATCCCGTCGGACACTCTGGGTGGAAGGAACAACACACACACACACGTTCCAAAATCACAGTTGCAAACCACAAGCCTCGAAGGTCAATCACAGTATATATAGTTGAGGTACCTTACTAGAATGGCCAGTTCATCCAACATATACTCACGACCAAGTAATGATACGATTCATGCTAGAATTTCAACGATGCAGCTAGTACAAATAACATAGCAACGAGGGAAAATACCTATCCAACCACGCCGAACGACACAATGAGACAGGATCATCAATAGGCATACGTTCCATACATATCTCAAGGAAAGGTTAAGCTATAAATCCTCAACGTCATAATCACATAAAACAATACCCCACACATACTTAGACAAGCATATTTAACAACGAAATCATACGAGTCATCTTTAAAGGAAGTATTGAAAAGCATATCAATTCCTTTGAAAGTTAATTATAGGTATTCATATATCACGTATCGTAAATTATCAACTAATATATCCACAAAACACATAATGTATGGGCAAGATACTTGCCTCGAATAAGAACAACGTGGAGAATCGATCGAAGTAGGTTGGCACGAATCGACTACGAACCCGCCGACTCCACCGCATGCCAACATGCGATAATAAACTACGAAGGACAAGAACAACAATGAAATGAATTCCATAACACGACTCAGAGCCGTTGAATTCAAAGAACGAATGACGAAAGTTTAAGTGTTTTCCCCAAAATGGCTAAGAACACGATTCGTCCCGACAAAACACGAAAACGGAATTCTAAGTCGAAATATGGATATTCAAGCTATGGAATATGTTTAACAACATCATTTAACCACAATTTATCCAACAAAAACGGGTGGAAAACGAGATCGAGAACGAATCCCCCAAAAAGTCGATTCGAAGGAAATCAAGAATATACTTCGATTCGACGAAGAACAATGGATTAAATGATGTTAAACACAAGAATACTACCAAGATTAATCATACCCATCATGGATTAATCAACAACACGGAACGAATCGGATAAAAATGCAAAAACCCCCAAATTCACGAAATTAGGGTTCTAAGGGAGATTACCTTGATTCGCTGGATCAAAGGATGATAACGGATGATTGGTTGATGTTATAACCTCAAGAACTTCATGGATTTGTTGTTAAACAACATGGCTCCACGATCTCTAAGTCTCCAGCCACGGAAGAGAAAGGTAGGAAATGAAAAACGAGATGAAATGTGACTGCTCTGTCACACTTATACTGGGCCGGACTAGCGCGCGCTAGGCTGCCGAGCTAGCGTGCGCTATCGGCCCAGGCCGCAGAACAGTGTCCACACTGCCCTACTGACTCGGCCAGGTAGCG
This sequence comes from Orobanche coerulescens, assembly GCA_033398695.1. Lineage (NCBI taxonomy): Eukaryota > Viridiplantae > Streptophyta > Magnoliopsida > Lamiales > Orobanchaceae > Orobanche > Orobanche coerulescens. The sequence continues at coordinate 28,616,880 of CM065804.1, forward strand.
TGCGTAGCCTTTCGTCCGTAGCGCGCGCTACCTGCCGGTCGTAGCATGCACAATGCCCGACAGTAGCGTGCGCTACCTGCCGAGCATGACCGATTCCAGAACCCCTGGACTCCACTGTCCAGACCCGATAGCGTGCGTTAGGCCAGCCGATAGCGTGCGCTACACCTGCCGGTTAGCGCGCGTAGCCTTCCAGCCGTAGCGTACGCTACGCCGGTTCCTGCCGCACCCGTCCGGCCGGTGCCCGCAATCGTCCGGCCAGTCCCGCAACCGTCCGGCCAGTGCTCGAACACCAGGGCTCGACGACTCGATTTCCGAAAACGCACGGAACGAACACGACGAAAAGTTCGCGGACGATATCAACAACCCGAAATGAAAACATAATGCAATAATTAATTATATGCGACCAACAAACGGGTCGAGACAACAATTACAGATACGAATACCCGTAACTTTTAAAAAATTACAAAATGGCCCAAAACGCCCGGAAATCACGATACGTGATCGAATAACCAAACCGAAGTTCACAACACTTATAACAAAGTGAAACGAACTTACGGGAAACTCGAAACAGCAGTTTCGACCGAGATTCGCAAGAATCAAACTCAAGTGCGGAAAAGTCGCTAAAAAGCACGGAACTCAACAAAATGATACCGAAACGAACTCGGATGACAAAAAGTGCAGAATTAATCATTCTCGAAATGACGAAACGGTCATGAAAGAGTCGTCAAAATGGACTCCGGCCAAAAAAGAAATTTACCGGAAATCGAAGATTGCGGATATTACATTCTACCCTCCTTAAAAGAAGTTTCGTCCCGAAACTTAAAACAATTAGGGAGAAGCAATATCCCGCCAGGAAAACTCAACGAGATACGCAAGGAAACGTGTAACTTACGCCCATCGGCAAAACGTTACAAGCAACGCAAAGGAATATACGCCGTGAAAACACGCTCCACGACGACCAACACAACGTCGCCGTTAGGGATATAATAAAACCAACAAGTGACAAGCGTCATCAAATAGATAATACAATCAAGTCAATTATCCAAACAATCACAAAACACAACGGACGAAAATCAATACGATTGACCAACCCAACGGTACATCAATCAAAACGCGAGCCAATCGCTGAACAAATACGGAATTCCACCGCCCAAGGGTTGGAAGATCGAAAACGAGACTAATTTTCCGAACTTGGAAAGGTCACAACGATATATAGATCAATTTGAGACAATATCAGAACTCGCTCGAATGACAAAGGTGAGAAACGACACCAGGTCAGAAGCATCAACGAACACAGTCGAGTCGATACGGTTGGACGAAACAGAAGAGAAAGAAAGAAAAATGTGGGTATTACATCATATCACCTTTAAAAGAGGTTTCGTCCCGAAACCTAAACAACGAGAACGAAGTGCGGGAATAGCAACCTTCCCGGCCATACCCTCTTGGTCCACATCCGATCTTCATGGCCATTAGCATTGTGGTCACGACTGTGTCCTCTGCACACCGGCATACTAAGCGGATTCCCACTCAATACGATTTCACAACTTCGAAAAATATTATACTAAAGTACCAACTCAGCACGACATATCACATAAGGTAACCAATAGCAACTCGAAAAGAAAATCCACGAGGTACCCTTTTAAAGGAAATCTTTTGAAAATCCTTGGATTTGTATGCTTTTGGTACCTCGGGTTGTTTCATCAAAACTTGTAAACAACATACTTTAACCGTCTCATTTGAACTCATCATGCCTCTACGTATCATCATCACCGTTAACAACTAACAAGTTAACCATGCATGATCATCAAATCATTCTTACATACTATAACATTTCCAAATCCGAGTTTGAACTTTACGTCGAGTGAGATTTTTCATCTTTCACTATATATTTTTGAAAATAAAAATCGCATTGGTTTTTGAAATAAAATATTTTTATGGTGTGAAAGATTTTTGAAAATCATTCACTCGAATTATTTGAAGATGCAACAATACGTTAAAATCATTTTCGAAAATTCTCCCAACACTTCACAAACATCAACGACGGTAATATTTTACAAAATGTTCAAGGTACTTTAAAACAACTCTTTCAAATACCGTCGAGGTTTTATTTGAGAATCCTAGGCCGGCTCGCAAATTTCAAACAATTTCCAAAGTTCATTCGAAGCCGCCGGCTAATCGCACTTGCGCAAACTTATGAAGGTTTTAGAAAAGCGTGTTCGAACACACTCGCAGCAGACATAATTTATCAATTTGCCGAACCCAATCAATTATCACTTAGCGCAACGAAAAAAGAAAAAATCATAACGCACATTCATACAAAATAGTTGTCATTACTTGACAACACACATAGAATACAGTCCCGGGTGATTGACTGCTAAGGTTAGGCCTAACGGCTAAAAGAAATGTAGTTCCCTAGCCTCTGTCCAGACTGACTAACGCGCGCTACAACATATATTTAGCGTGCGCTACCCATGCTGCATTAGCGCGCGCTAGCCTTACACTTAGCGTGCGCTAACGGTTCTATTTTAGCAACATGATTGCGAACATATATACGACATTACTGGAATTGAAGGTCACAAATAAACAACAACAATATTCGAATCTCAAAGCCATCGATTCACATAATTACAACACATCATGAGCAACCATCAAAAGGCAATTGTCATTCAAAACCGAAAAGTTAAAAGCAAGGGTCATGTCTTGAGTATATTTTGTAGAACTCATTTGAGTTCAAAACTCGTGTTTTGAAAACTTATAGTACACAGTGGAAAAGAATTATCAATAATTCGAGTTTTCAGAACTTTCAGCCTTGAGGTCAACATACGAAAATCAACTTTTTCCTCCCTTGGAGGACATTTTAAAAATTTTACGTGACGCCCCGAAAGGATTCGAAAACTTAAAATTCCAAGGTTTATACTCTTGCAAGAAAAACGATTTATACAAAGATACATTCAGCAATATCATTCTACATTTTAGCGCAAGACGGGAATCAACAAATATATGTCACTTACTCACGATGCACCTTCAAATACTACCTACATAACACAGAATCACACAGGCTCGTATAGCTCGTGGTACAACCTGTAGTAGGGAGACTTACATCCACAGATCGCACGAAGATGATGGTTGTACCCTGATACTAATCACGGCCAACATTCCAAACGACGCGTCGCGACACGACATCAGTCAGACTCAATCTGACAAGACAAGACCCAACAATACACGACTGGACCCGACAGCCTAGGTTTCCGCAACCCAAGCTCCGATACCATAAATGTAACACCCCCAGATCAAACTGGGAATATTACACGCCGCAGACCCTCTCCGTGAGGATCCACCAGGCTAGACATCAACACAACACATTACATTACATACTGACGAATCAAAATAATGAATCAATAGACCGATTTGGTCTTTCGTCACTGACTTACAAATCAAAATACATAAACTCATCCAGACTCATACACATACAAGGGTAAAATACTTGCAACGACGAACAATAAGACAGCGGAAAAGACAATACAATGGACTCCGACTAACTGAAGTCAAAACTGGCCTTCGTGTGATTAGTATCATTCGTCTTTCATCATCCCTCGCACCGATCCTGTGTCTTGCTCCCGAAAACCAGCATGTACCTCGACACAATACAGATATCCACTCCCCGATTACTCGGGGGTTAGCAAAACTCCACTGTTTCGCTAGTGCAAGTATAAAGTGCAAATACGAGCCATACACAACACATTCCGAGAATACAACGAAAGACTTCCCGAGATATATTTAGTTAAAAATAGTTCAAGTCTTGAAAGTAGAAGCGAAGCAAGTAAGCACATTGAAAACAATTCCAAATCTCGGGAGTTTTGAAAACATTAGAAATTGAAAAGTTCTTAATTCCTCGAAAGTCATTTAGGATCACAGCCCCAAAGTTCATTTTCCAAAATGCAAGTCCGTTAACAAGACACGGGGTCCACGACCCAACCATTCCGGTCACAAAACACAGGGCCTACGACCCGATCATCCACTGTAATTCACTTACAAGGACACATTACACATAACACATCATTCTTATGCCATTCTAGCCAAGCACCAAGACTCGATATATAATGTCTCTTGACCCCGAGCACAAAGCATTGTGATACTCCGGACAATATCACAATTAACGAAAACATCAACGTCATCCTCAAGATGAAAACCACAACTGGTAACCCGCGGCCGTACCCCTTAGTATCGACCCCCAGACATCCCGTCGGACACTCCAGGTGGGAAACCACTTCCGCGGTCGTACCCCTTAGTATCGACCCCCAGACATCCCGTCGGACACTCCAGGTGGAAGTTCATCCACACACGCACCCAAGTCCATTTCCGTGGCCGTACCCCTTAGTATCGACCCCCAGACATCCCGTCGGACACTCCGGGTGGAAGGAACAACACACACACACGTTCCAAAATCACATTTGCAAACCACAAGCCTCGAAGGTCAATCACAGTATATATAGTCGAGGTACCTTACTAGAATGGCCAGTTCATCCAATATATACTCACGACCAAGTAATGATACGATTCATGCTAGAATTTCAGCGATGCAGCTAGTACAAATAACATAGCAACGAGGGAAAATACCTATCCAACCACGCCGAACAACACAATGAGACAGGATCATCAATAGGCATACGTTCCATACATATCTCAAGGAAAGGTTAAGCTATAAATCCTCAACGTCATAATCACACAAAACAATACCCCACACATACTTAGACAAGCATATTTAACAACGAAATCATACGAGTCATCTTTAAAGGAAGTATTGAAAAGCATATCAATTCCTTTGAAAGTTAATTATAGGTATTCATAAATCACGCATTGTAAATTACCAACTAATATATCCACAAAACACGTAATGTATGGGCAAGATACTTGCCTCGAATAAGAACAACGCGGAGAATCGATCGAAGTAGGTTGGCACGAACCGACTACGAACCCGCCGACTCCACCGCACGCCAACACGCGATAATAAACTACGAAGGACAAGAACAACAATGAAATGAATTCCATAACAAGACTCAAAGCCGTTGAATTCAAAGAACGAATGACGAAAGTTCAAGTGTTTTCCCCAAAACGGCTAAGAACACGATTCGTCCCGACAAAACACGAAAATGGAATTCTAAGTCGAAATATGGATATATAATCTATGGAATATGTTTAACAACATCATTTAACCACAATTTATCCAAAAAAAAACGGGTGGAAAACGAGATCGAGAATGAATCCCCCAAAAAGTCGATTCGAAGGAAATCAAGAATATACTTCGATTCGACGAAGAACAATGGATTAAATGATGTTAAACACAAGAATACTACCAAGATTAATCATACCCATCATGGATTAATCAACAACACGGAATGAATCGGATAAAAATGCAAAAACCCCCAAATTCACGAAATTAGGGTTCTAAGGGAGATTACCTTGATTCGCTGGATCAAAGGATGATAACGGATGATTGGTTGATGTTATAACCTCAAGAACTTCATGGATTTGTTGTTAAACATCATGGCTCCACGATCTCTAAGTCTTAAGCCGCGGAAGAGAAAGGTAGGAAATGAAAAACGAGATGAAATGTGACTGCTCTGTCACACTTATACTGGGCCGGACTAGCGCGCGCTAGGCTGCCGAGCTAGCGTGCGCTATCGGCCCGTGCCGCGATCCGGTGCCCACCGCCCCTCGTCTCGGCCAGGTAGCGTGCGCAGCCTTTCGGCCTTAGCGCGCGCTACCTGCCGGTCGTAGCGTGTGCAATGCCCGACAGTAGCGTGCGCTACCTGCCGAGCATGACCGATTCCAAAACCCCTGGACTCCACTGTCCAAACCCGATAGCGTGCGTTAGGCCAGCCGATAGCGTGCGCTACACCTGCGGGTTAGCGCGCGCAGCCTTCCGGCCGTAGCGTACGCTACGCCAGTTCCTGCCGCACCCGTCCGGCCGGTGCCCGCAATCGTCCGGCCCGATCCCATAACCGTCGGCGGTGCTCGAACACTGTGGCTCGGCGACTGATTTCAAAACGCACGAAACGAACACGACGAAAAGTTCGCGGACGACATCAACAACCCGAAATGAAAACATAATGCAATAATTAATTATACGCGACCAAGAAACGGGTCTAGACAACAATTACAGATACGGATACCCGTAACTTTTAAAAAATTACAAAATAACCCAAAACGCCCGGAAATCACGATACGTGATCGAATAACCAAACCGAAGTTCACAACACTTATAACAAAGTTAAACGAACTTACGGGAAACTCGAAACAGCAGTTTCAACCGAGATTCGCAAGAATCGAACTCAAGTGCGGAAAAGTCGCTAAAAAGCACGGAACTCAACAAAACGATACCGAAACGAACTCGGATGACAAAAAGTGCAGAATTAATCATTCTCGAAATGACGAATCGGTCATGAGCGAGTCGTCAAAACGGACTCCGGCCGAAAAAGAAATTTACCGGAAATCGAAGATTTCGGATATTACATTCTACCCTCCTTAAAAGAAGTTTCGCCCCGAAACTTAAAACAAGTAGGGAGAAGCAATATCCCGCCAGGAAAACTCAATGAGATACGCAAGGAAACGCGTAACTTACGCCCATCGGCGAGACGTTACAAGCAACGCAAAGGACTATACGGCGTGAAAACACGCTCCACGACGACCAACACAACGTCGCCGTTAGGGATATAATAAAACCAACAAGTGATAAGCGTCATCAAATGGATAATACAATCAAGTCAATTATCCAAACAATCACAAAACACAACGGACGAAAATCAATACGATTGACCAACCCAACGGTACATCAATCAAAACGCGAGCCAATCGCTGAACAAATACGGAATTCCACCGCCCAAGGGTTGGAAGATCGAAAACGAGACTAATTTTCCGAACTTGGAAAGGTCACAATGATATATAGATCAATTTGGGACAATATCAGAACTCGCTCGAATGACAAAGGTGAGAAACGAGACCAGGTCAGAAGCATCAACGAACACAGTCGAGTCGATACGGTTGGACGAAACAGAAGAGAAAGAAAGAAAAATGTGGGTATTACATCATATCACCTTTAAAAGAGGTTTCGTCCCGAAACCTAAACAACGAGAACGAAGTGCGGGAATAGCAACCTTCTCGACCATACCCTCTTGGTCCACATCCGATCTTCATGGCCATTAGCATTGTGGTCACGACTGTGTCCTCTGCCCAATGGCATACTAAGTAGATTCCCACTCAATACGATTGCACAACTTCGCAAAATATTATACTAAAGTACCAACTCAGCACGACATATCACATAAGGTAACCAATAGCAACTCGAAAAGAAAATCCACAAGGTACCCTTTTAAAAGAAATCTTTTGAAAATCCTTGGATTTGTATGCTTTTGGTAGCTCGGGTTGTTTCATCAAAACTTGTAAACAACATACTTTAACCGTCTCATTTGAAATCATTTGAACTCATCATGCCTCTACGTATCATCATCACCGTTAACAACTAACAAGTTAACCATGCATGATCATCAAATCATTCTTACATACTCTAACATTTCCAAATCCGAGTTTGAACTTTACGTCGAGTGAGATTTTTCATCTTTCACTATATATTTTTGAAAATAAAAATCGCATTGGTTTTTGAAATAAAATATTTTTATGGTGTGAAAGATTTTTGAAAATTATTCACTCGAATTATTTGAAAATGCAACAATACGTTAAAATCATTTTCAAAAATTCTCCCAACACTTCACAAACATCAACGACGGTAATATTTTACAAAATGTTCAAGGTACTTTAAAACAACTCTTTCAAATACCGTCGAGGTTTTATTTGAGAATCCTAGGCCGGCTCGCAAATTTCAAACAATTTCCAAAGTTCATACGAAGCCGTCGGCTAATCGCACTTGTGCAAACTTATGAAGGTTTTAGAAAAGCGTGTTCGAACACACTCGCAGCAGACATAATTTATCAATTTGCCAAACCCAATCAATTATCACTTAGCGCAACGAAAAAAAAAATCATAACGCACATTCATACAAAACAGTTGTCATTACTTGACAACACACATAGAATACAGTCCCGGGTGATTGACTGCTAAGGTTAGGCCTAACGGCTAAAAGAAATGTAGTTCCCTAGCCTCTGTCCAGACTGACTAACGCGCGCTACAACACATATTTAGCGTGCGCTACCCATGCTGCATTAGCGCGCGCTAGCCTTACACTTAGCGTGCGCTAACGGTTCTATTTTAGCAACATGATTGCGAACATATATACGACATTACTGGAATCGAAGGTCACAAATAAACAACAACAATATTCGAATCTCAAAGCCATCGATTCACGTAATTACAACACATCATGAGCAACCATCAAAAGGCAATTGTCATTCAAAACCGAAAAGTTAAAAGCAAGGGTCATGTCTTGAGTATATTTTGTAGAACTCATTTGAGTTCAAAACTCGTGTTTTGAAAACTTGGAGTACACAGTGGAAAAGAATTATCAACAATTCTAGTTTTCAGAACTTTCAGCCTTGAGGTCAACATATGAAAATCAACTTTTTCCTCCCTTGGAAGACATTTTAAAAATTTTACGTGACGCCCCGAAAGGATTCGAAAACTTAAAATTCCAAGGTTTATACTCTTGCAAGAAAAACGATTTGTACAAAGATACATTCAGCAATATCATTCTACATTTTAGCGCAAGACGGGAATCAACAAATATATGTCACTTACTCACGATGCACCTTCAAATACTAACTACATAACACAGAATCACACAGGCTCGTATAGCTCGTGGTACAACCTGTAGTAGGGAGACTTACATCCACAGATCGCACGAAGATGATGGCTGTACCCTGATACTAATCACGGCCGACATTCCAAACGAAGCGTCGTGACACGACATCAGTCAGACTCAATCTGACAAGACAAGACCCAACAATACACGGCTGGACCCGACAGCCTAGGTTTCCGCAACCTAAGCTCTGATACCATAAATATAACACCCCCAGATCAAACCGGGAATATTACACACTGCAGACCCTCTCCGTGAGGATCCACCAGGCTAGACATCAACACAACACATTACATTACATACTGACGAATCAAAATAACGAATCAATAGACCGATTTGGTCTTCCGTCACTGACTTACAAATCAAAATACATAAACTCATCCAGACTCATACACATACAAGGGTAAAATACTTGCAACGACGAACAATAAGACAGTGGAAAAGACAATACAATGGACTCCGACTAACTGAAGTCAAAACTGGCCTTCGTGTGATTAGTATCATTCGTCTTTCATCATCCCTCGCACCGATCCTGTGTCTTGCTCCCGAAAACCTGCATGTACCTGGACACAATACAGATATCCACCCCCCGATTACTCAGGGGTTAGCAAAACTCCACTGTTTCGCTAGTGCAAGTATAAAGTGCAAATACGAACCATACACAACAAATTCCGAGAATACAACGAAAGACATCCCGAAGCAAGTAAGCACTTTGAAAACAATTCCAAATCTCGGGAGTTTTGAAAACATTAGAAATTGAAAAGTTCTTAATTCCTCGAAAGTCATTTAGGGTCACAGCCCCAAAGTTCATTTTCCAAAATGCAAGTCCGTTAACAAGACACGGGGTCCACGACCCAACCATTCCGGTCACAAAACACAGGGCCTACGACCCGATCATCCGCTGTAATTCACTTACAAGGACACATTACACATAACACATCATTCTTATGCCATTCTAGCCAAGCACCAAGACTCGATATATAATGTCTCTCGACCCCGAGCACAAAGCATTGTGATACTCCGGACAATATCACAATTAACGAAAACATCAACGTCATCCTCAAGATGAAAACCACAACTGGTAACCCGCGGCCCTACCCCTTAGTATCGACCCCTAGACATCCCGTCGGACACTCCGGGTGGGAAACCACTTCCGCGGTCGTACCCCTTAGTATCGACCCCCAGACATCCCGTCGGACACTCTGGGTGGAAGTTCATCCACACACGCACCCAAGTCCATTTCCGTGGCCGTACCCCTTAGTATCGACCCCCAGACATCCCGTTGGACACTCCGGGTGGAAGGAACAACACACACACACGTTCCAAAATCACAGTTGCAAACCACAAGCCTCGAAGGTCAATCACAGTATATATAGTCGAGGTACCTTACTAGAATGGCCAGTTCATCCAACATATACTCACGACCAAGTAATGATACGATTCATGCTAGAATTTCAACGATGCAGCTAGTACAAATAACATAGCAACGAGGGAAAATACCTATCCAACCACGCCGAACGACACAATGAGACAGGATCATCAATAGGTATACGTTCCATACATATCTCAAGAAAAGGTTAAGCTATAAATCCTCAACGTCATAATCACACAAAACAATACCCCACACATACTTAGACAAGCATATTTAACAACGAAATCATACGAGTCATCTTTAAAGGAAGTATTGAAAAGCATATCAATTCCTTTGAAAGTTAATTATAGGTATTCATAAATCACGTATCGTAAATTACCAACTAATATATCCACAAAACACGTAATGTATGGGCAAGATACTTGCCTCGAATAAGAACAACGCGGAGAATCGATCGAAGTAGGTTGGCACGAACCGACTACGAACCCGCCGACTCCACCGCACGCCAACACGCGATAATAAACTACGAAGGACAAGAACAACAATGAAATGAATTCCATAACACGACTCAAAGCCGTTGAATTCAAAGAACGAATGACGAAAGTTCAAGTGTTTTCCCCAAAACGGCTAAAAACACGATTCGTCCCGACAAAACACGAAAATGGAATTCTAAGTCGAAATATGGATATACAATCTATGGAATATGTTTAACAACATCATTTAACCATAATTTATCCAACAAAAATGGGTGGAAAACGAGATCGAGAATGAATCCCCCAAAAAGTCGATTCGAAGGAAATCAAGAATATACTTCGATTCGACGAAGAACAATGGATTAAATGATGTTAAACACAAGAATACTACCAAGATTAATCATACCCATCATGGATTAATCAACAACACGGAACGAATCGGATAAAAATGCAAAAACCCCCAAATTCACGAAATTAGGGTTCTAAGGGAGATTACCTTGATTCGCTGGATCAAAGGATGATAACGGATGATTGGTTGATGTTATAACCTCAAGAACTTCATGGATTTGTTGTTAAACAACATGGCTCCACGATCTCTAAGTCTCCAGCCGCGGAAGAGAAAGGTAGGAAATGAAAAACGAGATGAAATGTGACTGCTCTGTCACACTTATACTGGGCCGGACTAGCGCGTGCTAGGCTGCCGAGCTAGCGTGCGCTATCGGCCGAGGCCGCAGTCCAGTGCCCACACTGCCCTACTGACTCGGCCAGGTAGCGTGCGCAGCCTTTCGGCCGTAGCGCGCGCTACCTGCCGGTCGTAGCGTGCGCAATGCCCGACAGTAGCGTGCGCTACCTGCCGAGCATGACCGATTCCAGAACCCCTGGACTCCACTGTCTAGACCCGATAGCGTGCGTTAGGCCAGCCGATAGCGTGCGCTACACCTGCCGGTTAGCGTGCGCAGCCTTCCGGCCGTAGCGTACGCTACGACGGTTCCTGCCGCACCCGTCCGGTCGGTGCCCGCAATCGTCCGGCCAGTCCCGCAACCGTCCGGCCAGTGCTCGAACACCAGGGCTCGACGACTCGATTTCCAAAAACGCACGGAACGAACACGACGAAAAGGTCGTGGACGACATCAACAACCCGAAATGAAAACATAATGCAATAATTAATTATACGCTACCAAGAAACGGGTCGAGACAACAATTACAGATACGGATACCCGTAACTTTTAAGAAATTACAAAATGGCCCAAAACGCCCGGAAATCACGATACGTGATCGAATAACCAAACCGAAGTTCACAACACTTATAACAAAGTTAAACGAACTTACGGGAAACTCGAAACAACAGTTTCGACCGAGATTCGCAAGAATCGAACTCAAGTGCGGGAAAGTCGCTAAAAAGCACGGAACTCAACAAAACGATACCGAAACGAACTCGGATGACAAAAAGTGCAGAATTAATCATTCTCGAAATGACGAAACGGTCATGAGCGAGTCGTCAAAACAGACTCCGGCCGAAAAAGAAATTTACCGGAAATCGAAGATTGCGGATAGTACACCTAACTCCACCGCTAACATAATATAATCTGATATAAGTCTGCCCAGAATAATAGTCGACTAAGTGTACGATGTAAAACCTGCATTAGTTCCTTCATACGATTTGCAAGAATGTTTGAAATGATCTTATAAGAGATATTGCATAAAGCAATAGGACGCAGATACGCCACCGTTTGAGACATCTGTTTCTTCGGAATTAACACAACAGTAGCATCCTTCATTCCTTCCGTAAAAGATCATTCATTCAAACAATTCAGGATAAAATGCGTGACATCTTCCCCTACAACATCCCAACACTTTTGGTAGAAACCCAGATTCGTACGATCCGGTCCTGGGGTTTTATCTGGGTGCATAGCAAACAATGTTTTTTAACCTCACTAGCTTCAAAGGTCCGCATAAGGTGCGCATTGTGTTCTGCCCTAAATTTCAGTTGAACAGAATCAAAAAGTTCGACTCCACAGCGTTTGTAGAGTGGAAAATTGATGAGAAATAATAAAAAATGATGGGTAACAGCTCACCGCCCTCACACCACCTCCCTGAGATGTCTTTTAGCTTATGAACGAAATTCTTCTTCTTGCGATGCGAGGCATACTGGCGGAAAAACTTAGTGTCGAATCAGCCATACATAACCAATGTTGCTTCGCTCTTTGGCGCCAATATATATCCTCCTTAACCAAAAATCTATACAGCTCAAAATCTGCCTTCAGAAATTGCTCCAGGCGAATAGGATCACTGACACCCCTTAAACGAGCAACTGTGTCCTTCAGCTCTTTCATGCGTTTCCCAAAATGCTAAAATTTATTCCCACCCCACGCTAACAGCCTCTTACCACAGAAACCAAGTCTTTCCTGAAAAGATAAACAGCTGTCGATTGCCATGCATTACTAATAACATCTTTACAACCATCATCCTGCAGCCAAGCATTCTCAAACATAAAACGCTGTTTTCCCAAAATGTCATCGTACCTTTCAAATTGAGGAATAAGGTAATATGGTTCGACCATCTCACCTCCTGATTAGAAACATAAGCTGCTTCACGCAAGGCCCTCCACTCCACTGTCGCTACTGCCCGATCAAGCCTCTCTTCCATCCACTCATCCGTGCCTCGACCCCTTTCCCAAGTGAATGGGTAACCTCTCATTCCTAAATCAACCAAACCACAATCCTCCACCCGTTATCAGTTGTTGGGATTGTGGGACACCCCCTCTCATTTCTGAAGTAGCACACATATCATTAAAGTCACTAATAACGAGCCACGGTAATGAGGATCGGTCCTCTAGAGAGCGTATGAGGTTCCAAGACGCTTGACGCTGGTATCTCTGGGGGTAACCATAATGTAGGGTAACTATTCGGAATACATAAAAATTACACAACAAAGTAGTAAACGATTTACAAATAAATTCCGGAGATTAAGAATTACACAACAAACTTATAGGCAACGAATTACACGAAATAAAAGGGAAAAACGAATTAACCCAAAAAGAAACAGAACACAAAGAACAGGAATTTAAAGTTTTAGAGACCAAACCGAACAGATATCACAACAGATCTGAAAAACGAGAGGCAAAGGAGGTGCAAATCGACCGGAACTCGGCCTCGGCTCAGTCCTCCAATATCCAGTACCCACATCCAAGGCTCCACAAGTATTAGCGACCAGCAGCCCAGACAAATAACCACCCCCTCGGTCGGTTTCAACAAGATCCCATAAGTAACACCCCCAAAATCGGCCTCAAGCAATTTTCACTGAGAAAATATTTTTCACTCAGAAAAAAAAAATCACAAAGAAACACGGATTGATTTTTCTCACTCAGGAAAGATTAGGTTTTGATTTTCGTGTGTCTCTCTCAAGCCCAAATCGTCCGACAATATATAGGCAAAAATCCCAAACGGAAAGCCACCGATTTTTAGGGGAATCGAATCCTTTCTTATCATTGATTGATAAGGGTTTCGATTCCCTTCTAAATCGGAACCGCACAGCCGAGCCTAAAAGGAAAGGAAATCGGATTTCCATGGCAGTCGGCGGAGTGGCGAGAGAGATGAGAGAGAAACAAAACAGAAAAGTGAGGCTAGGGTTTACGGGGGGTGAATCAAAAATAAGAGACCAACGGATGGGATTTATCCCATCTAAATCAACGGGTGGGATTAAAAGAGGGAACACTCCAGAAGCCGATCGGGAGGGGATAGATTTAATAAGTCTGGGCCGGGCTGCATAATACCGGCCCATAATAATAATAAATCATTTGGGCCAAAATTCTAACAAATCTCTACCCGGACCAAATGAGCCATCGGGGTACCTTTTTGATAAGGAGGTCATCATTGCCGAACGTCACACCACCTGCACATCACACAAAGTTAGTACAAGCATAAAGACATAAATCAATCACTAAGAAAGAAAACTAGGAATCACGGAGAAAACTAGAAAAGCTATCACAAAGATAGCGAAGAGGAAGACTGGAGTGTCTTCAGTTGAGGGAGTCGATATTTAGTACGACTTGCAAGATCTGATTTTCTCGACCGGTAGGCACTTCGTGCCCATATCTGCAGGGTTAGACTGGGACGGGATTGTCTTCAAATCAATTATGCCCTTTTCCACGATATCACGGATGAAGTGTCGTCTGACGTCAATATGCTTTGTACGATAATGGAAAACAGGATTTCGACACAAATGTATGCTAGATTGACTGTCAGAAAAGACCACAACATTATCACGAAGAACACCAATTTCAGTAAGTAAACCTTTCAACCAAATATCCTCTTTAAAGGCTTCAGTGGTGGCAATATATTCAGCTTCAGTAGTAGACAAAGTAACTATATGCTGAAGTTGTGATTTCCAAGAAATGCATGAACCACACAAGGTAAACACATATGAAGTTGTGGACTTACATTCATCCCGATCATTGGCATAATTAGAATCAACGTAACCTTTAAGGTTAACCCCATCATTAGATTTAGAAAACACAAGACCATCAGAAACAGAGTTTTTTAAGTACCGAAGTAACCACTTAAGAGCCTCCCAATGAGGTTTTCCTGGAGTGACCATATACCTACTTAAACAACTCACAGCATAAGCAATATCTGGTCTGGTACTAACCATAAGGTACATGACAGATCCAATAGCATTAGCATAAGGGATAGATCTCATTTCACGAATTTCAGATTCAGTTTTTGGTGACTGAGTTTTGGATAATAAGAAATGGGAAGCCAATGGCACACTAGCAGTTTTCGCATCAGTCATTGAAAATTTTTCTAGAATTTTACCAATGTAAGAGGACTGATTTAGAAATAAAGTGCCTTTAGATCTATCCCGAATGATATTCATGCCTAATATCCTTTTAGCATCCCCCAGATATTTCATGTCAAATTGTTCACCTAAACGACTTTGAACATGATTAATAGATTTAATGCACGAAATTATCAAGAGCATATCATCTACATAAATAAGTAAGAACATAGGAACATCACAGTCAGTCTTGAAATAAAGGCATGGATCATATGCACTTCGACGGAATTTCAAGGACAGCATGCAATCATTAAATTTCTTGTTCCACTCTCTAGGGGATTGCTTTAAGCCATATAAGGTTTTATTAAGCAGGCACACATAATCAGGATGGTTACTATCTATAAAACCTTCCGGTTGTTTCATGTAGATGGTTTCTTTTAATTCACCATGCAAAAATGCCGTTTTAACATCTAATTGTTTCATCTCCCAATTATGATGTGCAACTAATGCAAGCATAATGCGAACAGTGGTGAATTTAACTACAGGTGCAAAAATCTCGGTATAGTCAATACCTTCTCGTTGAGTAAAACCTTTAGCTACTAACCTCGCTTTGAATCTGATGTCATCCTCATCCTTTTTGACTTTAAATAACCACTTACAATCAATCAAAGAACAGTTTTTAGGTTTTGGAAAAAGTTTCTAAGTATTATTCGCATGCAAGGATGTCATTTCTTCATTCATTGCACTTAACCATTCGTTTGATTTATCAGACAACAAAGCATCATTGTAAGATTTAGGTTCATTCCCATCGAGCATATCAAACACATTGAAAGCAAGAGAAGCCATATGGAAATCATCTAAGTGTATAGGTCTTCTAACATTCCTTCTAGACCTATCCCTAGTTAATTGATAATCAGACAAGTCAGGAACAGATTCAGATTCGTCTCCATTTTCAGATTGATTATCAGGTTGAGCATTAGAGGATTCAAGATTTTCCATATTATCAGATTCAGCAGGTAACTCATTATCACTAAGATGCTCCACCCTAATTTGAACAGGGTGGGGAGAATTTTCAGCAGCTATCACAGGAGCAGGTAAAGGATTATTAAGACAAGGAAATTCAGTTTCATTAAATACAACATCCCTACTAGTGATCACCTTCAATCCGGGTTCATATCTGACCCATAAACGATAACCCTTAATACCATCAGGATATCCAATAAAAACACATCTCAAGGATCTGGGTTCAAGTTTATCAATATTTTGATGCACGTAAGCAGCACAACCAAACACACGAATGTTTGAAAAATCAATAGCATGACCCGACCACACAGACTCGAGGTAATTACCATTCAATGGTATAGAAGGTGATCTATTAATAAGATAGGCAGCAGTTAAAAGAGCCTCACCCCAAAAATTTTTGGACAGCCCAGAAGTGGCGAGCTGTAACACCCCCGATATATTCAGGAATATTACAGCGCCGTAAATCCTTTACATAAGAATTTACAAGGCTGATTAAAAGAAAAGACAATAACAGATACCACTTTATGAAATTGCTAAAGTAAAAATACAATCGTCTGGTTCAAAACCGAAATACAAATATCCAATGAAGAGTTATTATTACATCACTAAAATCCAAACATTATAAACGGACGACTTACTCGAGTACTTATTGAAATAACCAACAAAACAACAGACAGTAAACCCGGCCGGAACATCACTCTGCACCCTCGTCGTCATGCATCTCCAGTGGTTGTTTCCCCGCTCTCCTGGATCCTGAACATACACAAATGTTCACCCCCGAAGGGGTTAGCATAACGATGCTAGTACAAGTACAATAATCATACAACAGTGATATAATCAACAATTATATCATAACAAGTTTCCCCAACGAGAATATCCACAACACATATCATATCATAACAGTTTCAACATACTGATGGTATTCCAACGATCCAGCGCACACAGCTATAGATTCCCATGATGATCCCGTCGGACCAACACATGGTGGAACTACCTGTCCAACGATCCAGCGCACACAGCTATAGATACCCATGATGATTCCCGTCAGATCAACGCATGGTGGACATATATTCACAACATATTTACACGATACAATCACATCATAATTGTCATAATATAACCAATTCTAATTAGAGTACTTGCCTCGATTAGAAGACAGAACAATACTTCCACGAAAACGAGACACTCGAAGGTCGCCCCTCTCGATCAATCACGTAGCAAAGTTCGAACCTTAAATAAGAGAAATAACATGGAATTCATCTTAGGTCGAACGAACATCTAACCATCCAAATTACGGTTGAAAGTCTACAAAACAAAAACTGTCTGACTTACATAACGTACGTTACATGTCCTCTGTAACGTATGTTAGCCTTACTCGTTAGCGTACGTAAACTATGAAGTCTAGCGTACGTTAACCATATACTGACAGTTCCTCTCTGATCAGTCGACTTGACTCGCCTGATAGTGTAACGTACGTTACGTACCAGATGTAGCGTACGTTAACAATATAATATAACGTACGTTAATTGCCAATCTTAACGTACGTTAAACATGTATGTCAGTTTCTCACTGGGCAGCTGACTGCCTCGATTAGTGACGGAGTATTACGAAATCCTTAGTGAGTAACCTAATATAACTTCAAATATATATCATACTCATGAATGATCTACGGATTAATATCTTCAATTCCAAGGATACGAATATCATCGTAATACTATTCTCAATCTTGATTGTAATACCCATGCAAGAATCGGTTGGTCTAAGGTTGATATATCAGGTCTAATATCGTCATTAAATCCAGGCTTATATTGAAAGTGAACTACTTATTCCATCTATGCAAGTAAGATTACAACTATGATGATTCTTTCCAAAATCCATTTAGTAAAAGTGGAAAACGGCACTAAGTCTACGATAAAAATGACGATAACATTTGATACGGTTTACAATCCACTATTCTCATCTTTGTCACAACAAGGTTCAACTTCGGTGTTCTAAACCATAATAATTCGATCATCATAGTTTAAATATGATACTAGGTCGCATATATCGTCAAAGTGATCTACTATTCTTGGTAGTGTGATCATATCGTCTTTAACAACATAACTTCAAAGTTGGAAGTAGTATAACATACCTTTAAGAGGAAGAAAATACTGAGACTATAAGTAAAATCCAACTCCGGTTGCTTCAACGCCGACTCGTGATGATTTCTACTCCAAAGTCCAATATAAGTTGTCTTCAATGATCAAGTAGTGTCATACAATCTCAATGATTCAGTAACAAATGATCTAAAGGTGTTAAAAGGGGCTGGAAATCTTCTGGGGACGAATATGGTGAAGTTTAGGGGCAAAAGAACGAGCTGAAATGAAATGGGGTGCTGCTCCTTTTATAACTTTCTGAGTGTTACGTACGCTAGGACTTCTTCATAACGTACTTTATCGTTTAAAATAGTTCACTGTCTTGTTTCTGGACTTCATTACGTATGCTACACTAATCGTGTTACGTATGTAACCCATATAATTTACGTACGCTACCTAATGTCCATAACGTACGTTAAAGTCCGTTGACTTAAAAAGTGTCCAGGTTCATGCCGTGCGAATCTGGCGGGTATCTTGGTCGAGCCCACCACCATGTACCCCATGTGCTAGCCGGCCTATCCAATAATTGACTGCATTACGTACGCTACACTTCATCCGTAGCGTACGTTAACATTAACAGGTTACGTACGTTAAGTTACATTCTTAACATACGTTACCACGTATATGCATGGAGAAAAAATTTATATGTTGCTACACCCATGTATAAGGATGCAAATACGATAATGATCATACTCCATTATCAATATCATCATTCCCAAAATAATACAGGGTTCAATGTACAGATGAAATACTTCCATAAAAATTAGGATATTACATAGTCTCCTACTAAAAAGGAGTTTCGTCCCGAAACTCAAGACGAGAATAATTCTGGATATCTGGATTTCATACTATTTTTTGTTTCCCATGTGGCTTCTTCCACTCCATGACGTGACCACTGAACTTTGACCAAAACGATGGGTTTGTTCCTCAACTGTTTAACTCGACTCTCGAGTATCTTGACCGGTCTTTCTTCAAACGTCCCATCTTGAGCGACTTCAATTTCCCCAAAATCAATGACATGACTAGGGTCTGGTATATATCTCCGTAACTGGGATACGTGGAATACGTTATGAACATGGCTCAACGACGGTGGCAATGCCAATCTGTATGCCAACTCTCCAACTCTCTCAAGGATCTCAAATGGTCCGATATATCTCGGACTCAGCTTTCCTTTCCTTCCGAAATGAAAGATTCCCCGAGTAGGAGAAACCTTTAAAAGTACGTGGTCTCCTGTACTGAACTCCAAAGGGCGACGGCGTACATCTGCATAAGATTTCTGGCGACTCTAGGCGGTCAACAGTCTATCAGGAATTAGAGCTATCTTCTCTCGAGTCTGCACGATCAACTCTGGTTCTGTTCCGATCAAGTCTGATGAATCGTCCCAGCATAGGGGCGATCTGCATCTTCTCCCCTATAATGCCTCAAATGGTGCCATCTTGATGGAAGCATGCCAACTATTGTTGTAGGTAAATTCAATCAATGGTAGATGAACTTCCCAATCGTTTGACCAATCTAAGGCACAGGCCCTTAGCATGTCTTCCACCGTTTGTATAGTCCTCTCGGATTGTCCGTCAGTCTGCGGGTGATAAGCTGTACTGAAGTTCAATTCGGTTCCCAAGGCCTTATGAACTGCTTTCCAAAAGTGAGACACAAAACGGCCGTCTCGATCAGAAATAATGGTCTTTGGCGTACCATGCAATCGAACTATCTCCGAAATAAATACTCGTGCCAACCTCTCTGGTCCCCACGTATCCTTAATGCCTAGCAAATGAGCTGATTTGGTTAAACGATCAATTATCACCCAAATCATGTTCATTCCTGTCCTGGTTCTCGGTATATTAGTGATAAAGTCCATCGATATGTCCTCCCACTTCCATTCAGGAATTGGGAGTGGCTTCAACATTCCGGCAGGCCATTGATGCTCGATCTTAACTCACGACAAGTCAAGCATTTCAAACATAGTCCGCTACATCTTTCTTCATGTTGCCCCACGTAAATTGCCGCGTGTCCTTATACATTTTACTGGTGCCCGGGTGGATAGAATAGGGCGAACTGTGAGCTTCCTTCATAATCGTCTGTTTCAGAACATCGTCATTGGGAACACAGAGTCGGTTCTGAAATCTCAAAAATCCATCATCATGAATTATGAATCCGGGGGCCTTTCCTTTGATCACTTCATCACGTAACCGAATCATCAGAGGATCATCTGTCTGTCTAGATTTGATTCCTTCGGTTAATGATGAAGTTATCTCCATCACACACAGCTGTCCTTGGACTCTTTGTAACCACACTTCAATTTCTTCACGAATCATCTCTCATTGAAGGCTAAGTTGGGAGGTCAGCGTCTCCAGCATATGAATAGAAATAGGCTTGCGGCTAAGTGCATCGGCCACCACATTTGCTTTGCCTGGATGATACAAAATCTCCAAGTCATAGTCCTTGATCAGTTCTAACCATCTTCTTTGCTGCATGTTCAACTCTTTCTGACTGGAGATGTATTTGAGACTCTTGTGATCTGTAAAGATCTGGCAGTGAGTCCCGTACAGATAATGCCTCCAGATCTTCAAAGCAAAAACCACTGCTGCTAGCTCCAAATCATGTGTTGGGTAATTCACTTCATAAGGTTTCAGTTGTCGTGACGCATAAGCGATCACCTTATCATTCTGCATCAATACGCACCCAAGTCCTTGGTTCGAAGCATCACTGTAAACTATGAATCCTCCAGTCCCCTGTGGAAGTGATAGAATCGGTGCCGTCGTCAATCTCTTCTTCAATTCATCAAAACTAGTCTGACATGACTCGTTCCACTCAAACTTTTGAGTTTTCTGCAGGAGTCGAGTAAGTGGGCGGGAAATTTTGGAAAACCCTTCTACGAACCGACGATAATACCCAGCGAGTCCTAAGAAACTTCGGACTTCTTTCACATTCTTTGGAGGCTTCGAATCCATAATTGCTTCGATCTTCTGAGGATCTACTCGGACTCCTTCAGCTGACACCACATGGCCGAGGAACATTACTTCTTTTAGCCATAATTCACATTTAGAAAGTTTGGCGTACAATTGCTCGCTTCTCAAAAGTTCCAATACAATCCGCAAATGTTGCGCATGTTCTTCCGGGTTCTTAGAATATACCAGAATATCATCAATGAACACGACCATAAATTTATCCAAATATTCGATGAACACTCGATTCATCAACTGCATGAATACCGCCGGTACATTAGTGAGACCAAACGGCATCACTACAAACTCATAGTGTCCATAGCGAGTTCTGAACGCTGATTTCGGAACATCAGATTCCTTAATCCTCAGCTGATGATACCCTGATCTCAGATCGATTTTAGAAAATACTGTTTCCCCTTGCAACTGGTCAAACAGATCATCAATCCGTGGTAACGGATACTTGTTCTTAATCGTCATCTTGTTCAACTCTCGGTAGTCAATACACAGTCGAAGCGATCCATCCTTCTTTCGAACAAAAAGAACTGGCGCTCCCTAGGGTGAAACGCTTGGCTGAATATAGCCTTTGTCCAGTAAATACTCCAGTTGGTTCTTTAGTTCGTACATATACGTAGGTGCCATACGATACGGCGCCTTAGAAATTGGTGTAGCTCCAGGTTCCAGCTCAATAGTGAATTCTACGTCCCGTCGTGGAGGTAGTCCAGGTAACTCGTCAGGAAATACATCTGGAAATTCGTTCACAATAGGAATGGATGAGAGTTCCACAATTTCATCTTCTTTCTTCATTGCATAGCACCAGTATCCGGTACAGCCCTGTTTCAACAATTTGATAGCTTTTATCATCTTGATCAATTTTCCTGAGCTTCCCGGTTTCCATCCCTCAAATAGAATTTCGGAACCATCGTCAGCGATCAGAGAGATATTCCTCCTTCGGTAGTTTACAATTGCTCCATATCGCTTAAGCCAATCGTCTCCGAGTATCAAGTCGTATCCTTGCATTTCTATTACAATCAAATTTGAGAGCCACTCTCTGCCTCCAAATGATACAGGGAAATTTCTGGTTTCTAAGTTCCCGACAATCCTCTCTCCACTCGATAAACCAACAACATAAGGTTCACAAGTATGAAAACCGGAAATATTCAAACGATTCACACAAGATAAAGATATAAAAGAATGCGTAGCTCCTGTATCGAATAAAACGCTAACTGGCTGGGAAAGGATTTGGGCCGATGCACGATCACGGCAAAGATCCTCGATCGTCTGTTTTCCTCATCTCGCATGCACGTGGGAACCGATCCGCACTCGATGTCCCCTTTCGGTCCCATTGTCCTCTGCCTCGTCGCGGCCAAAGTTTTGAGGTATCTGAACACTTTCTTTGCGTCACATTGATACTAGCTTCCTTCTGAACTGGCTGTGATGAACGGATCCCATTGTATTTGGTGGCGTCCTTGCAAAACATCGCACGGTGCCCTTCCTGTCCGCAGTCAAAACATGTAACTGGGGTGCGCAAACAATCGCGCCAAAGGTGGCCTGGGCGACTGATGAGTCGATTCTTGATCGACTCATTCTGTTCTTTCTAGTCGTGTTTTTGTTTGCTTTTTAGTATTTTTGTTCTCTTTTATGCGTGGTATGTGTGTTTTTAATTTATAGGTAGTCAAGCGAAGATTGTGGTGAAATATGCGCTTTCATAGCTAATATTGGAGTCTGTGACGATCAAAAGCTAAAACGGGGCCTAAAACGACGAAAGATTTAAGCAGTATCGGTCAAATCTCCTAAATACCAGAACCTCCACTCCGAATCGAGATGTATTCTCCTTTGATATAAATTCCTCGTGAAATTATCTTCGAAACGGTATATCATATGCTAAAATCCGAGGTGAATTGATACAAGAACGAAGGATCTAGCCGAAGAAGACCAAAAACCAGACTTGGCTGCACCAGGCGACTCAACTAGGCTGCACCAGGCGACTCGAGCCACATCAGGTAACTCGGCCGTGTCACAGGACACGGCCGGGTCTCATTCCAGCAAGAATCTCATTTTCCGGAAGGGAACGACTCGACCGTGCCTTTTGGGACACGGCCGAGTCACTATCGGCCATTTACACTTCCTGGCGCAGTACAACACGGCCGTGTCATGGGACACGGCCGAGTCTCAAGACAGTTACCTTTTTTCGTTATTCAGCGTAGTGCGACACGGCTGTGTCCCAGGACACGGGCCGTGCCACTTTTTGGTTCATGTCATTTCCTTGACATTTTTGCATACTTTTAAGCCTTTGTCTTGATTTTTTGGCTATAAAACAAAGTGGAGTGACCACTTGAGAGGTGTGCTTGTCTTGTGAAGAAGATATTTTGTGGAAAAACACAAGATTAGGGAGGAAAAACACCAAAAGAGTGGGAAAGAGAGAGATTTTCATCATCTTCCTTGTATATTCTTGAAGTGAGAAAAATACTTTTGTGAGATATAATAATTCCTTGTATAAATTTGTTGTGAGTTCTTGTAAGAAGATTATCAAACCTTCATCGGGAATTCGATTTCGGCATTTACAAGGGAAGTTTTTACCATGTTTTGTTCTTCAATTTCCATTATCGTTGTTGAATTAATCATGTGTGGCTAAACACTTCATATGGGTTTTTAGATATAGCCACACACATGTTTTTGATTGTTAGTTCCTTTAGATTTTCCGGATAAAAGTTTGGGATTGTTCCTCTTGTTCGTTCTTCGTTTAAGAACTTTTGAATTAGATCATCAAACCTTTTTCATTGTTGTTATTATTATTCGAATCGAGGGTTTTTATCGGTGTTCGCCATCAAACGACCCGAAAGAAACGATTGTGAATGTTCTCGAGCTTTTTCGCGCGATCTTTTAACGATTTACCTCATCAAAAGTAGTCGGTTAATTGATTGTTAGCTAGGGTTTCGTCCCCATCAAAAGAGTATCCCTTAATTTTCGTTGAGAACAATCGTGATTTTTAGAATTTCCGCCATCAAACGGATTTCTTTTAATCGTGAGCAATCGATAATTCCTAACCTTATTTACTTGAGTATCGGAACTAATAATTGATTACGTGTGTGTCGATGACTCTAAATTCCCATATTAATCTCATTATTGTTATCTCTCATTTATCCGACTATCAAATTGGTGTTGTTATCACTTAGTTCAATTTAAATTTTGTGCATTAGTAATTGTAATCATAATCAACCAATGATGTATTTTAATTTAATTTACTTTTGTTCATTCGACTATTTGCAGAACATTATCGAATTTTAAACCGTTTCCAATTCCTCGAGAGATCGACCTCGGAGTTACTTGCCGCTTACTACAAGAGCGATTCGTACACTTGCGAGTATTTAATTTGAATCCATCAAGTTTTTGGCGCCGTTGCCGGGGAATTGGCGTTTAATTTTTAATCTTGTTTTAATGATAGTTAAATTGCTATTCTTGATCAATACTATTTCGATAAAATTCGCTCTTACTTCCTTTGTTTATGCTTGGTAGGAGATCGTTGGGTAACCCGATTCTTCCACCGATAGACGAAGTTCAAAGAATTAGAGCACCAAAAATAATGGCCACAACATCAATGGCAAACGACGAGGTGAATCCCGACCTTGAAGAGCGACTTTTGATCCAAGAAGAAAACACTCGTCAACCAAGGGTTGAGAATGTTGCACAAAATATAGATGAGGAAGAAATTCGTCAACCAAGGTTTCCGAGATATGATAATGTTGGGCGCAATCAAGGGATACCGGAAGCTCAATAAGGGAGGTACTTTTATCCGAGACAACCACCCGTCAGAATGCAGTATGGAGCGAATTATTATCCCGGACCTCAATATGGGATGGAGGCGAACTATAACATGCCGCAACAACCTCCGGTCGAACATCTTATGAGGGACTATGCAAAACCTGTAGTGAACACCGCCATTTCATGCATCCAATTAGCACCGGCCGCAAGGAACTACCACATAAGCGGATTTCACATCGAGCAATTGCCCTCATTTCACGGATTAGCACGAGAGGATCCGTTATCATTCATCCGAGATTTCTATGTGGCGATTGATAATTTCCCATTGAACGGGTTGAGCGAGGATCAACTACGAATGAAGTGTTTCCCTTATACACTCAAGGACGGGGCGAAACAATGGTTGATGACTTTGGCGCCCGGATCACTAAGAACATGGGATGAAGTTTACGATAAATTCATTACCAAGTACTTCTCCCATTCAAAGACGACGCAATTGAGAACTCAAATCTCAACTTTCGGACAACAAGACGGAGAGGCATTTCACGAAGCATGGGACCGATTCAAAATGCTACTCATTCAATGCCCACACCATCACTATCCGCTTCAACTACTCAATCAATTCTTCTATGACGGATTGACTCAATATTGCCAAGGAGCGGCAGATAATGCAGCCGGTGGTTCGTTTTGGGGTTTGACGGAGAGACAAGCATATGACGTGTATGAAACATTGGGAGCAAATTCTCAACAAAAAAGTGTACGTGTTCGTAGGGGAGCCGTGCACCAAGTGAGCGAGAAGTACGAGATGCAATCTAAAATCGATGAGTTGACAAATGAAATAAGACAACTCAAGACTCAAAATAAACCTTCTAGCTCACGAATTTGCGAGATTTGCGGAGCACCCGGACATGATGCCAATTCATGCCCTCATACTTTTCCGGAGAACAAATGAACAAGTTAATTGGGCTATGGGGCAAAGCAGGAAGGCCCGAATGGGAAGAGAGGAGAAATAATTATGGCGGAAACGCAAGAAATGTACCTCTCCCAAATACTTATCATCCTGGGCTAAGAAACCATCCGAATTTCTCATGGAGAAACAACAACCCGGTTCCATACGACACAAACGCCCAAGCTCAATACAACGGAGGAAACCGAGCCCAACAACCAACGCGAAGTGAACCACCTCCACAACAAAGGAACTCTCTTGAGGAGAGTATAGCGGCATTCATTAAGGAGAGCAAGGAAAACCGAGAGGAGAACAATAAAAGGTTCGAATCTTTAGAAGCTTCGATGAAGAAAATGGAGGTCCAAATTGGGCAACTTGCTACCGAGGCACGTAGACAAGAAAGGGGTAAACTCCCGAGTCAACCCGAGCAAGCTCAAGCCATTACCACTCTCCGAAGTGGTAAAGTGATTAATAAAGAAGTTAATTCTGAAGTAAAAGAAAGAGGCGATGAGAAAGAAGACGAGTCGGGAAATCAAGAAGAGAAAATAGACGAAGCAACTTCAACTTCCAAGCTTCACAAATCCGCTCAACCATATAAGCCACCAATTCCTTTCCCGAGCCGTCTGAGAAAAGCAAAGCAAGATGAGCAATTTTCCGAAATCTACGACATGCTTTCGAAGGTTCATGTCAACTTACCTCTTTTGGATGTTGTGAAGAACATTCCCGCTTATACAAAATTTTTCAAAGAGTTGACCTCGAACAAAAGAAGATACAATGGGAACGAGAAAGTAGTGCTCTACGAGGTAGAAGCAAGGGGTCAAAAGAAAGGCGATCCCGGAAGTTTTATGATCGACATTACTATGGGAGACAAGAGAGTTGCTCGTGGGATGCTAGATTTGGGGGCAAGTGTGAATCTCATGCCATACTCAACCTATTTGAGGCTTGGACTCGGGGGAATAAAACCGACAAGAATGACTCTTCAAATGGCGGATAGGTCGGTGAAATACCCCAAAGGAGTCATTGAAGACCTATTAGTGCAAGTGGACAAGTTGGTGATTCCGGCCGATTTTGTTATCTTGGAGATGAGCGATTTCGGGACAAGCGAAAATGAAGGGACAATACTTCTAGGACGGCCGTTCATGCGTACAACAAAAACAATCGTCGATGTTGATGAAGGAAAGGTCACCATGACCGTCTTGGGCGAAACCGTGGAAATCAACGTGTTCGGTTCATCTCCTATCCCTTCTCATATTTATGCTTCCCATGATGTGAATTTTGTTGATTGCATTGATTCTTTGGTTGATGATATATATTTTCATGATGATGTAGGTGACACGTTGCATGATGCTCTAACCGTTGAGCATGATATGGGGCTTAATAATCTAGAAATTGAAAGATATGTTGCGTTATTAGATAATTCCGAAATAATTGATGAAGTTGACGGTTTTAAGATACCGTTGGAATTAAAATTTGAGGAGCCCGTTGAAATCACCCCACCCCAACTTGAATTGAAAGAACTTCCGACACATCTTAAATATGTTTTCTTAGGCAAAAGTGACACTTACCCTGTAATTGTCTCTTACGAATTAACTCCTTTGCAAGAAAACAAATTAGTAGAAGTTCTAACTAAGTTAAAAGAAGCGATTGGGTGGAGTATTTCCGATATCAAGGGAATAAGTCCGGTTAGGTGCATGCATAAAATAATTCTTGAGGAAAATGTTAAACCGGTTAGGCAACCTCAAAGGCGTTTGAATCCGAACATGCAGGAAGTTGTGAAAAAGGAAGTTTTAAAATTGCTAGATGTCGGAGTCATCTACCCGATATCCGACAGTAAGTGGGTGAGTCCTGTGCATGTAGTGCCTAAGAAATCTGGAATAACGGTGGTTCGTAACGATAAAAATGAATTGGTGCCCACTAGAACGGTAATCGGTTGGAGGATGTGCATTGATTACCGGAAATTAAATGCCGTAACAAAAAAGGATCATTTTCCTCTACCTTTCATTGATCAAATGTTGGAACGTTTAGCAGGGCATGATTATTACTGTTTTCTAGATGGTCTTTCAGGTTTCTATCAAATTCCTATTGCTCCGGAAGATCAAGAGAAGACCACTTTCACTTGCCCTTTTGGCACTTTTGCCTTTAGGAGGATGCCATTTGGTCTTTGCAATGCCCCCGCTACTTTTCAAAGGTGCATGCTATCTATATTCTCCGACTTGTTAGAAAGATCCATCGAGGTATTCATGGACGACTTCTCTGTATTTGGAACCACTTTCGATGATTGTTTAAATAATTTGACTATTGTGCTAGAACGATGTATTGAGTGTAATCTTACACTTAGTTGGGAAAAGAGTCATTTTATGGTAAAACAAGGTCTTGTTCTAGGTCATATGGTTTCCAATAAAGGAATGGAGGTTGATAAGGCTAAAGTCGATTTGATTGTTAAATTACCTCCACCTTCTTGTGTCAAAGAGGTTCGAAGCTTTTTAGGGCATGCCGGGTTTTATAGGCATTTTATTAAAGATTTTTCGAAAATTGCCCGCCCTTTGAGTAACCTTTTGTGCAAAGATGCTAAATTTGATTTTACCGAGGAATGTTTAGTCGGTTTCAACGCTTTGAAAGAAAAGTTAACTTCAACACCGATTGTTGTCGCTCCCGATTGGTCTCTCCCTTTTGAAATTATGTGTGATGCGTCGACTTTGCTATAGGTGCCGTTTTGGGGCAAAGAGTGAATAAATTCTTCCACGTGATTTACTATGCGAGTAAAACGCTCGATGAAGCTCAAAGCTAATTACACCACCACTGAAAAAGAATTTTTAGCCGTTGTATTTTCTTTAGACAAATTTCGATCCTACTTGGTTGGCTCAAAGGTGATTGTGCATACGGATCACGCCGCATTGAAATATTTACTAAAAAAATCCGATGCAAAACCAAGATTGATTCGGTGGGTTCTTTTGCTGCAAGAATTTGATTTGGAATTCAAAGATAAAAAGGGGTCGGAAAACGTAGTGGCCGACCATCTATCTAGGCTAACCGAGGGTGATAATTTTAAGCTTGATAATCATTTGCCAATTGTTGAAACTTTCCCCGATGAGCAATTATTCGATGTAACAAGGACACCTTGGTATGCTGATATTGTCAATTACATTGTTAGTGGTGTTTTGCAGCCCGACTTAACCTATCAAGGGAAGAAGAGGTTCGTTTCCATGTGCAGGCATTACTTTTGGGACGAGCCCTATTTATTCAGGCTGGGGCCTGATCAGATATTCCGACGTTGTGTCCCGGAGGAAGAGCACGAGAGCATATTGTTATTTTGCCATGAGTTGCACTGTGGAGGACATTTTAGCGCAAAGAAAACGGCTCACAAGGTCCTTCAATCGGGATTCTACTGGCCAACATTGTTTAAGGATGCCTATTTCCATTGCAAGAGTTGCGATCGTTGTCAACGAACGGGGAATATTAGCAAAAGGAATGAGATGCCGTTGACAAACAACCTTGTTGTGGAACTTTTCGATGTTTGGGGAGTGGATTTTATGGGTCCTTTTCCAATTTCCCATGGTTTTGAGTATATTCTAGTTGCTGTAGACTACGTCTCTAAATGGGTGGAAGCAATTCCAACCCGAACTAACGATGCTAACGTGGTTTGCAATTTTTTAGGGATGTGATTTTTGCAGTTCGGGACGCCTAGGGCCGTAATCGGCAGAGGCACGCATTTTTGCAATAAACAACTTGCAGGCTTGCTTAAGAAGTACAATGTGATGCATAAGGTCGCAACAGCGTATCATCCACAAACTTCCGGGCAAGTAGAAGTAAGCAATCGGCAAATAAAGGCAGTGCTCGAAAAGACGGTGAAACCAACAAGAAAAGACTGGGCATTAAAGTTGAATGACGC
This sequence comes from Orobanche coerulescens, assembly GCA_033398695.1. Taxonomy (NCBI): domain Eukaryota; kingdom Viridiplantae; phylum Streptophyta; class Magnoliopsida; order Lamiales; family Orobanchaceae; genus Orobanche; species Orobanche coerulescens. The sequence goes on from CM065804.1 coordinate 28,647,001, forward strand.
TTTATGGGCATACCGCACAGCCTACAAAACTCCAATCGGAATGAGTCTGTATCGCCTAGTATTTGGGAAAGCATGTCATCTACCCGTTAAGCTAGAAGACAAGGCGTATTGGGCAATCAAAGCGCTCAATTTAGATCAAGAAAAGGCGGGCGAGGAACGACTTTTGCATTTAAACGAGCTTGATGAGATGCGATATGAGGCGTACGAAAACGCTAAACTCTACAAAGAACGGACGAAACGGTATCATGATAAGCGTATCGTTCGTAAATCTCTCGAACCCGGTATGGATGTTTTGCTACATAACTCCCGTCTCAAACTTATGCCCGGAAAATTGGTATCGCGATGGGGCGGACCGTTTAAAGTCGTTAAAGTATGGCCGCACGGAGCGGTTGAACTTCTTGATCCTCGGAAGAACGAGCATTTTAAAGTAAATGGGCATAAAGTGAAGCCGTATTTCGGACGAACCGAAGAAATCAACGCGTTCGAGTGCATAGAGGTGCACGGCGTTGAAGCTTGAGCAGTGGGAAGAAGTCGAGCTAATGACTATAAAAAAGCGCTACTTGGGAGGCAACCCAACGTTTTAGTTAGATTTTTTTTGTCTTTTGTTTTTCACATTTATTTTCCTTGTTTGTTTTTATCCGATTCAAAACTGACCGGTTCAACTGTGGGTATTAAAATTGCAGGAAACCAGTACGTTTTCAGAAACTAATAATCTGGAGAGGAAGGACACGGCCGAGTTGCCATTGGAAACGGCCAGGCCTCAAAACAGTGAGAATTTAATTATTTCGAACAGGACGACACGGCCGTGTCACAGGACACGGTCGGGCCTCAATACAGCAAGAGTTGGATTTCCATGATAGTACGACACGACCGTGTCGTAGGACACGGCCGAGTCGGCCGACAGAAGGTTTTGAGTTATTACGCACAGCACGACACGACCGTGTCATATTCAACACGGCCGTGTCAGTCGGTCAGTATAAAACGGAAACACGGCCGTTTCCCCAATTTTATCTTCTCCAACTTTTATCTTTCTTCCTCCCTGCGAAACCTGCGAACCCTAGCTGCTGCAGTTTCGATTTTTCTCTTCGCTTTTAAAGAAATTTTATGCAAAATCAAGAAGAGATACAAGAATCAACTATATAATCATCATCTTTCAACCAATTTCACTCATCTAAGGAGTAACTCGGACGAATTTGGACTAGGGTTTAATTTTCTTTCTTTCTTCAAATTCTCCGATATCAAGGTATGATTCTCATGTTTTTGATGATTATTCTTTGTTATGAACATGCTATGATGATTTGAATCGATAGTCCTTAATTATCTAGGGTTCTTGAGTAGATTGAAGTTGATGAAATTTGGGGGTTTTGAATAATTCTTCATGCATTGATGATTAAATTTTTCGATTGAAAATTTTTGTAATTAAGAGATAGTTTTCCATGATAAAGATGATGAATTTAAACGATAATTTTGCTTGGGAGACGTTTTGATCGATAGGGGGAATTTTATTGCTTGCTATAAGTTTGGGGAGGGATACGTTACGAAATACTTGGATAATGATATATTAAATTTTTGCGAAATGGCACGAGAAAGAGGACGTGGAAATGCTCAACGCGGAAGGGGTAGGAATGGCGGGGAACAAGTGCGGTAGTAAGAAGGACTATTCAAAGGGTCAGGAAACCCCGGAATCTTATGGAATCAATCTACCGGAAACGCAATATGAGAGGTGGGAAATGCTTGGACAGAAAAAAATGCTCCCTACAAGATGGCCCGATGACGAATGCATGAATGCAATGGGGATAAGGGAAGATGTAATGAAATTCCTTGGAAGAGTGCATTGGGCGTGGATGATGACTCAACGATGGCCGACATATAGGTGTCTAACGATGGAGTTTCTAAGCACTCTAATCGTAAAAGAGATCCGGTAACGAGAGAACCGTCCAAATGACATTCGGATCAACAACAATGAAGAGACACGACTATCGTCCGATTGGAGGAAATATATCATGCAAGACACGAGGGCCATTACCCGATAAATCGGTTCGCTTGTGAAACTTCTTTGGAGGGCCATGGTAGAATACCCGGGTAGTGAGGCGCGATATTACATGGCAAGATCGGCAAAGGATCGAACATTCGCAATCCGTGCTCGATACTTACACAAGGTGGTTGCGAATACAATATATGGCGAAAGGAAACCAGCCGATTTCACTGCGGGAGTTGTATATCGACTCATATGCTCGACGACTCGATTCCAAACAGCGGGGCCATGGTAGCATAGCAATTTGAGGATTTCGCGACCAAAACCAACGGGGAGATATGGATAGGGGTTTGATTACCCCTATCGCACTACACTTCGGTATTTCATTAGCCTGCAGGACCCCCTTCCTGGAAATATGCTTCTCTCAATCTCCGTGATGAAAGTGATGAATATCCTGGACTACGAACATCGCATGGTCTTCATGCAGACGGATAACGACCATTTCCTCCTCCCAAATCCACCTTTGACAACCATAAATAATATTCGGGATATGGGAAATCTTCAAATGGCTACGGAGGCACACCGTCGGGCACGGTGGGCAGCCGGCTTGGCTCCCCCGGGTCACAGCGCTGTCGACCGAAACGTTCGACCTAGGCGCATTACGGATGATGAGGATAGAGCCGAGAGGATGGAGGAGGAGGAGGCTTATGAAAGAGGCCCGGATGACGAGGAATAAGAAGAGAGTGAAGAAGAAGAGAGTGAAGAAGAAGAGGAAGAAATCACGAGAGATCGGCCCGAGACGTCAAGGCGGGCCGAAATTGGACGTGCCCCATCGCGCCCATCATTGAGGGAGGAATTCGAAGCCTACCGAGAGGAGGGTAGACGGGACCGAGAGGAGGCTAGACAGGAGCGACGCCAGATATTGTCTCTTGTGAGACGAATGGTCGATTGGCATGTCCAGCAAGGCCACTTCCCTCCGCCCGAGCAGTAAACCGGTCGTAAGTATTTCTTGACCAATGAAATTCTTTTCTTTAAATAGTATACCCCCTTCGTTCGTATATTCTTTAATTCAAGTTTGGGGGGGTCGGTCAAGAAATACTTCATTACTCTCGATTTTTTTTATTTTGCTTGTTTGATTATTTTTGGTGTGTTTTGAACATTTTGCACTTATTTGTGGTGTGTTTTTACTTGGTGTGTTTTTACTTGGTGTGTTTTTACTTGGTGTGTTTATTTCGCAAACTTGAAGAAAACTTTGAAGTGTGTATTTTTTTTGGAATGCCTCGGGATTTATTTCGTTGTTCTGATATACAAATCGAGAATAATTTGTTGAGGAAAAATTGTTGATAATCGAAGCGTGTGAAATTGAATAAGTGGTTTTAATATCTTGGAAGTATGAGCAAACCTACTTGTGAGCTATTGAGCCTTCGTGCATTTTCTTAAATGCAAGTTTCATTGTCGAGTGTTTCATTCTTGATTTAAAACTCTAGAACTTGCCTTGGTATCTTGTTTAAAACCACTGGTGTGTGTGTGCAAATTGAGTGAAAATGATTTTTGGCGCCTTTGATCTTTACCCTTCGATTTTGGCCAACCCGACATTTGATCATTTCTTAAATAAACCCAATTGAGGTCATTGTCTATTTCATTGTTAAACCACATATCGAGCTTTCATTTACTATAATCCTTCGATCCCTACTTGAACAATTAGAAATATTTTTGACGAGGATGCAAAGATTGTGGTGACATTGGGTGCCATATATATTGTCGGGAGTGTTGAATTGGTGAAAATAATTACTCCACTATTTTTGGGAACCTAGTAACCGGGTGTATTCATGTGACCCATCGTTTACATTCGCGTAAAACGGATCCCTTAGATATGAGTATGCTTGGAAGTAGTTGCGTATATTTTGATCCTAGTAACCGGGTGTATTCATGTGACCCATCGTTTACATTCGCGTAAAACGGATCCTAAAACAACCCAACCCAAGCCAAAAAAAAAAACGGAGCAATAAGGAGGGTATGACGCTGCGTTTTTCACTTCCGATAGTGCTTGTTACAAGTGGTTCATAATTAAGGGGATGAAAGAAGCAAATCTCAAAGCTTGAGCTTCTAAAGCGACTATGGTGATTTAAATTCTAAAAATTGCTCGAGTCAAGTTACTTTAGCCATATATATCCCGGCCGGACCAAAGCCTACATTTCAAGCCGAGTAATGCCCATTTTGATTCACAAAATTTTTGCATACACAAACAGTGGTAGAGATTAAGACGATTGGCAAGCCTATGGGGTTCCTTATTTCATTGAATAAGTTCCGAGCGTATACTTATCCATATCACTTTGAGAGTGAGCGAATACACTTGACCAGTGAGATTTATATTGCCAAGTATGGACTATGGTGTTAAGGAAGCACCCCGGAGGTTTGAAAACTTTGTAGAACTCGACTTATTTTACTTGTGAGAATTGATGAAATTTTCGAAGAGATCCTTTGAGGTATTTTAACAGTTGAGTTCCCCTTTTCAGAATGGTTATTTTAAAGTGATTTGCTCGGGACAATCAAAGTTCAAGTTTGGGGGGGTTTGATGAGTCGATTCTTGATCGACTCATTCTGTTCTTTCTAGTCGTGTTTTTGTTTGCTTTTTAGTATTTTAGTTCTCTTTTATGCGTGGTATGTGTGTTTTTAATTTATAGGTAGCCAAGCGAAGATTGTGGTGAAATATGCGCTTTCATAGCTAATATTGGAGTCTATGACGATCAAAAGCTAAAACGGGGCCTAAAACGACGAAAGATTTAAGCAGTATCGGTCAAATCTCCTAAATCACAGAATCTCCACTCCAAATCGAGATGTATTCTCCTTTGATATAAATTCCTCGTGAAATTAGCTTCGAAACGGTATATCATATGCTAAAATCCGAGGTGAATTGATACAAGAACGAAGGATCTAGCCGAAGAAGACCAAAAACCGGACTTGGCTGCACCAGGAGACTCAACTAGGCTGCACCAGGCGACTCGAGCCACATCAGGTAACTCGTCCGTGTCACAGGACACGGCCGGGTCTCATTCCAGCAAGAATCTCATTTTCCGGAAGGGAACGACTCGACCGTGCCTTTTGGGACACGGCCGAGTCACTATCGGCCATTTACACTTCCTGGCGCAGTACAACACGGCCGTGTCATGGGACACGGCCGAGTCTCAAGACAGTTACCTTTTTTCGTTATTCAGCGTAGTGCGACACGGCCGTGTCCCAGGACACGGGCCGTGCCACTTTTTGGTTCATGTCACTTTCCTTGACATTTTTGCATACTTTTAAGCCTTTGTCTTGATTTTTTGGCTATAAAACAAAGTGGAGTGACCCCTTGAGAGGTGTGCTTGTCTTGTGAAGAAGATATTTTGTGGAAAAACACAAGATTAGGGAGGAAAAACACCAAAAGAGTGGGAAAGAGAGATTTTCATCATCTTCCTTGTATATTCTTGAAGTGAGAAAAATACTTTTGTGAGATATAATAATTCCTTGTATAAATTTGTTGTGAGTTCTTGTAAGAAGATCCATAGTGATGATTATATCTTGTATAATCCAACTCCGGTTGCTTCAACGCCGACTCGTGATGATTTCTACTCCAAAGTCCAATATAAGTTGTCTTCAATGATCAAGTAGTGTCATACAATCTCAATGATTCAGTAACAAATGATCTAAAGGTGTTAAAAGGGGCTGGAAATCTTCTGGGGACGAATATGGTGAAGTTTAGGGGCAAAAGAACGAGCTGAAATGAAATGGGGTGCTGCTCCTTTTATAACTTTCTGAGTGTTACGTACGCTAGGACTTCTTCATAACGTACGTTATCGTTCAAAATAGTTCACTGTCTTGTTTCTGGACTTCATTACGTACGCTACACTAATCGTGTTACGTACGTAACCCATATAATTTACGTATGCTACCTAATGCCCATAACGTACGTTAAAGTCCGTTGACTTAAAAAGTGTCCAGGTTCATGCCATGCGAATCTGGCGGGTATCTTGGTCGAGCCCACCACCATGTACCCCATGTGCTAGCCGGCCTACCCAATAATTGACTGCATTACGTACGCTACACTTCATCCGTAGCGTACGTTAACATTAACAGGTTACGTACGTTAAGTTACATTCTTAACGTACGTTACCACGTATATGCATGGAGAAAAAATTTATATGTTGCTACACCCATGTATAAGGATGCAAATACGATAATGATCATACTCCATTACCAATATCATCATTCCCAAAATAATACAGGGTTCAATGTACAGATGAAATACTTCCATAAAAATTAGGATATTACACGAGCATAGCCCTAACCTTTTCAAGGAGGGTTCGGTTCATTCGCTCAGCCACCCCGTTCTGTTGGGGGGTGTACGGAACTATCTTATGCCTAAGGATGCCATTTTCAGAACACATAGTATCAAACTGAGTATTGCAAAATTCAAGGCCGTTATCGGTCCTTATCTTTTTAATCCGTTTTCCGGTCTGATTTTCTACTAAAGTTTTCCAAGTTTGGAATTTTTCGAACACATCAGATTTCAGTTTGAGTAGAAAAACGAAAACTTTCCTTGAGTAATCATCAATAATGGACAAGAAGTAACGGTTCTTCACATGAGTCGGGATACTGGCAGGACCCCAAACATCAGCATGAACATAATCAAGCACATTGGAACTCTTACCAGATTTTTCAAAAACAGGATCAGGGGAATCGGGAAGTTTAGGAAATTGGGTTTTGTGTTGTTTGCCATACATACAAGAGTCACAGAAAGAAAACTTAGAGATTTTATCTTTTCCAAAACACTTTTGTTTATGCAAGATATCTAATCCCTTCATGCTCATGTGTCCTAACCTATTATGCCACAATTCGGTTTTATCCGCACAAACTAGGTTAGAACATGCAGCAGTTTCAGTTTGGCAAATATATAAATTAAATTTACGGATTCCTTTAAACAACATTAAGGAATCTCTGCAAATTTTCATGTAACCATTTCCCCATGAATCCCTAAGGCCCTCATCTTCCAAAGTAGTACAAGATATCAGATTATGAGATAAATCAGGAATATGTCTGACATTTTTTAAAGTAAACTGAGTACCATCAGCAAATTTCAAACAAACATTCCCTACCCTGGCCACAACCCGTTTCACTTTATCAGGCATATAAACATACCGATCATCAAGATTAGTATAACTCGTAAAATGCTGCTTATAAGGTGTCATATGGTGAGTGCATCCAGAATCCAACAACCATTCGTTTTCACACAGACCAGAAAGAACAGAATTCACAGAAAGACGCAAATCTTCAATAACCATAAAGACATCACCCATAGTCAAATTAGCCTGATCATTTTGCAAATTCTTTTTAGGCTTGGTGCATTCTTGTATATAATGACCAGATTCACCACAGTTATAACATTTGCGATTTTTAGGCCGGAAGTTAGATTTATCCTTCCATTGCCCCTTTTTCTTATTAGACTTCTCAGAATCAGTTTTGATAAACGGTTTCTTTTTAAGGTGTTGTTTAGACCTTACAAAATTGACATCAGACACCGGTTTAGAAACCTTATTAACTTCCAAGTCTAATTCCTTACTCTTCAAACCACTTGTAACAGTGTCTAAGGTAACAGAATCCCTACCATATTTGATAGCAGATTTCACATCATTATAAGCATCAGGGATAGCATTCAAGAGCACAATAGGGGAATAATCATCAATGCTTTTATCACCCGTTTGTTTTATATCTTGTACTAACTTTGTAAAGGTATCAAGATTACCATAAATATCTTTATTCAAATCCAGCTTATAACGAAAAAACTTTTCGAGGAGGAATAATTTATTTGGCAAAGTTTTTTCAGTAAACGTTTCCTAAAGTTTATCCCAAAGCTGTTTAGCATTATCAGTTTTGCCTATTCTTCTAATCACAGAATCAGACAAGTTCAAGATTATAGATGAATGAGCAAACTCAATTAATTCCTCACGTTTCTCAGAAGACACATCAGACTGAAAAGTACCTTCAATGGCTTTAAAACATTTTTGTTGGACAAGTATAGATTTCATTTTCTGTTGCCAAATTCTAAAATCTCCTTTGCCATCGAAAGGTGTCATTGTAAATGAAGTTAGAGAACCCATTTTAGTATTTGTAAAAATCACACAAGATTTAAAAATACCCGCACAAGGTACTATTAATACTGTAAAAACTGAGATGACAGTTAAATATCACGCAGATACCACGAAGAACAAAATCACACCAGATTTTGAAATAAAGTGAGCTGGAATCGAATGCCAATATCACACAGATATCACAAAGATAAAAATCACACCAGATTTTAAAATGATACGAGCTGGAATCGTATCCCGGAGCCCCCACAAGATCCGAGGAACACTTACGGTCCAGGCAAGGGGGTTTGGTATGCTCGGAGATAGCGATTACTACCGTCTCAACACAAAGATAGCAAAAACGAAGCAATCACAGTCACCAAGACAGAAGCATACGGAAGCAAGGATAACGGGCAGCACACCACAATACCGAATTTAAGAGAGAGTATGAAATGTGATACCTGAGCGGATCCCTCGGCCGGAATCCATATGCCCTTCCGAATAGAAACCCCTTTTAGAGGCTCTGATACCACTGTAGGGTAACTATTCGGAATACATAAAAATTACACAACAAAGTAGTAAACGAATTACAAATAAATTCCGGAGATTAAGAATTACACAACAAACTTATAGGCAATGAATTACACGAAATAAAAGGAAAAAACGAATTAACCCAAAAAGAAACCGAACACAAAGAATAGGAATTTAAAGTTCTAGAGACCAAACCGAACAGATCACAACAGATCTGAAAAACAAGAGGCAAAGGAGGTGCGAATCGACCAGAACTCGGCCTCGGCTCAGTCCTCCAATATCCAGTACCCACGTCCAAGGCTCCAAAAGTATTAGCGACCAGCAGCCCAGACAAATACATAAAGACCAGTTAGCCTCCAAGGAGCAACCTCTCCAATCGTAATAGCAACATCCATATGGTTTCTAGAAAAGCTTATGAGATTTTCCGTATTATTCATCCTCCACAATAAAACCAAACCTTCATTCAAGCCTTCACTATCCACTACAAACAGACCTTCAAAACCAGTATGCACTTTCAACTTCTCAACAAACTCACGCATACCTTTCGTCTCCATAAAAAACACAAAGTAAGGCGTTTTGCGAGAACCAAGTTTGCCACTTCTTGAACTGTCGGCATGTTGCACAGGCCCCGACAGTTCCAACTAATGGTACTCATTGGTCTCGACGGGTCTGATCTCCAGAACCCGCCCAAAAACAAGTTTTTTGACACAGTTTTGGTCTTATCGGTCATCAAAACATCCTTGACTCCCCCCACCCCACCTGCCACTTCACCCCTATTCCTCTTTTCCGACATGCTCATGGTCTCATAATCTTCCTCCAGATCCTCTTCTTCCATTCCCATACCTGTTAGGCGTATTTTTATACGCTTATTTGTCATTATTTTGTATTATTCTGGAGAGTGAAATTGTCTAAATGAGCCTTTAATGCCTTAACTTTGTATGATTGACAGGAAATTGAAGTCCGGAAGCTAAAACGAGGCAAAACGGGCGAAAACGGCAAATCTGGGCTATGAGCCGCGGCACAAGGAAGCAGGGCCGCGGCACAAGAAGACACCCAGCCAAGGCCAGAGTAAATCAGACTGCATGCGCGAATGTACCAGTGAGCCGCGGCACGTAAGAAATTAAGGACGCACAGCATCCACCAAGGCCCCGTGTCGCGGCACAGTTTAGTGCGCCGCGGCACACTTGGCGGTTTTTGGTTGTCCGCGCGGATTAGGGCCGTTTCGAAGCCAGTTTTCGACCTACGGATACGGACGCGATTTGGAGGATATTCTGAGCTATAAATAGGGTTTAAGACCCTAATTAATGATCTTTGGATCTTTTATCTTTTGGAGCTTAAGCTTGGAGACGGCAGAAGAAGAGGGAAGCAGAAGACTTCAAAGGCAGAGGGCGGAAGCTGAAGAACGGAGGAATCCGAGCTTCATCTGCGTTTGATTTTTATGCTTTCATTTATTTATTCTGTATTTTCAATTATTAGTATGTCAGGCTAAAGCCCTAATCTAGGGTGTTTATGAAACCTAAGTTTTGACGAATTGCTTGAGATTATCCAATTAATTACCTTTTTGTTGAGTTTTCCCAATTGTGTTTAATGCTTGCAATTATCTGGCCAATAGTTGTATTGATTTAATCATTCAATTCGAATCGGGAGAGGAGAATTGGTGAGGAACTATTGGTGAGGACCGTTTTATTCTGTGAGATAGGAATATACTCATAGGAACTGCGTGGCCTTTGGAAGATTTTATGCTTTTCGCCTATTGACGAATTAATTCACCTAGGGATAGAGTGCGTTATTCGCCTTTAGATAAATCTATTGACCTAGGGAGAGGCGGTAGAATATATTAGCAATCTCCGCCTTCAATAAATTGGGAAAATTATTTATTAAGGATAATCGAGAGTAAATTCGGATAAACCGAGGTGGATTCAGAATCCTAGACTTATTCATCAATTAATTTCTTTTATTCAAGCTATCGTTTTCTACTGTTTAGTCGTTTAGTAATTCTTTTAGTTATTAATTGCAAAAACCCAAATTCGATTGTTCAAATAAAATTGGAATACACAAAAATCGGTAGTTAGAGATTCAGTCCTCGTGGGAACGATACTCTACTTATCACTTTATTACTTGTAAACGATGACGTGCACTTGCATGTAAGAAATATCGCAACAAGTTTTTGGCGCCGTTGCCGTGGACTGAAATTTTCTAATATCGATTTAAGTATTTCTAGTCTTAATTTGAACATTTTATTTTTATTTTTGTGTATTTAATTTTGTTTATTTGTTTTTACTTTCAGGACCTTTCGTGTAGTGCATGAGAAAACTCGGTAACGAAGGCCTACTACCTTTGGATACTGAGCTCGAGCGCACTCTAAGAAGGAACAAGAAGGAGAAAAGAGAGTTGCAGATGACGGTCAACATGGCCGAGAATATCGAAGTCCAAGGAGGAGATAACCATGTGCGGCAAGTTCAACCGGAACTAGCTCTTCGAGATTATGCCATGCCGCAGATCAATGCTAATTTTTCGGGAATTCGGCGTCCCACTATCCAAGCCAATAATTTTGAGATCAAGCCCGCTATTATTCAGATGGTGCAGGCGAGCCAATTCTGTGGACTGCCGAATGACGACCCGAATGCCCATATTGCTTCTTTCCTTGAGATATGCGACACGTTCAAAACTAATGGTGTCACCGACGATGCCATCCGATTGAGGCTTTTCCCTTTCTCTTTGAGGGATAAAGCCGGGGTCGATTACAACATGGGGAGAGTTAGCGCAAGCCTTCCTTGCCAAATTCTTCCCACCTGCTAAGACGGCGAGGTTGAGAAACGAAATAACCACCTTTGGTCAGTACAATATGGAATCGCTCCACGAGGCGTGGGAGCGATATAAAGATTTGTTACGAAGATGCCCTCATCACGACCTTCCTGATTGGCTTCAGATTCAGACGTTCTATACTGGTTTGAGTGCTTCTACACGCACTCTCGTGGATGCGGCCGCTGGTGGGGCCTTGATGGGAAAGACTATGGCCGAGGCACACTCGCTTTTGGAAGCTATGTCCGCAAATGCATATCAATGGCCATCGGAAAGATTGACACCAAAGAGAGTTATGGAAGTTTCAAGTAATGATCCGATTTCCACCTTGTCAGCTCAAGTCGCCGCTTTGACCCAACATCTCCAAGCATTTTCGCACGCACCTTCCCCCGTTACCATAGAGACATGCAATTGGTGTAACGGATCACACCCGAGCGCGGAGTGTCAAGTTGGAAAACCGTTCGAGCAACATCAGATGGAGCAGGCTCAATTCGTGGGAAATGGAAATCGGCAGAATAACCCGTACTCCAACACTTATAATCCGGGGTGGCGCAATCATCCCAACTTTTCGTGGAGAAACGGACAGAACTCAAACCAGCCCCCGTTCGCTCAGAATCAACAGCAGCCCCCTCCCGCTCCCAAAGTTTCTCTCGAGGAAGCACTTGCAAAATTGGCGGCGAATACGAGTCAATTTATGACCCGTACTGAAGCGACATTGCAAAATCATTCCGCTTCCATTCGAAACTTGGAGGTCCAGCTGGGCCAAATTGCTAATGTGTTGACAGCTCGCCCGGAGGGAGCATTGCCGAGTACAACAGAGACAAATCCTAGAGAGAGTCTAAACGCAATCAGCTTGAGAAGCGGGAAAGAGGTGCTGGATCAGCCCAAGCGGTGTTAAAAGAAGAAGGAAATTGAGGAAAAGAATAATTTAGAGCAAGAGGAGTTGCAAGATTTGAAACCTTCAATAACGTTGCCGGATAACCCGAAGACATGTGTGCCCCCCGTCCCGTTTCCGCAGAGACTACAGCAAAGAAAGGCGGACAAACAATTTTCTAAGTTCCTTGACGTATTTAAAAAGCTTCACATTAACATTCCGTTCGCCGACGCGTTGGAACAAATGCCGAGCTATGCTAAATTCATGAAAGAGATATGGTCGAAGAAAAGAAAACTCGAGGAGTTTGAAACTATCGCCTTGACGGAGGAATGCAGCGCAATTTTACAAAAGAAGCTCCCACCTAAATTGAAAGATCCGGGAAGCTTCAACATACCGTGCACCATGGGGAATCTTTCGTTTAATAAGGCATTGTGTGATCTCGGTGCTAGCGTTAACCTCATGCCTCTGTCGATCTTCAAAAAGCTGGATATTGGGGAAGCCAAGCCAACAACAGTCTCCTTACAATTGGCGGATCGATCGATTAAGTATCCGAGGGGAGTGATTGAGGACGTATTAGTCAAAGTTGATAAGTTCATCTTTCCGGCCGATTTCATCGTACTCGACATGGAGGAAGATGAAGATATCCCAATCATCTTGGGACGACCATTTTTAGCGACGGGCCGAACCCTTATAGACGTGGAAAAAGGGGAGTTAACTCTGAGGGTCCAAGACGAGCAAGTTACTTTTCAAGTATTCAAATCGTTTCCATGTCCTAGAAGTGTTGATAAAAGGTCACAAATTGAAAGTGTAGATGTCGTTGAAAGCGGAAAGCACCAAAAACATCGTCGGTTGGAAAATTCAGATTTTGTGTTAGATGGTCCAAGTCTTAAGAAGGATGTAGAACGAGTAGCGTTTCTCGAGCATGCGGACAAATCTGCTGCAGTCTTGAGTGCGTTCGTGAAGGAGGAGAGTAAGCCGGAAGCCCAGCGGACATATAGTCATGAGAAAAACGGGTGTTTCGGGAAGTTGTTCACATCGAAACCTTTCCGCAAACAACATTTGAGGCCCGAACCGAAAGTCGACCGCACCCACCGATGGTCATGATTTTGAAAACCATATGAACGGTTCGATGATCGGGGCGGAAACCAAATGGAGTTTGCGAAAAGCGAACTAATGTTTTCCAATAGGTCCAGATGAAGACTATAAACTTAGCGCTTCTCGGGAGGCAACCCGAGTTCGTAGATGTAGATTTTTGCGTTTCTTTATTTTTCTTGCATCCTTGATTTTTATTTTTCTTCATTTTTGTGCTTCAATTTGCTTCTGCCTCTCGCTTTTAACGTGTTCTTCTCAAAATTCTGTGCAGAAAAGTCCCAGGGAAGAAACTGAAGTGTGAGCCGCGGCACAGGTATTGTGAGCCGCGGCACACACAAAATGAAGGAGATGAGCTAAACCCACTGTACCTTGTGCCGCGGCACGGCATAAATGAGCCGCGGCACACTTGAGCACTGAGCCGCGGCACACGAAATCTGTGCCGCGGCACACGACAACACGAGAAAACAGGTAAAAGGGACTGTACCCTGTGCCGCGGCTCACTTTAGCCGTGCCGCGGCACACTATGCGGAATCAAAGGCCCGGGTAGCATATAACACGCATTCGGCCGGCATTTCCAGTACGCCTTCTTTCCTTCTCCTTCCCTCCCCAATAGCGAATCGGCCGAAACAATCTTCCAATTTTTTCTTGCGATTTCTTCTTGCACTCTTCACAAAACCAATCAAGGTATGTTCCAATCTTTAATCTCTACTTGTTTATGGATTTAAATTTGAAGTTGCTTATGCTTTGGATGGATTGAACATGTTTATTTTCCTTCAAAATTTCTAGGATGGTTTAGGGAATAAAATAGTAGTTTTAATCGAATTTTCTTGGTTAGTTTGGAATATGAATGAGTTGAATGTGTTGTGTTGATGATGAATGAATTGTGTTTCTGTTCTTGGGGGTTGAATCGAGCTATAGCCATGTTTATTCTTCAAGTAAACTCGTGCCCTAAAGGTGTTTGATAAATTGCCTAAGTGAAAAATTTTCTTTGGAAAAGCAATCTTTTGAATTCTCGTGCAACGTATACGTTTCAATTTACAAGAAGCCCAACCCTTACGTCCGTGTTAAACGCTTAAGTCCAATTTCATCCTTCTCTCACGAATGCGCTATTTTGTTAAATTCGGGATTTCTGGCTGGACATCCTTAGCCAAGTGTAGATCATTGTTATTATTGTTTGCGTAAATAAACCCTCGTGTTGTACTTTTCAGGACTGATTATGGCGAGAACAAAGAAACTGAGCAAGAGAGCTAGGACCCAGTCATCCCCCACTCGAGGGGAGACCTCTCGTAGTCGGGCCGAGTCGGAGGGGCACCAATTTTCGGACCCTGAAATTCACAAGATCTTCAATGAAAAGATCCAGCCATGACCACTTATTCCAGAGAGGGGATTTACTCCAGCTCCTCAGGACGGAGAATTGCTTACCATGATTGATGAGATGGGGTGGGCCAGATTTGCTGCACCCCCCGAGCCAGAGGTTATCTCGATTGTACAGGAGTTCTACGCCAGTGCACTGCTGAAGCACATTCGGGCAGGGCATGAGTTGCCGTCATTAGAGTCTCGGACTTAGGTCGATGTCCGAGGGGTTACAGTTGATTTCTCCACGGTGGCTATTCGGAGGCTGTTTGGGCTTCCGGTGGTTGATGAGTCGGCCTATGACCGAGTGATGACCAGCCTCACGAAGGAGGCCCTGCTCGAGACCATTGCACAGCCCGATTCCGACTGGGAGCAGCGAGCACAGGGTTCTTCCACTTTCCACTTCAAGAGCTCGCGCCTCAGCCGGCTCGGGCGTGCCTGGCTTTATTTTATCTGCGCACGCATTGCCCCACCTCCCAGATTCGTACTGTCTTTCTCTCCCGCGCCCGGACACTTTATGCTATCACTTCCGGGCTGCGTTTCGATGTGGCCCCCATCCTGGTCCGATCTATCTTCCAGTGTATCCAGGGGGGGACAAGACGGGGTTGAAGCACCCCTCTCTCATCTGCGCTTTGTGCCGGCAGTCGGGGCTAACGTGGTCAGACGACGAGCCGATGCTTGCCCCCCAGGCCCCGATCGACCACCGCATCATATCACACTTTGACCAGTGGGGAGGACCGCCGGCGCACGCTCGGGGGAGAGGATTTCTGCTAGAAGAGGCCCACGAGGGATCCCCCGATCCGCTTTTGTTGACACATGGAGATGCCGGCCCGCCGCCCGACAGAGCGAGGTTGCAGGAGTTGTTTGATGGGCTGAGGGAGGATCTGAGGAGAGAGAGAGAGGAGCTGAGAGAGGAGACGAGGAGAGAGAGAGAGGATATGAGAGAGTAGACGAGGAGAGAGATATATGAGATGAGGAGAGAGAGGGAGAGTTTGATGGCTGCCATGCGAGAGGAGCAGCGGACGGAGCGGGAGAGCGTTATTGCTGCCGTCAGAGCCGAGATGCGAGAGCAGGCCCGCCGGGCCAGCCGACGAGAGGCGAGGCGTCTGGCTGCGAGGGATGCTTATCATCAGGAGCACCTTGCCGCATGGACGGCCCATATCATGCATCCCGACGGGCCATTTATTGCTCCAGCCCGGCCAGCTACACCACCCTCCTCACCGGATGATGCCGGCACCAGCTCCTGAGTGGACTGGAGGGGAGTACTTGACCTTTTACTTTTATTGCATATCATATTTCGTCCATTGAGGTCAATGTACGTCCTAAGTTTGGGGGGGGGGGGATTTACTTTCAGTTGCTACATTCATTGTTGTACTTCATTTCATTGCTGTACTTTATTTCGTTGCACTTTTCATTACTTTGCGTAATTTTTTTTTTTCGATAGCCTTGCTTGTCTTAATTTTTCTCTATTCGTGAATTTTTTTCGTGCTTCTATTTCTGTGATACTGATGTTACGACACTGTTTTTCTCTCTGAAGAAACGGTCGAGTTCTAGTCGAGTTGTAGTCAGTAATTTCGGTTTCTGCTTAGTATTCATTTAGGTCCAAAATTTTTCGTGATTGTAGAGGTCTTGGCAGATAAGAGAGGATACATACTTGTTTTAAAATCACCGTCAATACGTTTGGTTACATTTTTCGGTTAGTTAGTCGTCCAGTTATATTAGTCGTGTTGGCACTTAGATTGAGCTTAGAGTCGGTCAGTTTTTCCCAAAAGTCGAGTTAATGTTGTTCTATGAAGGGAAGTCTAGTAACCGGGGGCATTCGCGTGACCCGCTGTTTACTCTCGCGTAAAACGACGACCCTGATTAGACTAGTGATTTAGAGGTTTCACATGTGCCGATGTTAGGGAGCCTAGTAACCGGGGGTATTCGCGTGACCCGCTGTTTACTCTCGCGTAAAACGGCAACCTTGATTCGGACATGCGGAAATTATATATTCGAGTTGTTTCTCCGCTGTAGACGGGAACTAAGTAACTAGAAGCATCCATGTGCCCCATGAGTGTCTTTTACGTCAAACGGTTTCCCAATACATGAGAATGGAAGTTCCACCCTAGGATTATCCCGATGAAACATCCCGAGATCCTAACCTAGTGGTCAACTCGAATCAAATTCTTGAACATATATATAAGGGGATACTGTCCGAGGTTTATTTGTTATGAAACTCGTGAAAATTATGCCATTAGACTGTGGAACGGGACGAACTAGCTTGTTTATTTTAGCCTTTCATATTGACGGTCGATTTGACTCACGTTTTGTTAATCTTTGAGCTGGATTTTCTTCATGAACGAGTGATTAGGACTGAACTTGATTACTTTGCGAAATCATTATTCTGAGTGCAGCTCGCTATTATGACACTCGTATTATTTAGAGAGAATTACAGGATAGTATTGATTAGGTTGAACACTATGAGTTGCACGATGATTCACGACATTCTTTTATTGAATTTAATTCTTTTTGCTTGAGGACAAGCAAAGGCTTAAGTTTGGGGGTATTTGTTAGGCGTATTTTTATACGCTTATTTGTCATTATTTTGTATTATTCTGGAGAGTGAAATTGTCTAAATGAGCCTTTAATGCCTTAACATTGTATGATTGACAGGAAATTGAATTCCGGAAGCTAAAACGAGGCAAAACGGGCGAAAACGGCAAATCTGGGCTATGAGCCGCGGCACAAGGAAGCAGGGCCGCGGCACAGGAAGACACCCAGCCAAGGGCAGAGTAAATCAGACTCGTGCCGCGGCACGGCCAGTGAGCCGCGGCACGTAAGAAATTAAGGACGCCTGTGCTTCAGTGAAGGCCCCGTGCCGCGCACAGTTTAGTGCGCCGCGGCACACTTGGCGTTTTTGGTTGTCCGCGCGGATTAGGGCCGTTTCGGCCGACCTACGGATACGGACGCGATTTGGAGGATATGCTGAGCTATAAATAGGGTTTAAGACCCTAATTAATGATCTTTGGATCTTTTATCTTTTGGAGCTTAAGCTTGGAGACGGCAGAAGAAGAGGGAAGCAGAAGACTTCAAAGGCAGAGGGCGGAAGCTGAAGAACGGAGGAATCCGAGCTTCATCTGCGTTTGATTTTTATGCTTTCATTTATTTATTCTGTATTTTCAATTATTAGTATGTCAGGATAAAGCCCTAATCTAGGGTTTTGATGAAACCTAAGTTTTGACGAATTGCTTGAGATTATCCAATTAATTACCTTTTTGTTGAGTTTTCCCAATTGTGTTTAATACTTGCAATTATCTGGCCAATAGTTGTATTGATTTAATCATTCAATTCGAATCGGGAGAGGAGAATTGGTGAGGAACTATTGGTGAGGACCGTTTTATTCTGTGAGATAGGAATATACTCATAGGAACTACGTGACCTTTGGGAGATTTTATGCTTTTCGCCTATTGACGAATTAATTCACCTAGGGATAGAGTGCGTTATTCGCCTTTAGATAAATCTATTGACCTCGGGAGAGGCGGTAGAATATATTAGCAATCTCCGCCTTCAATAAATTGGGAAAATTATTTATTAAGGATAATCGAGAGTAAATTCGGATAAACCGAGGTGGATTCAGAATCCTAGACTTATTCATCAATTAATTTCTTTTATTCAAGCTATCGTTTTCTACTGTTTAGTCGTTTAGTAATTCTTTTAGTTATTAATTGCAAAAACCCAAATTCGATTGTTCAAATAAAATTGGAATACACAAAAATCGGTAGTTAGAGATTCAGTCCTCGTGGGAACGATACTCTACTTATCACTTTATTACTTGTAAACGATGACGTGCACTTGCGTGTAAGAAATATCGCAACAATACCACCAGTGGAAACCTCCTTAGAAGGCCGCTCTACAATCGGATCTTTGAACCGTAACTACGGCATACCAATATCCACTATTGGACGCTTACCCGCTTTCAAAGAAGCATCATAAGGATAATCCTTGGGATCCAAGTTTGACTGAATTGCCTTCGCACAATGCTTAACAAGGTGACCGAGCATGCCATAGAAAAAATAAAAGGAGCTAATCCGTTCATATTTGAACAAAACGAACCATCATGTAACACTCATTTTTACACATGTTTTTATAAGGTTTTTCCGGATTTTAAGATCCTAAAAGGTGTAGAATTATGTCGTTCGTGCTTAAATTGTGTTTTTTGGACTCGATCACGCGTGTGTATGTTTGATTGATTTTATAGGTATTTTTAAGGCTATTATCAAGCAAGAATGAAGTTCCAACCTCCCATACATAGCAAGCGATGCATAAATGAATATTACGGTGAGAAGTAGTACCAAACACGAGAAGAAGACGGTGAGAAATACCAAGTTGATATGAGACATACGAGCATGAGAAAATCTTCTCTTGTCTGTTGCTCGTGCGAGTTATAAAGAGCGGAAATCATCAGGGGCACACGAGCAGCAACTCGTGCGTCATGCTCGTGCGCCGTACATTTTGACACGGGCAGCGACTCGGTTGAGTTACATGTCCAGAAACTTTTGCATTTTCTAGAGCACTTCGACACGGGCCGTATCATTTGACACGACCGAGTCACTTTTTAGTGCAAAGTCCCTTGATTGACGTTTTAACATGTTTTGGAAGGCAAAAATCAATTGGAATGACCTTTTTTGAGGTTTTAAAAGGAGGACTTGGACTTGGGAATGGATATGGAGTTTCGGAGAGTTGGTGAAGGAGGAAAAACACAAGATTGAGAGAGAAACTTACCAAAAGAAGGAGACTTTGAAGGAATCACAAAGAAGAACACACCAAGAGCACTTGAAGGCTTGAACCGAGACCACTCAAGACACCATCCGAGTTTTAGCTTCTTCCTATCTTTTACTCATTTTTGTTATTTATTTAGCTTGAACATGATGAACATGATGATTATTGATCGTTCTTTCGTTACCATGTCCAGCTAAACTTGTTAGATTCCTGGCATGGGAGTATGTTGATTTGCTATGGTTTTGAAGGATTGATGATTATATATATCTAGTGTGATTTCTTTATCAAATACTTGGTTTTGATTCATGTTAGAACACTTGATCAATGTTTTTACATGTTAAACTTAATTGCTCATAATTCGAGATAAGATAGGGCATTAATAGGTTTCGAGTATTTGACATAGTTAATTACGAGATTGAGAAATCGGTGATAAACTATGATGATATTTAATCTTATGAACATTTTGAAGTTAGGTAATTTATAATAGACGGAGACGTTGTTATAGGTTGTTTAATCTACTTTTTAATGCATCTCGAGAGAGACTTTAAGATATTGTTGTGATTATCATTTTAGAAACGTACATAGAACTCTTTGTAATCAATCCCGACTAAACTTAATAATCAACGGAAACCTAGCCTTGGAATTTATCTTTAAAAACTCTTAAAACTCTCTTTGATTCGAATATTACACTTGTTTAAATTAATTATCATTATTTTATTCGGTTTAGATTAACCATTCATTCACCTCAATGATTGTCTAGATAAAATTGGGATCACTATAATCTAGTAATCAATACAATAGGAATAATGAGTCTCTGTGGAATACGACCTTGCTCGCTGTTTTCTATATTTACTCCGTACACTTGCAGATCATTTAAAAATATAGCGAACAAGTTTTTGGCGCCGTTGCCGAGAACTAATTTATTTTTATTAGTTTTGATATTACGATAATTGTTTCCAGTCTTACTTTAGACAATTTTTTTGTTTTGTTTTATTTTGTTACTTCCGTATTGTTTTTGGTCGTGTTGGAGGACGTACATGAACACCCGCTCATCTCGAGAACCTTTGGAAAACTTTATTCCCGAAGTAGAGGCATTTGCTTGAATAACAAGTGTTGCGAAGAAAAGGAAAGAATGGGAGACGCGATTGCCAACACGGGAAATGATAATACAACAACCCACAATCTAAACAATGGAGGCGTACGGGCTGAGCAGCCCGCAGTTCGAATTCAATCTATTCGGGATGGATTTCAGCCGAAGCTTGACCAAAATTATAGGGGAATTTCTCATATTCCTATAAACGCCCTCAATTTTGAATTGAAGCCTTCATTAATATCGATGGTTCAACAAAATCAGTTTGGGGGATTTGCCACAGAGGACCCGCACGCCCATTTATTTCACTTTATTCAAATTTGTGATACCATCAAGATGAATGGGGTGCCAAACAATGCAATAAGATTGAAGCTAATTCCGTTCTCCTTGACAGAGAAGGCTCGTAGTTGGATTGGAACCCTTGCTTCAGGGAGCATAAGTACATGGGACGAGTTTGGGTGAAAAGTTTCTATTCAAATTCTTCCCGCCCAACAAGACTATGAGATTGAAGAGCGAAATCATGCAGTTCCGACAAATGGATTCAGAAATGTTATATGAGGCATGGGAATGCTTCAAGGATTTGTTAAGATGATGTCCTCGTCATGGTTTTCCGAAAGACCAACAAATGTGTTTATTTTACAAAGGGTTGGCCGGAGAAATGAGAAATCTTGTTGATGCATAGACCGGAGCATTACTAGCCAAAAGCGCAGAGGAAGCATATGAATTGACCGAGGAGGTGGCCATGAATAGCTATCAATGGCGTACTAAGAGGACTAATGTTCGTAGAGTGGTTGAAGTTTCAGACTCGGATCCTATAAAGGCTTTAACTGCACAAATGTCGATTTTGACCAACCATTTGGGAGTTCTGACAAAGAGTGCAAATGAAAAATATCTCCTAAAGGAAGTGTGACACGTTCTTAGTGTAACTATCGCAAGTGCACGATATCGTGTCAAGTAGTAAAGTGGACTTTTTGAGTCCGGTTTATCGATCCCACAAGGAAGTTTGGTTATAATTTGAATTATACACTATTAGTCTATTTTTATAGAAACTAAGATGAGTGAAACACACAATTAAAAAGTTTGCTTTAATAATTGCAAAGAAAATGCAATAATAGTTCTAATATTTTAAGGAAATAAAAATATTGCAATAATAATAGATTGATTAAACGATAAAATGAAATAGTTGGGATTACAAACTTAGTTCGTCATTAGTTATAGAAGATGTATAGTAGATCATAAGATGAATTTACTTATTATGTTGTGTAGATTCGATTTTCCTTAAAAAGACGGTTTCTCTTTCGAACTATAAAACGCCCCTTACATATTGAATCAATCCACTATATTTCTATGTTGATTGGCTTCAATACATAGCATTAAGATTTATGAAAATAACTCAAAGAATCATCTAAGGACTAGAGGTATATTTCTATCCTCTAGAACAACTTAGAGTGAAAATCACTTGATCTAATCAAACATATTTTCTTTCGAAACATATGAAGACCATAAATATCGTCATTTATTGGCCAAATAAATAAAGATTGTTAAAGCAATGAAAATTACACACAATAATAAGTAATTCACAATAGATCTTTTATACAAATATAAATAACATGACTAACCTTGTTTATAATCCCAACTAAAGGTTACTTAGCCCATGAAGGGTTTATTATACATGTTACAAGCTTTGGTGGTCATTATTAGTTGAATCAAGAGAAAGAATTGATCCTAACTCCCTTAGTAGATAAAGGAGATAGAAGCAATAAACTCTTTGAACAACATATGCTATACCACACTTACAAATATCACTCAAGAACATAAGTGTGTTCTTCACACAAAAAGAAAAGTTTACAAAAAATGGAAAATTATAAGATGAATGATGAATGATGAAGGATCTAAGGGGTCTATTTATACACCTAAAGTCATCTAATAGCTCCAAAACTCCAGCATTATTACAATAGATCGGATCAATGCCAGCCATCCCCTCAATAATACACAAAAAGTATAAAAAATTAGACAAATCATAACAATCTGTCAAGAGTTACGGCCGTAACATTAAGGAGTTACTACGTAACTTGGATGACTTACGGTCGTAACATTCTATAGTTACGGCCGTAACTAACTTCGTAAATTTGTTCACCGGTTGCTTTGAAAGTTACGTTTTCAGCCTGCAATTTCTCGGACTTTGCGTTTTTGCCCCAAATCTTCTTCTGATGATAACTTTTGATATATAACTCGATTTTGAATCCGGAAGACTGCCGAATTCGTCTCGGAAAGCCCTACAACATGAATATATCAAAATTCAACAAAGAGAATATTTAATAAACATGTTATTTCTTGAGTAAATCAGTTATTTAATCCGATCATCATTCGATAAAAATAAAATTATTAAAACTAATTAATTAAAAGTAAAAAACGAGTAGACTAGCTCAATTATGGGTGAATTTTATCGATACAAACCATGGATAAGTGTACAAAACTGACACTTATCACACCTCCAAACTTGAATTCATGCTAGTCCCGAGCAAGACTCTTTATTATTCATGCTCCAAAAATAAAAATAAGAAAAATTAATACACACATAAATTAAAATATAAAAAGAGAAAAAGAGATCAAAATGCCATTAATACACAACAACTAGATTTATACAGTAGATAGAAATGAATCAAGATTCAAAATAAATCTACTAATATTTTTGAAGTTAAAACACGGTTTTTATTTTGTAATTCCAAATTCAAGGTTTTCCCCCCAAAAGGTTGATTATTTCTTTCCCACTCGTGATACACACGACTCCCTTTAATGGTTGCTCTCGATCACTCGTTTATTTTTCGACTCAATATGAAAAAGAAATTTATTGGCGTCATCAAATATTGTGATTTTTCACGAAATTGAGTGTATTGAAATTCAGCCGCTAATTAATTCAAATCTGCTCATAAACTACATCTCTTAGTGATAGCTTTCACACCGTTATTTGCTAACATGTAGCTCTTTTCACTAACACAATTTCTATCTCCTTTTTTTTTAAAAAATGATAGCTTTCACACCGTTATTTGCTAACGTGTAGCTCTTTTCACCAATTTTTCTGAGACGGCAGCTACGCACCAACAATGGTTAGTCCTTTATTTTTCGCAAAACTTAAGACCTCCAAAATTAGGCAGCTGTTGCTGCTCAACACTTCTCCTTTTCGTCATATTTTTTTTAGGTGATAGCTTTTACACCGTTATTTGCTAATGTGTAACTCTTTTCACCAATGACTCCTTTTTTTTAGGGAATAGAATTTTTGCAGAAAATCATTTCTTATTTTAAGTATGAAAAATCAAAAACTCCACAAATTAAGTAAATTTCAGTTCTATTTTTCATCAACCGAATGATTCTTCTTTTCTCAAGGTAACGAATGACTCGATTTTATATGATAATTACAAGGCTTGGAAAGAGATTAAGGCTCAAAAAATTTTGGAATATACAATTTTTATTTACCGGTTAAAACAATTTTAGAAGCTTGTAAATAGCTAATTTATTGGTGTTATGGCCAGATCTAGAAATCTCAAAAATCAAAATACTATATATATATATATATATATATAAATTAAGGCAAATAACCAAATCAATCAAAACACACCAAAATTACAACACACCAAAATAATAAAACAAACCACCCCCAAACTTGAAAATAAAACTGTCCTCAGTTTTTAAAAATAAAATAAAATAAAAATCAATGCTGAAAAAGCATAATACTCCCTGTTAAGAAAGTTTATGTTTGAGCTAACGCCTTTTAGAATATGCAAGAGAATAACTATACGAGGCACACAACAAAAGAAAATAAAATATACTCTAAGTATAACACAATTTTTAAGATGCGCATGAAGAAAGTCCAAGAGTCGCCTTACGCCGCCATCAATGCTATTATAAAAACACACAATAAAAAATACGTAATAAAATAACAATACATAAATCGCGAATAGATGCGCCAAGAGATCAAGAAGAAACTCATTAGCCGCCACCATTTACCACGATTATTACACACGACGTAAAGTAAAAATAAAAGAGGTCCGTCATGGGATATCAAAGGGTGAGGAATGAATCCACTTTTCGTTTTCTCACGGTAAAATCTTCCATCCGCATAATTTTAGCTAGAGTGGATCTCGGTTGAGGAACAAATTCATTGAGTTTTTGATTAGTTCTTCTCGTGTTGTTGCAACGACTATGATTCGCTTAGCACGCTAAATAAAACCCTTTTCGAGAGTAGTCGATGAAAGACAGAAACCATCAAAGAAACCATTGACATTAAGCACACCTATTGGTTTTTATTAACATTTAGTCCTCGTAACCACATGAAAAAGTTCATCAAGGGTGCCAAAACCACCGGGAAGGGTGATAAAGGCGCCAGAATTATTTATCATGTGAGTTATGCGATCTTGCATATTTACAGATCTAAACTCATCTCCAATACTTGACCCGGTGATTTTACTTTCAGCCAGAGGTTTTGGGATTATTCCCAACACTCTTACTTGTAATATCCGGATTTATTACGGTGTATTTCATCTGTATTCAAACCCTGTATTATTCGGATTTGTGGTTTTGATTATTGGAGTATGATATTTCTTGCATTGATATCTTTGTACATAAGTATAACAACATGCAAAATTTCTCATGCAAACTCGTGATAGCGCACGCTAAGAATGTAGCTTAACGCGTGCTATCGGGCTACTACTAGCGCACGCTATGCATGTAGGAGTTGCGTGCGCTAAGAACTCAATTATTGAACTGGACGGCTAGCACATGCGCCAGCCGGGACATGGGTCCGGATAAGATTCCCGCGGACGAACCTGTACAGTTTTGAAGTCAACTCTTATTAGCGCGCGCTAAGGAATGCTTAGTAGCGTGCGCTAAATAGCTAAAGTGCAGAATATTATAAATGAGACAGCAACCCGTTTTGGCTTGCATTTCATTCGTCCATTCTTCATTATTGAGAGGCCAGAGAGCTATAATAATCCTTCTACACACTTAGAACACATCTTATTGATCGTTGTATATTGGTTATCACTTGTGAGTGATCATATTAAGGTATGTTCAACCTATCTCCAGACTTAGAGTTGGATTCTAAAGAATTAGACGATCATGTTAACAAGATATTGATTTTTCATTAGTGAATTATTCAACATGCATCATGTGTGGAATATAGAGATGGTTATGCCTCAAGTACCTTGATTATGAACATCATGATTCGAATCTTATTACAATGAACAAGTAGAGGAAGCTTCTATCATTGGTAATCCGAATCTAATAGATGACTTCATAACAATCATGGACTTGACTTTAACATCATTATTGTTAGATGAATCTAAGGTATTGATCATGGAAGGATTTATCTAGTATAGATGGAATGTTAAACAACTGCAGTATGATAATTTTGATTGATATAAAGGTGTCGATATCAACCGTTAAGCCTTTCGAATTGTCGTATGAAGATTGTAGTCGAAATGGAAGATGGTTTAATAATAGTATACATATCCTTGAATCCGAAGTTGTTGTTATCCGTTAGATCATTCATAGCCGTATGAACATGATATTCATGGAGGTAACATGAACTAACACTGAGGATTTCATTTGGTTTGATCATGTTGAGGTCCATCTACTGCCCAGCAGTAAACTGCCATGCACAGATAGCGCATGCTAAGCTATGTAGATTAACGTGCGCTATCGAGCACGAGTTAGCGTACACTACGTTTGGTACGTAACATACGCTAGGCCATCAGACGAGTCAGTCGACTGATCAGTGAAGTACTAACCATTCATAGTTAGCATACGCTAGGCTTTGTTGTTTGCGTGCGCTATCGAGCAGAATTAACGCACGCTACACAGAGTACTTACCGTGCGCTAAGCAGTTCAGGCAGATTACATTTTATGAACTTTTGGCCGTAAATCGAATTGTTAAACATTCGTACGACGTGAGATAAATCCTATATCATTTCTTTTGTTAAGGTTTGATCTTGTTACGTGATTTATTGAGGAGGACGACCTTCGAGTGTTCGTTTTCGTGGAAGTATTGTTCTTGTCTTCAAATCGAGGCAAGTACCTTATTTGTTTTATGTATTGATGTTATACATATTGTCGTGCATGTATGTCGTTGTTGTATGTCCACCTCGTGTTGGTCTGACGGGATCATCGGGGGATCTATGCTAGCGTGCGCTGGATCATCAGATGGGTTTTTCCACCACGGGTTGGTCTGACGGGATCATCGTGGGTTCTAGGCAGTGAACGCTGGATCGACGGAATTACCATGTGTATGTTGTGATATCATGTTGTGATTATCAGATGTGTATATTATGTATGAATTTCTCGCAGGAGAAGACTCGTTTGACATTTTATCATTTATGTCATTATTATTCTGCGTGTGACGTTGAATAATATGTTGTGGTACTTGTACTAGCATCGTTGTGCTAACCCCTTCGGGGGTGAACATTTTGTTTATGTTCAGGATCCAGGAGAGCGGGAAAACAACCACTGGAGCTGCATGACGACGAGGGTGCAGAGTGATGTTCCTAGGGTTTATTTGTCTGTTGTTTATTGGTTATTTCAATAAGTACTCGAGTACGAAGTCATTTATGATGAAATTGAATTTGGTGATGTATTATTAAGTTCCTGTTAAACAATTGTACTTTCAGTATTTGGTCAGAACTGTTGTATCTTAATTCCGATATTTCCATTTGTTAGTATTTCTTAATGTCTGTTCAATTCTTCAGCCTTGTAAATCCTTATGTAAAGGATTTACGGCGCTGTAATATTCCTGAATATATCGGGGGTGTTACATTACTCCTTCCATATAGGCAGAAGCAGCAGCTCGTCCCATTAATCCTAGACTTCCTCCTCCGTAAACTAAATGAATGCATTTTTCTCCTAAGGTACGACCCAAGTTGTGGGCTGCTTCAGTAAAGCATGCCTCTTTTCCATAACTAGCTCCACCAAAAATGCAGACTGTGTTAAATTTTTTTGTTGAAGATGATGACTCCATTTTTGAAAAGAATTTTTTTTTTAGAGAGAAACAGAGAAAAGTGCAAGTTTGAGGGATGAATGAAAGAAACAAGCACAAAGTTTATTTATAGAAGAAAAAGAAGGTAAAAATTGTTTAACAAGTTTGTGATTGCGTTTGATTGTGCTTCAACTACTCAATAGAATAATGAAAGCATTTATCGCGTATCACATTTTTTTATTCAGAAAATCTCACCACACGACAAAAATAAAAGATACTTACGCGTATGTACAGTAGTTGTGATTGTGGCTCACATCTTCCTCTGATTTTACGTTCAGAAACGGCCTAAATGCCTTCTATGAGTCGGGGAGAAGCTTCCCATCCAATTTTCTTACAAATTGGCAAACAGGGTCTTTTAACGTCAGATTCCCAAGACGTTGTTCATATTCTGGTTGGAATTTATTTCATAAACATCGAATTCCGTAATGTACGAGTCCACTAGGATGCGTGTCAAGATAAATTTCGATATCATCTAAATTCTCCTTATTCAGACCATCCTTAATGAACTGAATTTTATCTTCTCTGTTTGTGGATGGAATTCCTAAAGATCGACATTTTAAATTACAGTTCCATCTAGCACATTTATAACAAACGACTATCATCTTTGTTCGTCGTTTCTTCGCATATGAACTTTTTCCAAAGCCAAATCTAGTCGGTGTTTCTGTGAATTCACCCTCTATTCTTACTTTGGCTTCAATAATGAATCTTATGTCAAAAGGTATACTTTTATTCATAAGCAACCTCATCCTTTCAAGCCTTGTCTTGTAAATTTTTAAAATTGCATTTTTGCTTAGAAAGGGGAATCTTTTTTCAATTTTATACAACGTTTCTTCCATGATAAAAAATTAAAAAATAAAAAGACAATGAAAATAATTGAAGAAAATATCTACAAATATCAGTTGTTGTGGGAAATTGAAAAATCCGACTTTAATAGTCACGGAGTACCGTTATCCGCCACTTGACCGGACAAACACAATTTAGTACTTAAGTTACAATGTCGAGAAATGTGTGTAATACCCGAGATTTCTGACTTGTATTTGGAACTTGTGATATTGTAATCGTTGTACTTGATCTGAGTATTATTCTCCGTATTTCTTAATCCGTTGTTGTCGAGCGTATGATTTCATGTATGTGATTTAAAAATTTGTAATTCTGCGCATGTAGCGCACGCTATCGGCTATGTGTAGCGTACGCTAACATAGACTCAATAGCGCACGCTACAAAGGATTATTAGCGCACGCTATGCGTGGTCAATTTGATTGAGACGTGCGGTAGGTGAGATCTGGCCGGGGGACCCCTGTCGGATCGTGTCGGGATGAACCTGGACGGCTTTCGGGAAAAGCCAAGTCAACGCCTTAGCGCACGGTACAGGTATATGCGTAACGCACGCTAAGTGCTGAATACAGTTAAGTCAGTGAGCCGTTAGCGCACGCTACGAGCAGTGACTAGCGCGCGCTAACAGCCATTTCTTATAAATAGGACAGCATCCTATTCGTGATTTCAGTTCCTTTTTCTCCCATACCCGAATTCTTACACTTAGAGCATAACTTCTTTCATCCTAAACACTTCATATCAACATCCTAGCTCGTGATTGAAGATCGTATATCATTGGAGATTGGTGTTCAAGCCTTAGGTGTTGGATTGCTTCGATTTCCTCCGTGTTCTTCACTACTTTGAGGTAGGTGATTCTTCACCGATGTTAGTAATGTTCTTAAGGACGTTTGATCATGTTTTGATAGCCAGTTATTTCGTTATAATCGGTCATCACATGTTAGAAGGATACTTTTGACGTATCGGCACTTTATATCGTATGAACATTTGAACCATCTTAGTATATGGACTCCTAAGCGTTTTCAAATCGATTTATGATCAGTAATCGGATATTACCTAGATTGTTACGTTTTACACATTGGAATCATGCGTTTTGGAACGTAGGACGAACGGAACTTAGAATATTTCTTGAAGATCTAAGATGAATTATGATGTTGAGATGATTATCCGTATATTTGTATCTCGTAATCATAGAACTTCCACAAACCTTATTGACATGATATGCTCGAGGATGACTCGTATTATCACCGTAGAATTTATGAGTTCATCACCATTTCAACCCAGTTTTCTGTTAGCAGTATTCTGCCGTGCAAGGTTAGCGCACGCTAACATACGTTAGTTAACGTGCGCTATCGGGGTTAGTTAACGCACGACACGTACGTTATGTATCAACCGATTCAAACTGTCAGTCCGTGGCTAGCGCACGCTAGTCTTATACGATAGCGCACGCTAACAGGCCGGCTTAGCGCACGTTACGTAGAGTACGTAGCACACGCTAAGCAGTCCAGGCAGATTGTTTATTTTGAGCTTTTCGGCCGTAGACCGAATTGTTAGGCCATCGTTCGACTTGAGATGATTTGTATATCATTCCTTTTGTTAAGGTTCGAGCTTGTTACGTTGATCGAAGGAGGCGGCCTTCGAGTGTGTTGAGATCATTGAAGTGTTTCGTTCTTGCCATTTTCGAGGCAAGTATCATATGTCGAGTTCGATTTGTATTGAAACTTTGATCATGCTTGTGGTTTTGTTCATGTTGTTGAATATGAGATGTATTTCTGAAATTTCTCGTGATATTCGTTGTTGTTTGTTCGTATTGATGAACATATTGAAATGCATATATGTATGCATAGTTGATTGATTTATGGTATAAATGATCCGAGGGGATCATGAGGATCTATGCTGAGGGCGCTGGATCGAATGTCCACCATGCGTTGGTCCGACGGGATCATCATGGGGATCTATGCTGAGGGTGCTGGATCGCTGGACGGGTTTTCCACCATGCGTTGGTCCGACGGGATCATCATGGGGATCTATACCAAGGGCGCTGGATCGCTGGATTACCCTATATTGTGTTGATGGAATCGTGAGGATTCGCATCGTTGGAATCCGGTGACGGAAGTCCATTTTGCATGTTTTATGATGCATTGATGATTTATGTATTACGATACTTGTACTAGCATTGTTTTGCTAACCCAATTGTTTTGGTGTTCAGGTAGCCGAGGAGCGGGGAAGCAACCACAGTACCGAAAGGACGATGAAATGGCTTAGTGATGTGGTTGATGTTTATTGTTATTGTGATTTGTCTTCTTGGTCTATTTAGTACTCGAGTACGTCTGTTTTTAATAACGTCTTTTCTATATGGTTGTATAAATTAACTCATTTGATCGGTTGAATCAAATCTGTATTTGAACTCCAGTTGTACGATTGGTTTATATTTACACTTCTTTAAAAATTAGCCTTGTAAATCCTTACCTAAAGGGTTTACGGCGCTGTAATTATTCCGAATATCTCGGGGTGTTACAGAATATGGTATCGGAGCTAAGATTTATGGATATCTTGGCATTCGGGTTAGTTGGGTCAGTTTACGTTATTTGATTATTGGTCATTTGTAACATCACTGCTGAGCCAGCATCGTCGTGTGGACCGTGGTTGTAAGTTCCTAAATCTCAATTACTACCGTTTTATTTTATTCATGTTTTGTGAAACATTAATGGATGTACTTTTGGAAAGTTTGCCCTGGATATTGAGTATTTATGTTTACAGTATGTTGAGAGGAGGTCGTGGACGCGGACGCGGTCGTGGACGCGGACGTGGAAATGCGAGACAAGAAGAGTCGGTATCTACCCCAGAGATAACCGCTAGTCGAATGGATTCCCATTCCGGGGGACAGCAGGGATCGGCAAATAATAATGCAGATCCTAACGTGCCGGGAGTGCTTCAGCAGGTGGTTGCCCAGATAAACCAGTTTGCTCAAGTTGTGGATCGCATGCAGACGGCGATGGGACAACAGCATAACGTGGATAATCGAGGAGATAGATGGCTTACGGAGGTGATCAAATTGCATCCTCCGAAATTTGACGGTTCTGCTGAGACGCTTTCGTGGGATCATTGGCAGAAGGAATTAGAAAAGATTTTTGTAGGGATTAACTGTCCCAACGATAGGAAGGTTCCGGTAGCCCAGTATCTTCTGACCGGGGAGGCTTTCGACTGGTGGGAGGCCATTCGACTGGAGGAGCACAATGTTGACTGGACGGAATTCAAATTGATGATGGAGGCGCAGTATTGTCCTCGCCTAGTTAGAGAAGCCCGAGTTCGGGAGTTTTTCTCACCACAAAGTTCAGAAGCATCTTTGACGGTCGTGATTAAGACCTTTAATCAACAGCTGACTTATGTGCGCCATTTGGTCAGGACCGAGGCGGAAAGGATTTTCCATTTTGACATGCGAATGAAGCCGGAAATTCAGCAATATATGTTCGGATTTGAATGTACCACCTTGCGACAGTATCAGGACAAGGCGTTGGCCTATGATATGAAGGAGGCAGCAGTAGAGAAATCGACGGAAGCAAAGAAACAGAAGGTGTCTGGCAACTTCACGGAGAATAAGAGTAGCGGGCCTCGGAGGGGTCAGTCCTCTTTTCATTCATCCAGGAGACCTCCGCATCCTTCTCGAGGTGGAAAGAAGTTCCGGGCAGCACCAATCAAGCTTTGACGCAGGGAAGAAGTGTTATAACTGTGGCAAAGCGGGACATGTTCGACGTGATTGTTTCGCGCCTGCTGTGACCTGTTTCGAGTGTGGACAGGAAGGACATCGCGCAACATTTTGTGGGAATACGACCCGATCTTTTGGTACTCGCACTCTAGCTCCAATACCGAAGGAGACGAGTGTGAACCAGACGCAGCAGAGTGGATTTCAGCAGCAGAACGTTGGGAAGAGAGAGACATCCAGTGCTGGGTCCGTTCCTCTGCGCCTCTACGAGATGAGGAAATCTGATGATCAGAACACTGCTGTTGCATCAGGTACAATTCAGATCCTTTTGCAACCAGTTAGTGTTTTATTCGATTCCGGAGCTACACATTCTTTTGTATCTTTGAACTGTGTTATTCGTTTGAAAATCTCGTGCTTGCATGATTGTGAACCTTATGTTGTGGGATTACCGAGCGGAGAGAAAATTGTGGGAACCCTAGAAGCTAGGGATTTTCCAGTAACTATAGGAGGGAGAGATTGGCTATCGAACCTTATTGTGGTTGACATCTACGGTGACGATTTAATTCTCGGAGACGATTGGCTCAACCGTTATGGAGCTATTCTGAATTACCGAGAGAGAGTCATTTCTATCATTGCTGATGACGGATCTGAACCCTTATTCCGAGGATGGAGACCAGGAAGCTCGGGAAAATTGATCAAGGCAATGAAAGCCGTGAAATTACTGAAGCAGGGATGTCACGGACTTTGGTGCTATGCCATGAGGAAAGAGGAAGGAGTAGAGCTCTCGTCTATTTCAGTTGTGAATGAGTTCTCAGATGTATTTCCTGACGAACTACCTGGGTTACCTCCGCAGAGGGGAGTGGAATTCACTATCGAATTAGAGCCTGGAGCAGCTCCTATTTCCAGAGCACCATACCGCATGGCGCCAACCGAGATGTATGAACTCAAGAAGCAACTGGAGGAATTGTTACAGAAGGGCTATATCCAACCTAGTGTTTCTCCTTGGGGAGCGCCCGTTCTCTTTGTCCGGAAGAAAGACGGATCCCTCCGACTGTGTATTGATTACAGGGAGCTCAATAAGATGACGATCAAGAATAAGTATCCTATACCTCGGATCGACGACTTGTTTGATCAACTGCAAGGGGCAAGAGTATTCTCGAAGATTGACTTGCGATAAGGATACCACCAGTTGAGGATTAAGGAATCGGATATACCGAAATCTGCTTTCAGATCCCGGTACGGGCATTATGAATTTGTAGTAATGCCATTTGGACTTACCAATGCTCCTGCGGTATTCATGCAACTGATGAATCGGGTATTCTTGGAATACTTGGATAAATTTGTGGTCGTCTTCATTGATGACATCTTGATATATTCGAAGGATGCAGGGGAGCATGCCGAGCATTTGCGTGTGGTCTTGAGCACTTTGAGGAAGGAACAGCTGTATGCAAAGCTTTCTAAATGCGAATTCTGGCTTAAGGAAGTAACTCTCCTTGGGCATGTGATATCAGCTGACGGGGTTCAGGTGGACCCGAAGAAAGTCGAATCAATCTTGGAATGGGAAGCTCCTAATAATGTGAAAGAAGTTCGGAGTTTCTTAGGACTTGCTGGATATTATCGCCGCTTTGTAGAGGGATTTTCCAAGATCTCTCGTCCGCTCACTCAGCTGTTACAGAAAACTCAAAAGTTTAAGTGGGATGAGAAATGCCAGGCTGGTTTTGATGAGCTTAAGAAGAGACTGACGACAGCACCTATTTTAGCATTGCCAGATGGAACTGATGGATTCATGGTATACAGCGACGCTTCGAATCAGGGTCTGGGTTGTGTATTGATGCAAAAGGATAAGGTGATTGCTTATGCTTCTCGACAGTTGAAACCATACGAGGTTAACTACCCGACTCATGATCTGGAGTTAGCAGTTGTAGTCTTTGCACTAAAAATTTGGAGACATTATTTGTACGGTACTCATTGTCAGATCTTTACAGATCATAAAAGCCTCAAGTACATTTTCAGTCAGAAAGAATTAAACATGAGGCAGAGAAGGTGGCTGGAATTGATCAAGGATTACGACTTGGAGATTCTCTATCATCCGGGGAAAGCAAACGTAGTAGCCGACGCATTGAGCCGTAAACCTGTTTCTCTTCGAGTGTTGGAAGCACTTACATCCCAAACCAGTATTCGAAGAGAACTGATCCGCGAGGGGATTGAAGTATGGGCACCAAGAATCCAAGGGCAACTTTATGTGATGGAACTGACTTCATCACTAGTCGAGGGGATCAAGTTTAAGCAGCTGGACGATTCTCTGATCCTTCGATTATGTGACGAAGTAAAGAAAGGAAAATCCCCAGGATTCGTGTTACAAGACGATGGAGTTCTGATATTTCAGAGTCGACTTTGCGTTCCCGATGATGATGATCTGAGACGGACCATTCTGAAGGAAGCTCATAGCGCGCCCTATTCTATTCACCCAGGCAGTAGTAAGATGTATAAGCATTTAAAACAAAACTTCTGGTGGGGGAATATGAAGAAGGACATAGCAGAGTATGTCTCGAGGTGCTTGACTTGTCAGCAGGTTAAGATCGAACATCAGCGACCTGACGGAATGTTAAAGCCGCTTCCGATCCCTGAATGGAAGTGGGAGGACATCTCGATGGATTTCATCACCAGTATGCCAAGGACTAGAACGAGAATGAACATGATTTGGGTTTTAGTTGATCGACTAACCAAGTTGGCTCATTTCCTAGGGATTAAAGATACATGGGGACCCGAGAGATTGGCGCGAGTATTTATTGTGGAGATAGTCAAATTGCATGGGACGCCGAAGACCATTATTTCGGATCGAGATGGTCGTTTCGTGTCACACTTCTGGAAAGTAGTTCACAGGGCTTTGGGGACTGAGCTCAATTTTAGCACGGCTTATCATCCCCAAACGGACGGGCAGTCCGAAAGGACTATTCAAACAGTAGAAGACATGCTTAGAGCTTGTGCGTTGGATTGGTCAACTGATTGGGAAGTTCACTTGCCTTTGATCGAGTTCACTTATAATAATAGTTGGCATGCTTCTATTAAGATGGCACCATTTGAAGCTTTGTACGGAAGAAGATGTCGATCACCCCTGTGCTGGGATGATTCTTCGGACTTGATCGGGACAGAACCGGAATTGATAGTTCAGACTCAAGAGAAGATAGCTTTGATTCGGGAAAGACTGTTGACTGCCCAGAGTCGACAGAAGTCTTATGCAGACGTACGCCGTCGCCCTCTAGAGTTCGATGTTGGGAATCATGTACTATTGAAGGTGTCTCCCACACGAGGGATTTTCCGTTTTGGGAGGAGTGGCAAGCTTAGTCCGAGATATATCGGACCATTTGAGATCCTCGAGAGAGTTGGAGATTTAGCATACAGGTTGGCCTTACCGCCATCGCTGAGTCACGTTCACAATGTGTTTCACGTATCCCAATTGTGGAAGTATGTACCGGACCCCAGTCACGTCATTGATTTCGACGAGATCGAGATAGCTAATGATGGCACCTTCGAAGAGAGACCAATCAAGATACTTGAGAGCCGGATCAAACAATTGAGGAATAAACCAATACACTTGGTTAAAGTACAATGGTCACGACATGGAGTCGAAGAGGCCACTTGGGAAACGGAGGACAGTATGAAGGCTAGATATACAGAGTTGTTTTCATCTTAAGTTTCGGGACGAAACTTCTTTTTAGGGAGGAAGGATGTAATACCCGAGATTTCTGACTTGTATTTGGAACTTGTGATATTGTAATAGTTGTACTTGATCTGAGTATTATTCTCCGTATTTCTTAATCCGTTGTTGTCGAGCGTATGATTTCATGTATGTGATTTAAAAATTTGTAATTCTGCGCATGTAGCGCACGCTATCGGCTATGTGTAGCGTACGCTAACATAGACTCAATAGCGCACTCTACAAAGGATTATTAGCGCACGCTATGCGTGGTCAATTTGATTGAGACGTGCGGTAGGTGAGATCTGGCCGGGGGACCCCTGTCGGATCGTGTCGGGATGAACCTGGACAGCTTTCGGGAAAAGCCAAGTCAACGCCTTAGCGCACGCTACAGGTATATGCGTAACGCACGCTAAGTGCTGAATACAGTTAAGTCAGTGAGCCGTTAGCACACGCTACGAGCAGTGACTAGCGCGCGCTAACAGCCATTTCTGATAAATAGGACAGCATCCTATTCGTGATTTCAGTTCCTTTTTCTCCCATACCCGAATTCTTACACTTAGAGCATAACTTCCTTCATCCTAAACACTTCATATCAACATCCTAGCTCGTGATTGAAGATCGTATATCATTGGAGATTGGTGTTCAAGCCTTAGGTGTTGGATTGCTTCGATTTCCTCCGTGTTCTTCACTACTTTGAGGTAGGTGATTCTTCACCGATGTTAGTAATGTTCTTAAGTACGTTTGATCATGTTTTGATAGCCAGTTATTTCGTTATAATCGGTCATCACATGTTAGAAGGATACTTTTGACGTATCGGCACTTTATATCGTATGAACATTTGAACCATCTTAGTATATGGACTCCTAAGCGTTTTCAAATTGATTTATGATCAGTAATCGGATATTACCTAGATTGTTACGTTTTACACATTGGAATCATGCGTTTTGGAACGTAGGACGAACGGAACTTAGAATATTTCTTGAAGATCTAAGATGAATTATGATGTTGAGATGATTATCCGTATATTTGTATCTCGTAATCATAGAACTTCCACAAACCTTATTGACATGATATGCTCGAGGATGACTCGTATTATCACCGTAGAATTTATGAGTTCATCACCATTTCAACCCAGTTTTATGTTAGCAGTATTATGCCATGCAAGGTTAGCGCACGCTAACATACGTTAGTTAAGGTGCGCTATCGGGGTTAGTTAACGCACGATACGTACGTAACATACGTTATGTATCATCCGATTCAAACTGTCAGTCCGTGGCTAGTGCACGCTAGTCTTATACGATAGCGCACGCTAACAGGCCGGCTTAGCGCACGTTACGTAGAGTACGTAGCGCACGCTAAGCAGTCCAGGCAGATTGTTTATTTTGAGCTTTTCGGACGTAGACCGAATTGTTAGGCCATCGTTCGACTTGAGATGATTTGTATATCATTCCTTTTGTTAAGATTCGAGCTTGTTACGTTGATCGAAGGAGGCGGCCTTCGAGTGTGTTGAGATCATTGAAGTGTTTCGTTCTTGCCATTTTCGAGGCAAGTATCATATGTCGAGTTTGATTTGTATTGAAACTTTGATCATGCTTGCGGTTTTGTTCATGTTGTTGAATATGAGATGTATTTCTGAAATTTCTCGTGATATTCGTTGTTGTTTGTTCGTATTGATGAACATATTGAAATGCATATATGTATGCATAGTTGATTGATTTATGGTATAAATGATCCGAGGGGATCATGAGGATCTATGCTGAGGGCGCTGGATCGAATGTGCACCATGCGTTGGTCCGACGGGATCATCATGGGGATCTATGCTGAGGGCGCTGGATCGCTGGACGGGTTTTCCACCATGCGTTGGTCCGACGGGATCATCATGGGGATCTATACCAAGGGCGCTGGATCGCTGGATTACCCTGTATTGTATTGATGGAATCGTGAGGATTCGCATCGTTGGATTCCGGTGACGGAAGTCCGTTTTGCATGTTTTATGATGCATTGATGATTTATGTATTACGATACTTGTACTAGCATTGTTTTGCTAACCCCTTCGGGGGTGGACATTGTTTTGGTGTTCAGGTAGCCGAGGAGCGGGGAAGCAACCACGATCTGACAGACGATGAAATGGCTCAGTGATGTGGTTGATGTTTATTGTTATTGTGATTTGTCTTCTTGGTCTATTTAGTACTCGAGTACGTCTGTTTTTAATAACGTCTTTTCGATATGGTTGTATAAATTAACTCATTTGATCGGTTGAATCAAATCTGTATTTGAACTCCAGTTGTACGATTGGTTTATATTTACACTTCTTTAAAAATTAGCCTTGTAAATCCTTACCTAAAGGGTTTACGGCGCTGTAATTATTCCGAATATCTCGGGGTGTTACAATGTGTACCTATAAAAATAGTTTACAATGTAAGATTTCAAATATAACTTATACTTCCCCGGCAACGGCGCAAAAACTTGACACGTTCTTAGTGTAACTATCGCAAGTGCACGATATCATATCAAGTAGTAAAGTGGACTTTTTGAGTCCGGTTTATCGATCCCACAAGGAAGTTTGGTTATAATTTGAATTATACACTATTAGTCTATTTTTATAGAAACTAAGATGAGTGAAACACACAATTAAAAAGTTTGCTTTAATAATTGCAAAGAAAATGCAATAATAGTTCTAATATTTTAAGGAAATAAAAATATTGCAATAATAATAGATTGATTAAACGATAAAATGAAATAGTTAGGATTACAAACTTAGTTCGTCATTAGTTATAGAAGATGTATAGTAGATCATAAGATGAATTTACTTATTATGTTGTGTAGATTCGATTTTCCTTAAAAAGACGGTTTCTCTTTCGAACTATAAAACGCCCCTTACATATTGAATCAATCCACTATATTTCTATGTTGATTGGCTTCAATACATAGCATTAGGATTTATGAAAATAACTCAAAGAATCATCTAAGGACTAGAGGTATATTTCTATCCCCTAGAACAACTTAGAGTGAAAATCACTTGATCTAATCAAACATATTTTCTTTCGAAACATATGAAGACCTTAAATATCGTCATTTACTGGCCAAATAAATAAAGATTGTTAAAAAAATGAAAATCACACACAATAATAAGTAATTCACAATAGATCTTTTATACAAATATAAATAACATGACTAACCTTGTTTATAATCCCAACTAAAGGTTACTTAGCCCATGAAGGGTTTATTATACATGTTACAAGCTTTGGTGGTCATTATTAGTTGAATCAAGAGAAAGAATTGATCCTAACTCCCTTAGTAGATAAAAGAGATAGAAGCAATAAACTCTCTGAACAACATATGCTATACCACACTTACAAATATCACTCAAGAACACAAGTGTGTTCTTCACACAAAAAGAAAAGTTTACAAAAAATGGAAAATTATAAGATGAATGATGAATCATGAAGGATCTAAGGGGTCATTTATACACCTAAAGTCATCTAATAGCTCCAAAACTCCAGCATTATTACAATAGATCGGATCAATGCCAGCCATCCCCTCAATAATACACAAAAAGTATAAAAAATTAGACAAATCATAACAATCTGTCAAGAGTTACGGCCGTAACATTAAGGAGTTACGGCCGTAACTTGGATGACTTACGGCCGTAACTACAGAATGTTACGGCCGTAACTTGGCTTCGTAAATTTGTTCACTGGTTGCTTTGAAAGTTACGTTTTCAGCCCAGAATTTCTCGGACTTTGCGTTTTTGCCCCAAATCTTCTTCGGATGATAACTTTTGATATATAACTCTGATTTTGAATCCGGAAAGACTGCCGAATTCATCTCGGAAAGACCTACAACATGAATATATCAAAATTCAACAAAGAGAATATTTAATAAACATGTTCTTTCTTGAGTAAATCAGTTATTTAATCCGATCATCATCCGATAAAAATAAAATTATTAAAACTAATTAATTAAAAGCAAAAAACGAGTAGACTAGCTCAATTATGGGTGAATTTTATCGATACAAACCATGGATAAGTGTACAAAACTGACACTTATCAAAGTGCACCACCACTCGACCCTTTGGAGGAGGCTCATTACATCAATAATCATAATTTCAATAATTATCGGAATAATACCCCTCCGGGTCTCTATCATCCCTCCAACAGAAATCACGAGAATCTTAACTACGGGAATTCGAGAAATGCATTGTAACTGCCGATGGGATTCAAAGTGTTAAATGGTGAAATGATTGAAGAATCGAAGACAAATTCTAATCTAGAGAATATTTTGGCTACTTTTATGATGAAAACAAAGAGTCGGTTTACACGTGATGAAGAAAAGCTTGATCGGATTGAAAATCACGTGACTCAATTAGCAACCACTATTGGAGCTCAAATGAAAAATCTAGAAACACAAATAAGCCAATTAGCTAAGATCGTGGGGAGCCAACATCAAAAGGGCCAATTTCCAAGCAACAACGAGGAGAACCCAAAAGCACAGTGCAATGCTATTTTTTCATATACTATGAATGAAGAGCTACCGGAATCGGAAAATAAAGATGAAGATACAACCGTGTTGTCTAATAAAGTTGATTTGATAGTTTCCATTAATGAGGTGAAGGATCGGTCCGATATTGAGCATATCGAGAAGAGGAATTTTTTTTGGTTTTTGTGCAAGCCATGGCGTCAAAGAAAAAATAATTAGAGCGCCTACCGAAAAAGCTTAAGGATCCATGGAGTTTTTCCATTCATTGCTCTATTTCGGGTTATTCATTAAATGATGTAATTTCTGATCATGGTTCGAGTGTCAATATATTGCCTTTCTCTATTTTCAGGACACTTGGATTAGGAGAATTAAGGCCATCTCTAGTGAACTTACAATTCATAGATCGATCTTTGGCTTACCCAAGGGGAATTGTGAAGGATGTACTTTAAAAAATTGATAAAGTCACCTTCCCCGTTGATTTCATAGTGCTTGATGATGACGGGAAGCAAAATGGTCTAGTAATACTTGGACGTCCGTTCTTAGCCACTGCACGAGTATTAATTGATATGTACCAAGGAGAATTGACGATTAGGACGCATGGTGAAGATGTCGTATTTTTGATGATCCCTCGATTTGATGGATTGACAAAGGGAGAACCTCCCGATAAAATTGCATGTAAGCCGGATTGTAAGAGCTCGTCGAATGATCCGAGACAGAATGAAACAGGCGTCTGGATGAAGACGTTAAACTTAATGCTAATTGGGAGGCAGCCCAATGTTTTTTTTTTATTTCGGCATTAGGGTTTTATTAGAACTTTTTCTAGAGGAATTTAAGTACTATTTAGTTTTAGTGTGTGTTTTTCATTTTTTATGTATTTTGCTTGAATTGGAGCGCTCCGCACGAGTAATACGCACGGCCGCGAGCTCGTGCACCTTACATGTCATAGGTAGCACCAGGGACGCATGACCAAAATGCATGAGCAACAGTTTGTGTGGGGGCTGCTCGTGCGTAGTAGGACAAAACAGAACAGAAAGGTCTCGTATGACCTCACGCACGAGCAATTGCTCGTGCGACCTGCTCGTGCGTCGCTAAGGTTTATTAAATAAGATCAGTCGGGTTTCATAACTTACACTTCAAAAACTTAAACTTCAAAACCCCTTTTCTCTCCCGAGCAAAAAATCTCTAAACCCAAGTTTTTTTCTACCTGTTTAAACTGGAAATTGATTTTAGAAACATCAATCACGCAAGAACTTAGGCCTTTTCACCGATCGATTTCAACTTTCATGTAAGAATTCTTCTTATCTTTTAATTAGGATTCTAACTTTGGGACTTCGTTGATTTGTTGGAATTAGTCATATGAATCGATGTAATTGATGTATGTTGATGTTATGAATTCATGGGATAGAATATATTGTGAATTGGTTCATTTGGCATGAATTTTGGTTGAGGACTTTTGTCAAACACCTTGCATACGAGTATTTTCTTATGAAACTGGAATAAATTATTGCTTGATTCTCGTTTGGTGATGATATATGGGTTATTCTAAATTGTTTTGATATAGGATGATAAACTATGAATAGAATTAATTGTTGTTAAGGTTATTTTCCTACAATATTGTTGACCTTTATTGTTTTGAAACCATCTCATGATAATTTTTGGAAATCTATAGATTATCTATTACGGCAACATGTCTACAGCTGGTTCTAGGAAGGCAAGGAGCAATGAGGGACGACTTGTGACCGCTAAGGGTCTGGGGCTGAATCTAAGAATTGCGTCGGCTAAAAATCGGTTC
Source organism: Orobanche coerulescens (assembly GCA_033398695.1). Lineage (NCBI taxonomy): Eukaryota > Viridiplantae > Streptophyta > Magnoliopsida > Lamiales > Orobanchaceae > Orobanche > Orobanche coerulescens. The sequence goes on from CM065804.1 coordinate 28,689,112, forward strand.
ACACAATTAGCTACCAGAAAAGTAACGCCGACTCAGTACTCCGATGACGAGTGCACACAAGCACTTGGTATTCATGATGACATTTGGCATCTGTTCGAGAATATAGGATGGATAGAGTTTATGCAGAGGCGTTGAGATACGTTTCATAGCCTTACATTGGAGTTACTCAGCAAACTTGAGATCGAGGGGACTTCATCGATCGCAGCCACTGCCATCACCTTTCAGTTAGGTGGCCGTCAGAGGCGTCTGACGCCCGCACAAATAGAGGAGCAGATTTTTGAGATTGAATTGGGAAGTGTAATACCCGAATATCTGATGTGTATTCTATATGTATTAGAACCTTGTGTCATTGCATATATTGTATTTTGATCTGAGTATAATCCTCCATATTTCATGATCCTGTATCGATGAGTGTATGATTTCATAGTTGTTGTTTCATGCATGTACTTATGTACATTTAGCACATGCTAACGTTTAAGTGTAGCGCGTGCTAAATATGTAAGCTAGTGCACACTACAGATGAGTAAGCACATGCTATACGTGGTCAGCATGACTGAGACAGGCGGTAGGTGAGATCGGATCGGATCTTGGATAATGTTTTGTCGGGATGAACCTGGACGGCTTTTGGAAAAGTCGAGTCAATGGTGCTTAGCGCATGCTATGATGGGTGTTAGCGTATGTTAACTATTGCTTTTAGCGCACGTAAAAGAAATTTAGCGTATGTTAGACCGAGGACAGTTAGATACAGTGGGCTGGGAGCCCGTTAGCATACGCTAAAAAGGAGCAGTAGCGCGCGCTAATAACCATTTTCTATAAATAGGACAGCACCTCATTTCATTTTTCAGTCTCCACTTCACCCCACACTCAATTTCCGAGACTTAGAGAGTTACCCTCCCTATATTAACCTTCATATCAGCCTCTAAACATAATCATTGAAGGATTGGTGTTATAGCGTTTGGCGTGGAGTTCCTCAGGTGATTTCATCTTTTCCTTCCGTGTAAGGTATGTGGTGATTCACCGATCTGGATTATGTGTTCTTGTTGTCAATTATGATCATGCCACGGATATTGTTGAGTTTATTACTAAGGCTATTGAGTTCTTACATACAACTTGAACGAACAACGCATATACAAGAACTTAAAGGATTTGAACTTAGTGTTATTCCTTGAAGAAGAAGATGTTAATCATGTTGAACCTAATAAACGAGTTTTTATGGTGTTTTTCAAGAGATTTTCGAAATCTTGCTGCATTGGATTAATGAAATTTATGGTTAGGTCCCATGTTAGACGAACTATCATGTGATATAGTTGAAGAATCCGACCGAATGACGTGTTTAATCTTGCTTGGAAGATTATGGGATTGTTGTTCGAATTAGTAGCGTAGTGATGATTCACCCGGTATGGGTTGGGGCAGATTCATATGTTTTTATTGATGGGTATATTACACCTCTTGATGCTCGTATGATGTTTAGAACGATTATCCGAAACTGTTAGTCATATTGGTGCTATTATTGGTTCGGATTTTTTGGTGAAATGATCAAGTGAGAGTTCTTCGATCGGGTTGAAGGTTATTCGTAGTATCTCTCCTTGTCGCCATTTTTGAGGCAAGTACCGTAACGTGACTTTTGGTTTAACGTTGATGATTTTGATCATGCATATTATCATTTATATTGATGAATATGAGATTACCCTAGATAAATTGTTATGATGTCGTTTATGTTTTTGATCCACGTGTATGTTCATATTGATGAACATATTGTTTTGCATGTGTATGCATGTTTGTATCGTGTGTGTTGTATTGATCCGAAAGGGATCGTGTGTTCTATGCTGAGGGCGCTGGATCAGTTGTCCACCTCGTGTTGGTCCGACGGGATCATCTTGTGATCTATGCTGAGGGCGCTGGATCATTGGATGGGGTTTTCCATCCCGTGTTGGTCCGACGGGATCATCTTGGGATCTATGCTAAGGGCGCTGGATCATTGGATTACCCCATGTTGTGTTGATGGAATCATGTGGATTCGCATCGATGGATTCCGGTAGCGGAATTCCGTGTTCTGTATTTTGTTATGCATTGTTTTTGCATATCTGTCCTTGTATATTATGATACTTGTACTAGCATCGTTTTGCTAACCCCTGTGGGGGTGGACATTTGTTTTGATGTTCAGGTAGTCGAGGAGAGGGGAAGCAACCACAGTACCGACATGATGACGAAGGGGCTCAGTGATGTTATCCGTTGTATTGTTTTGGTATTTAGTACTCGAGTACGTGTGTTCTTTTGATGTTTTGAAAGTTTGTAATAATGGGCAGTTTTGGGCTGTATAGATGATTAAACTGGTGATTAAATTACTCAACTTTTGGGGTACTTTTGTATTGTTCAGCTTTTCTTTTAATTTAGCCTTGTAAGTTCTTATAAAAGGTTTACGACACTGTAATTATTCCGAATATCTCGGGGTGTTACAGAATATGGTATCAGAGCTAAGATTCATGGATATCTTGGCAGTTAGGTTTATTTGGGTCTGTTTATGTCGTTTGATTTATCGGTCGCGTATAATATCATGGTACAACCAGCGTCGTCATGTGGACCGTGGTTGTAAGTTTCTTAATCTCATATACTACCATTTTAATTATTTCGTGGTTATTGACGAATATTAGAAGATTTTGCTCTGGGTATTGAGTATTTGTGTTTACAGTATGTTGAGAGGAGGTCGTGGATGCAGACGCGGTCGTGGACGCGGACGTGGTAATGCGAGACATGAAGATTCGTCGTCTACCCTGGATTTGTCGGCTAATCGAGCTGATTCCCGTTCTGACGGACAACAGGAATCGGTAAACAATGACTGAGCACGAACTTTGGAGGAATATGCAAATCCTAACATGCCGGGAGTGCTTCAACAAGTGGTCGCTCAGATGACCCAATTTGCTCAGGTGGTTGACCGCATGCAAGCAACGATGGATCAACAGCGTAATGAGGACAATCGGGGAGACAAGTGGCTTACGGAAGTGGTCAAGTTACACCCACCAAAATTTGACGGTTCTTCAGATATGCCTACATGGGACCACTAGCTAAAAGAGCTAGAGAAGATATTTGTGGGAATTAATTGTACCGATGACCGAAAAGTTCCGATCGTGCAATATTTTATGACCGGGGAAGCTTTCGAATGGTGGAAAGCCATTCAACCTGAGGATCATAATGCTGACTGGACAGAATTCAAATTAATGATGGAAGCACAGTATTGTCCTCGTCCAGTTAGAGAGGCTAGAGTCCGAGAGTTTTTCTCATCACAAGATCTGGAGGCATCTGTGATAGATACGATTAAAACTTTTAATCACCAGCTGACCTTTGTGCGACATTTGGTCAGAACCAAGGCAAAGAAGATTTTTCATTTCGACATGCGGATGAAGCCGGAGATCCAACAATATATGTCAGGATTCGAATGTACTACTCTCCGACAGTATCAGGATAAAGCCCTAGCTTACGAGATGAAAGAGGCAGCAGTGGAGAAATTTGCAAAATCAAAGAAGGAGAAAGTATCTGGCAACTTCACTGAGAACAAGGGTAGCGGGCCCCGCAAGGGCCAGTCCTCAGTCCATTCGTCTAAGAGGCCTTCGTATCCTTCCCTAGGCGGAAAGAAGTTCCGAACAGCATCGACGGTTTCAGATGCAGCGAAGAAGTGTTATAACTGTGGACGAGCAGGGCATATTCGGCGTGATTGCTCCGCTCCTTTTGTGACCTGTTTTGAGTGTGGGCAAGAAGGGCATCGTGCGACATTTTGTGGGAATGTGACTAGATCGTTTGGAGCTCGCACTTCAGCACAAGTTCTGAAAGAGACGAGTGCGAACCTGACACAATAGAGTGGTCTTCAACAATAGAATTTCGGGAAGAAAGAGGCATCTAGCGCTGGGTCCGTTCCTTCGCGCCTTTATGAGATGAAGAGGTCAGAAGTTCAGAACACTGCTGTTGCATCAGGTACGATTCAAATTCTTTTGCAACCAGTTAGTGTCTTATTCAATTGAGGAGCTACGCATTCTTTCATATCATTGAACTGTGTTAATCGTTTGAAAACCTCGTGTTTAAATGATTGTAAACCTTATGTTGTGAGTTTTCCAAGTGGAGAGAGAATTGTGGGAAATCTAGAGACTAGAGATTTTCCTATGACTATAGGAGAGAGAAATTGGCCATCAAATCTTATTGTGATCGACATCCATGGTGACGATTTAATTCTTAGAGACGATTGGCTCAATCATTATGGGGATATTTTGAATTATCGGAAGAGAGTTATCTCAATGATTGTTGAGGACGTATCTGAACACTTATTCGAAGGATGGAGACCAGGAAGCTCAGGGAAAATAATCAAAACCATGAAAGCGATTAAATTATTGAAATAGGGCTGCACCGGGTTTTGGTGTTATGCCATGAAGAGGGAAGAAGGAGTAGAACTCTCATCTATTCCAGTGGTGAATGAATTCTCAGATTTATTCCATTACGAACTACCTGGATTACCTCCACGTAGAGCTGTAGAGTTTAATATCGAGTTGGAATAGGAGCCGCACATATTTCCAGAGCACCATACCGTATGGCGCCAATCGAGATGTACGAGTTAAAGAAACAGCTTGAGGAATTCTTGCAGAAGGGTTATATTCAACCTAGTGTTTCTCCTTGGGGTGCGCCCGTCTTTTTTGTTCAGAAGAAAGACGGATCCCTCCGATTTTGTATTGATTATAGGGAGCTTAACAAGATGACGATTAAGAATAAATACCCATTGCCTCAGATCGATGATTTATTTGATCAAATGCAGGGGGCGACGGTATTCTCGAAGATCGACTTGAGATCAGGATACCATCAGTTGAGGATTAAGGAATCTGATATACCGAAATCCGCTTTTAGATCCCGGTATGGACACTATGAGTTTGTGGTGATGCCATTTGGACTTACTAATGCTCCTGCGGTGTTTATGCAATTGATGAATCGGGTATTCTTACAATACTTGGATAAATTCGTGGTCGTTTTCATTGACGACATCTTGATCTATTCGAAGGATCCGGAAGAGCATGCAGAACATTTGTGAATTATTTTGAATACTTTGAGTGAGCAGCTTTATGCAAAACTTTCCAAATGCGAGTTCTGTCTTAAGGAAGTAACGTTCCTTGGGCATGTGATATCAACCGACGGAGTACAGGTAGAACCAAATATAGTTGAGGCAATCTTGGAGTGGGAATATCCTAAGAACGTGAAGGAGGTCCGAAGTTTCTTAGGACTTGCTGGGTATTATCGCCGTTTTGTGGAAGGATTTTCCAAAATTGCTCGTCTCCTCACTCAGCTGTTATAGAAGGCTCAAAAGTTCGTGTGGGACGAGAAATGTCATACTAGTTTTGATGAACTTAAGAGAAGACTGACAACGGCGCTAATATTAGCACTACCAGACGGAACTCATGGGTTCGTGGTTTTCAGCGATGCTTCAAATCAGGGCCTGGGTTGCGTGTTGATGCAGAAGGATAATGTGATTGTCTATGCCTCTCGACAGTTGAAACCGTATGAGGTTAAATACCGGACACATGATTTAGAGTTAGCAGCCGTTGTCTTTGCCCTGAAGATTTGGTGACATTATTTGTACGACACCCATTGTCTGATCTTCACAGATCACAAGTGTCTCAAGTATATATCCAGTCAGAAGGAATTAAACATGATACAGAGGAGATGGCTAGAATTGATCAAAGATTACGACCTGGAAATTCTTTATCATCCAGGCAAAGCGAACGTGGTAGCTGATGCACTGAGCCGCAAACCTGTTTCTATTCGAATGTTGGAAATGCTTACGTCCCAGTCCAACATTCAACTAGAGCTGATTCGTGAAGGAATTGAAGTATGGCCGCAAGGAGTCCAAGGGCAACTGTGTATGATGGAATTAACTTCGTCGTTAATCGAAGAAATCAAATCTAAGCAGTTGGATGATTCTATGATTTTTCGGTTACGTGATGAAGTGAACAAGGGGAAGGCCCTGGGATTTGTACTATATGATGATGGAGTTATGAGGTTCCATAGTCGACTTTGCATCCCTGATAACGATGTTTTGAAATAGATGATCATTAAGGAAGCTCACAGTACGCCCTATTCTATTCATCCGGGCACCAGTAAGATGTATAAAGATCTAAAGCAGAATTTCTGGTGGGGAAATATGAAGGACGTAGCAGAATACGTCTCGAAGTGTCTAACTTGTCAACAGGTTAAGATTGAACATCAGCGGCCGGCCGGAATGTTGAAGCCACTTCCGATTCCTGAGTGGAAGTGGGAGGATGTATCGATGAACTTTATCACTAATATGCCCAAGGACGAGGACGGGGATGAACATGATTTGGGTGATAGTTGATCAACTAACCAATTCGGCTCATTTACTGAGTGTTAAGGATACTTGGGGACCAGATAAGTTGGCACGAGTGTTTATTGCGGAGATAGTCCAATTGCATGGTACGCCGAAGACCATTATTTCGGATCGGGATGGTCGCTTTGTATCACACTTTTGGAAGGCAGTTCATAAAGCCTTGGGAACCGAGCTGAACTTTAGTACAACTTATCATCCTCAGACTGACGGACAGCCCGAAAAGACTATTCAGACAGTAGAAGATATGCTAAGAGCTTGTGCCTTAGATTGGTTGACTGATTGAGAGGTACATTTCCCGTTAATTGAATTCACATACAATAATAGTTGGCATGCTTCCATTAAGATGGCACCGTTTGAAGCATTGTACGGGAGAAGATGCAGATCACACCTGTGTTGGGACGATTCGTCTGACTTGATCAGGACGTAACCAGAGTTGATAGTACATACTCAAGAGAAGGTATCTCTGATTCGCGAAAGGCTGTTGACTGCCCAGAGTCGACAGAAGTCTTATGCAGATGTGCGTCATCGCCCGTTAAAGTGTGAAATTGGGGACCACGTGCTCTTAAAGGTTTCTCCTACTCGGGGAATTTTTCATTTTGGGAGGAAAGGAAAGCTGAGTCCGAGATATATCGGACCATTCAAGATTATTGAAAGAGTTGGAGAGTTGGCGTACAGGTTAGCTTTACCTCCATTGCTGAGTCATGTTCATAATGTGTTCCACGTATCCCAATTACAGAAATATGTACCGAATCCCAGTCATATCATCGATTTTGGCGAGATTGAACTGGCTAATGATGGCACGTCTGAAGAAAAGCCAATCAAGATACTCGAGAGTCGAGTCAAACAATTGAGGAATAAACTAATATCCTTGGTTAAAGTGCAATGATCATGACACAGAGTCGAAGAGGCCACTTGGGAGACGGAGGATGGTATGAAGGCTAGATATCCGGAGTTATTTTCATCTTAAGTTTCGGGACGAAACTTCGTTTTAGAGGGAGAGTATGTAATATCCGAATATCTGATGTGTATTTTATCTGTATTTGAACCTTGTGTCATTGCATGTGTTGTATTTTGATCTGAGTATAATCCTCCGTATTTCATGATCACAATGCCCGAAAGCTCCAACGGAAATACAGATACATCACAATGGCCTGAAAGCCCTCATCCGAAGCTGCCAAAATATCACGATGGCCTGAATGCCGAACAGCCCGAAGCTGTAAATCATCACAATACAGATCTCAAAGAAACAAACCTGACTGTCGAACATACCCCTCTGGCGTATCAACGCTCAATCACAAAACGTCGAACTCATCCAATACTATGGACGATCAAAGTTGTACGGCTCAAAGATGGACATCACAGTACGCCCGATCCGAAAATGTGTCCGTGCACATGTCCGCCCCGTATACAGAATCCAGAATATACGTGGGACAATGTACCTAATTAGCCTCACGAAACTACGTCTCGTGTGCACAGTCCAATGCGGAATAATATCCACGCATGACTATATATGTGCCTGGCTAAAAATCCTACACAATAACCAATCAGAACGCAGATATGATTCCGGATATGTCACGATACAACATGACAACGAAACTCAAAGGATAACACATCCAATACAGATCATACGACTCACCAAGTGAACGATGACACACGAATAATGAAAGATCGACACGACCAACAATATTCAAAACAACCATCCTGAGATCAAAATCCCTAAGGACCGATTAACACGAGCAACGATCACAACACAACAATTGAAATCCTCAACCTTCAACGATCACAAAATTACCGAGTTCACAAGAATAATAGTGTCCGCCTTGAATCGGTCAACACGACAATAATAATTCAACGGATGGGAACTATCCTCGACAGTCCCAATTCAATACTTCGATTACCGTAGAACGGCCAATCGATAACAATTATACAACGGATGGGAATTATCTTTTTGACAACGGATGGGAATTATCCTTGATAATCCCAATTCAATATATCGATTACCTTTGGAGCGGACAATCGATAATAATTATACAACGGATGGAAATTATCTTTGATAATCCCAATTCAATATATCGATTACCTTCAGAACGGTTAACCGATAATAATTATACAACGGATGTCTCGGCACCTTTAATCGGTTCTGAGAACGAAGATGATACTTGAATACGTCAATGCCTTCAATCGGCCAAAAAGACATCAATAGAAAAAAAAACATTGATATCAATAACGACGATTCACAAAAATATCTTGATGGAACATCAATCAATAATAACAATCGATACGTCGATGCCGCGAACCGGCTATCAACAACAATATCTCAAAGGAACATCAATCAACAATAACAATCGATATGTCGATACCGCGAACCGGCTATCGACAAATATATTACCAACAAGTATCGCAATGCCTTAAATCGGCCATTTACGAACAACAATAATATTTGGCATAATTTGCCGAAGGGTATCGCATCAAACAATCCCCTCATATCAACAAAATCATAAAGAGACCAAGTCTCGAAATGATACACACATTCATACATATACATGATAACATTAATCTCATTGACCAGTACAAGTATAAAACTTGCCTCAAACCAAAGACGAGACAGTCCTTCCACGATCAACGTCCTACCACGAATCAATCAACGCGTCCTCCGACAATCACAAGCATTCGAACAACCTTGAATGAAATACAATTCATTCGATAACACGATATCGACCGAAAACAACACAATAGATAATTCCGATTCCAACACGAACACATACTATACTCGTATTTATCCGTATACGCACACATATATAATATACATACATCACATATATATAATAATATATATACAACCCACAATATATATATATATATACCCACATGACACACACACTTTACACACTGCACAACACACACTATCACAATTTATATATATATATATATATATATATATGTACAACACACCACACACACAGTATATATATAACAGTACGTATGTATATATATATATATAACACACAGTACACACCATAAGTATATAAAGATATTTATAAATATATCTACACACATCTTACCAAGGAAAAGTCGATCGGCCGGGCAACCTCGCCGGAACCAGGACAGAAAAAAAACAACAACTCCCCTGCTGGAAGTCGGCCGCCGGAAAAACTGACCCGCCGGACCTCGTCCAACTCCAGTCCATTTCCGTCCATGGCCGGTTTTCACCCAACTCTCCGCCTGCAACTCCTCGCCGGAAATATGTCAAGCCTCCGTTCCGCCGTCCGTTCCGGACAGAAACTACCTCCGGTCGCCGGAAACAATGGAGCCGCGTCCATGGCCGGAAACCATGAAGAACCGGCGCCTGAGCTCCGTCTCGCCAGAAGAAAAAAAATATGCTGGAAAGCTCGACCGGATTTGCAGTGCCTTCCGATCCGGAAATTCCGATCGGCCGCCGCCGAGCTCTGGTTGTCGCCGGAGATGTCAGCAAACTCCGGTTGTCAACTCCCGTCCGTCGCTGGAAATGAAGAAGCCGGCTGCCCGTCCTAACTCTACCTCGTCGAAAAAAAACGAGAGAGAAGGAGAGAGAGAGAGAGGATGGCGAGAGAGAGAGGAATGAGAGTTGCAGGAAAAAGAAAAAAAAAAAATGAAAGAGAGGAAAGGGACGAGAGAGAAAGGTGAGAGGGAGAGGGATGATAACATGGGGAGGTAGGTAACATATACATATAATATGAGGGAATAAGGTGAGGAAGGAATCACGGGAGTTGATAACATAATTTATATATATATATATATATAAATAATCCCCCAAAGATACCTTTGCCCCGAAAGTTGACCACGGGGAAGGTTCCCACCACCTACCATGCATTATGTACGTAACCTCAGGGCGTAACGTACGTAATCGCAACAAATTAGCGTACGTAATGCTACATAGGTAGCGTTCCAATATTTTATAGATAGCTAGGTTATAAGACTATAAAATTAGCCAAAATTCCAAACTCGCCAAGCAATAACCAAACGACGAAACCATACCGTCGACCAGTATAGATATTTCGATCCCGAAATATTCTAATATAATATACATTGTATCGGTCCAAACAACAACACTTGTACAATTCCAAATGAATACGTACAACTCAACAGTAACACGAAAAAAAAAATTACCCCCGGATATTACATACTCCCCCCTTAAAAAAAGTTTCGTCCCCGAAACTCAGGGTGCACAAATCGGGGCACGGACTATCCATCAGGATAAGAAAACAACATCTCCAGGAATATTCCTCAACATGAGCAATTCCGCCTGAGCAACTGGGCCGACCCCACGGGTCCCCACGTCTCCTCTGCCTGAACAAGGCGAAAAAATCAAGTGATAAAGACACTCAATCAAATGCGAGATTAGCCGAATCATGACTCTCCTGCTAGAGACCAGCCAGGAAGTCGTACTAACCACATGACTCGTAACACCGGCGTACACATCCCAAGGGAGCCGCTCATTGTACATGCCTACAACCATCGGTGTACACTTCCCCGTTCTCGTCAGCATCGGACGCCCATGCAAACACGGACTCGCACCACAAAAGAAAATAACAACGCACGAATAGTCCTCGGGACCATATCAACCGCACGCCCAAGTCCTCACGACTTGACGTCTCGAATCACAATGAACGATTACCCAGATCATCACAAAAATCTCGGGTACAGGACCAAAAGGAAAGAAAATCACATCAAATGACTCAAGTGTCAAGATTCTCAGATACAATCATAACAAGATAGATCAATAATAAATAGTTCACAACCGCAATATTAAAATACAGACCGAGTCAAACATCAATCCGAGAGACAAGGAAAATACAAATCAAGGTTACATCTCAAATGTACCCGAAATCAACATCCTCCAGATCATCGAGTTCCTCGATCCCATCGACTCGAGGAAAACCCAAATCTGAACTCGCTACTCCCCCTCGGGTGTCCATACCTCTGGCTCCCGAAGCCCGATATGACCCCTTGGATGAAGTACGGACTGAAGCAACAAAATCTCTCGAGGCCCATGAGCTCTCCCGAGATCTACTGGCACTAGAACTCCTGCAGTATTCGGAAGGTGTCCCTGCCTCCCACACAGAAAATAAATAATAGCTGGCACTGTACATCAAGTACTAACATGCCCCACTGAATCACAATTAAAACAAATAACAGTCGAACTCGTCGCCTGAGAAGAAAATGCTTTCCCAGTATGAAGCCGACTAGGAAATGACCTCTTGAACGTCGGAGCTCGATGTCCCTCTGAACGAATCGGCATCCTAGTCCTATCACCAGAAGAAACTGAAGGATCCTTCTGAGTAAGCTCCTTGATCGAAAGCTCTGCTCCAAGAGCCTTCTCGATGAATTCGCCAAGTGAACTACAATTGTGATTGAACAACTGCATTCTCAACCGCGGGATCAACCTCTTGTTAAAATACTTGATCTTATCCGCCTCGGTACGGATAACTAATGAAGTAAACTGAAGAAGTCCTTGAAACTTCTCAGCAATAACAATAACACCCTCGTCCTCGACGGATTCGGGGTTCAAAACCTCCGACAACTTGGCTTCACGAAGTAGAGCCGGATAATACCTCTCTAACATGAGAGTCTTGAACTCACTCCAAGCACAATCACGATCGGTGGGTTCTCGAGCACGACTCTGAAACTGATTCGTCAGCCACCAAATTATTGGTACGAGGTTTCGGGTGTCGGCCCACTCTGCGGCCTCTACCCCCTCTGTCACGTCCTCTTTCCAAACTGAAAGAATAACGTTCAATCATGACCACAACACAATTACGCCTCAACGGCCAGAATGCTAGGTCAACGCCAAACATGAGTATACATACTCAACAGATAAACGATCACATTGATCGCGCTAATCATAGCCGATACAGAGCCCACACGCTCCAAAGCAAATAATCATAAATCAATCGCACCCGATCGTCACATACAAGTGTCAACAAAACATGTATAATCAATAACATAATGAATGTATGCACATAAAAGAGAATAGAGTCCTTACACAGGTCATACGAAGCTTCTAGGTCTTGCGATACTAGTCTTCACTGACGACGACTCGATGAAAGAATGACTCATACAGTCGTCCAACTATCACGACTCACAAAACCCGACTGCCCAGGTTGTCATAACCTGACAGCCCCACTACTACCGCGTTGGTAGAGCCACATAACTCACATATCAGGGTATCTCACAACCCAATTCTCTGGTACCATCTTCTGTAACACCCCCAAATCCCATTGGGTTATTACAGTGCCGTGGACCCCACATCAGGTGATCCACCAGGCGAACACGACTAAAATACAACAAACTGACCAAAATGGGAAATCACAGACCCTACTATGACGTCCGACATACTATTCCGATATGGAATTTCAACGACAAGAATGGGCCTACATGGCCAAAATAAAAATACAACAACATCCACGAGCCTTGCTCGGATAATACAAAACGACAACGGCTGAACAAAAATGGAGTACTCCAACTGTCTGACCAACATGAACACCAAAATATCTCGGACTAGTATCGCTCGAATGCCTCATCGCCATCGTCATGCCCCTGTGTCTCAACTCTCTCCTCGCAAGTACCTAAAACATGAAAACATGTTCCGCCCCCACGGGGTCAGTCATCCAGAATAATGAATATCAAATACATGCACAACATGATATGCATCCAAAGGCAGAATAAACAGTACAACAATGGTAGTATGAGATGCTCACAAACCAAAGTAAGAATCGAGCATTCGTGGAACACTATGCCCACGGCATATGATCAATACCTGCTCAATAGGTTAGAACATAAGTGCCCAACGGCGAATCATCAATATAGAACACAATAATGCATTACCCGAAGGTAAACCAAACCAACGCTGAAATAAATACGAATCACAATGCCCGAAGGCTCCAACGGAAATACCGATACATCACAATGGCCTGAAATCCCTCAGCCGAAGCTGCCAAAATATCACGATGGCCTGAAAGCCGAACAACCCGAAGCTGTAAATCATCACAATACAGATCTCAAAGAAACAAACCTGACTGTCGAACATACCCCTCTGGCGTATGAACGCTCAATCACAAAACGTCGAACTCATCCAATACTATGGAGGATCAAAGTTGTACGGCTCAAAGATGGACATCACAGTACGCCCGATCCGGAAATGTGTCCGTGCACATGTCCGCCCCGTATACGGAATCCAGAATATACGTGGGACAACGTACCTAATTAGCCTCACGAAACTACGTCTCGTGTGCACAGTCCAATGCGGAATAATATCCACGCATGACTATATATGTGCCTGGCTAAAAATCCTACACAATAACCAATCGGAACGCAGATATGATTCCGGATATGTCACGATACAACATGACAACGAAACTCAAAGGATAACACATCCAATACAGATCATACGACTCACCAAGTGAACGATGACACACGAATAATGAAAGATCGACACGACCAACAATATTCAAAACAACCATCCTGAGATCAAAATCCCTAAGGACCGATTAACACGAGCAACGATCACAACACAACAGTTCGGGAAATCCTCAACCTTCAACGATCACAAAATTACCGAGTTCACAAGAATAATAGTGTGCTGCCTTGAATCGGTCAACACGACAATAATAATTCAACGGATGGGAACTATCCTCGACAGTCCCAATTCAATACTTCGATTACCGTAGAACGGCCAATCGATAACAATTATACAACGGATGGGAATTATCTTTTTGACAACGGATGGGAATTATCCTTGATAATCCCAATTCAATATATCGATTACCTTTGGAGCGGACAATCGATAATAATTATACAACGGATGGAAATTATCTTTGATAATCCCAATTCAATATATCGATTACCTTCAGAACGGTTAACCGATAATAATTATACAACGGATGTCTCGGCACCTTTAATCGGTTACCGAGAACGAAGATGATACTTGAATACGTCAATGCCTTCAATCGGCCAAAATGACATCAATAGAAAAAAAAACATTGATATCAATAACGACGATTCACAAAAATATCTTGATGGAACATCAATCAATAATAACAATCGATACGTCGATGCCGCGAACCGGCTATCAACAACAATATCTCAAAGGAACATCAATCAACAATAACAATCGATATGTCGATACCGCGAACCGGCTATCGACAAATATATTACCAACAAGTATCGCAATGCCTTAAATCGGCCATTTACGAACAACAATAATATTTGGCATAATTTGCCGAAGGGTATCGCATCAAACAATCCCCTCATATCAACAAAATCATAAAGAGACCAAGTCTCGAAATGATACACACATTCATACATATACATGATAACATTAATCTCATTGACCAGTACAAGTATAAAACTTGCCTCAAACCGAAGACGAGAAAGTCCTTCCACGATCAACGTCCTACCACGAATCAATCAACGCGTCCTCCGACAATCACAAGCACTCGAACAACCTTGAATGAAATACAATTCATTCGATAACACGATATCGACCGAAAACAACACAATAGATAATTCCGATTCCAACACGAACACATATTATACTCGTATTTATCCGTATACACACACATATATATAATATACATACATCACATATATATAATAATATATATACAACCCACAATATATATATATACCCACATGACACACACACTTTACACACTGCACAACACACACTATCACAATTTATATATATATATATATATATATATATATGTACAACACACCACACACACAGTATATATATATAACAGTACGTATGAATATATATATATATATATAAAACAGTACACACCATAAGTATATAAAGATATTTATAAATATATCTACACACATCTTACCAAGGAAAAGTCGATCGGCCGGGCAACCTCGCCGGAACCAGAAAAAAACAACTCCCCTGGAAGTCGGCCGGAAAATCGACCACGGGACCTCGTCCAACTCCAGCCCGTTTCCGTCCATGGCCGGTTTTCACCCAACTCTCCGCCTGCAACTCCTCGCCGGAAATATGTCAATCCTCCGTTCCGCTGTCCGTTCCGGACAGAAACTACCTCCGGTCGCCGGAAACAATGGAGCCGCGTCCATGGCCGGAAACCATGAAGAACCGGCGCCTGAGCTCCGTCTCGCCAGAAGAAAAAAAATATGCCGGAACAGCTCGACCGGATTTGCAGTGCCTTCCGATCCGGAAATTCCGATCGGCCGCCGCCGAGCTCTGGTCGTCGCCGGAGATGTCAACAAACTCCGGTTGTCAACTCCCGTCCGTCGCCGGAAATGAAGAAGCCGGCTGCCCGTCCTAACTCTACCTCGTCGAAAAAAAACGAGAGAGAAGGAGAGAGAGAGAGAGAGGAATGAGAGTTGCACGAAAAAGAAAAAAAAATGAAAGAGAGGAAATGAACGAGAGAGAAAGGTGAGAGGGAGAGGGATGATAACATGGGGAGGTAGGTAACATATACATATAATATGAGGGAATAAGGTGAGGAAGGAATCACGGGAGTTGATAACATAATTTTTATATATATATATATATATAATCCCCCAAAGATACCTTTGCCCCGAAAGTTGACCACGGAGAAGGTTCCCACCACCTACCACGCATTACGTAAGTAACCTCAGGGCGTAACGTACGTAATCGCAACAAATTAGCGTACGTAATGCTACATAGGTAGCGTACGCTAAGACTATAAAATTAGCCAAAATTCCAAACTCGCCAAGCAATAACCAAACGACGAAACCAAACCGTCGACCAGTATAGATATTTCGATCCCGAAATATTCTAATATAATATACATTGTATCGGTCCAAACAACAACACTTGTACAATTCCAAATGAATACGTACAACTCAACAGTAACACGAAAAAAAAAAAAATTACCCCCGAATATTACAAATCAGTCATAAAATAGGAAATTTGTGTGAGAATAGTAGGAAAGTATTTAATTTTATTATTGCTGTAAGAATTGACTATGAGAGCGTTTAGCTTTTTCTTTTATTTTTTAATATATTATAACTGCAAAATTTTGATGCATTGCTGTTGTGATATTTATATAAATTTTATACTTGTTAATGTGATAATTTTCGAAAGATATCTTTCTTAAATAGGATAAATTATATTTTTGCTCCCATGAGTTTAGGCTAACAAAAATAGTCCTTTTATGTGCAAAATTTGCCTCATAGGAATTTTCCATCCAAAACTAACAGATGAAGATGCATGAGTGCTACATGCATTTAGCATAAATGATCCCATAAAATTATTTTTTGGCAATTTTGTTTCTCCACGATCCCTCTTGTTTGAATTTTTTATCATTAAATTATTTGTAGTACATTATATATTTTTTAATAATTATTTTTTCTCTCATATTTCTTTGTCAATCAATGAAGTTCTTTAAAAAAAATTAAAGAGTCGAAAAAGTATACTAAAATTAAATAAAATATAAAAAAAATTATAAATAAGAATCTTCATAAATATAAACAATATGTGAAAATATTAAAAAATAACGAAAATTTTAATAGTATATAAATTAAAAAATAAAACAATCTGAATGTGTTAAGAAAATAAACTAAAATTTCAAAAATAATAAAGTAGAAAACTATATAAAATATAGTTGTTTTAAAAATATAAATTACCAAAATCAACTTAAAAGTTGTCAAAAATCAGTTAATGCAAACATAAGTTAAAATATTAAAAATCAAGCAAATATTTCTGGTAATTAAACTAAAAAATTATTAACATTCAATCTTATATTTTATTGAATTTTTTAGATTCTTTTAATAAAATTTTTGTCTATCTTATTTTTGCTTCAGTTGACTCTTTTCTCAAAATAGATTTTATTTACTTTTTCAAACTTTCTAATTTAATATTTTTCAAGATTTTTTTAGTTATTTTAATATTTTTTAATTTTTATTTATCTTTAAGCGGTTTTTTATTTTATTTTTAGTTTAAGAAAATTTTGTTAATTTAATTATTTTTAAAATCAGCTATATATTTTTGTAAATTTTGGATGTGCTTTTGTATTTTTAAATCATATCCAAATTATTTATGTAACTTTTTAACTTCAAATAAGGATTGAATTACTTCTTTTTAGACCACTTAGTGGAAATTGTTAAATACTTAACTGTAATATCCGACTGTAATTTTTCATCCTTACTGTTGTATTGTTCAGATAATTTGAATGTCGTTGAATCATGTTGCATTTAGTATATGATTATAATGTTGAGATGTTATAGAATTGAGTTAGTTATCGTTGTTATTCACTTTATGTTTGATGGTTAGATGTTAATTGGGGAATTGCATTTTTGACCTGTTCTGGTGGTGTTAGCGTACACTACACAGATAGATTAACGTACGTTAATCACGTGTCTTAACGTACGTAACATGTCATCCGTTGCGTACATTGGGAGGGAATCAGACATCAGTTGACTTCCGCACGTGAATGGCCATGCACGTGCAGGGTGTTGGGCTGTCGAGACGGTCAAAGTCAACCATAATTAGCGTACGTAATGTCTTGTTTTTAGCATACGTAATGGCGTGTGTAGGTCGAAACAGTAGCCTCTGACGGATGGTTACGTACGTAATATTTTTGCGATAGCGTACGTAACAGGACGTAGCGTATGTTAACTTTTAGCAATAACGTACGTTACGCTTATGCAGTCTATTTATAGACACAACCTGCTTTTCATTTCTTCACAACCCAAACCCGATTTTCTCTCCATATATATTCCCCTGCATCCCTAAATCGATATTACCCTTCTCCAACTTGCTTTTGAGCCTTGTATCTTGGAGTGGAGCTCATTGATTTGAAGTTTAGAAGGTGTTCTTGAGCTTGGAGTGTGTTTCTTGTAGTGTTGAGGGTTGTTCTTCGTTTCTGGAGGTATGTTGTGCATTTATCCTCTGTATTTTTCATGTATTGATGTTAGTAATGAGGTATACTACATCTAGTGTTGAATTAGTCAGTAAAACATGTTTGTAATTAAGCTTTTTAACACTTCTTGATGAAAATAATAATTAAGGGTTTGAATGAAGATGTTCTTGATGTTATAATGATAGTAACCATGTTTATAAGTATCATGCTCATCCTGCTGGACGTAATAATCTCAGTGGAACAATGATAATCAGTTAGCTTCATCATAGTTAGATTTAATCAATAGAATTGATATCATAAAAGTGTTAAACACCATATTAGGTATTTACTTACCTTGGGAAGAACTTGACAATGTTGAAAATAGGATGATGTTCTCTTGTTCAGAAATCTTAGAAGTTATAACCTGTTGGCCACTTAAGTATACTGGATACAGTTTGGAAAAGTAGTTTAAACAACAAACTGTATGGAATCTAAATCTGAGTGCGTAGCGGAAGTCTTGGATACAGTTAGTTGCCGTGGATACAGCAACAAAGTGTTTGGTGTATACTTAATATATCACAGTAATTTCAAACAGTAAAAGCAGAAGGTAAATAACACAGTAATTTAAGTGGTTCGAGGTAAACCCCTCTACGTCCACTGGTCCTCCACACAGGAGTAAAAAGTTTATTATATAATTACTGCGTACACAACTACGTAATTATAAACAAACCTATCCTTGTATCGTTCACACAGATTGATACAAAGAATATCACTTTCAACCGTTCACACAGTTGGTTAAAGCTTCCTTCTTGACTAGCTTCTTCACACACAGCCCAAAGCTTCGTCCTTATTCGTCCCCACAGTCGAATAACTTGTTGAGTTCACACAGAGCTCGGTTTTTACACAGAGGTAAAAGGTTAGGTAACCGGTAAGAACAATGACTTTGAATATCAAGATCTGATGATAGCTGTTCTTGATGTTTGAGCACTGTATATCTCTTTTCGTTTTAACTTGCAGTTTGCTCTGGAGATATGTTTGCTAAGATGATAACTTTGATAGCTTTGAGAGTTATATTACTTGGGGTATCTGATCTTCAATGTCTTCAAGGATATATATAGCCTCTGAAGAAAGTATCCGTTGAGATGTCCGTTTGAATAAGATTTCCTTCAACGGGAATATGACATGATCCGGATTTCGGGATTCTCAAGATTCGAAGATCGACGATATTTAAATACTTTATCCTTGAGTATTTAAATACTTCTTTGTTCAACGGGACTTGACTTGTGTTCTTTCTTGTCCTTTTGTGAACTGTATGGAAGGTGACTGTATTTAGGGCATCGAGACAGTTTTCCATACTTGATCTTTTACAAGTCTTCTTCAGTCTTGTGAGCTTCACTTATGCCGATTCGAGGCTGGTCTTGATACATGATAAATCCTTGAATCCTCGATCTGATTTTCCATCTTGTATTTGGCATATATGTCAAAACCTTTTCAATAACAAATAACAATCGATACAGGATCGGGTATCCCATTGAATCGATACAGGTGTTTGTTTTTCCTAACAATTTCCCCCTTTTTGACAATTTGCCAAGTCTTATCTTAAACTCTTCGAGTCTTCTTGATGATGCCAAAACCTTCTTCATGAAGCATTCTTCTTCGATGACTTCTCGCAGATTTCTTGGTCTCTTGTCAATAGGTCTGACTTAGTGACTTAGTCTACAATAATGAACTGCTCGCAGCAAGTTCGATCTGATTTGAGATTTATTACAACTTAAGCCTATGATTGGCGCGCAGCACAATCTTACAATGTATTCTAAATTTACAATGAAACTATGAACTGTTCGTAGACTAGTTAAATGCAGCTTAATTTTTCAATCAAGTTTATCTAACTTGAGATTTCTATCAAACAATTTTAAGTAATCATACATTAACACAGTAGATTACGAGTTGTAATCTTTCAAGACAAACAAACTATTTTATTGATATTCAAAAAGATTGAGTACAAGGTTTCTTTGTGTTGAATAGAAATTACAAAAATAAAAATAATATACAAAATTTCAGCTCTTTATCTTTGATCCGCATGCCTCCAAGGTCTCCTTCTGGCTCATTCTCGGTGCCGCGCCACCGGTTTGAAGTGAATCATTGCCTCGTTCTTGGTAAATTGCTCTTCCTTCATAAGAGCGATCAAAGGCAAGTATCGATCCTCTGGATGGGTGACCCGATCTCCTCTTCTATGTTTTGATTTCATCTCGATTTGGAGGAGCTTACCTTCTTCTAGCATCTTCGAAAATTTGTCCGCGCTTCGCCAATGTCTTATAATTTTTGAAGATGGCGGATTCCCGATGAGTCGACAAAATATCTCATCGATTCATTCTTCCTCCAAGGCTTCACTTCTTCGGTTGGGTTGCGGTTGGTTGCGACGTATTTCCGAAGGTCTTTGAACAAGATTTTGCCAAGGGACATTTGGGTCATGGAATTCTCGTCTGGAGCACGAAATTCTAAAACTTTGGGGTTGAGGTGCTAGCTTGTTCAATTCAGCGGCTATCTTGCTCTGAGCGACCTCAAATTCCCTTTCTGTTGTAGTCTTATTCTCCTTGCGGCTTCTCGAGCTTCTTCCCCTTTTGGCCTCATCAAGACTTTGCAGGATTTCAAGAGCGGCGTCTGTTTGGTCTCGATCTTTGTTTATTCTTTCAACGAGGGAGGAAAGAGTCTGCGACATCTCTTGAATGGATTTGTCATGCGCACGCAATGAGAGCTATTCTCTATCATAGCACAGTGTCTTGGCTTCAGCAATTCTTGTCTTGAAGCTTCTTCCTTCAGCAGTTGCGCTTGTTTGTCCTCCATAATCTTCAAGGCTTGCTTGAACACTTCGCGAAGAATGAATGCATCAACAACTCGAGATACTTCGTGTTGAAGAGTTGTCATTTCTTCAAGCAGAGGTGTGCATCGATTCGATGCCTTTTCTACTAAGAGAGAGCGTTAATCGCATCTTGGATAAATACATCGAAGGCCAAGAGCTTGCAGCGCTCTTTGCGTGCGCAGAGATAGGAGAGTCAGCCGGGCGAAGTCTTGACCGTTCAACCTCCTTACGTTCACGGATGGACGTGAAGTAGGTTGGATATCCTCGAGTTCGTTACCGTCCTCGGATTCCAAGGTTGCGGGGCGGGAGTAGCTTCTTGTGGAATGGCGGCAGTGGTTCGAAGCGTCCCGTGGCGAAGGTGGATTGGCACGATTAGATGGCCCTTCGTCGGTTCGGGTGGAGAGGAGGCTTGGGCTTGACCTCTTCGCGGCTCATTCTCGCACACGCTTGAAGAGCATCGTCTTCGCCGTCGAGTCGTGGTCGCCGTCGTCTTTTGGATTAACGGAGAGTCCTCCACTTCTTCTTTCCTTTTCTTCTCGCGTCGGATTTGTGCAACAGTGGCTTTCAATGAGATCTTTGCAAGAAGCGTTGTCCCATCGGCGGTGCCTCAATTTCGATTGAGTCGTTACTTGAGACAAATCGCTCTTCGTGGCTCCATTCGCTCCAGGTTATGCAGTGTGTCGACGGAGCTAGCCTAAAGCTTTTCCATTGCGAAATCGTTAAATGCGCTGTTCAATTTGTACCGAAAGAAGTGTTTGATTTATAATTGAGTCCGGGAGGGACTTGAATCACACCCGAGACGCTGTTTGAGGATTCCAGATGCAGTATGGGATCCGCACGGAAGATGGACTCCTTGCGAGGATGGTGCCTCAAGGAAATTGGATCCTGTACGGGTGTGGAATCCCGTAGAGGAGAAGTAGCTTTTGGCTCCGAATGGGTAGCCGACGTGCTAACGTCTTGAATGTTGGCAGATGTCTCTACATCCGTCGTAGCCGCCAAGGGCTCGGGATCTACTGTCGAAGCAGTAGGAGACACCTCTTCCGCAGGGGTTGGGCCCTGGGGTGCTATATCAGTGGGTTGCGCCACGGGCGAGACATCCTCGGAGTGTTTGGCTTTGATTTTTGAGAGCCTCCGGAGTCTCTTCTTCGACTTCTCATCAGCAGAGAGCTTCTTGCTGTGAGAACGCTTGCGCTTCTTCTTCGAAGATTCCAATTCAGGGACCTTCACGGTTTCGTCTCTGGGATTGTCAGAAATAGGCATGTGACGTGTTCTCGGATGGTTGGCATGCATTGTGCTCTGGTTATAGGCAGAGGGTTTGACGCCTCCTAAATATATCCGTGAGCTGTTTTTCTTGGCATCGGCGGATTGCTGGACTCCGCACCTCGTCAGAATGTAGTTTAGCATTAAACCAAATGATTTCTTTTGGGTGGACGGTTTGCACACCTCTTCCTGAAGTCGTTTCAAAATGATTTGGCACCAGTTTACCTTTTCACAGGTCAAGATGGCGACCATCATTCTGAACCTAAGATTCGTGCACATCTCGAACGCACCGGTTCGATTTTCAATAATTCTGGAACAGAAATCGTGGAGATAAATGAAATGAAGAAGAAAATTTTTCTTGTGGCAGGTGGTTGTCACCATGTCAACCACTTTGGACCCGGTAAATAGTCCATAAAACTTGGTAATCAGCCCTTGAGACCCAAACGTCTCAAGCTGGTCCATGGTCAGGCCGTCGGCGGGCAGCCTGTAGATTTTCTGAAGTAAGTCGCTATTGATGCAGACTTGCACTCCTTGGACTGTTGCGGTGATGTCAGCAACATGTCCTCCCTGGGCTAGTGAGAGAAAACGAACGGCAGCGTTGAGGTAGAATTCCTCAACCAGATGAGCGTCATATTTTTCGGCGGTTTTGCTTCCAAAGCGATAAAGGCGTTGTTGGTCAAGGCGAGTACTGATATCCTCCAGCGGTTCAGTGTGGTTGTTTTGAGAGATGATACGCTCGATGATGACGGTTTTCGAGAAGATCCGTCCATCAATGATGTTGGAGGTCTTCTTGAGCGGGGATGAAGATTGACTAGCCATGGGTGTTTTCTTAAAGCGAAGGTGTTAGAAAATGAGAAATTCGCAGGATGAATATGCAGAGAATATGTAGTCGTTTGCTTGAGATCTCTTGTAATTGCGAAGCGTAAAGAGTCTCCAATGGCGAATCTGATCCTTTTATACTGGGCGGCGAAATAGGTTTACAGAGTACGAATGGTCGATTTTAAGGGATGGGAACCGTTTTTGAAATTGACGGTCGGGATGGATTTAGTATAACTGATACGCTAATCCATTAAAAGGTTTTAAAATACAATGGGTCCCACTTCGACATAGGTTGAATACCCTAAATGCCTAAAACGGCGGTTTAAAAATAATAAACAATTTTACAAACATCGCGGCTTTTGAGATTCATTGTCCAGATGTCGTGTAAGGCATTTAATGAACATGACGTTTGACATAAACAGGCACGTGGACAAAAATTATTTTAAAAAGGAAATAATGTTATATTATATCTTGAATCGAAATCCTATAGTATGTCTTGTTCTCCGCGTCGATACTGACGTTCCCCTTAAAAAGGTACTAATAGGTTTTAAATTCCATACGGAATATTTGGATTTATGTTTGTATTCATGGGTCCTACAATATTCCCCTTAATTATTGCACACATCACCGTAGGATTTATATGCCTTCGTTCGCTACGATCTTGTATTGATGAGTCCGAGTGTACGGATAATTAATGTTGAATCTTGTATTCACGGGTCTTACTGAGATTCCCCTCAATTGTTGAGTAAAAGCGAGAAATTTACTTACGGGGATTACTCGCCGCAGATTCCCAGTCATTCTTAGCATGTTGAATCTTGCCGTGTCGAGAGGCTTGGTGAAAATGTCGGCCACCGGATGTCCGTATGGACTTTTTCCGCATTTAACATCCTTGTTCTCGACATGATTCCTGATGAAATGATGCTTCATGTTGATATGTTTAGTGCGCGAGTGTAAACAGATTGTGCGTGATTGCAATTGCACTCGTGCTATCACACATGATGGGAGTCTCTCTAGCATCGATTCCATAGTCGGCAGGTTGTTCTTTGCATCCAAAGGATTCGCATACAAAGCACTACCGGCAGATAGTATTCGATTCAGCCGTGGAAAGGGAGTTAGCCAATTGCTTCTTCTTGAACCAAGATACGAGTCTAGGTCAGAAAGTGACAAGTTCCACTTGTACTCTTCCTATCTAGCTTGCGACCTCCGAGATCCGAGTCAGATCCAACTAAATCGAATCCGCCTCCTTAGGATACCATAGTCCCGCATCGACTGTTCCTTTAACGTATTTCAGATTCGTTTAGTGTATTGAAGTGTGATTCCTTAGGTGCAACTTGGTATCTCGCACACACTCCAACAGCATACTGGATATCGGGCCTGCTAGCCGTTAGGTACAGGAGCGAACCAATGAGCTTCCTGTAGAGTGATTGGTCAAATGGCTTTCCGGCTTCATCAGCACTAATTTGCACGGAAGTGCTCATGGGGGTTGGCGAGGATTTGGAAGTGTTCATTCCAAATTTGTTGAGAAGCTCCTTGCTGTATTTCTCCTGGTTGATGAATATACCTGTAGGCATCTGCTTTATCTGCAAACCTAGGAAATAACTGAGTTCCCCCATCATACTCATTTCAAATTTGCTTTGCATGAGATGTGAGAACCTTTGACATAGAGCAAGGTTAGTTGAACCAAAAATAATATCATCAACATAGATTTGTACCATCAAAAGGTCATCACCTTCCTGTATTTTGAACAAGGTTTTGTCGACAGCACCTTTCTCAAATCCGTTGTTGGTTAGATACTGGGACAGGGTTTCGTACCAGGCTCTAGGGGCTTGTTTAAGTCCGTACAGGGCTTTCCTTAGCCTGTAAACTAGATCGATACCGTCTGTGTTGGCAAAACATGGTGGTTGTTCAACATAAACTTCTTCTGAAAGCTCTCCATTCAGGAAAGCACTCTTGACGTCCATTTGGTATACGATAAAATTCTTATGGGTGGCAAAGGCTAAAAATATCCTGATGGCTTCTAGTCTCGCTACAGGGGCGAAGGTTTCATCATAGTCGATTCCTTCTTCCTGACAATAGCCTTGTGCTACTAGTCTGGATTTGTTTCTTATGATAAGTCCATTTCCATCCTTTTTGTTTCGAAATACCCATTTGGTTCCTATAACCGATTGGTGTGTCGGTCTGGGTACAAGATACCATACATTATTTCTTTCGAAACCGTTAAGTTCTTCTTCCATAGATGTAATCCAATGAGAGTTGTTAAGAGCGTCTATGGTCGAAACAGGTTCGGACTGGGCTAAGAATACAGCGATAGTGCACATATTGAGTCTCCTAAGTTCGGATTGAGATTTCCATTCAGAAACTGTGAGACTTGACATTAGATTCTTCTTGTGCACAAAGTACATTTCCTTGTGTACTGTATTCTCCTACGAGTAGAAACACTGCATTAATGTTTCCAATGATCAGCTCTTGGTGATCTCTCAACCATCTTGGTCGGGTTCTAGTTCGGGGTCCCGTCTCAGACGAAAGTTTCAGGTACACTTCGGCTTGTACAGCGTCGACTTCATCCACACCGATTCTTACAGTGCGGGGTTGATTTCTAAATCAACTACAGTTCTATTGGTGTAGGTGGATCCAAGATAGATAGATGGTGAATGTCCTGAGTGATATTATCTACTCCTGTAGGGTCATGGTGTGGTTCGTCGAACACTACATGAACCGATTCCTCGATCGTCGACCTCCTTTTATTAAAGATTAAAGCTTTGTGACAGAGGAGTATCCTACGAATATTCCTTCATCGATTTTTCATCAAATGTTCTAAGTTGGTCGTTCCGATTGTTCATTACGTAACACCTGCATCATTAAATGTGAAATTTCGATACTAATGGAGTTTTTTTGTTCCATTCCTCGTAAGTTGTTTTGTTGTGATGCTTGTTGACGATACAATGGTTTTGAGTGTAGCACGTTGTATTGGTTGCTTCACCCCTTAAACGCTGCGGCAATTTGCTTTCGGCAATCATTGTCCTAGTTGCATCTTTCAACGTCCTATTCTTTCGCTCGGCAACACCATTTTGTTGAGGTGTACGGGCAAATGAGTACTCGTCTTTGTATTCCATTCTCCGAACAGTATTGCTCTATAAAGCGGTTAGTAAATTCAAGACCTGTCGAACGAATGCACACGATACTCGATGCTTTTTCATTCGCAACTTTCTCAGAGCTCGGGCGACCTTGATGTTGTTTCCTTCTTCTTGCTAAGAAAGATCGTCCAAGCATACCTGGAATAATCATCAACAACAACCATACAATATTTCTTACCTCCCAAACTTACTGGGTCTACAGGACCGTAGAGATCCATGTGTAGCATTTCCAATACTCTTTGGGTTGAAAGGTAGGATTTGCTCTTCAGAGTTGACTTGATTTGCTTGCCTTTCTGGCATGGTCCGCAGACGCTGTCCTTTTTGAATGACACATCTGGCAAACCTCTTACCATACCCTGTCTTGAAAGCTTGTTGATCGTCTTGAAGTTGACGTGAGACATCCTCTTGTGCCATAGCCAGCTAAGATCTGCAGTGCCTTTGGCAACAAAACATGGAATTGAGGAGCTCATAGGCTTCCAAAGAATGTACATATTACCCGATCTCGCTTCGTAAGCACAACTTCCTTGGTTTGGGTGTTCTTGACTCTACTGACGATCTATATAGAACTTCACCGAGACTTTATCACGTAATCGGCTAATACTAAGTAGATTATACTGTAAGCCTTCAACATATGCGACATCGGTGACTTTGAATTTCCCGACAAGTAGGTTTCCTTTCCCTCTTGTTCTTCCTTTAGATTTATCACCGAAGCGAACTTTTGGACCGCGACCTTCTACAAAATCAGATAGCTTGCTCCTGTCTCCACCATGTGACGAGAGCATCCACTATCGAAGTACTGTATCCTCCTCTAGAATGTCCTGTAACAAAGAAATTAGGTAGATTTAGGTCCCCTTTGATTTTGGGTCCATGTATGTTAGTTCCTTTAGGTACCCGATTTTCCCGACAATTGGTTTATTGTAGGATGTACTCGACAAGATTGCGGTATCTACGGGGGGCATATCCGTAGTTGTTATAATCATGATAATTATTATGCATGTAAAATTCAGGATTATTATTATTATTCCAGTACGAATGCCGTCTAGGAGGTGGAGCCATTTTCCTAGGCCTAACAGCTTGTCTTCTGGGTCTCCAGTTGGATTCCCAATCCGTTGTTGATCTTGAACCGGCATCTGCTGTCTTGAGGGATAACGGGGCTCCTGTATCCAATACCTAGGTGCACTGTACTGAGGGTACTGCTGTGCGGGCCTTTGGTGGTTGGATACCGTCTTCTTTCTGAATGACTTTCGGCTTTGATGATATGCTTGGGGAGCATGTTGTAGATTACGCCTTCTGAGTGGTTGTTGGTTCCACTGTCTCGAATTGTAGAGTTGTGGGGGCGGAATGGCAGCTTTTGGTTTTCTCGGTGCAATGGGTTCCTTTATGGGACTAGGAACATCTTCCGATTCTGGAATGTGTTCCACACTCTTGACGAACACAAGACTAGTTTTACCTTTATTCGAACATGAGCCGTATCCTAAGCCACTTTTATCATGAGCATGTTGCCCAGGTGCTCGGAATTTCTTCCATTCTTTTGGACGATTTTTCAAAAGACTTGGAATGGTCTCAAGTTCATTTTCTCGCTTCTCGAGAGTTGTAATTTTGGTTTGTAGTAGAACCAAATCATTTGTCTTGCTCTCATTATGGGTTTTAACCTCATTTAGTTCATGAGCAAGTTGATGATTGCTCTCCATGAGTTTTTCAAAATCGACCTTCTTTGGTTTCACAATCAAGAGACATATTATCATAGTTTATCTTCAGCAAGTCATTCTCATCTTTCAGCTATAGATTTGTTAATTGAAGCGGTATATTCTCAGTTTTTAGACTCTCATGGGCTTTTTGAATGTTTTTGAATTCATTCATCATATTTTCGAAAGTATGAGATGCATTAGATGGAATAACTGAGGTTGAACTTACCTCATCGTCATTGTCTTCACCTTCGGAACATCTTTAGCCATAAAGCACATGTATGCTTTATCATCGAACTCATCGTCGGATGAATCACTTTCGATGACCACTGAAGACATTCGCAGATTTGGATGGTGTGGGGAGGCTTCGATTCTCAATCGGGGCCTTGAGCTTGTCTTTCAAGCACGTCTTCTTTCATCTCGCTCTTGTTGCTCGGCCTCCGGCAACCTTTGGACTTTGGGATGAGGACATTTGTTTGCATAATGACACAGTTTCCTATGATTATAACACGAGTTGGCATCGGATGATGTTTGGTGCTTACCTTGTTGTGAGTTTGGGCTGTAGGAGTCTTTCAGACTTTGATGAACTTTTGAACTTATGCATTAGAAGCGCCATTTCATCTTGTGACGGGATGTCGTCGTCATTGTCGGCACTCTTGTGGCCAAGGCTTCGGCGAGCTAGGCATCTTTGTGTCGACGGTTCGATCTGACGTGAGAGCCGTGACCTTTGAGGGACATTCT
This sequence comes from Orobanche coerulescens, assembly GCA_033398695.1. NCBI lineage: Eukaryota > Viridiplantae > Streptophyta > Magnoliopsida > Lamiales > Orobanchaceae > Orobanche > Orobanche coerulescens. Next base: position 28,717,851 of record CM065804.1, read on the forward strand.
TGACTTTCTCTCTTGTCTATGTCATACTCAAAAGCTTTAAGGTCGAGAAGAGATCAAAAGTGGATATTTCATTAAGATTACATGATACACGCATAGTTGTGGTCTTAATGTCCCATCGAGCCAGGAGAGATCTCAAAATTTTTAAGTTCTTCTCCTTTTGGGTGTAAATCTTGCCCAACGCTTCAAGTTCACCAACAATACCAAGAACTGAGGTCAAGTTCCTCAAGTGTTTAGTTGGTTTCATTTCAAAAGATTCGAATTCTTGAGTGAGTTTTGAAATTTTGTTTTCTTTTGAGAGCTCGGTTCCTCACAAATTAACTTGAGTTTATCCTGATTTCTTTGTCGTTTTGCGACTTTTTACCTTTGAGAACGTGCCTTTGTCAAGAGTGACAAATAACGCGTTCTTAGCCACGTTGTCTAGATTGGCTCGCTTCCTTTCATCGGTTGTCCATTGCTCGCGTTCCTTCTCGAGCATTTCGGCATGGGCTTGGCCCTCAATCCTTGCGGTGGATTGACCTTCATGATCTTGATCGGACCATCTGTATGACAAAGATCATCTCTTCGTGCATTGCCGCAAGATGAGCTTCCATTCGATTCTCCATCGTCAAATTCGTTAATAGAGAACATAGGGACTTTGTTAATCATAGAAGTATCCATGCGATAATATAGGAATGAAAGAAACTGTTTTGAAAATAAGTGATTTGAATCGATTCGGTTAAAAGAAATACGATGATTCTTTTTAGAATCAACCGCCCGATACCACTTGTTGGCCACTTAAGTATCTTGGATACGATTTGGAAAAGTAGTTTAAACAACAAAGCGTATGGAATCTAAATCGAGTGCGTAGCGGAAGTCTTGAATACGATTAGTTGCCGTGGATACTGACAACAAAGTGTTTAGTGTATACTTAATATATCACGGTAATTTCAAACAAGAAAAGCGAAGGTAAATAACACGGTAATTTAAGTGGTTCGAGGTAAACCCCTCTACGTCCACCGGTCCTCCACACAGAGTAAAAGTTTATTATATAATTATCGCGTACACAACTACGTAATTATAAACAAACCTATCCTTGTATCGTTCACGATTGATACAAAGAATATCACTTTCAACCGTTCACAGTTGGTTAAAGCTTCCTTCTTGACTAGCTTCTTCACACACGGTTCAAAGCTTCGTCCTTATTCGTCCCACAGTCGAATAACTTGTTGAGTTCACACAGAGCTCGGTTTTTACACAGAGGTAAAAGGTTAGGTAACCAGGTAAGAACAACAGCTTTGAATATCAAGATCTGATGATAGCTGTTCTTGATGTTTGAGCACTGTATATCTCTTTTCGTTTTAACTTGCAGTTTGCTCTGGAGATATGTTTGCTCAGATGATAACTTTGATAGCTTTGAGAGTTATATTACTTGGGGTATCTGATCTTCAATGTCTTCAAGGATATATATAGCCTCTGAAGAAAGTATCCGTGAGATGTCCGTTTGAATAAGATTTCCTTCAACGGGAATATGACATGATCTGGATTTCGCGGGATTCTGAAGATCTGAAGACTGACAGTATTTAAATACTTTATCCTTGAGTATTTAAATACTTCTTTGTTCAACGGGACTTGACTTGTGTTCTTTCTTGTCCTTTTGTGAACTGTATGGAAGGTGACTGTATTTAGGGCATCGAGACAGTTTTCCATACTTGATCTTTTACAAGTCTTCTTGCTGTACTGACGAGCTTCACTTATGCTGATTCGAGGCTGGTCTTCGATACATGATAAATCCTTGAATCCTCGATACAGTTTTCCATACTGTATTTGGCATATATGTCAAAACCTTTTCAATAACAAATAACAATCGATACAGGGATCGGGTATCCCGGCTGAATCGATACAGGGTGTTTGTTTTTCCTAACATAACCTCATTATTGTTCGGCTTAACAAGTCTTGGAGAAATGATAAGGATATTGATGATTACAACAATAACCTTTTATTAATCACATATGTTGTTAGCTTAAGAATGTATTTGATCATCATGATAGAGTAGATAGTGTTCTTAAGAAGGAGATGTTAATTGTGAATGATAATGTCATAGTAGATTGAATATTGAATTCGTTATGATTGTCCTTGTATAGTAGTAGATGTTGTAGAACATAAGAACTTGGTTAAATCGATTTTAATGGTGAATTGAAGATATTTGTTCATAGCAATGACTAGAGTATTAAAGGACATTTTAGTATAGTCATCCAATTGTGGAAGACGAACTATATGTATTGAAACCCTTCAATAATCGGTAGGATGTTCATTGGGGTGGAATGAATTATTTGGGTAGGTTGCGGGCGTCGTTTCCTACGAATTGATATCAATATTGTATGAATGTGTTATTAAATGAATTATGTGTCATTTAAGGTTACTCATTCGAGTGAGTATTTAGTTGAGGATACCGTCTGTTTGATCATTTGGAGAGGGACTATCTTTTGCCTACGGAATTGAGGCAAGTTATCTTGCTTGGTTATAATGATGATTGAATTCTTGTGATGGTTATACGTTCTTATATATGAAATACTTATGAATCTGTGATTCGTAATTTGATATTATTCTTGATGATGTTTCTGTTTTTCATAGTGAGATTGCATTCCCAAGTCCATCACCTTGAAATCGTTGATCTCGTTGATCATTATTGTCACTTCGTTGAGTTTCTTGATCCTTAATTGGATATGTGATTTATTGAATTCGTTGTCATGTTGTATCGTGACATATCTAGAATCATATCTACGTGCCGACTAGTTATTGTGTAGGATTTTTAGCCAGACACATATATAGTTGTACATGGATGTTTCCGTATTGGACTGTGCACACGAGACGTAGTTCGTGAGGCTAATTAGGTACATTGTCACACGTATATTCTGGATTCCGTATATGGGGTGGACATGTGCATGGAAACATTTCTGGACCGGGCGTACTGTGATGTCCATCTTGAGCCATATTGTTTGGTCGTTCATAATCCATGTATGATTGGATATGTTCGACGGTTTGTGACTGATTATTCATACGCCTGAGGAGTATGTTCAATAGTCGGGATGTTTACTTGAGATCTAATATATGTGAATCGTATAATGTCTTGAGAATTATTATCATGTATATCTGACCATGTGGTTTGGGCGAAATACTTGCATTGTATTTTAGGTCGAGGCAAAGGCAAGGCACAGGAAGAGCATGGTGACGGCGAAGGGTTCGAAGGATACTAGTTCGGGGGCCCCAAGTCTTTTATTTCCGGTTATGTTCAAACCATGTAATGTTACTTTAATTCCGCTTCATTTAAACTATTGTCCGATTGTATTAATATTTGAAGTATATTCCATCTCCATATGGTTTATACTTGTATTTTTGATCCTGTGTATTATAAGGCCATTGGCCATACCATTAATAAACTCCTAATCGGAGTAGTGACTATTTATTGTGGTTCGGTATCACAAGATAATACTTATTTAATATGTATTTTGGTATCGCCTGGTGGATCTCAGTGTGGGGTCCATGGCACTGTAATAGCCGCCTTTTTGGGGTTTTATATTAACGACTTGAACCATTTTTACAAAAGAAAATGACCAAAAAGGAACGTGGGATCAAACCCGTTTCTAAAAAATCTTCATAGGACCAAAGTTGCAAATTTTCCTCCTTTAATATGTAAGTTATTACTTTTTTCTTATAATAACATATTCATCAATGGAATTACCTGTATATAAGTAAGGTTACAGCGAATAAAAATTGATTGTAAATCTTTTCAAAACTATGTCTGGATAAATATTTTATTTATTTTTAGTTTTCAATCACTCAAAAAATAAGAAATACGTGTGAGAAAATAAGGGATTTATTTGATTGTGACATTGCAACAACAACTAATTACATGAGAGAGTTTAGCTATTTTTATTTTGTTTTTTATATGCTTTAGATGATGCACATTTGCATTATTTTGATACAGTTACACTTAAGTAATGAATTTTTATATTATACTACATAATTTAGCAATAAAATATTTCTTCTATGGATGATATTAAATTCATCATATAGTAGATCGATATTTAAATTACAAAGATGATAATTTGCACTAACTATGCTTTTCCATATATAGTTATACACTCTCTCATGTCAACGTGCATATGCCATGAACCATATACAATTACGATCAGCTTTATGTCGTCATATCAAAGTGAAGAGTACGAAATGCTTGAATTTTTTTTGTTGCGACAAGAATGATGTAATCGTAAATAGAACAATTAATGTAATATATAAGAAAAGGTCAAAAACTTAATTGTGCATGATTTATGTATTATGCATTTCTATGTGAATTTTTTATTATATTCCCCGTGTAAATTATAAAAAGAGAATAGAGAGAATACGGGGATAATAAATTTCCAGGTGTTTGAGGAGAAAAGTAAAGACAGCAATCAATTGTATTGATAACAATGAATAGAGGGGCCTTTATATAGGCTTTACAAAGAGAGTCTTTCCATACATAGGATTCTAGTTAAGGTAAGACATCTAACAGTATCCAACTACTTATGGAAGAGTCTAGAACCTACCATAACTCTTATCCCCCTACAACTAGTATTAGGTAAGACACCAACACGGGAAGGATTTCCCGGAACACTCCCCCTGTGTCGAACGCTAATACTAACATGGTGCACAATGTGTTGCCTCGGTAAAAAACCTTTCCAAGTCAAATAAAACCCCGTGGGAAAAACAAAGACTTTGGTGAGGAAAAAGAGCGCAACGCACCAACTACAAATGTCAGAATCATGTGAAGTATACTCCCCCTGAGGTATACATGACAGCTCATTCCATCGAGCCATCTTTAGTTGAGCTCGGATAATCGATACATTCCGATGCTTCTCACATGTTTCTCAAATGTAGATTTTGGCAGAGACTTAGTGAACAAGTCTGCGATATTCTCATCGGAACTCACTTGTTTCACTTCAATATTCAGCAATTTCTGCTGCTGATTATAGAAGAACTTCGCGCAATATGCTTGGTATTGTCACCCTTTATGAAACCTAACTTCATCCGCTCAATGCCCGCCGCATTGTCCTCAAAGATGCAAGTAGGGGTTCTTTGTAGTGGGATCTAATCCACACGTTCCTCGTATATGGTCTATGGTAGACCGAGCCAAATGCACTCCCTTATGGATTCGTGCAATGCAATTATCTCTGCATGGTTCGAGGAAGTAGCAACTAGGTCCGCTTGGTAGATCGCCAAGATATCGCCGTATTCCCAATGGTGAACACATAACCAGTTTGGGAACGTCCTTTATGCGGGTCGAGAGATAACCGCATCAAGAAATCCAACTAACGTGTCGTTAGGATTCTCTCGCATAAGGGGTAAGCTTGCTCGCATTAGCACTTCGTAGTCAAGCTACCATGCTTAGCCGCAATATCGGAGGAAGATCAGCGGTCGGTATGCATCGTCTTCACCTCAACAATTCCTTTCGAATATCACTCTCTTTGCGTAGGGAAAGAACAATCCAAGGTCACCGGAGCCTTTCAAGTATCGAAAGATGTGTTTTACTCCATTCCAATGCCTTATCGTGGGAGCGGAGCTAAATCTCGCTAAGATTCACAGAGAATGCGATGTGCGGGCGAGTACATTGAGCCGATACAACAACGCACCGATTACGCTAAGGTACGGTGTTTCGCTCCAAGGACCTCTTCATCCTCCTCTTTAGGGCGAAACGGATCCTTGTTCATTTCAGACTTCACCAATCATGGGGGTAGCAAGAGGATGTGCCTTGTCCATGCTAAATCGCCTTTGAGCATTTTGTGGACATAGGCAGATCGATGAATGAGTATACCATCATCTCGATGTTCTAGCTCTAAGCCCAAGCGAATCGAGTCCTCCCGGATCTTTCATCTCGAATTCGGATTTAAGGTAGCGGCCGTTTCATTGACCTCATCTATGGTACCGATGACATTCATGTCATCTACATAGACGGCTACAATCACGAATCCTGCATCTGCTCTTTTCACGAATATGCATGGACGGATGTCACTGCTTCTTGTATCCCTTCCCAACCAAGTATTCACTTAGGCGGTTGTACCACATCCTTCCTGATTGTTTCAAGCCATACAAAGGAACGACGCAATTTCACAACAGACGCGCTCCGTGGTTTAGAGCTACTTGATTTGGGCCATGAAATCCCTTCTGGGACTTTCATATAGATATCCGTATCTAGATCCCCATAAAGATACGCTGTAACCACATCCATAAGCCGCATGTTCGATTTTCTGACACTACCAAACCGACTAAGTAGCGGAAAGTGATGATGTCCATAACGGAGAATACGTCTCCTCGTAGTCAATGCCGCCAATGCTGTGGCGCCGCGAGAAGCCTTGGGCAACTAGTCTCGCTTTGTAACGCATGACCTCATCCTTATCATTGCGTTTAACAAAGACCCATTTATGTCCAATGGTTTAACGCCCACGGGTATTGGCTCGATACGGCCAAATACCTCACGTTTAGCCATTGAGTCTAGTTCACCTACATTGCATCTTTCCATTTCGCCAATCGGCTCGTTGTTGACACTCGGCAACCGAGCGGCTCGGCCGTCGTCGTCTTCAATAATTTCTTGAGCGACGGAGTAGGCAAAAGCATCGTCGACTAGCGTGGACGACACTGTCCAATAATGCGTATTCACTCGTACATTGCATCGAGATTTCTTTATTTTCGACATCAACAAAGTTTCCGACGCGTCCGTCGATTGTTCCATTGTTGATTCGAGGACATATCCGTAGTCGAGATAATCTCGTGTGACGGAGTCACCGTGTCGATGATGAGAGGATTTTGTGCCTCCGTTCCTCTTCTCTTTCGAGGTTCGGTATCCTTTCTACCCACCGGCCTCCCCCTCTTTCGAGCGGGGATAAGAGCGGCCAAGCGGCCGTCCCACCACTAAGGTTGACGCCGGTGGCATCATTCCTTTGGGCGGCTGAACCTTGCCCTATAGCTGGGACTTCCAACCTTGCAGGAACATTCACAGCGGGAATGGTAGATCTTGTCACTTCCATGAGACGTAAAGGCGTCGGGCATCGAATCCGCAACTTTCAAGACGAGAATACGTTGCACTTCTAGCTCGGATTGAGTCATGCGGGGATCTTGATGAGGCAAGGAGGGAGCACACCGGACAATTTCTGGCGTTCAACTGGAATCGTTCGATTCCTCTCTCCCCCTAACGACGGAAGTTTGTCTCATCAAAGTGACAATGCAAATCTTGCGGAATGAGATCTCCTGTCAAAGGTTCCAAATAGCGGATAATTTTAGGCGATTCATAGCCAACATATATACCTAATCGTCTTTGCGGACCCATTTTAGTACGCTGTGGAGGCGTAATTGGCACATATACCGCACAACCAAAAATGCGTAAGTGTGAAATATCGGGCTCATATCCAGTTACCAACTGGTACGCACTAAACGGTTGATTGGCAGTGGGTCGAAAGCGAATAAGTATAGCCGCATGCAAAATTGCATAACCCCATGCAGAAATCGGCAAGTTGGTGCGCAATACCAATGCTCGGGCGATAAGCTGTAACCGCTTAATCATAGCCTCGGCAAGGCCATTCTGCGAATGAACGTGGGGGACGGGATGTTCAACATCAATCCCAATCGACATGCAATAGTCGTCAAAAGACTTTGACGTAAACTCTCCAGCATTGTCCAATCTTAATGACGAGATTGGGATGTCGGGGTGGTTAGCCCGTAACTTGATGATTTGTGCTAGGAGTTTAGCAAATGCAGCGTTTCTTGTGGATAGCAGAGCGACGTGTGACCATCGCGTCGATGCATCAACCAGAACCATAAAATATCTAAATGGTCCGCACTCTGGTTGAATAGGTCCACATATGTCCCCTTGAATTCTTTGTAAGAAGCGAATATTTTGTGTTGAGTCTTTAGCAAAGGACGGAGAGGGTATCAACTTTGCTAGTGAACAGGCTTTACAAAACGATTTATGGGCATTAGAAATTGCCACTAAGCCTCGGGATTTACGAGAGATGCACCGTCAACCTTAATAGGGCGTGCGATCTTTAGTCCCGTGATACGGTATCAAGCTCACTCACATCAATGCCGATATCGAGTGGTGCTTCCAATCGTTTCTGGACTTGAAAACGGATGACCATGTGAGTTTTTCAAAATGCGAATCATCATGTCGCGTCGGGGTGACCGAGTCGGTCATGCCATAGTTGGTATGCTTCGAATCACACATTTCGTGACTCACGGATAGGATTCAATAACCCTTATTGTAGTCTGGTATAAACCACTACTTAGACTCATAAGTTTCTCGAGAACGCGGCGTCTTCCGCATTCTGCCAGAGTAACACACAAAAATTCTGTCCCATTCTCACAATGTGTATCAAGGTGATAACCGTTGGCACGGATGTCCCTAAAACTTAGCAAGGTTCGGTTTGCTCTTGGGGCATAGAGAGCATTTGTGACATTAATATGCGTACCATTAGGTAGCAAGAAATGAGCAGGTCCCCTCCCTTGAATTACTTGGGAGGAACCAATCATTGTTGTCACTGAGGATATGTATGGCACAATATCCTTGAATAATTGCCTATTCCGAAGAATAGTGTGGGTTGTTCCACTATCAGCAAGGCACTCAATTTCGCCACGAGACATCTCGATTATAAAATTAGGTATGTGCTGTATCTGTCTTGTGCTTCGATCTACCGGTTGGTACTCGATGCGACGACGTGAAACCGGAGGCGCAATTTTGACGGCTTCCGAAGATAAGTTGATGTTCGGGTTTTGGTCCGAGAGAATCAGGTCGGACTAAATTTGGCCGGGCCTCGTCCGCGGCGGCGGCGGTCAGCGGTGATCGGGCGGCGGCGGAGGCGGCGGTCTGGCAATGGCGGTGGCAGCGTCCGGCGGCTGGCCCAGTGGCGGTCCGGCGACGGAGGCGGTCCGGTGGCGGTGGTCCGCTATGAGGTGCTGACGCCCGGCGTGAGTGGGGCTGTGGCGTGGCGGGCGGAGCAAAGGCGCGGAGTGGGAGCAAGCCGTTGGAGCTGGCGGCGTGAGCAGCGGCGTTGAGCCTGGTCCGGCGGCGGAGCTTGGCGGCGGAGCTGGGTCCGGCGGCGGAGCAGGCAATGGAGCGGCGGAGCAGTATGGCGGGAGCAACAAGTGAGCAAGGCGGCGATCGGCGGCTGGGCTAGGGCGATGCTCGGCCGATTTTTTTTTTTCTTTCGTTCGAGCTACGTGCTGATAACGTGTTTGAGGAGAAAAGTAAAGACAGCAATCAATTGTATTGATAACAATGAATAGAGGGGCCTTTATATAGGCTTTACAAAGAGAGTCTTTCCATACATAGGATTCTAGTTAAGGTAAGGCATCTAACAGTATCCAACTACTTATGGAAGAGTCTAGAACCTACCATAACTCTTATCCCCCTACAACTAGTATTAGGTAAGACACCAACACGGGAAGGATTTCCCGGAACACCAGGTATCTTTTCCAATAACTGAAGTCCTATTTATAGAAATATTTCAGATTACACAATCATAATTACATATTATATTAGGGGCATAATATTCATTCGATGAAGTCTTGAAGTGCGTGTTGTCCAAAAACTTATGACACTCCCTCTTGAACGTAATTCTGTAAGTTGGATCAGCGTGCCTCATTAAAAACCTTAAACAGAAAATCATGTCGAAAAAATCGGACATAAGGATAAAAGAATACATAATTATTTCTAAACAATGTAGCTAGGCCTCATCGAAAACCTTATAGGACAGCTCTTATGGGATAAAACCATAATAAGAAAAAACAATACAACCACACAAGCTTCTCGTCGAGTTAACAAGGATCATCATCTTCATAGATCTCATAGGTGCCACATCTCAATATCACGAATATATTTTCTGAAGTTTATAGTAGGGAGGCCTTTATAAATAAATCTGCTGCATTTTCACTTGATCAGGCATATTTAATATCAATCTCCTTGTTCTTTTTAAGTTCTTGAGTGTACGAGAAGAACTTTGGCGGAATATGTGTAGTCCGGTCGCTTTTGATATATCCTTCATTAGTTTGGGCAATACATGCGTCATTCTCTTCAAATAATACTGTTGGGTCTTTATTAATTAGTAATCCACTAGTTTCTTTGATGTGTTGAGTCATAGATCTAAGCCACACACTTTCTTTACTTGCTTTTTTTCTCTACTTGCTTCATGAAATGTGAATCTCAACATGATTTGAAGATATGGCAACAAGTGGTTGCTTTTTGGAAATGCTAGGATATTGTAGTGCCACCTAGGGGTGGGCATGGGACGGGATGGGACGGGCCTGGGGTCATCCCACGTCCCGTCCCGTGTTATAACAATCGGGACGGGACGGGACGGGATTGGTGATTTCAAAATTTCATCCCGCGCGGGCCTTATCCCGGTTGGGCCGGGACGGAACGGGACGGGACGGGACGGAACGGGACGGGACGGGTTTAGTCCCGCATAAAAAAGTTCAAAATATAAATTAGAAAAAAGTAAGAAAATCTATAATTTTATACATCTAAATTCGGGAAAAATATCTAACAAACTAATTTAATAGTCTAAATTAAACTTTTAAAATAACAATTATTAACATTGAATGCAACATATCCATTTTTTTTTGAAAAAATATCAGTTACTAACTTTATATCGGTTGATTAGGTTTGTGTATAATTATGAAATATAGATAGTAAAAAATAAAAATAGTTTATTATTAAAAATTAATTAAATAAGGGTTACAAATAATAAAAATATATAGTTTTAAAAAGGGTTAAAAACTTAGCGGGACGGGACGGGTCTTACGGGCCACAAATTTTTTGTCCCGTGTCCCGTCCCGTAGTTACTCTAATGGGACGGGACGGGCCTAGTATTTTTAATTTTGGATCCCGTCCCATCCCGGGTAATTTTGGGACGGGACCGGGACGGGATCGGAATTTTGATTTTTTGTGCCCACCCCTAGTGCCACCAATCATGAAAGCATAACCGATGGATTAAAATAATTAGGATAAAGTATACTGCATCTGCAAAACCAATTATTTTATTTCTTGAATATTTAGGATAAAATAATTCTAAATTGATTGTTCTATGTAGATAACAAAATTTGTGCTTAATTCAAGTCCGAAGCCTATGCATTGAGGATGAACTATATGTAACACCCCCGAGATATTCGAGGTGTATTACAGTGCCGTGGACCCCTACATGGGACCCACCAGGCTAAAACAAGAAAATACCACTCGATTAACCGTCTCGGTTAGCAAGGAAACAATTGTTAACAACAAGAACATAAAATAACACGTCCGGTACAACCGGCATAATAACATCAACTGCCAAATATAGTAACTTTAACGAAGACCAATCACAATCCGAAAGGAAAAGCCTAAGTACTCGCGAGTACAATCTATAAGTTTACAATTTGGAAAACAACCATATCAAAAGAGACAGTAGAAATAATAAGACTCAATTGCACATGTCAAAAACCTTGGCCGACATCCTCGTACCATCCCAGCGCCCGCTCGTCAGGCTGAACATAACCTGAAATCCATAACAAGAATTTCCCCAAAATGGGTCCCCAAAGGGGTTAGCAATTACGCTAGTACAAGTATTCAAGGCAAACCAATCGCTTACACATTTCATAGTACAATGCACCAAATCATTTCAAAATCAAAACCAGACATGTCTTTTCCGGAAACAAACAGTCAATCACATTTGCCTAGGACCAGGACGAAGCCACAAATCCCACTCGAGGCCTCTAAGGACCCTCCCGAGCTGGCCATATCATAAAACAAATCACGCACATGCATCGCCTAGGATCGGGACGAAGCCACAAATCCCACTCGAGGCCTCTAAGGACCCTCCCGAGCTGGCTAGCTAAACAAACTCATGAATCCAGGGCTCAAACCATTGGACTCCCTTCGTGATCCCGTCGGACCCTCCCGAGGTGAGCAATCACACACAATATACATTACCATTTCACGTTAAGCATAAAGGTTTCCAAAAATACTTGCCTTGAATAATTGACGACGCAACGAACGGAAAGGAAAGTCACCGACGAACGCTAGGAACCAACAAAACCGAACCTAACGATTCGAAGAATACAATCACAACCATTTCTAAATGAATACGGAATTGGAATACACCCGAAAACCCGCCTACGATTCATGTATATTCATATTAAAACGACAACGAGGGCGGACCACAACCAAACCCTCTCGATTTCATAAAAACCACGAAATATACCATGAATCCGTAGGAAAACTAAGAATACCAACAATATTAATCATACTCATCATGAATTAATCAACAAAACGGAACGAATCGGACAAAAACGCGAAAACCCGCAAATCTCCCCAAAAGTAGGGTTCTAGAGATCTACCTTGATTCGCTGGATCAAAGGATGTTATAGGATGATTGATCAATGATATAACCTCTAGAACTTCGTGGATTCGTTGTCTAACAACATGGCTTCGCCTCCTCCGCACCTCCAGACGCGGTCAGAAAAGAAAGGAAATGAAAAACGAGTGAAAATGAGGCTGCTCTGTCATATATATACTGGGCTGGAACAAGCGTGCGCTAGCCTTCCCGGACTAGCGTGCGCTATCGGCCAGTATCGGCACAGAACCCTCGGCCAGGGCCCGCATGACCCGGCACTGCCGACCAAACCTGTCGACCGTGACCTACCCGCCCGGCCCTGATAGCGTGCGCTGCGCGGACGCTAGCGCACGCTAGCCGACCTGTCCAGTAGCCTCTGGACTAAATAGCTCATCCAGGTAACATACGCTAGTCGGCCGGAAGCGTGCGCTACACATGTCGATTAGCGTGCGCCACGACCGGCAGTAGCGTGCGCTACCTGCCGATCCTCCCCGAGTCCAGTACTCCGGAACCCTCTCGCCGGCTGATAGCGTCGCTAGCGGCCCAGCGGCGTGTGCTACACCTGCCGAGCTAGCGCGCGCAGCCTTCCGGCCGTAGTGTGCGCTATGCCGGTTCCTGCTGTGCCTGCTCGGCCAGTGCCCAGCACTTCCGACAGTGCCGCACCTGTCCGGCCAGTGCTCAACCGCCATGACCCGACGACTCAATTTCCAAAAACGTACGGAACGAACATGACAAAATGCTCGCGGACAGCATCAACGACCCGAAATGAAAACATAATGCAATAATTAATCATACGCGACCTAGAAAAGAGCCGAGACGATAAATACAGTACGGATACCCATAACTTTGGGTAAATTACAAAATGGCCCAAAATACCCGAAATTCACGATACGTGATCGAATAACCAAACCGAAGCTCACAACACGTCTAACAAAGTTAAACGGACTTACGAGAAACTCGAAACAGCGGTTTCGAATGAGATTCGCAAGAATCGAACTCAAGTGAGAAAAAGTCGCTAAGAAGCACGGAACTCAGCAAAACGACACCGAAACGAACTCGAATGTCAAAAAGTGTAGAATTAATCATTCTCAGAATGACGAGACGGTCACAAGAGAGTTGTCAAAAACGGACTCCCGCTAAAAAAGAAAATTACTGAAAATCGAAATTGCGGATATTACATACTACCATCCTTAAAAGAAGTTTCGTCCCGAAACTTAAAACAAGTAGGGAGAAGCAATATCCCGCCAGGAAAACTCAACGAGGTACACAAGAACCGAAAACTCACGCCCAAACAGCGAAACGTTACGAACAACACAAGGAAACATACGGCGTGAAAACGCGCTCCACGACGACCAACACAACGCTACAGGTAGAGACATAATAAAACCAAGTGACAAGCGTCATCAAATAGATAATATTATCAAGTCAATTATCTGGACAGTCGCAAAACACAAGGCACCTATTACAAGGAAACACGAACAGTCGAACAATAGAAATGACGCGTCTGACAATCTGCAAAGGTGACCACAATCGAATCAACAATGTTCGAACAACAATGATCCAACAACAATGACTGAACAACAACGATAGAATCAACAATGATCGAACAACAACGATCGAAAAACAATGATCGAATAACAACGATCGAAAAACAATGATCGAACAACAATGATCGAACAACAACTCCGAAGTTTACACTTCGACTCAAGACGAAAAGAGCTGGTAGGAACTAAAAGATGTTACTTTCGAACAAGGTTCACAAGAATCGAACCAACTCGGAAAAGTCACAGCAATAACCAGATCGAACTAAAATAAGATCATGGCTTGTTCGAACGATAAAAACCGAAATACAGAACAAGTTCAGAGAATATCAACGAACACGAGCGAGTCGATAGAATTGGGAAAGAGAAAATGCAGAAGTCAAAAATAATATAGGTATTACCTTCGACCTCGCCCCCGAAACTCACAACAACAGAACCAAGGTAACAATACAACAAGCAACCGACACAACGTTGAACAATCACCGATGCACACAATCATACCAACCCAAGTTCTAACAGCTCGCATATATGCGATAACGCATAAATAACTACGAGGCGACTGTTGTGTCGAGATTTATTCACCTCGACAGGCGATCGACTGCAAGGACGAGCGACTGAGTCCACAATCAATCAAGCTATGGCGAACTCGCCTAAACGAAGATACCAGACCACCTTCAAGTATCTAGCGATCGACTCCTAAGGCCATCGCCCTTTGGCACCTAGCAATCGACTCTAGTGCCCGGCTAAGGACGACCGTTCTACGCCACGAACAGGGACCATCGTCCATCAAAGTCCATGAAGACTGGACCTCAAAGCAGCGCCCATGTGCAGATCCGCGACAGGCGCCACATTATATGGATCATTGACCACCAAACAGATGTCTCTGACAAGGACGGCTTCACCTACCGACAAACCCGCTGAAAGGTACAAGGTGGGGCCGCCCGTGACAGCAACTCAGACGCGTGCAGGCTTCTCACTGGACCGCACAGCTGACTGCCAGCAACTCCTGCAGACTTTAAGAAGACAAGCCCATGTGCTAAAAGACGATCGCCTGCTTATTATAATACAGCAAAGGAGATCGCCCAGCATGTCCAAGTGCTATAAATAGAGAACCTCCATCGACAGAAAAGGGGTTCACGAATTCTTCATTCGATTCACGAATTCTCCATTCAGTTCAGAGAAAAACTCTGTGTTCCATCCTCATTCACAGAAATACATAAAAACATACATACTTTCAAGCTCCCTGCTTTCTCTCCCGAATCTACCTCAAGATTTCTCTCTCAGCACCTCTCAACCAGAAGACGGTCGGCAGAGGCAAGAAGTCTCCACAGTGCAGATTCAAAGAGACTCATACGCCCAGGAGCTCAAATATTCAGCAGCTACACACCGTGAGAGACTGTCAATTTCTCACGGTTGTTACAGTTCATCATCGTTGTTACAAGAACTCACAGAGCATCATATCTGGTTCTTCCGGCAATCTACACGCTCACTAGCTAAGATAACTAGAAGTCTTTACACTCATTGTAATAGATTCTAACATTAATACTTGTATCCCAGAATATTTGCATTAATAACATCTCGCGAGAGCATTCAAGCCCGGGACTAACAACCCCGGCAAATCTTGTGTTATTTACTTTTCCCACGGAAGTGTTCTCGCAGTTTGTTTGCTATCCACCCATTCAAGCAATATCTATCTCCGGATAATATTTTGGGTAGCAACAATTGGCGCTAGAAGGAGGGACCCTTTTATATTCTTAACCTTCATTTTTATTCCTACCGTCCCAAAGAACACTCACTGTTCTTGGGACATATACTTGAAGTGACACTCACTGCGCTTCAAAGAAAAGCCTTCAGAATCATGACATCCGCCTCTACATCGAAGAGAGCCACTCTCCGAACTGCCGGACACCATATCCCGGCTCAATTCGATCCCCACCCGACGGCAGAGGGAAGCTGCGGCAACGCGAGACTCTCGATCCCGCACCTGAGGGGTGGCCCTAGCCTCCCACTCGACCAGTTCCAAACCGAGGAACAGATCGAGGAGGCTATGTCCATCCTAAAGGAGCGACGGAGAGCATGCGCATCGCCCGCACTAACTCTCTCGGCCATCCGCTGTGTGGGCAAACGGAAATTCAGGGGGCTACTAGGCGAGCGATCGTCAGAAAACCCCGTTTCGCGAGGAAAGGCTCTCGTCAAGCCGGACGGTTCCGTATTCAGTCGCTTGGGAAGCAACCCATCATGGCGACCGGGGCATTCTGGACCCAACCACGAGACAACGGAATCCGAGTCCGTCACCAGGAGTTCGGCCTATCCAACTCTGAACCAAACACAAATCAACCGTTTGGTTCCCAATCTGAACGCCAGGGGGTCAGTACTTGATCGCCTCGGCTCCCGCTCCGAGCGCCTAGCCGCGAGCAGTCAGGCCACTGCGATGGCCGCTATGCAATGTCAGCTCGACGAGCTGAAAGCACTCTTGGACCCTGGGGCAAGCACCAGCAGAAAGATCATCGGACCGACCGAGCCACTCGCGGCCCACGTCGAGCTCGCCCCCGTGCAGCCAAGGATCGCTCCTCCCAAAACACATCTATATGAAGGGAGATCGGACCCCGAAACCCACCTAAGTAAATCCCGGATTTACATGACCGGGTGTGGGGCATCAGATGCAACCAAGTGCCGAATCTTCCCGTTAAAATTGGGCGAGCTAGCCCATAGGTGGTACATATCACTACCACCGCGATCGATCATCACCTTCGAGAAACTGGCGAGCGACTTCACGTCTTACTTCGCCGCCAAGGTCGCTAGACCCGAAGGCCCCCACCGCATGATGAAAGTCAGGCAGGGGGAAGACAAATCCGATACGGATTACATCGACCGAGTAGACGAAATTGTCCTCTTCGACGAGCCCATCGGCGACGAGCTCGCTCTTTATTCAGACCTGGGGGGGATTCTACAGTCACTCACCCATGTTTAGACATCTCACGAATGACATCCCCCCAACCTACGCGATCTTCCGCACTAAGGCTGCTGACTTTCTGGCCAGACAAAGGCTACTCACCCTCCGCCTAGGCGAGGAAACGCCACCTCCTGCCCGAAAGACGGCGATCGCCAAAACCAAGAAGACGGTCGCCAAGCCATCCGGTGACCTCAGGGCCTGCGAGGATATGGAATCCCATCTCTTCCACACGTTCAACCGAACTCCGGCCCACATTTTCTACACCATCAAAGGGCGCGAACCGCTAAACAAGCCAAAGGCTATAAGGGACCACGGTCATCTGGACCACAATCAGTATTGTGCCTACCACAAGAGTCCCGGTCACAGCACCAACCAATGCCGCGACCTCCTCAGGCAACTCTGGAGATTATTCGAAGAAGGCAAGTTGGACAGCTTATTGGCTTAGACGAAGCCCCACCAATCCCCCAACACGGTCGCCCGAGTCGAACGCGAACAGGCCGGAAAGCTCATACGAGCCGACCCCTCGATCAACCTCGGCGACCGTATCTGCATGCTTCAATCAAGAGAAAGGAACTTCGGACGTCTCTGCCCATTTTCCCACCTCATCGAACAAAAGGCCACTGCCTGAGCTAACGCTTCGAAAAAGAGGATGACTCGCTCGCCCTCTAAAGTTTGTCATTGACATGATGGACCTAGGCAGCGATCACCTCCCCTAGCACAACGTATACCGTCAAGGGTCGTCATCTGACATGATGGTCCGAGGTAGAAGAGTGCCGCCATGGTCGTGAAAATCGAGTCAACCGACGATCCATCCATGCAAGGTTCCTTTGATCTTTGATCGCTCGCCCTTCGTTTAAATATGAGGCGGGCGTAGCCGAAGGTCTCTCCAAAACAAATCAGAGGACTACTCGCTCGCTCTCCAAAGTTCGTCATCTACATGAAGAACCTAGGCAGGCGATCTCCTCCCACTACACAACGTATACCGACGAGGATCGTCATCCCACTTGATGGTCCGAGGTAGAAGAGTGTCGCCATGGTCGTGGAGGACGATAGAACCGTTCTTGGCGCCCATGCAAGGTCCCTTCGGGCCACGATCGCCCGCCCTTCGTTTAAATACGAGGCTGGCGTAGTCTTAGGGCCCTCCAAAACTAATCTGTGGACACGTTCGCCCGCCCTCGGAGGTCCATCACTTTACATGGTGGATCCTCTCGGACAATGCGACGCGTCCCTACCCCCATCTCAACGTACACCGTCGAGGGTCGCCATCTTCATGGCAGGCCGAGGTGGAAGTAGATCTAATAATCCGCGGACGCGGAGTTGATTAATCCGACGACGCCCCGCGCAAGGAATCTTCCAGACCAAGACCGCACGCCCTTCGTTTAAATACGAGGCGAGGCGCAGCCTTCGGAGGACCCTACCAATTAAGTGAGTCACGAGAACTTAGCCATCAGACGGAATGTCGCTTGTGTGCAAGACATAATCATGGAGATCGGTCCATCGAACTCCGCGATCATGCACGGCTCCTCAAGACCGAGATGGACGGCCTTTCGAGGATTCGACAAATTTGAAGACCGCTCGCTCAATGATTTTTTTTTGTCCCCTTACTTCCAATAAGCGTACAAAAACAAGGGGGAAGAGTGCGGAGATACACACGACGATCGTCCCTATTCAACGACATACAGAGATCGGCATTATTCAGATGTTTTTGTAGCGATCGAATTTGTTGTAAAAGTTATCTATATGAGTTTATCAATTCATTTGGAACTACACTCACAACAATCTCTCCTCACACATCTATACAAAGTCATACAAAGACTCGAAAAGCAATCATTCAAGTAAAAATCGGAGAATCAAAACATTCATTTCATTACTTGGAGTATATACAAGATCGCCCGAAGGCCTAAGTGCTACAAAAAGAAAGCTACAAAATTACAAAGGCAAAGAGCTGAAATAATAAACGAAGGGACGGGTTTAGTCCCGCATAAAAAAGTTCAAAATATAAATTAGAAAAAAGTAAGAAAATCTATAATTTTATACATCTAAATTCGGGAAAAATATCTAACAAACTAATTTAATAGTCTAAATTAAACTTTTAAAATAACAATTATTAACATTGAATGCAACATATCCATTTTTTTTTGAAAAAATATCAGTTACTAACTTTATATCGGTTGATTAGGTTTGTGTATAATTATGAAATATAGATAGTAAAAAATAAAAATAGTTTATTATTAAAAATTAATTAAATAAGGGTTACAAATAATAAAAATATATAGTTTTAAAAAGGGTTAAAAACTTAGCGGGACGGGACGGGTCTTACGGGCCACAAATTTTTTGTCCCGTGTCCCGTCCCGTAGTTACTCTAATGGGACGGGACGGGCCTAGTATTTTTAATTTTGGATCCCGTCCCATCCCGGGTAATTTTGGGACGGGACCGGGACGGGATCGGAATTTTGATTTTTTGTGCCCACCCCTAGTGCCACCAATCATGAAAGCATAACCGATGGATTAAAATAATTAGGATAAAGTATACTGCATCTGCAAAACCAATTATTTTATTTCTTGAATATTTAGGATAAAATAATTCTAAATTGATTGTTCTATGTAGATAACAAAATTTGTGCTTAATTCAAGTCCGAAGCCTATGCATTGAGGATGAACTATATGTAACACCCCCGAGATATTCGAGGTGTATTACAGTGCCGTGGACCCCTACATGGGACCCACCAGGCTAAAACAAGAAAATACCACTCGATTAACCGTCTCGGTTAGCAAGGAAACAATTGTTAACAACAAGAACATAAAATAACACGTCCGGTACAACCGCATAATAACATCAATCGCCAAATATAGTAACTTTAACGAAGACCAATCACAATCCGAAAGGAAAAGCCTAAGTACTCGCGAGTACAATCTATAAGTTTACAATTTGGAAAACAACCATATCAAAAGAGACAGAGAAATAATAAGACTCAATTGCACATGTCAAAAACCTTGGCCGACATCCTCGTACCATCCCAGCGCCCGCTCGTCAGGCTGAACATAACCTGAAATCCATAACAAGAATTTCCCCAAAATGGGTCCCCAAAGGGGTTAGCAATTACGCTAGTACAAGTATTCAAGGCAAACCAATCGCTTACACATTTCATAGTACAATGCACCAAATCATTTCAAAATCAAAACCAGACATGTCTTTTCCGGAAACAAACAGTCAATCACATTTGCCTAGGACCAGGACGAAGCCACAAATCCCACTCGAGGCCTCTAAGGACCCTCCCGAGCTGGCCATATCATAAAACAAATCACGCACATGCATCGCCTAGGATCGGGACGAAGCCACAAATCCCACTCGAGGCCTCTAAGGACCCTCCCGAGCTGGCTAGCTAAACAAACTCATGAATCCAGGGCTCAAACCATTGGACTCCCTTCGTGATCCCGTCGGACCCTCCCGAGGTGAGCAATCACACACAATATACATTACCATTTCACGTTAAGCATAAAGGTTTCCAAAAATACTTGCCTTGAATAATTGACGACGCAACGAACGGAAAGGAAAGTCACCGACGAACGCTAGGAACCAACAAAACCGAACCTAACGATTCGAAGAATACAATCACAACCATTTCTAAATGAATACGGAATTGGAATACACCCGAAAACCCGCCTACGATTCATGTATATTCATATTAAAACGACAACGAGGGCGGACCACAACCAAACCCTCTCGATTTCATAAAAACCACGAAATATACCATGAATCCGTAGGAAAACTAAGAATACCAACAATATTAATCATACTCATCATGAATTAATCAACAAAACGGAACGAATCGGACAAAAACGCGAAAACCCGCAAATCTCCCCAAAAGTAGGGTTCTAGAGATCTACCTTGATTCGCTGGATCAAAGGATGTTATAGGATGATTGATCAATGATATAACCTCTAGAACTTCGTGGATTCGTTGTCTAACAACATGGCTTCGCCTCCTCCGCACCTCCAGACGCGGTCAGAAAAGAAAGGAAATGAAAAACGAGTGAAAATGAGGCTGCTCTGTCATATATATACTGGGCTGGAACAAGCGTGCGCTAGCCTTCCCGGACTAGCGTGCGCTATCGGCCAGTATCGGCACAGAACCCTCGGCCAGGGCCCGCATGACCCGGCACTGCCGACCAAACCTGTCGACCGTGACCTACCCGCCCGGCCCTGATAGGCGGCCATGACGCCAGCGCACGCTTAGCCGACTGGCCCAAAGAGCCTCTCGGACTAAATAGCTCATCCAGGTAACATACGCTAGTCGGCCGGAAGCGTGCGCTACACATGTCGATTAGCGTGCGCCACGATCGGCAGTGGCGTGCGCTACCTGCCGATCCTCCCGAGTCCAAGACTCCAAGAACCCTCTCGCCCGGCTGATAGCGTCGCTAGCTTGGCGGCGTGTGCTACACTGCCGAGCTAGCGCGCAGCCTTCCGGCCGTAGTGTGTGCGCTATGCCGGTTCTGCCAGGCTCGCCGGCCGCGCTCAAGACTTCCGACAGTGCCGCACCTGTCCGGCCAGTGCTCAACCGCCATGACCCGACGACTCAATTTCCAAAAACGTACGGAACGAACATGACAAAATGCTCGCGGACAGCATCAACGACCCGAAATGAAAACATAATGCAATAATTAATCATACGCGACCTAGAAAAGAGCCGAGACGATAAATACAGTACGGATACCCATAACTTTGGGTAAATTACAAAATGGCCCAAAATACCCGAAATTCACGATACGTGATCGAATAACCAAACCGAAGCTCACAACACGTCTAACAAAGTTAAACGGACTTACGAGAAACTCGAAACAGCGGTTTCGAATGAGATTCGCAAGAATCGAACTCAAGTGAGAAAAAGTCGCTAAGAAGCACGGAACTCAGCAAAACGACACCGAAACGAACTCGAATGTCAAAAAGTGTAGAATTAATCATTCTCAGAATGACGAGACGGTCACAAGAGAGTTGTCAAAAACGGACTCCCGCTAAAAAAGAAAATTACTGAAAATCGAAATTGCGGATATTACATACTACCATCCTTAAAAGAAGTTTCGTCCCGAAACTTAAAACAAGTAGGGAGAAGCAATATCCCGCCAGGAAAACTCAACGAGGTACACAAGAACCGAAAACTCACGCCCAAACAGCGAAACGTTACGAACAACACAAGGAAACATACGGCGTGAAAACGCGCTCCACGACGACCAACACAACGCTACAGGTAGAGACATAATAAAACCAAGTGACAAGCGTCATCAAATAGATAATATTATCAAGTCAATTATCTGGACAGTCGCAAAACACAAGGCACCTATTACAAGGAAACACGAACAGTCGAACAATAGAAATGACGCGTACAGCAATCTGCAAAGGTGACCACAATCGAATCAACAATGTTCGAACAACAATGATCCAACAACAATGACTGAACAACAACGATAGAATCAACAATGATCGAACAACAACGATCGAAAAACAATGATCGAATAACAACGATCGAAAAACAATGATCGAACAACAATGATCGAACAACAACTCCGAAGTTTACACTTCGACTCAAGACGAAAAGAGCTGGTAGGAACTAAAAGATGTTACTTTCGAACAAGGTTCACAAGAATCGAACCAACTCGGAAAAGTCACAGCAATAACCAGATCGAACTAAAATAAGATCATGGCTTGTTCGAACGATAAAAACCGAAATACAGAACAAGTTCAGAGAATATCAACGAACACGAGCGAGTCGATAGAATTGGGAAAGAGAAAATGCGTAAGTCAAAAATAATATAGGTATTACCTTCGACCTCGCCCGAAACTCACAACAACAACCAAGGTAACAATACAACAAGCAACCGACACAACGTTGAACAATCACCGATGCACACAATCATACCAACCCAAGTTCTAACACTCGCATATATGCGATAACGCATAAATAACTACGAGGCGACTGTTGTGTCGAGATTTATTCACCTCGACAGGCGATCGACTGCAAGGACGAGCGACTGAGTCCACAATCAATCAAGCTATGGCGAACTCGCCTAAACGAAGATACCAGACCACCTTCAAGTATCTAGCGATCGACTCCTAAGGCCATCGCCCTTTGGCACCTAGCAATCGACTCTAGTGCCCGGCTAAGGACGACCGTTCTACGCCACGAACAGGGACCATCGTCCATCAAAGTCCATGAAGACTGGACCTCAAAGCAGCGCCCATGTGCAGATCCGCGACAGGCGCCACATTATATGGATCATTGACCACCAAACAGATGTCTCTGACAAGGACGGCTTCACCTACCGACAAACCCGCTGAAAGGTACAAGGTGGGGCCGCCCGTGACAGCAACTCAGACGCGTGCAGGCTTCTCACTGGACCGCATACCGATCGCCAAGAACTCCTGCAGACTTTAAGAAGACAAGCCCATGTGCTAAAAGACGATCGCCTGCTTATTATAATACAGCAAAGGAGATCGCCCAGCATGTCCAAGTGCTATAAATAGAGAACCTCCATCGACAGAAAAGGGGTTCACGAATTCTTCATTCGATTCACGAATTCTCCATTCAGTTCAGAGAAAAACTCTGTTCCATCCTCATTCACAGAAATACATAAAAACATACATACTTTCAAGCTCCCTGCTTTCTCTCCCGAATCTACCTCAAGATTTCTCTCTCAGCACCTCTCAACCAGAAGACGGTCGGCAGAGGCAAGAAGTCTCCACAGTGCAGATTCAAAGAGACTCATACGCCCAGGAGCTCAAATATTCAGCAGCTACACACCGTGAGAGACTGTCAATTTCTCACGGTTGTTACAGTTCATCATCGTTGTTACAAGAACTCACAGAGCATCATATCTGGTTCTTCCGGCAATCTACACGCTCACTAGCTAAGATAACTAGAAGTCTTTACACTCATTGTAATAGATTCTAACATTAATACTTGTATCCCAGAATATTTGTATTAATAACATCTCGCGAGAGCATTCAAGCCCGGGACTAACAACCCCGGCAAATCTTGTGTTATTTACTTTTCCCACGGAAGTGTTCTCGCAGTTTGTTTGCTATCCACCCATTCAAGCAATATCTATCTCCGGATAATATTTTGGGTAGCAACAATTGGCGCTAGAAGGAGGGACCCTTTTATATTCTTAACCTTCATTTTTATTCCTACCGTCCCAAAGAACACTCACTGTTCTTGGGACATATACTTGAAGTGACACTCACTGCGCTTCAAAGAAAAGCCTTCAGAATCATGACATCCGCCTCTACATCGAAGAGAGCCACTCTCCGAACTGCCGGACACCATATCCCGGCTCAATTCGAGCCCCACCCGACGGCAGAGGGAAGCTGCGGCAACGCGAGACTCTCGATCCCGCACCTGAGGGGTGGCCCTAGCCTCCCACTCGACCAGTTCCAAACCGAGGAACAGATCGAGGAGGCTATGTCCATCCTAAAGGAGCGACGGAGAGCATGCGCATCGCCCGCACTAACTCTCTCGGCCATCCGCTGTGTGGGCAAACGGAAATTCAGGGGGCTACTAGGCGAGCGATCGTCAGAAAACCCCGTTTCGCGAGGAAAGGCTCTCGTCAAGCCGGACGGTTCCGTATTCAGTCGCTTGGGAAGCAACCCATCATGGCGACCGGGGCATTCTGGACCCAACCACGAGACAACGGAATCCGAGTCCGTCACCAGGAGTTCGGCCTATCCAACTCTGAACCAAACACAAATCAACCGTTTGGTTCCCAATCTGAACGCCAGGGGGTCAGTACTTGATCGCCTCGGCTCCCGCTCCGAGCGCCTAGCCGCAGGGGCCAAAGCATCGCGATGGCCGCTATGCAATGTCACCGACGAGCCGAAAGCACTCTTGGACCCCGGGCAAGCACCAAAGGAAAGATCATCGGACCGACCGATCCTCTCTCGGCCCACGTCGAGCTCGCCCCCGTGCAGCCAAGGATCGCTCCTCCCAAAACACATCTATATGAAGGGAGATCGGACCCCGAAACCCACCTAAGTAAATCCCGGATTTACATGACCGGGTGTGGGGCATCAGATGCAACCAAGTGCCGAATCTTCCCGTTAAAATTGGGCGAGCTAGCCCATAGGTGGTACATATCACTACCACCGCGATCGATCATCACCTTCGAGAAACTGGCGAGCGACTTCACGTCTTACTTCGCCGCCAAGGTCGCTAGACCCGAAGGCCCCCACCGCATGATGAAAGTCAGGCAGGGGGAAGACAAATCCGATACGGATTACATCGACCGAGTAGACCAAATTGTCCTCTTCGACGAGCCCATCGGCGACGAGCTCGCTCTTTATTCAGACCTGGGGGGGATTCTACAGTCACTCACCCATGTTTAGACATCTCACGAATGACATCCCCCCAACCTACGCGATCTTCCGCACTAAGGCTGCTGACTTTCTGGCCAGACAAAGGCTACTCACCCTCCGCCTAGGCGAGGAAACGCCACCTCCTGCCCGAAAGACGGCGATCGCCAAAACCAAGAAGACGGTCGCCAAGCCATCCGGTGACCTCAGGGCCTGCGAGGATATGGAATCCCATCTCTTCCACACGTTCAACCGAACTCCGGCCCACATTTTCTACACCATCAAAGGGCGCGAACCGCTAAACAAGCCAAAGGCTATAAGGGACCACGGTCATCTGGACCACAATCGATTGTGCCTACCACAAGAGTCCCGGTCACAGCACCAACCAATGCCGCGACCTCCTCGGGCAACTCGAGATTATTCAAGAAGGCAAGTTGATGCCTTATTGGCTTAGACGAAGCCCCACCAATCCCCCAACACGGTCGCCCGAGTCGAACGCGAACAGGCCGGAAAGCTCATACGAGCCGACCCCTCGATCAACCTCGGCGACCGTATCTGCATGCTTCAATCAAGAGAAAGGAACTTCGGACGTCTCTGCCCATTTTCCCACCTCATCGAACAAAAGGCCACTGCCTGAGCTAACGCTTCGAAAAAGAGGATGACTCGCTCGCCCTCTAAAGTTTGTCATTGACATGATGGACCTAGGCAGCGATCACCTCCCCTAGCACAACGTATACCGTCAAGGGTCGTCATCTGACATGATGGTCCGAGGTAGAAGAGTGCCGCCATGGTCGTGAAAATCGAGTCAACCGACGATCCATCCATGCAAGGTTCCTTTGATCTTTGATCGCTCGCCCTTCGTTTAAATATGAGGCGGGCGTAGCCGAAGGTCTCTCCAAAACAAATCAGAGGACTACTCGCTCGCTCTCCAAAGTTCGTCATCTACATGAAGAACCTAGGCAGGCGATCTCCTCCCACTACACAACGTATACCGACGAGGATCGTCATCCCACTTGATGGTCCGAGGTAGAAGAGTGTCGCCATGGTCGTGGAGGACGATAGAACCGTTCTTGGCGCCCATGCAAGGTCCCTTCGGGCCACGATCGCCCGCCCTTCGTTTAAATACGAGGCTGGCGTAGTCTTAGGGCCCTCCAAAACTAATCTGTGGACACGTTCGCCCGCCCTCGGAGGTCCATCACTTTACATGGTGGATCCTCTCGGACAATGCGACGCGTCCCTACCCCCATCTCAACGTACACCGTCGAGGGTCGCCATCTTCATGGCAGGCCGAGGTGGAAGTAGATCTAATAATCCGCGGACGCGGAGTTGATTAATCCGACGACGCCCCGCGCAAGGAATCTTCCAGACCAAGACCGCACGCCCTTCGTTTAAATACGAGGCGAGGCGCAGCCTTCGGAGGACCCTACCAATTAAGTGAGTCACGAGAACTTAGCCATCAGACGGAATGTCGCTTGTGTGCAAGACATAATCATGGAGATCGGTCCATCGAACTCCGCGATCATGCACGGCTCCTCAAGACCGAGATGGACGGCCTTTCGAGGATTCGACAAATTTGAAGACCGCTCGCTCAATGATTTTTTTTTGTCCCCTTACTTCCAATAAGCGTACAAAAACAAGGGGGAAGAGTGCGGAGATACACACGACGATCGTCCCTATTCAACGACATACAGAGATCGGCATTATTCAGATGTTTTTGTAGCGATCGAATTTGTTGTAAAAGTTATCTATATGAGTTTATCAATTCATTTGGAACTACACTCACAACAATCTCTCCTCACACATCTATACAAAGTCATACAAAGACTCGAAAAGCAATCATTCAAGTAAAAATCGGAGAATCAAAACATTCATTTCATTACTTGGAGTATATACAAGATCGCCCGAAGGCCTAAGTGCTACAAAAAGAAAGCTACAAAATTACAAAGGCAAAGAGCTGAAATAATAAACGAAGGGCCTCAGGCCCCTGCCTGGCCTTCGCCTCCAACCTCCGGCTCGGTCCACGACCCTTCGCCGGTTTCCAGAGCGGCCTCCCCGTCCTCTGGAGCATCGAGATGAATAAGGTTCGCCGGAGTCGGATACCAGCTCAAGTCCATGTCGAGGTCTGCAAGATCCAAGATCGGCACGGAGAAGTCAGGATGAAGGGGGTGCTCCAGCGCATACGTCTTGAAATTTTAGGCTAGAGGGCTGATCTCCAATCCTCCCTTCTTAGCAACTCGGAGCGAGTCAGCGAACGCCATGTAATAGGCAAACTCACTGACAAACTCCACATTAAGAAAGGGATTGGCCTTGGTCGCCTCTACCTCCCCTTTCAGCTCCGCCATCACCTGTTGCGCACGTTGGCCTCCCCTGCAGCCGTCTTTTCCCTTGACTCCGTCAGCTCGCTAGTCAGCCGAGCGATAGTCACCTTCAGTCGATCGGCCTCCTTCTCAGCGGCCGTCTGCAAGCGTACGGCATCTGTCATCCGGTCCCGGATCGGTCAACCGTCACCCGAGCCATCTCGGCATCCCGTCTCGCCAGCTCAAGCTCTTGACTAGCCCGCTTAGCTGCATCGAGGGAGTCCTTCTCCATTGCCACAATCTTGTCGGCGAACTCGCCGTTCTGTTTCCGAGCCGCCTCGAGATCCGCCTGCAGGCGAGTAGTGGAAGGACGCCCCTCAAACTCCTGCACAGCCTGGGCAGCCATGGTCGCCGCCTGGAGAGAAAGGACGAAGGCTGCCTGCATTGATCTCCCAGATCGCTGACGAGCGATCGCATCTAAGTCCGTCGTCCAGGCCTTCGGCAAGGCAGAAACGGCCCGGTTAACATACTGTGGGGTATCGCAGGCCTGGCGAGGAGATCGGCTCGCCAAGAAATCCACCACCATCGGCGGGCAAGTTGAGTCAGTTCTACGGACCCTGCATTAAAACAACAGGAGTTAGGACATCTCCTACGCGAATGAATGACAAGTTTCGACTCAACAAGCTAAGTCTACCTCTCAGCCCTCTCGGGGTCGCGACCGAAGTATGGTTTCCCTCGAGGGGTCTCAGCGTCGGCGATCGCCATCTCCCGTAAGAAAGCCGCGGAGGAAGTAGGCTCATTCTCCGGAGGAATAATGGTGATCGGAGGCGCAGCGAGCGGCACCTCGCTGGCAGGGGCAGAAACTGGATTTTCTTCCGACCTAGGCCGTTTTCGGTTCGTTCGAAGCCCCTCCTCAGGAACTTCCTCCTCAGCCACGATCGGCTCCACGCGAGGCTCCACCTCCAAAATAATAGGCAATGCAACGGGAGGAGCCCGAGATGACTTCTTATGGCGGAGACGGCCCAAAACTCCAGGATTCGACATGGCTATCTCCGGTGGAGGCTCCAAGAAGCAAGGAAAGCGGACCTCTACAATAAAGATAATCGAGCAACAGTTAGACCTTTCCTCTAACAAGACGATCGCCCAACAAATGGAGATCGTAGAAATTCGTACCTGAGACCGAGAGATGTCTCGGGAAACAGAATAGCCGAGCGGACAGCCAACGACTCTCCTTGTTGATCCGGTTAGCATCCAAGTCGTCGTCCGACAAGCTTCGTATCCTTTCCCAGATGACCAGGAAATCAAAAGGCAGCTCCTCGATTGCCGGAATATGGAAACCTGCAAAAACAAAATCAAATTAGATCAGTTCAGAACATATCCGAACTAAGGGAGAGTATAAACCCTTACCGGGATTCCTCTCCCTAAAGCTAGTGGGGATCTCCAGCTCGCCCGTAGGATTGTCGCTCGCAGAAGCCCTCCGCGCACCGGCAACCCAGAACCACTTCGCCGGGTCACCCCGCGCCTTGTTCGGGACGCCAAGGATCACCCAACCGGATCGGCCTTGAATATGATAGCCTCCGACCGACCCTTTCTGAGTCGCCAGTTTGAACAGATGGTTCATCTCCGACGGCGAAGGAAGGCAGTACAGGCGCTGACCGCCGAACAAGGTGAGAGTGCAAATTATCTGGAGCCAAGCGTTCGGCGT
The DNA here is from genome assembly GCA_033398695.1 of Orobanche coerulescens. NCBI lineage: Eukaryota > Viridiplantae > Streptophyta > Magnoliopsida > Lamiales > Orobanchaceae > Orobanche > Orobanche coerulescens. The sequence continues at coordinate 28,747,064 of CM065804.1, forward strand.
CAACTGGAGTGGCGCCACGTTCCAAGCAGCCAGCAGATGGGAGACAGCAAAAGATAGAGGAAAACACAGCCTGGCCTCCATAATCGCCTCGTTCACGGTGACCATACCCATCGGGGGTTGGTCGGCTCGCTCATTCTCCGCCGGCGCAAATAGATCCACGTCTGAAGGAACTTGGTACCTCGTCCTCCAGACGGCCAGGTCTTTCCTGGTCGCCGAACTCCTGATTTGGCCAAGAGACCACAGAGATCGATGCGCAGCCCGAAACTGCGACCGTTTAGCAAACTGGTAAGGGTGAGCGATCGAATACTCCCGGAAATCGAATCTTGGAGACGGACCGGCCAGCCTCTCCATAATCTCAGCAAAGGCGACATAGGCCTGGCCAAAGGCACTATGCCGCTCCCAATAGGCCCTCACCACCAGATCTCTCTCCGTCTGCGAGCGTCTGTGTTCAACGGCCGCCTCCTTAGCCACGTCGGCCTCATTGAACAACGCCTCGACTTCCGCATGGTCCATACTGGCCCGAATAGCCTCAGCGGCCAACTCCAGATAGAAATCTGCGGAGGATCCTCCCCGAACATTAGAAGTCCCAGCGGCGGAGGAAGTGCCCACTCTATGTGAAGAAGATGTTCTAGCCATTTTTGAAGAGAAAAGGAGAAAAGGAATGTTCGTCTTACCCAATATTAAATCGATCGACAATCAGCAGCAAGATCTCCAGAAAAATCTTCCTCTCCGATAAAACGCATAAGGGTTTTAACGCTACAGCCCTGCGCCTTTTTATAGGAGATGGCAGGGACTTCAATGCAATTAAGGAGAGTCTCGGGGATTGAAGTGCAACCGTCGCATTTATTGACCCCCTTGAAACCCGCATACGCGTCCTTTCAAGGACGCGTCAGACGAGGAGTCATAAATGACCGTCGGCCTCCCCCAATAGGAACCCGACACGTGTCCCAGAGATTTTTCCGCATCCGCTGTCACTTCCCGCTCATTTCAGCAACCGACCAGGTCGTCCAAATTCAGAATCAATCAGCTCAAAGATGATCGCCAGTTTAGTAGAATGCAGAGTCTCTCGTCATAATTCAGCGATCGCCAGCAGAACCACCTCACCCCACGTTTTCAACATAGGAGCGAGTTGGGGGGCAATTGTTGTGTCGAGATTTATTCACCTCGACAGGCGAACGACTGCAAGGCCGAGCGACTGAGTCCACAATCAATCAAGCTATAGCGAACTCGCCTAAACGAAGATACCAGACCACCTTCAGGTATCTAGCGATCGACTCCTAAGGCGATCGCCCTTTGGCACCTAGCAATCGACTCTAGTGCCCGGCTAAGGACGACCGTCCTACACCACGAACAGGGACCATTGTCCGTCAAAGTCCATGAAGACTGGACCTCAAAGCAGCGCCCATGTGCAGATCCGCGACAGGCGCCGCGTTATATGGATCATTGACCACCAAACAGCTGTCTCTGACAAGGACGAATTCACCTACCGACAAACCCGCCGAAAGGTACAAGGTGGGGCCGCCCGTGACAGCGACTCAGACGCGTGCAGGCTTCTCACTAGACCGCACAGCTGACTGCCAGCAACTCCTGCAGACTTTAAGGAGACAAGCTCATGTGCTAAAAGACGATCGCCCGCTTATTATAATACAGCAAAGGCGATCGACCAGCATGTCCAAGTGCTATAAATAGAGAACCTCCATCTATAGGAAAGGGGTTCACGAATTCTTCATTTGATTCACGAATTCTCCATTCAGTTCAGAGAAAAACTTTGTGTTCCATCCTCATTCACAGAAATACATAAAAACATACATACTTTCAAGCTCCCTGCTTCCTCTCCCGAATCTACCTCAGGATTTCTCTCTGAGCACCTCTCAACCAGAAGATGGTCGGTAGAGACAATAAGTCTCCACAGTGCAGATTCAAAGAGACTCACACGCCCAGGAGCTCAAATATTCAGCAGCTACATACCGTGAGAGACTGTCGATTTCTCACGGTTGTTACAGTTCATCATCGTTGTTACAAGAACTCACAGAGCATCATAGCTGGTTCTTCCGGCAATCTACACGCTCACTAGCTAAGATAACTAGAAGTCTTTACACTCATTGTAATAGATTCTAACATTAATACTTGTATCCCAGAATATTTGTATTAATAACATCTCGCGAGAGCATTCAAGCCCGGGACTAACAACCCCAGCAAATCTTGTGTTATTTACTTTTCCCACGAAAGTGTTCTCGCACTTTGTTTGCTATCTACCTATTCCAGCAATATCTATCTCCGGATAATATTTTGGGTAGCAACAGCGACAACATCCAATACCAACATCACACCTCTCCCAGAGGCTACCACAACAACTGCGTGGCGAACGACTCAACGCTCACACCACCAATTCAATCACAACTCGGGGGTTAACACCCTAACGAGAGTATGAACATCACACATATATTCCCAGACCGCAAATAGGAATGATAGGTTTTAAAAACGAAAGCCACCTTTTGAAAATAATTCGGAAGCACCAATTGATCTTGAGTATCATATATCAAAAAAGTAGTACAAACATCGTCATCGAGACTTTGAAATAAAATCATCTTGCATTTGAAAAAAAATGAGGACACCTTTCTTTAAATTAAAAATTTTCAGTAATATTCGATCTTCGGGTCTAAGCAAATGCGTTTCTAAATCATTAGAAGTATCTCAAAATATTTTGATCCTCAAAGTAGAATAATTTTGAAACATAGCGTGGCGCTAGTAGGCATCTTGAGAACACTGCGAGAAAATAATTCATTTTAAAAGTACGTCTCAAGGTTTATTTTCTAAGATACTCAAGGTTTTTCAGAAGTACAAAAGGCCAAAATGCCCAAAATTCACACGTATCATCATTCACTTAAACACATCATAGCACACGCATCAAATCGTTCAAAATCAAGACAGTGATATACAATCCCTAGGATATGTTTAACAACATCTTAAACAATAATCGGTTTATCAAAACCGGATGGAAAATGAAATCAAGAACAAAACTCCAAAAAGTCAACTCTAGGGATTCCAGAAAAATACTTAGATCCGGCGAAGAACAATGGATTAGATGATGTTATAATCACGAGGATACTCCAAAACACCTTTGGATGGAAGAAAATCAGCCCAGATGCGAACCCTAGTCGCTACGTCTCAAACTCACGGAGGAAGAAGAAGAAATGAAGAAAAATGCAGATTTCAAACTGGTGTCCAATATTTATACTGGACACAATTAGCGTGCGCTATCACGGCACCAAACAAAACTCCTGACCAAAAATACACTGTTAGTGTGCGCTAACCCCAAGTGTTAGCGTGCGCTAATGAGAACTTCAGACCCAGTCCAGTAGCTCCTGGACTGCCCTGAACTACCAGGTAGCATGCGCTATCCTCCCCTTAGCGTGCTACCAACGTACTCTCGCGCGCGCTAGCCGCAAAGCGTAGCGTGCGCTAACGACTCTGAGAGACAGCAACCGAACATCTCAGAAAATTGTAACACCCCCAGATCCTCCTGGGAATATTACACGCCGTAAACCCTTCTCACAAGGATTTACCAGGCTAAGCACAATTTTCCACGTCATTTCAAAAATGCCAAAAAGACCAATGACGGTAATATTTTCAAAACTCACAAAATCGTTTGTCAAACCATCATAAAATGTTCAAGGCCAAAATGCCAAAAACTCGATTTAGGGAATCGGTTTTACGAAATAAAACTCAGTTTGCAAAGTACCGAAAGTCATTTTGAAAGAACTCACGCAGCGGATAAAATGCGGTTCGAATATTCATCAGCAGCGACGACACTCCTCGTATAAACCAAATACGAGAGTCGAATAAACACATATCGTGCAATCAAAATCCATAGAAGGATTCCATCATTTAACAACTAATCATACAAATAACTCGTGTCACACGAGGCACAACACAAGGAAGGGAGTCTTACATCCATAGGTCGCACGTAAATGACGATCGCCCCTCGATACTAATCACGACCAATGAACTCAGACGACGCGTCGCAAAGCGACTAAGTCAGACAAAATCCGACGAGACAAAACTCAACAAACACAACTTGACTCGACAGCCTAGGTTTTACCCAAGCTAATCTGATTTTTAAAATCGTAAACTCTAGTTATTCGAAAATAAGACCGATAAGTTAAAAATCGTTTTCAAGACCCTTTCAAACACGATAAGGGTTTAACAGCGGTAGCATTTTATAAAACATCCTAAAACACTTTTAAACACGACTTTCAAATACCGACACAAGGTTTTATTTGAAAATACAAGGCTGGCTCGCCCAAATTCATGTCACTTTTCAAAAACCGACAATACGATCGAGCCTAAGAAATTTTCAAGCATGCACGCCGCATGTATTATTATTAATAGAAACACATTGGTTGTAAATAACTACGATTAGCCAAGTACCATTAATTCCCGAACACACGCATATACAGCATTCAAAAATCACTAGTTCAACAAGCGCAACTCGGAAACACTAATTTCAAGCATATGTCAAACTATCTCTTCAAGTTTAACAGCATAACCAATGAACACCGATTCGGACACATGTCGAAACCATCTATGTGAGTTTCTCAACAAACTCTGCCATCAATACCTTTCCCGAAACATATCAATGTTCAAAACTTCCACATCATACTGCACCCCTCGGTGTCCAAACCATCAGTACATTCGGCTCAACATACATTTAGTATATCGCAATTACCAAACACAGATTCCATCATACAACAAAAGACTAGAGAGTCAAGCCCTCTCACAAAATACCACAGGGCAAATCTCGGATCTTCCGATCACCAACAATCCTACCAACGCTAGGAAGTTTAGCGATGGAAGGCTCATAAGACGACAAATGGTCAAGCCCAGAATGGCGCACATACTCCAGAGAGATAAACGACTGCGCAATACTAGAATCAAAAGTACACGGACCAGATGGATCTAAAAACACCTCGACGATAACTATGATAGAGACAATCACAGTTCAAGAAGTGGAAATACAATACGAGAAAACAAGAGAATCGAGTAAGGAAAACTTACGAGCACTGGATGTACTGAGATGCCGGCAGCGGTGTGACAATGTGCAAAACAAAACACAACTAGACCCAAATAACCGACAAGCCTAGGTATCCATAAACCTAGATATCTGATACCATTTTCTGTAACATCCCCGAGATATTCGAGGTGTATTACAGCGCCGTGGACCCCTACATAGGACCCCACATGCTAAAACAAGAAAATACCACTCAACTAACCGTCTCGGTTAGCAAGGATACAATTGTTAACAACAAGAACATAAAATAACACGTCCGGTACAACTGGCATAATAACATCAACTGCCAAATATAGTAACTTTAACGAAGACCAATCACAATCCGAAAGGAAAAGCCTAAGGACTCGCGAGTACAATCTATAAGTTTACAATTTGGAAAACAACCATATCAAAAGAGACAGTAGAAATAATAAGACTCAATTGCACATGTCAACAACCTTGGCCGACATCCTCGTACCATCCCAGCGCCCGCTCGTCTGGCTGAACATAACCTGAAATCCATAACAAGAATTTCTCCAAAACGGGTCCCCAAAGGGGTTAGCAATTATGCTAGTACAAGTATTAAAGGCAAACCAATCGCTTACACATTTCAGAGTACAATGCACCAAATCATTTCAAAACCAAAACCAGACATGTCTTTTCCGGAAACAAACAGTCAATCACATTTGCCTAGGACCGAGACGAAGCCACAAGTCCCACTCGAGGCCTCTAAGGACCCTCCCGAGCTGGCCATATCATAAAACAAATCACGCACATGCATCGCCTAGGATCGGGACGAAGCCACAAATCCCACTCGAGGCCTCTAAGGACCCTCCCGAGCTGGCTAGCTAAACAAACTCATGAATCCAGGGCTCAAACCATTGGACTCCCTCCGTGATCCCGTCGGACCCTCCCGAGCTGAGCAATCACACACAATATACATTACCATTTCACGTTAAGCATAAAGGTTTCCAAAAATACTTGCCTTGAATAATTGACGACGCAACGAATGGAAAGGAAAGTCACTGACGAATGCTAGGAACCAACGAAACCGAACCTAACGATTCGAAGAATACAATCACAACCATTTCTAAACGAATACGGAATTGGAATATACCCGAAAACCCGCCTACGATTCATGTATATTCGTATAAAAACGACAACGAGGGCGAACCACAACCAAACCCTCTCGATTTCATAAAAACCACGAAATATACCATGAATCCATAGGGAAACTAAGAATACCAACAAGATTAATCATACTCATCATGAATTAATCAACAAAACGGAACGAATCGGACAAAAACGCGAAAACCCCCAAATCTCCCCAAAAGTAGGGTTCTAGAGATCTACCTTGATTCGCTGGATCAAAGGATGTTATAGGATGATTGATCAATGATATAACCTCTTGAACTTCGTGTATTCGTTGTCTAACAATATGAGGCTCCTCCGAACCTCCAGCCGCGGACAGAAAAGAAAGGAAATGAAAAATGAGTGAAAATGAGGCTCCTCTGTCATATATATATACTGGGCCGGAACTAGCGTACGCTAGCATTCCCAGACTAGCGTGCGCTATCGGCCAGTATCAGCCTAGAACCCTCGGCCAGGGCCCGCACGACCCGGCACTACCGACCAAACCTGCCGATCGTGACCTGCCCGCCCGGCCCTGATAGCGTGCGCTAACGCGCGCTAGCCGACCTGTCCAGTAACCTCTGGACTAAACAGCTCATCCAGGTAACATACGCTAGTCGGCCGGCAGCGTGCGTTACACATGTCGATTAGCGCGCGCTACGACCGGCAGTAGCGTGCGCTACCTGCCGATCCTCCGCGAGTCCAGTACTCCAGTAACCCCTCTGCCCAGCCCGATAGCGTACGCTAGCCGGTCGGCAGCGTGTGCTACACCTGCCGAGCTAGCGCGCGCAGCCTTCCGGCCGTAGTGTGCGCTATGCCGGTTCCTGCTGTGCCTGCTCGGCCAGTGCCCAAGACTCGAGCGATGCCGCACTGTCCGATGCTCAGCCGCCATGACCCGACGACTCGATTTCCGAAAACGTACGGAACGAACATGACGAAATGCTCGCGGACAGCATCAACGACCCGAAATGAAAACATAATGCAATAATTAATCATACACGACCAAGAAAAGAGTCGAGACAACAAATACAGATACAGATACCCATAACTTTGGGTAAATTACAAAATGGCCCAAAAAGCCCGAAATTCACGATACGTGATCGAATAACCAAACCGAAGCTCACAATACGTCTAACAAAGTTAAAAGGACTTACGGGAAACTCGAAACAGCGGTTTCGAACGAGATTCGGAAGAATCGAACTCAAGTTCGAAAAAGCCGCTAAGAAGCACGGAACTCAGCAAAACGACACCGAAATGAACTCGGATGTCAATAAGTGTAGAATTAATCATTCTCAGAATGACGAAACGGTCACAAGAGAGTCGTCAAAAATGGACTCTCGCCAAAAAAGAAAATTACCGGAAATCGAAATTGCGGATATTACATACTACCCTCCTTAAAAGAAGTTTCGTCCTGAAACTTAAAACAAGTAGGGAGAAGCAATATCCCGCCAGGAAAACTCAACGAGGTACACAAGAACTGAAAACTCACGCCCAAACGGTGAAACGTTACGAACAATGCAAGGAAACATACGGCGTGAAAACGCACTCCACGACGACCAACACAACGCTACAGGTAGAGACATAATAAAACCAACAAGTGACAAGCGTCATCAAATAGATAATATCATCAAGTCAATTATCTGGACAGTCGCAAAACACAAGGCACCTATTACAAGGAAACACGAACAGTCGAAAAATAGAAATGATGCGTACAGCAATCTGCAAAGGTGACCACGATCGAATCAACAATGTTCGAACAACAATGATCCAACAACAATGACTGAACAGCAACGATAGAATCAACAATGATCGAACAACAACGATCGAAAAACAATGATCGAATAACAACGATCGAAAAACAATGATCGAACAATAAAGATCGAACAACATCTCCGAAGTTCACACTTCGACTCAAGACGAAAAGAGCTGGTAGGAACTAAAAGATGTTACTTTCGAACAAGGTTCACAAGAATCGAACCAACTCGGAAAAGTCATGGCAATAACCAGATTGAACTAAAATATTATCATGGCTTGTTCGAACGATAAAAACCGAAATACAGAACAAGTTCAGAGAATATCAACGAACACGAGCAAGTCGATAAAATTGGGAAAGAGAAAATGCAGAAGTAAAAAATAATACGGGTATTACCTTCGACCTCGCCCCCGAAACTCAAAACAACGGAACCAAGGTAACAATACAACAAGCAACCGACACAACGTGGAACAATCACCGATGCACACAATCATATCAACCCAAGTTCTAACATCTCGCATATATGCGATAACGCATAAATCACTACGAGGCGACAACATCCAATACCAACATCACACCTATCCCAGAGGCTACCACAACAACTGCGTGGCGAACGACTCAACGCTCACACTACCAATTCAATCACAACTCAGGGGTTAATACCCTAACGAGAGTACGAACATCACACATATATTCCCGGACCGCAAATAGGAACAATAGGTTTTAAAAACGAAAGCCACCTTTTGAAAATAATTTGGAAGCACCAATTGATCTTGAGTATCATATATCAAAAAAGTGTACAAACATCGTCATCGAGACTTTGAAAAAAAATCATCTTGCGTTTGAAAAAAATGAGGACACCTTACTTTAAATTAAAACTTTTCAGTAATATTCGACCTTCGGGTCTAAGCAAATGCGTTTCTAAATCATTAGAAGTATCTCAAAATATTTTGATCCTCAAAGTAGAATAATTTTGAAATATAGCGTGGCGCTAGTAGGCATATTGAGAACACTGCGAGAAAATAATTCATTTTAAAAGTACGTCTCGAGGTTTATTTTCTAAGATACTCAACATTTTTCAGAAGTACAATAGACCAAAATGCCCAAAATTCACACGTATCAACATTCACTTAAACACATCATAGCACACGCATCAAATCGTTCAAAATCAAGACAGTGATATACAATCCCTAGGATATATTTAACAACATCATTAAACAACAATCGGTTTATCAAAACCGGATGGAAAACGAAATCAAGAACAAAACTCCAAAAAGTCAACTCTAGGGATTCCAGAAAAATACTTAGATCCGGCGAAGAACAATGGATTAGATGATGTTATAATCACTAGGATACTCCAAAACACCTTTGGATGGAAGAAAATCAGCCCAGATGCGAACCCTAGTCGCTACATCTCAAACTCACGGAGGAAGAAGAAGAAATGAAGAAAAATGCAGATTTTAGACTGGTGTCAAGTATTTATACTGGACACAATTAGCGTGCGCTATCACGGCACCAAACAAAACTCCTGACCAAAAATACACTGTTAGCGTGCGCTAACCCCAAGTGTTAGCGTGCGCTAACGAGAACTTCAGACCCAGTCCAGTAGCTCCTGGACTGCCCTGAACTACCAGGTAGCGTGCGCTATACTCCCCTTAGCGTGCTACCAATGCACTCTCGCGCGCGCTAGCCACAAAGCGTAGCGTGCACTAACGACTCTGAGAGACAGCAACAGAACATCTCAGAAAATTGTAACACCCCCAGATCCTCCTGGGAATATTACACGCCGTAAACCCTTCTCACAAGGATTTACCAGGCTAAGCACAATTTTCCACGTCATTTCAAAAATTCCAAAAAGACCGATGACGGTAATATTTTCCAAAACTCACAAAAATCGTTTGTCAAACCGTCATAAAATGTTCAAGGCCAAAATGCTAAAAACTCGATTTAGGGAATCGGTTTTACGAAATAAAACTCAGTTTGCAAAGTACCGAAAGTCATTTTGAAAGAACTCACGCAGCGGATAAAATGCGGTTAGAAGATACATCAACAGCGACGACACTCCTCGTATAAACCAAATACGAGAGTCGAATAAACACATATCGTGCAATCAAAATCCATAGAAGGATTCCATTATTTAACAACTAATCATACAAATAACTCGTGTCACACGAGGCACAACACAAGGAAGGGAGTCTTACATCCATAGGTCGCACGTAAATGACGATCGCCCCTCGATACTAATCACGACTAATGAACTCAGACGACGCATCGCGACGCGACTAAGTCAGACAAAATCCGACGAGACAAAACTCAACAAACACAACTTGACTCGACAGCCTAGGTTTTACCCAAGCTAATCTGATTTCTAAAATCGTATACTCTAGTTATTCGAAAATAAAACCGATAAGTTAAAAATCATTTTCAAACACGACAAGGGTTTAACAGCGGTAGCATTTTATAAAACGTCCTAAAACACTTTTAAACACAACTTTCAAATACCGACACAAGGTTTTATTTGAAAATACAAGGCTGGCTCGCCCAAATTCATGTCACTTTTCAAAAACCCACAATAAGATCAAGTCTAAGAAATTTTCAAGCATGCACGCCGCATTTATTATTATTAATAGAAACACATTGGTTGTAAATAACAACAATTAGCCAAGTACCATCAATTCCCGAACACACGCATATACGGCATTCAAAAATCACCAGTTCAACAAGCGCAACTCGGAAACACTAATTTCAAGCATATGTCAAACTATCTCTTCAAGTTTAACAGCATAACCAATGAACACCGATTCAGACACATGTCGAAACCATCTATGTGAGTTTCTCAACAAACTCTGCCATCAATACCTTTCCCGGAACATATCAATGTTCAAAACTTCCACATCATACTGCACCCATCGGTGTCCAAACCATCAGTACATTCGGCTCAACATAGATTTAGTATATCGCAATTACCAAACACAGATTCCATCATACAACAAAAGACTAGAGAGTCAAGCCCTCTCACAAAATACCACAGGGCAAATCTCGGATCTTCCGATCACTAACGATCCTACCAACGCTATGAAGTTTAGCAATGGAAGGCTCACAAGATGACAAACGGTCAAGCCCAGAATGGCGCACATACTCTAGAGAGATAAACGACTGCGCAATACTAGAATCAAAAGTACACGGACCGGATGGATCGAAAAACACCTCGACGATAAGTATGATAGAGACAATCACAGTTCAAGAAGTGGAAATACAATACGAGAAAACAATAGAATCGAGTAAGGAAAACTTACGAGCACTGGATGTACTGAGATGCCGGCAGCGGTGTGACAATGTGCAAAACAAAACACAACTAGACCCAAATAACCGACAAACCTAGGTATCCATAAACCTAGAGCTCTGATACAATTTTCTGTAACACCCCCGAGATATTCGAGGTGTATTACAGCGCCGCGGACCCCTACATGGAACCCACCAGGATAAAACAAGAAAATACCATTCGACTAACCATCTCGGTTAGCAAGGAAACAATTGTTAACAACAAGAACATAAAATAACACGTCCCGTACAACCGGCATAATAACATCAACTGCCAAATATAGTAACTTTAACGAAGACCAATCACAATCCGAAAGAAAAAGCCTAAGTACTCGCGAGTACAATCTATAAGTTTACAATTTGGAAAACAACCATATCAAAAGAGACAGTAGAAATAATAAGACTCAATTGCACATGTCAACAACCTTGGCCGACATCCTCGTACCATCCCAGCGCCCACTCGTCTGGCTGAACATAACTTGAAATCCATAACAAGAATTTCCACAAAATGGGTCCCCAAAGGGGTTAGCAATTAAGCTAGTACAACTATTCAAGGCAAACCAATCGCTTACACATTTCATAGTACAATGCACCAAATAATTTCAAAACCAAAACCAGACATGTCTTTTCCGGAAACAAACAGTCAATCACATTTGCCTAGGACCGGGACGAAGCTAAAAATACCACTCGAGGCCTCTAAGGACCCTCCCGAGCTGGCCATATCATAAAACAAATCACGCACATGCATCGCCTAGGATCGGGACGAAGCCACAAATCCCACTCGAGGCCTCTAAGGACCCTCCCGAGCTGGCTAGCTAAACAAACTCATGAATCCAGGGCTCAAACCATTGGACTCCCTCCGTGATCCCGTCGGACCCTCCTGAGGTGAGCAATCACACACAATATACATTACCATTTCACGTTAAGCATAAAGGTTTCCAAAAATACTTGCCTTGAATAATTGACGACGCAACGAACAGAAAGAAAAGTCACCGACGAACGCTAGGAACCAACGAAACCGAACCTAACGATTCGAAGAATACAATCACAACCATTTCTAAATGAATACGGAATTGGAATACACCCGAAAACCCGCCTACGATTCATGTATATTCGTATAATAACGACAACGAGGGCGGACCACAACCAAACCCTCTCGGTTTCATAAAAACCACGAAATATACCATGAATCCGTAGGGAAACTAAGAATACCATCAAGACTAATCATACTCATCATGAATTAATCAACAAAACGGAGACAAAAACGCGAAAACCCCCAAATCTCCCCAAAAGTAGGGTTCTAGAGATCTACCTTGATTCGTTGGATCAAAGGATGTTATAGGATGATTGATCAATGATATAACCTCTAGAACTTCGTGGATTCGTTGTCTAACAACATGGCTTCGCCTCCTCCGAACCTCCAGCCGCGGACAGAAAAGAAAGGAAATGAAAAATGAGTGAAAATGAGGCTGCTCTGTCATATATATATATATACTGGGCCGGAACTAGCGTGCGCTAGCCTTCCCAGACTAGCGTGCGCTATCGGCCAGTATCAGCCTAGAACCCTCGGCCAGGGCCCGCACGACCCGGCACTGCCGACCGTGACCTGCCCGCCCGGCCCCGATAGCGTGCGCTAGCCGACCTGTCCAGTAACCTCTGGACTAAACAGCTCATCCAGGTAACGTGCCGGCAGCGTGCGCTACACATGTCGATTAGCGCGAGCCACGATCGGCAGCAGCGTGCGCTACCTGCCGATCCTCCCGGAATCCAGTACTCCAGTAACCCCTCTGCCCAGCCCGATAGCGTACGCTAGCCGGTCGGCAGCGTGCACTACACCTACCGAGCTAGCGCGCGCAGCCTTCCGTCCGTAGCGTGCGCTACGCCGGTTCCTGCCGTGCCTGCTCGGCCAGTGCCCAGCACTTCCGACAGTGCCGCACCTGTCCGGCCAGCTGCTCAGCCGCCATGACCCGACGACTCGATTTCCGAAAACGTACGGAACGAACATGACGAAATGCTCGCGGATAGCAATAATTAATCATACGCGAGCAAGAAAAGAGTCGAGACAACAAAGACAGATACGGATACCCATAACTTTGGGTAAATTACAAAATGGCCCAAAACGCCCGAAATTCACGATATGTGATCGAATAACCAAACCGAAGCTCACAACACATCTAACAAAGTTAAATGGACTTACGGGAAACTGTAAACAGCGGTTTTGAACGAGATTTGCAAGAATCGAACTCAAGTGCGAAAAAGTCGCTAAGAAGCACGGAACTCAGCAAAACGACACCGAAACGAACTTGGATGTCAAAAAGTGTAGAATTAATCATTCTCATAATGACGAAACAGTCACAAGCGAGTCGTCAAAAATGGACTCTCGCCAAAAAAGAAAATTACCGGAAATCGAAATTGCGGATATTACATACTACCCTCCTTAAAAGAAGTTTCGTCCCGAAACTTAAAACAAATAGGGAGAAGCAATATCCCACCAGGAAAACGCAACGACAAGAACCGAAAACTCACGCCCAAATGGCGAAACGTTACGAACAACGCAAGGAAACATATGGCGTGAAAATGCGCTCCACGACGACCAACACAACGCTACAGGTAGAGACATAATAAAACCAACAAGTGACAAGCGTCATCAAATAGATAATATCATCAAGTCAATTATCTGGACATTCACAAAACACAAGGCACCTATTACAAGGAAACACGAACAGTCGAAAAATAGAAATGATGCGTACAACAATCTGCAAAGGTGGCCACGATCGAATCAACAATGTTCGAACAACAATGATCCAACAATAATGATTGAACAGCAACGATAGAATCAACAATGATCGAACAACAACGATCGAAAAACAATGATCGAATAACAACGATCGAAAATCAATGATCGAACAACAATGATCGAACAACAACTCCGAAGTTCACACTTCAACTCAAGACGAAAAGAGCTGGTAGGAACTAAAAGATGTTACGTTCGAACAAGGTTCACAAGAATCGAACCAACTCGGAAAAGTCACAGCAATAACCAGAACGAACTAAAATAAGATCATGGCTTGTTCGAACGATAAAAACCGAGATACAGAACAAGTTCAGAGAATATCAACGAACACGAGCGAGTCGATAGAATTGGGAAAGAGAAAATGCAGAAGTCAAAAATAATACGGGTATTACCTTCGACCTCGCCCCTGAAACTCACAACAACGGAACCAAGGTAACAATACAACAAGCAACTGACACAACGCGGAACAATCACCGATGCACACAATCATACCAACCCAAGTTCTAACAGCTCGCATATATGCGATAACGCATAAATCACTACGAGGCGACAACATCCAAGACCAACATCACACCTCTCCCAGAGGCAACCACAACAACTGCATGGCGAATGACTCAACGCTCACACCACCAATTCAATCACAACTCGGGGGTTAACACCCTAACGAGAGTACGAACATCACACATATATTCTCGGACCGCAAATAGGAACGATAGGTGTTAAAAACAAAAGCCACCTTTTGAAAATAATTTGGAAGCACCAATTGATATTGAGTATCATATATCAAAAAAGTAGTACAAACATCGTCATCGAGGCTTTGCAAAAAAAATCATCTTGCGTTTGAAAAAAAAATGAGGACACCTTTCTTTAAATTAAAACTTTTCAGTAATATTCGACCTTCGGATCTAAGCAAATGCGTTTCTAAATCATTAGAAATATCTCAAAATATTTTGATCCTCAAAGTAGAATAATTTTGAAACATAGCATGGCGCTAGTAGGCATCTTGAAAACACTGCGAGAAAATAATTCATTTTAAAAGTACGTCTCGAGGTTTATTTTCTAAGATACTCAAGGTTTTTCAGAAGTACAATAAGCCAAAATGCCCAAAATTCACACGTTTCAAGATTCAGTTAAACACATCATAGCACACGCATCAAATCGTTCAAAATCAAGACAGTGATATACAATCCCTACGATATGTTTAACAACATCATTAAACAACAATCAGTTTATCAAAACCGGATGGAAAACGAAATCAAGAACAAAACACCAAAAAGTCAACTCTAGGGATTCCAGAAAAATACTTAGATCCGGCGAAGAACAATGGATTAGATGATGTTATAATCACTAGGATACTCCAAAACACCTTTGGATGGAAGAAAATCAGCCCATATGCGAACCCTAGTCGCTACGTCTCAAACTCACAGAGGAAGAAGAAGAAATGAAGAAAAATACAGATTTCAGACTGGTGTCCAGTATTTATACTGGACACGGCACCAAACAAAACTCCTGACCAAAAATACACTATTAGTGTGCGCTAACCCCAAGTGTTAGCGTGCGCTAACGAGAACTTCAGACCCAGTCCAGTAGCTCCTGGACTACCCTGAACTACCAGGTAGCGTGCACTATCCTCCCCTTAGCGTGCTACCAACGCACTCTCGCGCGCGCTACCCGTAAAGCGTAGCGTGCGCTAACGACTCTAAGAGACAGCAACAGAACATCTCAGAAAATTGTAACACCCCAGATCCTCCTGGGAATATTACACGCCGTAAACCCTTCTCCCAAGGATTTACCAGGCTAAGCACAATTTTCCACGTCATTTCAAAAATGCCAAAAAGACCGATGACGGTAATATTTTCCAAAACTCACAAAATCATTTCTCAAACCGTCATAAAATGTTCAAGGCCAAAAAGCCAAAAACTCGATTTAGGGAATCGGTTTTACGAAATAAAATTCAATTTGCAAAGTACCGAAAGTCATTTTGAAAGAACTCACGCAGCGGATAAAATGCGGTTCGAAAATATATCAGCAGCGACGACACTCCTCGTATAAACCAAATACGAGAGTCGAATAAATACATATCGTGCAATCAAAATCCATAGAAGGATTCCATCATTTAACAACTAATCATACAAATAACTCGTGTCACACGAGGCACAACACAAGGAAGGGAGTCTTACATCCATAGGTCGCACGTAAATGACGATCGCCCCTCGATACTAATCACGACCAATGAACTCAGACGACGCATCGCAACTAAGTCAGACAAAATCCGACGAGACAAAACTCAACAAACACAACTTGGCTCGACAGCCTAGGTTTTCCCCAAGCTAATCTGATTTTTAAAATCGTATACTCTAGTTATTCGAAAATAAAACCGATAAGTTAAAA
This sequence comes from Orobanche coerulescens, assembly GCA_033398695.1. Classification (NCBI taxonomy): domain Eukaryota; kingdom Viridiplantae; phylum Streptophyta; class Magnoliopsida; order Lamiales; family Orobanchaceae; genus Orobanche; species Orobanche coerulescens. The sequence continues at coordinate 28,763,504 of CM065804.1, forward strand.
ATCGTTTTCAAGACCCTTTCAAACACGACAAGGGTTTAACAGCGGTAGCATTTTATAAAACGTCCTAAAACACTTTTAAACACGACTTTCAAATACCGACACAAGGTTTTATTTGAAAATATAAGGCTGATTCGCCCAAATTCATGTCACTTTTCAAAAACCCACAATACGATCAAGTTTAAGAAATTTTCAAGCATGCACGCCGCATGTATTATTATTAATAGAAACACATTGGTTGTAAATAACAACAATTAGCCAAGTACCATCAATTCCCGAACACACGCATCTACGGCATTAAAAAATCACCAGTTCAACAAGCGCAACTCGGAAACACTAATTTCAAGCATATGTCAAACTATCTCTTCAAGTTTAACAGCATAACCAATGAACACCGATTCGGACACATGTCGAAACCATCTATGTGAGTTTCTAAACAAACTCTGCCATCAATACCTTTCCCGGAACATATCAATGTTCAAAACTTCCATATCATACTGCACCCCTCGGTGTCCAAACCATCAGTACATTCGGCTCAACATACATTTAGTATATCGCAATTACCAAACACAGATTCCATCATACAACAAAAGACTAGAGAGTCAAGCCCTCTCACAAAATACCACAGGGCAAATCTCGGATCTTCCGATCACCAACGATCCTACCAACGCTAGGAAGTTTAGCGATGGAAGGCTCACAAGACGACAAACGGTCAAGCCCAAAACGGCGCACATACTCCGGAGAGATAAACGACTGCGCAATACTAGAATCAAAAGTACACGGACCGGATGGATTGAAAAACACCTCGACGATAAGTATGATAGAGACAATCACAGTTCAAGAAGTGGACATACAATACGAGAAAACAAGAGAATCGAGTAAGGAAAACTTACGAGCACTGGATGTACTGAGATGCCGGCAGCAGTGTGACAATGTGCAAAACAAAACACAACTAGACCCAAATAACCGACAAGCCTAGGTATCCATAAACCTAGAGCTCTGATACCATTTTATGTAACACCCCCGAGATATTCGAGGTGTATTACAGCACTGTGGACCCCTATATGGGACCCACCAGGCTAAAACAAGGAAATACCACTCGACTAACCGTCTCGGTTAGCAAGGAAACAATTGTTAATAACAAGAACATAAAATAACACGTCCGGTACAACCGGCATAATAACATCAACTGCCAAATATAGTAACTTTAACGAAGACCAATCACAATCCGAAAGGAAAAGCCTAAGTACTCGTGAGTACAATCTATAAGTTTACAATTTGGAAAACAACCATATCAAAAGAGACAGTAGAAATAATAAGACTCAATTGCACATGTCAACAACCTTGGCCGACATCCTCGTACCATCCCAGCGCCCGCTCGTCTGGCTGAACATAACCTAAAATCCATAACAAGAATTTCCCCAAAACGGTGTTAGGAATACTTGTTAGATTTTGATGATGTCATTAATTTAAAATCAAATGTTTATTAATTGGCAAAATGTAAGGAAGAACCAAATGAGTATCTTCCATAGGCCAAAATATGTTAAGTATAACTTGGCAAAATGTAAAGAAGAACCAAATGAGTGTCTTCAGAGGCCAAAGTTAGTTAAAGGTGAAAATCGGCTAAGTGCTAAAGTACAAACCTAGTCCATCGTAGAAGTACACCGACTCTAGTCGAGTAGCTCGTCAACTAAAATTTATCGAGAAGTTTGACCAGATCTGCGGCTCTAGGTACCTCGTGGAAGTCACTGATCGGACAAGTCTCAAACGGTGAGAATGAGAGGACCTACTGCAGAGATGTAAGCCGCACATCACCTACTCAACTACAAATTCTAGTACTCCAAGTCCACGTCGGCATGCTTTGAAAAGTCAAATATTACGGAAAGCTCACATGCAACGTGAAGAGACAAATTGGAGTGATTCCAAGAGATATGATTTAATTAAATCATCGACCCACCGTGAAGACTTTTATCCTTTTATATTCAAAAGATTCGGCGCTCACATGCAGAAGTCCTCACAACGGTCGGAAGATAAAATAAAATAATGGGAATCCAGCCTTGCAACGTTCAGAAAAGATTAAACAATGAAGTCTCCCTCCAATGGACGGATTTGTTCAAAGATTTGCAACGGCTACAAGGAAGAAGCTCAGAGATCTGACCTATATATATCCAGAGATTTGAAACTGAGCAACTACCGGTGTGAACATACATTCTAGCGATCAAAGCAATCAAAGCAATCTCAAGCAATCAAATAGCATCGTGAAAAGAGCAGATCCAAAAAGTTCATATTTAAGGAAGCTCTTAAGTTGGAGAAGACAAACACTCTTGTCTATAATCTTGAGTACGGGGTACTTCACTGGTTGAAGTAAGAGACTGTAAAGGCATCCGAGGATCGAGGATCAAGAGGTGCAAGGCAGTCAAGTGTGTGTACAACGGCACGGATTTCCACTGGTTGGAAGCTGTTGTAGTGTGTTGTGAATCACTGTAATATTTATCACTGGTTGAAAATTATAGTGAATTCATCTCCAACTGGTTTGGAGAAAAGTGGATTAGTAGAGGATTACCCCACCTCTGAGACCACTATAACTGCCTGTGTTATTTACTGTTTTACTGCATCATACTCTAACTGCTGAATACATTGTTAAGTGTTTCATTAAGTTAATTTATATTCGTCACCAGCTGACTTCCGCACATATCCAAGAACAAACGACTCCAAGTCATTTGTTTGACCATCAGCTGAAGAAACTCACTCTTCGTGTAAAAGAATTCAAGAGTTTCAACAAGTCTATTCACCCCCCCCCCTCTAGACTTGTTCCTGGACGACTTGTGACCTACAAGTGGTATCAGAGAGGTTGGTTCATTTTTTTCACGAACCAGATCTATACTAGATATATATCTTATCTCTCACTTTATAATGGAACACATGCACTCTAGACTACCTGTCTTTTCAGTTGACGAGTATGATCTCTGGAAGATAAGAATGCAGGCACACTTATCTTCAATTCACGACGACATGTGGTGCATCATTGAAGACGGTCCATTCATTTTTGAGAAGGACAACACAGCCGAGGAGATCGCAGCTGGGAGGCCCGAAAAGATTCCTAAGAAGAGAACGGAGCTGACCCCCGAAGAGAGAAAGCTGGCCAATCTTGACAACAGGGCCAGAGATGTGCTATACCAAACTCTTGACAAATCCACAATGGTCAAGATCAAAAATTGTAAGAATGCCAAAGAGATTTGGGACACATTAGCTCTAATGTGTGAAGGAACGGAGCTGATCAAGGAAAACAAGTTGTCAATAGCTATCCAAAAGTTTGACAACTTTAAAATGAAGAATGGAGAATCTATAGACCAAGTGGACACAAGGTTCACCAAATTATCAATGAAATCAACTCCTGGGCAAAACCTATGGCAACAGGAAATGGCACTTAAGGTCCTCGGATCGCTCAATCCCGAATGGAGCATGAAGGTCAGAGCCATGAGAGAGTCCAAAGACTGAATAAGATAAAGATTCGGGAGTCGTTCTCGGATCTAAAGGCTTATGAGTTCGAGCTTCCAAGCTCATCCTCAACTGAGCCTGCAGAGAAGGGAATCGCATTTGCAGCCGAGTCCCCTGCTAAGAGCCTATCTGATGTGAAACCTCCAAATCCACTAGATTTTGAGGAAGAAATGGCTTTCATAATGCAAAGGTTCAGCAATTTCAGAAAGAACTACTCCAAGTATAAGAAAAACTACAAGGAGAATCCAAGAAGGAACCAAAATTTGGAAGTGGAAAGTTGAATGCTACAATCACAAAATAGGACACATTCAAATGGATTGTCCCGAGCTCAAGAAGGACGAAACCAAGAAGGAGGTGGGCAGAAAGGAAGACAGAAGAAAAGCTCTCATCGGAGAAGACCAGGAGCATGTCGAATCAAGCGGCGGTTTCTTTTCTGATGAAGACGAGGAGTATGATTGCCTGATGGCAAACTTAGCTGATGAAGAGGTAACCTCTAAACCTACCGGTTCAAATAATAGCTCAGCCATGTCACAAGATATGGATTTACATGAATCGGTAAATCAGTTATTCAAAGATTTTGAAACACTTAAATCTGCACACCAAGCTGTATCAGCAGAGAAGACTCACCGCAAGATGAGAATAGCAAATTAAAAATGATTTCAAAAACTCAAATTTAGATTGAAATAAGGTTGAGACAGCTACACTGACTTTAAAAACTGTGCAAGTGTCAATACAATTTGAGATAGACCGGCTAAATATTTTACTTAAAGAAAAATCAGCTGCACTTGCTCATGCCAAAGCTGAGTTTACTAAGCTGGCACAGATAAATAAAACTCAGGCGCAGGAAATAACCTCCCTGAAGGCGTCTTCAACTCTGGGCGAATTGTGTACTTATAAAAGGTCATTATATACCAAATCAGGCCTTGGATATGATTCTCACACTCCCTCTAGTTCTGAAACCAAGTTTATCAAGGGAGAAACAATGGTCTCGACTGCTGAGCCTGTGTATAAACCGATATTCAAAAACAGTAACAATGAAAGTCAAACGTCTAGCCGCAGCGATGTTACACTGCATGACCACCTAGACAGCGACTAGGCAAAGGCCTGTGCAAAAGCAAGAAATTCTGCATAACATGCCCACTATTACCAACAACTCCCCAAAAATAGATTTCATAATGGGAGGGGCAGATGGAAACCTCAAGGTTATCCTAATTACCAAAATGAACAAGTGTGAAGACCACAAAGGTTTAATAAATGGTCTCAACCTAGATTTAGAAATGGCCCACACTATTTTGAGGAATATTCGGTATACAATCCAACCAGGAGATTTAGACCTCGACCACAGGCACCTTATAAGGGTTATAATAATAATAATAACAATTTCCATAATCCAAGGAGAAATCAATTCTCCAGGAAACCAACTAACCCCAAAGGACCCACACAAATTTGGGTACCTAAATCTCTGCTTGTTTAAATTGCAGAAAAGGTGGAAGGACTACAACCACATCTCCTCAAGCTCAAATTTTGGAGGTGAAGAATGGTTTGTAGACTCTGGATGCTCGAGGCATATGACCGGGAACAAGAAGATGCTGACCAAATATATCAAAGAAAGAGGTCCCGATGTAACCTTTGGAGATAGCTCTAGAGGATGACAAAGGCTTTGGAGAGCCGCACCGAGGAAACATTGTAATATCCAAAGTTCATTATGTCAAAGGGCTCAAGTATAACCTCCGAGCATCGGCCAGTTACGTGTGAGAAGAATCTAGTAGTCTTCACCATCTTGAAGTGTATGGTGATAGACATCTTATCTGGAGAAATAAAGCTACAAGGTTTAGAAGAAGAGATGTATACATGATTGATTGGAACACAGGACACCTAACTCCTGTTTTCTATCCAAGACTGTAGCGAGAATGGATGGTCGTGGCACAAAAGACTATGTCACCTGAACTTCAAAGCCATCAACAAGATTAGCTCTCGGAAGCTGGTCGAGGACTTCCAAATGAAGCATTCAAGAAGGAAGCACTGTGTGATGCATGTCGAAGGGAAAGCAGACTAAGGCATCGTTCAAGCCGCTCACTTACAACGCTCACAACAAGGATCTTAGATCTACTCCACATGGATCTATTTGGTCCTATCAAACCAAGGACTTTGAGCGGGAGAAAGCATGCTCTTGTGATTGTAGATGATTATTCAAGGTACACTTGGATCATTTTTCTATTCAAGAAAAGTGAAACCACGACCAAGTTACTCGAGTGTGAGAAAGATCGAATGAGAAATCCCTCTCCATAATCAAGATCAGATCGAGATAGAGGAGGAGAGTTTCTCAACAAGGCGATAAGCGATTTCATGATCGAATGGGATCCAAAGATGAGCTCTCTGCGGCCAGACGCCCACAGAATGGTGTTCTTGAAAGAAGGAACAGAACCACTGAAGGAAGCGGAAGGTCCATGATTGCGAGCGGACCTACCCAAGAGGTTCGTCCAAGTCGCATGACACCGCCACACCTGCAGAGGAGTATGATAGTAGGGAGACATGGCAAAACTCCCTATGAGGTTTGGAATAATAGAACTCCTACTGTTGCTTACTTTCATGTTTTTGGTTGTAAGTGTTTCATGCACAACAACGGTAAAACACAGCTAAATGCCTTTGATGCTAAAACTGATGATGGTCTATTTATGGGATATTCCCAAAGAAGCAAGGCATATAGAGTTTTTAACAAAAGAACCTTAGTTGTGGAGGAAACACCCCATGTCTAGAACTTCGTGGATTCATTGTTAGACAATGAAACCATCTCGATCCGAAATAATGGTCCTCGGTGTACCATGCAATCGGACTATCTCTGAAATAAATACTCGCGCCAATTTCTCGGGTCCCCAAGTGTCTTTAATTCCTCGGAAATGAGCCGACTTGGTTAGTCGATCAACTACAACCCAAATCATGTTCATTCCCGTCTTGGTCCTTGGCATATTGGTGATGAAATCCATCGATATATCCTCCCACTTCCACTCAGGGATCGGAAGTGGCTTCAACATTCCGGCAGCTCGCTGATGTTCAATCTTAACCTACTGACAAGTCAAACACTTCAAAATGTATTCTTCTATGTCCTTCTTCATATTTCCCCACCAGAAGTTTTGTTTTAGATCCTTATACATCTTACTGCTGCCCGGGTGAATAGAATAGGGCGCGTTGTGAGCTTCTTTCAGAATTGTCTGTCTCAAAATATCATCATCCGGAATGCAAAGTCGATTCTGAAATCTCAGAACTCCATCATCCTGCATCACGAATCCTGGGGCCTTCCCTTTCTTTACTTCGTCGTATAACCGAAGAATCAGAGAATCATCCAACTGCTTAGATTTGATTTCTTCAACCAACGACGAAGTTAGTTCCATCACACACAGTTGCCCTTAGACTCCCTGCGACCACACCTCGATTCCTTCGCGGATCAGTTCTCATTGAATGCTGGTTTGGGACGTGAGCGCTTCCAATACTCGAAGAGAAACAGGTTTACGGCTTAGTGCATCAGCTACCACATTGGCTTTGCCTGGATGATAGAGGATTTCCAAATCGTAATCCTTGATCAATTCAAACCACCTTCTCTGCCTCATGTTTAATTCCTTCTAACTGAAAATATACTTGAGGCTCTTATGATCTGTAAAGATCTGGCAATGAGTGCCGTATAAATAATGTCGCCAAATTTTTAGAGCAAAGACTACAGCTGCTAACTCCAAATCATGAGTCGGGTAATTAACTTCGTATGGTTTCAACTTTCGAGAGGCATAGGCAATAACCCTATCCTCTTGCATCAATACACATCCCATACCCTGATTTGAAGCATCGTTGTATACCATGAATCCATCAGTTCCATCTGGTAACGCTAGTATAGGCGATGTCGTCAGCCTCCTCTTAAGTTCACCAAAACTAGCCTGGCATTTCTCATTACACACGACTCTCTGTGTCTTCTGTAACAGCTGAGTGAGCGGACGAGCAATTTTGGAAAATCCCTCTACAAAATGGCGGTAATATCCAGCAAGTCCTAAGAAGCTTCAGACTTCTTTCACGTTATTAGGAGATTCCCATTCCAAGATTGCTTCGACTTTCTTCGGGTCCACCTGAACTCCGTCAGCTGATATCACATGCCCAAGTAAGGTTACTTCCCTAAGCCAGAACTCGCATTTGGAAAGTTTCGCATAAAGCTGTTCGTCCCTCAAGGTGCTCAAAATAACACGCAAATGCTCAGCATGCTCCTCGGGGTCTTTCGAATAGATCAAGATGTCATCAATGAAAACGACCACAAACTTATCTAGGTATTCTAAGAATACCCAATTCATCAATTGCATAAATACCGCAGGAGCATTGGTAAGTCCGAATGGCATTACTACAAATTCATAGTGTCCGTACCGGGATCTGAAAGCAGATTTCGGTATGTCCGATTCCTTAATTCTCAACTGATGGTAACCTAATCGCAGATCTATCTTAGAGAATACTCTGTCCCCCTGCAGTTGGTCAAACAAGTCGTCGATCCGAGGTATAAGATACTTGTTCTTGATCGTCACCTTATTTAGCTCCCTGTAATCAATACATAATCGGAGGGATCCATCTTTCTTCCAGAAAAAGAGAACGGGCGCTCCCCAAGGAGAAATGCTAGGTTGAATGTAAGCCTTCTGCAATAATTCCTCCAGTTTCTTCTTTAGTTCATACATCTCGGTTGGCGCCATACGGTATGGTGCTCTGGAAATAGGAGCGGCTCCAGGCTCTAATTCAATATTGAACTCTACTTCTCTCCGTGGAGGTAATCCAGGTAGTTCGTCAGGAATACATCTGAAAATTTGTTCACAACCTAATAAATGAGAGCTCTACTCCTTCTTCTTTCTTCATGGCATAGCAACAAAATCCGTGAAATCCCCGCTTCAGTAATTTCACTGCTTCCATAGCTTTGATCAATTTTCCCGAGCTTCCCGGTCTCCATCCTTTGAATAAATGTTCAGATCCGTCATCATCAATGATAGAAAATGACTCTCTTTCGGTAATTCAAAATAGCTCCATAATGGTTGAGCCAATCGTCTCCGAGAATTAAATCGTCACCATGGATGTCGACTACAATAAGATTCGATGGCCAATCTTTCCCTCCTATAGATACTGGAAAATCTCTAGTTTCTAGGGTTCCCACAATTCTCTCTCCGCTCGGCAAACCCACAATATAAGGCTCACAATCAAATAAACACGAGATTTTCAAACGATTAACATAGTTCAATGATATGAAAGAATGTGTAGCCCCTGAATCGAATAAGACACTAACTGGTTGCAAAAGGATCTGAATCATACCTGATGCAACAGCAGTGTTCTGATCGTCAGATTTCCTCATCTCGTACATGTGCGAAGGAATGGACCCAGCACTGGATGCCTCTCTCTTCCCAACATTCTGCTGTTGAAACCCAGTCTGCTGCTTCTGGTTCACACTTATCTCTTTCGGAACTGGCGCTGGAGTGCGAGTACCAAATGATCTGGTCACATTTCCGTAGAAATATGCACGGTGCCCTTCTTGCCCACATTCAAAACAAGTCACAGAAGGAACGAGACAATCACGTCGAATATGCCCTGCTCGACCATAATTATAGCACTTCTTTGATGTGTCCGAAACTGTTGATGTTGTCCGGAACTTCTTTCCACCTCGAGAAGGATGTGGAGGTTTTCTAGATGAATAAAATGAAGACTGGACTTTTCGGACTCTTGTTTTCTGAGAAGTTGCCGGACACTTTCTGCTTATTTGCCTCCATCGATTTCTCCACCACTGCCTCTTTCATGTCGTAGGCCAGCGCTTTTCTTGATACTGTCGCAACGTAGTACACTCGAATCCGGACATGTACTGCTGAATCTCCGGCTTCATCCGCAAATCGAAATGAAAAATTTTCTCCGCCTCCGTCCTGACCAAGTGTCGCACACAAGTTAGCTGATGATTAAAAGTCTTGATTATGTCTGTCACAGATGCTTCCGAACTCTACGGTGAGAAAAACTCTCGGATTTTAGCCTCTCTAACTAGACGAGGACAATATTGTGCTTTCATCATTTGTTTGAATTCCATCCAGTCAGCATTATGATTCTCAGGTCGAATAGCTTCAAACCAGTCAAAAGCCTCTCCAGTCAGAAAAATACTGGGCAATAGGAACTTTCCGGTCCTCGGGATAGTTAATCCCCGCAAATATCTTCTCTAACTCCTTCATCCAATAATCCCAAGTAAGTGACTCAGCAGAACCGTCAAATTTTGGCGGGTGCAATTTGACCACCTCAGTAAGCCATCTGTCTCCCCGATTATCCTCGTTATGCTGCTGTCCCAGTGCCGTCTGCATGCGGTCAACTACATGAGCGAACTGGTTTATCTGAGCAACCACCTGTTGAAGCACTCCCGGCATGTTAGGATTTGCGTTGTCATTCGCTGACCCTTGTTGTCCTCCAGAATGGGAGTCGGTTCGACTAGCTGATAATTCTGGGGTAGTCACTGAATCCTCCTGTCTCGCATTACCACGTCCGCGTCCACGACCGCATCCGCGTCCACGTCCTCCCCTCAACATACTGTAAACACAATTTCTCAATATCCAGGGCAAAATTTTCAAAAATAAAGCCCGTCAATATTCACAAAACAGAAATCAAGTACAACGGTAGTATAAGAGATTAGGAGACTTACAACCACGGTCCACATGACGACGCTGGATGAACAGTGATGTTACGAACGACCCGTAAATCAAATAACGTAAACAGACCCAAAAACTCGACTGCCAAGATATCCATGAATCTTAGCTCCGATACCATATTCTGTAACACCCCGAGATATTCGGAATAATTACAGCGCCGTAAACCCTTTAAGTAAGGATTTACAAGGCTAATCAGAAGAAATGTAAATATAATACGACAGTACCATATTAGTTCAAAATACGAAACCGGTTTCAACTGATCAAATGAGTTCATTATTACAACCATCTCGAAATATTTTTAAAACACAGGTACTCGAGTACTGAAAATAATCCAAAGGACAAGTCACAATAACAATAAACATCACTGAGCCCCTTCATCGTCACGTCGGTACTGTGGCAGTTTCCCCGCTCCTCGGCTACCTGAACATCGAAACAAATGTCCACCCCCGAAGGGGTTAGCAAAACGATGCTAGTACAAGTATCATATTAAACAAATCGAATATGCAAAAACAATGCATAACAAAATACACAACACGGACTTCCGCTACCGGAATCCAACAATGCGAATCCACAAGATTCCATTAACACAATATGGGTATTCCAATGATCCAGCGCCCTCAGCATAGATCCCAAGATGATCCCGTCGGACCAACACGAGGTGGAAAAACCCATCCAATGATCCAGCGCCCTCAGCATAGATCCCAAGATGATCCCGTCGGACCAACACGAGGTGGACATCCGATCCAGTGCCCTCAGCATAGATCGCACAGCATACACAATTACAACTCATGCATACATATATGCAAACTCGCTATGTCCATCAACATGAACATATAAACACTCGATAACGAATATCATACAATTCAACGAAATAAATCCCATGTTCAACAACATGAATAAACCACATGCATGCTCAAATACCAACATTAACAAATTATGATACTTGCCTTAGAATGGCGATAAGGGTTGTTACTACGAAGAAGAAATCTTCAACCAGCTCGAAGAACTCTCACTCTATCAATCCACCAAAACCCGAACCTTCAACGAATAATAACACCGGTATAACTAACGGTCCAGGATAATCGGTTTAATCATCAAGAACATCAAAAAGAGCTTGATATACTCGAACATATGAGCTTACTACGCTGCCCTATATCATTTCAGATTTGAATCAATATTAGGATACTAACTCGACAAAAACACGTAGTATCCTACCTAAGATCAAATGTATCCTACGGTCGGATTCTTCAATACATCACAGGATAATTCTTCTTACAATGATTCTAATCATGTTCTTCATTTATCCAAACCAATCAATATATCGAAATTACTCCGTAGAACACCGCAAGAACTCGATTACTAGGTTCACTTGATACATCATCTTCATCTTCAAGAAAAATATCCTAATTTCAATCCATTCAATGTCCCAATACGTAAAATTCCATTATGTAATACATAAGAACTTGATAATTTCCATAAACTGGCCATAGTCGGTTTTGTAGCTTCATGATTGTGCTTATGAGTTCAAACACTACAAGGTTCAATGTTCTATACGATGAAGAAGTACCGAAACATCAAAAATATCCTTCTAATAACATGATGATCGACCACACACGAATTTAACTGACTAGATAATCTTAAAACATGTTCAAAACATCCTTAAGAATACTTAATCCAGTTTGTGAAGAATCACCTAACTCAAAATAGCGAAGAACAAGGAGGAACTTGAAGAAATTCAACACCAAGAGCTCGAACACCAATCTCCAATGTCTAGAATCTTCAAACTAGAGCTAGGATGATGATATGAGAGGTTTAGGATGGAGAGAGTTACTCTCTAAGTCTCAGAAATCGAATATGGGAAGTGGTGAAATCTGAAAAAATGAAGAAGGGTGTTGTACTATATATAGAAAATGGTTATTAGCGCGTGCTACGGCTCTATCCCTAGCGTGCGCTGACGGACTTGCAGCCTACTGACTCTGACAGTTCTCAGCATAGCGTACGCTAAACAGCCTTACGTGCGCTAAAATCAACAATTAGCGTACGTTAACGACTATTATTAGCGTGCGCTAATGGCTGAACAAAAGTTCACTGACCTCACTGTACTAGACTTAGCGTGCGCTAGCCTCATAACATTAGCGTGCGCTAAGTACCGTTGACTCGAATTTTCCAAAAGCCGTCCAGATTCATCCCGACATGTCCCGACCAAAATCCGCGACTGATCTCACCTACCACCCTATCTTAATCAAGTTGACTACGTGTAGCGCGCGCTACAACTCATACGTAGCGTGCGCTAGCTAACCCAATTAGCGCGTGCTAATGCTAAGATGTTAGCGTGCGTTACAAGTTCACAAAAATGCAAGTATGTACAACATGCATGAAATCATACGCTCAACAACACAGGATCACGAAATATGGAGGAAAATACTCAGATCAAAATGAAAAAAATACAGTATCACGAGGTTCAAATACACATCAGAAATCTCGGGTATTACATTATCGAGATAAAAAGAAAGATCTACATATGGTTTTTATTGATTTGGAAAAGACATATGATAAAGTACAAAGGGAAGTACTTTGGTGGGTCTTAGCAAAGAAGGATGTATCGCGGAAATATATTGACATTATAAAGGACATGTATGAGGGAGCTAGTACAAGTGTACATACTAATGTTGGGAGGACAGAAGAATTCCCTATTATGATTGGGGTGCATCAAAGATCTACTCTTAGTCCTTTTCTCTTTGCCATAGTCATGAACGAATTGACAAGAGATATTCAAAATGACGTTCCGTGGTGTATGATGTTCGCAGATGATATTGTGTTGATTGATGAAATGGAGGTTGGAGTACAACAGAAATTGGAACTCTGGAGGGATACTTTGGACGCTCGAGATTTTAGGCTGAGCAGAAGTAAGACTGAATATATGAAGTGTAGGTTTAGCGAAAACAGTGATAGAGAGGCGAGGATGATCACATTTGATGGGAAAGTTGTTCAAGGATCCACTTTCTTTCGGTATCTTGGATCTATTATCCAAAAGGATGGAGAGCTAGATGGCGATGTGGCTCACAGAATAAAGGCAGGGTGGTTGAAATGGAAGAGTGCAACATGGGTTTTATGTGATCCTGACATACCTCATAGATTAAAGGGTAAATTTTACCGCATGGCAATTAGGCCTGCACTGTTATATGGCACCGAGTGTTGGGATGTGAAACAGTGTCACGTTCAAAAGATAAATGTGGCGGAGATGCGTATGCTACGATGGATGTGTGGTCATACAAAAAAGGATCGGCTCAGAAATGAGGTGATTAGAGAGAAAGTAAGAGTTGCGTCTAGAAGACAATCGATTATGATGGTTTGGTCATGTGAGAAGAAGGCTCGTTGATGCCCCAGTGAGGAGGCTAGAAAGTTGGGGGAACAAGTATTATTGTGAAAGGTAGAGGAAGACCCAAGAAAACTTGGATAAAGATGATTGAAAATGATATGCGGTTTTTTGGAATTGGAGAAAGTATGGCGATGGGGAGACAAATGTGGCGGGAAAGAATACGGATGGTGGATGGAATCTGATTCTTTTTTTTATTTATTCCTATTTTCTTTTATTTCATATTACCTTTTAATTTATTTTTCAGGATTTTTCATTTTTTATTGGTTAACATTCATTTTCTTTTTTTTTCTCTTCCCTTTTTTTTTCTTTTATGTTATTTATGTAACGATCATTGACGGTTTCAAAGTTCGATTCATGTTAGCTGACCACAAATCATTTTGGGACTCAGGTTTAGATGTTGTTGTTGTTGTGTGTGTGTGTATACATATATATATATATATATATATTTCATCAGTTATCAAGGGGGACGACACATCAAAGAGGGAGAAACAAGGGAGCAGAAATATTTGATAAGACACGGCTTTCAAGAATTGAAGGAGGAGCACAGCAAAAGGATTTTGGTTCGGCCGAACCGACAGAGAAGATAATCACTGATTCCAATTTTAATGTTTAATACATATTATTTCATATCTTATCCAGCCACCATGTCCGGTTAAATTCTTTATTCTAGTTCTTAGGGATGTTTGAACTCGTATCTATATTATTTATATTTTACTCCCATAGTATATTCTTGATTTAATTCCCTTGAATTATCTTTGTGTTATTGAGTAGATCTAATTACGATATAATTTACTTTAATTGTTCTGATCAACTTAATTGAGGTTTTTATATCTATTGCTATATATAGAGTTATAATACGTAATCATTATAATTCTAAATCGCAAGTAGCAACAATTTATTTTTATCAGTTGGGTAGCACAAAATCAAGATCCATTGGGTCAAGCTTGTGAACTCAATATCTTGTCTATTTCCATCTTTTTGGTTCCTAATGCATCTAACGAACAAGATTTGAAGAGCTTGTTTTGAATCCTTCGTCTAGATAGGTTTAATTGAAGAGCTTGTTTTGATTAAATAAACTTTAGAAACGATTGGGGTTAACAAAGCTTGTTGTTGACTTCGGATTAGGAGTTCATTAGGAATTAAGAAAAGATAAAGTGCTGCATTAATTCATAAATTAAATTAAAACGGGTGATAAGGAACTAAGAACCGAATATCAATCAAAAAATCATTTTTCTTATAAAGTTTACTTCCCTTTTTATTTGCTGACTTATTATTTTATTTTTCTTGTTTACTTTAAACCAACCGAAACCCCCCCTTTATTATAACTACTATTATTATTTTTAGCACTATTATTTATTTAGTGTCACTATTTTTACTTCCTAAAAATATTCAACTCTATAAGTTCGATTAATTCAACTATTCCTCGTGGGTTCAACCCTTACTTACCAATACTACTATTTATTATAAGTGAGTCAAGGATTTTTTTTACAAATATCTAATTTTGACGCGTCTCAACAGCGCGGTCAAAATTTTGGCGTCGTTGCCGGGGAGGGGTGCGAAATTAATTTTATTTTCTGAGTTGAATTTTTATTTTTATTATTTTCTGGAAAACAGTAATTTTTTTTAATAAATAGCAGTTTTTTTACAAGGGGATTTTTGACACTGGGCCACCCAGTGTCGATTCAGAATACATAATAATTGTCAGTTGTGCACTAATCTGTCTTGTTTGATGTTGCATGAATACAAGGTCACGTAGGGATAAGAACTTGCAGTATTTTCCAGAAATTACCAAACGAGATCGAGTTTTCAGGCGAAGAACAAAAGAAAGCAGAGAAGCACTCAGACACTTACCGTTTTCTCTCGAAACATCATCCAGCGAATCGAAAAACGAGAGTGAAATCATGGCAGCAAACGCTGAAAAGACATTGAAGCAATTAGCCAACCCGAAGCTATCTCAACAACCACTTTGCATCACAATCCCGGCTATTGACAACAATAATACTGTTGAATTAAAGGCGAGATTGATCCACCTGCTACATGCATTCCATGGTTTATCTGGAGAGAATCCACACAAGCATCTTAAGGAATTCCATGTGGTTTGTTCAAGCATGAAGCCCAATGGCGTCACCGAAGCATAAATCAAGCTTAGAGCCTTTCCATTTTCATTAAAATATTTGGCTAAGGATTGGTTATTCTACTTACCGTCTGCCACTATCACGACATGGAATGAAATGGAGATCTTGTCTTTGCAGAAATATTTTTCGGCCTCTCGGGCAGCCAATCTAAGGAAAGAAATTTGTGGTGCGAGACAAATGACGAGAGAGAGCCTGCATGAAAATTGGGAGAGATTCAAACAATTGGTGGCATGATGCCCCCATAGTGAGCAGCTCCTGATACAATACTTTTATGAAGGACTGACCCCGACGGACCGTAGTACCATAGACGCAACTAGCGGGGGAGATTTGGTTGATAAGACACTAGCAGCAGCAAGGGCCCTCATCTCGAACATGGCCGCCAATTCACAACAATTTGGTTATCGTGATAATTCCGTAAAAATGGTGAATGAGGTACATGACTCATCTATTGAGGATAAGCTGACCGAATTAACCTCCTTTGTCAGAAAACTTGCTGTAAGAAACTCGCAGGTAATACCGTGCCAAATTTGCCAAACTACGGAGCACACCACTGAGCATTACAAGGTACTATTGGATGAAATGGAGGAACGGTATCGAAAATTTTTACGGAAGGAAATATGATCCATCCTCCAAAACATATCATACATGATGGAGAGATCATCCCAATTTCAAGTGGAAATCGCAGCAAAAAGAGCCTCAGCAGAATAAGGGCCAGTTTTACAATCTGTCGTCGGAAAATTCAAGTCCCTCACTCGAAGAGATGATGAAGACCCTCACTTCGAACACGATCCAATTACAGCAGAACATGAATCAATTTCAGCACGACACTCAATCGAGCATCAAAGTCATCGAAAATCAAATAAGCCAACTTGCTACATCGGTGAGTCATTTGGAAAGTCAGAATAGTGGGAAACTACCCTCCCAATCGGAAGTAAATCCTAGGAACGTGAGTGCCATTACTTTGAGAAGTGGTAAGCAGCTGAAGGGACCCCAGAAACCCGATACAAATCTGAATGAGGAAGGCGAGAAACGAAAATCTACTATCCAGATTGACACTGGGTCACCCAGTGTCAAACATACACCCAGTGGTGAACTGTCGGGCATCAAGGTAATAACTTCTAATTCTTCCCCTATTGGCACTGACAGTATACCTTTTCCTTCCAGGATAAAGATGGCTGCAACGGAGAGCAAGGAGAAACAAATTTTGGATGTGTTCCGGAAAGTGGAGATCAGCATTCCACTAATAGAAGCGATTCAACAAATTCCAAAATATGGTAAATTCCTCAAAGACTTGTGCACCAACAAACGAAAGCTAAAAGAAACTGGAAAGGTGCTCCTGGGAGAAAATGTGTCGGCCATTCTCCAAATAAAGTTACCACCTAAACGAGATGATCCAGGTATGTTTGCCATCCTTGTCGAATATGTAATTCTCGAATTGAGCAAAAGCTATGTTAGACTTAGGGGCTTCTATAAATGTCATGCCACAATCTATTTATTCTTCTTTAAATTTGGGACCCTTAAAAGAAATGAGGATAATAATTCAATTAGCTGATCGTAGTCATGTATATCTCGAGGGAGTTATTGAAGATATACTTGTGCAAGTTAATGAGCTTGTTTTTCCATCCGATTTCTATGTTTTAGATATGCAAGGTGACTCGGCAAATTCAACACCCATTTTGTTAGGAAGGTCATTTTTAAACACCGCCGAAACAAAGATAGATGTTAGAAAAGGTTCCCTCACAATGGAATTTGATCGGCAAATCGTACAATTTAATATTGATGAAGCAATGAAATTTCCTGAAGACGCGTGTTCTTTGTTTGCATTAAGTGTGATTGACCCTCTCGTCGAGGAAGTGTTTGTACTTGATTGCAGAAAAAAGCTTGAGGAAGATTCCTTTGGCAACACGGAGGAATCAAGCACACCTACTACCAAGACCGCAGGTCGCAAACACGCTGCGAAACTCATCAACCTCACGGAACATCACAAGAAGACCACTTGAAGTACGTATACTTGGGAAAAAATGAGGCACTACCAGTAATCATTTTGGCCGAGTTAACAACCGCACAAGAAAAGGCCCTCATCGTTGTCCTCTAAAAGTACAAGGAAGCAATTGGTTGGACCATTGCCGACATTCGCGGGATCAGCCCGGCCATATGCATGCATCGGATTTTATTAGTTGAAGACGCCAAGCTTAGCCGAGAAGCCCAACAAAGATTAAACCCACCCATGATGGATGTAGTAAAAAAGGAGGTTCTTAAGCTTCTTGACGTAGGAATGATATATCTAATTTCCAATAGTAAGTGGGTGAGTCACACACAAAGAAGGCGTACTAATTCCGAGCCGTGTTCAAACCGGATGGAGGGTGTGCATTGATTTTCGGAAATTAAATGCAATGACCCGAAAGGACCACTTTCCATTACCTTTCATCGACCAGATGATCGATCGATTAGTGGGACACTCATTTTATTGTTTTCTTGATGGTTTCTCAGGTTACTTTCAAACCGCGATTGCACTCGAGGATCAGGAGAAGACAACCTTCACCTGCCCCTTTGGGACGTTCGCATACCGCTGCATGCCATTCGGACTGTGCAATGCACCGGCTACCTTTCAGAGATGTATGGTAAGTATTTTTTCCGAATACGTAGGGAACATTATAGAAACTTTTATGGACGATTTTAGTGTTTATGGGGATTCTTTTGAGTTTTGCCTTGAAAATATTACGCTCATTCTTCAGCGTTGTGTTGAAATGAATCTTGTATTAAATTGGGAAAAATGTCACTTTATGGTTAAACAAGGCATAGTCTTAGGACATTTGGTATCGTCAAAAGGGATAGAAGTTGATAAATAAAAAATTAATACTATCACTGCATTGCCTTACCCCGTAAGTGTGCGGGAAGTTCGTTCTTTTCTTGGTCATGCAGGATTTTATAGGCGATTTATCAAGGACTTTTCCAAGATTGCCGCACCCTTATGCAAATTACTACAGAAGGAAGTCGATTTTGTTATAAACGAGGAGTGCAAGGCTGCGTTCGACAAATTGAAGCAACTCGTGACCACACCTCCCATAATTCAGCCACCCAACTGGGACTTGCCGTTTGAGATAATGTGCGACACAAGCGATTATGCCGTCAGAGCCGTCCTTGGCCAAAGAGTGAGGAGAGCAGCACATATGATATACTACGCTTCAAGGACCTTGAATCCAACCCAAGCAAACTACTCCACTACGGAAAAAGGAGCTCTTAGCTGTAGTTTTTGCTCTGGAAAAATTTCGTTCATACTTACTTGGGACTATTATTTTTTCTGATCATGCAGCACTGAAATTTTTACTTGCGAAAAAGGAGGCAAAACCGCGACTTATCCGATGGATCCTATTACTTCAAGAATTTGATCTAGAGATAAGGGACAAAAAGGGAGCTGAAAATTTTATTGCAGATCACCTAAGACGAATAGTTCTGGAAGAAGAGAAAGAACCTATGTCAGACAGCTTTCCGGACGAGAAGTTACTCGCTGTGTCACGACACTGGGACAGTCATTTCATACTGGGTTACCCAGTGTCAGATTCCACGGCACCATGGTATGCCGATTTTGTGAATTTCATTGTCTCTAACATATTTCCTATAGGTATGACAAGAGCTAGGAAGGATAAACTCAGGAGCGACGCAAAATATTACGTATGGGACGACCCGTACTTATGGAAACACTGTCCCGATCAAGTGATCTGAAGATGCATCCCGGAGAACGAATTTCAGTCAATCCTAACTTTTTGCCATACGTACGCATGTGGTGGACACTTTGGAGCAAGGAGGACAGCCCACAAGGTTCTTGAAAGTGGATTTTATTGGCCATCAATTTTTAGAGATGCCTTCATCTTTTGTAAGTCTTTCGATAATTGTCAAAGGATGGGTAACATCTCCCGACAAAATCAGATGCCGCAAAATCCAATTTTGATTTGCGAAATTTTTGACGTATGGGGCATTGATTTCATGGGCCCGTTCCCTTCGTCATATGGGAATTTATGTATATTACTCCTCGTGGACTACGTTTCTAAATGGGTGGAGGCAACGGCAACCCGAAATAATGATTCCAAGGTGGTGGCAAACTTCGTGAAATCGAATATCTTTTCAAGGATCGGAATCCCAAAAGCCATAATCAGTGATCGAGGAAGCATTTGAAATCAAACAATTGAAGCACCGCTAAGGAAATATTACGTCATACACAGAGAGTCTACTTCCTACCATCCACAATCCAACGGCAAGCCGCAATATCCAACCGAGAGATCAAATCGATTTTAGAAAAAACCGTTCAACCGAATCGCAAGGATTGGAGTTTGAGACTAGATGATGCGTTATGGGCATACAGGATGGCTTATAAAACACCTATAGGAATGTCACCATACAGGCTAGTTTATGGAAAATTGTGCCACTTACCTGTCGATTTGGAGCATCGAGCGCTCTGGGCAGTTAAAAAGTGCAGCATGAATTTTGATAAAGCCAGCATACACAAGAAACTTCAATTGCAAGAACTTGAAGAAATAAGGAACGACGCATATGAGAATTCCGCAATTTATAAGGAGAAAACCAAATCTTTTCGCGATGCAAAAATCACAAGGAAGGAATTATCGTAGGAAAAAAGGTGCTGTTATACCACTCTAAGCTAAAGTTATTTCCTGTTAAGTTGCGATCTCAATGGGTCGGGCCATTTATCGTCATCCGAGTTTTCCCCACGGAGCTGCGGAAATTCGATCTTTGAAAACCGACAAGGTGTTTAAATTCAACGGAAATCTGCTCAAACCATATTTCGAAGCAACACCTGAATACAACTTGGAAGAAATTGAGCTCGAGGACCCGACTACCACTTAAACATGGAGTTCGTCGGGCCAACGACGTTAAAAAGAGGCGCTTATTGGGAGGGAACCAATTATAGTAGTTAGCTTCAATTTGCAATTTTCTATTTTATTATTTTACATTTAAATTATAGACTTTAAATTTCAGTAAATTTCAGCCAAAATTCTTCCAAAAATTATTCTAATCTCAATCATTTATAAAACTAGCCCTTTTTCTTCAAGTTGATTGGCATTATTTTTTTTTTTTGAATTTTAATCGGCCCAACCCATTTTCTTAAAGTTAATTAGTATAAAATCTTTTTAAGTGGCCCAGTTTTTTTGTTTGGAGTTATTTTTTTTGCCCCTGGCCAGTTTTTTTTAATATCTAAAGATTGCAAATCCCCCAAATTGTTCTTCGAACAGACCTTCCCAATCCCCTCTGCAAGCCGAAAATCTTAGAAAATTTACAAACAAACTCTTCACGATTGCCTTAATCTCTTCAGATCTATTGCCTCTGTCATGTCAGAAAAAAGAGGGAGGAATATTCACCGGACGCTGAAATGGATTACACAAAGTGGAGGGTGGAGGAATAACCCTGGAGCTCCGATGTTTTATGACCTGACAGAGTCGACTGCTCGCCGCCTTCCTCCTCCGCCTTGACCGTCTAAGAGATCTCCCAGACCCCCAAACGGCCGAACCCAACTAGTGGAGGGCTCAAGCAAAAAAAAAGACGGGCATCTCACGGATTAATTGACGAGCCAACCCTACCCGTTTCGCCAACAGGTACTCCGACCACCACTACTCCAAACCCCGCCGCCGAAAGTCTGCCTTCATCTCCGGTCGCTGCAACTGAGTCAGCCCGCCAATCAACCCCGTCGCCAAACCCACGATCGCCAGAGAGAAAACTTACTCGGGTCGGATCTCCAACTCCGGTTCATCCCGCCCCTCAATCTGAAACCGACGCCACCTCGTCTCATCCCTCAATTCACCCGCCGTCAGAACCAGAGCAGGAACCTCGTCCAAATCCAGACGTAACAGTTCCAAGATAGAGAAGGACCACCCTACTTGGGGTGCCGAACCAGTACAACATTAATTTCGGCGCCCTCGGTCAGATAACTCGATATCGAAAGCTTACAGATGTAATACCCGTAATTTTGATTTCCGGTAATTTCTTTTTTTTTTTCGGCGTAAGTCCATTTTGACCTCTCTCCCATGACCGTTTCATCATTCTGAGAATGATTAATTCTACACTTTTCATCATCCGAGTTTATTTCGATGTCGTTTTGTTGAGTTCCGTGCTTTTTAGCGACTTTTCCGCACTTGAGTTCGATTCTTGCGAATCGTATTCGAAACTGCTGTTTTGAGTTTCTCGTAAGTCCGTTTAACTTTGTTAGACGTTTTATGAACTTCGGTTTGGTTATTCGATCACGTATCGTGATTTTCGGACGTTTTGGGCCATTTTCGTAATTTCCCAAAGTTTGGGGTAATTATTTCTGTTGTCGAATTTCGACACCTCGGATGGTCGAAATCGTGTGTTCTCTTAGCGTTTAGATTCGTCTTTGCGAGTACTTCATAACCATATCTTCAATTCATACTCAGGTTCGGGTTTCGGGGTCGTCTGGCCGTCGGAGTGGCCACGACCGAGTCACGGCCGGAGCAGGGCCTGGCCTGGCTGAGTTACGACCGTAAGGTGCCGGTTACGGCCGTACGTGCTCGGTAGACTTGGCGGGACGAATGCCAGTTATGGCCGTAAGGAGTGATCGGGTACGGCCGTACGGGCACTGGGCATCTTCCGGACGAAGGCCGGTTACGGCCGTAATGTGTGCCAGTTACGGCCGTAAGTGTCCGACAGGTGCTGGGCAGATTTTTTTGACGAATGCCGGTTACGGCCATAAGGCATGCCGAGTATGGCCGTATGGGCCGGGTTACGGCCGTAAGGCACTGCCGGTTACGGCCGTAAGTGTCCGGCAGTGACCAGCTATATAGGGCATGGCAGCCCGTTTTTGTTCATTTCCTCACTTTTCTTGCGGCTATCGGACGGGTGCGACAGGGAATCGAGTTCTTGGCCGATTCTAATCATTTCCAAGATGTTTTGGAAGATCCTTGTTGATTATATCAACATCTAATCCGTGTGTTTCGTCGAATCAAGGTATATTTCTTGATTTTCCTTCAAGTTAACTTTTTGGAGAATTTGTTCTTGATTTCGATTCTAGTCCGATTTTGATACATCGGTTGGTGTAGTATGATGTTATTAATCGTGTTCTACGGATTGTATATCCATATATCGAGTTTGTTTAACTCGATTGACGATTCGATTGTTCTTGGGAATTATTGAACATTTAATGTTCGATTAAATTCCCCAATGAGTTCCTTTCGATAGTTTGTTGGGATTTCCGTCGTTTTTGCCTTGATTCTCGTCGTAATCATCTTTTATTGTTCCTTCCGGATGATTATAGGTGCTCTAGGATTTCTGATGTTGAATCCCGTTTGGTGATTGATGATTCGTGTGGTGTTATTCTCGTAGTACTCGTGGTGCTATTGCATTCTTGACATTGTTCGGGGGTTCGGGGCTGTTCGACCGTATTTCATCCGTCGTCTTGTGCGATCGTGGTTTTGAGGCAAGTATCTTGCCCATACATTACGTGTTTTGTGGATATAATGTTTGGTAAGTGTCGATATGTGCTAAATAAATATCTATAACCATTTTTCAAAAGAATCAGTATATTTACCATCATGGTTTTCGTAAAGGTGAACCGTGTGTGTCGGGAATTAATATGCTTAGTTGGATATGTTCGCTAGTGACGAGTATAGGATCACCTTACTTTCGTGTGATGTCATTATGTATGATTATGGCGTCGGTAAACGTCTGATGTAATTCTCTTGTGAAATTATGTGCTTGGAGTCACGTGGTTACGGATGAATATGTGAATTTGTGTGATATTGGTTGTGTCGTCCGGTGCTGTTGAGATCTTGTGCTCCCCTGTGAATTGATATAGTTCTGGGTCGTGAGTACGTGTTGGATAATGTGGCCATTCTAGCAAGGTACCTCGACTATATATATTTTGTGTGTTTGACCTTTGAGAGTTGTGGTTTTGTAATCTGTGAGTTGTTACTCTTCCACCTGGGGATGGCTTGTGGCCTCTGGGGCCGATACTAATGGGTACGTCCACGTAAGTGGACTTGGGTGCGTGTGTTGATGTTCTTTCACCTGGGGATGGTTCGACGGGACCTCTGGGGGCCGATACTAATGGGTACGGACGCGGAAGTGGTTTCCCACCTGGGGACGGTCCGACGGGGCCTCTGGGGGCCGATACTAATGGGTACGTCCACGGGTTACCAAGTGTGGTTTCTGTGTTATTGATGTTGATGTTTTGATGATTAATTGTGATATGTCCGGAGTATCACAACGCTTTGCGCTCGGGGTCAAGATACATTATATATCGAGTCTTGGTGTTTGGCTAGAATGGCATAAGAATAACGTGTTATGTGTAATGTGTCCTTGTAAGTGAATTGCAGTTGATGATCGGGTCATAGGCCCTGTGTTTTGTGACCGAAATGGTCGGGCCGTGGACCCCGTGTTTTGTTAACGGTTTTGTATTTTGGAAAATGAACTTTGGAGCTGTGACCCTAAATGGCTTTCGAGGAATTAAGAACTTTTCAATTTCTAATGTTTTCAAAACTCCCGAGATTTGGAAATGTTTTCAAAGTGCTTACTTGCTTCGTTTCTACTTTCAAGACTTGAACTATTTTTAACTAAATATATCTCGGGAAGTCTTTCGTTGTATTCTCGGAATGTGTTGTGTATGGCTCGTTTTTGCACTTTATACTTGCACTAGTGAAACAGTGGAGTTTTGCTAACCCCCGAGTAATCGAAGGGTGGATATCTGTATTGTGTCCAGGTACATGCAGGTTTTCGGGAGCAAGACACAGGATCGGTATGGGGGATGATGAAAGACCAATGATACTAATCACACGAAGGCCAATTTTGGGTTAAGCTAGTCGAAGTCCATTGTAATGTATTTTCCGTTGTCTTATTGTTCGTTGTTGCAAGTATTTTACCCTTGCGTGGGTATGAGTCTGGATGAGTTTATGTATTTCGATTTGTAAATCAGTGACGAAAGACCAAATCGGTCTATTGGTTCGTTATTTTGATTCATCGGTATGTAATGTAATGTGTTGTTTTCATGTCTAGCCTGGTGGATCCTCACGGAGAGGGTCTGCGGCGTGTAATATTCCCGGTTTGATCTAGGGGTGTTACATTTATGGTATCAGAGCTTAGGTTGAGGAAACCTAGGCTGTCGGGTCGAGTTATGTGTTGTTGAGTCTTGTATTGTCAGATGTTGTCTGACTGAGTCGTGTCGCGACGCGTCGTTTGGAATGTCGGCCGTGATTAGTATCAGGGTGCAGCCATCATCTTCGTGCGACATGTGGATGTAAGTCTCCCTTCTTTGTGTTGTGCCTCATGTGACATGAGCTGCTTGTATGATTATATCGTTGATTGATTGAACCCTTGTGTGGATTTTTATGCCGTGATATGTGAGTATTCGACTCTAATATTTTATTTATATGTGGAGCGGTGTCGCTACTAATGTATTTTCGAACTGTATTTTAACCGCTGCGTGAGTCCTTTCAAATTGACTTTCAGTATTTTGCAAACTGGGTTCTAATTCTTATAACTGGTTCCCTAAATCGAGTTTTGGCATTTTGGCCTCGAATGTTTTATGACGGTTTGATAAAGGATTTTGTGAGTTTTGGGCATTCTGGCCTAATGAATTTTTGAAAACCTTGAGTATCTTAGAAAATTAAATTCCGAGACGTACTTTTAAAACGAATTATTTTCTTGTGGTGTTTTCAAGGTGCATTCTAGTGCCACAATATATTTCAAAAAAAAAATTCAGTTGAGGACCAAAAATATTTTGAGATATTTTCAATTATTTGGAAATGCTTTGCTTAGACCCGAGGGTCGAATATTTCTGAAAGTTTTTCACCAAAGGGAAGGTGTCCTCATTTTTTTTAAACGTAAGGTGGTTTTTCAAAGTCTCGATGACGATGTTTGTACTACTTCTTTTTATATATGATACTCGAGATCAACTAGTGTTTCCAAAAAAAATTTTTTCAAAGGAGGTTTTCATTTTTAAAACCTATCATTCCTGTTTGCGGTCCGGTAATATTTTTATGATGTTCGCACTTTCGTTAGGGTGTTAACCCCCGAGTTATGATTGAATTGGTGGTGTGAACGTTGAGTCGTTCGCCATGCATATGTTTTGTTGACCCTTTGTGGGAGGTGTGATGACGATCTTTAATGTTGTCATTTCGTGGTGGCTTGCGTGTTATCGCCCCTGTGTGAGCTGTTAAAGCTTGGGTTTGTACGTTTGTGTACATGAGTGATTGTTTCATGATTTTTTGTAATTATGTGCTGGTTATTGTTCGGGCCGTTGAGGTCGCCGAACGATACCGTCGTTGCTGTAGTGTTTGTGTGTGTATTACTTTATGATGGTAATTATTGTATATTATATGTGTTGTGATTCTTTGTTGTGCTAAGTTGGCATCTCCGGTTTGTTGTTTTGTGACGTTATATTCCATTGTACCTAGCAGCCATATGTTCGGTATGCCGAGCCGAGGTGTTTCAACCGTGGTGTGCCGGGGGCATGCACGTACCAATTGTCCTTCTTGTCAGTAATGTATTTCAAGTGTGGACCCGAGAGACACAGGATCCAGTGTTGCGAGTTGGGTTCCGAGTCTTTCGGGGCACGAACTTCGGTATAGATATCAGGATCGGCTCTAAGAGGCCCATGGGAAATGTTTCCGTCGACTGCTTTTGTGTTGCTGCCTTGTTTCCATTATTGTGAGTTGCGGGGACGACCTTCTTTTATAAGAGGTCGAATGTAATACCCGTATTATTTTTGGCTCCTGCATTTTTCTCTTTCTCAATTCTATCGACTCGCTCGTGTTCGTTGATATTTTCTGAACCTGTTCTGTATTTCAGTTTCATCGTTCGAACGAGTTGTGATCTTGTTTTGGGTCGATCTAGTTATCGCTGTGACTTTTCCAAGTTCGGTTCGATTCTTGTGAACCTTGTTCGGAAGTAACATCTTTTGGTTCTACTAGTTCTTTTATTCGAAGTGGATCAGATTTTGAACTTCTGTATTTTCGACTCTATTGACTCGTTCATGTTTATTGACATTTCTGAGCTTGTCCTGCCCATTTCTTTTGTTGATCGAACGAGTGGTATTGTTTCGGAATAACTCGTTTGTCGTTATGACTTTTCAATTATTATTCCCTTTCCTGTGGATCTTATGTGAATGCACATCTTGTTGTCTTCACCGGAACATATATTGTCTCGAGTCAAGATGTGAACCTTGGAGTTGTTGTTTGAATTTTATTGTTATTCGTGATTCGAACATGATTGTTCGATTTTTGTTGTCTCGATCGTTGTGGTTCGATCGTTTGATTGTTTGATTTTTTTTTGTTGATCTCGTTTCGTGATCGTTGAACATTCAGACTCCTTCGTAATTCCCTTAAGTTCGGGAAATTTTCTCGTTTTCGATCTTCCAACCCTTGGGGCGGTGGAATTCCGTATTTGTTCAGCGATTGGCTCGCGTTTTGATTGATGTACCGTTGGGTTGGTCAATCATATTGATTTCCGTTCATTGTGTTTCGTGATTGTTCGGATAATCGACTTGATTGTATTATCCATTTGTTGACGCTTGGCACTTGTTGGTTTTATTATGTCTCTATCGGTGGCGTGGTGTTGGTCGTCGTGGAGCGTGTTTCCACGTCGTATGTCTCCTTGCATTTCTTGCAGCGTTTCGCAGTCGGGCGCGAGTTTTCGGTTTTTGTGTATCTCGTCGAGTTTTCCTGGCAGGGGATATTGCTTCTCCCTACTTGTTTTAAGTTTCGGGACGAAACTTCTTTTAAGGAGGGTAGAATGTAATACCCGTAATTTCGATTTCAAGTAATTTCTTTTTTTTCGGCGGAGGTCCGTTTTTACCTATCTCCCATGACCGTTTCGTCATTCTGAGAATGATTAATTCTACACTTTTCGTCATCCGAGTTCATTTCGATGTCGTTTTGTTGAGTTCCGTGCTTTTTAGCGACTATTCCGCACTTGAGTTCAATTCTTGTGAATCGCGTTCGAAACTGCTGTTTCGAGTTTCCCGTAAGTCCGTTTAACTTTGTTAGACGTTTTATGAACTTCGGTTTGGTTATTCGATCACGTATCGTGATTTTCGGACGTTTTGGGCCATTTCGTAATTTCCCAAAGTTTGGGGTAATTACTTTCGTTGTCGAATTTCGACACTTCGGATGGTCGGAATCGTGTGTTCTCTTAGCGCTTAGATTCGTCTTTGCAAGTACTTCGTAACCATATCTTCGATTCATACTCAGGTTCGGGTTTCGGGGTCGTCCGGGCCGTCGGAGTGGCCACGGCCGAGTCACGGCCGGAGCAGGGCCTGGCCTGGCTGAGTTACGGCCGTAAGGTGCCGGTTACGGCCGTATGTGCTCGGCAGACTTGGCGGGACGAATGCCAGTTACGGCCGTAAGGAGTGATCGGGTACGGCCGTACGGGCACTGGGCATCTTCCGGATGAAGGCCGGTTACGGACGAAGGCCGGTTACGGCCGTAATGTGTGCCAGTTACGGCCGTAAGTGTCCGACAGGTGCTGGGCAGATTTTTTTGACGAATGACGGTTACGGCCGTAAGGGCCGAGTTACGGCCGTAAGGCACTGCCGATTACGGCCGTAAGTGTCCGTCAGTGACCGGCTATATAAGGCCTGGCACCCCGTTTTTGTTCATTTCCTCACTTTTCTTGCGGCTATCGGACGGGTGCGACGGGGAATCGAGTTCTTGGCCGATTCTAATCAATTCCAAGATGTTTTGGAAGATCCTTGTTGATTATATCAACATATAACCCGTGTATTTCGTCGAATCAAGGTATATTTCTTGATTTTCCTTCAAGTTGACTTTTTGGAGAATTTATTCTTGATTTCGATTCTAGTCCGATTTTGATACATCGGTTGGTGTAGTATGATGTTATTAATCGTGTTCTACGAATTGTATATCCATATATCGAGTTTGTTTAACTCGATTGACGATTCGAGTGTTCTTGGGAATTATTGAACATTTAGTGTTCGATTAAATGCCCCAATGAGTTCCTTTCGATAGTTTGTTAGGATTTCCGTCGTTTTTGCCTTGATTCTCGTCGTAATCATCTTTTATTGTTCCTTCCGTAGGATTATAGGTGCTCGAGGATTTCCGATGTTGAATCCCGTTTGGTGATTGATGATTCGTGTGGTGTTATTCTCGTAGTACTCGTGGTGCTATTGCATTCTTGACATTGTTCGGGGGTTCGGGGCTGTTCGACCGTATTTCATCCGTCGTCTTGTGCGATCGTGGTTTTGAGGCAAGTATCTTGCCCATACATTACATGTTTTATGGATATAATGGTTGCTAAGTGTCGATATGTGCTAAGTAAATATCTATAACCATTTTTCAAAAGAATCGGTATATTTACCATCATGGTTTTCGTAAAGGTGAACCGTGTGTGTCGGGAATTAATATGCTTAGTTGGATATGTGCGCTAGTGACGAGTATAGGATCACCTTACTTTCGTGTGATGTCATTATGTATGATTATGGCGTCGGTAAACGTACAGTGTAATTCTCTTGTGAAATTATGTGCTTGGAGTCACGTGGTTACGGATGAATATGTGAATTTGTGTGATATTGGTTGTGTCGTCCGGTGCTGTTGAGATCTTGTGCTCCCCTGTGAATTGATATAGTTCTGGGTCGTGAGTACGTGTTGGATAATGTGGCAATTCTAGCAAGGTACCTCGACTATATATATTTTGTGTGTTTGACCTTTGAGAGTTGTGGTTTTGTAATCTGTGAGTTGTTACTCTTCCACCTGGGGATGGCTTGTGGCCTCTGGGGGCCGATACTAATGGGTACGGCCACGGAAGTGGACTTGGGTGCGTGTGTTGATGTTCTTCCACCTGGGGACGGTTCGACGGGACCTATGGGGGCCGATACTAATGGGTACAGCCGCTAGAACTTCGTGGATTCATTGTCTAACAACATGGCTTCGCCTCCTCCGAACCTCTAGAACTTCGTGGATTCATTGTCTAACAACATGGCTTCGCCTCCTCCGAACCTCCATCCGCGGACAGAAAAGAAAGGAAATGAAAAACGAGTGAAAATGAGGCTGCTTTGTCATATATATACTGGGCCGGAACTAGCGTGCGCTAGCCTTCCCGGACTAGATGCGCTATCGGCCAGTATCGACCCAGAACCCTCGGCCAGGGCCCTCACGACCTGGCACTGCCGACCAAACCTGCCGACCGTGACCTGCCCGCCCGGCCCCGATAGCGTGCGCTGCGCGGACGCTAGCGCGCGCTAGCCGACCTGTCCAGTAACCTCTGGACTAAACAACTCATCCAGGTAACGTACACTAGTCAGCCGGCAGCGTGCGCTACACATGCCGATTAGCGCGTGTCACGACCGGCAGTAGCGTGCGCTACCTGCCGATCCTCCCCGAGTCCAGTACTCCAGTAACCCCTCTGCCCAGCCCGATAGCATACGCTAGCCGGTCGGCAGCATGCGTTACACCTGCCGAGCTAGCACGCGCAGCCTTCCGGTCGTAGCGTGCGCTACGCCGGTTCTTGCCGTGCCTGCTCGGCCAGTGCCTAGCACTTCCGACAGTGCCGCACCTGTCCGGCCAGTGCTCAGCCGCCATGACCCGACGACTCGATTTCCGAAAATATACAGAACGAACACGACGAAATGCTCGCGGACAGCATCAATGACCCGAAATGAAAACATAATGAAATAATTAATCATACGCGACCAAGAAAAGAGTCAAGACAACAAATACAGATACGGATACCCATAACTTTGGGTATATTACAAAATGACCCAAAACGCCCGAAATTCACGATACGTGATCGAATAACCAAACCGAAGCTCATAACACGTCTAACAAAGTTAAACGGACTTACGGGAAACTCTAAACAGCAGTTTTGAACAAGATTCGCAAGAATCGAACTCAAGTGCGAAAAAGTCGCTAAGAAGCACGGAACTCAGCAAAACGACACCGAAATGAACTCGGATGTCAAAAAGTGTAGAATTAATCATTCTTAGAATGACGAAACAGTCACAAACAAGTCATCAAAAATGGACTCTAGCCAAAAAAGAAAATTACCGGAAATCGAAATTGTGGATATTACACTATATTTCGCCAATAGAGTTGTAGCAAATGCTATATCTGGTCGTGTACAATTGGAAAGATACATAAGATCCTGAATGCTCTTACATATGATATTTCGAGACCAAGTATTTTTTCATTATCTTCACAAGAGTGAAATGGATGCTTCGCAACATTCAAGATCCTGTTAACCATCGGGGTATTGAGAAGATCTGCTGTAATACGCGGATATTTCTTAAGTATTTCCATATGTACTTGAATCTTCTGATATTTAATCACGTCGTATAATTAACCGAAGTATGATTTTTTTCGTATCCGTATTCCAGTATTCATTATCATATTGTGTGGAATTTGTCAATTCATACATGCATCTACATAATATTACGTACGTTAACAAATGTACATAGCGGACACTAAGAACCATAAATAGCGTACATTATGTTTGAAAAGTAGCGTACGCAAGAGATGGTCAAGGCAGATAAAGTGTGGTTGGCGTGTGGAGCCGGATGGAGATGCTGTCGGATCCCCTGCATGAACCTGGACAACTTTTAGAAAGGCAAGTCAACGAAGTATAGCATATGTTAAAAGTGTAATATCTGTGTATTTCATGTGTGTTATTTTGGACGTATCTTGTTGTATTGTGTTTATTTAGAGACGAGTGTATGGATGATTGATATTGAAATGTTCATGGTTGGTAATCGTTGAGTTTTGTAATTTCGCATTGTGTTTGTTCTGGCCGGACTTCACGAATTTTATGCCGGAAAGTAGCAGTTAGCGCACGCTAGACTGCACTGATAGCGCACGCTACTTTTGTACATTAGTGCACGTTAGGCCTACAGGGCAGTGAGCTTTCTGGACTCTGGAATGAGGCATTAACGCACGTTAATGGCAGACTAGCGTATGCTATTTTGATGTGTTAGCGTACGTTAATAGTGTGATAACGCGCAATATATATATACGCTATGTCGGTAGGACAGTAAGGGCAGAACGTTTCTGGACTGCAGGTGATAGCAGGTAGAGCACGGTATTTTTCCGGAGTTAGCGCGCGCTAGTGTAGATCAATAATGCGCGCTAACATATGGGTAGCGCATGCTGCCGGAGTCAGACAGTAGGTTTTGGACCGCCTTTTATTCAATAGTGCACTGCCTTTCATCCCGTTAGCGCACGCTAAACTTTAGCCGTAGCATGCACTAATTCCTCCCAGTATATATGGGAGGCAGGCTCTAGAACCGTCATTTTCATTCTATCCTTCTTCTTCTACGGCAGCTGAGTGGTATTGAGCATAAGGAAGTGTAGATTTTAGTCGGATTTCATCATCCAACAACCTTTTTGAGTTCCTAACATCAAGTTAACAACATCTCATCAACTTTCACCGTCCGAATCAAGGTAAAATCCGCTCGAACTTTAGTTCTTCATATTTTGGGGCTTTTCCTAAGATCTTCAATTCTAATCCATTTTAGCTCCGATTTGTGTTAGATTATGATGTTGTAATCATAATCCTTCATTTTTCTCCGAAGTTCATGGATTAAATTCCACATTTTCTTCCATAGTTTGAATTCGAACTATATTGTCTTCGTAGTGTTTGATTAAATGTCCCTAAGGGTAAAACTTAGGGTGAATCCTTCCATTTTCATGGTATGGTATTTGATTCAGTATTTTGTTGAACTAGGATCGAATTGTTGAAGGAGTTTGGACCGTACGTCTTTCCGTTCGTTATTCTTATATTGTTTCTAATCAAGACAAGTACTCTGATTGCCTTTATTGTACTTCGTATGAATACGTAAAGATGTGATTTTGTGAAAATGTGATTTGTGCCATGTTTTATTGAGTATGTGCGAGCCGAGTAAAACCAGCGAGGGTCCCCTGGGATCTATTAGACTTCGAGTTCTACGGATCACTCGATTGGGTTGTACACTGGGGAGGGCATGACGAGGACTCTCTGGGGTGTGTATCCCATGTGAGTACAGGGCCAGTACAACTCGGGAGGTTGTTTTGTGATGATGATTATGGTATTGTATTCCGGAATATATGTGATGGCACTGTGATTTTCTATTGTTCGTTCATTTGTTGTACATATTCTGGAATCATTGTACTTGCACCGGCATCTTGCTGACCCCGTTTGGGAGTGGATATACTTGTTGTGTATTCAGGTACAGGTCCAGCGGGAGAGCCATCACAGGGCGGACACGAGTTGGGTGGGCAGCATTGATATAGTGTACTATTTTGAGTTGGTGGTCGTATTGTCATGGTCATGGTCGTGTTTTGGTTTTGTACTCGCGTGGGTACTATCATGTGATGTTATCATGTCGTTGTTGATTGTTAATGATGTTGTTGTATCAACTGTGAACTGTTGTAGCAGTCATGATCCTACGGGACGATGTATTATTTGGTTTTGAAATATATATCATATTTGAGACAGTTTGTTTTTAAGTAAGTGTGGTTTGTTAATTTTTAATGAGTTTTATGTTAGTCTAAGCCTGGTAGGTTCTCCAAAGGGAATCTACGGCGCTGTAATATCTCCGTAAATCACAGGGGTGTTACAGAATATATAATTAGAGCTTAAGTTGATGGATACCTAGACTGTCGATGTTTTTGGGTCTGTTAAAGTGAGTCGATTATTGTCTACGATATTATTGGCGTGCTACCACCTCGTGTTTCCTATGCTGGAAGCCTCTCCGGATGTTGGATGTTCATTTCCCGCAGGAGTAATTATTTTGTCATCGTGTAATCTATTGTTCTAATCATTTCCTTGTTGAACTATTTCTTATTCTTCAGTATGCCGAGAGGTAGAGCTGTCCGTCAGCACGGCCGAGGCCATGGTAGAATAGCGGTATCCGAATCCGAGATGTCCGTTTCAGACTCAGCATCTCATTCTGTGGCTAGATCAGACCCGATTCCTTCGAGAGGTACAGGTGGGAGTGCAGAGGCCGAAGTACCTAATGTTCTTCAATAGGTTATGACGTGCACCAACTAGCTCAAGTGGTGCATACCATTAACACTAGTAGGACTGTTTAGGATCGATGGCTTCAAGAAGTCATGAAAATTAATCCTCCTAGATTTGATGATTCAGGCGATGCTAACAACTGGGATCATTGGTTGGTTGAGCTAGAAAAGATATTTGATGGTATTGGCTGCCCTGAGGCCAAGAAGGTCCAGATTGCTCAGTATTTAACTACTGATGATGCGTCTGACAGGTGGTGGTCTGTTAGGCTCAAGGAGTGTGATGTCACTTGGGAGGAATTTAAAGAGTTAGTGGAGGCACAGTATTGTCCCGCACCAGTACAATTAACCAGAGTTAGTGAGTTCTTTAGGGCTCAACCCGAAGATGTTCCTATTGAGGAAGCAATCAAGAAGTACAACGGGCAGTTAATATATGTTCAGGACCGAGTCAGGGATGAAGTGGATAAAGTACTTCATTTTGATGCAAGAATGAAACCTAAGGTCCGAAAGTACATAGCGGGTCTTGGGTGTACTACTTTGAGAGGATACCAAGACAGAGCGCTCGCTTATGAGATGGTTATAGTTCTGGTTCCTATGGTTTCGAGCTCGAAAAAACCGAAATTTTCTGGTAGTTTCCGAGGCACCGGATCGCGTAGGCCTCAATCTTCTGTGCAGTCTTCTATTGGTTCCCCTCAACCCAGTGGAGGAGCGTCGAAAGTTTGTTTTAATTGTGGAGTTCCTGGTCATGTCAATTCTTATTGTTCATCATGCCCTGTTACTTGTTTTACGTGTGGAAAGCAGGTACATCGGGCGTCGTATTGTGAGAAAGCGAGTAGAATCCTTGCCAAGCAATCCCCTACTCCAGCGGGCATAGTCACGGGTCAGCCAACTCCAAGTGTCGGACGCAGCAGCGGCAGAGGCAAAACTAAGCATAAGGATACACCTAGCACTGGATCAGCTCCACCCCTATTGTATGAGATGAGGCTAGCTGATGATGTAGGGGCTGCAACTACGTCAGGTATGGTTTATATTTGTATGCACCCGGTAGATGTATTATTTGATTTTGGAGCTACTCATTCCTTTATATCATTGTCTTGTGTGAATCGTTTGGGTCTTATTGGTCTCTGTGCATGTGAACCTTTTATTGTTGGACTGCCTAGTGGGGAAAGGATAGTTGGGGATCGAGAGATTGTCAATTGTCCTGTAACCATTGGCGGTAGAGATTGGCGATCTGATTTGATAGTGATTGATATGAAGGGAGAAAATTTAATTCTCGGTGATAACTGGTTAGATCATCAT
Source organism: Orobanche coerulescens (assembly GCA_033398695.1). NCBI lineage: Eukaryota > Viridiplantae > Streptophyta > Magnoliopsida > Lamiales > Orobanchaceae > Orobanche > Orobanche coerulescens. The sequence goes on from CM065804.1 coordinate 28,798,461, forward strand.
GGGGCAGTGGTGGATTATCGTCGAAAGATAATTTCGGTCATTGATCAGGATGGTACTAAATATGTTTTTGAAGGGCAGAAACTCGGTACTTCTAGGAAGATTATCCGATCCATGAAGGCTATGAAATTGTTAAACCAAGATTGTAAGGGTTATTGGTGTTACGCAATAAAGACAAGCTGGAGGAGTGCAGTTATCTTCTATCCCAGTTGTGAATGAATTCCCAGATATATTTCTGGATAATTTGCCGGGATTGCCGCCACATCGTGATGTGGAGTTCGTTATCGAACTAGAACCTAGTGCGGCACCAGTATCTAAAGCACCGTACTGAATGCCCCCCTCAAAAATGCAAGAGTTGAAGAAACAATTGAGTGAGTTATTGAACAAAGGTTATATTCGCCCAAATGTTTCTCCTTGGGGAGCGCCGGTGTTATTCGTTTGGAAGAAAGATAGATCTTTATGGTTGTGTATTGATTATTGTGAGTTGAATAAACTCACTATCAAGAACAAACATCTTTTGCCAAGAATTGATGATCTATTTGATCAATTACAAGGGGCTATGGTTTTCTCCAAGATTGACTTGAGATCGGGATAATATCAGCTGCAAATTCGGGATTCGGATATTCCGAAAATGGCATTTCGAACGAGATATAGGCATTACGCATTTGTAGTTATGTCTTTCGGTTTGACGAATGCTCCGGCGGCATTTATGCAACTTATGAACAAAACATTTATCGAATATCTCGATAAATTTGTGGTGGTGTTTATTGATGATATCTTAATCTATTCCAAGAGGGAGACGGAGCATGCCGAACACTTGAGAAATATGTTAGGTATTTTGAGGGCTGATAAGCTTTATGCTAAGTTTTCTAAGTGCGAGTTCTGGCTGAAAGAAGATGCTTTTCTTGGTCACATTATATCAGCTGATGGTGTTCGTGTAGATCCTCAGAAGGTTGAAGCGGTCTTAGCTTGGGAACCCCCGAGGAATGTTAAAGAAGTTTGGAGTTTCCTGGGATTAGCTGGTTATTATCGTCGATTTGTCGAGGGATTATTGAAAATTTCTCGACCGCTCACTCAATTATTACAGAAAACTCAGAAGTTTGAATGGAGTGACGAGTGTCAGAAGAGTTTTGATGAGTTGAAGAAGAGGCTGACTACATCACCGATTTTATATCACAGGGAACAGAGGGATTTGTTATTTATAGTGATACTTATAAACAAGGATTGGGATGTGTTTTGATGCAAAATGAGAGAGTTGTAGCTTATGCATCTCGTCAATTAAATCCATACGAGATGAATTATCCTACCCATGATCTTGATTTAGCTATTGTGGTATTTGCGTTAAAGTTCTGGAGACATTACCTATATGGTTCTTCATGTCGAGTGTATATAGACCATAAGAGTTTGAAATATATTTTTACTCAGAAGGAGCTTAATATGCGCCAGCGATGATGGTTGGAATTGATTAAAGATTATGATCTTGACATTCTTTACCATCCAGGTAAAGTGAATGTCATTGCCGATGCTTTGAGCCGCAAGTCAGTCGTGTTACAAATATTGGAATTACTTACCATCCAACCGAAGCTCAGACGAGAGTTATTTGATTTGGAGATTGAAATTTGGCCTCAAGTAACTCAAGGCCAATTACGTCTCCTTGAGGTCACATCCTCCGTGATTGAGGACATTAAGTCCAAACAGTTAGATGATCCTCTGTTCATCCAGCTTCGAGAAGATGTTGTTAAAGGAAAGGCACCTGTATTCATGATACACGAAGATGGTGTTCTTCGATTTCAAGGTAGGATTTGTGTACCGAATCAGGATGATCTTAAATAAGTGATTTTGAATGAAGCACATTCTACTCTGTACTCGATTCATCCCGGTACGAGTAAAATGTATAAAGACTTGAAGAAGAATTTTTGGTGTCCGAACATGAAGAAAGAGGTAACGGAGTTCATGTCGAAATGTTTAACTTGTCAGCAAGTTAAAGCTGAGCATCAAAGACCTGCAGGGCAGTTGTAACCGTTACCAATTCCGGAATGGAAGTGGGAAGATATCACGATGGATTTTAGTGTGGGAATGCCAAGGACGCGAACTAGGATGAATATGATTTGGGTAATCGTTGATCGGCTAACCTAATCAGCACATTTTCTAGGTATAGAGATACTTGGGGGCTGGAGAAGTTGGCTCGTTTATTGCTGAGATTGTGAGACTCCATGGTACCCCAAAGAGTATTGTTTCGGATCGCGATGGTCGTTTTGTGTCACACTTATGGCAAGTAGTACATCTAGCACTCGGTATTGAACTGAATTTCAGCACCGCTTATCATCCTCATATGGATGGACAGTCGGAGAGAACCATCCAGACATTGGAGGACTTGCTGAGATCTTGTGCATTAGATTGGAAAGAAGATTGGGAGATTCAATTACCATTGATCGAATTTGCATATAATAATTGTTGGCATAGTTCGATTGGAATGGCTCCATTTGAAGCATTATATGGCAGATGGTGTAGATCGCCAATTTGTTGGGACGAATCGTACGAATTTCTTGGAGTAGAACCGGACTTGATGACTCAAACATGGGAGAAGGTTGCTGTTATTCGACAAAGGTTGTTGACCGCCCAGAGTCGAAAAAAGTCATATGCCGACGTTCGACGTCGACCTTTAGAATTTCAAGCAGGAGATCACATGTTGTTGAAGGTATCGCCGACTCGTGGAGTCTTACGGTTTGGTAAGAAAGGGAAGCTTAGTCCTCGTTATATTGGTCCTTTCAAGATCCTGGACAAAGTAGGTGATGTGGCTTAACGATTTGCATTACCTCCGACGCTTAGTCATGTTCATGCCAATATTGGACTTGCGACGGTACCACACATGTTATCAAAGGTCGAGAACACTTCAGTACGAAAGGGTCTCTCAGCCTTCTTGCATCTGAAGTCTCCTGTAACTCTCAGGAGATGTACTATTAGTGTTATGTTCTCCAAGAGGATATATCACAACTTTCGGTCGTGAACATCCCAGTGGTGAATGAATTTCGTGACGTCTTTCCCGATGAACTACTAGGGCTGCCGCCGCACCGAGAAGTTGATCTCTCCATTAAACTTGAGCCGGGAATGAGACCTATTTCCAAAGCTCCTTACAGGATGGCACCGACCGAGATGAAAGAATTGAAGATACACCTCGATAATCCACCAGACAACCTCGCCATGGGGCGCGCCGGTACTATTTGTTAAAAGGACAACTCTCTACGCTTGTGCATTGACTACAGAGAACTAAACAAGGTTACTATCAAGAATCGTTATCCGCTTCCGAGGATCGATGATCTCCTAGATCAATTACAGGGGGCAGTTGTGTTTTCAAAGATCGATCTACGGTCCGGATATCACCAATTGAGGATTTGGGAGGAAGATATACCCAAGACTGCATTTCGATCGAGGTCTGGACATTACGAGTATATCGTGGTATCGTTCGGTTTGACCAATGCACCAACCATTTTCATGGACTTTATGAACAAAGTTTTCATCGATTTCCTCGATATGTGCATCTTGGTTTTTATTGACGACATCCTAATTTATTCTCGAAGCCGAGAGGAACACGAAGAACATTTGAGGCAGGTACTGAGCGTGTTGAGGCAACACCTACTTTATGCAAAACTTTCCAAGTGCGAATTCTGGATGCCGGAAGTAATTTTCCTCGGACATGTTGTCTCGGCAGAGGGCGCTAATGTCGATCCACAAAAGATGGAAACGATAATGAGTTGGGAACCACCAAAGAATGTCAAGTAGGTAAGGAGTTTTCTAGGATTGGTGGGTTATTATCGAAGATTTGTCGAGGCTTTTTCCTGTATCGCTAGACCACTAACGAACCTACTGAGGAAAAGTACCAAGTTTGTATGGACTACGGACTATCAGAAGAGCTTTGAAGAGCTCAAGAGGAGGCTGACTACTACTCCAGTGTTAGTGCTATCGCATGGAACGGAGGGATTCATTATATATATAGATGCATCTAAGCATGGACTGGGATGTGTTTTCATGCAGAACGACAGAGTTATTGCATACGCATCCCTACAGCTGAAGCCGTATGAAACAAATTACCAAACACATGACTTAGAGCTATCCGCAGTGGTACACGCCCTCAAGATTTGGAGGCACTATCTTTACGGAGTTACTTGCAAGATTTTCATGGACCATAAGAGCTTGAAATATATCTTCACCCAGAGGGAATTAAACATGAGACAGAGGCACTGGTTGGAACTAATCAAAGACTACGATGTGGAAATCTCATACCACCCCGGGAAGGCTAATGTCGTAGCTAATGCTCTTAGTCGGAAAACTACACAAGAAGTAATGTTATCCAACATAACAATTCAACCCGAATTGCAGCAAGACATCAGGAGAAACAGTACTGAAGTATGGGTATAACGCAGGCAAGGACAACTTTGCTCAATCAATATACACCGTCCTTGCTAGACGAAATACGTTTAGCACAGATGGAGGATCCCGAACTACGTGCGATCGGTGCAAGGATCAAGGGAGGAGATGTTTCCGACTATAAGATCTAGGGGGACTTGGTAAGGTTCAAGAATAAGATCTGCATTCGCCGAATCATGAGCTGAAGCAAACTATACTGGGAGAAGCACACTCCACCCCCTACTCCATTCATCCAGGAGCAAGAAAAATGTACAAAGATATGCGAAAGAGTTTTTGATGGAAGACTATGAACCGGGAAGTGGCTAGATTCGTCTCCCGATGTATGACGTGCCAACAAGTAAAAATTGAACACCACAGACCAGCCGAAATCATGCAATCCCTACCCATTTCGGAGTGGAAACGGGAAAGCATATCAATGGATTTTGTTACCATGTTACCAACAGCGGTGGGAGGAAGGGACACCATCTGGGTTATCATTGATCGGCTAACAAAATCGGCACATTTTATTCCAATTCAAGAAGCAACCGGAATAGAACCGTTAGCCATTATTTTCATCAGGGAGATCGTGAGGCTGCACGGCGTTCCCTTGTCCATCATATCGGATAGGGACACCAGATACATGTCCCGTTTTTGGAAAGCCATTCATAAGGCTGTGGGGACCTAGTTACATTTTAGCACAACCTATCACCCTCAGAAGGAAGGACAGACCGAGCGCATGATACAAACCTTAGAAGATATATTGAGGGCATATGTGCTCAATTGGGGTAAAGATTGGGCTAGGCATATGGGGTTGGTGGAGTTCTCATACAAGAACAGCTGGCATGCGAGCATAGGCATGGCACCATTTGAGGCCTGGTATGGACGTAGATGCAAGTCTCCATTATGCTGGGATGATGCTTCTAACACCGTGGTTACCGAGTTAGATATGAACCAGGAATCCATTAAGAAGATCTCTGCTGTTCGAAAACACATGCTAGCAGCGTAGAGCCAGCAGAAATCATATGACGAAAATCGGAAGCGACCGTTGGAATTTGCAGTCGGGGATCACATTTGGGTCAAAGTATCACCTATGCGAGGTATCCGATGTTTCGGTCAGAAGGGCAAGTTAAGCCCAAGGTTCATAGGCCCGTTTGAGATATTGGACCGGGTAGGAAAGCTTGCGTATCAATTAGCCCTGCCGGTGTATCTGGATGGAGTGCATAACGTCTTTCACGTTTCTCAGTTAAGGAAGTATGTCTATGATCCGAGTCACAAACTTAATTTTGAAGAAGTGGGAATTTCCGACGACGCTACCTTTAGAGAGGTGTCGATCGCTATCTTTGATCGGCGTATGAAAACGTTTCGAAATAAAGCCATACCTCTTGTAAAGGTTTAGTGGTCGCACCACGGCATGGAGGAAGCAACTTGGGAGATCGAGTCGAGCATGAAGGAGAGTTATCCCGAGTTATTTTCTTAGTTTCGGGATGAAACTATTTTAAGGGGGATGGTATGTAATACCACCGGTATTTCATGCTTAATTACCTTGTGCTATGTGATTTCTTATAATGGGATGTTGCCTTTTTTTATATTATGTAATTTCATTTAAAATGCTATTACGATACAATTGTGTGATTTGAATAGAACGTAGGTGATGTACCTTGACGCCGTTGGACAATCGTCGGTGTGAATATGACGGTGGCCAACGTCTTGTTCCCCGATGAATTGTTGACGAGTGAAAAGGTGGTCGCCCCAAGATGGTTAAAATGTGATATATGACTAAGGCGCTGAATGGCTAATGTACGCTATAAGATATGCATAACGTAAGCTACTTTCGTAGCATTACGTACGTTAACATCACTTGGTTACGTACGTAAGGGTTGAGTTGGTCTTCCAACCAGAATCTTTCTTTTGACGTGGATTGGGGCCTTACGTACGTTACGACCCCTTACGTACGTAATAGATGGGGGCATTCCAGGCAGTAGCCTCTGGACGACCTTTACGCACTTTAACTGGAATACATTACGTACGTAATGCGTTTTATGTATGTAAAGCCTGGAGCTATAATGTACGTTAACACGATCGAGTGTTATAAAATAACACTTCCTCCCTCATTTCCCCTCAACTAAAAACCTGAAGTGGAGCGTCCCTGAAGCCTTTCCCAGCCCTTTACACGATTCTTGATCTCCGAAACACTTGAATTAACATAAAGGAGGGGATTCCTCAAGCTCCAAAGAAGATTATCTAGGTCAATCGATCCACTCTTCGTTCCTCCTCATGGTTCTTCGTTGGATTGTATTGATTCCTCTTTATTCTTCCTCTATTAAGGTAAGACTACCAAACCTTGAGGCTATCTCTTCAATGTTGTCATTATGCCTATTAGATTATGGGTATTCGGGTAGTTTGCTAACTCTCGTAGACAATCTAATCAGACGAACTTGTATTAATCGAAACTATCATGCTCGTATATTTCGTATTCATGCATCTCGTTATATGAATGATATGCGAAAATCCCCATCTCAATCAACCTTGGAAATGTAAAAACTTGACGAATCAATCGTAGGAGAAATTGCGTATGAATCCGTCACCGTATGTTAAACTAATTGTAACCCATTTTTGCCATATGATTATGAACGTTAAATTAACTAGGAAGAATCAACTCAGTAGTGTTACCATCATTAAGAATCGAACACTTGGAATAACGAATAGAATTAGTAGTTATGGAATTCAATTACGCTATAGTCGATTGCTGTCAACCGGAATAATAGTAGGGATAATCTTGTTGAATAAATTGTTGTAACAATCGTTAATCATAAAAATTGAACAACATGATAAAACGTATTGCTTGTGAACTTAGAAACACGGTACTAGCTTTGGTGAAATCGAACGAAGTTAAGAGTCCGGCTAGGAAAGGGAAGGGGAAACTAGTTATTCGTCATTATCCGTACGAGATGTTAATCGGGGATTATGTGAATAGGTTAAACTCGATTGGTCGTGGAAGCCCAAGATACCGTAAGACACTTACCATCGGATTTAAGGCAAGTAAAGTCTTGCTCGAGAATTGTTAATCTTATCGCAATGTTCGTAATACATGAATGTGCCATTGTGTGATGAATGCCAACGATTGTATTTATCTAGAAAATGTGTTATAAATGGGTCGATGTGTTGGGGATAAAACCTGAATGGTACCCATGAGGAAATGTGTTGAGGGATAAGACCTTAAAAGGGCACCCACGTTCCGAGGTACTCCTGTGTGGATACTTCCGTGACGCTTGGTTGCGACCTTGGGGTTTATGTGTTAAAAAGAGAAATACAATGTCGGCCATACTACGAATTATCTTCTATCTGTTATGTGTCACAGTGTTGATAAATTGTGTATTTCGTTGCAAATTATTGTTATTAATATTCATTTTATGACCCCGATTTGTCTGGCATTATTCGTCGTGCCAGGTAAATTTGTTGAATATGTGCAGGACATTCTCGAGGGGTCCGGTCAAGCTTGAACGGTGTTGGGATAAAGACTTGTCGCCGCATGATTTAATTTTAATTTTCGAAACTTCCGTTTATGTAATAATCGTGCCTTGAACTATGTTCTTTCAAAACATTCCGTCTTATGTTATGTAACGCGGACTCAACGTTTTATAATAATTTCGTTAAAATATCTATTGCCCAAATTAGCCTTGTGGGTCCCGCTCGAGATTCACGGCACTGTAATACCTCGGGAAATTTTGGGGGCGTTACAGTTCTTATCAGGATTGGTATCTGGTTGTGCGACGGACGGGATTTGGCACTGGTGGATTATTCCACACTTGGTATTGATTGAATACAGTACAGATGGTTGAAGTTGAGTTCATTTCGAAATTTGAGAATGCAAAATGTAGATTATGGTAAGGATTGATTTGATATGGATTGCTATGAGTTGCTGAGGTTATGAAGGTAAAATTATGTTGGTAGTATTCTTAGTTTGTAATTACATTGGTATGTAATTATTTATGATGTGATCGTTATCATTGTTGAGTATTGTGGTTGACCCCATCGTGGGATTTATTTTTAGGTACTCGAAGGCCGAGCTAGTAGCGGTCATGAAGGGATGAGCTTCCCGGGTGATACTGGTTATGGCATATATTTTTGGGAACCGAGTAATTACTGTTCGTTATATTCCACTACAAATGTATTTTTAACTATGTCTATGTCCGCAGCATGTGCATTTTAAAATGGCTTTCCGGTAGTTTACCAACTCGTATATAACTTTAAAATGGCCTTTTTGGGTATTTCATAAATTTGGTTTAATTCGTGAAACCTTTTTCCTTAAACAATCTTATCGGTACGTGTAAGCGGTGACTTAACGTATATTTTGAAGCTGTCGAGTTTTGGCATTTTGGCCTTGAATACCAAATGGTATTTTATGACGGTATTTGAGAACTATATTTTGGAAAACATTTAATTATTCGTAAAATATAACCGTCTTTGCCTTTTGGTCGTGTTTGAAAAGATTGTGAAAATGATTTTTAGCTTTGTGGGTTCCGGCGCGGGGCCCACAGCACTCTAATATCCCCGGATAGTTTTGGGGATGTTATAGAAGATGGTATCGGAGCTTGGGTTTCGTAAAACCCGGGCATGTGTGTTATGTGGCTCTACAGGTGCGGTAGTAGCGTGACTTTTGAAAACAATTTTTCTGATTTTGAATTAAACCGATTTTTGGAAGTTCCAAAATTAAATATTTTCAAAATTGCTATATTTGCGATGTTGGTGTTAGGAATACTTGTTAGATTTTGATGATGTTATCATTATACTTGTTTATTCAAATGTATGTTTATTACTTGGCAAAATGTAAGGAAGAACCAAATGAGTATCTTCCATAAACCAAACCGTGTTAAGTTAGATATTTGGCAAAATGTAAAGAAGAACCAAATGAGTATCTTCTATAGGCCATTTCAGTTAGGCTTAAAATCAGCTAAGTACAAAGTACAGTTAAGTACATCAGAGAAGTTTCGGTCAGACAAGTATCATCAGAGAGGTCCTGACCAAACACTGCAGAAAGCCGAGTCACAGTCAAGTGAAAATCAGAGAAGTTCTGGTCAACAAATTTTATCAGAGAAGTTTGACCAGACTGCAGTCAAGTGATCAGACGGAGCCCAAGTCATCTGAAGATTGACCATCAGATCAGTCAAGTTCATCAGGCCAGAAGACTTCAGAGAAGTCATCAGATCAGAGAAGTCTCAGCAGGACATTAGAGAAGTTGTCATCAGAGTAGTCCGGCGACAGAGAAGTTTGACTGCATATCAGACAGATTGACTAATAAAGATCAGATAAGTCATCAGCCAAGTAAGCCTGTCCACGCCAGCATGCAATAGTCAATAATTATGAAAGTCACATGCGGGTGATAAGGGACAAATTGGAGAGATTCCCGGAAGGATTTGAATTAAATAAGTCATCCAGACCCACCTTTGAAGACTTTAATCATATTAAATTCAAAAGATTCGGCGCCATCACATGGATGTCTTCATAACGGCCGGAAATGGATTAATATAAGGGAATCCAGCCTTGCAACGTTCAAAAATAAAAACAAAGAAGTCTGTTTCTCTAACGGATGGATTTGTTACAGATTTGCAACGGCTATGTAGGAAGCTCAAAAGATCTACATCTATAAATATCTGAAGATTTGAAGTTGAGCATAACGGTGCGAACTATACTTTCAAGCGATCAAAGCAATCAAAGCAATCACAAATCTGTAGCATCGTGAAGAGCAGTATTCTCAGTTATATACGAAGAAAGATCTTAGTTGGAGAAGACAAAACACTCTTGTCTTAAAACCTGAGTAAGGGGTACTTCACTGGTTGAAGTTTCGCGACTGATAGGCATCCAAGGATTCGAAGATCGAGTGGTGCTAGGCAGTCAGAAAGGAATTGCAACAACAGGATTTCCACTGGTTGGAAGTTGTTGTAGCTAAGTTGTAGAATCACTGTAATATTTATCACTGGTTGAAAATTATAGTGGATTCATCTCCAACTGGTTTGGGGAAATTGGATTAGTAGAGGATTACCCCACCTCTGAGACCACTATAAATTGCCTGCGTACTTTACTGTTTTAGCATCATACTTAATTGCTGCATTCATACTTAACTGTTCCATTAGCTATTTGCTTTCGTCATCAGCTGACTTCTGTATACCTTTCTACAGACGACTTCAATTCATCTATACATATCAGCTGAGAAACTCATCCTCTGTGGAAAAGAGTTTCAATAAGTCTATTCACCCCCTAGACTAATTCCTGGACGACTTGTGACCTACAAGCGGTATTAGAGAGGTTGGTACATTTATTTCCTGAACCAGATCCATATAGCTTGCATATATTTATATCTCTCATTTATAATGGAACACATGCATTCTAGACTACTCGTGTTTCCAGTTGACGAGTATGATCTTTGGAAGATAAGGATGCAGGCACACTTATCTTCTATCCATGAAGACATGTGGTGCATTATCGAAGATGGTCCTTTCATCTTTGAGAAGGACAACACACCTAAGGAGACTGCAGTCGGGAAGCCAGAGAAGATCCCCAAGAAGAGGACGGAGCTGACCACTAAAGAAAGAAAGCTGGCCAACCTTGACAACTGGGCCAGAGATGTGTTATATCAAACTCTTGACAAATCAACCATGGTAAAGATCAAGAATTGCCAGAATGCCAAGGAGATTTGGGATACCCTTGCCGTGATGTGTGAAGGTACAGAGCTGATAAAAGAAAACAAGTTGTCAATCGCCACTCATAAGTTTGACAACTTCAAGATGAAGACTGGAGAATCAATAGACCAAGTGGACACAAGGTTCATAGAAATCATCAACGAAATAAACTCCCTTGGAAAAACTTATGGCAACAGGGAGATGGCCTTGAATGTGTTAAGATCACTTAGCCCCGAATGGAGCATGAAGGCGATGGCCATGAGGGAATCCAAATACCTCAATAAAATAAAGATTCAAGAACTATTCTCTGACCTGAAGGCTTATGAATTCGAACTCCCAAGTTCATCATCAAACGAGCCTGTAGAGAAGGGAATAGCATTTGCAGCCGAGTCCCCCGCCAAGAACCTGTCTGATGTCAAACCTCCAAACCCACTCGATTTCGAGGAAGAGATGGCATTTATAATGCAAAGATTCAGCAACTTTCGAAAGAATTACTCCAAATATAAGAATAATTATAAGGAGAATCCAAGGAGAAATAAAAAATCCGGAAGCTGGAAGGTGGAATGCTATAACTATCATAAGACAGGACATATTCAAATCGACTGTCCTGATCTTAAGAAGGACGAGAGCAAGAATGAGGTGAGTGGAAAAGAAGACCGAAGGAAAGCCCTCATTGGAGAAGACTAAGAGAAAATGGAATCAAGCAGTGGATTCTTCTCTAATGATGATGAGGAAATGACTGTCTGATGGCCAACCTAGCTGATGAAGAGGTAACATCAAAACCCTCTAATTCAAATAATAGTTCACACATGTCACAAGATATGGACTTGCACGAATCTATAAATCAGCTTCTCAAAAATGAAAATAGGCAGCTGAAAAATGATTTTGAAAAACTTAGCCTAGAGTTGAATAAAACCAAATCTGAACTTGAAAAACAGGCTGCAGACAACTTTATAAACCAGCCTGACATCACTACAACTGAGATAAAATGATTAACTGTTTTGAATAGTGAAAAACCAGCTGCACTTGCTCATGTCAAAGCTGAGTTTACTAAACTAACTCAGCTAAGTAAAACTCAGGCGAAAGAAATAACCTCCCTGAAGGCATCTCTAACTTTGGACGAATTGTGTATGAACAAAAGGCCACTATATTCCATATAAGGCCTTATATATGACCCGAACACTCCCTCTATTTCTCAAAACACTTTCCTCAAGGAAGAAACACTTGTCCCGCCTGCTGAGCCTAATTACAAACCAGTGTTTCAAAACAGGCAGCAGCCAAGTCACAGGTCTAGGCTGCAGCCAAGGTATACAAGGCAGCCACCTAGACATGAGACTAGGCAATGGCCAAAGCAGAAGCAGCAGCCCAGACAACATGCCTATTATTATCAAAGACTCATCAAAACAGATTTCAAAATGGGAGGGGCAAATGGAAACCTCAAGGTTATCCAAATTTTCAAAATGAACAGATGTAGAGACCCCAAAGATTTTATGAATGGTCTCAGCCAAGATTTAGAAATGGCCCACATCAATTTTATGAGGCATATCCAGTACACAATCCTAACAGAGGATACAGGCCCAGACAACACACACCTTTTAGGGGCAATAACAACAACTTCCATAATCCCAGTAGAAATCACTTCTCCAGGAAACCAACTAACCCCCGAGAACCCACGCAGATTTGGGTACCTAAATCTCTGCTTGTTTGATTGTAGGAAAGGTGGAAGGACTACTACCACATCTCCACAAATTCAAATATTGGAGGTGAATAATGGTTTGTAGATTCTGGATGCTCAAGGTACATGACCGGGAACAAAAAGATGCTGTCAAATTACATCAAAGAAAGAGGCCCACACGTAACCTTTGGAGATAGCTCTAGAGGTCAGACTAAAGGGTTTGGAGAGCTGCACAGAGGAAACATCACTATATCAAAAGTCCACTATGTCAAAGGGCTCAAGTATAACCTTTTGAGCATAAGTCAGTTTTGTGATGAGAAGAATCTAGTAGTATTCACCATTTGGAAATGTATGGTGATAGATATTCTATCTGGAGAAGTGAAGCTACAAGGATTCAGAAAGAGAGATGTCTATTTGATAGATTGGAAAACAGGAACTCCCAACACCTGCTTTCTATCTAAGACAATAGCAGAAAATGGATGGCTGTGGCACAAGAGACTATGTCACCTAAACTTCAAAGCCATCAACAAGATTAGTTCTCAGAAGCTGGTCAGAGGACTTCGAGAAGAAGTTTTCAGAAAGGAAGCTCTCTGTGATGCATGACTACTCAAGGTACACATGGATTGTCTTTCTATATAAGATGAGTGAAACCTTGACAAAGCTGCCTGAGCTGTTGAGAAGGATCCAGAATGAGAAATCGCTCTCAATCATCAAGATCAGATCAGATAGAGGAGGAGAATTTCTCAACAGAGCCATCACTGAGTATAGTGATAAGAATGGGACCCAGCATGATCTCTCTGCATCCAATACGCCACAGCAGAATGGTGTTGCCGAAAGAAGAAACGGAACCTTGAAAAAGCAAACCGAGTCCATGTTTGCGTATGCACTGCCAAGAGGTTCAGGCTGAAGTCGCCGACACAAAGATGCCACACTCAAAACAGGAGTATGATAGTAGGGAGACATGGCAAAACTCCCTATGAGGTTTGGAATGGCAGAACACCAACAGTTGCTTATTTTCATATTTTTGGTTGTAAGTGTTTCATCCACAACAATGGTAAAACCCAACTAAATTCCTTTGATATTAAAACTGATGATGGTCTCTTTATGGGATATTCACAAAGAATCAAGGCATATAGAGTTTTTAACAAAAGAACCTTAGTTGTGGAGGAAACACCTCATGTGGTATTTGATGAATCTACTGCTGAGTACAGGAAACAGGTGGAACTGATTGAGTATAAGCTCAAATCCGCCACCCTGGAAGAAGTCATTGTTCATGATACAAGAATGATGGAGTCATCTGCAGATCAGCCCGAAGACCAAATTGCAGATCAGATAGCACCTCAAAACCTACCTGATCCAGATGTAGCTGATGAAGACCCATCTGTAGCTGATAAAGATTCATCTGCAGACCAGACCATATCCCCATATGCAGATGACAAGGTGGTAGCTGACCCAGTTGCAGACCAAGGAAGCCAGAACCAAGCTGAAGCAGAAAAAGGACTCCACCAGAGCATTTCTACAGGGGGAACAGACCCTGAAGAAGAAGACATTCCTAAGTGGCTTAAAGATCATCCCATCTAGCAAATCATTGGGAAGATAACTGATGGAATCAAGACCAGACAGTCCACTCTACCAGCAAGAATGGCAATGTTTTCATGCTTTATGTCACAAATTGAACCCAAGACTACAGAACAAGCTTTGGAAGACTACTCATGGATCACTGAAATGCAAGAAGAGCTTAACCAGATGGAAAGGAACAATGTTTGGGAACTAACGGACAGACCAGATCACAAGAAGGTTATTGGCACCAAATGGGTACAAGAACAAATGCGATGAAGATGGAGTTGTTGTTAGGAATAAATCCAGACTTGTTGTTAAAGGCTATGCACAATGTGAAGGAATAGATTTTGATGAAACCTATGCACCTGTTGCAAGATTAGAAGCCATTAGACTATTCCTTGCATATACAGCATTCAAGGATTTCGTAGTCTACCAAATAGATGTGAAGAGTGCCTTCCTTAATGGAATTATAGAAGAAGAAGTCTGTGTGGAGCAACCCCCTGGATTTGTCAAGGGAGACAAATTCTACAAGCTTCTAAAAGCTCTATATGGACTCAAGCAGGCATCAAGAGCATGGTATGAAACATTATCTGTGTTTCTTGAGAAGAATGGTTTCAGCAAAGGAAAAGTGGACAAGACCCTATTCAGAGTGGAGCATGAAGACCACATATTATTAGTTCAAATATATGTGGATGATATCATATTTGGCTTAACCAATCCAGAGCTGTGTGAGAAATTCTCAAATCTCATGCAAGGAGAGTTTGAGATGAGTATGATCGGCAAACTAAATTTCTTTCTAAGTTTGCAAGTTAAACATATGGAAAACGGAATTTTCATCAACCAAGCCAAATATACCAGAGATTTAATCAAGAGATTTGGAATGGAATCATCCAAACCAACAAGAATCCCTATGAGCACAAGCACTCATCTAGATAAGATGAAAGAGACATATCAGTGGATCCAACCCACTACAGAGGACTTATTGGATCACTCTTTTATTTGACTGCAAGCAGACCAGACATTTCTTATGCCGTAGGAGTATGTGCTAGATTTCAATCCAAGCCAAAGCAGTCTCACCAGGATGCAGCTAAGAGGATAATCAGATACCTTAAGTCTACAGTCAATGTTAGACTATGGTATCCTAAGGATGATAATTTCGAGCTATCAGGATATTCAGATGCAGATTTCGCAGGATGTAAGATCAACAGGAAAAGCACCAGTGGAACGTGCCAATTCCTAGGAACCAAACTGATATCCTGGTTTAGCAAGAAGCAGCTATCTAACTCTATATCAACAACAAAGTCAGAATACCTAGCTGCAGGTAGCTGTTGTGCCTAGATTCTATGGATCAGACAACAGCTAAGGGACTACAACATCATTGCAAATGAAGTCCCAATTTGGTGTGACAACAATAGTGCAATTGCAATAACCAACAACCCAGTATTGCATTCCAGGACGAAGCACATTGATGTCAACCATCATTTTATCAGAGACCATGTGCTTAACAAGAGAGTCAGAGTAGAAAGAGTCAGCACAGAATACCAAATTGCCGACATATTCACCAAACCTTTACCAGAAGAAAGGTTTTTGGAGCTGAGTAGGGAATTGGATTACTAGAGTGGGAACCTATTACAGATGAGAAAGCTACCTGAAGACCAGATCAGACGAGCGAAGGAAGTTACCTGATCAAGACCAGACGAAGACAAAGGACAGACGAAGCTGACAACAGGCATCAGATCCTACCTAAAGCAGACAAGGAGACCTACCTGATGCAGATTAGTCAAATAGTCAACGGTCAACCAGCTAAGTTCTCCATCCCTGACCGACTCTTGAATTTTCAATCATTATTTATCTACACGTGGCAACTACACGTTCACACGACCTCCAAAATGACCAATTAAATCCAACCGTCATTTTTCAAATTTTCAAAAGCAGGACCACCGATTAATTTAATTTAAATTTTAAAATCTCAAAAGGTGGACCACTGCTTAAATAAATAATATTAAAGATGGGAAAATCATTTCAACTTTACCTTCTTCAAGCTTAAAAACCCTATTTTTCAAGAGCAAAAATCCTTTCGAACTTTCAATACACTCAAAAAAATTTCTTGTGCAGAAATGGAGGCGTATTTCAATGGAGTAAATCTAAAGGCTGTGAAGGACCAGATCATTTTTTCTCTGGTGGTCGATTTCGAGGGGCTGCTCTAAACAAACCTGGACAACAAAGTGTACAACATCATCATATCTATGAAGACGAATGGGATCTACCCATTCCTGAGTATCAGCCCCAAATCTCTCTACAAGGAGGTTGTCATCACGTTTTACAGGAAAGCCAGAGTTCTGGAATCAGGCATCCAGAGTTCAGTCTTTGGAGAGGAAGTGGAAATCACTGCGGATATAGTCGGAAAGGCCTTTAGAATGAAACCCCGAGGCGTGGCCGTAGAGGCCTTGAAGAAAAATGCAGCCGACCTTTGGCTGAAGATCAAGGCGGTTGACCAGCCATCAAAATTGAAGCTGACTGCGAAGAGAAGCGAGCTGAGAAAATAGTATCGATATGTGTTGGATATTACTAACGAAATCGTGATGGGGATGGCTAGCAGCTATGATCAGTTGCCGTCAGCCAAGTTTACAGTTATGGGAGCCTTGATATAGGATGAGCCAATTGACTGGACTGATTATATCTACAGATAATTGGTGCAGGAAGTAAATAAAGTCCAATGGCTAGATGATGAAAAGAGGTTCAAAACCAAGTTGGCCTTTGGGACTCAGATTAGTTGGATTTTGGAGCATTTGGGTATGGCGAAGGGAAATGCAGATCCCTTCCACCTGAACAAGAGGCTTGGTCACCTAGACTAAAAGACTCTGAGAAGATTGGGAAGTGTGAGGAAAGCAGGCAAAATTTTGGAGGAAATGCCCATTAAGCCTACACCTTACACATACCCCTCTAGTTCAGACGAGGCTGAAGATCAAGCTGCAGCCCAGATCCATCCTGCAGATAAGTCTGATTCAGACTCAGATGATACTCCAATAGCCCTTCGTTTCAAGAGAAGGGGACCAGCCCCAAAAGAGCCAGTTCTGATCCAATCCTCACCAGAACCATCCCCCAAGAGGCCAAGGCGCCTAACTTTTGAAGAGGAATAGCAATCAGAGAACCTGTTTGCACCTGAACCTGCCCCTGCAGATTAGATTCAGATCATCCCCTCACCCATTCTTATTCCTGAAGAGATCCCTCAGATCATCCTGCCTGACCTGTCTGAAGAAGAAGAAGAAGCAGGTCTAATTATCCTCATCCCTGAAGCAGGTTACTCATTCAACCTGCTAGAGAACTATTCCCTCAACCTATCTGTGGAGCAGCTTCTAATGGTAAAACATCATGCTTTCAAAGTTTCATATATAAATGTTTTCAAGTAATGGAAAACTTTGAAATCCTTTCCATTTACTCAAGTGCAAGCTTTTGTTGAAATGAGTAGCTGGGACTATCCCCAGGCTACGGAGCAAGTGCTCATGGGCTTTTGCCATGAGACAAACACAATTTTAATGCTCAAGGAGAACTGGTTCATGTCCCATTTTAAAACCAACATGGACCAGTTAATCCATCTAATTATGGAAGGTGTTTTAGGGGGTATTGATGAAGAAGTTGAAGAAAAAGAAATAAGAATAGAAGAGATTGTGGAGGAAGAGAAGTTAGAAGTTGAAAAAGAAGTAGCTGAGGAGAGAGAAGAAAAGGAGGAAGAAGAAAAAATTGTAGAGGAGGAAGAGTCTGAGAACAGAGAAGTTGAAAACGAAGGAAAAATATTAGTAGAAGAACAAGGAGAAGAATAGAGGCAGGAGGAAGAAAGAAAAGGAAAACAAGAAGAAAATAATCAAGTTGAAAAACAATCTGATGGAGAAGAACAAGAAAAGACAGAAGAAATAGAGAAAGAAGAAGAGGATGATAAAGGAGAAGAAGTTGAGAAGGAAGAAAAAGATGATGAAGATGATGAAGATGATGATGATGATAAGGAGGAAAAAAAGGATGAAGAATAAGAAGAAGAAGATGAAGAAAAGGAGAAGGAAGAAGAAAAAGAAGATGAAGGAGACAGAGAAAATGAGCCTGGGGCACCTAATTAATCCCCCAGCTCAGACAAGTCCCAAGACGAGGATGACAGATCGGGGACCCCTGCAAAAAACCCATCTGATCAGCCTCCTACAGACAGGAGTCTGCACACAGGCAGGTCCATCAACCGACCTGCAGCTACAGAAGGAGCTGGCGATCACATTCCACAGGCAACACCTATCTCAACTGATATGGGTGACCTGATCAAGTCTCTAGTCAGAGAAACTGTTGCCCAGATCATTACAACAGAAATCATACCTGACCTACAGACCATCAACGCCAAAATCGATACCATACTACAGAGGAATGTCCCTCAACCTCCCCCTCCTACAAACTCCAGAATGCCTCTTGACATGTCTGACTAGATGCACAGAGTTGAGCAGCAGTTAACTTTGCTAGTTGATGATGGCAAAAAGGGGGAAGGAATTAAGCAAGGGGAAGGAACAGGTCAGAATCAGGCTGAGGCAGTTAGACAGAAGCTCAGATCCAAAAAGAAGCAGGATGTTCTCTTCCTTGAAGCTGGATCATCAAGCCTAAAGAGAAAGGACGTAGCTGATCCTGAGCATACTGAAGATCAACCTGCAGTCAAGAAGAGAAAAACCAGATTTGGGGAAGAGCCAAGATTTGAATGGGAAGGCAAAGAGCTTTGGTATGTGGAGGAATTCCTACCTGATGAAGCCGGTCCAATATGGGGAGACGCGAAGAAGCAGTTCTTTGATAAATATTATATCTGGGAGTTACTCCAGGATAAAGACTTCTCCCCACAGCAGACATTCATCAACTTCATGGAATCGACATGGCCAACTCTTTGGGCCATCTTATTAAAATATGCAAAATAATGGGATGCCTACCCCATGATTCCCCCCTTCAGATCTGAAGATCCTCCTACCTTAGTAAACGATGAATTGGATGAGCTAGCACTGCAGAGAGAAATAAGGAAGCTTTGTGAAGAGCACAAATTCTCATCCAAAGAAGAACAAGAGTTTTCCTCTATTGTTATCAGAAGGAAGTATGGCCTAGCACCTGTCAAGAAGAGTCCAATTGGTGCAAAGCTTATTAGGCCTTCCAAGAAGCCTATCAGAAGAGGCAGAGGCAGAGGCAGATAGATTCTTTTTGTAATTTACTGTTTCTATAACTTACCTGTAAAACTCTTATTTTGTAGAACTTCTCTGTATTTTGTTTGATTATTTAAAGCTTATGTACTTGTAAACAATTTAGAGAAATATATAACAGTAATTTGAATGACAACCACTAGTTGTCTCAAAACAAAGACTGAATTTTAGTTTGTGTCTTGCACTTGACTATGTGCAGACCTGTTATTCATTTGAATAATTGCTTAAGTTTTGCCATCATCAAAATAGGGGGAATTTGTTAGGAATACTTGTTAGATTTTGATGATGTCATCATTATACTTGTTTATTCAAATGTATGTTTATTACTTGGCAAAATGTAAGGAAGAACCAAATGAGTATCTTTCATAGGCCAAACTGTGTTAAGTTAGATACTTGGAAAAATGTAAAGAAGAACCAAATGAGTATCTTCTATAGGCCATTTCAGTTAGGCTTAAAATCAGCTAAGTACAAAGTACAGTTAAGTACATCATAGAAGTTTCAGTCAGACAAGTATCATAAGAGAGGTCCTGACCAAACACTGCAGAAAGCCGAGTCACAGTCAAGTGAAAATCAGAGAAGTTCTGGTCAACAAATTTTATTAGAGAAGTTTGACCAGACTGCAGTCAAGTGATCAGACGGAGCCCAAGTCATCTGAAGATTGACCATCAGATCAGTCAAGTTCATCAGGTCAGAAGACTTCAGAGAAGTCAGCAGATCAGAGAAGTCTCAGCAGGACATCAGAGAAGTTGTCATCAGAGTAGTCCGGCGACAGAGAAGTTTGACTGCATATCATATAGATTGACTTGTAAAGATCAGATAAGTCATCAACCAAGTAAGCCTGTCCACGTCAGCATGCGTTGAATAGTCAATAATTATGGAAAGTCACATGCAGGTGATAGGGGACAAATTGGAGAGATTCCCGGAAGGATTTGAATTAAATAAGTCATCCAGACCCACCTCTGAAGACTTTAATCATATTAAATTCAAAAGATTCGGTGCCATCACATAGAAGTCTTCATAACAGTCTGAAATGTATTAAAATAAGGTAATCCAGCCTTGCAACGTTCAGAAAGAAAAACAAAGAAGTCTATTTCTCCAACGGACGGATTTGTCACAGATTTGCAACGGCTATGAAGGAAGCTCAAAATATCTACATCTATAAATATCTGAAGATTTGAAGTTGATCATAATGGTGCGAACTATACTTTCAAGCGATCAAAGCAATCAAAGCAATCAGAAATCTATAGCATTGTGAAGAGCAGTATTCTCAGTCATATATGAAGAAAGCTCTTAGTTAGAGAAGACAAAACACTCTTGTCTTAAAACCTGAGTAAGGGGTACTTCACTGGTTGAAGTTTCGCGACTGATAGGCATCCAAGGATTCGAAGATCGAGTGGTGCTAGGCAGTCAGAAAGGAGTTGCAACAACAGGATTTCCACTTGTTGGAAGTTGTTGTAGCTAAGTTGCACAATCACTGTAATATTTATCACTGGTTGAAAATTATAGTGGATTCATCTCCAACTGGTTTGGAGAAAGTGGATTAGTAGAGGATTACCCCACCTCTGAGACCACTATAAATTGCCTGCGTACTTTATTATTTTAGCATCATACTTAATTGCTGCATTCATACTTAACAGTTCCATTAGCTATTTGCTTTCGTCATCAGCTGACTTCCGCATACCTGTCTACAGACGACTTCAAGTCATCTATACCTATCAGCCGAGAAACTCAACCTTTGTGGAAAAAAGTTTCAATAAGTCTATTCACTCCCGCTCTAGACTTATTCCTAGACAACTTGTGACCTACAGCTGGTGTGTATTGGTATTGTGTTCAGACTTCGTATGGGAGTCGTATGCTAGTATCATGGGGGATCACCGGCTTCACGCACCTGGAAGTATATTGTTTTGGCTATTCGGCTGTGGCGATGATTGATTGCTCTTGTGGTGAGTTCGGAAATTTTGGTTGATCTGTTGTTTGTGATAGGATTGCAAGTTTCGAGGACGAAACTTATTTTAAGGGGGGAAGTATGTAATATCCTGAATTTTCACTATAAATTTTTTCACATTATTTTATCTGAGATATATTGGATAGTGTGGTATTTATACAGTATGGATAAAATAATTTGAGGATTGAGACAGTTGTATTGGTACAATTGACGTAATTGGTCGACAATTATATTTGAGGATATCGTGTATCGAGGTTGTTTTAATTTTGGTATCAGATATCATATGAGAATATGTTCGGGATGAGTATGCGTATACGGTATGTTGAGACGATAAGCAGGAGCAGATGTAAATGGCCAATTAGAAGCCATAATGTACGTTAAGACGAGAAGCTTACATACGTTAAGATACACGCGTAATGTACATTATGAAGAATGCATTACGTACGTTATGAGAAGAATCGGACAGGATCTAAGCTATGATCGACGAATGGGCCCGGTGTCGGCAAATTTCGGCACGGATGTGGGCAGGAGAGTCAACTCTGAGTTAACGTACGTTATGGATAGCGCATTACGTAGGTTAAATGAGTATCATACTGTAGCAAGTCAACATCCGTGTTACGTATGCTATGGCATAGGCCTTACGCACGTAAGACATGTTACGAATTGAGGCAGTGGTTTCTGGAGTAGCATTACGTACGCTATCGAAGTCGGATAACGTACGTAATGTTCGTTACGTAGGTTAGGTGAATCAAGTAACGTACATAACGACTGAAGTTTATATAAATATGAGGGCTCCGTCATTTCGTCATTTTGGAGTTTCACTTTGTTTTTCGCCCTTCAACCCCCCGAGATAGATTTTTGGTTCTTTTAACTTGATTATGAGCTTGATGGCATGGATTTGGATCTTGAGATATGAAGATATTGTTGATCCTTGAGGTGTTTGATTGTGTTGTTCATCTTCAAGATGTATATATATATATATATGTCTGCGATTATGTTGCCTTGCTATGATCATGATTATGGAATCGTAGTGTTCTTGATGTTCTTGGAATATATCACATAAAAGAGGAATCCATGATAAGATATAAATGGTTTTGATTATAGACACAGATTTGGTAATTAGAACCAATATTATGTTGATTGTAGTGATTGATTTCATATGTTCGTGATAAGAAATGAATCATGATACGAAGTTGGATCTGGAGAGATTATGGTTAATCTTGAAATATGATTATTCATGATATTGAACTATTAGGATTGTTTAGATTGATAATAATAACCGGTAATAGTTTTTTATGAATTTACGAATATGAACAAGAAGGAACCTTGTTAATTTGAATTTAAAGTTGAAGTTGGGATCGATAATGTTTAGCCACTTGTTCGAATTGATTGTTGTTATGATTATCGAATTGCGATTAGGATTGGAGAATACGTGGATCGCCTTGGTCGGGGTAGAGGAGCTCGTAGACAAAGGCGATGGAATTGGTAACGGCTTCGTCGTATCGGTATCGAGGCAAGTTTATACTCGTTCAGTTTATAATATTTAATAAATGATTTTGATTTCATTTTATTTATAATTCATATAGCAATGATATTATAAATGTAAATTGTCGGGATGATGGTTTGTATATTGTGCTTTGGTTTGGATAAAATCATAATGTATATGATTCAAATGTGTTTGGTGAAGACGGAGATGTGAGTTATCTTTGATCTGTGATATAGAATGTCAGATATCGAGGATAGTTTATCATGTCGACATTGATGTCGGGATGGAATGGATTGTACCTCATTCGAGATTATTCAAATAACTGTGTATTCGTTCAGGGATGTTTGTTCGTGGAAAGTATTGTCTTCGGCTTTGAGATAATTTAAGTATTGTTCAGTTATGAGAGTAATTAGTCTGTTGAATTGTTGTATATATTATATGTTGAGGTTTCGTATAATGATTCGTATTGACTGTTCCTCGAGGGATGTTGATCCCAGGGCCATTGTTTGGTATTGATGGTTGTGTTGATCGATCATTGAGGAATGATGATTCCAGGACTGTTTTGTTGAAATTTTTGATCGTGTTGATCATTCTTTGGGTATGGTGATCCCAGGATGGTTATTTTGGATATTGTTGGTCGTGTCGATCTTTCATTATCCGTGTGTCGTTGTTCATTTTGGTGATTCTTTTGATCCTTATTGGATATGTGTTTTCCTTGAGTTTCGTTGTCATGTTGCATCGTGACATATCTGGAGTCATATCTGCATGCCGATCGGTTATGTGTAGGATTTTCAGGGCAGGCACGTATCGTCATGTGTAGGGTCATTACCTTGATATTGAGTTGTGCACACGAAGACGTACTTCGTGAGACTGATTAGGTACAAGACCACACGTGTATTCGATCGATACCCATTGGTGGCTTGTGCACGAACACATTTCCGGATCGGGCGTACTGTGACGTCCATCTTTAGCCATAATGATTGGTCGTTCATACTCCATGTATGATTGGGTATGTTCGACAGTTTGCGACTGGTTGTTCGTACGTCCGAGGGGTTCGACCGTCGGGTTTGTTTCTTTAAGATCCATTGTATGTGATTTGTATGTCATTTTGAGAATTTTATTCTCTCGAATATCTGTCACCGTGATTCTTCATTGGTCTTGTTTGGAGTTATCATGTTGATGATATTCTCGATGTGTTTTGACCTTTGATTGGTCGTATTGGAGTGAAGGGATGAGCTTCCCGGGTGATACTAGTTATGGCATATATTTTTGGGAACCGAGTACTGTTCGTTATATTTGTAACACCCCTGTGATATACGGTGACATTACAGCGCCGTAGATTCTCTTTGGGAGAACCTACCAGGCTAATATACATAAAACTCATTAAAATTAACAAACCACAACATTCACTTGGTTAAAAGGACAAACTGTCTCCAATACGACATAAGTTACAAAATGAAATAACACATTGTCCCGTAGGATCACAACTGATACAACAGTCCACAGCTGATACAACAGCACCATTCACAATAAAAACAACTCATGGACAACACATGACAGTACCCGCGCGAGTACAAAACCAAGACACAACTACGACTTTGACCAAATGACCACCAACTCAAAATAGTACACGATATCAAGGCTGCCCACCTAGCATCCACCATGTGCTGGCTCCCTCACTGGTCCTGAACCTGAATACATAACAAGTATATCCACCCCCGAAGGGGTCAGCAAAATGTCGGCGCAAGTACAACGATTACACAAAATGTACAACCAATGAATATTCAACAGAAATCACAATGCCATCACAAATATTCCGGAATACAATGCCATAATCATCATCACATGATAACCTCCCGAGTTGTACTGTCCCTGCACCCATACGAAATACACACCCCAGAGAGTCCTCGTCAGGCCGTCCCCGATGTACAACCCAATAGAGTGATCCGTAGAACTCGAAGTCTAACAGGATCCCAGGGGACCCTCGCTGGTTTGACTCGGCTCCCACAAGCTCAATAAATACATGGCACAAATCGTATATTTTCTCAAAATCACAATTTTTACATATTCACACAAAGTACAATAAACGTAATCAAAGTACTTGCCTTGGTTGGAAACGATACATGAATAATGAATGGAAAGATGTACGGTCCAAATCCCTTCAACGATTCGATCCTAGTTCAACAAAATACCGAACCAAATACCATATTATGAAAACGGAAGGATTCACCCTAAGTTTTGCCCTTAGGGACCTTTATTCAAACACTACGAAGATAACATAGCTCGAATCCAAACTACGGAGGATAACTTGGGATTTAATCCGTGAACTTGGAGAAAAATGAAGGATTATGATTACAACATCATAATCTAGCACAAATCTGAGCTAAAATAGATTAGAATCGAAGATCTCAACAAAAAACCCCAAAATATGAAGAACTAGGGTTCAAGTGGATTTTACCTTGATTTGGACGGTGAAAGTTGATGAGATGTTGATAACTTGGTGTTAGGAACTCAAAAATGTTGTTGGATGATGGAATCCGACCAAAACCTGCACTCTTATACGGTCAAGAACACTCAGTCGCGGAGGTGGAGAATGAAGGGAGGAAAATGACGATTTTGAGCCTACCCAACGTAGTTCTCTTACCTTTCTTTGTATCCCCGCCACCCTTACCTTGGTGGTTACGTGCTTCCCGCGGATCCTCCGATGGAGTGAGTGGTTCTTCATCTTCATCATCGTCGGTTGATTCGTTGTTTTTTTGTGTCTTCATTTCCACTCTCCGCCAATCACTTAGTAGCACTTGAGCTTCCAACGTCTCAGGCAACAAGTTTGACCTCGTGGGATCGAGAACCTTTCCACTCCGGCTAAAGGTTTGTTCTACGGCTATCGTTGAGACGGGAACGGCGAGAATTTATGCCGCAATCTTGCTTAGAGTAGGAAACCTCGATCTCTCCGGTCGGCTCCACCATTCCAAGATGTCAAAGTCTTCTAACTCTTCTTCATGTCCAAACTCAAAGGTAATCGTTAGATAATCGTCGAGCTCCGAATTGGAACTCAACATGGTTTTTGCCCTCTTTGGGGCAAATAAATCTCTAGCAATTGATGTCAAACGTCTACTAGTAGATGATGAAGAAGAAATGGGAGGTGGTTGTTGAGATGATTGATCTTGATCGGAAATATGATAATGAGCATACAATTGTTCAAGTAAATTCCTAATGTTAGTAAGTATTGTAGAAACAATACGTGCGGGATCATTTTGTATTTGTAGAAACGAATAATAATTTTCCAAAAATTGTTTCAAACCTTCCATTTTACGTCGAGGGTCCAAAACAAATGCAATAAGGTAAACATCCAGAATAATTTTGAAATAACTTAACCATTTAATTCTCATATCACTTATGACCACTTTAATGGAAGGTACGTTAAGACCATTTTTAAGCGCAAATGCAATATTAATTGCTATGTAACAAAATAAGTTCGAAGTTGGTTTGTCAACATAACTAATACTTTTAGTAGCCTCGAATGTTTAAAAACATCCATTACATCTCTTGTTAAAACCCAAGTTTCCCCGAAAATAAAATTACCATTAATGTGTTGTGCGGCAAAACCACTTAAAAGTTCTTTATAATCATATGATTTGGAAATCATTTTGTATGTAGAGTTCCATCTTGTGCAAACATCTTTTGGAAAATTTTTTGGATATACATTATGTTGTTTACAATATTGGTACCATTTACGATGAACACTTTTTTTAGTCCAAAGTTTATTAAGAATGCCTCGGATAGGTTTTACTAATTCTCCAACATAAGCTAAACACTCTTGAACACATAAGTTTAAAATGTGAGCCGCACATCTAATGTGAAAAAATTTACCTCCAATAGACAGCGTACAATAAGTGATTAGTTCTTGAATCGAAGCTGTGTTAGCGGATGCATTGTCAAATCCGATTGAAAAAACTCGTGAAACTAATCTATATTATTCTAAAATATTTGCAATTAAACGAGCTATGTTTTGCGCGGTGTGTGGGTCGTTAAAAACTCGTAATGCCAAAACTCTTTTGTTTAACACCCAAAACTTATCAATATAATGACATGTAATGCCCATGTAAGAATTTTTTTGAAATGAATCGGTCCAAATATCACTACAAATCGAAACTTGTAAATCACTATTTTCCATAAAATATTTAATCAATTTTTCTTTACGTGATTTATAGCTATGCATCATTTTTCTTTTTGTAGTTTGTCGAGAAATTTGTTTATATGCGGGTTGAACATGATTTGTCACCCAATCATTAGAACCAACATTTTGTGCAAAGCTAAAAGACAATGCATCAATGGCTATCATTTCCGAAAATGCATCCATAGATGAAGAATGATCATATGAAAATAAAGAAGGAGGTTGGTTACAGGTTGATGCGTACCCGGATAGTTGCGTTTGTCCTCGTGCCAATCCGTATTTTTCGGGATGCTTCGTCCTAATATGTCGGTACTAATTCTCGTATCCTTATCCTTTTTTGTTCTTGTACTTTGAGCTACAAAATATACATTTAACCATAGACACTTGATTAATATCGGGATCACTTTTAGTAAACCAAAATAGAAATACCACCGCTCTAAGTTGAGCTTTTTCGATGACGTCAGTCTTCTAGGAGACGGGCACTTGAGTCTTGGATTCTTGGGTGTTCAAGAAAGAAGGTGATTCCATATCAAAATCCTCCTCATCCCTTAGTCCGGACCCGCTTGAAGAACTGCTCACGGAGTTACGTCTTCGGTTTGACATTATGAGAATAATTTGAATTTGTAAACTTGAGAATTAAAAATTGTAAACTTGAGATTATGATAGAGTATAAGACTATAAGTAGATGTTTGTATGAATTGGTGTGAGATGAATGAATTGGATTTTGGGTATTTATAGGAAAAAATGTGTATTTTGTATAAATTAAAAAAAAATTCTGCACTGCAGAGTGCAGTGCAGACAGTACCGTTGTTGAGCATCAACGACTCTATTCCAAAAGTCTGCTGCACTGCAGCATGGTGTGGTGGGTGGGGCCAGCAGAAGCCTTTTTTTTTAAAAAAATTGAACGACCTGGCGGATCAGTGGCGAGTTGTGATCCGCCGGGTCAGCGGGTAGGACTTAGGTCGACCCTAACCCTAACCCGCAACCCGTACGACCCTTGACCCGTATGACCCGTGATCCGACGAGTCCGGGTTGGGATAGGTTCCCGCCGGGTCGTAACTCGTCGGGTCCGGGTCGACCCTTGACCCTTGGACATGCTTACCTGCTATTGCTCGCAGTCCAGAAACAATCTGCCCCCACTGTCCTGCCGACCTAGCGCGCATTACCAACCTTTGACGTACGCTAATACACCCGTAATAGCGTACGCTAATCCTCCATTAGCGTGCGTTAATGCCTCAGTCCAAAGTCCAGAAAGCTCACTGCCCAGTGGGCCTAACGCGCGCTAATGCACAAGAGTAGCGTGTGCTACTCGCACCTGGTTTGTGTGCGCTATTTGTGCAGTCTAGTGCGCGCTAACTGCTACCATCCAGCATAAAATTCGCAAAAATCCGGCCAGAACGAACACAATTCAAAAATCACAAAATTCAATGATTATCAATCATGAATATACCAATATCAATCATCATGTCCCTCAAATTCAAATAACCACAATACAACAAGACAAATCCAAAACGACACACGTGAAATACACGGTTATTACACCCTTACCCCCTAAAAAAAAGTTTCGGCCTGAAACTTAAGATTCGAAAAGCTCAGGGTAATGGGCATACATATTTTCTTCAGTCTCCCAGGTGGCTTCCTCAACTCCATGTTTAGACCATTGGACCTTAACCAACGAATCACTTTCCGTCGCAACTGTTTCACTCGGTGATCCAATATGGATACCGGTTGTTCTTCATATGTGACATCATCATTAACCTCAATCTCTTGATAGTCAATAACATGGTTGGGATCGAGAACATACTTACGTAGTTACGAAACATGGAATACAATATGAACATGACTAAGTGTCGGAGGCAATGCTAGTCGATACACTACATCACCTACCTTGTCCAGGATCTCGAAGGGACCAATATAACGAGGACTAAGCTTCCACTTATTACCAAACCGAAGAACTCCACGAGTCGGCGATACTTTCAACAACACGTGGTCTCCCAACTGGAACTCTAACAGTCGACGACGAACGTCGGCATATGACTTTTGTCGACTCTGAGCGATCAATAACCTTTGCCGAATAACTGCGACTTTCACCCATGTTTGAACCACCAAGTCCGGTTCTACTCCAAGTAACTCGTACGATTCATCCCAACAGATTGGCGATCTACACCATCTTCCGTATCATGCTTCAAATGGAGCCATTCCAATCGAACTATGCCAACTATATACACAAATTCGATCAATGGTAAATGAGTCTCCCAGTCTTCTTTCCAATCCAACACACAATCCCTCAACATGTCTTCATGTCTTCCAGCATTTGGATCGTTCTCTCCGACTGTCCGTCCATCTAGGGATGATAAGTCGTGCTGAAATTCAGTTTAGTACCGAGTGCTCGATGTACCGCTTACCATGAAATGTGACACAAAGCGCCCATTGCGATCAGACATAATGCTTTTTAGGGTACCATGGAGTCTCACAATCTCAACAACGAATAGCCGAGCCAACCTCTCCGGTCCCCAAGTATCTCTAATGCCCAGAAAGTGAGTGGATTTGGTTAACCGATCAACGATTACCCAAATCATATTCACTCCAGTTCGCGTCCTTGGCATTCCCATAATAAAATCCATCGCGATATCTTCCCATTTCCATTCCGGAATTGGTAGCGGTTGCAACTTACCGACAGGTCTCTGATGCTCCGCTTTAACCTGCTGACAAGTCAAGCATTTCTACATGAACTCCGTTACATCTTTTTTCATGTTCGGCCATCAAAATTTTTTCTTCAAGTCCTTATACATTTTACTCATACCCGGATGAATCGAGTACGGAGTAGAATGTGCTTAATTCAAAATTACTTGTTTGAGATCATCCCGCTTAGGCACACAAGTTCCACCTCGAAATCGAAGAACTCCGTCTTCATCGATTAAGAATCCAGGAGCTTTTCCTTTAACAAAGTCTTCCCGAAGCTGCACAAATGAGAGATCATCTAACTGTTTGGACTTAATATCTTCCATCACGGAGGAGGTAATCTCAAGGAAACGTAACTGTCCCTGAGTTCTATGAGGCCAAACTTCAATTTCCAAATCAATCAACTCTCGTCTGAGCTTCGGTTGAATGGTAAGTAATTCTAACTTCTCCAACACGACTGACTTGCGGCTTAATGCATCGGCAACGATGTTCGTTTTACCTGGATGGTAAAGAATGTCAAGATCATAATCTTTAAATAATTCCAACCATAGACGCTGGCGCATATTAAGTTCCTTCTGAGTGAATATATACTTCAAGCTCTTATGATCCGTATACACTCTACAAGAAGAACCATACAAATAATGCCTCCAATTTTTTAACGCAAACACCACAGCGGCTAACTCCAGGTCGTGGGTGGGATAATTCATCTCGTATGGCTTTAATTGTCGAGATGCATAAGCCACTACTCTCTCATTTTACATCAACACACAACCCAATACTTGTTTAGAAGCATCACTATAAATAACGAAACCTTTCGTCCCTTGCGGTAAGGCTAGAATTGGTGACGTAGTCAATCGCTTTTTCAACTCGTCAAAACTCTTCTGACACTCATCACCCCACTCAAACTTCTGTGTCTTCTGCAAAAGCCGAGTGAGTGGTCGAGCAATTTTCAAGAATTCATCGACAAATCAACGATAATAACCAGCTAATCCCAGGAAGCTCCGAACTTCCTTAACATTCCTCGGGGGTTCCCAAGCTAAAACCGCTTCAAACTTCTGGGGATCTACCTGAATACCATCGGCTGATATAATGTGTCCCAGAAAAGTAACTTCTCTAAGCCAGAACTCGCACTTAGAAAATTTAGCATAAAGCTTATCAGCCCTCAAAATACTCAACGCAATCCTCAAGTGTTCGGCATGCTCCGTTTCACTCTTGGAATATATTAAGATTCGTCAATAAACGCCACCACAAATTTATCGATATATTCGATAAATGTTTTGTTCATAAGTTGCATAAATGCCGCCGGAGAATTTGTTAAACCGAATGGCATAACTACGAATTCGTAATGTCCATACCTCGTTCGAAATGCCGTTCTGGGAATATCTGGATCCCAAATTTGCAGCTGATAATATCCCGACCTCAAGTTAATCTTGGAGAAAACCGTATCCCCTTGTAATTGATCAAATAGTTCATAGATTCTTGGCAACGGGTACTTGTTTTTTATAGTGAGTTTATTCAACTCACGATAGTCAATACATAGCCGTAAGGATTCATCTTTCTTCCGTACGAACAATACCGGCGCACCCCATGACGACAAACTAGGCCGAATATAACCTTTGTCCAGCAGTTCACCCAATTGTTTATTCAATTCTAACATTTCTGATGGGGCCATTCTGTATGGTGCCTTGGATATTGGTGCCGCATTGGGCTCTAGTTCGATAACGAACTCCACTTTATGATGTGGCAGGCAAATCATCCGGAAATACATCTGGAAATTCGTTCACAATTGGAATAGAAGATAACTGAACTTCGTCAACTTCTGTCTTCATTGCGTAACACCAATAGCCGGTACAACCTTGGTTCAACAATTTCACAGCCTTCATAGCTCGAATAATCTTCCCAGTAGTACCGGGTTTCTGTCCTTCGAAAACATATTCCGCACCATCCTGATCAATTATCGAAATTATTTTTCTACGATAATCCATTACTGCTCCATGGTGATTTAACCAATTATCACCCAGAATTAAATCTTCTCCCTTCAAATCTATAACAATCAAGTCAGATGGCTAATCTCTACCACCAATGGTTACAGGACAATTGACAATCTCTCGATCCCCAACTATCCTTTCCCCACTCGGCAGTCCAATGATAAAAGGTTCACATGCAGAGAGACCAATAAGGCCCAGACGATTCACACAAGACAATGATATAAAGGAATGAGTAGCTCCGGAATCAAATAATACATCTACTGGGTGCGTACGAATATAAAAATACCGGACGTATTTGCAGCCCCTACGTCGTCAGTCTGCCTCATCTCATACAATCGGGGTGGAGCTGATCCAATGCTATATACATCCTTATGCTCGGTCTTGCCTCTACTACGTCCAACACTCGTAGTGGGCTGACTTGAGACGGTGCCGGCTAAAATAGGGGACGGCTTGGCAAGGATTCTACTCGCTCTCTCACAATAGGACGCCCGGTGTCCCTGCTTTCCACACGTGAAACAAGTAACAGGGCGCAATGAACAATGGGAATTGATATGACCAGGAATTCCACAATTAAAACAAACCTTCAGCGCTCCTCCATTGGGTTGCGGAGAACCAATGGAAGATTGCACAGAGGGTTGAGGTTTACGCGATCCGCTGCCTCGAAAACTACCAGAAAATTTCGGTTTCTTCGAACTCGAAACCGTAGGAGCCAGAACTGACACCATCTCATAAGCAAGCACTCTGTCCTGATATTCCCTCAAAGTAGTACACCCAAGGACCGCCATATACTTTCGGACCTCCGGTTTCATCCTTGCGTCGAAATGAAGTATCTTGTCTATCTTATCCTTAACCCGATCTTGAACATACACTAATTGCTTGTTATATGTCATGATTGCCTCGGAAATAGGAACGTCCTCGGGTTGAGCTCTGAAAAATTCACTGACTCTTGCTAACCGTATCGGCGCTGGACAATACTGAGCTTCCATCAGTTCTTAAAATTCTTCCCAACTGACGTCACGGTATCTGGGCTTAACAGCTCTCCACCAATCTGACGCGTCATCAGCCATCACATATTGAGCAATTGGGACTCTTTCGCCTTCAGGGCAGCCAATACCGTCAAAGATCTTTTCCAGCTCGACTAACCAATTATCCCAATTGTTCTCATCACCGGAACCATCGAATCTGGGAGGGTTCATCTTCATAACTTCCTGAAGACACCGATCCTCAACCGTCCTGCTAGTATTAATGTTCTACACCACTTGGGCCAGTTGGTGCACCTACGTTACGACTTGTTGAAGAACGTTAGGCACTTCGGCCTCCGAACCTCCGCCTGAACCTCCCGAAGGAATGGGGTCTGATCTAGTCGGAGAACGAGATGACGATTCTGAAATGGACCTCTCGGACTCAGACACTACTACTCTGCCACGGCCGCATTGGCGGATAGCTCTACCTCTCGGCATACTGAGGAATAAGAATGGTTCAACAAGGAAACGATTACGATAATAGATTGCACAATGACAAAGATAAGTACTTCCGAAGGAAAAAAGCAACCAACATCCGAAGAGTCTTCCAGCACAGGCAACACGGGGTGGTAGCATGCCAATGATATCGTACACACTGACTGACTCAATTTAACAGACCCAAAAACACCGACAGCCTAGGTATCCATAAACCTAAGGCTCTGATACCATATTCTGGAACACCCCCGTGATATACGGTGACATTACAATGCCGTAGATTCTCTTTGTGAGAACCTACCAGGCTATACATAAAACTCATTAAAATTAACAAACCACAACATTTACTTAGTTAAAAGGACGAACTGTCTCCAATACGACATAAGTTACAAAACCAAATAACACATTGATGATATTCTCGGTTGTGTTTTGACCTTTGATTAGTCGTATTGGAGTTTATCATGTTGATGATATTATCGGTTGATGTTTTGGTTGATCATGGTTATTGATCGTTCGGACTTTGTGTCGATGTTTTGGGATTTTACTGTCATTGGTCTACAGTTGTATTGTGTATATTTGGTTCTTATCAGGACTGGTACCTGCACGGGTGGATTATTCCACATTTATGAGTTATGATGATGTTTTGAGAATTCTTGGTATTGATTGAATACAATACAGATGGTTGTAGTTGAGTTCATTTCGACATTTGAGAATGCGAAATGTCGATTATGGTAAAGATTAATTTCATATGGAGGGCTATGAGTTGGTGAGGTTATGACGGTAAGATTACGTTGGTAGTATTCTTACTTTGTAATTACATTGGTATGTAATTATTTATGATGATGTGATCGTTATCATTGTTGAGTATTGTCGCTGACCCCATCATGGGATTTATTTTTAGGTACTCGGAGATCGAGATAGTAGTGGTCGTGAAGGGATGAGCTTCCCGCGTGATACTGGTTATGGCATATATTTTTGGGAACCGAGTATTTTACTATTCGTTATATTCCGCTGCAAATTTATTTTTAACTAAGTCTATGTCCGATGCGTATGTATTTTAAAATGGCTCTCCGGTATTTTACGAGCTCGTGTATAACTTTAAAATAGCCTTTTGTGTATTTCGTAAATTTGGTTTAATTCGTGAAACCTTTTTCCTTAAACAATCTTATCGGTAAGTGTAAGCGGTGACTTAACATACATTTTGAAGATGTCGAGTTTTGGCATCTTGGCCTTGAATACCAAATGGTATTTTATGATGGTATTTGAGAACTATATTTTGGAAAACATTTAATTATTCATAAAATATTACCGTCTTTGCCTCTTTGGCGTGTTTGAAACGATTGTGAAAATGATTTTTAGCCTTGTGGGTTCCGGCGCGGAGCCCACGATGCTGTAACATCCCCGTATGGTTTTGGGGGTGTTACATATTAAACATAAGATATACCTTGATTTAGACATGTATGAGTTGAGCCTCGATTACGTTGAACCTTAGACTGAAGTTTCTGCGATAGTAACATGTTTTGGTGATGGTTTTGAAGATATTATTACATCCATGACTTGTTAAGGTTATCACCTATGATAGATGATTTCAAGAGGATGAACTTTAGGGATTGATTTTGATTAGATAACCTTCTAGTATCGATTGTTAGAATGAATATCTAGGTAATGATTATATCGATTCATAGCACTCTTGTAGGAGGATTTGGATTGGATGTTGTTAGCAAGCTTCGAATTGAACTTAGAAGTCGAATGAATTGCTTGGAATGACATTTCGGGAATACATTGTCATGTTTATGTTTTGATAGAACAACCGAATTAGAAATTTATGGAAGGAACTCATGTAATCATGTTCATACTTTATACCGAATTGTGGAAATATAGATTATAAATTGATTATCCGAACCATTAGTGATTTTGATGTTAACTTGTTAATAAAGGTTCGGGTGTTGTAAAAGGCTTATCGAAGAATGTCCTTCGAGTGTGCGAACGTTCGTCGGATTGAATACCTATCATCTTTCTAAGGAGAGTACTTTAATTTTGTTTTTCGTATTTATGTGATTCATATTGTTGTGCAAATGTGTTGTTGTCATATGTACACCTCGTGTTGGTCCGATGGGATCATCTTGGGATCTATGCCAGCGTGCGCTGGATCATTGGATGAGTTTTTCCACCTTGTGTTGGGCCGACGGGATCATTTTGGGATCTATGCAGTGAACACTGGATCATCGAAATTACCATGTGTATGTAGCGATTATCATGTTGTGTATTGCATTATGGTTTCTCTCGTCGTGGAGACTTAATGTTGTTGTCATTGCTAATGTATGGTTATTCTTCCCGAGTTGTCGAATAATCTATTGTTGTATATTATTGTACTTGTACTAGCATCGTTTTTCTAACCCCCTTGGGGGTGGACATTTGTTTTATGTTTAGGGTCTAGAAGAGTGGCGAAACAACCACAAGAGCTGCATAATGACGAGGGTATCGAGTGATGTTGTCGGTCCGGAAAGTTCTTTCATTTGAGTCATGCTTTAATAAGTACCCGAGTACGCTGTTGTTTTGTGTTGTTTGGATGGTACTGTATTGTTTACTGTTTGGTGTCGTCTTGTATTTCATTTGAAATTCGGTATGTAATAATAAATTTTATTGTTGGTATTTAATAATGTTGTTTTAAAATTCTTAGCCTAGTTAATTCGTATGTAAAGTATTTACGGCACTGTAATAATCCTGAATATCTCGGGGTGTTACAGAATATGGTATCGGAGCATAGATTTATGGATATCTTGGCCGTCGGGTTAATTTAGGGTCCAGATGTGTCTTTTGGGTTGTCCTGTCGCGAATAACATCACTATACCGCCTATGTCTTCATGCCAGTTGTGGTTGTAAGTTTCCAAAAACTCTATTATTGTCCTTTAATGTTATGCCCTTTATGATGATTAAATGTTAGAACGATATTGTTCCTCGTATATTGAGTATGTATGCCTACAGTATGTTCAGAAGAGGTCGTGGACATGGTTGCGGTCGTAGACGCGGATGTGGAAATGCTGAAAGAAAAGCTTCACCCTCTGTCCCTGATTCACTATCAAATCAGGCTAACCCCAGTTCTGGCGAGCAACGGGAATCTGTTAATAAAATCAGGAGCAGACTGTGGAGGCGAATGACAATCCTGTTGTCCCATACGTACTTCGCCATGTGGTCGACCAGATGACCCAATTCACTCAAGTGGTAGACAGAATGCAAGTGGCGATAGGCATATAACCAAGAGAGGGACAATAAGGCATCCCAGAGTTGGGGAATCCAGGAGACAGATGGCTACAAGAAGTGGTGAAGATGCATCCACCAAAGTTTGATGGCTTTTCTCAAATTCCAACATGGGATCATTGGCTAAAGGAGTTAGAGAAAATATTTGCAGGAATTAACTGTCTGGACGATTGAAGAACCTCTATCGCTCAATACTTTCTTACTGGAGAAGCGTCAGAGATGTGGGAAGCTATCCGACCTATTGACGATGATGCTGATTTGAGAGAGTTTAAACAAATGATGGAAACTCAGTATTACCCTCGTCCAATCCGGGAATCTAAAGTTCGGAATTCTTCTCCGCGCAACCTTAAGATGTATGTGTATCTCAAACGATTCAGTCCTTTAATCAGCAACTGGCATTTGTTCGACACCTTGTCAGGACCGATGCAGAAATGATGTTTCACTTTGACATTAGGATGAAACCGGAGATATAAAGATATATGTCACGAATTGAATGCACCACTCTCCGCCAGTATCAAGATAAATCTCTGGCATACGAGATGAAAGAAGTAGCTGTGGAAAAGTTTTCTGAGTCCAAGAAACAGAAAGTCTCTGGTGGATTTGCAG
This sequence comes from Orobanche coerulescens, assembly GCA_033398695.1. NCBI lineage: Eukaryota > Viridiplantae > Streptophyta > Magnoliopsida > Lamiales > Orobanchaceae > Orobanche > Orobanche coerulescens. The sequence goes on from CM065804.1 coordinate 28,835,577, forward strand.
AACACAAGAATAGTGGGGGCCGTAATGCCCAGTCATATTTTCACTCATTCAGGAAGCCCCCGCGGCCATCTAGAGGCGCAAAGAGTTCCAAACCAGCACTCACCTTTACAGATGTAGCAACGAAATGTTTTAACTGTGGTCGGCCAAGACCTTATCGACGTGACTGCTTACTTCCCTCCGTGAAATGTTATGAATGTGGATGAGAAGGACATCGTGCGATATTCTGTGGAGATGTTGCTAGATCTTTTAGATCGCATACTTCACATCAGGAACAAAAAGAGACGAGTGTCAACCCGACTCAATAGAGTGTGCAGCCACAACAGAACTTTGGCCGAGGAAGAGGCAGAGGACAGTATGACTAGAAGGAAGCATCGAGTGTTGGATCCGTTCCTCCGCGCCTTTATGAAATTAGGAGGACATATGATCATAGTACAACGGTTGCATCAAGTACGATTCAGATACTTTCACAACCAGTTAGCATTTTGTTCAATATCGGAGCTATACATTCGTTTATATTACTGTTTTGGTTAAATCGTTTAAAAATTTCTTGTTTTCATGAATGTGAGCCTTATATTATGGGTTTTCCGAGTGGGGAAAGAATTGTGGGGAATTTATAATCTAGGAATTTTCCTATGTCAATCGGAGGCAAAGAGATGGTTTCAAATATGATCGTGGTGGAAATTCAAGGAGATGATCTGATTCTCGGAGACTATTGGCTTAACTGCCAAGGAGCTATTATGAATTATTGGGAAAGAAACGTCTCGATGATAGCTGAGGATAGCTCTGAATATTTATTTGAATGATGGAGACCAGGGAGCTCAAGAAGAATGATAAAAGCAATGAACGCTATCAAACTGCTACAAGAAGGGTGTGCCGGATATTGGTGTTACGTAATGAAGAAGGAATAATAGAACTTTCATCTATTCCTGTTGTAAATGAATTTCCGGATGTATTTCCTCATGAATTATCTGGAATACCTCCACAACGAGATGTAGAGTTATCATCGAACTGGAACCAGGAGCTACTCATATTTTCAAGGCGCCGTCTCGAATAGCACCCAACAAGATGTATGAATTGAAAAAGCAACTTGAGGAATTTCTGAACAAATTCTATATTCAACCAAGCGTTTCTCCCTGGGGTGCACCAGTTTTATTCATTCGAAAGAAAGATGGATCACTTCGGTTGTGCATTGACTACCAAGAGCTAAATAAAATGACGATCAAGAATAAGTATCTGTTGCCTCGAATTGATGATTTGTTCAACCAGTTGTAAGGAGCGACAGTATTCTCAAAGATCGATTTGAGATCAGGATACCATTAGTTGCGGATTAAAGAATCCAATGTTCCAAAGTCAGCATTTAGGACCCGCTACGGGCACTATGAATTTGTGGTAGTGCCGTTCGGTCTTACCAATGATCCTGAAGTATTTATGCAATTGATGAACTGAGTGTTCATAGATTACTTGAATAAATTCGTAGTTATCCTTATCGATGATATTTTGGTTTACTCAGAGTCCGGACGAGCATGCGGAACACCTACGGATAGTGTTAAACCTCTTCAGGAGCAAACAGTTGTAAGTTTTATAAATGTGAATTTTGGTTGAAGGAAGTAATGTTCCTTAGTCATATAGTATCAGCAGAAGGAGTCCGAGTAGATTTGCATAAAGTCGAGGCGATCACGCAGTGGGAGTCTCCTAAGAATATGAAAGAAGTCAGAAGTTTCTTGGGACTTGCTCGGTACTATCGTCGGTTCATGCAAGGGGTTTTCTAAAATCACCCGTCCACTTACTCAATTATTGAAGAAAACTAAAAGGTTCGAATGTAATGAGAAGTGCCAAGTCAGTTTTGATGAACTCAAAAAGAGGTTGACGACAGCCCCGATCTTATCACTACCATAGGGAACTGGAGGGTTCATGATTTACAGTGATGCTTCAAATCAGGGTCTCGGTTGTGTACTGATGCAGAATGATAGGGTAATCGCCTATGCCTCACGGCAGTTAAAACCATATGAAGTTAGTTACCCAACACATTAATTGGAATTAGCAGTTGTCTTTGCACTGAAGATATGGCGACACTATTTGTATGGGACTCACTGTCAGATCTTTACAGATCATAAGAGTCTTAAATACATCTTAAGTCAGAAGGAATTAAACATGCGACAGAGGAGATGGCTGGAATTGAAAGACTGATTTGGAAATTCTTTATCATCGAGGCAAAGCGAACATGGTAGCAGATGCACTAAGCCGTAATCCTATTTCTATTCGGATGCTGGAGACGCTCACGTCCCAGTCCAGCATTCAACGAGAGTTTATTCGTGGGGTAATTGATGTGTAGTTACAAGGAGTTCAAGGATAACTATGTATGGTGGAATTAACTTCATCATTGGCCGATGAAATCAAATATAAGCAATTAGATGACCCTCTAATGATTCAGTTACGTGATGAAGTAATAAAATGAAACGTCCCAGGCTTTGTAATTCATGAAGATAGAGTTTTGAGATTTGAAAGTCGAATTAGTGTCTCGGATAATGATGTTCTGAAGCAAACGATCATGAAAGAAGCTCATAGTACGCCTTATTCAATTCACCTGGGCACCAATAAGATGTATAAAGATCTGAAGCAGAATTTTTGGTGGGGTAACATGAAGAAAGAAGTGGCAGAATATGTCTCGAAGTGTTTGACTTGTCAACAGGTTAAAATCGAACATCAGCGACCCGCCGGGATGTTAAAGCCGCTTCTGATCCTAAAATAAAAGTGGGAAGATATATCGATGGATTTTATCACCAACATGCCAAACCATGATGGGAATGAATATGATATGGGTGGTAGTTGACCGTTTAACCAAGTTGGCTCATTTCTTGGGCATTAAAGATACTTGGGGACCAGAGAGATTGGTGCGAGTATTTATTGCGGAAATTGTCCGATTGCATGGAACACCGAAGACCATTATTTTGGATCGGGATGGTCATTTTGTGTCGCATTTTTGGGAAGCAGTTCATAAGACTTTGGGAACCGAGTTGAGATTCAGCACGACTTAACACCCTCAAACCAATGGACAGTTTGAGAGAACTATTCAAATGGTATAAGACATGCTGAGAGCTTATGCCTTATATTGGTCAAGTAATTGGGAAACTCATCTGCCACTGATTGAGTCCACCTACAATAATAGCTGGCATGCTTCCATAAAGATGGAACCTTTTGAAGCATTATACGGGAGAAGATGTATATCACCTCTATGTTGGGATGATTCGTCTATTGGAACATTTTGATCCATACATTCATTAATAGAGTTTTGATGATAAGTTGATAAACAAAGCAAAACAACAAAAAGGCGAAGCAAATCATCGAAGGAATCGAAGTCGCAAAAAGCTGGTCAGAACAAGGAATAACGTACGCTATACACAGTACTTAACGTATGTAATGTTACAATGCTTAATGTACATAACAAATGGAGATTAATGTACGTAACCAAGTGTTAAGAATTCAAACAAGAAGAACGTTGAAGATGACGTCATGGCTTACACCAGCAAGCAGCGGATATTTTGACAATTGATAACGTACGTAATGATATGGCATAACGTATGTAAAGGTGAAGATAGATGTTACTGGACTGATTTGCATGGAGTATAACGTACGTAACATATTGATGTTAACGTACGTAACGAAAGCTAACGTCCGTAAAGAAGAGATGTTAACGTACGTAATAGAGCTAACGTGCGTAACATTTGATTAGTAACGTACGTAATGGAGGCATAGAAGGCTAACGGCTAGTTGGAACAAAAATGCCTATAAATACCACTTCAATGGTATTCATCCCACAACAACGCAAAGCAAATGATTCAGTGATCATATATACACATTCTTGTTGTTGTAATTGTGCTTATATTGATAGTTTGAGTGTTTATACATTCAACACATACATGAGAGGTAAAAGAAAGGATACGATTGGATTCGGTCGTTGTTGTCCAAAATATTTATCCGAAGATTAAATACTGCTGGAATGAACGGACAACAAACAACAATTTGCGGGAGCACTTCCGAGAGAATATGAATAAACACAAGATTTGCCGGGTTTGTTAGGCCCGGGCTTGAATGCTCTCGCGAGATGTTATTAATATGAATATTCGTGGATACAAGTATTAATGTGAGAAATCTAAATACAATGAGTGTAAAAAGACTCTGTTAATCCGTATCTTGAGCGAAGCTCGGTGTTCTTCGTCCCTTCCGATCGTCTGCTTGATGAGAGAGTCCGAGAGAAGTAAGTACCGAAAGATAGCTGTTGCCAAGAGTTGGAGAAAGCCAAGTGTTGTATGAAATCTCGTGGGTGTTGCTTGTTTAGAGATAAAATCCGATGGGAATCCGAGAGAAGTCCAATTGCAGGGAGCCTTGTATATATAGGGGCAGCGGTGCCTTGTCCTCTGGCGGGCGATCGCCTTCGGGCCATTATAATAATGGGGCGATCCTCTGCCAGCCAATATTATAATGGGGCGATCGTCCTTAAGTCACACGGGCTGTCGGCCTAAAGTCCAAGGAAGAAGCTGGCAGCCAGCCGTGCGGTCCAATGAGGAGCCAGCACGCATCCGAGGTCTCTGTCACATGCGGTCCTACTGACAACTTTCGGCGGGCTTGTCGGCTGGTGGACGGATGCTGACAGGCTGTGGTCAATGATCCGTGAATTGCGGATCTTGTCTCGTCTCTGCACGTGGGTTCAGTCCTGAGGCTCGGCCTTTGCCGACTGGATGACTATCGGCATGAAGCGGTCGTCTCTAGCTGGTCACTGAGGGTCGGCATCGGCCAGGCACTGAGGGTCGGCATCGGTCGGTCACCAAGGGTCAGTCGCCAGGTGCCGAGAGATGATCGTCCGCTTGTCGGTCGCCAGGAGTCGGTCGCCGAGTACTGAGAGACGATCGTATTTGATGTCGATCGCTCGGCACCGGGACTTGTCCTGGGACCCTCGGTTGGCCGATTTATCTTGTCTGATGGGCTAAGGCTTGGTCGCCTGGTCGCTGGTCGAAAGTTCTGCCTCGGCTGCTCGGCAGTGGCTAGGTCGCCCGATCTCCGAGGCGATCGCCGGTCGGAGAGTATAATTCTCGACACAACAATTGCCCCCCAGCTTGCTCCGATGTTGAAGACATGGGGCGAGGTGGTTCTTGCTGGCGATCGTGTAGGACGAGGACGGGCGATCTTGTTGAGCTGACTTAGGATTCGGAGTTGGGCTATCATGGTCGATTGGCTAGCTATCTTTCGGTCTTGTACCTGCAAAAAACAACATTGGCCGATCCCTTGTAGAAACTTGATTGTTTCGTTGCTGAGGAACCGTGCACAGTCGCGGAGTTCGATGGACCGACTCCATGACCGTGTCTTGGTGCGCGAAGACATTAAGTGTCTTGTGACTCACTTTATTATGAGGGTCCTCTGTTAGGCTGCGCCTCGCCTCGTATTTAAATGAAGGGCGTGCGGTCTTGGTCTAAAGGAGTCCTTGCATGGGGCAGCGTCGGATGAATCAACTCCACCTCCACGGCTTGTTAGCTCTGCTTCCACCTCGGCCCGCCATGGAGATGGCGAACCTCGACGGTGTACGTTGAGACGGGGGTAGTGTCACATGTCGCTTTGTCCGGGTTCACCAAGTTAGATGATGATCCTTGAGGGCGGGCGATCGTGTGCACTGATTAATTTTGGAGAGCCCTCAGACTACATCGGCCTCGTATTTAAATGAAGGGCGGGCGATCTCGGCCGAAAGGGACCTTGCATGGCCGAAGCAGCCGGTTCCATCGACTACCAGGACCATGGCTTTATGATGTGCGGTGGAGGCGATCTGATGCCTTAGTCCATCATGTTAAATAATGAACTGTCGATGGCGATCGTGTCCCCCGGGTTGTTGATGTATCTTGATGATGGCGATCGGGCCGGAAGACTGTGATCGTCGCTCGGCTGCCGATCGCGTTATTCATAGGTTGATATCGGCGATCGGGCGGGAGATCGTCGTTCGGGCGCCGATCGCGCTGTTCAGAGGTTAAGGAGAAACCTTTGCCTGGCCAGGAAGTCTGCGGCTCTTGCTTGGAAGGTCGCGTAGGTCGTGGGTTGGCTCTTCGTAAGATGCCTGAACATAGGCGAAAAGCCATTGAATCCTGCTATGACCGAGTGGAGGGCGATCTCATCGCTTACGGGCTCGCCGTTGAGGATGATCTCGTCTACTCGGTCGATGTAGTCCGAGTCGGACTCTTCTTCTCCCTGCTTGATTTGCATCATGCGAAGGGGACCTTCCGGCCGAGCGACCCTGGTGGCGAAGTACTCCGTGAATACGTGCGCCAGCTGGTTAAAGGAGCCATTGGACCGAGGTGGCAATAAGGTGTACCACCTGTAGGCGAGGTCATCCAGCATCATAGGGAACATTCGGCACCTGGTCGCGTCTGATGCCCCACACCCGGTCATGTAGATGTTGAACTTGCTCAGGTGTGTTTGGGGGTCTGATATCCCCTCGTACAAAGGTATTTGTGGGGGAGCGATCTTGTGCTGCACGGGGGCGAGCTCGATGTCGATCGCGAGTGGATCACTTGGCTCGGCGATCGTCTTCATGGCGCCTGCCCTGGATTCCAGGAGCGCCTTCATGTCGTCGAGATGACGTTGCATCGCATCCATCGCTGTGGCTCGGTCGCTTGCAGATCGGCTTTGGGAGCGGGATCCGAGGCGATCGTGTACCGATCTCCGGATTCCGCTGCTGCCGACCTCGGCTATTTGGCGAGGGGGAGCCAGACGTCTGGGCTGCCTTCTGGGAGTCGGGTAGGCCGAGCTCCTGGTGACGGACTCAAACTCCGTTGTCTCGTAGCTGGGGCCGGACTGCCCCGGTCGCCAAGACGGGTCACTGCCCAGGCGATCGAAGACAGAGGTGCCCCGGCTGGCGAGCGCCTCTTCTTGCGGACGAGAGCCTCCTCGCAATCGCTCGGCCAGTAACGCCTTGAGCTTCCGCTTGGACTTCCGGCGGACGGCCGACGGAGTGATAGTGGGAGGCGCGTCGAGAGCACCCCGTCGCTCCTGTAGGAAGGCCATGGCCTCGTCGATCTATTCCTTGGTTCGGAACAGATCGAGCGAGAGGCTTGGGCCGCCGCCCAGGGGCGGTATCGAGCGTCTCGAACTGCGGCGGATACCCTCCGCCATCGGCTGTGGCTCGAACTGAGACGGAACGAGGCATCTGGCGGGCTGGCCAGTGGCTTTCTTCGACGCGGAGGCGGAAGACATGATTTCTGAAAGATTTCTTTGAAGCGCAGTGAGTGTCACTTCAAGTATATGCCCCGAGAACAGTGAGTGTTCTTCGGGACGGTAGGAATAAAAATTTGAGGGTTCGATCCCCTTCCTCTAGCGCCAATTTTTGTTGCCCAAAATATTTATCCGAAGATTAAATACTGCTGGAATGAACGGACAACAAACAACAATTTGCGGGAGCACTTCCGAGAGAATATGAATAAACACAAGATTTGCCGGGTTTGTTAGGCCCGGGCTTGAATGCTCTCGCGAGATGTTATTAATACGAATATTCGTGGATACAAGTATTAATGTGAGAAATCTAAATACAATGAGTGTAAAAAGACTCTGTTAATCCGGCTCTTGAGCGAAGCTCGGTGTTCTTCGTCCCTGCCGATCGTCTGCTTAATGAGAGAGGCTGAGAGAAGTAAATACCGAAAGATAGCTATTGCCAAGAGTTGGAGAAAGCCAAGTGCTGTATGAAATCTCGTGGGTGTTGCTTGTTTAGAGAGAAAATCCGATGGGAATCCGAGAGAAGTCCAAGTGCAGGGAGCCTTGTATATATAGGGGCAGCGGTGCCTTGTCCTCTGGCGGGCGATCGCCTTCGGGCCATTATAATAATGGGGCGATCGTCTGCCGGACAATATTATAATGGGGCGATCGTCCTTAAGTCACACGGGTTGTCGGCCTAAAGTCCAAGGAAGATGCTGGCAGCCAGCCGTGCGGTCCAATGAGGAGCCAGCACGCGTCTGGGATCTCTGTCACATGCGGTCCTACTAACAACTTTCGGCGGGCTTGTCGGCTGGTGGACGGATGCTGACAGGTTGTGGTCAATGATCCTTGAATTGCGGATCTTGTCTCGGCTCTACACGTGGGTTCAGTCCTGAGGCTCGGCCTTTGCCGACTGGATGACTATCGGCATGAAGCGGTCGTATCTAGCTGGTCACTGAGGGTCGGCATCGGCCAGGCACTGAGGGTCGGCATCGGTCGGTCACCAAGGGTCGGTCGCCAGGTGCCGAGAGATGATCGTCCGCTTGTCGGTCGCCAAGAGTCGGTCGCCGAGTACTGAGAGACGATCGTATTTGATGTCGATCGCTCGGCACCGGGACTTGTCCTGGGACCCTCGGTTAGCCGATTTATCTTGTCTGCTGGGCTAAGGCTTGGTCGCCTGGTCGGCAGTTCTGCCTCGGCTGCTCGGCAGTGGCTAGGTCGCCCGATCTCCGAGGCGATCGCCGGTCGGAGAGTATAATTCTCGACACAACATCGATGTTATTAGCATCAAGGATCTGGCATTGTTAGAATCGCAACCGATATCTACGTGATGTTTATCTAGTACCCATAGAAAGCTAGAGTGGTTGATTCCTTGTCCAATAGAAAAGGAAAATGGTTTAACTTGGACCGACATAAAGACAAGAGTTAGAACGGTTTACTCGGACCGATAGAAGACGAGCTTGTAATGATTATCTCTCGACCGATAGAAGAGAGGTGCAGAGGTTTATCTTTAGCCTATAGAAAAGATACCGAGAGAGGACGTAGGCACATTTGGCCGAACCTCTATAAATCCTTGTGTCATTTAATTTCCGCACATTTATTTTAATCGCTTCCGCAACGCGAAAGAGTTTTACAATTCTATCTCCAAAAGGCTATTCCGATCAATAGTGCTCCTCGGATGTTACGCCGCTTCTAGGAGGTACCGCTCCGATACTAATTGAATAGAGGATACCAAATGGCATTCCAATTTGCTCCGGTCGAAGGTCTTGCTTTGAACTGACCACCATTCTTTGATGGATCAAATTATATGACATGGAAGAAAAATATGTCGATCTTTATTCGTGCCTATGATATAGAGATTTGGAAGATCATTTGTCTTAGACCGAAAGTTCCAATCAAAATCGAAGGATCTCTTAAGAGTTTCGAAGTATATAATGATGAGGATTGGAAGAACGACCATCTAAATTGTAAGGCAACTCAACTTCTATATTGTGCCTTAAATCCAGAAGAGGTCAATCGTATCTCATCATGTGAAAGTGCTAAAGATATATGGAAAATTCTTGAAATCACACACGAAGGGACAACTCAAGTCAAGGAGATGAAGATCAATATGCTTCTCCATAACTACGAGTTATTCATGATGAAGGGTGACGAGTCCATCACCAACATGCTCGACCGATTTGAGGTCATCACCAATGGACTTGCTTCGTTCGGTAAACCATTATCAAGTAGTGAGAAAGTCAAAAAAATCTTAAGATCACTACCTGTTGAATGGGACGGCACGGTTACGGCGATAATGGAATCTAAAGATTTAAACAATCTTGATTTTAGTGCTCTCGTTGGTTCACTTATAAACTACGAGATTGTCCTAAAATCTCGGAACACTAAACCAAAACCGAAGGAAAGATCAATAGCCATGGAGGCTAAGATGTCAAAAAGAGAAGAAATTCCGGTTGATGAAAGCGACGAAGAATCGGCATATTATGCCAAGAATATTAATAAGTTTCAAACCTTATTAAACCGAACAAAGAAAGACATCTCGGGCGGAATGAAGAAATTCGACAACAACTGTCGAGTCTGTGGTAAACCAGGCCACTTTGCGAAAAATTGCCAAGCAAACCACAAGAAGGATGTTTTAATAGCAACATGGAGCGATGAAGACGACGATGAAGATTTCATCAATCAAAATAATCTCGCTCTCATGGCCCGAAGCTCATTCGACGATAGCGACGTCGAAAGTCAAGTAAGTACATCATCTCACGATGAATTATTTGAAGCATTTGAGTTATTACATATGGATTTTCAAAATGCTTTATCCGAGATTAAATCCCTTGAATCTAAAAACAAATCATTGTAAATTGAAAATTCCAAAATTCTTGAAAAGGAAAAATTTATCGAGACCGATCATTCAAAATGCGTTGAAAACGAAAATATTTTAAAGAATGATCTTTTAAAAGTTCAAGATGAACTTAAAATTTTGACGAATAAATTTTCATGTGGAAATGATAAATTTGAACAAATGCTTTGTATTCAAATATATACTTTAAATAAACAGGGGTTGGGATTCAAACCACATTTTAAAAACGAATCCGTAAATTTCAAAGTACCCCATTGTCAAAAATGTCTGAAAATTGGGCATCACATTTCGAATTGCAAAAGCCCACGAAGGACGATAAAAACTAAAAAGATTTGGATTCCCAAAGGAACTTTTATTCCGAATATCGTCTATGTGTCGAAAGAAAAACCAACTCTCGGTTGGATCCCCAAAAATTGATTTTTATCAAATTAATATTTTACAAAGGGGGAGATAATATTTTCAGGGGGAGTTATACTCTTATCATGCACATTTTCCATCAATTAGTATCGCATATTTTTTTACATCATTTGGTATTTCTATTCGTTTTAGTTTTACACTTTTTGCTGATGACAAAAAAGGGGAGAGAAAAGTGATGAATGAGATAAAAAGTGTCATGGAGGAATGACGAGAAAAATAAAATGCAAAAAGGGGGAGAAAAGAAATACGAAGGAGTCGAAAAATATAGATCCCGTGAAAAACAAAAAGGGGAGAGGAAAATCGAAAAATCAACAAAGATGTCGAAAAGATCAGAAAAAGAAAAATTGTGAGAACTAACGAAAAGATCAAAGCCGAAAACATTGATTCGTATAAATATACATATATTTTTTTCAGGTATTTATCCATTCAGAGATGTTGTTTTGTAATCATCAAAAAGGGGGAGATTGTAGGAACATTTTGATCCATACATTCATTAATAGATTTTTGATGATTAAGTTGATAAACAAAGCAAAACAACAAAAAGACGAAGCAAATCATCGAAGGAATCGAAGTCGCAAAAAGCTGGTCAGAACAAGGAATAACATACGCTATACACAGTACTTAACGTACGTAATGTTACAATGCTTAACGTACGTAACAGATGGAGATTAACGTACGTAACCAAGTGTTCAGAATTCAAACAAGAAGAACGTTAAAGATAACGTCATGGCTTACATCAGCAAGCAATAGATATGTTGACAATTGATAACGTATGTAATGATATGGCATAACATATGTAAAGGTAAAGACAGATGCTACTGGACTGATTTGCATGGAGTATAACGTACGTAGCATATTGATGTTAATGTACGTAATGAAAGCTAACGTACATAAAGAAGAGATGTTAACGTACGTAATAGAGCTAATGTGCGTAACGTTTGAGTAGTAACGTACATGATGGAGGCATAGAAGGCTAACGACTAGTTGGAATAGAAATGCCTATAAATACCATTTCTAATGGTATTCATCCCACAACAATGCAAAGCAAACGATTCAGTGATCATATATTGTTATACACATTCTTGTTGTTGTAATTGTGCATATTGTAATACCCGGATTTTCAGTATAAGTTTTTCGCGTTATTTTATCTGAGATATAATGTATAGTTTGGTATCTATACAGTATGGATAAAATAAATTGAGAACCGAGACAGTTATACTGGTGTGATTATCGTTTTTGATTGACAGATATATTTAGGATATGTTGTATCAGGTTGTACTGATTTGGATATCAGGTATACCGTATGAGAATATTTTTGGATTCAGTATGCCGTATGTTTGTATTTTGTACGTCGAGATGTCGGACAGGAATAGTTGGGTTTTTGGCTAAGTATAAAAGCCATTACGTACGTTAAGCTTTGGAGCTTACGTACGTAAGATGTGTTAGCTTACGTACGTTATATAGTGTACATAACGTACGTAACAAGAGGAATCGGACAGTGGGGCCCGTGGTCGGTGGCTTTCGGCGCAGATGTGGACAGGTGAGTCAATGGATGGAGTTACGTACGTTATACAGGGTGTATTACGTACGTAATACGAGTATAATACTGTAGAAAGTCAACGTACGTATTATGTACGCAACGGAATAAGTGTTACGTACGTTATGGGGCGGCTGGCCGAGTCGTGGCCGAGAGGACCTGTAGTGGCCGAGCATGGTCGGCAGTGACTCGTAGGGATGGCCGAGAATGGTCGGCAGTGACTCGCATGGATGGCCGATCACGGTCGGCAGTGACTCGCAGGCATGGCTAGGACTGGCCGATTACGTACGTAAGGCAGTGGTCGGTTACGGCCGTAAGGGCCAGTTACGTACGTAAGCCAGCTGCCGGTTACATACGTAAGGATGCCGAACGAACTGGGCAGTAGGGTCGTCCGCGGCCGGCTACGTACGTAAGGACCCGCCGGTTACGTACGTAACGTGCCGGCACGTCTCGGCCTATATAAGGCCTGGACTAAGTCATCTTGGGCATTTTTCATTTTTCTTCATTTTTTTGCGATTCCTTCAGCAAAAGTGGATGGATTTGAGTAAGAACATCATCTAGCAACATGTTTTGGAAGTTGGAATCATGGATTAACATCATCTTCCACCCGGATCGAAGGTAAAAACACCTAAACTTTTGGTTTTTGGATGTTCTTGAGGTTTCTTGGTGTTTTGGCCGATTTGCTTCGTTTTGATTCAGATTATTGATAGAACTTGATTGCATACTCTTAATCATTCAATACTCTTGAAGTTTTGTGGAACGAATTCGAGTATTTCTTTGAATAATCGATTAAATTGGACTATGCCTTCAAAGTGTTCGATGAAATGTCTCAATGAGTAGAACTTGGAAAATTCTACACGTTTTCGTATAAATGATGGTTGAAATGATATTGTTGTGATGATTCTTGGTAATTATGGGAATTTTGTTAAAGGAAGATAATGAATTGGTGATCAAATGATTCGATTATGTTGTTATGATTATGAAATCGTGGTATTCTCGATGTTCTTGGTGGTTTATTGCGAATCATGATGTTATGAGAAGTATATGTTGAAGGACATGATTATATACACCTTGAATTGTGAATAAGGATTGTTTAGATTTTAGAAAACACCGGATTATGTTGTTTTATGGATTATGAACGTGAATTCGGATAATTCGTGTTCTTGAAGAACCCTTGAGTTATACATATCATGATTTTGGAAGGATTTCGGATAATTTTGGAATGTGATTATTCATGATAATAATCGGTAAATTGTTTTCTACGAATTTACAAGTATGAACAAGAAGGAGTTTTGTCTTCGTCTTTGGAGTTGAAGTTGGAATCGAATATGTTATAAAATCCTTAATGTCGAGATGAATTGATCATTGCTTTGATGAATACGTTTTAAAGTGCTGGTGTTTTGGATATGAATATGGAATATTCACATTTAAAACTAAGTTATGTGTTTTGGTACAATATTCGTATAGGAATACGAATATGATTTTCGGGTTTGATAAGATTATGATTCACTTTTGAGTTTGAGAATTCATAGGTATTTAACAAGTGTTCAATTCGGATAATGGAATTATTTGAAACCTTTGGAATATGGTTATCTATAATGTTGAATTGATTGGATTCTCCGGATTGATGATGATAACCGGTAATTGGTTTATATTATGAATTTACAAGGAGGAAACTTGTATCCGTATTTAAGATTGAATTTGGAATCAGTAATGTTAGACCCTTGTTGGTTTAAATTGATTATTGATATGACTTTCGGATTGTGGAATCGTGTTGTGGTTTTGAGTTCGTGTTTGATTGGTTCAGCTTGTTTGGATATGTGTTTAATCGGGATATTGTAGAACCGTTGTGTTTGTTGATCGGTTATTGATTGTTATTTGTGATCATCGAGTTACGGTTTGTATTGTGTATATGAGTTCGTATTTGTTGAGTTGGATTATTTGGTTTTAGGTATATGATCGGGGTTTCATTGAACCGTTGAGTTTGTTGGTTGGGTATGTCGGTTATTGATTTTTATCGAATGTGTGTTAATCGGTTATTGCAATAGGTTGATATGTTTTGATCGTGGTTTATGACCGTTGTGCTGTGGTTGAGGTCGAAGAGTTCGTAGATTGCTTTTGGTCGGGGCTGAGGAGCTCGTAGACGAAGGCAATGTATTTTGGTAACGGCTTCATGGTATCGGTATCGAGGCAAGTTTATACTTGTTCAGTTTATAATATTTGATGAATGGTTTCGTTTTCATTTCATTTATAATTCGTATAGCAATGTTGTTAGAAATGTAAGTTGTTGGATAATGAGTTGTATATCGTGCTCTGGTTTGTATTAAATCATAAGGTATATGATTTAATTGTGTTCAAGGAAGACGTGAGTTATCTTTGGTCAAAGATATAGAATATCGAATATCGAGGATAGTTATCGTGATGACATAAGTATCGGGATAAAGGTTTATTGGTATTGAATGGATTGTACCTTATTTGAGATTATTTGTATAAATGTGTATTCGTTCAGGAATGTTGTCCGTGGAAAGGATGTTGTCTTCGGCTTTGAGGTAATTTATGTATTGTTCAGTTATGAGATAATTATTATGTTGAGTTGTTGTATATGTTGTGCGTTGAGGCTTCGTATATTAAGATTCGTATTGGTTGTTCGTTGAGGGATGTTGATCCCAGGACTATTGTTGGTATTAATGGTGGTGTTGATCGTCTCATTGGGGGATGTTGATGGATATGGTCCTCGGCTTTGAGGTAATCTAAGTATTTGTTCAGTCATGTGGATAATTAGTATGTTGAGTTGTTGTATATGTTGAGGTTTCGTGTAATGAGTTTCGTATCGGTTATTCGTTGAGGGATGTTGATCCCAGGACTGTTGTATTGAGATCGTAGATCATGTTGGTCATTCATTTGGGGATGATGATCCCAGGATTGATGTTTTGGATATTGATTAGTCGTGTCGATTTTTTATTGTCAGTCTGTTGTTGTTCACTTCGGTGAGTCTTTTAATCCTTATTGAATATGTGTTTCTTTGAGTTTCGTTGTCATGTTGCATCGTGACATATCTGGAGTCATATCTGCGTGCCGATTGGTTATTGTGTAGGATTTTTAGCCGGGCACATGATGGTTATGTGTTGATATTTCCACATTGAACCGTACACACGAGACGTAGTTCGTGAGGCTAATTAGGTACAAGACCACACATGTATGTGATCAATACCCGGGGTGGCTTGTGCACGGACACATTTCCGGATCGGGCATACTATGATTTCCATCTTTGAGCCATATTGTTTGGTCGTTCATCCTCCATTCATGGTTGGGTATGTTCGACGGTTTGCGACTGGTTGTTCATACGCCCGAGGGGTATGTTTCGACAGTCGAGGTTATTTTCTTGAGATCCATTATTGTTGATCGTTTGGAGTTTACCTTGTTGATGGTATTCTCGGTTATTGTTGGTCCTTTGTTGATCATTTGGAGTTTACCTTATTGATGGTATTCTTGGTTATTGTTGATCCTTCATTGATTGCATTCGAGATTTACCTTGTTGATGGTATTCTCAATTATCGTGATCCTTTATTGGTCGTATTGGAGTTATCATGTCGATGATATTCTCGGTTGAGGTATTGGTTGATCATTGTTATTGATCGTATAAGCATTCGGACTGTACGTCGATGTTCGGGATTTGTTATCATTATCATGTGGTAGTTGATCTACAGATATGCTGTGTATTATTGGTTTATACAGGTTGAGATTTGATTGTGTAATCCGACGGACAGGATTTGGCACAGATTGGATTATTTCCACACTTATGAGTTATGATGATGTTTTGAGGATTGTTGGTATTTTTGGAATACAATACGGTATAATTGATGTTGAGTTCATTTCGTCATTTGAGAATGCGAAATGTGAATTATGGTAAGGATCGATTTGGATTGGATTGTTATGGATTGGTAAGGTTATGTCGGTAAGATTACATTGGTATTACTCTTACTGTATTATTACATTGGTATGTAATTATTTATGTTGATGTGATCGATATCATTGTTGAGTATTGTGGCTGACCCCATCATGGGCTTTATTTTTAGGTACTCGGAGATCGAGCTAGTAGCGGTCGTGAAGGGATGAGCTTCCCGATGTGATACTGGCAGTGGCATGTTTTGGAGTATCGAGTATTTCTTTTCTGGTTATTCATTTCCGCTGCAAATGTGTATTTTGAACTGTGTTTTTATCCGCTGCGTGTGTATATTTCAAAATGGCTTTTTCAGTATCTTTATCCGCTGCGTGTGTATATTTTAAAATGGCTCTTTGGTATTTTTACCAACTCGTGTGTGTATTTTAAAATGGCCTTTTGGGCATTTTACGAACTTGGGTTATTTTCGTCAAACTCTTTTTCCCAAATTATTTTATCTGTACATTTTGAACTGTCGAGAATTGGCACTTCGCCTTGTATTTTGAAATGGTATTTTATGGCGGTATTTGAAAACTATGCTTTTGAAAATATTTGAGTATTTAAAATATTACCGTCAGTGGCCTTTTGGCATTTTTAAACGTCTTTGAAATGGTTTTAGCCTGGTGGGTTCCGGCGCGGGACCCACGGCGCTGTAATATCCCGGATGGTTTTGGGGGTGTTACGCATATATTGATAGTTTGAGTGTTTATACATTCAACACATAAACGAGAGGTAAAAGAAATGATACGATTGGATTCGGTGTTATTAGGATCAACGATCCGGCATTGTTAGAATCGCAATCGATATCTACGTGAGGTTTATCTAGTACCCATAGAAAGATAGAGTGGTTGATTCCTTATCCAATAGAAAATGAAAACGGTTTAACTTGGACCGATATAAAGACAAGTGTTAGAACGGTTTACTCGGACCGATAGAAGACGAGCTTGTAACGGTTATCCCTCGACCGATAGAAGAGAGGTGTAGAGGTTTATCTTTAGCCTATAGAAAAAGATACCGAGAGAGGACGTAGGCACGTTTGGCTGAACCTCTATAAATCCTCGTGTCATTTAATTTCCGCACATTTATTTTAATCGCTTCTGCAACGCGAAAGAGTTTTACAACTCTATCTCCAAACGACGATTCCGACCAATAGTGCTCCAACATCGTCGACTTAATGGGACAGAACCAAAATTGATAATACAAACTCGAGAGAAGGTAGCCCTAATCCGTGAAGGATTCTTGACCGCCCAAAGTCGTCAGAAGTCTTACGCAGATGTGCGTCGTCGCCCATTAGAATTTGAAGTTGGGGACCACGTACTCCTAAAAGTTTCTCCTACTCATGGAATTTTTCATTTCGGAAGGAAGGGAAAGCTGGGTCCGAGATATATCGGGCCATTTGAGATTCTCAAAAGAGTTGGAGAATTGGCATACAGATTAGCCTTACCACTAGGGCTGTCAAACGGATAAAACGGAGCCGGATATGACCATCTCCGTATCCGGATCCGGCATTTAGTAAAGGTATACGGATTCGGAAATATCCGGACGGATCGGATACGGATAATATCCGGATGCTATTCGGATACGAATATTATCCGTATCCGCCACTTTTTTTAATCTTCAAAAATTTAAATGCAGGAGGAGGGATTTGAACTCTGGTGGAGCTCCTTCTCCTTACCAGCCAATACCACTTGGGCTAGCTGACCTGATTATTGTGTTAGAAAGGGAAATAACTATTAAGTAAAGATAACTTATACCGCATGCTTATATTTTAACATTGAGAAGTAAAGAATGAAGTCATGTGGCAAAGTATTATTGGGAGTAGCATGCTTATATTTTGTAATTATATATTAAAATTATATTAAAAATATATATTATCTATAATTAATTTCGAATACGGATATTTTCGGATACAGATGCGCCTATATCCATATCTATACCCAGAATCTTCGGATACGGATAATATTCGTATCCTCTTTTTTTCGGATACAGATAATATCCGCTTTTTCCGGATACGAATACAGATATTTCGGACGGATATCGGATTTTTTGGATTTTTTTGACAGCCCTACGTACCGCCATCATTGAGTCATGTTCATAATGTGTTTCATTACAGAAGTACATATCATCAGATCCCAGTCATGTCATCGACTTTGGCGAGATCGAAGTAGCTAATGATGGCACGTTCGAAGAGAAACCAATCAAGATACTCGAAAGCAAATCAAGTAATTGAGGAATAAACCAATCTCCTTAGTTAAAGTTCAAGACATGGAGTCGAAGAAGCAACTTGGGAGACTGAAGATAGTATGAAGACGAGATATCCAGAATTATTCATATCTTAAGATTTGGGACGAAACTTCTTTTTAGGGAGGAAGTCTGTAATACTCGAATATTTGTTAAGTGTTTCCATCTGCATTTGAATCTTGTGATATTTAATCACGTCGAATAATAAATTTAAATATAATTTTTTACGTATCCTTGTTCCAGTATTCGTTATCGTATTGCGTGGAGTTTGTCAATTCATGCATGAATCTACATAATATTACGTACGTTAACAGATGTACATAGCGGATGCTAAGAACCATAGATAGCGTATGTTATGTTTGAAAGGTTGCGTACACAAGAGATGGTCAAGGCATATAAAGTGTGATTGGCGTGTGGAGCCGGATGGAGATGCTGTCGGATCCCCTCCATGAACCTGGACAACTTTTAGAAAGGCAAGTCTACGAAGTATAGCGTACGTTAAAAGGGTAGAATAACGTACGCTAAGTTGATCGAGTAGCGTACGTAAGTGTGTAGATAGCATACGTTAAGGAGGATAGAAATGAGATAGTGAGATACTGCCGGATGATAGCGTACATAAGGATTTGTCTCTAGTGTACGTTAGGCACCTAGCAAACGTAATGTATTGTGGCTAACATACGTAAAGTTCAGAATTCTATTTATAAACAACAACCTCCTTTCATTTCATCTCCACTCCTTATTCGAATTCCCCAGCCCTATAAACTCCTTGTATCAGCCTCTAATCTTGGTTTTGAAGATCATAAGACATCTTGGATTGGTT
Source organism: Orobanche coerulescens (assembly GCA_033398695.1). Lineage (NCBI taxonomy): Eukaryota > Viridiplantae > Streptophyta > Magnoliopsida > Lamiales > Orobanchaceae > Orobanche > Orobanche coerulescens. The sequence continues at coordinate 28,854,616 of CM065804.1, forward strand.
TTCAAGCTTCCGGTGTTGAGTATATCAAGTGTTTTGTTGTTTTCCTCCATATAAGGTACGTTAATGTCGCTCCAGCTCTGAGTTCATATTTCTAGGATGATTATGAATGTATTTTAGAGATTATTAGACTCCATTGACGACATAATTACTGAACACCATGATTTTAGAAAGCTTTAGATGATTAAACATAAGATATACCTTGATTTAGACATGTATGAGTTGAGCCTCGATTATGTTGAACCTTAGACTGAAGTTTCTGAGATAGTAACATGCTTTGGTGATGATTTCAAAGATATTCTTGCATCCATGACTTGTTAAGGTTATCACCTATGATAGATGATTTCAAGAGGATGAACTTTAGGGATTGATTTTGATTAGATAACCTTCTAGTACCGATTGTTAGAATGAATATCTAGGTAATGATTATATCGATTCATAGCACTCTGTAGGAAGATTTGGATTGGATGTCGTTAGCAAGCTTCAGATTGAACTTAAAACCCAAATGAATTCCTTGGTATGATGTTTAGGAGATACATTGTCATGATCATGTTATGATAGAACAATCGAACTAGAAATGAATGGAAGGAGCTCACGTAATCATGTTCATACTTTGTACCGGATTGTGGAAAGATAGATTGTAAGTTGATTATCCGAACCAGTAGCGATTTTGGTATTAACTTGTTAATAAAGGTTCAGGTTGTAGAAGGCTTATCGATGAACGTCCTTCGAGTGTGCGAACGTTCGTCGGATTGAATACCTATCGTCTTTCTAAGGCAAGTACTTTAATTGTGTTTTTCGTATTGATGTAATTCATATTGTTGTGCATATGTGTCGTTGTCGTATGTCCACCTCGTGTTGGTCCGACGGGATCATCTTGGGATCTATGCTAGCGTGTACTGAATCATTGGACGAGTTTTTTCACCTCGTGTTGGTTTGATGGGATCATCTTGGGATCTATGCAGTGAACGCTGGATCATCGGAATTACCATGTGTATGTCATGATTATCATGTTGTGTATTGCATTGTAGTTTCTCTCGTCGTGGAGACTTATTGTCATTGTCGTTGCTAATGTTGTTATGGTTATTCTTCCTGAGTTGTCGAATAATCCATTGTTGTATATTATTGTACTTGTACTAGCATCGTTTTGCTAACCCCTTGGGGGTGGACATTTGTTTTATGTTCAGGGTCCAGAAGAGCGCGTAAACAACCACAGGAGCTGCATGACGACGAGGTATCGAGTGATGTTGTCGATCTGGGAAATTCTTTTATTTGAGTCATGTTTTAATAAGTACTCGAGTACGCTGTTGTTTTGTGTCGTTTAGATTGTTTTGTATTGTTTACTGTTTGGTGTCGTCTTTTATTTCTTTTGAAATTCGGTATGTAATAATAAATTTTACTGTTGATATTTAATAATGTTGTTTTAAAATTCTTAGCCTAGTAAATCCTTATATAAAGGATTTATGGCGCTGTAATAATCCTGAATATCTCGGGGTGTTACATCTGCCTTGTCCATATTAAAGCGCTTCAAGACCATTTTTGTATAATTGGATTGGTGTACAAATATTTCACTCTGTAAGTGTTCTATTTGTAAACCAAGATAGTTTTTTATCTATCTAAGATCTTTCATTTCAAATTCTCCCTTGAGAAAATTAACCGCTTCTCGAATTTCATTTGGGGTTCCAATGATGTTCAAATCATTAACATAGACAACAATAATCACAAATCCAGTGGTCGTTTTCTTGATGAAGACATAGGGACATATATGATTTTTCACATAACCATTTTTCAACAATGTCTCACTTAAACAACTATACCATATACGTTCAGATTGCCTTAGTCCATACAATGATCCCTACAGTTTAATTGCACATAGTTCCTTGGAACTTGCTTTTAATGCTTCACGCATTCTGAATCCTTTATGATCTTTCATGTAGATCTCAATATCAAATGATCCGTATAAATATGCTGTTACAACATCCGTAAGGCGCATTTCAAGATTTATCAAGACTATCCGGCTGATTAAATATCTCAATGTAATGGCACCCATGACAAGAGAAAATATTTCTTCATATCAATTCCAAGACTTTGACAAAAACCTTGTGCAAGAAAGCGAGCTTTGTGCCTTATAATCTCAGTTTTTTTCGTTTCGCTTTCGTACAAAAATCAATTTGTATCCAATAGGTCTCACAAACTTCGGTTCACATTGCTTCAACGATGATGTAAACTCTTGATTTCTTTATTCACTTGTTTCTCTCCTTCACCTAAAGTTGGGAATTCGTCTTCGTTGAATAACAATCAGTAAAACGAACTGTAAAAATATCACCTGTATTTGGTTCAAGATATTTGATAATCGAAGGCGATTCATATCCAACATTAATTCCCAATCTTCTGTGTGGACCTATTTTATGCGTTGTGGTGGAGCAATGGGTACATATACAACACAATGAAAAACTAAGGTGTGAAAGATTTGGTTCTTGACCAAATACCAACTGCAATGTGGAGTACTTGTGGTATGCACTCATTCTAATACATATGAGTGTTGTACCCTGCAAATTAGCGTGTCCACATACATAAGTGGAGAGTTTTGTTCTCATCATTAATGGTCTAACAACACTATAAAAAAAAACTGGTTATACCAACGAAAATTATCGATGGCCCGCTCTGCCGTTGGTAAATACCTAAAATACCAACGGCATTACCGACGGCATCAATTAACTAAATTTACCGACGACATTACCGACAACACGTTGGCGGGATGTTGGTGCGAACTTTACCATAAAATTTACCGATGACATTGAGACGGCAGAATTACCAATGGCACGGTTGTCGTTGGTAAATAAATTTTCCATTTTATTTTTATTTTTCAGAATTTATGATGGCATTACCGACGACGGGAATAATTTTTCAATTTTTTTATATTTTAGAATTTATCGACGGAATTACCGACGGCAGGAATAATATTTCCATTTTTTTTTATATTCTAGAATTTACCGACGGCATTTCCCGGCGGCTTTACCGACGGCCAGTTGCCGTTGGTAAATTCTGAAACAACCTTATCACACATCGAAAAAATACCACAATTTTCATCACTTTATAAACCAAAACTTTTTTGGGTAATATTGAATGAAGACATTGGTCCATGCCGGCCCGACCTCGGCCGAGCCCCGACCCAACCCGACCTCACCCTGTCCCGGATAAAAAAATAAAAAATAAAAATAACAATGCATACAGATTTTACCAACGACACCGTGTTGTCGGTAAATTACCAATGGCAGTTGTCATCGGTAATCTGTTGGTAAAACCGTTCTTGAATTTTGACAAGGAAAAATTTACCGAAGGACGGGGCGTCGGTAAGCCGTTGGTAAATCGGCGATGGAGGCATTTTCTACTGGCATTTTTTTACCATTGAAGGTTTTACCAACAGTAGATCAGCGTCGGTAACGCCGTCGGTAACCACGTTTACCAACGGTATTTTGTTTTTGCCGTTGGTAATTAATGTCGGTAAAAACAGATTTTTTTTTTTGTAGTGCAATAAGTGGACTCTCTTGATTAATACTTCAGCTAAATCATTTTTTGTATGAACATGTACTACTGGATATTTAATATCATGCCCGTTGACATACAACAATCATTAAATGCTTGATACGTAAATTCACCCGCATTATTATTTCTTGATTGTGTAGTCCTAAAATTGTGCTTTCAATTTAATTAACTAGACGAGAAGTTTGGCAAATGCCATATTATGAGTTGATAATAGACATGTGTATGACCATCTACTAGAATCACCGGTTAGTACCATAAAGTATTGGAGTAGTCCTCACGATGGATGAATAAACCACATATATCATCATGAGTTCTTTCCAAAAATAATGGTGATTCAATAGCAACCCTAGTGGGTGATGGTCTTATTATCAACTTACCTTTAAACAAGCAGTACAACATAGTTCATGAGACTGAAAATTCTTCTGTTTTTTCAATGATAAGACCACTAGAGTTTTCAATTATGCTCCACATCATTATCGAATCGTAATGCCCCAACAGACCATGCCACCTTTTTAATATTTCAGTAAATTTCTAATTTATTGTGTTATACAATTAAAACATTCGATGTAGTATAACCTAGGTGATAGAGCATCCAATTTCTCCAGCATACACCAGAAGTAATACAAAGAAATTCATTATTTCCGTCATTCATGGTTTTAAAATGATCTGTGAAACTCAATAAATTTCTTTGGGACTTGGAAGAAAATAATGCGTTACTTATTGTGAATTTTGTATCTCCAGACTTTATAAAATTGGCTTTACCATATCCCTCGATTACACTAACACATATGGCACTCACACTTGCTCCGTCAATATTCAAAGTATAAAAATATCTCTTATCTTTAAGTAAAATATGTGTTGTAGCATTGTTCAGAAGACATAAATCACCATCTTGGAATTTGTGTTTAGACATATTTATGGTCTATCAAATATGAGAAAATAAATATGAATATAGTGTAACACCCCCAAGTTATTCAGGGTATATTACAGCGCCGTGAGCCCCGCCGTGGGACCCACAAGGCTAAAAATACGCGGAACTATAAACTTGACCGATAAGGTCTACATACAATAGAAAGAAAGACGATACAAATGGTATTCAAAACCATAACCAATGAAAACATATACATCACTGTGCAAATCAATACCTCGGCAACACAGGCCGGAACAACAAGGAAACAGAAATACAATACTCGAGTATTTAAAAATCCATTCCAGTACAACAACACTGAATGGAGGAATCCAAGAAAAATAACCGGAGACAAAACACAGTATCACACTTGCCCATCATCTTCATGCAGACCCGATACCCGTCTGTCCGCTCTCCTGGAACCTGAAATACATGAAACGTATTTCCCCCATAAAGGGGTTAGCCGTCGAATAGCTAGTGCAAGTATAACAATATGAAACATGATACTCCTCGACAATAAAGTAAATGTAATCCGTCAATTCATCAATATCCGTCAATTCATCAATTTAAGACTAGTATTCCGGAATGACTAAAATCTCAAGACGTATGTGAATGCCGTAAAAACGGTTCGTTCATATCATACGCCGTTACATGTAGGAATGCCGTCAAAACGGTTCGTTCATTACATGCCAACATTATTTCATATGAATGCCGTAGAAACGGTTCGTTCATATCAACCATGGAATCGCACTGCAGGCTACGAAACCCTCGAGAGGACCATAGGCCCGTCCGGAGTGGCTAGAAATAATCATATAAACAACTTTTCATACTTTCAAAGTCTAGAACTTACAATCATAGATGTATACTTGCCTTAATAAGCGTTACGAAAATCCCGAAGAACACGGTTCGACCGGAAGCTTGAACCACGAAGAAGACAACGAGCGGAAGGGTTTCGACTTGAGTTCTTCACAAGGATTCCGTCCTAAGTCATATCAATGATAAATCAACAATCGTACGATGAATAATAATCGTACAACGCACAAACCCCCCTCCTAGACCTTTTGTCGGACACCTTGAAGGCGTCGACTAATAACTCAACCAAAACGACGAATCAATACACTCCAACCAAGGAATAACGATGGGAATGATAGAATACACCTAAATCATCATCAATCCATCACTAATCTAAATTACTACGGATTAAAAGGATGAAGTCAAACAAAATCCCCAATTTCCAACACAAAATTCAAAGTGTTCTTGAATAATCTTTCAATAATCCGATGAATACTCCAACAAGACCATAATCATGCGTATATCACTTCATACCCCATGATTTTAACATCCAAAACATCATTACCCAATACAAAATCGAAATCCAAGATGTTGAAGAAATTACCTCTTGAAGATCCAAGCACTATGATTCGAAGAGCACGCGATAGAACGATGATCCGGGCTTAAAAATCGAGAATAGATGAAGAGAAATCACTCACTCAAGTGATAGGTGGAGAAACATCTTCCTCTCAAATCTCCTCTCTCGCCCAAGTGAAGAAATGGGAAAAGTATAGGTTGAATCGCACAAAAAACGCAGATATAGGGGTAATCTGTCATGTGTGCCGCGGCTCAGTATGTGTGCCGCGGCACAGGCCCAAAATTCGCTCCCAGGGCTCGGCAGTGTGCCGCGGCTCAGCCCAGGTGTGCCGCGGCACCGGGTACAGGCAGTTTCGGACGAATCTGGAAAATGAGAGTGACTTAGCTATTTCGACCATAACTCCCTTGTCTGGACTCCGATTGACTCACCGTTTGAACCATTAGAAAGCTAACTCGATGATTTATAATATTGAAAAGATTCAGAATTTTTGTAGTTTCCAAGAATTTACGGTGATTTAACAAAGTCGAACTCATACGTGGGAAAGTCGCTAAAGAACACGGAATTCAACAGAACGATACCGAAACGAACTCGGATGACAAAAAGTGTAGAATTAATCATTCTCGGGATGACGAAACGGTCCCAAGCAAGTTGTCAAAAACGGACTTCCGCCAAAAATAGAAAATTTCCGGGAAACAAAATTACGGGTATTACATTCTACCCTCCTTAAAAGAAGTTTCGTCCCGAAACTTAAAACAGGCAGGGAGAAGAAATATTTCGCCAGGAAAAACTCAACGAGATACACAAGAGCCGAAACTTACGCCCAAACGGCGAATAATCAATATAGAACACAACAATACATTACCCGAAGGTAAACCAAACCAATGCCGAAAAAGATACGAATTCACAATGCCCGAAGGCTCCAACGGAAATACCGATACATCACAATGGCCTGAAAGCCGAACAGCCCAAAGCTGTAAATCATCACAATACAGATCTCAAAGAAGCAAACGTGACTGTCGGGCATACCCCTCGGCGTATGAACAACCAGTCGCAAATCGTCGGACATATCCAATACAACATGGACTACGAACGATCAATCAATAAAGCTCAAGAGGACATCACGATCTCCCGATCCGGAAATGTGTCCGTGCACATGTCCACCCCGTATACGGAATCCAGAATATACGTGTGACAATGTACCTAATTAGCCTCAAGAACTACGTCTCGTGTGCACGGTCCAATGCGGAAATATCCACGCATGACCATCGAGTGCCTGGCTAAAAATCCTACACATAACCAATCGGCACGCAGACATGATTCCAGATATGCCACGATACAACATGACAACGAAACTCAAGGGATAAAACATCCAATACGGATCATACGACTCACCAAGTGAACGATGACACACGAATAATGAAAGATCGATACGACCAACGATATTCAAAACAACCATCCTGGGATCAGAATTCCCTAAGGACCGATTAATACGAGCAACGATCACAACACAACAGTTCGGGAAAATCCTCAACCTTCAACGATCACAAAATTACCGAGTTTACAAGAATAATAGTGTGCTGCCTTGAATCGGCCAACACGACAATAATAATTCAACGGATGGGAACTATCCTCGACAGTCCCAATTCAATACTTCGATTACCGTAGAATGGCCAATCGATAACAATGATACAACGGATTAGAATATTTTTGACAACGGATGGGAATTATCTTTGATAATCCCAATTCAATATATCGATTACCTTAGAACGGTCAATCGATAATCAATGATACGATAGAATAGAAGTCCCGGTGTCTTAAACCGACCACCGAAAGCGGAGATGACAAAAGGATATATCAAACGTCCCCAATCGGTTAACGCAACATCATAGCAGTTCCAATTTGACGACAAAGATTCAACGATGTCTCGTAACGACGTGTCGCGAACAATAATAATCGATACATCGATACCGCGAACCGGCTATCGACAGCAACTTTACCAACAAGTATCGTAATGCCTTGAACCGGCCATTTACAACCAACAGTAACATTTGGCATAATTTTCCAACGGGCGTCGTATCAATGATCCCCTGATATCAATACAATCATAAAGAGGCCAAGTCCCGAAATGATACACACATTCGTACGCCTACACAATAACATTAGTCTCATTGATTAGTACGAGTATAAAACTTGCCTCGATATCAATACAACGAACTGTTACCAATTCAGTCGCTTTCGTCTTACGAGTCTCGACTAAGTTAATCTACGAACCCTTCAACCTTAACCGCAACACAAAAGTCATAATCTATGATCAAACATCATATCTTACTGTAAAACGAAGGATTGATAATCAACCGGTTCGATGACGACCAATATCAATACCACCAAACCACGAACTCAATCGTTTCACCATATCTCGACCAATCATAGTCTGAACTGTCCAACTCAGACCCTCACGAATCCATGTCCACAATACGAGCCGAAATCCAATGATCATATCAACAACCAATTCGGACCAATAATAAGGGTCTAAATATTATCGGTTCCAAACTCAATTCTTAAATACGAATTGACAAGGTTCCCTTCTCGTAAATCCGTAGTTAAAATTTTCCGATGATCATCGTTAATTCTAACCATCCAATTAGTTCAGCATTATAGATAATCATATTTTAAGGTTATCAAACACTCCAATCATTCGATTTGAATATTTGCTCCGTACGTATGGGCTTTCAAATTCAGATATGAATAATAGTCTCATCAAGCTCATAATCACATTCGTATTCCCTATACGAATATTATTTCCAACGCATAGTTTAGCTCTAGATATGAATATTCCATATTCATATTCAAAACATCAACACTTCTTAAAAATTTTCATCATGTCATTCATACAACCTCAAGAATCACAACAGAACCCTTATCGTCATATGAAGAAGATCTCAATAATCATATCAACATCCGAAATCTCTTATTACGATTCCAATAAATCTCGTATAGCATTATCACATGATACCATATAATACCTCAATACCGAATACCTTCCCGTACACAATCTTCTATGTACGATTACCACAAAACATACCTCTATCCGGACTTCCTTCCGAAATGTATACCATAGACCAAGAATATCCAAAATGACATCAACAATATCCGAATACTACAATCTTCACCCCAAACCTTACGGGAGTATTACACGCCGTAAACCCTTCTCACAAGGATTTACCAGGCTAAGCACAATTTTCCACGTCATTTCAAAAATGTCAAAAAGACTGATGACGGTAATATTTTTCAAATACTAAAAAAAATCATTTTCCAAATACCGTCAAAACGATCAAGGTTAAAATGCGAAAAACTCAGTTTAGGGAATCGGTTTTACAAAATAAAATTTCAGTTGGCAAAATACCAAAAATCCATTTCAAAAATACTCACGCCGCGGATAAAAGTACAGTCCAATTTATGCATTTTCATTGAAATAAGACGAACATCAAAATACACGATTCCCAACATACTCCCTCCCAAGTAGTAATCCAAAAAGAAAAAAAAAAAATGAGCCACTCTCAAAGGGATACGAGGATTACCTTGTATGGACGAACCACGAAGAAAAGAATAATTGAACTCCATTCCAAGAATCATTAAATCATCATAGTCATCATATGGCCTCAAGAACATCGAGATCTCTATGATTCCATAATCATAATCAACATATTCAAAGCATATCATTATCTTCCTTCAACATAAACCTCATATATCCTCAAGAATCGCAATAACAACATCATAATCATCTTCATACGAATCATTCATCAACTATAACATCAAAAATCCGAAATGAAAAGGAGAAATATCCAACATACCTCATATGTAATACCCTCGCCTTTAATATTGTATTCCATGATTTAAGTTAAGTATTTTCGCACCATATCTGTGATGTTGTAGCAAGTACCGACGAATTATGTTAAATTGGATTCATGGTCATTCATACTATATTAGTTGTTGGGTGATATTGCGAGAATTCCATTTATGATTGTTATAGTACTTAACGTACGTTAACATGTATTCTTAACGTACGCTATGTAGGCCGCCTTACGTACGTAATATCAGCACGTTAACGTACGTAATGCGGAAGATCCTCCAGCAATCCGCCTTTCGGCGGGTGGGGTCGAGCAAGGGTAGGTGGTCGGGAGTCGATCGCGACAGCCAAGTCAACGGCTATTACGTACGTAATAGCTGCCTGGTTACGTACGTAACGAACTGCGTGTTTTTAGACAGGGAGTTTTGATGAAATTGGTTACGTACGTAATGATCATGAGATTACGTACGTAAAGGCTATAACGTACGTTAACCACGTTCGTTAACGTACGTAATGTCAAGTTCAGATTATAAATGTATGACTTGCCATTTACTTCCTACTCGACCTCTTTCAATCTCCCAACTTAGGAACGATTCCTTTCCCTTCCAACTTCATTTCTAAGCCTTCCTAACTTGTGTTGGAGCTTCAACACTTGATTGGTGACTTGGAGAGCTAGAGATTGAAGTGTATTCCTTGGAGTGTTGGTGTTGTTCTTCATTTTAAGGTTGGTCTTTCTTTAACTCATATCAATTCCATGCTTATGATGATGTTAGTAGATAAATACTTCACATAATGTTAGTTTAAACTAGTGTAAACATGATAAGTTAATTGAATCATACTCAAACCAAGTGAAGATTAACTTTGAAGGTATTAGTGTTACTTCTTGATGTAAATAACTTCATAATGTGATTGTGTTGATAATGATATACATAAAACCGAGGTATAGCATGATAATCGGAAGTTGATTTTAGTCTCAACACTAGGAACATGTTAGGGATGATATCCTTAATGATTAAAAGTAAGAAATGTTAAATTGGTCTTGAACATTCTATTGATTCTTGAAGGTAGTATGAAGCCATGATTTTGGCCTCTAAAACCTTTGTAATAAAATTGTTGGAAAGATGATATTAATCCTTTGTAGATGATCTTTGTTAGATGAATGAAGTTACTTCAAAAATCTCAAGTATTCAATGATATAACTAGGCTTTTAATAAATTCTTCAAAGTAAAACAATGAATGTTGATAGAAGGAAGTTGTAATCTTCATATGTTCGTATATATAGATTTCGTTAAAGGCGTTAATCGCTACATTGATAGGTTGATAATGTTCTTTAGAGAATTGTGATGATACAAATGCGGTAGATGAATAGCCGAATTCCATTTCATTAATCCATGCATGTCAAGAGGCGTAAATTAAGATGATGTTCTTAATTCACTAAAAACTTAAACTTATGTTTCATATAGTAATCAAGTTTTGAATGAAATCGTTGGTAAATAATGAAGAATGTAATTAAACACAAGTTATATCGTAATTGGAAGTGTCGATGATTTGAAAAGATATTTTCACGATATTGCATAAATAATAAACTAGACATCAAGAATTTGACATTAAGGTTAGAATATGTAATGATCATGATAAACATACGATGATTTGTAATAAGAACATTAAAATGATCGATAGGATAATCGATTTGTGAATATTGTTTATGCGATATTACCATTATAAATGCGAATGTGTTGTTGAATGAATTATATTTCATTCAAGGTTGCTTGTTCACGTGAGTATTGTTAGACGAGGATACCGTTCGTTTGACCATTCGAGGAAGGATTATTCGTCTACGGAATTGAGGCAAGTTATCTTGCATGGTTATAATGATGTGTGGATTCTTATGATGATTATGCATTTCGTGTATATGAAACACCTATAAACTTTTGTCTTGTGACTTGAGGTTGTTCTTGATGATGTCCCGTTTTCATCATGGGATTGTATACCCAAATTCGTACTTTTGGACCCTTGATATCGTTGAGCCTTGTTGACACTTCGGTGAGTTGTTCGATTTCTTGGAAAAAGTGTAATTCGTTGAGTTTCGTTGTCATGTTGTATCGTGACATCTCTGGAGTCATATCTGCGCGCCGAGTGGTTATGTGTAGGATTTTTAGCCGGGCACTTGATGATCATGCGTGGAGGTTTTTCCGCATTTAGATCGTGCACACGAGACGTAGTTCGTGAGGCTAATTAGGTACATTGTCCCACGTATATTCTGGATTCCGTATACGGGGTGGACATGTGCACGGACACATTTCCGGATCGGGCGTACTGTGACGTCCGTCTTGAGCCATAGTATGTGGTCGTTCGTATATTTGGTTATCTTGACGATTGGGATCGATTGTTTATACGCCTTCGGGTATATTCGATAGTCGGTGATATTCTTTGAAATCGTATATATGAATTGTATAATGTCATGAGAATTATTATCATGTATAGTGACCACGTGGTTTGGGGCGAAATACTTGTATTTCGTGGCGAGAAAGGGCAAGGCACGGGAGGAGCACAATGGCGACGGAGGATTCGATGTATGCTATTTGGGGCCCCAGTCTTTTGGTTGTTCGGTTATGTTTTAAGCGTGACTTTCGTTTATTTTTGTGTCGGATGAATGTACTAAAACTTGTTAGGTCTTGCCCATCGTCATATGGTCATGCCGTGTTTGGATCTGTGTATGTTTGCTTGTATTTAAAAATATGAATAACTCATACTCCACACCGGGTTTTGATAAATATTGTGGTACGGTGCCACGTTGTCGATTTTAAGTGTATATTGTGACATTGCACAGTGGGTCCCGGGAGGGATCCACGGCCCGTAATAGCCACTTGTTTTTGGGTATTACGAGAAGATGGTATCGAGAGTGTGTTTTTATTTTGAGTCATTGTAGAATCGAAATAGCATCAAGAAAACTTCGTGCCACGTGTAACTGTGCAAGCGCCCACCCGTCGAATACGGTATGTTCTCATGAATCATAATTTGATTACTGGCATGATATTGACGATGTATTGGTCTCCTTACTTATCTTGGCATCTTGCTACCATGAGGCAAAATTCATCTGTTTAAAGAGAACCTAAATTAATTATGTGATTGGAATTATTTCGACTTAATGTTGATATGATATTGAGTGTGTAACACTTGTAGTGCCAGTGATTCTTTACAACTGCTTTGTTGGATAGGAAATTCCCTGTTGTTATTAACTTAGCATGAATTTTGATTGATAAATCAAACTGTACTTGTGACTTGGTTCTTTCAGTATGGAAAGGAACCTTAGAGGTCGTGGCAGAGGGGGACGAGGCCGCGGAAGAGGCGAATTCGATACCACGAGCTAACGCGCGAATGTGGAGCGAGTTCCGCGACGATGGTCGCCTTCTCGGGACCAATCGCACCACACCGGAGAGAATGCACGTGCCGATCCTTACACCGTGATGCAGGCATGATGGCCCGGATGACCCAAATGGGTCGGCCGATGGAAACTATGCAAAGGAATACTCTTGGTCGGCCGGCGGGGACAACGACCTCCGCCTTTGGTGCACAGGCGGGATCGTGAGCCGGATTATTAGCGACATATCACGTCAGCGACCTCCGACTTTTGAAGGCTCATCTGAGCCTGCCGACATTGTACACTGGATAGAGCATTTCGAGAAACTGTTCGAGATGGTGGAGTGCCCAGAGGAAAATCGAGTTGCTGTGGCTGCCTACTACCTCAGCAAGAGTGCCCATACTTGGTGGCTTTCTGTGAGGCCTGCCGAAGGCGCGAGTACTTGGGAGGAATTCAAGAATCTTATGCTAGATCGTTACTATCCTGCACCCCTCCGTGAAGCTAAACTGTCCGAATTACTAAATCCCGACCCATCGGAAGACGAGGATGTGTTAGTAATTCTTGAAAAATTCAAGCACTTCTCCCTTTTGCTACGTCAGTTGTCCATTCGGAAGCTGATAAAATCAAATATTTCCTCAAGAGGCTTAAACCCCGAATGAGGATGCAATTACTCAATCACCACTGTACGACCTTACCGGAGTTTATTGAGAAGGCTTTGGAGTATGAACTTACCGCGAAGGAGATTTCTAAGAAGCAGCCTCAGTTTCCAACAAGAGATCCAGAACTGCACCAAGTAGACAAAGCTGGGGTATTCAAGAAACCCCGATCTGTACCAAATCCTTCCGGCGGCCACCTATGGCACCGAAACCGCGAGAACGCACTCTCGGGCAATCACTCACACTGTCGTGTGTTATAACCGTGGGGACCGAGGGCATATCAGCTCCAAGTGTCCGGCCGGCCGTTACTGTCACACTTGCGGGAAGAACGGTCATCGCGCTCGCTATTGCCGGGGTGGACTCGGCGTGCCCCAGCGGCATCTCTTGCTCCAATACGGTCTTGTTCAGAACGTGCTCCTCCATCCGCTTCTTACCGGACTACCGGCGAACAAAGGGATGGGCCGTGGGAATCAAGTTGGTACACCTACTTCCGGTTGCAAAACCCGAGTTTACGAGATGAAGAAAGCCGATGATCCCGGCCGCATGATTGCAGGTACTCTCGAGATCCACTCTCGGCCGTTTGTGTTCTTTTTATCTTGGTGCTTCACACTCCTTTTGTCTAGTTCTTGTTTGAGTCGTTTGCATTTGAATCGTGTTATCAATTGTGAACCTTATGTAATTGGTCTACCCGATGGTAGAAGAATTATTGGGAGTCGTGAAGTACAGAATCGTCTGATTAGCATGAACAACCGTGAGTGGTTGTCTGACTTGATTGTGGTGGATTTACCTAAAGATGATGTAATCTTGGGTATTGACTGGATGGATCGTCACGATGCTGTCCTTAGCGTCCGTAAGCGAATGGTGACCGTCACATCAGATGATGGCGTCGAGTGTATTTTTCGGGGTGATAATCCCAATCATTCAGGAGAGTCATCAGCGCTATGAAGGCTATGAGATTACCGAACCAGGATGCATTGGTTATTGGTGTTACATGACTAAGACAACCGACGGCAAGTCAAATTGATTGATATTCCAGTAGTTCGAGACTATCCGGATGTATTCCCAGGGAGCTTCGGGAATACCCCCACGGCGAGAGTGGAATTCACCATTGAGTTGGAGCCGAGGGCGTCCCGCTTTCAAAGCACCGTGCCGTATGGCCCGGCGAGATGCAGGAATTGAAAAGACAACTCGAAGAATTAAGCGAGAAAGGATATGTTCGGCCCGGTGCATCCCCTTGGGGGCGCCGGTGTTATTAAATGCGGAAGAAGGACGGATCTGCGTTTGTGTGTCGATTACGGAGTGAACAAAGTAACAATTAAGAACAAGTATCCTTTACCTCGCATCGATGATCTATTGGATCAGCTCCGAGAGCATTGTATTTTCCAAGATCGACTTGAGGTCCAGGTACCACCATTGCGGATTCGAGTCGACGTCCCGAAGACTTTTACTTTCGCTATGGGCATTATGAGTTCGTTGTCATGCCATTCGGATGACTAATGCACTGCAGATTCATGGAATTGATGAATCGGGTTTTATTAATTATCTGGATCGTTTTGTAGTCGTTTTTATTGACGATATCTTGGTCTACTCTCGTGATCATGAGGAGCATGAGTGTCACCTCCGCCGTGTTCTCGATGCGTTAAGGCGAGAACAACTCTATGGAAAATTTTCTAAGTGTGAATTACGGATGTCAAGTTATTTTTGGGTCATGTGATATCATCGGAGGAGTAAGAGTAGACCCACGAAGACGGAAGCTATCCGAGAGGCGCTACCCCGAAGAACGTGAAGGAAGTTTGTAGTTTTAAGGTCTACAGCGAGCTATTACAGACGATTCGTGGAAGGATTTTCCAAAATTGCTCAACCGATGACTAATCTGTTGAGAAATGATAAGAAGTACTTGTGGTCGGAAGCATGTCAGCAAAGTTTTGATGAACTCAAAGGTCGATTAATTTCAGCACCTGTTTTGGTACTACCTAGAGGAACGGAAGGATTCGCGGTATACAGTGATGCATCGAGGCAGGGCCTTGGCTGCGTGTTAATGCAGGACGGCAAAGTGATCGCCTATGCGTCCAGACAGTTGCGTCCTTACGAGGTCAACTACCCGACTCATGACTTGGAGTTAGCAGCCGTAGTGTTTGCTTTAAAAATCTGGCGCCACTATCTGTATGGAGTTACCTGCCAGATTTTTACGGACCACAAGAGCCTGAAGTATATTTTTACCCAGAAGGAGTTGAATATGAGACAAAGGAGGTGGTTAGAGCTAATCAAAGACTATGATATCGAGATCCTTTATCATCCAGGCAAGGCAAACGTGGTTGCCGATGCCTTGAGCCGCAAGACGGTGCAGGAGCAGATGCTAGCTCGTTTGACCGCCCGAGAGGAGTTGCAATTAGAGTTCATGAGACCAGAGATTGAGGTCTGGATACAACGCATTCGGGGACAACTGTGCATGCTTGAGATTTCACCATCCATTGATGAGACGATCGGGACGAAACAAATGTCGGACCCATTCTTATCCGTAATTCGAGGAGAAATCGATTAGGGAAGGCCCCTGGATTTGTGGTTCACGAGGATGGTATTACGCTTTAAAACCGAGTGTGTGTACCCAGACGAAGAATTGAGGAATACTATTCGAAGGAGGCTCATGCTACCCGTATTCCATACACCCGGATCAAACAAAATGTATAAGGATTTGAAGCAGTATTATTGGTGGGGTAACATGAAGCGGGAAGTTGCGAATTCGTTTGAAATGTCGACTGTCGCCAGGTCAAGATTGAGCATCAACGACCGGTGGCATGATGAAACCGCTTCCGATTCCAGTGGAAGTGGGAAGACATATCGATGGACTTTATTACTAGTTTGAAGCGAGCCGCCGAGGCATGAATACGATTTGGGTGGTTGTGGATCGATTGACTAAATCAGCCCACTTTTTGGAGATCAAGGATACTTGGGGCCCCGAGAAATTGGCCCAATTATTCATCAAAGAGATTGTGAGGCGCATGGCACCCCTAAGAGTATTGTATCGGATCGGGACGGGGTTCGTGTCGCACTTGGAAGGCGGTTCATCGTGCTATGGGTACACGGTTGAACTTGATGCGGCTTTCATCCTCGGACCCGGCCAGTCGATCTGAGAGGACAATTCAAACTCTAGAGGATATGTTGAGGGCATGTGCTCTCGATTGGAAGCTTGTTGGGAAGCCCAACCGCCGTTGGTAGAATTCACATACAATAACTGCACGCCTCGATCATGATGGAACCTTATGAGGCATTATATGGTCGTTGTAGGTCCCCTTTGTCTTTGGGGACGAAATATCTGAATCCATTGAGTACGTAACCCGATATGTTATTGGCGGCCCGAGAAGATTTCCACGATCAAGAGCCGTCTATTAACGGCCCAAAGCCGCCGAAATCATATGCGGATAATCGTCGACGACCACTCGAGTTTGAAGTTGGTGACCATGTCTTGGTCAAAGTATCTCCTACTAGAGGTGTTTTCCGATTCGGGAAGAGAGGCAAATTGAGCCCAAGGTATATTGGTCCGTTTGAGATCCCGGGCAGTGGCGACCTAGCCTATCGTTTAGCATTACCACCCGACTTTGAGTCGGATTCACAACGTATTCCATGTGTCTCGATTAAGGAAGTATGTTCTTGATCCAAGTCACGTTATTCAATTCGACGAGGTCGAAATAGCCGACGACCATTCGTATGAGGAACTGTGCGTATACTCGAGAGAAGAATTAAACAGCTGAGGAACAAGATGATTCCCTTATTAAAAATTCAGTGGTCAAGACATGGAGTCGAGGAAGCTACGTGGGAGACTGAAGATAGCATGCGAGAGAGATACCCCGAACTGTTTACCCCTTAGTTTCGAGGACGAAACTCCTTTTAAGGGGGGGAGTATGTAATACCCTCGCCTTTAATATTGTATTCCATGATTTAAGTTAAGTATTTTCGCACCATATCTGTGATGTTGTAGCAAGTACCGACGAATTATGTTAAATTGGATTCATGGTCATTCATACTATATTAGTTGTTGGGTGATATTGCGAGAATTCCATTTATGATTGTCATAGTACTTAACGTACGTTAACATGTATTCTTAACGTACGCTATGTATGCCGCCTTACGTACGTAATATCAGCACGTTAACGTACGTAATGTGGAAGATCCTCCAGCAATCCGCCTTTCGGCGGGTGGGGTCGAGCAAGGGTAGGTGGTCGGGAGTCGATCGCGACAGCCAAGTCAACGGCTATTACGTACGTAATAGCTGCCTGGTTACGTACGTAACGAACTGCGTGTTTTTAGACAGGGAGTTTTGATGAAATTGGTTACGTACGTAATGATCATGAGATTACGTACGTAAAGGTTATAACGTACGTTAACCCCGTTCGTTAACGTACGTAATGTCAAGTTCAGATTATAAATGTATGACTTGCCATTTACTTCCTACTCGACCTCTTTCAATCTCCCAACTTAGGAACGATTCCTTTCCCTTCCAACTTCATTTCTAAGCCTTCCTAACTTGTGTTGGAGCTTCAACACTTGATTGGTGACTTGGAGAGCTAGAGATTGAAGTGTATTCCTTGGAGTGTTGGTGTTGTTCTTCATTTTAAGGTTGGTCTTTCTTTAACTCATATCAATTCCATGCTTATGATGATGTTAGTAGATAAATACTTCACATAATGTTAGTTTAAACTAGTGTAAACATGATAAGTTAATTGAATCATACTCAAACCAAGTGAAGATTAACTTTGAAGGTATTAGTGTTACTTCTTGATGTAAATAACTTCATAGTGTGATTGTGTTGATAATGATATACATAAAACCTGAGGTATAGCATGATAATCGGAAGTTGATTTTAGTCTCAACACTAGGAACATGTTAGGGATGATATCCTTAATGATTAAAAGTAAGAAATGTTAAATTGGTCTTGAACATTCTATTGATTCTTGAAGGTAGTATGAAGCCATGATTTTTGGCCTCTAAAACCTTTGTAATAAAATTGTTGGAAAGATGATATTAATCCTTTGTAGATGATCTTTGTTAGATGAATGAAGTTACTTCAAAAATCTCAAGTATTCAATGATATAACTAGGCTTTTAATAAATTCTTCAAAGTAAAACAATGAATGTTGATAGAAGGAAGTTGTAATCTTCATATGTTCGAATCTATCGATTTCGTTAAAGGGCGTTAATCGCTACATTGATAGGTTGATAATGTTCTTTAGAGAATTGTGATGATACAAATGCGGTAGATGAATAGCCGAATTCCATTTCATTAATCCATGCATGTCAAGAGGCGTAAATTAAGATGATGTTCTTAATTCACTAAAAACTTAAACTTATGTTTCATATAGTAATCAAGTTTTGAATGAAATCGTTGGTAAATAATGAAGAATGTAATTAAACACAAGTTATATCGTAATTGGAAGTGTCGATGATTTGAAAAGATATTTTCACGATATTGCATAAATAATAAACTAGACATCAAGAATTTGACATTAAGGTTAGAATATGTAATGATCATGATAAACATACGATGATTTGTAATAAGAACATTAAAATGATCGATAGGATAATCGATTTGTGAATATTGTTTATGCGATAATACCATTATCGTACGAATGTGTTGTTGAATGAATTATATTTCATTCAAGGTTGCTTGTTCACGTGAGTATTGTTAGACGAGGATACCGTTCGTTTGACCATTCGAGGAAGGATTATTCGTCTATGGAATTGAGGCAAGTTATCTTGCTTGGTTATAATGATGTGTGGATTCTTATGATGATTATGCATTTCGTGTATATGAAACACCTATAAACTTGTGTCTTGTGACTTGAGGTTGTTCTTGATGATGTCCCGTTTTCATCATGGGATTGTATACCCAAATTCGTACTTTTGGACCCTTGATATCGTTGAGCCTTGTTGACACTTCGGTGAGTTGTTTGATTTCTTGGAAAAAGTGTAATTCGTTGAGTTTCGTTGTCATGTTGTATCGTGACATCTCTGGAGTCATATCTGCGCGCCGATTGGTTATGTGTAGGATTTTTAGCCGGGCACTTGATGATCATGCGTGGAGGTTTTTCCGCATTTAGATCGTGCACACGAGACGTAGTTCGTGAGGCTAATTAGGTACATTGTCCCACGTATATTCTGGATTCCGTATACGGGGTGGACATGTGCACGGACACATTTCCGGATCGGGCGTACTGTGACGTCCGTCTTGAGCCATAGTATGTGGTCGTTCATATATTTGGTTATCTTCGACAGTTGGGACTGATTGTTTATACGCCTTCGGGGTATATTCAGTAGTCGGTGAATTTCTTTGAAACCAGTATATATGAATTGTATAATGTCATGAGAATTATTATCATGTATAGCTGACCCTGTGGTTTGGGGCGAAATACTTGTATTTCAGGGCGAGGAAAGGGCAAGGCACAGGAGGAGCATAATGGCGACGGAGGATTCTGATGTATGCTATTTCGGGGGCCCCGAGTCTTTTGGTTGTTCGGTTATGTTTTAAGCGTGACTTTCGTTTATTTTTGTGTCGGATGAATGTACTAAAACTTGTTAGGTACTGCCCATCGTCATATGGTGCATGCGTGTTTGGATCCTGTGTATGTTTGCTTGTATTTAAAAATATGAATAACTCATACTCCACACCGGGGTTTTGATAAATATTGTGGTACGGTGCCACGTTGTCAGATTTTAAGTGTATATTGTGACATTGCCTGGTGGGTCCCAGGAGGGATCCACGGCACTGTAATAGCCACTGTTTTTGGGCTGTTCCATCATAGAATATGGATAACACAAGAAATCACTTCAAGAATCAACAATAGTTCCATAACCAAGCTCTAATTCCATGATTCCAAGCTCACAATCATGTTAGAAGTGTTTAAAACACTCTTAGAAGTGAAGAGGGACGAGTTGGGATGGGAGAAATGAGTTTCCTTTGGTGAACAAATGAAAGACCAGCTCTTATTATATAAATCACTAGCATCTCGTTACGTACGTAAGTGTCCTTACTTAACGTGCGTAACAATTTTAACGTCGTAATACGAAATCCATAGCGTACGTAACAAACTCACTGTCTCATTCTCGTGAAGTCCATTACGTCGTAACCCATACCATATAACGTCGTAATATACCGGTTGACTTACTACGATATCTAGGTGTTACGTATGTAACACGTCCTGTATAACGTACGTAACACATACGTTGACTCACCTGTCAACATCCTCCGCCGAAAGTTGCCGACATAGGGTCCCACCTGCCGACCACGACTCGATTGTCGGATCCCCATGTTACGTATGTAATGTCTCGGCCATAACGTACGTAACTCTACCAATTTAACGTACGTAAGCTTCAACACATAACGTACGTAATGGCTTCCATACTTAGCCATTTACAGCAATTCCTGTCCAACGTCTCAACATAACAAATACGAACATACGGCAGAATCAATACATATACTCAATTCAATAACATTATCAAATGTTCCCAACGTCCTCGAGCATAATTAACCATCCACGATATCCAATATATAAACGAAAAATATATCCAAAAAATCGGGGTATTACACTCTACCCCCTTTAAAAATAAGTAGCGTCCTCGAAACTTGCAATCACTCGCACAAACAACATTTCAACGGAAAATCCAAAATCACCAAGATAACCAAGAATTATCGAATAATCCGAACAATATACTTACAGGTCAGTGAAGACGAAGATCTCCCGTGATACTAGCATGCGACTCCTAAACAAAGTCTCAACATAATACCGATACACACCATTATCGAAATTAGCAACTTAACAAAATCTCAAGGAAGAGTTCACGTCCGTGACCACGGCCACGATTCTTCCTACTTTCAGCCAACAATCTGAAGGGCACATACATGCGTAAGTATAATCTGAATCGCACATTCTCGAAGTGACCAATTTCCAAGAATACCAAGCTATAGGCAAGCGATTAAGAAGAATACAAGAAGAGTGAGAGGACTTACAAGTACCGGTCGCCTTGTGATGATGGCGAGTAGTGATCGTGGGCAAATGCCGACTCAATCGACCCAGACCGGCTGACCTAGGTATCCATAAACCTAAGCTCTGATACCATATTCTGTAACACCCCCAAGTTATTCAGGGTATATTACAGCGCCGTGAGCCCCGCCGTGGGACCCACAAGGTTAAAAATACGCGGAACTATAAACTTGACCGATAAGGTCTACATACAATAGAAAGAAAGACGATACAAATGGTATTCAAAACCATAACCAATGAAAACATATACATCACTGTGCAAATCAATACCTCGTAAAAACAAAACGGAAAAACAAGGAAACTGAAATACAATACTCGAGTATTTAAAAATCCATTCCAGTACAACAACACTTAATGGAGGAATCCCAGAAACATAACCGGAGACAAAACACAGTATCACACTTGCCCATCATCTTCATGCAGACCCGATACCCGTCATCGCTCTCTGGAACACGAAATACATGAAACGTATTTCCCCCATAAAGGGGTTAGCCGTCGAATAGCTAGTGCAAGTATAACAATATGAAACATGATACTCCTCGACAATAAAGTAAATGTAATCCGTCAATTCATCAATATCCGTCAATTCATCAATTTAAGACTAGTATTCCGGAATGACTAAAATCTCAAGACGTATGTGAATGCCGTAAAAACGGTTCGTTCATATCATACGCCGTTACATGTAGGAATGCCGTCAAAACGGTTCGTTCATTACATGCCAACATTATTTCATATGAATTCCGTAGAAACGGTTCGTTCATATCAACCATGGAATCGCACTGGAGGCTACGAAACCCTCGAGAGGACCATAGGCCCGTCCGGAGTGGCTAGAAATAATCATATCATCAATATTTCATACTTTCAAAGTCGAAGCGTACAATCATAAATGTATACTTGCCTTAATAAACGTTAGAAAATCCCGAAGAACACGGTTCGACCGTGAAGCTTGAACCACGAAGAAGACAACGAGCGGAAGGGTTTCGACTTGAGTTCTTCACAAGGATTCCGTCCTAAGTCATATCAATGATAAATCAACAATCGTACGATGAATAATAATCGTACAACGCACAAACCCCCTCCTAGACCTTTTGTCGGACACCTTGAAGGCGTCGACTAATAACTCAACCAAAGCAGAATCAATACACTCCAACCAAGGAATAACGATGGGAATGATAGAATACACCTAAATCATCATCAATCCATCACTAATCTAAATTACTACGGATTAAAAGGATGAAGTCAAACAAAATCCCCAATTTCCAACACAAAATTCAAAGTGTTCTTGAATAATCTTTCAATAATCCGATGAATACTCCAACAAGACCATAATCATGCGTATATCACTTTATACCCCATGATTTTAACATCCAAAACATCATTACCCAATACAAAATCGAAATCCAAGATGTTGAAGAAATTACCTCTTGAAGATCCAAGCACTATGATTCGAAGAGCACGCGATAGAACGATGATCCGGGCTTAAAAATCGAGAATAGATGAAGAGAAATCACTCACTCAAGTGATAGGTGGAGAAACATCTTCCTCTCAAATCTCCTCTCTCGCCCAAGTGAAGAAATGGGAAAAGTATAGGTTGAATCGCACAAAAAACGCAGATATAGGGGTAATCTGTCATGTGTGCCGCGGCTCAGTATATGTGTGCCGCGGAACAGGCCCAAAATTCGCTCCCAGGGCTCGGCAGTGTGCCGCGGCACAGCCCAGGTGTGCCGCGGCACCGGGTACAGGCAGTTTCGGACGAATCTGGAAAATGAGAGTGACTTAGCTATTTCGACCATAACTCCCTCGTCTGGACTCCGATTGACTCACCGTTTGAACCATTAGAAAGCTAACTCGATGCTTTATAATATTGCAAAGATTAAGAATTTTTGTAGTTTCCAAGAATTTACGGTGATTTAACAAATTCAAACTCATACGTGGGAAAGTCGCTAAAGAACACGGAATTCAACAGAATGATACCGAAACGAACTCGGATGACAAAAAGTGTAGAATTAATCATTCTCGGGATGACGAAACGGTCCCAAGCAAGTTGTCAAAAACGGACTTCCGCCAAAAATAGAAAATTTCCGGGAAACAAAATTACGGGTATTACATATAGATGCTGAATAACATAAAGGTACAATATTTATCTCAATGTACTAACACAAGTACAATGACATAAAATTCATCAAACATTTAAAGACATAATATTATTTAAGCACGCTAGTGTAAGTATGATGACATAGAGTTCATCGTACATAAGTACAAAAACATATAATACAAATAAAAAGAAGCAAACAATCACGAAGCTCATTTCTCCTGACATTTATTTTAAAACACAGAACAAATCAGTTGTCTCCATGGGAGTCATATCATCCACATACAAATGAGTTGTATCATCAATGCCATATAAGTCATCGTGATCATATGTGATGAAATTCATTTCAACATTTTTTTTCCCTTTATTTTACAATGGCTCCTGATAGAGTTCAGTAAGATGCTTTCGTGTATGACATGTACGTGACTAGTGGCCTTTCATACCACAACGATAACAAACATATTCCCTTCTTCTTTTATTCAGACCACTATTATCTTTTTTGTGGTTCACTTCCTTGTCTGTATAATTAGGCTGAAAAACTCTCCCCCTTCCACGACAACAATCGCAACCTTCGACATATTCACGTCCATGACCATGGATAGAACTGGATGATATTGCATTGACTTTATGGATTGGAACAGATCAAGTGGGGTGAGATTCATGATTTTTCACTAACACTTCGTTATTTTGTGCAGCCAAAAGAAGACATGATATCAGTTCAGAATATTTGGTGAAACACCGTTCATGATATTGCTGTTGTAAGATCGTGTTTGAAACATGGAATGTGGTGAACGTTTTTCCCATCTCATAATCAACAATATTTTATCCATATAACTTCATTATTGAAATGATCCTAAACATGGCTAGATTATATTCGCTAACGGACTTAAAGCCCTATAAACGAAGTTTGATTCACTCATAACGAGCTTTTGAGAGGATCACTGTCTTCTGATGATCATATTATTCTTCTAATGCTTTCTAAATATCTGCACGATCTTTGATTGTGAATCCCCCATGAAGGTTGTGACGAATAAAAATTATAGCTTTTGCATTTTCTTGAGAGGATATTTTCTTTGACTCAATTATCGTATCACCAAGACCTCTCGACTCAAGGTGGATTTCAGCATCCAACACCCATGATAGATAATTTCTTCCATTTATGTCAGGTGAATCAAAATCAAGCTTAAGAATATTTGACATGGTGAATGACTATATAAAGGAACATACATATCATTAATATTTTAACATTCAAGAAATATGAAAGATGTATTATTACATGTTAAGATATATCAGAAGTCCAAGTATAAAAAAATAAGAAAAAGACTTGTGATAAAAAAAACAAAGGCTCCTCTTACATGTTATACTTTACATAAATAATTAATATAGTATATGATATACCAACATAGTGTAGAATGCCAAAATCAGTTGATGAAACATCTTGAAGATTGCTTTTTTTTTTTGAGAATTTGTAAGAATATAAATGAGGTGAAAGAATTTATGAATAAGATTTGGATGTATTTATAAAATGAAACCACTTTATAGCCGTTAACTAGCCGTTGTAGGAGCAAAATACTAAAGTAAAAATTATGAATGATTTAGTATAATTATATCCACACCACAATATTCGATAAATCATACATTGGATGCTTGAATAAAAATAACAAGTATACTATATATATAGATATGTATATATAATACATTTAGTTTGTAGCTTGGAGGTTATATGCGCAAGCAATAATAATATATTTTTAATTAGCTATTTGGGGTTATCCCTCAAGCATGTACTATATAACTGATTAATTGCTCGGGTTATCCTCCCAAGCATATATAATACGAGGCTTGATCCAACCCGTGCGATGCACGGTCTTTAGTTGCAGACGCTTGAATGAGCATTGGTTGCAGACGCTTGAATGAGCATATGACGGTATTTAGATGCCTATTAGAGAATTTGTATTGTATTTATTTTAGAGGATTTAATTGTGATATTATCATAACTTTTGAATTTAAATTAGTTTATTTACATTAAAAGTTACAATTAAAATAGTCTTTTCACATGTAGTCTTTTAATATGAATAAGGACTCATCCGTAACGCTTTTTCCGTGTAGAATTCTTTTAGTCTATGTAATTAGTTATATGTAATGTATTGTATTTGTTTTAAATATTCATAGTGTAATGTTTTATCAACCCGTGTGTTGCACCCATTGCATCTAAATATCCATAGTGTAATGGTTGGTACTAATTAGGTTTCAAGTACTTAAAATAGTTTATTCACATTAAAAGAGTACATGTAAAAAGACTTTTTCTAAGACGTTACATTTAAAAGAGTCTCTTCACATGTAATCTTTAAATACTAACAACTTTTGTTTTAACATTCTACAATTTTATGCAATCTTGAAACTACGATATGATTTCGTTTTTAATTCACAACGGTTACCAACTTACCATCCCCCCAAGCAAAAAGTAAAAGTGAATAATACAAAAGGAATGGACATGAAGAGTCTCCATTATATTGTAGGAGACTATTAGTAGCATCATCATGAGATATAGAGAAAGCGTGCATATTGATTAGGTAAATCATTATTATGAGGTAAATTTCCAA
The DNA here is from genome assembly GCA_033398695.1 of Orobanche coerulescens. Classification (NCBI taxonomy): domain Eukaryota; kingdom Viridiplantae; phylum Streptophyta; class Magnoliopsida; order Lamiales; family Orobanchaceae; genus Orobanche; species Orobanche coerulescens. The sequence continues at coordinate 28,881,026 of CM065804.1, forward strand.
TGAAGAATGCCACCTATAAAGCAAAATACCCATGCAGCCATGCTGTATCTATAATATTTTTTAGCTTCTTTATTCAATGTATACCAATATCGTACCTATGTGTCTGCATACATACGTGATACGTGTTTATGTATGCATTGACGAATGTATATATGTGTTAAATTTACCAACTGCTGGAGGTCCGACTCATTATTCACATAAGCTTCCCATTATTACATGCATATATTCATTCATTAGCTTTTCATGAGTTGTACACTTTAAAACAATCATTTTATTTCAATCCATTTTGTTTCATTTCTTTTAGCAAACACCAACCGATTGATTATTGACATCAATTCATTTTGTTTTGAGATTGTTTTGCTATGGTTGGATCCAATCTAACAGATTAAAACTCAAAACCAATGGGGTAAAAAAATTCGGGTAAGATGGGATCCAATCAATTCCGAGATATACATCTAATTTTTTATCACTATCCTAAAAACATATGCCTCCCATCCATCTTTTTCTCTGGTTTTGCAGATCAACCACCAAACATGAACACAGCTTCACACACAAACTACCGTTGTTGTAACTCCTTACCCGAAATAGTCAAACACAACATCAAACCCTTTAATATTTCTGCTCAAAAACATTCGATTTAGTTTCTTTGTTTTTTAACGAACAAAGAAAAGAAAGTAACATTAAATCACAGATCTCTATATTCGAAAGAATACCACAGCAAGTCCTTAACTCCATACAAACATCAAACCCTTTAATGTCAGAAGCACACACAAACATCTTTAAAGAATACCACAGCAAGTCTTTAACTCCATATTCGAAAATATAGGCCAAGATTAAAAAATAGTGACAACCTCTTATCTACATATAAATAGAAAACGTAACAGGAGGCTTATATGGCAAACTGCAAAACTGGTGTGATTTTTTGCTATGTTGTTTTCTCGTCTTTGGATGGTTTATATAGTGCTTCAAGCATAAATACTTCAGCAACACTTCATATTCATCAATTATGAGAGCATGGTTCCAGGAACCCTTTTGTGTTCACTCCATCATTACACGATTGTTTGTATTCCTTGGAGTTTAATATGTAGATGTAAATTTGTGAGTTTACAAAAAACGAAATTATTTTTGGTGTGCAATGCATTAGTTGTACAATACTAATTTTTGTGCACAACCCCCTTGCACATTAAATTAAGGGGTATTGATTTTTGTGCACAACCCCCCTTGCACATTAAATTAAGGGGGATAAGTTTTATATATAATAGATATTTTGATTAATTATACTAGATTATCAACTTAAGTATATGTTGTTACCCAAAATATTATCCGGAGATGATATGCTGGAATGGACGAGTAACAAACAAAGCGCGCGAGCATGTCCGTGAGGAAATAAATAGCACAAGATTTGCCGGGGTTGTTAGTCCTGGGCTTGAATGCTCTCGCGAGATGTTATTAATATGAATACTAGTGAGTACAGATATTAATGTTAGAGTACAATTACAATGAGTGTAAAGACTCTACTTATCTTAGCTATCGAGTGCTGAAGATTTTCGGAAGAACCAGAGTTGAAGCTCTGTGAGTTCTTGTTACAAAGACAGAGAGTTCTCTGTATAGTTTGCTTTTTTGCGTTCTGTGTTTACGTTGTAAAGTGTGCTTTTGTTAACATATTTCACTGTATTTTTGTGAATGTCTTTTACCGTCCTTTGGCCACTGCTAGAGGCCTTCTATTTATAAGAGAAGAAGTTGCTAGGTTCTCCCTGTCCATCGCGGGCGACCGCCGTTTCCTATATTAAAATAAGGTGGGCGATCGTCCCATCACGTGGGACTATTTCCTTAAAGTCCGCAGCTACAGCTGGTTGCCTGAGGCACGAACCAATGAGGAGGCGGCAGGTGCCTCTTCTCACTGTCCTAGGTGGTCCCACCTTAGGTCCTTTCGGCGGGCCTGTCGGTAGGTGAGAAGATGGTGACAGGCTGGGGTCAAAGGGCCTTATCCTGTGGCGCCTTTTGCAGATCTGCACGTGGGTCTTCACCCAAGATTCGGTCTTCGAAGACTTTGACGGGTGTCGGATTCATACGTGGCACAGGACGATCGTCTCCAATCGGCCATTACAGGCGATCGCTAGATGCCAATAGACGATCGCCTTGGACGTCGACCGCTAGGCGCTTGCCCAACATTTGTCTTCTTTAGCTGGCTCCTGACCATTATGCTGATCGCCATCGAGGCGTATAAATCGACGCACAACAATTGCCCCCCAGCTCGCTCTGATGTTGAAGACGTGGGGTGAGGTGGCACTGCTGGCGATCGCCTGTTTTAGACGAGCGACTTATCTATTTATGACAAGGACGATTGTCTCCTGGACGAACTGGTTTCGAATTCGGACGATCTCCTTAGGCGCTGGAAATAGCGGGATGTGGAGGCGGGCTCTCGAAACGTCATAGGGACACGCGTCGCCCTCCCGTTGGGGGAGTCCGACGGTTTTTGTCAGACTTGTCTCCTGGCATGCCCTCGAAACGACACGTACGCGGGTTTCGAGGGCTGCATTTAATGTGTCCCCCCCCGACGGTTGCACTTCAGCCCCCGGGATTCCGCCTATTTGCACAGAAGTCCCTGCTCTTGCCTATAAAAGGGCTAGGGCTACTGGAGTTTAGATCTTTATGCACCCTTGCCTTTAGACGAAGACTATACCGAAATTCCTTGAAGCTTCTTGCGCCGATCGACATTCTCTCTAGGTAAGAACAAAAATTCTCTTCCCCCTTTTCTCTTCGAACATGTCTGGAGGAGGATCTAATGTGTATGAGGCGGGTAGCTCCTCCGCCGCCGCGACTTCGCCTGCCCGGGAAGAAACCTCCACGGCTCTTCACATGGAGACAGCCGTCGAGGCCATTCGTGCGGGAATTGCACCCGCGGAGGTTGAAGAGATTTTCAACGAGGCTGACGCGGCGAGGTCGGTGGCGGCGGCGGGGCAGAGGGGCTCGCCGATAGACGAGGATGAGGCGGTGATGCTGTATTGGGAGCAGAACAGTGTGTTCGGAAGGGCCTTTATGGAATTCGACGGACTTATGGAGAGGATGGCCGGACCACGGCCTCAGTTTGACTTCGGTGCATACTCGGTCGCCCACCCCTATGAACCCGTGAAGCGGACGTCATTCCGGGCCACGGACCGCTCCGCGTGGACCCTCGGTCAGATCCGGAGTTCGGCGACCAGGAAGGACTTGAGTCGCTGGAGGGCGAAGTTCCATATCCCTTCTGATGTCTCATTGTATGTGCCCTCGGAGAACGAACGCGCCGACCAACCTCCCGAGGGTATGGTCACCGTTAACGAACTCATCCTGGAGGCCGGTTTGCGGTTCCCATTGCCGTTCGCCGTGTCATACCTGCTGTCCGCCTGGAATGTGGCGCCGCTCCAATTTGACGCCGAATGCCTGGCTGCAGATTATTAGTACCTTGACACTTTTTGGCAGTCATCGGCTGTTCCGTCTACCTTCTGCGCTGGAAATGAACTACCTCTTCAAGCTGACTACGCAGAAGGGCTCAGTTGCCGGCAACCACATTCAGGGTCGCATGGGTAGGGTGGTCCTCGGGGTGCCGAACAAAGTTCGGGGCGACCTGACAAAATGGTGTTGGGTCGGCGGAACATGGAGGTCGGCGGCGAGCGATAACCCAGAGGATGAGTTGGATATCCCCACCATCTTTCGGGAGAGGAATCCGAGTAAGGGTTTTAACTCTCCCTTTGTTCGGGTACACCTTGAACTGATCTAATTTGGTTTCCTTTTTACAGGCTCCCTTGTTCCAGCGATCGGCGACCTTCCATTTGACTTCTTGATCGTCTGGGAGTGAATCCGCGGTTTACCGGACAACTACATCAATGCTCGCACGGTCAACAACGAAGCTCATTGGTTGGGCGCTCAGTTGTTTCGATTCCCTCGCCACCTGAAGGTTCCAGGTATGAATGTTTATTATCTCTTTTCTGCTTGACGATTGTCTGATTGAAGGAGATGTCTAACTTGGTTGAATTTCTTCTTTGACAGGGATCCACTTTCCCCACTACTCTGAGCCCCCGAGAGAGATTACAATGTCGACCCCCGGCCTTATGAGTCGTCTCCACCAAGGGAAGAAGGCGGGCCGTGCCCCTGCAACGACGACCCGTCCTATCCCTGAGGAGAGACCTATCATAGCACCGGTCGTCGAGCTGGAAGCTCGAGATGAGGAGCAGCTTCAGCGCAACCGCAAGAGGCGGAGGCCGGAGGGGCCCTCGCTGACTGTTGCGGCTGGGGCATCCATTGTGGTGCTGCCGGTCGCCGCGCCTCCTATTAATGCTGTTCCAATGGCGGAGGGGTCTACGCCATCAGCGGTCTTCCTAAAGACTGCGGCGATCGCTGAAGTCAAGACTCCGCGGGGCCAGCCCTATTTCGGCCATAACCCCGAGAAGGTCGCAAGGTAAGACTGGTTTGATCTTTCTGAGTTAAGCTACTTGTGTAGTGTGCATACTAACTCCTTCATTTTTTGTTGCATGGTCTGTCTTGCCGATCCGAACACCTCGCCGATGGTGCTGGATTTCCTGGCGATCAAGTCCCCGCGCGAGCCTATCGACGTCTCTTCCTACATCTCCCGGGCCATCTCCTCTCTTCCGAAGGCTTGGACGACCAACCTGGACGTGATTGCGCGCCGGCGGTCTGGAGATGCCATGCAGGCGACACTTGCCCTGACCCTCCAAGCGGCGGCGATGGCCGCTCAAGCTGTTAAGGATTATGAGGGGCGGCCCTCTACTACTCGCCTCCACTCGGATCTTGAGGCAGCTCGGAACCAGAACGCCGAGTTTGCCGATAGAATCATGGCCATGGAGAAGGAGCATGCTGAGACAGCCAAACGAGCTAAACAAGATCTTGACCGGATGAAGCATGAGCTCGACCGGTCCCGGGCAGTGGTCGATAGGATGCGCGACCAGATGACGGAGGCTCGTCGGTTACATGCGGCCTCACAGGAGGAGGTGACCAGTCTGAAGGCGGTGGTGGATCGGCTAAACGGCGAGCTGGAGTCGTCGAAGGGGGAGCTAGCCGCCAAGGTATCCGAGCTCAAGGATGCGGATAAGATAGCCGCGGGGCTGAAGGAGAAGTTGGAGGCGATCGAGACCGATCCCTACCTCAGCGTGGAGTACGTCGGCGAGTTCGCATATTACATGGCTTACGCCGACGCCATCCGTGCTGTCAAGAAGGGAGGGCTCGAGGTCGGCCCTCTGATCGAAAACTTCAAAGCTTACGTGCTTGAGCATCCTTTGCAGCCGGACTTCTCTCTGCCGATCCTTGACCTCACCGACCTCGAGATCGATCTGAGCTGGTATCCGTCGCCGGACAAACTTGTTTATCCGAAAGCCGGTGAGGAAGCGCATGCCGATCCATCTGCTGGGGGCGAAGGTCAGGCGGGGTGGCCTGAGTGAGACCGATGTCAATATGTTTTTCTTTCCTTGTAATTTCCAGTTTCTTCTTGTTTTGCCTTCGGGCGTGTATGTATAAACTATTTGAATGGAATGAAATGCGTTTTTGCATATGACTCTTTATTTGTACGATCGCCTCTCTGAATGTTTGCATACGAATTTACACAAGTGTTTACACAATTGCACCTGATGCCTTGTTTGTATTATCGTCTGTCTGAATGTTCCGTATCATTTCAACTTTGCACAATTGTTTGGAGAGCGGCCATTGTATGAATAGACCCGAATGTATTGGTACACTTGAAATTCTTACTTGTAAATTTCTTGAACAATGTAAATTTCTTGAACAATACCGATCGTCATGTGTGTGTTTGAACAAAGCCGATCGTGTGTGGTTCCGTCCTCCTGATCGCATGTATGAATAGCTCCACTTTGCCCCTTGTTTTTGTTTACTTAGCGAAAGTAAGGGAACGAAAATAATACGTTTGGAGAGCTATCTTTAGTTTGTTTCTTGCGATCTTAAATTTTGTTGATTCATCGAGGGAGGTCAAGTGTTTCGACCTTGAGGAACCGTGCACGGTCGTGGAGTTCGATGGACCGACCTCCATGACCGTGTCTTGTGCGCGAGGGACATTCCACATGTTGGTCTGTCTCGCGACTCACTTTATTGTGAGGGTCCTCCGTTAGGCTGCGCCCGCCTCGTATTTAAACGAAGGGCGGGCGGTCTTGGTCTGGAGGAGTCCTTGCACGGGGCGTAGTTGGATTAATAGACTCCACGTCCGCGGCTTGTTAGCACTTTTCTACCTCGGATCGTCATGTTAGATGGCAATCCTCGACGGTATACGTTGCGACGGGGGTAGGGACGCATCGCCTTGTCCGGCTCCATAATGTTAGATGATGAACCTTTGAGGGCAGGCGAGCGTGTCCACAGATCTGTTTGGAGGGTCCTTCGGCTATGCCCGCCTCGTATTTAAACGAAGGGCGAGCGATCGCAGCCCAAAGGAACCTTTCATAGACTGGCTATCGGTTCCATCGACTCCCGGAACCATGGCTGCACTTTTCTACCTCGGACTGCCATGTTAAATGATGACCCTCGACGGTATACGTTGTGCTTGGAGGGGCGATCGCTTGCATAGGTCCGTCAGGTTAGATGACGACCTCTTGTAGGGCGAGCGAGTCGTCCTATTTTTTATTTGTTTGTTTTGTCGAGGCGAATCATATAGATGGGATCGGAAAATCTCATTAAAATCTTTGTACATTGGGTAACTGAATACAGAGTTTTCATTTGTAGTTTTTCTCTAAATGTACGGCGTTCCAGGGATATTGGTCCGGAGTGCCGTCTGGGTGCTAGAGTTCGTAGTCTCCTCTGGTCAGCCATTTAGATATCCTGAAGGGGCCTTCCCAATTCGGGATAAATACTCCCGTGTGAGTCTGGACCTTTTTGAGGACTAAGTCGCCCACTTGGAATCTCCTTTCCTTGACCTTCGAATTGAAGAATTTTTCGGATTTCCTTTTGTGGATCGTGTTCTTCATTTCCGAGGTCAATCTCCGTTCTTCGAGCATAACCAAGTCGATCCGTCGGGCTACATCATTGTCCGTCGTCATTTCATGTTCAGTTCGGTGGCTGAGGACGGAGATCTCTGAAGGGATCACTGCTTCGGTTCCGAAGGCGAGGGCGAATGGGGTTTCGCCGATTGAGTTTCGCGTCGTCGTTCGGTAGGACCACAAAACATCCGGAAGCTCGCTCGCCCATCGTCCTTGTTTGGATTCGAGTCTTGCTTTGATCGTGTATTTGAGGATCTTGTTTACAGCCTCTACCTGCCCGTTCGTCTGAGGGTGGTAGGGGGTCGAGAACAACTTTCTGATTCCCCATTTCTTGCAGAATTGCATGACTTACAAGCCGTCGAACTGCTTTCCATTGTCGGAGATGATAGCCTGGGGTAGACCAAACCGCCATATGATGTTCTTCCAAATGAACTTGATTACTTGTTCTTGGCCGATCTTGTTGAGTGGCTCGGCCTCAGCCCATTTCATGAAATAATCGACCCCCACGATGGCAAATTTACATCCCCCTGGCGCCGTCGGCAAGGGACTGATGAGGTCGATGCCCCATTGGGCGAATGGCCATGGACTGTACATAGAAGCGAGCTGCTCGGGGGAGAGCTTGATGTTCGGGCCCATCACTTGACACATGTGACACGATCGGGCGTAGGCGATCGCGTCTTTTTGTATTGTAGGCCAGAAAAAAACCTTGCCTGGTCGTCTTGTGGATGAGAGCTCGCCCCCCAGCATGATTTCCACATATCCCATCATGGATCTCGGCTAAAATGAGTCGGCCTTCCTCCAACGTAATGCATTTGAGGAGAGGAAGGCTGAAAGCTCACTTGTAAAGTCGGTCGTCCAATAGGGTGTATCTGGTTGCACGGAGCTGAAGCTGGCGAGCTTTGATACGATCGGCGGGGACCGTCCCGTCCTTCAAGTATTTAACAAATGGGGTCATCCAGTTCTCTTCGGCGATGGCAACTGTGGTAATCAGGCTTCTGTCGATCGCCGGCTTTGCTGATTTCGTGATTTGGATGTTAGAGAAGTCTGCCGCCCCATCTGACGATGCTAGTTTAGATAGGGCATCGGCCTGGGAGTTGTGTTCTCTCGGGACTTGTTCGATCAGCACTTCTTCAAATTTCGTGCACATTTCGCCGACCAATTCTTGGTATTTGATCATTTGTTCGCCGCACGCCTCATGTTCTCCCTTGACTTGGTTCACGACCAATAGGGAGTCCATGAAAAATGTGGAGACGGCGAACGTCCAGAGCGAGTGCTAGATCGAGCCCGCCTACCAAGGCTTCGTACTCGGCTTCATTGTTGGTCGCACGGAACCCGAAACGCACAGCATTTGTGAAACTTTGGCCGCCGGGGCTGATGAGGACAATCACTGCCCCTGCTCGCGAGTTGGTCGCCGAGCCATCCACGTACAATTTCCAAGCAAGGCGGACAACCTGGGTCGGACTGGGCAGGAACGTTAATTCCACCACGAAGTCCGCCAGAGCTTGGCCTTTGATCGCCGTGCGAGGAGCGTACGTGATACCGTATTGGGCGATCTCCAGTGACCATTTTAGGAGTCGCCCGTTGGTGTCTGGCCGGTGCAGAACTTGCCTTAAGGGGAGAGTCGTCAGAACCTCCACTTGGTGTTCGAAGAAGTAGGCCCTCAGCTTGCGAACACTCATGACTAATGCATAGGCGATCTTCTCCAGAGACGTGTAACGCGTTTCCGCGTCATGGAGCGCTTGACTAATGAAATAGATCGGCAAGTGGGCTTGCCCCTATGCTCGCACTAAAATAGCACTCAGCGCGACCTTCGAGGCCGCCAGGTAAAGGAATAGCTTTTCGCCGGGGATCGGCTTTGCCAAGATTTGGGGGTTAGACAGATACTCCTTGATTTTGGCGAATTCTATTTGACTCTCCTTTGTCCATGCAAACTTCTTGTTCTTTATGGTCGCGAAGAATGGCTTGCTTTTATCTCCGAGTCGAGATATAAAACGGTTAAGGGCAGCTAGACAACCTGTGACGCGTTGCACCTATTTGACATTCCGTGGCTCCTGCATGTCGAGGATAGCCTGGATCTTGGTGGGGTTTGCCTCGATCCCTCTTTGGCTCATGATGTGCCCCAGGAACTTTCCGGAGCTTACCCCGAAGTTGCATTTCTTGGGGTTCAGCTTCATATTAAACTTCTCGAAGATGGCAAACATCTCGGCAAGGTCATTGAGATGATCTTCCTTTTTGAGGCTTTTGACTACGATGTCGTCAATGTAGACCTCCATGGTCTTTCCGATCTGGTTTGCGAACATCTCATTGACTAGCCGTTGGTAGGTCACTCCCGCATTCTTCAGATCGAATGGCATTCAGACCCAAAAGTACACGTCTTTTTCCATGTGGAACGACGTGTGTTTTATGTCTTTCTCCGCCATTGGGATCTGATGGTACCCGGCGAAGGCATCCATGAACGACATCATTTCGCAACCTTCCGTGCTATCGACCAAGTGGTCAATATGAGGCATTGGAAAGTGGTCTTTTGGACATGCCGCGTTGAGGTCGTTGAAGTCGGTGCATAACTTCCAGGAGTTGCTCGGCTTTTTGACGAGCACCGCGTTGGCTACCCACTATGGCTCTTCTGTAGCTACTCTGATTAGTTTGTTGTCAAGTAGCTTTTTGACTTCTATGTCGAGCGCTGTGTACTTTTCAGGACCGAATTTCCTATGTTTCTGGTGAACAGTCTTCCTTGCTGGGTCGATCTTTAGATAGTGGCAAGCGTGTTCACGGCTTATGCACCATATCTTGATGCGACTAGGCAAAGACTCCAATGTTCTTACGTAGTAAACTGATCAGATCATCCTTTAACTCGAGGTCAACGCTTGTGCCGATCTGTACTTCCCGCTCCGGGCGAGCTGGATCTATCGTTATACTTTCCAACTCTTCAATGGGGATGGTCGCTTCTCGTTTGGAACGATTTCCGGACTCGATCCTTGGATCGATGTCGAGGCTTGGCTCGAAACCGATCCTTGGCTCGATGTCGTCCGTCAATCGATGTGAGATGCCGTCCTCTGAGTCGGACTGGTACGAGGTGCTCGGCTCGTCGATCTCCATCGGTTGATTGTCGATCGTATCAATGTTATAAATAGTATGGGAAGTGTTGAAAGAAGTTACGACACAGGAGTAATTCAAACATTTCTTAGCCATTAGCTGGTCTCCTTTTACAGTACCGACCATCCTGTCGACAGTGGGGAATTTGATACAGTAAAAGAAAGAAGTGGCTACCGCCTCGAAGGTTTCTAGAAATGGGCGACCTAGGAACCCATTATAGATGCTGGGCTTATCTATGATTACAAAATTGAGGTTCCTAGTAATCCTAACCTTGGGATCGTAATAGCATATTAGCTCGACAGAGAGCTTGATCCTTCCATAGGCTTAGACTGTGTTGTCGCCAAACCCTTGAAGCACGGTATCAAATGGCTTGATGAACTTGGTCAGGTTGCCGAGCTGGTTAAGAGAAGATTTGAGTATGATATTTCAAAAGCTCCCATTGTCAACCAGCACGCGATCGACCATTTTCCCAAGGATACATACAGAGATTACCAATGCATCCTCTTTGGGGAAATGCACTCCCTCCTTATCCTTGTTGGAGAAAGTGATGACCGCGTCTCTAGAGATGGTTAGCTCTGGGGGCACCATGACATGGACCCCTGCGACTGCCCTCAGCTCGGCCTTCTGCTTCCTATTCGACATGGTGGAAACCGGGGAAAGGCCTCCGAGGTTTCCACCTCCCGACTGAAGCATATTGATCTGGCCTCCGGGGTTGATCGGAGGGATCAATTCATCTGAGTACTCCAGCTCGTTCTGTTCGATCCTGGCGATCGGATTGGGAGGGATTCCGTCATTCCGCGCTCCCCGTCCTTTCTGCCCAGGGTTCTGGCTTGGTAACCAGATTATCCAACTTGCCTTCCTCGAACAGTCTCCAGAGTTGTCTGAGGAGGTCGCGGCACTGGATGGTGTTGTGGTCGGGACTCTTGTGGTAGGCACAAAATTTGCTGCGGCCAAGATGACCGTTGTCCCTTATTGGCTTTGGTTTACTAAGCCACTCACGCCCTTTGATGGCGTTCAAAATGTGGGTCGGAGACAGATTGAGGTTGCGGAGGAGGTGAACTTCCACATCCTCGAAGGCCTTGAATTCACCGGGCGGCTTTGCGGCCGCTTTTTTGGGCTTGGCGACTGCCTTTTTCGGGATGGAAAATGGTGCCTTCCCTTCCTCGAAGATCCCTCGCCCAAGAGAAGGGTGAGCATCTTTTGCCTAGCCAGAAAATCAGCGGCCCTGACGCGGAAGATCGCGTAGGTCGGGAGGATGTCCTTCGTGAGGTGCCTGAACATGGCGAATGGCCATAGAATCCCCCTAGGACTGAGTAGAGAGCGAGCTCGTCGCTAATGGGCTCGCCGGTGATGACTACTATTTCATCCACCCGGTCGATGTAGTCTTCGTCGGGCTCCTCCTTCCCCTGCCTGATCTTCATCATGCGGTAGGGGCCTTCTGGCCGAGCGACTTTGGCGGCCAAATACGACATGAAGTCGTTCGCCAGTTTCTCAAAACAGTTGATCGAGTGTGGTGGCCGTGAGATGTACCACCTATGGGCAAAATTGCCTAATGTCAATGGGAACATTCGGCACTTCATCACGTCCGATGCCCCACATCTGGTCATGTAAACCGGAATTTGCTCAAGTGGGTCTCAGGATCCGATCTCCCCTCATATAGAGGTGTTTGAGGAGGAGCGATATTCGGTTGTGCGGGGGCGAGCTCTATCTGGTCCGCGAGCGGCTCACTCAGTCCGGCGATCGATCTCTTGGTGCCTGCCCCAGTTTCTATGAGCGCCTTTATTTCGTCGAGTTGGCGCTACATGGCGGCCATCGCCGTAGCTTGACTGCTCGCGGATTGGCTCTCGGAGCGGGAGCCGAGGCGATCGTGTACCGATTTTCTGGCCCCGTGGTAGGTGACGAGTTCTCCGCCACCGAGCTCAATTCTTGGGCGAGTGGGAGCCCATTGGCCGGCCTGTCTTCTGGGAGTCGGGTATGCCGAACTCCTGGCGACGTATTCGGACTCCAATGTCTCCCGGCTGGGGCCCGAATGCCCGGATCACCATGAGGGATCACTCGGCTGAAAACAGAATCATCCCGCCTTACGAGAGCTTTTTCCTACGGCTCGGGTCTTTCTGACGATTTCTCGACATATAGCCCCTTGAGCTTCCGCTTGCCTGCACGGCGGATGGCTGATGGAGTAATGGTGGGCGAGTCGCATTCCCTCCGTCGCTCCCTGAGGATGGCCATAGCCTCCTCGATCTGTTCCGCAGTTTGGAACTGATCGAGTGAGAGGCTGGGTCCGCCCCTCGGGGGCGGGAGTGAGAGTCTAGCGTCGCCGCGGTCGCCCTTCGCCGTAGGTTGGGATTCGGTCTGGGCCAGAATAAGATGTGCGGCAGATCGCAGGGTGGCTCTTTTTGAGGTCGTGGCAGACGTCATGTTTTCTGAAGGTTTTTCTTTGAATATAGATGCTGGGCTTATCTATGATTACAAAATTGAGGTTCCTAGTAATCCTAACCTTGGGATCGTAATAGCATATTAGCTCGACAGAGAGCTTGATCCTTCCATAGGCTTGGACTGTGTTGTCGCCAAACCCTTGAAGCACGGTATCAAATGGCTTGATGAACTTAGTCAGGTTGCCGAGCTGGTTAAGAGAAGATTTGAGTATGATATTTCAAAAGCTCCCATTGTCAACCAGCACGCGGTCGACCATTTTCCCAAGGATACATACAGAGATTACCAATGCATCCTCTTTGGGGAAATGCACTCCCTCCCTATCCTTGTTGGAGAAAGTGATGAGCGCGTCTCTGGAGATGGTTAGCTCTGGGGGCACCATGACATGGACCCCTGCGACTGCCCTCAGCTCGGCCTTCTGCTTCCTATTCGACATGGTGGAAACCGGGGAAAGGCCTCCGAGGTTTCCACCTCCCGACTGAAGCATATTGATCTAGCCGCCGGGGTTGATCGGAGGGATCAATTCATCTGAGTACTCCAGCTCGTTCTGTTTGATCCTGGCGATCGGATTGGGAGGGATTCCGTCATTCTGTCAGCGCTTCCCCCCCCCCCCCCGTCCTTTCTGCCCAGGGTTCTGGCTTGGTAACCAGATTATCCAACTTGCCTTCCTCGAACAGTCTCCAGAGTTGTCTGAGGAGGTCGCGGCACTGGATGGTGTTGTGGTCGGGACTCTTGTGGTAGGCACAAAATTTGCTGCGGTCAAGATGACCGTTGTCCCTCATTGGCTTTGGTTTACTAAGCCACTCACGCCCTTTGATGGCGTTCAAAATGTGGGCCGGAGACAGATTGAGGTTGCGGAGGAGGTGAACTTCCACATCCTCGAAGGCCTTGAATTCACCGGGCGGCTTTGCGACCGCTTTTTTGGGCTTGGCGACTGCCTTTTTCGGGATGGAAAATGGTGCCTTCCCTTCCTCGAAGATCCCTCGCCCAAGAGAAGGGTGAGCATCTTTTGCCTAGCCAGAAAATCAGCGGCCCTGACGCGGAAGATCGCGTAGGTCGGGAGGATATCCTTCGTGAGGTGCCTGAACATGGCGAATGGCCATAGAATCCCCCTAGGACTGAGTAGAGAGCGAGCTCGTCGCTAATGGGCTCGCCGGTGATGACTACTATTTCATCCACCCGGTCGATGTAGTCTTCGTCGAGCTCCTCCTTCCCCTGCCTGATCTTCATCATGCGGTGGGGGCCTTCTGGCCGAGCGACATTGGCGGCCAAATACGACATGAAGTCGTTCGCCAGTTTCTCAAAACAGTTGATCGAGTGTGGTGGCCGTGAGATGTACCACCTATGGGCAAAATCGCCTAATGTCAATGGGAACATTCGGCACTTCATCGCGTCCGATGCCCCACATCTGGTCATGTAAACCGGAATTTGCTCAAGTGGGTCTCAGGATCCGATCTCCCCTTATATAGAGGTGTTTGAGGAGGAGCGATATTCGGTTGTGCGGGGGCGAGCTCTATCTGGTCCGCGAGCGGCTCACTCAGTCCGGCGATCGATCTCTTGGTGCCTGCCCCAGTTTCTATGAGCGCCTTCATTTCGCCGAGTTGGCGCTACATGGCGGCCATCGCCGTAGCTTGACTGCTCGCGGATTGGCTCTCGGAGCGGGAGCCGAGGCGATCGTGTACCGATTTTCTGGCCCCGTGGTAGGTGACGAGTTCTCCGCCACCGAGCTCAATTCTTGGGCGAGTGGGAGCCCATTGGCCGGCCTGTCTTCTGGGAGTCGGGTATGCCGAATTCCTGGCGACGGATTCGGACTCCAATGTCTCCCGGCTGGGGCCCGAATGCCCGGATCACCATGAGGGATCACTCGGCTGAAAACAGAATCATCCCGCCTTACGAGAGCTTTTTCCTACGGCTCGGGTCTTTCTGACGATTTCTCGACATATAGCCCCTTGAGCTTCCGCTTGCCTGCACGGCGGATGGCTGATGGAGTAATGGTGGGCGAGTCGCATTCCCTCCGTCGCTCCCTGAGGATGGCCATAGCCTCCTCGATCTGTTCCGCAGTTTGGAACTGATCGAGTGAGAGGCTGGGTCCGCCCCTCGGGGGCGGGAGTGAGAGTCTAGCGTCGCCGCGGTCGCCCTTCGCCGTAGGTTGGGATTCGGTCTGGGCCAGAATAAGATGTGCGGCAGATCGCAGGGTGGCTCTTTTTGAGGTCGTGGCAGACGTCATGTTTTCTGAAGGTTTTTCTTTGAAGAACAATGAGAGTTTTTTCAAGTTTATGCCCCGAAAAACAGTGAGTGTTCTTCGAGACGGTCGGAATAAAAAACGAAGGTTAAGATGGAGCTCTCCTTCTAGCGCCAATTGTTGTTACCCAAAATATTATCTAGAAATAATATGCTGGAATGGACGAGTAACAAACAAAGTGCGAGAGCACGTCCGTGAGGAAATAAATAATACAATATTTGCCGGGGTTGTTAGTCCCGGGCTTGAATGCTCTCGCGAGATGTTATTAATATGAATACTAGTGAGTACAGATATTAATGTTAGAGTACAATTACAATGAGTGTAAAGACTCTAGTTATCTTAGCTATCGAGTGCTGAAGATTTCCGGAAGAACCAGAGTTGAAGCTCTGTGAGTTCTTGTTACAAAGACGGAGAGTTCTCTGTATAGTTTGCTTTTTTACATTCTGTGTTTACGTTGTAAACTGTGCTTTTGTTAACGTATTTCACTGTATTTTTGTGAATGTCTTTTACCGTCCTTTGGCCACTGCTGGAGGCCTTCTATTTATAGGAGAAGAGGTTGCTAGGTTCTCCCTGTCCATCGCGGGCGACCGCCGTTTCCTATATTAAAATGAGGTGGGCGATCGTCCCATTACATGGGACTGTTTCCTTAAAGTCCGCAGCTGCAGCTGGTTGCCTGAGGCGCGAACCAATGAGGAGGCGGAAAGTGCCTCTTCTCGCTGTCCTGGGTGGTCCCACCTTAGGTCCTTTCGGCGGGCCTGTCGGTAGGTGAGAAGATGGTGACAGGCTGGGGTCGAAGGGCCTTATCCTGTGGCGTCTTTTGCGGATCTGCACGTGGGTCTTCACCCGAGATTCAGTCTTCGAAGACTTTGACGGGTGTCGGATTCATACATGGCACGGGACGATCGTCTCCAGTCGGCCATTAGAGGCGATCGCCAGATTCCAATAGACGATCGCCTTGGACGTCGACCGCTAGGCGCTTGCCCAGCATCTGTCCTCTTTAGCTGGCTCCTGTCCATTATGCCGATCGCCATCGAGGCGTATAAATCGCCGCACAACAGTATATAATATATACTCCCTCCATTTCATATTAAATGACTTTCTAGAGACTAATCCCTATTAATAAATTATTTGATGTTTTAACTATAATTTATATTTTTTCCTAACCCTTATCTCAATAGATCTCAACCTACTATTTATATTTTATTATCTTCTTTTATTTACTCCACACCCTAATATCTTCTATTAATATAAGGTATATTTGTCAAATTGACTTGATTGTTAATTTTTATTTCTAAAGCTAAAACATCAAATATAATGAAACATAGGGAGTATTTGATTAATTGCTAAGGATTATTCCCTCAAGCATAAGAAAACAGAGAGAATCAATTATGAGGTATCTTTTCATTAATAACTTAAGTTTTATTTATAGAAAAACTTCAGATGGCATAATTATAATTACATATTACATCAGGGCATAGTAGTTATTCTATATTATCATGAAGTGCTTGTCGTCCAAACAACTTATAACAAAAAAAAAAGATATTTATTTTAAATAATTTTTCAGGAAATTTTATCGTTGTCAATTATCTCATCGAATTGCCATCTTTTTGTGGTTGATAATACACTACAAAAGTATGAGATTATAAAGGGTAAATTACAGTTCCTGGTATATTTCACATAAATATTACATATATAACCATATTAAAAGTTATTATCAGAATTAACAACTATTTCCTATTTTTGTAAAGATTGTTATTGTTCTTCAAATCTCTCTCTCTCTCTCTCTCTCTCTCTCTCTCTCTCCCTCTCTCTCTCTCTCTCACACACACACACACACATTATGTACAGAATGTACCTAGATGGTTGCCCCAAATCTAGACTATGTGCGGACTAGCACTATCCTCACTGTGTGCTGTTGGACTAGCACTAGTCAGCATTTCCTTCGGGATGATCAAGTAAAATGGACAGGTACGAAAGTAGGCACAACACTTGGGAAAAGTTTAAGTATATTTATCAGGAAATTACAAGTACAGTGATGGATGTTATCTCACTTGCCACTTTTTAAGTTGATGGGGTTGCTCCCAAACGGGCCTCTATCATACCCTATTCATACTTCTCCTATAACTTTAGAACCTTCTTACTTGCACCTCTTCAATTGGAGGCTTCTAGACATCTTTATACAATTTCCAACCTACTAACATATTCCAGACGATCTCATTCATTTACAAGTATTTAGAACCTATCAAGATTATTCCACAAGTCTTCAAGTACTTCATGCTTCTTGGAGGTTTCCTAGAAGGTTCCACACCTTCCGGGACGTTTGGCCCATCCGGATCATCTCGGCCCGCTCCTAGCCTATACTGGCTCGTGCCTTTTTATATACTCCCAAACCTCTCTTGCAAGGTTCTAAACCACAATGGTCCGTCTCTAGAAGTCTCCAAGTCCTGAATCCGGTTTAGTGGACTCTTTAGCCTTTCAATGTCTATTGCTCCTAGAGGCAAATATTTCTCTAAGCCTGTTATAGGGGGAGGGGGCCTCTCTTGCACCTCGCGTGCATGCACCCATGCACGTCGTCCACGCACGTGTCCGGCCATCTAACTCGTCATCTTGTTCTATTGGGTGCCTTTCTCCATGTAGTGCGTCCGACTTATCCCTTGGTTGGTTTCTAACATGCCATCCCACTCGGCCATGCTCGCCCATAAGGCATGCTACCTCGTGTAGTCATGCAGCATAAGTGTTCCCTCGAATAAAGCAGGTCATCCCAGTACAACCATGCGATTTCCCATATTTCTCGGGAACCCCATTGCCTCGTCCCTTAGTTGGCCATGTCTCCTCTCCATGTTGCTCCTTCGGAAAATTAGCCTGTCGGCCCATCCTACCACGCCGCTCGATAGACTAAACCTCCATATTCAGGCCACTGCACATTTGTCCTTCCAGCTTGTGCTCATCCTAGTTATTCGTCGCACTCCGTACGGGTCTCTCTGCATAGTAGACCTATCATTACTTTTGGGGTGTGACATTCTCCCATGCCTAATTCTTCGATGTCCTCGTTGATGCGTTGGATCCTTGATGAACATCATGCACCCAAGATGATGTGTCGGCTTGTTGAGTAGGTTCCTTTGGTATCGAATGGCCAACATTTCTGCGATTGACGGGATTACCTGTGGCTTGTCCTCATCGTATACGTACAGTACCCTTAATCATGTCATCTAGGTTTGCATCGTTGTCAATTGTCTCATCAAGTTGCTATGTTTTTATGGTTGACAATACATTACGAAAATATGGAATTATAAAGGGTAAATTACACTTCCTGAAGCATTTCACATAAATATTACATATGTGACCATATTAAAAATTATTTACAGAATTAACAATTATTTCCTATTTTTGAACTGTTCCTCAAAGCTGTCTCGCTCTCTCATTTATTTACAGAAGTCAGATCTAAGAAGAGACCAAACTCTTTTTTCTGTTCTATTCGTAAAATTCAGACATACACACAAACAGACACACACACACACGTACTCGGAATTGCAAACACAGACAAGAAAACCTGTCGAAAATTTGAAGCGACAACTGCATAAGAAATAGACTGGGCTTTAATGGTTGGCTGGGTAGAGGAGGAAAATAGTGTGTGTTTTATTTCTATGCCAGTGCATGGTAGCAAGGTGGACTAACTCTCCGGTCATCAACTTCGATAATGGAAAATACAGGTAACTTTTTAATCATATACTAGTCCATAATAATAGGATGATGGAAAATATTTTTGAAAGAGCAAAAGCACAAGGCTCAACTGGTATAATTGCTTACTCTTCATAGAATTGTAAGAGTTCGAGCTCCATCAATGATAGTTTTATGGGATTGTTGTTGAATTCTTTAAGGAATAATTCAATTAGTGATGTCTACTTTATGTGTAGTCGGTTATAATTTTTTAAGGCTCAACTTGTGATTATAGATGTTCTAGCTCATTTAGAAATTAATATTCTTGGTATAACAAATGGCTCTGATACCATTTATTGGTCAAGAACTCCTTAAATGAACAATTTGGAGATAGGGGTAAATAAAACTATACAAACTTTTCTTTTGAAGTGCTTTGCAGAATACTTATGGTCTTTACTGTGAAAGGTCAAAGTGATACACCTACATCAAATGCCTTACAACAGTGAAGTTGTAAGGACCTACACTTATAATTAGTAATCAAATTAAGTATATTCATAAACCAGAATTCTTCTATATCCACTCGGCTTCACACATGAGGTATTCATTAGAAACGGGGTAGTCCACACCAGCCATGTAATCCATGAATTCACTGCAAAATATAATGTTCACATAGATTAATATACGACTGGTCTACATAATTAATACCGTCATACAGATTGGCCTTCAAGCTGGACTTGAATATGCACTCTCCACACAGATCATCACTAATTCTGATCGCATACTTCTTTCCACACATGTTTGAAGCTTGTTGGATGTTTTAACCGAAACAAGATTGAAAACCTCGACTTGGATGGTGTAGAAAGTTCGGAACAACAACTTTATCTTGTAAACTTGATTCATTGTAGGATGTTGTTCTTTGATGAGATTTAGGAGCTTTTAAGCATGTTATATGACTTTAGCTTTATGTCAATTGGTCGCGTGAAAGTACTTGAGAGTTTGATCCAATCGTCCTCTTAGGTTATTTATAGAGATGAAAAATAGCTGTTTATCAATTTGACCATTGCTGGTAGGTGAGATGTTGACATCTCTAATTGGTGAATTCATGATTTGAATTAAATTAATCTCTTTTGTCTCAGCATTAAATACAATCTGAAATCTTAGCCAACATTAATGGAGTGTTCCTATTCCAGTCTGCAGCGCCATAAATACAGCGTTAATTTTTCATTGAATGTGTTCAAACTCTGAATACATTGGGAGTAAAATATTTCTTTATTCTAAATGGTATTTCCTGTTGGAACTTCTTAATGTAGTATGTATGTGTCATCTTTCATGTATGGAGTCTGCATGTTAGATGATGCATCTTCAATGGATCACTGTGCTACGATTTCAACTCATCTACTGTAGCTTGTTATCTGCTTTAAGACTCCAAAAGCTTAGTACATTTGTCTTATCAAAATATTAGGGTATTGATCCTAACATATTTGGTCATTTTCTCACCCACTCTCATTATTGTGCAGTGCTTATAAACTCAAGTAATGATGGCGGCTCTAGTAGCTCGAGCAAGGCGTGTCTTTAAGAATCCTAAAGTGGCTACTGAATTTGTGTATTTGAGAGAATCTACTCTCCGTCTTCGGTCCAAAGTTGCTCGAGGTGAGGATAAGTAAGTTAAGAGTGAAAAGCTCATCTTGCAGCTCAAGGATGATCGTGAAATGCTCAAGGCCCAGTCTGCCTCATATGAGCAGAAACTTTAGGACGTTGATACTCATATAACCTTTCTCCAATATGAACTGGAGAGGACACATGTAGTCCACTAAAGAGTCGATGAAGCTCGACTGGAGGGTATGTGTAATATTCAGAGTTTTATATTTTTAGTAATTTATGCTTTTAGTGTTTGTCCATTTTTAGCATCTCGCTTGTAATCGTTTCAATGTTTGAAACTATTTAATTCTGCACATTCTGGTGCTCGAAAGAAATTAAGGCTATTTTATTCAAACGTGTATTGTGGTGACTTTTCTGTATTCAGACCCGAATTGTGTAGTTTTGCTCGGAATCGTTGTTTCGTCGTTTCTGCGAGTTCATTAATATATTTAAACATGTTATGAGCTTGAGCATGATTGTACGATCTCGAATCGTGGTTTCCGAACGTTTGGGTCATCTTGTAATCTTCCAAAAGTTTTTACCGTTGGTTTTGATGTTTGTTTTTCCTGACCTTCGGGTGTTCGAAATCATGTGTTGGTTTAGCGCTTGGATTCGTCGTTAGAAACTCTTCGTAAGCACTTCATTTTTTTATGCGTACTTTCGCTTTCGGTTGTTACTCGGGCCTTTTTAAAGACTGCTCAGGCCTATTGTAGGAGCAGAGCTACGACCGTAAGTCTGTCACTGCTACGGCTGTAACTCCTGTGTCTTATACGGATGTGGTTTTAGCCAGTACAGTCGTAACATTAGCTTCGTTATGCCGTGAGTTTCTTTTGTTACAGCCGTAGTTAGGGTGCGTTTGCAACCGGGCAATCCAGTGAGCTACTTATGGTCATAAAAATAGCTTTTTACGGCCGTATATCTCGCATCTAGGGCCGTAAGCTCCATACATTATGGCCGTAACACATGTCAGTTTATATACCTGGCAGCGGCCGAAAACGGTCATTTGCTTACCTTTCTTCTTCTATCCGCGTCCGAAAACTGTCAGTAATTTACCTTTCTTCTTCTATCCTTAAGGGATATTTCGACTGGGTTCCATCCCAACTTCAATTAGGAGGCGACTTAGAGCAGCATAACACTAATCTATCATCAAGTTATCCATCTTTCATCTTCAAATCAAGGTAATTCCTTAGAACCCTACTTTTGGGGAATTTGGGGTTTTCGAGTAGCTTTTTCATCTTAGTCCGATTTGACCCATATTTTTAGTATAATCTTGATGATGTGATTACCCTCTATCATATTCTTTGTGATCATATGGTATAATTATTGTTATTTCTTCAAGTATTCAATTTTAGGTCAAACTATGCCTCCATAGTGTTCAACGAAAGTCTAGGCGGGGGTTTGGGTGTTTCTTGTTGATTACACCGTATACTTATTGGTTAAATATTAATATATATGCATAGGGTTGAATATTTGTGAAGAGCTCGTACCGAAACACATCCTAGCCATTGTTGATGTCGTAGTATACCGATCAAGGCAAGTACATTATTGCAATGACTTTATTACTTGCATTTATATGATGAAAATGTGATTTTATGTGCATATGAGATTGTCCACTCAGGGAAGATTCGACGAGACCTCTGAGGACCGGTACTTTGTGTAATACCCGTACTTTTTGTAAATCTCCTACTCTTGTGCTTTGTAATTTTTACGCTCGTGTAAGTGTTTGGCAAGCTTATATTGATCTTGGAACTCTTGTCAATTGGATTTACCCCTTTTCTTGTTCGGATCGCCGCTGTTTTCGGATCCTTGATGCGATTATACTACCTTCGTGTAATGGGTAGCGCACGCTACGCACACCTTGTAGCGCACGCTAATTTAGTGAGGGTAGCGCACGCTATCCGTTATAATTAGCGCACGCTACTAGTGTATTGGAGGCGGACAGTCCAGTAGCTACTGGACTGGAAAAGGGAATTCCTAGCGTACGCTAGGTGTGACTGGTAGCGTACGCTAGATTTTGGTGCTAGCGCACGATACGTTACTAGAGTAACGTGCGCTAAAGAAAGTAGAGCTGGGGACAGTAGGTTCTGGACTGGACACTGACTACCAAGTAGCGCACGCTATTAGAAATAACTAGCGCACGCTAATTGAAGTCACTAGCGCACGCTATGAGCAGGTGTTAGCGTACGCTAACGGAACTGGCAGGGGTTACTGGATTGCCTGGTGAGTCCGATAGCGCGCGCTATTTTTCAGGGCTAGCGCACGCTAGTCCCTATTTAGTATAAATAGGACATTTCCGTTCCCAAATCGTCATTTCTACCTACCTTCACCTCCTTGGGCGATTCTAGGCGATTCCGGGCGATTTCTGAGGAGTTCTTCGAGCTGCAAATATCTAGCAACATCTTTGAGTTTCTAGTTCGGATTTATCAACGTTTAATCCTCTCCGCTCCAAATCAAGGTAAAATTCTCACAACCCTAGATTTTCGGATTTGGGGATTTTCCATCCGATTTCTTCGATCCGACTTGTTGTTGTGTTAGAATATACCGATTACGAGTTATCTACTTTGGATACATGTTTTCCTACGGATTTATTGATATATTTAGGAGTTCTTGAGTGTTTGGGATATTTGACTTGCGATTCACTATCCAAGAGAATTATTCCTAACACATGTATCGGGTAGTAAATTCGGGTGATTCCAACTTATATTCATACCGATGGGGTTTTGATAATTGAATTACGAACTTGTCTAGGTTCGGAGTTGTTGAATCCTTCGATCTTGGTACCTTGTCGTTTGTACCCTCTCCTCTCGTTTCCAGGCAAGTGATTCTTGTGAAAGTTATGTTCTTAAATGTAAAAGAGTAATGCATGTGATTGTGAGAGTTGCTTTCGTTCACTCCGAGAGGACCCGACGGGGTCGAGGAGGGTTCCGCTTATGTCGGTTCCGTGAACATTTGGGTTAGCCACTCCGAGATGATCCGACGGGGTCGAGGAGGGATTCGCGCATTGTCGAGTCCACGGTTAATCCAGAGATATCATCATTTTCAAATATGTTTGGATAATTGTATTTTCCGGATAATCATTATCATGGCTTTGAATTGGTGCATATGCTTTTATGTATAAGACTTGACATTTCACTTGTAATACTTGCCCTAACCCCTCTCGTTTGGGGAAAATTACTTTTGTGTTTTTCAGGTCCTAAGGAACCTTACGAGCGAGCGCCGGGACGATACGATGAGGATGGCGAGGCGTGATACTGTGGCTAGTTGTGTTCTACTTTGTTCGGTCGTTGTTCCCTTCGGTCCATTTTATCCTTGTAATAATAAGTGGTACTCGAGTACTTTAGGAAAGTCCTTTTCCATTATCGTACAACTTCTTGTATTTCTTCATGGTATTGTTTGTCCGTGTTTGAACTTCCTTGGTTGTATCGAGTTTATTGTTTCCCAAGTGGATTTTATTAAATTCAATACGTTGCAAGTGAGATAAGCCTAGTGAATCCCGGGTCGGGATTTACGGCGCTGTGATATTCTCCGAATATCTCGGGGGGTGTTACATAATTTGGTATCAGAGCTTAGGTTTATGGATACCTAGGCTGTCGGATTGCTGGGTCTAAATGTACTATTCCAAGGACACAGTATCATCGCGATGCCGTCATCTCGTACGACCGGTACTCGTAAGTTCTCTATCTTATTTACCCTCTTCATTCACTTACTATCATTCGATTATGGGACATGAGAAGTCCATATTCTAGATGGCATTGCTTTGAGCTATTCTTATGATTTTACTTACATTCTTCTTTAGAATGTCAACTGGTAGAGGACGTGGACGCGGCCGTGGTCGTGGTCGTGGCCGAGGGCGTGGAGCAGCCGGTGGAGCGGCCATGTCCCTCAGCTCGGTAGAAGGCTCAGCTACGCCTAGCTTGTCGGACTCTATTCAACCTAGCACCGGTAGTCATCAGGAACCGTCAGCGAGTCTGGGAACTTCTACAGGGAGCCAACCGGATCTGGGTGTTGCCACCATACTGCAACAAGTGGCGAACCAAATGGCTCTTTTAACCCAGTGATGCAAGCCTTAACCAACCACCTCCTCATTCGACACCGGGCCGAGAAGTGGTTACAAGATGTTATTCGTATGCGCCCTCCCAATTTATTGGTGCAAATGATCCGATCGGTGGGAAGATTGGATTAATGAGATGAATAAAGTTTTCATGGCCGTGAATTGTCAGAGGCACGTAAGGTGCCGCTTGCCCAGATTTCCTATCAAGGGATGCGGCTAGCCGGTGGCAAGTCGTTGCACCCAGGATCGTGAGGTTTCATGGGATGAGTTTAAGGAATTGATGGAGGCCGAGTTCTGCCCGTGGCCTGTTCAGGAGGCCAGGATACGAGCCTTTTATGAAGCTAAACCCCAGGATGTCCCTGTATCTCAGGCAATCATTGAATACAACCGTAAACTCAACCATGTGAAAAATCAAGTGAGGGAAGAGAGAGATAGAATTCGTCACTTTGACATGCGAATGAAGCCAAAGGTTCGGCACTATATGTCGGGCTTCGCTTGCGCCACATTGAAGGAGTATCAAGATAGGGCACTAGCATATGATATGTCCTTCACTACTACCGAAGCGACAAGTGAGAGTAAGAAGCAGAAGACCACTGGAAAGTTTTCTAGCGGTAGAGGTGGCAACCCGCGGGGATCGCAGTCGGCAAGCTACACAACCAAAGGGTCTTCCCGTGCATCGGGAGGTAAACGGAATTTCAGAGCTGGTGCTAATGCGTCCAACCGGGTTGTGACATGTTTTAATTGTGGTCAGCAGGGCCATATTAATCGTGATTGTGGTCTACCCCCATTGAGGTGTTTTAATTGCGGCCAGGAAGGCCACAGAGCCATGTACTGTACGGAAGAAGAAACCCCACTTGGAACTCAGGCAACAGCCCCTACGCCTGGAGAACCGAGTGTTAATCAGAAGTCATCCACGGGTCAACCATCCCAGAGTTACGGTCGAGGCAGAGGCCGTGGTCAGTCTGTTAGAGGGGGAGCTCCCAGTGCTGGTTCGGTGCAACCTCGTGTCTATGAGATGAGGAAAGCTGGAGATCCCGAGGCTACCGGGGCAACAGGTATCATTTCTCTTTTGTCTCATCAAGTTAGAGTGCTTTTTGATTCTGGTGCTTCTCATTCGTTCATCTCTTTGGATTGTGTGCATCGATTGAATATTGAGGGCTTGTCTCCTTGTGAGTCCTTTGTGGTTAAGTTGCCCAGTGGTGATAGAATCGTGGGAGACAAGGAAGTCAGAGATTGTCCGGTGTTAATCGCTGAGAGAGTGTGGTTTTCGAATTTGATAGTCGTAGACATTGTTGATGAAGATCTAATCCTCGGTGACGATTGGCTCGATAGACACGGTGCAGTAATGAATTATCGCACGAAGATCATATCAATGTTAGCCAAAGACGGTACCGAACACCATTTTGCGGTGTACAAGAGGGGATGTCAGAAATTTTTGATTAGTGCCTTGAAGGTGACAAAACTTATTAGAAAGGGTTGTGTTGGATATTGGTGTTATGCCATGAAAGTCGAAGATGGGAAAGTTGAACTTCCCTCGATTCCTATTGTAAGTGATTTTCCGGATGTTTTCCGCATTTAATTACGGGACTACCACCGGGGCGGGAAGTTGAATTTACAATTGATTTGGAGTCAGGAGCAACCCCGATTTCTAAGGCACCGTATCGTATGGCACCTTCATAAATGCAAGAGTTGAAGAAACAAATGGGAGAATTGTTGGATAAAGGGTATATTAGACCTAGTGCCTCGCCATGGGGTGCACCGGTCTTGTTCGTAAGAAAGAAAGATGGTTCACTACGTTTGTGTATTGATTATCGGGAACTGAACAAAGTGACCATTAAGAATAAATACCCTTTGCCGCGTATCGATGATTTGTTTGATCAATTGCAGGGAGCCGGGGTGTTCTCGAAAATTGATTTGAGGTCCGGTTACTATCAACTTCGCATTAAGGAATCCGACGTTCCTAAAGCGCTTTTGAGGTATGGACACTATGAGTTTGTGGTTATGCCTTTTGGGTTAACCAACGCACCGGCGATATTTATGCAATTGATGAATAAGATATTTATTGAGCATCTTGATTATTGTGTAGTCGTTTTTATCGACGATATTTTAGTTTACTCTCGAGATGAAGAGGAACACGCTCGGCATTTGCGATTGGTGTTGGAGGTTTTGAGGACTCGGCACCTCTATGCAAAGTTTTCTAAGTGTGAATTCTCGTCAAGGAAGTCATGTTTCTCGGACATGTGATTTCAGTGGAAGGGGTTCGGGTAGATCCCCGTAAAATTGAGGCGATGTTAGATTGGGCTCCACCCGAAACGTGAAGGAGGTTCGTAGCTTTTTGGGTCCGGCCGGATACTCTGAGGTTCGTCGAGGGGTTCTCCAAACTTGCTCGACCACTTACTCAATTACTCCGTAAGTCCGAAAGGTTCGAATGGAATGAAGAGAGACAATGGAGTTTCAAGAGTGAAAAGGCGCCCGACTACTGCGCCGGTTTTAGCCCTACCTCGGGAGTCGGTGGGTATTCGGTTTATTGTGACGCATCGTGACAAGGACTTGGGTGTGTACTCTTGCGGCATGATAAGACAATTGCCTATGCTTCACGGCAACTTAAGCCGTATGAGCCGAATTATCCTACCCATGATTTGGAACTAGTCAGTAGTGTTTGCACCGAAGATCTGGCGTCACTATTTGTACGGTTCTTCATGTCGAATTTATACCGACCACAAGAGCCTAAAGTATATTTTTAGCCGTAAAGAGCTGAATATGAGACAACGACGTTGGTTAGAGCCGATAAAGGATTATGATCTGGAAATCCTTTACCATCCAGAAAGGCTAACGTTGTAGCCGATGCGTTGAGCCTAAGTCGATATCTCTTCATATGCTTGAGGCCCTTACGCCTCAAGTTAAGATCGACGGGAGTTAATTGAGCAGGAGTCGAAGCACGGATCCAACGGGTTCGTGGTCGATGTGTACTCTTGAGGCTATTCCGTCCTTGATCGACGACGTCGGGAAAACAGAGAATGACCCAATGCTTGTCCAATCAAGGCGGACGTGGAGAAATGGAAAGCCCCTGGTTTTATGATCCACGAGGATGGCATTTTGAAATTTCAAGGTAGGATTTGTGTTCGAATGACTCGTAGCCGAGACAGAATACTCAGAAGCCCATGCTACACCTTACTCGATCCATCCCGGGACGAGTAAAATGTACAAGGATCTTAAAAGGAGTTTTTGGTGGAATAATATGAAGAGAGATGTCACCGAGTTTGTGTCAAGGTGTTTGACATGTCAACAAGTCAAAATTGAGCATCAACGGCCGGCCGGGCTGTTGAAACCTCTCCTATTCCCGAATGGAAATGGGAGGATATTACCATGGATTTCATCACCGGATGCCGAGGACTAAGTCGGGATGAATATGATTTGGGTTGTTGTTGACCGGTTAACTAAGTCGGCACATTTTCTTGGCATTAAGGACACGTGGGGACCGGAGCGATTGTCCCGGATTTTTATATCGGAGATTGTGAGATTACACGGTACGCCAAAGTCTATTGTTTCCGATCGTGACGGCCGTTTCGTGTCGCATTTTTGGAAGGCGGTCCATCAAGCATTGGGCACCGAATCGAGGTTGAGTACTTCCTTCCACCCTCGGTCGACGGTCGGGATCGAGCGGACGATCCGCATTGGAAGATATCCGAGGGCGTGTGCCCCGAATTGGAGTACCGATTGGGAAATGCACCTACCTTTGATCGAGTTCACTTACAATAATAGCTGGCACGCATCGATCAAGATGGCACCTTTTGAGGCATTGTATGGTAGGCGGTGTAGATCTCCACTTTGTTGGGATGAAGCTTCAGATTTAGTCGGGACGGAACCCGATATGTTGATGGAAACTAAAGAGAAGATTTCCATCATCCGAGACCGACTGTTAACCGCTCAGAGTCGACAAAAATCCTACGCTGACAATCGTCGTCGGCCCTTGGAATTTGATGTGGGTGATCATGTCCTACTCAAAGTATCACCGATTAGAGGAGTCTTCAGGTTCGGGAAAAGGGGCAAACTTAGTCCGAGATATATTGGACCATTTGAGATTCTCGAAAGAATTGGGGAACTGGCCTATCGATTGGCTTTACCTCCAGCCCTTAGCCATGTTCACAGTGTGTTCCATGTTTCCCAACTGAGGAGGTACGTCCCTGACCCGAGTCATATCATTGATTACGGGGACATCGAGATCGCAGAGGATGTCACATTTGAGGAGAAGCCAGTGAAAGTACTAGAGCATCGAGTAAAACAACTCCGGCACAAAACCATACCGTTGGTTAAAGTTCAGTGGTCACGACACGGAGTTGAGGAAGCAACGTGGGAAACCGAAGAGAGCATGCGCACTAGGTACCCAGAGTTATTCATTTCTTAAGTTTCGGGACGAAACTTCATTTTAGAGGGGGAGGATGTAATACCCGTACTTTTTGTAAATCTCCTACTCTTGTGCTTTGTAATTTTTACGCTCGTGTAAGTGTTTGGCAAGCTTATATTGATCTTGGAACTCTTGTCAATTGGATTTACCCCTTTTCTTGTTCGGATCTCTGTTTTCGGATCCTTGATGCGATTATACTACCTTCGTGTAATGGGTAGCGCACGCTACGCACACCTTGTAGCGCACGCTAATTTAGTGAGGGTAGCGCACGCTATCCGTTATAATTAGCGCACGCTACTAGTGTATTGGAGGCGGACAGTCCAGTAGCTACTGGACTGGAAAAGGGAATTCCTAGCGTACGCTAGGTGTGACTGGTAGCGTACGCTAGATTTTGGTGCTAGCGCACGATACGTTACTAGAGTAACGTGCGCTAAATAAAGTAGAGCCGGGATGAGGTTCGATCTGACACTGACTACCAAGTAGCGCACGCTATTAGAAATAACTAGCGCACGCTAATTGAAGTCACTAGCGCACGCTATGAGCAGGTGTTAGCGTACGCTAACGGAACTGGCAGGGGTTACTGGATTGCCTGGTGAGTCCGATAGCGCGCGCTATTTTTCAGGGCTAGCGCACGCTAGTCCCTATTTAGTATAAATAGGACATTTCCGTTCCCAAATCGTCATTTCTACCTACCTTCACCTCCTTGGGCGATTCTAGGCGATTCCGGGCGATTTCTGAGGAGTTCTTCGAGCTGCAAATATCTAGCAACATCTTTGAGTTTCTAGTTCGGATTTATCAACGTTTAATCCTCTCCGCCGCTCCAAATCAAGGTAAAATTCTCACAACCCTAGATTTTCGGGATTTGGGGATTTTCCATCCGATTTCTTCGATCCAGCTTGTTGTTGTGTTAGAATATACCGATTACGAGTTATCTACTTTGGATACATGTTTTCCTACGGATTTATTGATATATTTCCGGAGTTCTTGAGTGTTTGGGATATTTGACTTGCGATTCACTATCCAAGAGAATTATTCCCAGAACACATGTATCGGGGTAGTAAATTCGGGTGATTCCAACTTATATTCATACCGATGGGGTTTTGATAATTGAATTACGAACTTGTCTAGGTTCGGAGTTGTTGAATCCTTCGATCTTGGTACCTTGTCGTTTGTACCCTCTCCTCTCGTTTCCAGGCAAGTGATTCTTGTGAAAGTTATGTTCTTAAATGTAAAAGAGTAATGCATGTGATTGTGAGAGTTGCTTTCGTTCACTCCGAGAGGACCCGACGGGGTCGAGGAGGGTTCCGCTTATGTCGGTTCCGTGAACATTTGGGTTAGCCACTCCGAGATGATCCGACGGGGTCGAGGAGGGATTCGCGCATTGTCGAGTCCACGGTTAATCAAGAGATATCATCATTTTCAAATATGTTTGGATAATTGTATTTTCCGGAAAATCATTATCATGGCTTTGAATTGGTACATATGCTTTTATGTATAAGACTTGACATTTCACTTGTAATACTTGCCCTAACCCCTCTCGTTTGGGGAAAATTACTTTTGTGTTTTTCAGGTCCTAAGGAACCTTACGAGCGAGCGCCGGGACGATAAGATGAGGATGGCGGCGTGATCGTGGCTAGTTGTGTTCTACTTTGTTCGGTCGTTGTTCCCTTCGGTCCATTTTATCCTTGTAATAATAAGTGGTACTCGAGTACTTTAGGAAAGTCCTTTTCCATTGTCGTACAACTTCTTGTATTTCTTCATGGTATTGTTTGTCCGTGTTTGAACTTCCTTGGTTGTATCGAGTTTATTGTTTCCCAAGTGGATTTTATTAAATTCAATACGTTGCAAGTGAGATAAGCCTAGTGAATCCCGGGTCGGGATTTACGGCGCTGTGATATTCTCCGAATATCTCAGGGGGTGTTACACTTTGGGTGTAGTTCAGGACACGGTATTCTCATCCAGGGATTGTTCAGCGTGACCCACGAAGACTTGTCTAAGAGGCTTTGTCATGAGAATTACCTTCGAGAGGTTTTACTAGCGATGAATATTTCGGAATATTACATGCCCCGAGGAGAGAAGAGTATCGATTGTACAATGCCTTCTTGACAGAGAAGTCGTAGATTGGTGGAAGGATGTCGGACCTACAGATCATATGGCTACATGGGCCGAGTTCAAGACCGCCATCGAGGAGGAGTATTACCTTTTGGCCAATCCGAGAGAAGCGTATCACATACTTCTTCACTACTATGCCACAGGATGTATCTATCAATGAGGCTAGCATCACGTATAATCATCAGCTGAATCACATCCGGAGCAGGTGAGGACTGAAGTGGATATGATCTGTTACTTTGACTTGAGGATGAAACCCAGAATCCAAGAGGTTATGGCAGACTTCTGATGTACTACCTTGAAGAAGTACCATGATCGGGCATTATCCAGTAAGATGACTATTTTTGCATTAGGATCAGGTTCCGAAAATAAGAAGTTGAAGACATCTGGTGGATTTTCAGAAAACAAGAGTAGTGTATTTCACAACCCTCGGCCTTCTCATTCTACTGCCGGGAAGGCTGTTAATTAGGCCAGTGGTGCTCCGAGTTTACGATCAGAATAACCTTCTATTACCGGTAGAGGGTAATGTTTTAATTTTTATCAGGCTGGCCATCTATTTTGAGAGTGTCCGTTTCTGCCTACGACTTGTTTTACGTGCAGGCAGAGCATCCATCGAGCAGCTTATTATGAGGCTGCTGCTAGGTTTGCTAAATTTCAAAATATGGCACCAACCCTAAGTGTCAATCAACGAGCTACAGTCAGTCAGCCACAACAGACTTTTGGGGTATGGGCCGAGGTTGGTCACACCTTCGAGCCGCGTCGACTGTGGATTCAGCACATCTTTGAGTTTATCAGATGAGGCATGCAGACGAGACAGATGCTACAGTAGCTGCAGGTACCACACAGATTCTTTCTCACCCTGTATCAGTGTTATTTGATTCAGGATCTACTCATTCGTTTATTGCTCTTGATTGTGTGAAACATCTAGGTCTTGATTGTTTGAACGAATGTGAACTATTTTTTTGGGTTGTCCTACTGAGAGCGTTTAATTGGTAATCGAGAGGTTAAGGATTGTCTTGTGTATATTAGATTCGGTATTAGTATTTAGATCTCATTGTGGTAGATCTGAAGGGAGCGGATGTAATCCCCAGAGATGATTGTTTGAGTCGTCATGGTGCTATTATGAACTATCGGGCGCTCTCTACTTTCATAGTAGCTAAAGATGGTACCGAGCATACATTTGTGGGTCGTAAACTGAGTAGTTCGGGTAGTGTGATCAAAGCCATTAAGGCGATAAAATTGTTGAACAGAGGTTGTACTGGTTACCAGTGCTACGCCATGAATGTCAATGATGATGGGATAATATATCATCAATCCTAGTCATGAATAAATATCCTGAAGTATTTTCGGACGATCTTCTGGTGTTACCTCCATAGAGGGATGTAGAATTTTCTATTGATCTTGAGCCGAGTGCGGCTTTTGTTTCTCGTGCGCCATTTCACATGGCACCTACCGAGATGTAGATTTGAAGAAGCAGTTGACTGAACTTCTTGATAAAGGGTATATACGGCCAAGTGCTTCGCCTTGGGGTTCACCAGTTCTCTTTGTTAAGAAGAAGGATGGGTCGTCTCGTCTATACATTGATTACCGAGAATTGAATAAGCTGACAATTGAGAACAAGTATTTGTTGCCTCGTATAGACGACTTGTCCGATCAGCTTCAGGGTGCCATAGTCTTCTCAAAGATTGATTTATGTTATGGTTATTATCAGTTGAGGATTCGAGAATCCGATATTCCCAAGACCGCCTTTCGTACTAGATATTCACTACGAGTTCATAGTTATGCCATTTAGCTTAACTAATGCTCCTGTCGTGTTCATGCAGCTGACAAACAAGGTGTTTATTAATTATCTTGATAAATTCGTAGTTGTTCTTATTGATGACATTCTCATCTATTCGCGGAATGAGGTAGAATATACTGAGCATCTCCGCGTTATATTGAAAACTTTGAGAACATAACAACTTTATGCAAAGTTTTCTAAGTGTGAGTTTTGGCATAAGGAGATAACATTTATTGGGCACATAATTTCTGCTGAAGGGGTCCGACTCGATCCCCAGAAGATAGCATCGGTTCTTGAATGGGAGCCACCCAATAATGTGAAAGAAGTACGGAGTTTCCTACGACTTGCTGGGTATCGTAGGTTCGTCGATGGATTTTTAAAGATTGCTCGACCACTTACGCAGTTGCTTCAGAAAACACAGTTTGAAAGGAATATAGAGAGGCGGAACAGTTTTGACGAGCTGAAGAGACGCTTAAACTATAATGTAATTGTTAGTGTTACCTTAGGGTACCAACGATTTTGTGGTTTATAGTGATGCTTCAGGACTTGGCTTCCGTTGTGTTCTAATGCAGAGGGATAGGGTGATAGCCTATGCGTCTCGACAGTTGTGTTGGCCACTAAGTATACAGCTTGGAAAGTGTTTTAAACAACAAGCTGTACGATTTTTAAATCTGAGTGCGTAGCGGAAGTCTTTAATACAGTAAGTTGCTGAGGATACAGCAACTTGGTGTGCAGTCTATACTTAAATAATCACAGTTAATAAAACAATAAAGGCAGAAGGTAAATAACACAATATTTAAAGTGGTTCGAGGTAAACCCATCTACGTCCACTGTTCCTACACACAGGAGTAAAAAGTTTATTATAATTACTGTGTACACAACTACGTAATTATAACAACACCTTATCAATATATCGTTCACACAGATTGATATAAAGATCTTAGCTTTCAACCGTTCACACAGATTGGTTTGAGCTAACACTTGACTAGCTTCTTCACACACAGTTCTGAAGCTTCGTCTTCTTCAATGCAAGTCCATCACACACAGTTCGGGAGTAGCAAGGATTCCTCAGTACACACAGGGCTGATATGAGTTTGTTCAAAGATAGAACAGGGTTCGAACAACAGCTATGACTTTCTGGGCTTTAAGCTGATAATGTGTTGTTCAAGGTTTGAGCACTGTATATCTCTTCTATCAGAATAGCAGAAATCTTAGGAAGATATGTTTTGCTCTGAATATTTCTTGTAAGCTTTGTTCGTTTGTAAGTCGTGAATATTCTGTATTTAAATACTTTATCCTTATAGTATTTAAATACTTTATCCTTTAGTATTTAAATACTTCTTTATCAAACGGGACTTGACTTCTAGCAAATACTGAAGATTCCTTCTTGTCCTGTTTGAGGGCTGTATGGAAGGATCGCTGTATTGATATTTTGAGACAGCTTTCATACTTAGCTTTGCGGGATTCTTTGTTGTATGATAGATTTACTGTATGGTTGGGACTGCGATAAGTCTTCGATACAGGTTGATACTTGATCATCTTTTCGATATAGCTATTGGCAGTATTCAGGATTTGGCATATTGTCAAAACATTCTGACAATACGATCGATACAGGGATTGTTTATCCCAACATCATCGATACAGGGCTTTTGTTATCCCAACAAGTTGAAATCATATGAGGCGAACTACCCTACCCATTATTTGGAGCTAGCAGCTGTCATCTTTGATCTGAAAATTTGGAGCCATTATCTTTGTGGCTCTTCGTGTAAGATTTATACCGACCACAAAAGCCTAAGTTATATATTTATCTAGAAGGAGCTAAATAAGATAGCTTCGGTGGTTAGATTTGACCAAGGATTACGACCTTGAGATAATATATCATCCAGGTAAAGCAAATGTGGTCGATGATGCGTTGAATCGTAAGCTAGTATCGCTTCAAATGCTGGAGGTAATCATGCCTCAATTGAGGATCCGCCGGGACTTGATCGAACAAGGTATATAAATTTGCCTTCGGAGAGTTCAGCGCTATTTATGCGCTTTAGAGATCAACTCATCCTTGGTTAATGATATAAAGACGTGACAATTTGAGGATCCGTTCTTAGTTCAGTTGAGGGAGGATGTGTGTTTGCATGCAATTTTACACATCTTTTTGTAGTACTTTTTTGTACTTATTGATATTGAGTGTGTGGATTCATAGTGTTTATACTTAGTTATCTGTTTGTTGGATTCGATTACGCGTTGGTATTTTTCGTTGTGTTTACAGGCATTTTTAAGGCCATCAAGCATGAACAAAGTCCCAACTCCTAAAATATACCAGGTGATACACGGACATGAGTACAGACTGAAGAAGGACTGAAAATGGAGCCAAACCATTCAACACGGCCATGACCGTGTCAAACAACACGGGCCGTGTCAAATGACACGACCGTGGCCCCAACCATGTCACTAGCCAGTCATTTTGTAACTTTTTGGGATAGTTCGACAAGGGCCGTGTCAAATGACATGGACGAATCACTAGGAGGTTCTAATTCCCTTTATTTGGCGAGTTTAATGCATTTTAATAGCCCTAAACCCTATTTGGCAGCTTTAAAAAGACTCCAAAGACCAATTTTCGGGATTATCAAGTCTAAGAAGGGTTTAAGAGACTATAAATACCATCAAGAGGGAATCAAAGGCATCAAAGAGAGATCGAGTGCAAGGATCAAATCAAGGTAGAGAGATCATCATCCGAGTTTTATCTTCTTTCTTTCTTCCTTTCTCTTTTATCTTTTGCCATAGTTCGAACATGCTTATGAATAATTTGTCTATGAATTATTGTTTAGCTATTCCAACTAATCTGTTAGATTTCGGGCATGGGAGTACATTGATTTGTGATGGGTTTTTGAGGATTGATTGTTATATTTACTTATTACTTTGATTCCCTTTTCAATTATTTGGTTTTAATTCATGTTTAGCATCTGATCAATGTATTTACATGTTTAACTCAATTGCTCATAATTCGAGAGATGAGGACATTAATAGGTCTCAAGTAGTTGAGAGATTGGTGATTGGTTATGATGAATTAATGGTCTTGTGAGTTTTTTGGAGTTAGATAATCTATGATATATGGAGACATCATTATAGGTTATTTAGTCTATATTTTAGTGCATCTCGAGATGGACTTTAAATACTTGTGTGATTATCATATTGGGTAGATTAGTAGAATTTTAACGAAAATACAATCCGATTTACCCTAGAAATCGATGGAAATCTAGTCTTGAAATCTATCTTAAAAACCCATAAATCTCCTTCGTTCTAAATACTGCACTTGTTCAATTTTGTTTTACTATTTTAGTCATTAACTATTAGTTCTCTAAAAACTCCGATCGTCTAGATAAAATTAGAGATACTATAATCTAGTACTTAATACAATAAGAATAATTAGTCTCTATGGATAACCTTGCTCGTCACTTTCTATATATGCTCCATACACGTGCAGGTAGCAAAATAAATAGCGAACAAGTTTTTGGCACCGTTGCCGGGGACTGATTTATTTTTATTAGCATTGATATTATGTAAGTGTTTCTGGTCTTACTTTAGATATTTTCTTTTTATTATGTTTTTTTTATTTTATCTTATTTCGTTACTTCCATTTTTGTTTTGATCCTGTTTCAGGACGTGCATGAACACCCGCTCATCCAAGAAGCCTCTAGAAGCCTTTATTCCAAAAGTCCAAGCATTTGCTCGAAAGATGAGTGCAACCACTAGGAAATTGAGGAGAAACTTATCTGACGAAATAAAAAGAGCACGGGATAACATTAGGACTGAGAAGGTGATAGTAAATCCGGGGAATGGGAACGCAACTCAAAATAACCCACCCAATGGGGGGCGCAAGTTCAACAACCGACCGCTCAAACCCAGTCGATTCTTGACGGATTTAGGCAGAGTCTCGACCAAAATTATGAGGGAATTCACGCCCTCAATTTCGAGTTAAAGTCGGCCTTGATATGGATGGTTCAACAGAATCAGTTTGGGGTATTTGCTACTGGGGACCCACACCCCCATTTATTCCACTTTATTCAAATTTGTGATACAATCAAGATGAATGGGGTATCGGACGATGCAGTAAGATTGAAGCTATTTACATTATCCTTGAAAGGGAAGGCTCGTAGTTGGCTTGGAACTCTTGCTTCGGGAAGCATAAGTACATGGGACGAGTTAAATGAAAAGTTTTTATTCAAGTTCTTCCTACCAAACAAGACAATGAGGTTGAAGAGTGAAATCACGCAATTCCGACGGATGGACTCAGAGATGTTGTATGAGGCATGGGAACGCTTCAAGGATTTCTTGCGATGATGTCCTCGCCATAATTTTCCGGAAGACCAACATATGTATTTCTTTTATAATGGGTTGGCCAGAGAGACAAGAAATCTGGTGGATGAGTCGGTCGGAGGGGCATTACTATCAAGGAGCGCCAATGAAGCATAATAATTGATCGAGGAGATGGCCGTGAACAATTATTAGTGGCCCACTGGGAGAACAAATATGCGCAAAGTGT
The DNA here is from genome assembly GCA_033398695.1 of Orobanche coerulescens. NCBI lineage: Eukaryota > Viridiplantae > Streptophyta > Magnoliopsida > Lamiales > Orobanchaceae > Orobanche > Orobanche coerulescens. The sequence continues at coordinate 28,917,942 of CM065804.1, forward strand.
CTGAAGCCTCCGACTCATATCCTATTAGAACATTAACGGCACAAATGTCCCTCCTCACGAATCAGTTGGAGTATTAACTAAGGGAACGGATGCAAGGGCAACACCTCTATCGAATACACTGCCACCAGATCATTTGGAGGAAGCTCACTACATCAACAACTGGAATTTCAACAATTACCTGGATAATTCTTCTCCTACGGGGTTCTATCATTCTTCCAACCGCAAATCATGAGAATTTGAGTTATGGGAACCCGAATAGTGCATTGCAACCTCTAGTTGGGTTAAAGTATCTAATGGCGAGGTAAGTGAGGAACCAAAGCCTACTTCAAACTTAGAGAATATTCTCGTCACATTCATGATGGATACAAGAGGCCAGTTCGCCAAAGATAAGGAAAAGCTCGATAGAATTGAAAATCAAATGACACAATTGACGAACAATGTTGGAGCTCAACTTAAAAATCTCGATATGCAAATTGGTCAATTGGCTAAGGCTGTGGGTAGTCAATATCAAAAGGGCCAATTTACGAGCAACACCGAGGCTAATCCAAAAGCATAGTGCAATGCTATTTTCTCATGCCGTGTGAAGGAGAAGATGTGGAATTCAAAGGATGAGGACCAAGTTGCGACCTCGTTGTCTAAAGAGGCTGATTTGATAGTTTCCATTGATGAGGTGAAGGATCAATCTGATATTGAGCATGTCGAGGAGAAAAAATATTCTGAAGCTTTCTTGCAAGCCATGGCATTAAAGAAAATATAATTGGAGCACCTACCCCAAAAGATGATGGATCCAGGGAGTTTCTCAATTCCTTGTTCTATTTCCGGTTTTATATTAAATAATGTATTTTGTTATCATGGTTCAAGTGTCAACATTTTTCCTTTTTCTATTTTCATAATGCTTGGCTTAGGAGAATTGAGGCCATCTCCGGTGAACCTGCAATTTGTAGATCAATCTTTGGCTTACCTAAGGGGAACTGTGGAGGATGTATTTTTAAAGATTGATAAGTTCACCTTCCCCATTGATTTCATAGTGCTGGATGATGAGGGGAAGTAAGATGGTCTAGTAATACTTAGACATTCGTTCTTAGCCACCGCAAGATCCTTAATTGATATGGATCAAGAAGAACTGGCAATTAGGATTTATGGTGAAAATGTTGTATTTTTGATGACCCCTCGATTGGATGGATTGACAAATGGAGAACCTCTCGATAAAATTGCATGTAAGCTAGATTGTAAGAGCTCATCGAATGATTCGGGATGAACAAAACAGGCTTCTGGATAAAGACGTTAAACTTAGCGCTGATTGGGAGGCAACTCGATGGTTTTTGTATATTTATTGCCTTCTTTCATTTTTCTTAGTTCATTAGCTTTTATCTTGTGTGGTTTTACTTGCGTTGTTTTTATTTCTGTTTAGCTTATTTTTAGTTTTTGGACTGACCGGTTCAAGTTTTGGTATCTATTTTGGAGGAAAACAGCTCGAGAACAGGGAACTAGGCATCAGGCATAACACGGTCGTGTCATATGACATGGGCCGTCTCAATCAGGAGCTCATCCTACATAGTTCGTTGTATATCTTGACCTCGACTATTAAACTCTATGCTTCCCTAGGTAATCATATCATTTAATTTAAGTTTGGGGGAGAGGTTTTGGGTCAAAAAAATACTTCTATTTTTTTATTTTTGGGTTGCATTTACGTTTATTGCTTTAACATTTTTATCGCTTTCGTTTTTTAGTGGTAATGTTTTGGCATTTAGTTTTTCTTTTGTTGGAAGATTTTGGACTTTCATAAAAAAATTGTCTGGATGCCTCAGGATTTATTTTATTATTTTGATATTCAAGTTGAGGATGATTTGACGAGGAAAAATCGTAGACAATTAAAGGGTGTAGAATTGATTAAGTAGTTTAATATCTTGAGAGTATGAACAAATTTTGACTTGTGAGCTTCTGAGCCTTTGTGCATCATTGAATATGCAAGTTTATTATTGAGTGTATCATTCTTGTTTAGGACTCTAGAACTTGCCTTGGTGTATTATTCGAAACCAATGAGCTTTCATTTCCTTCAAAACTTTTTCCTACACTTTAGCTTTTTATAATTAATTTATAGAACGACAAATGAAGAACGTGTGGAAGTGGCAATGAGGAAGTTTGTTTAATTCTCAAGTTTGGGTTGCTTCATATCGATTTATCAAAATAAGTTGAAGGGAAGAGAAAAATGTCAGAAAAAAATGGTGTTGCCTATTACATGAAGGGTTATACCGGTCTGCATGGATAATTGGACAGTAGCAAAAAAAACGCAAAAAAACTTGCAAAATTAGGTTCGTTGTTCACTTCTAAAAGCGGTTCTGCGAGTAACATAAGCTAAGGGGTTGAAAGTGTAACACCCCCAATCCACTCGGGAATATTACAGCACCGCAGACCCATTGAGTGAGAATCTACTAGGCTAGATACCAAAACAAGACATCAAAACAAATGCCAATATGCTAACTATGAATCAGTAGACCGATTTGGCCTTTCATCAATAACATACAACTTAAACATCATATACATCTCTATCCGGACTCGTACCCATGCAAGGGTCAAAATACAAACACTCTCATACGATGGGGAAACACTACAGTGGAAAAGAATAATACAATTCGACCGACAAATCCCAATACTAACCCTCATGTGATTAGTATCATTTGCCTTCCATCATCCTTCGTACTGATCCCGTGTCATGCTCCTCAGGAACCTGCACGTACCTGAATGCAATACAGACATCCACCCCCCGATTACTCGGGGGTTAGCAAAATTCCACTATTTTGCTAGTGCAAGTATAAAATGCAAATACGAGCCATACACAGCATATTCCAAGAGTATAATAATCTGGACTAAACAATGGTAAATAACTGAAGGTTACATGTAATCAATGGTGAATAAATGTAATCGTACAATTCAAGATCAATATTCCGGAAATAACTAAATCCCATAGCATCACATTCAATACATACGTGATTAACCGTGGAACCGCACCAAAGGCAACGGAACCCTCAGAGGACCCGTCGGTCCATCCAAGAGTGGTTAACCCAAAATATTCGTGGAACCACACCAAAGGCTACGGAACCCTCAGAGGACTCGTCAGTCCGTCCCAAAATGAATATATATAATAAATCGAATTCAACACTAGTATTCCGGAGTAACTAAGCCTCATTGTACGTCACATTGCATTTATATGCATGGTTAACCATGGAACCGCACCAGAGGCAATGGAACCCTCTGAGGCCCCATCGGATCCTCCCAGAGTGGTTAACGCAAAATATATTCGTGGAACCGCACCAAAGGTAACAGAACCCTTAGAGGACTCGTCAGTCCATCCGAGAGTGAATATATAGATAAGATCACAACCACAAGGAGATATAATCCCCAACAACACCAAATAGTACTAACTCCTCACAAGGGAGTCGACAAGCAATACAACACAACATATGCGCACTCATCAAACGAATACACATTCAATCATACAACCCTTAACAAGGGAGAAGGGCTTTTATAATCACGTAGCACGAAGGCAATATATTCCAATTCGCAACCACAATACACATATCCGTAGAACTCATTTATTTGCAAATCACTCGGGCGTTTTGAAAGAAAGCCGTTAATGGGATTGTATAAATCCTCTTTAAAGTTCGTTATGAGTACTCCAAGTAAACATACATAGCCGATTATCAATTATTACATCTACGAAATATGAAATGTATGGGCAAGATACTTGCCTCGAAATTGGCACGCAAATACTCCAACGAACACGGCTCGGTCGAAATGCCTCAGAACCTACAACTTCCGTAAGAATAAGGAAAATACAATCACAATGAGGAACAAGACCAAAACCAATGCGAAACGCCTCAAATCAACGAAGGAAAACTCATATGAACATTTAATCGAACAATAAATGTTCACGGTTCCTCAAGAACACTCGAACCATCAATCGGGTTGAAAGAATCAAGGAAATGGATATATAATCCATATAACATGTTTAACAACATTATTTAACACTACTCGATTTATCAAAAATGGATTGAAATCAAAGTCAAGAACAAAACCCCCAAAATACCCGAAATTAGGGTTCTAAGAATTTTATCTTGATTAAAACGGTGGAAGATGTTGGGATGTTGTTAAATCCGTACTAGAAACTCAAAGATGTTGATGGGTGATGATATCAGGCTAAAATCCATGCTTATACACCCTCAAGATCGTCTAGATCGCCGGAAGGAAGAAATGACGAAAGTTGACCTCTGCAGTCCTATATATACTGTCAACAGTTAGCGCGCGCTAAGGTATATGTAGCGTGCGCTATTGGATGCAAAATACAGTCCAGAACCCTCTGCCAGACTCCGTTAGCGCACGCTAATAGATGTGTTTAGCGTGCCCTAATTATACACTGTGTAGTCTTTGCTATTTCGACCATAACTTTTTCGTCCGAACTCCGATTGACTCACTGTTTGAACCATTGGAAAGCTAACTTGATGCTCTATCATACTGCGAAGATTCAGAACTTTTGGAGTTTCCAAGAATTGATGGTAATTTTATAAAGTCAAACTTATCTTATATATTTAAAGATTCAGTCATGTGCTATAAATGTTAAGTCTTAATGACTTTAATTTTTATCTAATGGCACTATATTAATTGAGTTTTTAATTAGGTGAGTAAATGACTCTAAATTTGGTTATAAATCATCGATCTATAAGTAATAATAATAATAATAATAATAATAATAATAATAATAATAATAATATTCATGTAGGTTATTACTATGGAATTACAAAGGTCATGTTATTATTACTATGAAATCACATGTTTCAGAATATTCATGTAGGTTATTACTATGGACTTACAAAGGTCATGTTATTATTACTATGAAATCACATGTTTCAAAATATTCATGTAGGTTATTACTATGGAATTACAAAGGTCATGTTATTATTACTATGAAATCACACGTTTCAAAAAATTCATGTAGGTTATTACTATGTATTTTGCGCATCTTAAGATTGCTTCTGCTAAGTAGTTGCTTTCGAATGCTATTTGAGAAATGTTAGATTGAAATTATCATGTGCAATGAATTATTATTGAAAAGAAAGAAGGTCCGCGCATCGCAAAGTGTTTTCTTTTTCTATATGTAGAATCATTAGTGAGAAACCAATATTTACACCCTTTTGTAGTGAGTGTTAGTACATCCGATTTGAACATATAAATTAAATGAGTTTGCTATAATAACAAAATACAACATATTAAAAATATCACCTTGAGTAATGAATAGGAAGAAAAAAATATATAATTTTGACTTGAAGCCGTTCGTAAATTATAATATCAAATAAAATGTTGAGTTTTAAACATAAGCAAAAGTTCAAACTTTTATCGAAAAACAAAACCGGTGCAGCGCACGAGTCAGAATGCCTCGTATGTGGAAAATCGAAATAATACGTTGATTAATCCGAAACAATATAAAAACTTGCTCGAATGACGAAATGTGCTGAACAAAACATGTCCAAAATGTGTCAATGAACACAAGCAAGTCATTAGAATCGAAAAAGTATAGAAATGAAAAGTACGGTATTACATTCTACCCCACTAAAAATAAGTTTCGTCCCGAAACTTAAAATGAAAGGTGGCAGCAAAACAAAATGAAACAAACAATCTGCTCAGCTCCGAAAGGCCACGAAAAATCTGTAAACACAAAGTTCCTCGAAAATACAATGAACTAACTAAGTAAGCACTTGATACCTGAGTCGAGGCGATAACCATACATGCAAACGCAACAAGTCAAATAGGAAGCATATGTGTCCGAAAGTAAATGCCCCAAAGTTTAGAAAAAATGCAAAATGGCCCGAACGTCTGAAGAAAAAGCATTTTGCGTCCAAACTTAACGTGCAAGTCCATAACACGATTGAACATGTTAAAATGAACTTGTGGAAACAACCAACCATTATGGACCAGATCAACGGAGTTCGATATGTTGTGTCAAGATTTATCCATCCCGACAGGCGATCGACTATAAGGCCGAGCGACCAAGTCAACACCAGTCAAACTATGGCTAGCTCGCCTAAATCGAAGATATCAGACCACCATCAGATACCTAGAGATCGACTCCCAAGGCGATCGCCCTTTGGCATCTGGCGATCGACCCTAGTGTCCGGCTAAGGACGGTCGACCTACGCCCCGAGCAGAGATGATCGCCCATCAAAGTCATCGAGGAGTGGATCTTAGAACAGCACCCACGTGCAGATCCACCAAAGGCGCTAACAGATAAGATCTTCGCCAACAGACAAGATCTTTTGCTGACAGACAAGACCTTTGACCACAGCCTGTCACCTACCTCACCTACCGGCAGGCGCGCCGAAAGTTGTCAGTGGGACCACCCGTGACAGCAACTCAGGACACGTGCAGGCTCCCCATTGGACCGTCAAATGTTGCCCGGCCAGCGGACTTTAAGGGAACAAGCCCATGTGCTAAAAGACGATCGCCCTATTATTATAATGCAGTAAAGGCGATCGCCCGGCATATAAAAAGTCCTATAAATAGAGAACCTCCTCCTACTGGAAAAAGGTTCGGAATTCATTTCACCAACAGTTCAGAACTCACTCTCTCATATTCCGACTTCATTCACGGAAATACAGTAGAACATACATACCATCAAGCTCCCCGCTTTCTTGCCGGAATCCATCTCAGGACTTTTCTCTCCGAATCTCTCATCCAGAACACGATCGGCAGAGGCAGCAAGTCTCCACTAGACAGATTCCAAGAGATTCATAAGCCCAGGAGCCCAAGCATCCAGCTAAATACCCGCCGTGAGAGACTGTCGATCTCTCACCGCCGCGACTGTTCATCTCCTTTGTTACAAGAACTCACAGAGCATCAAATCTGGTTCTTCCGGCAATCTACACGCTCACTAGCTAAGATAACAAGAATCTTTACACTCATTGTAATTGTATTCTTACATTAGTACTTGTATCCCCGAATATTAGTATTAATAACATCTCGCGAGAGCATTCAAGCCCGAGATTAACAACCCCGGCAAATCTTGTGTTATTTATCTTTCTCACGGAAGTGCTCTTGCATTTGTTTGCTATCCATCCATTCCAGCAATATCTATCTCCGGATAATATTTTGGGTAGCAACAATTGGCGCTAGAGGAAGGGGCTTCTAACCCTCAAATTCATATTCCTACCGTTCCGAAGAACACTCACTGTTCTCGGGGCATATACTTGAAGTGACACTCACTGCACTTCAAAGAAAACCTTCAGAATCATGACATCCGCCGGTACATCGAAGAAAGCCGCTCTCCGAACCGCCGGACACCATATCCCGGCTCAATCCGAACCCCAGCCGACGACAGGGGAAAGCCGCAGCAACGCAAGACTCTCGATCCCGCACCCGAGAGATGGCCCCAACCTCTCACTCGATCGTTTCCAAACCAAGGAACAAATCGAGGAGGCTATGGCCATCCTAGAGGAGCGACGGAGAGCATGCGTGTCGACCGCGATAACTCCCTCGATCATCCACCGCATGGGAAAACGGAAATTCAATGGGTTACTGAGCGAGCGATCGTCAGAAAGCCCCAATTCGCGAGAAAAGGCTCTCGCACGACCGGACGGATCCATATTCAATCGCTTGGGGCGCGACCCATCCTGGCGACCGGGGCATCCCGTTTCCAACCACGAAAAGACGGAATCTGAATCCGTCACCAGGAGTTCGGCCTACCCACCTCACAGCCGAACGCGGGTCAGCCATCTAGCTCCCGTCCCGATCGCCAGGGGATCAGTACTCAATCGCCTCGGCACCCGCTCCGAGCACCGAGCAGCCAGGCCACGGCGATGGCCGCTATACAACGCCAGCTCGACGAGATGAAAGCACTCTTGGACACTGGGGCAAGCGCCAGCAAAAAGATCACCGGGCCGACCGATTCACTCGCGGTCCACATCGAGCTTGCCCCCATACAACCAACGATCGCTCCTCCCAAAACACATTTGTATGAGGGGAGATCGGACCCCGAAACCCACCTGAGTAAATTCCGAATCTACATGACTAGGTGTGGGGCATCTGATGCAACCAAGTGCCGGATTTTCCTGTTAACATTGGGCGAGCTGGCCCATAGGTGGTACGTCTCACTATCACCACGATCAGTCACCTCCTTTAAGAAACTGGCGAATGACTTCACGTCATACTTCGCCAGCAAGGTCGCCAGACCAGAAGGCCCCCACCGCGTGATGAAAATCAAGCAGGGGAAAGATGAAACCGATGCAGATTACATCGACCAAGTAGACGAAATCATCCTCACCGGCGAACCCGTCAGTGATGAGCTCGCTCTCTATTCGGTCATGGGGGGATTCTACGGTCATTCTCCCATGTTTAGACATCTCTCCAAGGATATTCCCCCAACTTACGCGATCTTCCGCGCTAAAGCTTCCAACTTTCTGGCCAGGCAAAGGCTACTCACCCTCCACCTAGGCGAGGAAACGCCACCTCCTGTCCAGAAGATAGCGATCGCCAAAGTAAAGAAGGCGATCGCCAAGCCACCCGGAGATCTCAAGGCCTTCGAGGACATGGAAGCCCATCTCCTCCATACGTTCAACCGAACTCCGGCATATATTTTCTATGCCATCAAGGGGCACAAAAAGCTCAAAAAGCCCAAGGAGATAAGGGACCACGGTCACCTGGACAACAATCAATATTGTGCCTACCATAAGAGTCCCGGCCACAGCACCAACCAATGCCGCGACCTCCTCAAACAGCTCTGGAAATTGTTCGAGGAGGGCAAGTTGGACAGCTTATTGGCTTAGCCGAAGCCCCTACCAATCTCTATACGCGATCGTTCGAGTCGAACACAAAACAGGCTGGAAAGCTCATACGAGCCGACCCCTGGATCAACCGCGGCGACCGTCTCTACATGCTTCAATCAAGAGGAGACCTCGGAAGTCTCCACGATCTCCCTCCTTATTTAAGAAACTGGAGGACTCGATCGCCATCTACAGTTCAACATCTAACATGATGGACTAAGGCACGAGATCGCCTCCCCCGCACAACGTACACCGTCGAAGGTCGGCATCTACATGACGATCCAAGGTGGAAGAGCGCAGCCATGGTCCTGGTGGTCGATGGAACCGACTGCTTAGGCCATGCAAGGTCCCTTCGGGCCAAGATCGCCCGCCCTTCGTTTAAATACGAGGCCGGCGTAGTCTGAGGGCCCTCAAAAATTGATCAGTGGACACGATCGCTCGCCCTCAAAGGTTCATCATTCAACGTGGTGAACCCGAACAATGCGACGTGCCACAACCCCCATCTCAACGTACACCGTCGAGGTTCGCCATCTTCATGGTGGGCCGAGGTGGAAGCAGAGCTAAACAAGCCGCGGGTGTGGAGTTGAATCATCCGACGCTGCCCCACGCAAGGACTCCTCTAGACCGAGACCGCATGCCCTTCGTTTAAATACGAGGCGAGGCGCAGCCTAACAGAGGACCCTCATAATAAAGTGAGTCACGAGACACTCAATGTCTTCGCGCATCAAAACATGATCAAGGGGTTGGTCCATCAAACTCCGCGATCGTGCACGGTTCCTCAAGACGGACGACCGTCCTCGAGGATTCGACAAAGTTGAAGATCGCTCACTCAACGAGTTATTTTCATCCCCTTACTTCCACTAAGTGAATAAAAACAAGGGGGAAGAGTGCGGACTACCTATACGACGATCGCCCCTATTCAACCACATACGGAGGTCGTCAATTTTCAGATGTTGTGCAGTGATCGAATTTGTTGTAAAAGTTATCTTTATGAGTTTGTCAATTCATTTGGAACTACCCTCGCAACGATCTCTCCTCACACATTTGTACAAAGTCAAACAAAGACTCAAAAACAACAATCATTCAAGTAATCGAAGATAATCAAACATTCAGTTCATTGCTTGAAAAGACCAGAGTACATGGTCGCCCGAAGGCCTAAATGCTACAAAAGAAAGCTACAAAAATACAATGAAATAAGCTAAAACATCAAAAATGAAGTGCCTCAGGCCCCTACCTGGCCTTCGCCATCAGCATCCGGTGCGGTCCCCTCATCTTCCGGAGCGTCGGGATGTGCAAGATTGGCTGGAGTCGGATACCAGCTCAAATCCACGCCGATGTCCGCAAGATCCAAGATCGGCAAGGAGAAAGATGAATGGAGAGGATGCTCCAACACGTACGCCTTGAAGTTCTCGGCAAGAGGCCCGACCTCCAAACCTCCCTTCTTAGCTGCTCGGATCGAGTCGGCGAACGCCAAATAATAGGCGAACTCGCTGACAAACTCCAAGTTTTGAAAGGGGTCAGCCTTGGTCGCCTCTACCTCTCCTTTCAGCTCCGCCATCGCCTGTTGCGACCCCTGGAGCTCGGCCTCCCTCGCAGCAACCTTCTCCTTCGCCTCCGCCAGCTCGCTGGTCAACCGAGCGATCGTCACCTTCTGGAGATCGGCCTCCTCTTCAGCGACCTTCTGCGCCCGGACGGCATTTAGCATCTGGTCCCGAAATCGGTCAACCGCCAGACGAGACAACTCGGTTTCCTTCTTCGCCATCTCAAGCTCGTGGCTCGTCTGATTGGCCGCCTCCAGAGAGTCCTTCTCCATCGCCACGATCTTATCAGCAAACTCGGCGTTCTCTTTCCGAGCCGCCTCGAGATCCGCCTGCGGGAGAATAGTGGAAGGCCGCCCCTCGAACTCCTGAGCGGCACAGGCGGCCATGGTCGCCGTCACTGAGAGAAAGGGCGAAACGGCTGCATCGAACTCCCCGTCGGCTGACGAGCGATCGCATCCAGATCGGTCGTCCAGGCCTTCGGCAGAGCAGAAGCAGCCTTGCGGACGTATGGAGGAATGTCGCAGGACTGGCGAGGAGATCGGCTCGCTAGGAAATCCACGACCATCGGCGGGCATGACGGATCTGTGCGACGGATCCTACATCAAAACAACAAAGTTAACTCAACTCCTACGCAGTTGCAAGTTTCAACACAAAAACGCAATCTACCTCTCAGCCTTCTCGGGGTCCCGACCAAAGTACGGTTTCCCTCGAGGAGTCTCAGCGTCCGCGATCGCCATCTCCCGCATGAAATCCGCAGAGGGCGGCTCATTCTCCGGAGCAACAATGGTGATCGGAGGCGCGGCGATCGGCACTTCATTGCCAGGGGCAGGAACCGAAGTCTCTTCCGGCCTCAGCCTTTTACGATTCGCTCGAAGCCCCTCCTCCGGAACTCCCTCCTCAGCCACGGTCGGCTCCACGCGAGGTTCCGCCTCCGGAACAATTGGCAGCGCAACAGGTGGGGCCCGAGGCGACTTCTTGTGATGGAGACGGCCTAGAACTCCAGGATTCGACATGACGATCTCCGGCTTGGGCTCCAAAAAGCGAGGGAAGCAAACCTCTACAGTTAATACGATCGACCAACAGTCAGATACTTTCCTCAAGTAAGGCGATCGCCTAAAAAGGTGAAGGTCGCAGAAACTCATACCTGGTACCGAGAGATGTCTCGGGAAGCGGAGTAGCCGATCCGACAACCAACGACTCTCCTTATTGATCCGGTTGGCGTCAAGGTCATCGTCCGAAAATCTCCTTATCCGCTCCCAGACAACCAGGAAGTCAAAAGGCAACTCCTCGACCGCCGGAATGTGAAAACCTGCAAAACCGAAATCAAATTAGATCAGTCCAAAACGCATCCGAATGAAGGGAGAGTCTAAACCCTTACCGGGATTCCTCTCCCGAAACTCGCAGGATCTCGGCTCGCCCGAAGGATTGTCGCTCGCAGAAGCCCTCCACTTGCCGGCGACCCAGAACCACTTCGTCTGATCGCCCCGCATCTTATTCGGGACTCCATGGATTACCCGACCAGATCGGCCCTGAATATGGTAACCGCCGACCGACCCTTTACGAGTGTCGGCAGACAGATGGTTCATCTCCAACGGCGATGGGAGGCGGTACAGGCGGTGACCGCCGAAAAGAGTGAGAGTGCAAATAATTTGGAGCCAGGCGTTCGGCGTCAGCTGAAGTGGCGCCACGTTCCAAGCGGCCAGCAGGTGGGAGACAGCAAAAGCTAGAGGGAAGCGCAGCCCGGCCTCCATAATCGCCTCATTCACGGCGACCATACCCATCGGAGGCTGATCGGCTCGCTCATTCTCCGCCGGCGCGAACATGTCCACATCTGAAGGAACATGGAACCTCGTCCTCCAGACGGCCAGATCTTTCCTGGTCGTCGAACTCCTTATTTGGCCAAGCGACCACCCAGATCGCTGCGCAAACCGGTACTGCGACCGTTTGGGAAGCTGATAAGGGTAGGCGACCGAGTATCCCCGGAAATCGAATCTCGGAGTCGGACCGGCCAACTTCTCCATTATCTCAGCAAAGGCCTTATAGGCCCGGCCGAAAGCGCTATGCTGCTCCCAGTTAGCTCTAATCGCCAGATCTCTCTCTATCTGCGATCGTCTTTCCTCAGCAGTCGCCTCCTTAGCAACATCGGCTTCATTAAATAAAGCCTCGACTTCAGCAGGGTCGATTCCGGACCGAATAGCTTCAGCGGCCGTCTCCAGATGGAAGTCGGAAGAAGATTCTCCCCGGACAGTCGATGTCCCGGCGGCAGAACTGGTACCCACTCCACGTGATGATGAGGATCCGGCCATTCTCAAAGAAAGAAAGGAGAAAAGGATTTTTCTTACCCGAAGGTGAAATCGAACGACGATTGGTACTAAGATCTTCAGAAAATTCTTCAGCAAGCCCTTCTTTCTCCAGTAAGTGCGCGTAAGGACGAAGACTGCAGCACTACGCCCTTTTATAGGAGAAGGCAGGGACTCGTTTGCAATAAGGGAAAATCTCAGGGGTCGGATATCAAACGATGCATTAATTGACTCCCTCGAGACCCGCGCACGCGTCTTTTCAAGGATGCGTCAGCCGAGGAGTCATTATTGATCGTTGGTACCCTCCAATAGAAGCCCGACACGTGCGCGGAGACTTTTCAATGCCCATTGCCTTTTCCCGCGCAGTTTAGCGGCCAACCAAGTCGTCCGAACCCAGAGTATATCGGCTCAATAGACGATCGCTAGTTCAGTTAAACACAGAGTCGCTCGTCAAAAGTTCAGCGATCGCCAAGAGAACCACCTCACCCCACGTTTCCAACGTAGGAGCGAGCTGGGGGCAATTGTTGTGTCAAGATTTATCCATCCCGACAGGCGATCGACTATAAGGCCGAGCGACCAAGTCAACACCAGTCAAACTATGGCTAGCTCGCCTAAATCGAAGATATCAGACCACCATCAGATACCTAGCGATCGACTCCCAAGGCGATCGCCCTTTGGCATCTGGCGATCGACTCTAGTGTCCGGCTAAGGAAGGTCGACCTACGCCCCGAGCAGAGATGATCGCCCATCAAAGTCATCGAGGAGTGGATCTCAGAACAGCACCCACGTGCAGATCCACCAAAGGCGCTGACAGATAAGATCTTCGCCAACAGACAAGATCTTTTGCTGACAGACAAGACCTTTGACCACAGTCTGTCACCTACCTCACCTACCGGCAGGCGCGCCGAAAGTTGTCAGTGGGACCACCCGTGACAGCAACTCAGGACGCGTGCAGGCTCCCCATTGGACCGTACAGCTGACTGCCAGCAGCAGCCGCGGACTTTAAGGGAACAAGCCCATGTGCTAAAAGACGATCGCCCTATTATTATAATGCAGTAAAGGCGATCGCCCGGCATATAAAAAGTCCTATAAATAGAGAACCTCCTCCTACTGGAAAAAGGTTCGGAATTCATTTCACCAACAGTTCAGAACTCACTCTCTCATATTCCGACTTCATTCACGAAAATACAGTAGAACATACATACCATCAAGCTCCCCGCTTTCTCGCCGGAATCCATCTCAGGACTTTTCTCTCCGAATCTCTCATCCAGAACACGATCGGCAGAGGCAGCAAGTCTCCACTAGACAGATTCCAAGAGATTCATAAGCCCAGGATCCCAAGCATCCAGCTAAATACCCGCCGTGAGAGACTGTCGATCTCTCACCGCCGCGACTGTTCATCTCCTTTGTTACAAGAACTCACAGAGCATCAAATCTGGTTCTTCCGGCAATCTACACGCTCACTAGCTAAGATAACAAGAATCTTTACACTCATTGTAATTGTATTCTTACATTAGTCCCCGAATATTAGTATTAATAATATCTCGCGAGAGCATTCAAGCCCGGGATTAACAACCCCGGCAAATCTTGTGTTATTTATCTTTCTCACGGAAGTGCTCTTGCATTTGTTTGCTATCCATCCATTCCAGCAATATCTATCTCTGGATAATATTTTGGGTAGAAACACGATATTCACGCGACAACATTGTAGCATCTCCGAATTACTCTAGAATTACTATCACATTTACTCCAAAATAGGAGGGTAGAAAGAAATATAGCTTCTGCTACGCAACTCTGATGAATATTCATTCGTGATACAAGGAAATGGCTCAACTGAGCACAACATTGATTATTGAATCTATACAACGAGCTCGATCCCGACCAACGACTCTCAGAATCTCCATTTACTACTATTTGGCTCTCCTGGTAGTGAAAACAGGAATTCTCTCTCCAAACACCTTAGCAGCGACTTCGCGATATATTAATACCCCACGTATCCGCACAAGGCACAATATAAAACTCTGAAGTGGTACTCCCAACTTCAAAAAGCTTACGATCGCAAGCTATCATAGGACGTTGCTTAATTACAAAAAGCAGATATGGTTTCTGAATGATCTAAAATAGTGTTGGTAACCCCGATATAAAAAGCCGTAGAGCATGCATACCATACACGAGTCTGAGCGCTCTCGCTTCACACGAAAACGACACTGTATGGGTCACGAAACCATTAAAACTCGAAGAGCGTTAACTTCAATAACCATATTCTCATCTCCGAACAAGGACGGGAATATTATGCACATAAACAATATGACTAGGCATTCATACCATCACACGAATTAAGAAATCGGCATTATCGCCATAAGTAATAATATTAACACTCCGTACACTCCATGTAAACAAAAGTTTTGAAAAAAGAAGGCGAATCATATTTCACCTAAAACTTGTCAACACGGTCCCTTTTCTAGAAGAAGAAATTTTATATTCACATCTCGGCTTTGAAAGTCAAACTTGAAAAAACTAAAATTTTCGAAGACGTCATATACAATTGGAAATGTTACTTGGAATCCAAGTATAAAAACTGGAGTCTTTCCTCTTCTAACAAAATATTTGATTGGAAGTTTATTTTCCATAGAAGTACGTGGCTATTTGTCCACATGATGTCAAATCATAGGTTTTCAACATATTTAAAAAAAAATCCAACATCACAAAGAAACAAAAAATCTCACGGTCATATCCTTACCCACTCGTGGTCATTCACCTCGAGACCTCGTTATCGTATTTCATATCTCATATTCTCCAATGACCGAATGATACCGAACACCGTAGATAACTTGTATCCTTGTCCTAGTATGCTTGGTTCCCAGTTATACCACAAATGAATGTAAATCATATACATTATGATTTAACTCTGAGGCCGAAAAACATCATACAAACCATAAGGCACAACAGAAAAAGACATTGCAAAACAATATACTAAAATGCCAAACCAGCACAACGCATCCACATAAGGCGACAAATGGTAACATGATACAAATATTCGCTCTGGGTAATTACACGAATACAAAAATTACAAATGTAACAATTGAAACTTACGGTCATAACTCACGGATCACATGACCACATCAACAAAGAATTAACGACCATTATTGTTACAATCACGACCATAATATACCACACATGGTAGCCACTCATTGTTAATATTCCTTTTATAAAAAAACTCCACGAGGTATCTGTTTAAATAATATCATTTGAAAATCTTTGAATTTGTATGTCTGTTCAAAATGAAATTTTGAAAGTACTCTTGGTACCTCAGACAGTTTTAACAAAACTGTAAACAAAAGATCTTAACCGTCTCATTTTGAAATAATTTGCAAAATAATATCCCGGAATATCAATTTCCCCGGAAACAACATCTTTACCGTTAATCAACACATAAGGTAATCATGTGTTACCACATAGCACCGCCACAAATAACAATACACAAGGTAGCTCACGGCCATGCCTTCGGCATCCAACCCTAGAGTTATGCGGAACCATTCCCGGGTAGACAAACCATTCATACGTGCCCTAAACATTTCCACCGATCAACAGTCATATCAGGACAACATCATACAACTATGAGGCATATTCAAACAATGCAACACGATATTTGGGTACATACCCAAAATTCTTCAACAAAAATGGTAATATGACAAATATATCACAACGGCTTGATATCACCCGCCTCGATTCTAGCCTGTCATCTTAAGCAAAAATCCTCCTCCCTCACATACTGCACTTAACGTGTGCTAGGCACAAAATTAACGTGCGTTAATGAGTTGAAATAATCGAATGTGCTATCGAGGTTCGTTAGCGTGTGCTGATGGCTAAGTTAGTGTGCGCTAACTAACTCATCTCAGAAAAATTCAAGTTTGAATTTATAGTTTAAATCGAGTAAGATTTTTCATCTTTCAGTATTTATTTTTTAGAGTAAAAATCACATTTTATTTTGAATATAGAAATTTTGTGGTGCGAAAGATTTTTAAAATCATGTACTCGATTTTTTTAAAAATAAAACCAATACGTTTAAATCATTGTCGGAAAATCCTCTTAAACACGATAAAAGATCAGCGATGGTAACCTTTTACAAAATGTCCAAAAATACTTCAAAACACACATTTCTCAAATACCGTCCTAGGGTTTTATTAGAGGATACAAAGCCGGCTCGCCAACTTCAAACAATTTTCAAAATCCACACAAAACCACCGTTTAACCGCACCGTCGAAACATTTTCGAAAATTGGTTTTCCACAAATGTACTCAAGTCTATGAAATTTTCAGAGAAGAATTTTCCAACACACACACACAGCAGACACAATTACCAACGTGAACATATTTATAGCATATACCAACAATTAGCCAAAATAGTCAATTCTCAAATACATGACTATACGGCATTCAAGATCACCAATTCATCATACGCAACTCATTACTACCAAATCCCAACACGCGTCAACATCATCTATATGGATTTTTCAACAAAATCTACCGTCGATACATATCCTGAAACACATCAATGTTCAAGGTTTCATATCACTTTACACCCCTTGGTGTCCAATCCATCAATATTCAGTTCATTACACACGTAATATGCCACAAGTATCAAATACGAATTCCATTTCCATGACACGCATGTAAAGAGTCATGAAACAAAGATAATACACAGAAAAGAGGAGACTTACATCCACAGGTCGCACGAAAATGATGGCTGCACCACGATACTAATCACGGCCGACAAAGCAGACGACACGTCGTGACACGATTCAGTCAGAACAAGTCCGACAAGACAAGACTCAACAATACTCGAATTGACCCGACAGCCTAGTTTTCCACAACCTAAGCTCTGATACCATATTGTGTAACACCCCCAATTCCATCAAAAATATTACAGCGTCGCAGACCCTCTGAGTGAGAATCTACCAGGCTAGATACCAAAACAAGACATCAAAACAAATGCCAACATGTCTAAATACGAATCAGTAGACCGATTTGGCCTTTCATTAATAACATACAACTTTAAACTTCATATACATCTCTATCCATACTTGTACCCATGCAAGGGTCAAAATACAATGACACTCCCATATGACGGGGAAACACTACAGCGGAAAAGAATAATACAATTCGACCGACAAATCCCAATACTAGCCCTCATGTGATTAGTATCATTTGCCTTCCATCATCTTTCGTGCTAATCCCGTGTCATGCTCCTCAGAAACCTGCACGTACCTGAATGCAATACAGACATCTACCCCCCGATTACTCGAGGGTTAGCAAAATTCAACTATTTTGCTAGTGCAAATACGAGCCATACACAGCATATTCCAAGAGTATAATAATTTGGACTAAACAATGGTAAATAACTGAGGGTCACATGTAATCAATGGAGAATAAATGTAATCGTACAATTCAAGATCAGTATTCCAGAAATAACTAAATCCCATAGCATCACATTCAATACATATGTGATTAACTGTGGAACCGCACCAAAGGCAACGGAACCCTCAGAGGACCCGTCGGTCCGTCCCAGAGTGGTTAACTCAAAATATTTGCGCAACCGCACCAAAGGCTATAGAACCCTCAGAGGACTCGTCAGTCCGCCCCAGAGTGAATATATATAATCAATCAAATTCAAGACTAGTATTCCAGAATAATGAAGCCTCATTGTACGTCACATTTCATTTATTTGCATGGTTAACCATGGAACCGCACCAGAGGCAACGGAATCCTCTGAGGCTCCGTCGGACCTCCTAGAGTGGTTGACCCAAAATATATTCATGGAACCGCATCAAAGGCAACAAAACCCTCAGAGGACTCGTCAGTCCGTCCAAGAGTGAATATATAGATATGATCACAACCACAAGGAGATATAATCGCCAACAACACCAAATAGTACTACATCCTCACAAGGGAGTCGACAAGCAATACAACACAACATATGCGCACTCATCAAATGAATACACATTCGATCATACAACCCTTAACAAGGGAGAAGGGCTTTTATAATCACGTAGCACAAAGGCAATATATTCCAATTCGCAACCACAATACACATATCCGTAGAACTCATTTATTTGCAAAGCACTCGGGCGTTTTGAAAGAAAGCCATTAATGGGATTGTATAAATCCTCTTTAAAGTTCATTATGAGTACTCCAAGTAAATACACATAGTCGATTATCAATTATTACATCTACGAAATATGAAATGTATGGGCAAGATACTTGCCTCGAAATTGGCACACAAATACTCCAACGAACACGGTACGGTCGAAGTGCCTCAGAACCTACAACTTCCGTAATAAATAAGGAAAATACGATCACAACGAGGAGCAAGACCAAAACCAATGGGAAACGCCTCAAATCAACGAAGGAAAACTCATATGAACATTTAATCGAACAATAAATGTTCACGGTTCCTCAAGAACACTCGAACCATCAATCGGGTTGGAAGAATCAAGGAAATGGACATATAATCCATATAACATGTTTAACAACATCATTTAACACTACTCGATTTATCAAAAATGGATTGAAATCAAACTCAAGAACAAAACCCCCAAAATACCCGAAATTAAGGTTCTAAAACCTTGATTAAAATGGTGAAAGATGTTGGGATATTGTTAAATCCGTACTAGAAACTCAAAGATATTGATGGGTGATGATATCAGTCCAAAATCCATGCTTATACACCCTCAAGATCGTCTAGATCGCCGGAAGGAAGAAATGGGAGGAAGAAATGACGGAAGTTGACCTCTGCAGTCCTATATACTGTCAATAGTTAGCGCATGTTAAGGTATGTGTAGCATATGCTATCAGCTGCAAAATGCAGTCCAGAACCCTCTGCCAGACTCCGTTAGCGCGCGCTAATAGATGAGTTTAGCGTGCGCTAATTATACACTGTATAGTCTTTGCTCTTTAGACCATAACTCCTTCATCCAGACTCTAATTGACTCACCGTTTGAACCATTGGAAAGCTAACTTGATGCTCTAACATACTGGTAAGATTCAGAATTTTTGGAGTTTCCAAGAATTGATGGTGATTTTACAAAGTCGAACTTATATGTGGAAAAGTCGAAATAATACGTCGATTAATCCAAAACAATATAAAAACTTGCTCGAATGACAAAATGTGCTGAACAAAACATATCCAAAATGTGTCAATGAACACACGCAAGTCACTATAATCGAAAAAATATAGAAATGGAAAGTATGGATATTACAGAAAGAATCAATTTCAATGGTTTTAAGCTTCTTAATTATTTCACGTGTGTGAAGTGATTAGTGTGATTTAGTTCTAATTTGCTCAAGTTAAAGCTACTTAAGCAATATTTATCCTACCTCGACCAAAAAGCCCACATTACAACCATTAGAAGTCTTTTTTGATTCACAAGTTTGCATGCACAAAATACTGGTAGAGATGTTGACGATTGGCAAGCTTATGGGGATTCTTATCTCGTTGAATGAGTTTTGAGCATATACACATCCCTTTATATACTTTAGAGTGAGTGAATACACTTAACCGGTGAGTTTTATATTTTTCAAGTATTATGATGTTAAGAAAGCACCCTGGAAATTTGAAAACTTTAAAGTACTCGATTTATTCATTACTTGAGGCGTATTGATGAATTTTCATAATGGTCCTTTGAGGTGTGTTGAGGTTTGAGTTCCCTTAAGAGTGTTTATTGTAAAGTGAATTGTTCGGGATGATCAATGTTTAAGTTTGGGGGATTTTGTTTGCATGTAAGTTTACACATTTTTTTGTAGTATTTTTTCTTGTACATATTGATAATTTGATATTGAGTGTGTGGATTTGTAATGTTTATATAGTTATCCTTTTATTAGACTTGATTATGCTTTGGTGTTTTTCATTGTGTTTACAGGCATTTTTAAGGCCATTATCAAGCATGAACGAAGCTCCGAATTCTAAAATATATCAGGTGATGCACAAACATGAGTACAGACTAACGAAGGACTGAAAAAAGGGTCCAAACCATTCAACGCGGCCACGATCGTGTAAAAAAACACGGGTCATGTCAAATGACACGAACGTGTCCCCGACCGTGTCACTAGCCAATCATTTTGTCACTTTCTGGTACAGTTCAACATAGGTCGTGTCAAATGACACGACCAAGTCACTAGGTGGTGATAGTTCCCTTGTTTGATGAGTTTGACACGTTTTAACAGCCCCTGAACCCTATTTGGCAGTTATAAAGGACCCCAAAGGCCAATTTTCGGGATTATTCGGTCTAAGAAGGGTTTAGGAGGCTATAAACACCATCAAGAGAGAAACAAAGGCATCAAAGAGAGATCGAGCGCAAGGATCAAATCAAGATAGAGATATCATCATCCGAGTTTTATCTTCTTCCTTTCTTTCTTATCTTTTATCTTTTTCCATAGTTCGAACATGCTTATGAATAATTTGTCTATGAATTATTGTTTAGCTATTCCGACTAATTTGTTAGATTTCGGGCATGGGAGTGTATTGATTTATGATGGGTTTTTAAGGACTGAGTGTTATATTTACTTATTACTTTGATTCCCTTTTTAATTACTCTGTTTTAATCCATGTTTAGAATCTGATCAATGTCTTTACATGTTTAACTTAATTGCTCATAATTCGAGAGATGGGGGCATTAATAGGTCTCAAGTAGTTGACATAATTGATTATGAGATCGAGAGATGGTGATCGATTATGATGAATTAATGGTCTTGTGAGCTTTTTAGAGTTAGATAATCTATGGTACATGGAGAAATCATTACAGGTCATTTAATCTATGTTTTAATATATCTCGAGATGGGCTTTAAAATACTTGTGTCATATTTGGAAGATTAGTAAAACTTCAACCTAAATCAAATCGGATTAACCCTAGCAATCAATTTAAACCTAGCCTTCGAATCTATCTTTTATACCCATAAATTTTCTTCGTTCTAAATAATGCACTTGTTCAGTTTTGTTTTATTATTTAGTCATTAATTATTTATTTTCTCAAAACTTCGATCGTCTAGATAAAATTGAAAATACCAGAATCTATACTTAATACAATAAGAATAATTAGTCTTTGTAGACACGACCTTGCTCATCACTTTCTTCATCTACTCCGTACACTTGTGGGTAGCAAAATAAATAGCAAACAATGTGTCTAAAGGAAAAGCCCCTGGATTCGTGGTTTAGGATGATAGGGTTTTGAGGTTTCGAGGTAAAATTTGCGTGCCGTCAGATTTTGAGCTGAGGCCGGTCATTTTGAAAGAAGCTCACACTACGCCGTACTTCATTCGTCCTGGTACGAGTAAAATGTACAAGGATGTGAAGAGTAACTATTGGTGGAGCAATTTGGAGAAGGATGTTAGCGAATTTGTGTCGAAATATTTGACTTGTCAGTAGGTCATGATCGAGCATCAACAACCGGAGGGGTTGCTGAGATCAATTCCTATTCCTGAGTGGAAATGTGAAGATAAACATGATTTGGGTCATCGTCGATTGACTAACCAAATAAGCCCACTTTATGGAAATTAGGGATACTTGGGGACTCGAGAGATTGGCTCGTGTGTTTATTGCGGAGATTGTAAGGTTGCACGGGACTCCGAATAGCATTCTTTCTGATCGAGATGGCCTGTTTGTATCGCATTTAATGCAGTCTGTTCACCGAGCTTTGGGTACTGAGTTGAGGCTTAGTACATCATATCACCCTCGGACAAATGGACAGTCGGAAATGATGATTCAAACCCTCGAGGATATGTTGAGATCATGTACCTTAGACTGGAATGATGATTGGGAATCACACTTGCGAAAAATTGAGTTTACGTACAATAGTTGGCACATATCAATTAAGATGGCACCATTTGAGGCTTTGCATGGGAGGCGGTGTAGGTCACCATTGTGTTGGGATGATTCGTTTGAATTGATCAGAATGGAGCATGACATGTTAGTCGAGACTAGATAGAAGATTGCTTTAATCCGTGATAGACTATTGACTGCCGAGATCCGACATAAATCATACGCATATATTCGATACCGCCCGTTGGAATTTGAGGTTGGCGATCATGTTTTACTGAAGATGTCGCCAACTCGAGGAGTTTATCGCGTCAGGAAGAAGGGTAAACTTAGTCCGAGATATATTGGGTCATTTGAGATTTTAGGACGAGTTGGAGATCTAGCCTACCGTTTGGGCCTTCCGTCGTCTTTGATCATGTGCATGACATGTTTCACGTCTCCAGTTGATGAAGTACGTCCCGGACCAGAGTCATATTCTTGATTATGGAGAGATTGAGGTGGTACTCGACATTACAGTTGAAGAGAAACCAATTCAGATTTTGGAGCACCGAGTAAACAACTTAGGCACAAAACCATTCCTTTAGTTAAGGTACAGTGGTCGAGGCACGATATCGAGGAAGCAACTTAGGAAACTGAGGAGAGTATCCGCGCTAGATATCCCGAGATTTTTATCCCCTAAGTTTTTAGACGAAACTTTTATTTAGAGGGGTAGAATGTAATGTTCGCATTTTTTTTATTTTTAGTAATTTACGCTTTTGGTGTTTGTCCATTTTTAGCGACTCGCTTGTAATCGTTTTGATATTTTGAAACTATTTAATTCTGCACCTTTTGGTGTTCTAACGGAAGTGAGGCTGTTTTATTCAAACATTTGTGGTGACTTTTTCGTATTTAGACCCGAATTATGTCGTTTTGCTTGGAATCGCTGTTTCATCGTTTCTGCAAGTTCATTATATATATATATTTAAGCATGTTATGAGCTTGAGCATGATTGTACGATCTCGAATCGTGGTTTTCGAATGTTTGAGTCGTTTTGGAATTTTCCAAAAGTTTTGAGTGTTGACTTTGATGTTTGTTTTTCCTGACCTTGGGGTGATCGGAATCATGTGTTGGTTTAGCGCTTGGATTCTTTGTTGATGGATTTGATAGATTTTAATGGAATTCAACAGACTTTCATAAATTCTCTTTGATTTCAATGGACTTCTATTTATTAGAATTCTATAGACTTTTATGGATTTTTATGGACTTTTATGAATTTCTAATGACTTTATTTTTTCTCAAAAGATAGTAACCACATGAATTTAATTTATTAGCATTCTATCTTAATAGATAGTTGTTCTATATGTGATATTGTTATGTATAATAGATTTTTTAATTAAAAATAAATATCTATTACAAATAGAAATTTTACAACAAATTGATATAATTTGACGAGAAAAACTAAAGAAGTATCTCATACTAAAAGGACTAAAACATATACAAGTTATTAAAGCAATGAGCAGATATAAAATATTTGATTATAAACTGAATTTTTTTAACAATTTTTGTAAATAATTATTTTTTTCACAAAAAATTGAAGAACAGAAGATAAAAATATTATAAGAACTTCTTTACTGTTCTGGGATATGGTGGTAGGGCTGTCTAAATGATTCTCGGTTAGAACCAGAACCGCACGGTTCCGATTAACCGAGAACCGCAATTTCGGTTATCGGTCCGGTTTCGATTCCATAGTGTATCATTTGTTCGGTTTTCGGTCTAACCGATAATCGTTCGGTTCCGAACCGAAAACCGGTTTTATAAAATATATTTATTAAATATTATTTTTTATTTTATAATTATATTATATTATTTTAATTTTTGTAAATTAAAATTGGAAATTAGACTGTTTTTATGAAATTATATTTTGTAATTATATTATATAATTATAAAATAAAAAATAATATTTAATAAATATATTTTATAAACCAAACCGGAAGCAGATTTTATTTATGAAATTATATTTTTATATTTTATAATTATATTATAGTATTTCAATATTTTTAAATTGAAATTAAAAAAAAAAACGGTTTTTGTGGACCGAAACCGAAAATAATCCACTACACCATATATGACCTATTGCAAGCCCATCATATGGTTGTGTTGCATAAATGTTGCTATAGACAATAAACCTGCATATCTATTGTAATACTTTCGAAATGTGTTACTTTAAATAGAAAATTGTTGCAAGCCTAAAAAACATTTTGACAGTTTTAGATGTAAAGCAATACTTCAGAAAAGTGTTACAAAACATGATACGTTTTTGGTCGATTTGACCAAAATATGTAGGCGTGAGTTTGATTTTTTCATTGGGCGGACATTTTTAGTACCAAATATTTGGTACCAAGATTTTTATTACACAAAAATAAGTTTTATTACACAAAACTTATTGCTCACCCCTACGGGTGAAATTCGGGCGGATATTCCCCCCCCCCCCCCCGATCTGGAGCCGGATCCGGTCGGATTCGAATTCGGGAAGAAAATTTAGTATCCGATTGGATACGAGATCATATTCGGATAGTAATATTCGGATACGAGATCGGATTCAGATTATGTACTATCCACCTGTATTCGAATTTTTCCATATTTTACCGGATATTTCCCGGATTATAAATCCGGATATCAATTTTATTTAATTATTTTTTCATAATATCTTTATCTTAATCTCCTCCTATCTATACTTCTATTAAAAGAGAGTTGGACATGTGTCATCTCTTGAATATTTTAATTTTTTTTAAAAAATATAGCTTATATATAGAGATGTCTTCTCAAAATTTCAAAAGTATAAAAAGAAAATCTGGATATATATTGTGGGAGTTTTATCCCACAACTTACACTTAGAGATGTTAAACGGGCCCGGGCCCGCCGGGCCAGCCCGTTTAACCCGCAAAAAAACAGGGTTAGGGCCTTAAAATCGCAGTACGTTTAAATTCGGACCTTTTTGGCCCGACCATTTAGCCCGCGGGTTAAACGGGCGGGCTGCCCGGGCTACAGGGCTGACCCGCCGGGCCAGCGTTAAAAATTATAATTAAAATATTTTTATTAATATTAAGTTATTAAGTATTAACAAATAACAAGTAATAAGCCCTAATCACTTCAGTACTTCTTCTTCATTCCATCCGCCGCAAACCCCACACTCAGGAAGTCGCTCGCCATCTTCTTAGTTCTTCTGGTCTTCGTCGGCCGTAGCTCAGGAAGTCTACCTCGCTGCAAATCCGTTCCTCTCCCTCTCCCACGCCACACTCAGTCGCTCCTTCATGGTACTCACGAACTCGCTCAGCCTACCTCGCTGCAAATCGGTCTCACAAACTCGCCGCACATCGCAAATTCTGGTCACCGTCGCACGTCGGTCTCACGAACTCGTCTCCGTCCAGCAACCTTTGTAAGTGAGTATTTCAGTCTCGATGATTCAGATTCTCAAAGTGTATTTATTTGTCAATTCTCATGTGTTGTCCCGATTTGATTCTGCCAGCGGTTTGATTGTCAATTCCGAATTCTCTTGTGTGTGTTAGTGTGTGTATGTCTTATCCTGGTTTTTTCTGCTTCTGCCCAGGCCGCGCCGGCAGGCCGTTTTGAGATGTATATTTAACACATTTATATTGATATAATCAAGGCTTATATGTTAATGGAAACATCCAGATTGGCTGGTCTTGGCTTTTGTTTTAGTAATTGTGCTTTGTGATTATGATCCGAGGCCATCAACTACTTCTGTAATTTTGTTTCAGAATAATCTCATAGAAAATAACTCGCTCCTCTCAGAGTTCCCAAAAGAATCTGAACAATGTATAAATCAATTACAAGCAAAAAGTAAATGCTCAAAGCAACCCACAGTAGCAAATAGGGGAAAGCTATCCCAAAACATTAGATAAGAAGCATAGGTGGATTTTGTTATTTAATCTAAAGAGTATAACCGCATAACAACTCGGTGTTTTAATTCGAAATATTTTGTTACATTTTCTGTATTCATCTTAGGTTCCTACTGTGTTAGCTATATATATATGTGTGTGTGTGTGTATTGTTTTGAGTTTGAGGAGTATTAGACAGCTGTCAATCCTCATCTTGCATGTATTGGCATGCAAATCTTGCATGAATTCATCATTCAAACACCACATTTTCGAATGAATATGACCAAAGAAACAGCTGTTGAAAACTCAACTCCCATTCTTTCTTCATGATTCTCTTCATTTTAAATACCATCTCTATTAAATCTAAGTTTGCACATTGTTTTGGAATCCAATTCCGCTCTTCTTTTTTAGATGATGGGACATGTTACTTTGACGAGAAACTTGTTGATGCATGTGGGCATCAGGGTCCTCTTTCGGCATCAGTCGTCCGTGGAATAACAGCTTTTACAGAAGTCACCAACAAAAATTTAAATGTAAGTTTACACATAAGTAGGTTTTAGTTGTGCGACGTTTGCCTTTTTTCTTATTTATTTGTCTTTCTTGAGATTTTTTTAAATAAGTGGTTTGCCAATTGCAGCTTCCAGGGGAGAAAATCTTGGGTTTGGCAAAATTTTTCCTTGGCATGTATTTTGTTCCTTAAGATTCTCTCCCCATGTAATTTTATCATGAAAAGATATTCTCTGAATTGGCTTTTAAATTGAGAAGTTTATTTGTAGCTGCTCCTTTTAAATTTTATACTGTCCTTGTCCAAAATGTTTCCAACACATTTGTTGTTTTTCTCCAGGGGATCAATTCCTCTGATCTATACTTGCCAACAGAAATCTTTGCTGTATTTTGTTCCTTAAGATTCCCTTCCCATGTAATTTTGTCATGAAAAGATATTCTGCTTTTAAGAAGTTTAGTTGTAGCTGCTCCTTTTAAATTTTATACTGTCATTGTCCAAAATGTTTCCAACAAATTTGTTGTTTTTCTCCAGGGGATCAATTCCTCTGATCTATACTTGACATGTTTCTTGTATTATATATCCCCCAAGTCAGTAAAAAAAGTCACAAATGTTTCATTACTAGTATCTTAATTTACTATTCACTTTTTCTCTAGATGCATCACTTGAAGTGGATTAGAACAAGCAAAAAGAGAGATCAAAGCTGTGGAGCAAGAAAGAACGGACAAGGAAGATTATGCTCTTTAGTATATGAAAATAGCATCATGGAAAAGGTGATTCATGACGATGAGTGCGAGGACGACGATCGCGAGGCTGAGAAAAATGAACTTCATTATGATTGATGATCAGTACTTTTATTTTGTATATGCGTAATTGATTGGTTGGATATTTTGACTTGAAAGACAGTTTCATGTAGAATTATGGTGTAGGTCGATTATGTGTTTTGACTTTAGGCTTAAGTACTAGATGTAAGATGATGTCGTGGTACACATCGGTTTTGTTTCGGCTTTATTGATATGTTTTGTTGGATTTGCCATTTGGGAAATTTGAAATGTGATTTCTGGTTTGATATGCTTTTGTGAATGGTATATTAAAATTTCAAACAGGATATTGCAATCCGGACTAATAAAAAGTGTTGCATATAAGTGTTGTAAATAAAATTTATAATTATTACAATAGGGATATAAATGTTGCTAAAAAGTGTTGCATTAGTCTATTGCAACACCTTAAAAATGTTACTAAAACAGATCAAAGTGTTACAAAAAAGTGCTATTGTAATATTACAAAATGTGTTGCAATAAGTACACATAATGTTGCAATAGAGAGCATAGGCAACGCCAGTAAATGCAACGCCGAATTTTGGCCAAGACGTTACATAAACATCTACTGTAACATTTTTCGGGTCTAAGAATACACTTTTGTGGGCTTGCAATAGGTCATATATGGTGTAGTGATCGGTCCGGTCCCGGTTAACCGAAAATTTATACGGTCCGATTTTTGGTTCTTATTTTAGGACATTTATGGTTCCGGTTAACCGAAAAATTCGGTCTGGTTAACCGGAACCGAACCGTTCGACAGCCCTATATGGTGGTAGTGGCAACGGGGTGACAGCGGAAATGGTGTTGGTGGTGGGACGGGACAGTGGCAATGGTGGTGTGGAGGCGGTTGTGGTGGAGGCGGTTGCGTCAGTGGTGGTGGCGACGAATAAAAATCCATCAAAATCTTAGGGGTGTAGGAAAGATTTTAAAAGACAAATTATGTTTGTACTTTGTGCTTAAAGATGAGTACCCAGATGATTCCATTAAAATCCTTAAAATCCAAAATAAATTTGAATACCTCATAATTTTGTAAGATTTATAAAAGTTTTCATTTAATACCTCATGGCTTTAATGGATTTTTAAGAACTCCATTAAATTCTATATTGAATACCACAAAAATCTAATTGACTTTTAAAAGTCTCAATTAAATACACCCAAACTTTTTCAAATCCATTAAATTCTATAAAAGTCTTTAAAACTCATTTGAAGTTTCAATTGAATACGACCCCCTAATATTACAAACTAGTATAACACCCGTGTAATTACACGGGAACACAAAAAAGAACTCTTATGTAAATATATAATATGTAAATCGTTCATTATAAATTTCATAATACTTCTTTATAAACTACATTATTTGTCTATTTATAATTACACCATTCTCATCGCAAATAGTCTTTCCTGATCTTCACTCTTGATAGGGCTACATAAAGGTAACCATGACCGAATACGGGTCTTGGAAGATACATACCGACATGAGGGAGCGTGTGACCTTGACTCTTAAATATAGTCATGGTAAAGCTCATAATAAGTGGGAACTGGCGTATTTGAAATTTAAATGGCAATCTGCTATCTAACGGGCTTAATATCAATTGTGTAATAAGTACTTTACTCTCAAAATTGTTCCCCTAATTTTTTGTTCAATAATATGGTTACGGATTTGGATAATTATTAATGATGTGATATTTCATAATCATGATGATTGATCCATATTTTGAATTAGCATAATTGAGACTCTAACTTACGATTTCAAGATGTGATTTGGAATTCTAGAACAGTTGATGCTATTCAAAAAAATCCATTGAATATACTTGATTTTGACTTTAGAGGTCGTAGAGATTTTGCATATACTATCAGAACTGAGATATATCCGTTTGTCTTTTGAAGTTATAGACATCACGTAATCGTTTACTCTCTCCACAATGTCGTTTGTTGGCGTCACGGTTGCTCTTTCTTCAGAAAATTACTTTATGGAAAGTTACTTATAAGTAAATGATAGTGCTTTCGAATGTGCGCAATATGATCTTGGCATTCAGTTAGTAAATATCGAGAATATCAATCAAGATTTCTCTATCGACTTCTTCACCCAGCTCACCATCTACAATTTTGAGGATTCATTCGGAGAAGTCCTTAATTTCTTATAGATGGTGAGATGACATTGTGTGTCCAATAATTATAATCTCATATTCTTGGTCAGTCTTATGAGTTTGCAATGATGCCAAAGTGAAGAACTTATACTTGAATAAACGATATATGTATTGTCCTTTAATACAACTCCATATGTAGAATTATACTAAATAATTGTGGCTAGTTTTAGTAATGTTTTTGGAATTTAAAAAACTTTTGTAAATACATAATAGATCTTGACTTATAACTTAAAATAAAGCACTTTTCAATCCTTATATTTGAAAAAAATACATAAATTATTTGGTATAATTTAAAATACAAAAGAAAATTCAAAACTTTCAAAAATATATAGTTGATTTCAAAAGTAGATAAATTAACAAATTTTTTAAAACTTAAAAAATAAAAAATCACTTAAAATTATTTAAAAAATCACTTCGAGTACATATATATTCAACACTTCTTTCAGTTGATATTTCTTTTATTGATATACATAATTATAGTGATTAACTAATACAAACTAATTAATTAATGGAAATATCTATTAAATTCTCTTTGTTTGGTAATTATATTTTTTAATTAATGAAAGCGTAAAATATTTCTGTAATATAATCAATTCCTATTTATTCATAATTCATATTTCTTAATTCGTAGAAATTAATAAGCTAGGTAGGAGTTATTTGAGGTATAATTATAATGTAATTAATGCAATGATGATTAGGCGAGTAATTGATTATGTTTCAGCTAAAGCATGAAAGGGTGACACATAAGCACACGAAGCACCAGTAGAAGACATGTGGCAGCCGAAGCATGAGAAGCTGCCATTTAGGCTCAACGTATTCTGCATTAGTATATAGGGGAGATTTATAAGCTATACATGTTGACAATCTCAAGAAATATGTAAATTTTGTAACATACTGTTATTTGAGCTGACTTGAAAATGAAATTAACTTGAAGGGATTAAGTAAAATTAACAAAAAAAATATTAAGAATTATCTAAAAAATAAATATTAAGAAATCTGAAGGCGAAAAAGACAAAATCGATTATGTGTTTTCAAAGGAAAAGACTTAACAAAGAACAAAATTTGTCCAGAGTGTTTTTTTTTCTCGGTTTTTCTTGTTTTTATTTTACCGGAGGAATTGATTATATTTATAGAAAGATTTCATATTTTCATTAATTAACAACATAAATCCCAATCAAAGACAAATTTAATATATCAGTTTGCACTATGTATTAAAAAATTAAATCTAAAATCTCGCAGAAATATTATATATTCCACTAATTAATTAGTTTATATTAGTCAGTCACTATAATCAGATATATCAATAAAATAAATATCAACTGAAATGAAAAATGCTTGGGAGTATTGCAAAAGAAGTATTGAATATATATAACTAAGAAGGTACTTGAAGTCCTAATCAATTAAATAAATCAAAGTATTCTTATTAAAAATATTATTGAAAGTGTAGAAACGATAGTTTTAATCATTATTTATAAGTAAATCAAAGAACTTATGAAATAAATCAATTAGTCTATTTTTGTTTTAATTTTATTTAATTAATATAAAATAACAAAATAAATAAAAAACTTATATTTACGAAATTATATAATTACTGACTTTATGAATTTTCAAAGAGATATTTCAAATATATCAGAAATTAAATTGTGTGAGTGTTTTTTTTCTTGCTTTTATTTTACATATGTAAAACTAATTGAATATCACTTTTATTGTGTTTTTCTATATGTTCAATTTTCATAATTTCGTAATTTCTAGCTTTCCTCTGCAAACCTATTTTTTAAGCGGCAGGAAAGGATATGCTTGCTTCTTGTGCAGATTTTTTTTTAAGCGGCGGCCAATAATTTAGGTAACAATATTTACTACTTATTAATTGAGGTAATTAATTTAGGTAATTAATAAATAGGTTAGGAAATGATGATGTGTTAACAAAGCATTAGAATATGACACATGAAAGAATCAAGATCGTAAGATGGCGTGGCGGTACAAGGCGTGGGAAGGCTGCAGGATAGCCAACATATTCTGCATTAATATATATGGGGATAAAACTTTCTGATATAGACGAAACTTGATTAAAAGTGCGAAATATCAAAAAATATGAGGGACTATCTATAGAAAAGTTTGAATTAGTCCTTCAGTCGACAAATGTTAAATTAATATTGAATGTAAAAAACTTGTTGGTTCTACGAATACCGGGTTGAATCGGAGCCCTTCCAGTCCCAGTGTGGAAGGGTCTTTATTATCTGCGTGGCCTGCGTGGCGATGTAGCGTCTAGTAGGCGGATGTGGTATATTTTAATATAAAAAAATAGTAGGGGTGATCTGGCACCCCTACTATCAAAACCTTACTACTACATATACAAGATCCAGTCAACCCCTACAAAGCGTGGTGTAGATAGTAGGGGTGTTTTTGTATCACCCCTACTATTTTTTATATTAAAATATACTACATCGCCTCTTAGACGCATCAGTAGCACGTGGCGCAGATATCTAACACCCTTCCGCACGCTTGGACCGAAGGGTGCCGCGGGTTGAATTGCAAGGGGACATAGATGACTCTCAATTTTTATTAATAAGCTATCAGCGGAATAAAACCTTACACAATCAGTCCTCTTGAGAATAGAATCATAATGACCTGCCAATGTAGTTAAGTTGGTGGTGTAGGCAGGCGGGAGACTAAAAGGTCACGAGTTCGATTTTCCCTACCAACACTTTGTTGGTTGAGTTTGTCACACAGAGCTTACCTAGTGTGGTTTACCTGGTTGGCGTAGTTTGCAGGCTATTACGTCCAGCCCGATGATTTATCCAGTGCACACCCAAAGAGTAGCGACTGCGGGTTCCCCCTTCATAAAAAAATAATCATAATCAAAGCAAACTAGAAAATAAATCAAACGTCCGTGAGCAATTTCAATTGGTTCTGGGTGACAGATTCTTCTGAGGCGAGTTAGTCGCAGTGCGGTGTGGGAATTTTATCCTCCCGATGTGGGAATAGCTCGCTTGTGAAGACATATTCCTCCTCCTAATGAGGTTAGTGAGTCACCATTATTTAATTCCACTCCACTTGTCGGGAGGATGGAGGGCGCAGTGGCGAGGAATTTCGCCTATTGCTACCAGAAAATAAATCAAACCAAATCTAACTACCAAAAATAAAAATCAAACAAATCACCAATTAATTAAAGTACATAGAATCTCATATCAAATTCATATTCCATTATTTTCTCCTATCACTCCACTAAAATAATGGATAAATTTGTGGAGTCCATGGTATCACCATTAGGGGTATTAGAATAACCCTCATCTTTTCAATACACCATATCTACTATTCAAATAGACGAATCTTGATTATCGAGATCGAAATATGGGGACGGGGTATAGAAAATATGAGTCCTAAAATTTTATATACGTTGTCACAAAACTTTTTTTTTTTAGCTTGTACAAAGATTAGTGACCCTCGAAAACAAAAGAAATACTGAAAAAAAATTACATTCTTTTCTAGATAAAAATAGGATAAAATGCAAAGTGTTCATTGATGTTTATATGAAATTGCACGAAATTTTCCCGTATTTTATTAAACTGTGTGCATAATCCTCTAACATATTTCGAGTGTAACATTTTTACAAATCAACGACATGCTATTCAAAAGGAGCAATTCACTCGAAACACATTCGAAAAACATATTTTACACCCCTTAAAAACAATCCTTTCAGAAACATGGTCGATTGAGTATTTAGGCTGATAAACCCATAATTATTTTATAGAGTTGACGTTTTCAATTTTTTCGTCGGGACTAAAATGCATTTTTCGAGTGCCTCTGGACTGAATTGCTCAATTTACATGATATATGTCTGATTTGCATAGGTTTTAAACTTAAAATACACTAATGAAATTTTCATATATAGTTTAGATAAAAACATGAAAATTTCGTGCAACTCAAATAACACAAAAGAATCTCGTGTAATTTCATATAAAACTCAGAAAAATCTCTGCCCTTCACCAAATAAAAATTATTACACTCGAATCTAATGACTCATGAAGAATACGTTATCATGATTGATCGATTTTTTGTTTGAGAATCGATTAAAAGTCGAGCTCATAATGCAGAAACAAAATCCCCACTCGTCTCGACATCATCTATATCTTCATCGATGTCTATTTCATCGAGATCCATGCTTCCTTCCAATATCCGACCACCCGATTTCGGGTCATCATCTGGTTTTCGGGCCTCCTGTATTATTGCCAATGCTTCTTCAATATCTTGAGAATAGGACTCATCTGCATATTTCATTTGCAGACCAGCTTCCTCAACTTCCATGAATTCGATCGGTAGGTTCTTTAGAAACCAAGCGTGCTTTATAATTTCTGGAATTGTTATTCTCTGCATACTCGGTTCAAAACATGAAAAAAAAAAACCTAAGTTAACTTTAAGAGTAACATAAGGGGTGGGTTAAACAAAAATGGCGCTCTTCTTATTGACGAGTCTTCACATTTAGAGTGTTGGTCCGACAACACATGATTTTTTGCTGAGCCTCGATATCGTACCTAGAAATTCATTGCAATTCTGGTACCATCAGGCTCTCAGAGTTGCAATGAATTCTTACCTAAACCTACAGGTACGAGATCCGACTCTTAGAGAGAGCTAGAAAACCTGAAGCTAGACTCAGCATAAATTATGAGTTGCAGGCATCAGACATAGTCCTCGTATCCATGTTAAAGAAAGTTGATGGTACCAGAATTATAATGAATTTCTACCCAAACCGTATGATCGTATCAGATTTGCCATGAACTTTTACCTAAACTTTTTTTTTTCAGGGCAAAAAACCTGGGACTGGGATCAGCAAAAATCACGTGTTGTTGGACCAGCGCTCTAAGCGTGAAGATAGATCAACAAGTTTTTCTTTAAATCGATATGGAAATCATATTGGTGAATAACATTTAAATAAGAAGTCAAATAATGACCTTTCCGGGATCAGCAACGAAAATTCGAGATAAGAGATGTTTGCATTCCTTGGAAACTCTGATGTAATCAGGAACGGAATAGTGAACGCTAAGTATCCTCTGTTGTTAAAGAAAAAAAATAATCAATCAATAATGTGTGTATTACTAAACTGAACACAAAACTCCTCAAGTAAACCTTTTTTTTTTCTTTGGAAATAAATAAATTTAACCATAAAACTCACATTAACTGTTTTCTTGATATTTCCTGGATCATCAGGATCTTCGAACGGATATGCGCCAACTAACATCACGTATAATGTAACCCCACACGACCAAACATCCGCAATCTATAGGGACATTTGCATGAGTTGAGACATTTGCATGATAATTTTATGTTTCTAGAGTTGCATGAGTTGAGACATTTGCTCGAAAACTACGGCCAGTCTTAATGTCCACCTTCGTTATTTACTATTTCATCCAATACTTCAAACAAAAAGTGGCCATATTGAGTTGTGGATATTACCTTCCCATCATATTCTTTCCTTGATAAAACCTCCGGCGCAATATAGGCAGGTGTTCCCACAGTGGATTTCGGTTGAGAATGTAATAGGGATGACTGTAAAAAGAAGAAGAGGTAAATACAATACTTGTGTGGAACCACCGCAATAGTATTATAGTTTATGATTCTACATAGTATTAGTTTTTTTTTTTTTTTTTCATTTTTAGGAGGTAATTTTCTCGTTTTTATTAATTCTTTTATTTTGTACTATTTTTCAGTGTTTTTACTTTTTTTATTTTTTGC
This sequence comes from Orobanche coerulescens, assembly GCA_033398695.1. NCBI lineage: Eukaryota > Viridiplantae > Streptophyta > Magnoliopsida > Lamiales > Orobanchaceae > Orobanche > Orobanche coerulescens. The sequence goes on from CM065804.1 coordinate 28,953,478, forward strand.
TTTAAGTTTTTTTTTATCTTTTGAATTTTCATCGGTTTTAGGGTTTATTTCATTTTTAAATTTGTTCTTGATTATTTTAGTTAAAAATTTAAGAATTCCATTTTTTATTTTTTAAAGTTTGTTTTAAGTAGGACCAGGATCAGGTCAAGTCATGCGAATTATTGAGTACCAAATTGGAACCTTAATTTTTTTTATCGAGTCGAGCGGAGTTTTTTAAATATGTAAACCCAAAATGAGTTTGACTTTCGACCTGATTTTGAGTTTTTTAGGCCTGTATAAAAAGTATATATTAATAACATGATCAATAAAATGTCGCACAATCTATCAATTCGAACTTTTCGACTTTTCAGCCTTTTAAAATTGAGATTCTCTATCTCAGCTCAAAAGTTCTTCTTTCGTTTCAGGTTCAATCTAAGCCCCTATTTTTTTAAACCCATATTGTTTTGAGCTTTTTCGGTCATAATTTAAGGCCCTGTTCTCTTTGTTGTTTTGAGATCATTTTCTATTTTTATTTTTGAAAACACTAAAAACGTGTTCTTTTTATCATTTTTTAAAATGCATTTTGGAAAACAAAAAAAATATTTGTACACAAAATGCAAAATACCCAAAACCTCGTTTTGAGCGTTTTGTGTGTATTTCAACAAAAAATCTTCAAAATACTCAAAATGCATTTTGAGTTTTTTTTTTTTTAGATTATCCTAATTTGAAACTAAGCCTAAAATAAAGATTTATGAATTTAATATTAATATTACAAACAAAATATTTTGTAAAATAAATTTAACAAAACGCATTTTCAACAACTTTGAAAACAAAAATAAAAACAGAAAACAGAAAACATTTTGCAAAATGAAAATAGAAAACAAAATACAAACAGAACGCCCCCTAAGTTTTTTGAGTTCAAAATCAGGCTCTCTTCTTCTGGCTTAATTTCGGCACGTTTCAATTCAATTTAGTTCATGAATCTTCAGTTCAGTTCAATATAATCCAGTTCAGTTTTATAATAGATATTATTAATTACTATTATTATATATAATAATTATTATAATTATTGATATTATTATTGTCTTGTTGTTGTAATATAAATAATAATTATTAATGTTGTATATATTTTTTCTAGTATGATTAATTACTAGAAGTATTATTGATATTAATTAATACTATTAATAATACTAAATATAATAGTTATTATTAATATTAATCTTATTATTATTATTTTATTGTCGCTATTATAATATAAACAATAACTAATATTATTGTACATATTTTTATCTAATTTTGTTATTATTATTATTATTGTTATCATCAATATCATCATAAGTATTATATATATATATAGTATTCTTTATAATTTTATTAGTAGTAGTAGTAGTTTTATTATAATTATTATTGATATCATTATTACCAATAGTATTACATATAATTTATAGTATTATGAATATTATTATATTATTATTGTAATATAAATATTTTATTAGTATTGTATCTATTATGTGATATTATTACTATCCTTTATTGACATTATTGATACTTATATATAACTTTATTATTACTATTAGAATTATTGTTATTATTATTATTATGACTACTATTATGTATTATTATGTAGTAGTATATGTTACTATTGTTGTAGTTAATATGAATAATAATATTTGTTGTTATTGTTATTATTATTATTATTTAGTAATTTCTATTCAGTCCAGTTCAGCAAAATTTAATTTAATTCAGTTCAGTTCAGTCCAAATTAAAAGAATAGAGCTTTAATCCCAAACCCTAGTTTTAGGAATCAATATCACAGTAAGAGTAATCTATTAGGCATTAGATGTTTGTCAGTTTAGTTGATAAGTTAGTTGATAACTGATAAGCTAGATTATGTAGATGTTACTTATAAATTAGCTTATATTATACAAAATATAATTTTTTAAATAGTCTTAAAAAATAAATTAATTTATTTGAGCAAACATATAAATCATCAACAATCTAGAAACCTACTCGAAAAGTACGCACATTGTCGATAGATACATGTCTTTAAAATGTTAGGCATTTGTCGAGAAATTAGAAGTAAACCAACTACCTTAGAGTATCCAAAGTCGCAGATTTTGAGACGGGGTACTGAGCTTCCATCCAACAATGTGTTCTCAAGCTTTAGATCTCTGTGGCAAATTTGCTGCATTTATTAAAACAAATTTAAAAACAAATAATTAAGGTTCTAAAAACCTTGCTAGAATTAGGATATAAAAATCGATACGAGAGCAAGTATACATCGCACTTCAAAAGGATCTAGTAATGTGTTCAACTTACTACATCTAGAAAGAATGATATGTAGATAGAGAATCTGTAGAAACATATATCATTCTAAATATAGTAAGGAGAACACTTTGGTAGATGCTACAGGTACAGCATAAAATATGCCATGTGAATGAATAAAACAATATAAAAGATGATTTTGCTTTTGGAGTACCATAGAATGACAGCAACTGACTCCAGATATTAGCTGCCGACAGAAAAATCTTGCCTGAAATAAAATAGAAGTAGTTTTTCTCTTAATTCACTAGAGAATACCGAAAATAGTGCTAATATAGCAAACCGATCATTCATATTTTAAAAAGAAAATATTTATTATTCATCTTCTTTTTTGAAGAAATAGGATATTTAATACTTTCTTGACTAAAATATAACAGTTGTACTATTTGAAAAAATTAGCACAATACAATTTTAAGATTTTAGTAATATTTTCCGGTCGAATATATAATTTGGATCCGAGCATCATATTTTTCGTAAATTAGAATTATATCGCGTCTCAAAAAATGAAAGTGCTTCATCTGTTCCCGAATATGTGTCCTCGACCAGTGACGGAAGCAGAGCATTTATTCGGGAGGGTCCGGAGCTATAAAAATTACGGAGATCGAACAACTATATATATAGCTTTCCCTATTTTATAAAAGAACTTCCATCCGCCGGGGGGTCCGTGGACCCCCTTGGACCCCCCTCCCTCCGCCCCTGTCCTCGACCCTCGAAGTACACATTTAGAAAGGAATAGTCAGATATACTCCATCCGTCCACAATCAATGTTCCCTTTTTGCCATTTTGGTATGTCCACAAAAAATATTCACTTTCTATTTTTAAACACTACCCCACAATACAATTTACTAAAATATCTATATATTTACACATTTACCAAGCTTACCCACATATTAAATTATTTAACCAACTTAATTAATATTAAATTACTTTTAATTGGGACCCAAACTCCACTCACATCACACTCACCTAATATTTCTTAAAACCCGAACTCAAAAAGTTGGGAAACATTGATTGTGGACGGAGGGAGTATCATTTAACTTTCTTGAGAAATTATAAGGACTGTATCAGTTTTTCTTAGGCAAAATAGTCATATCAGGGACTGAAATTTAACATTTTTACCACTTAAGGGACTAAACTTTAAAGTGTATCAAAGTAGGAACTTAAGTTTATTCTGTTATACACATTAGGGCCTCCGTTATTTTTAATCCGCTAAGTTTTAACGGATTGCTGACATGGCCGCTAAGTTTTAACGGATTTTATCTTTTATATTTTTAGATTTTTATATTTTTTATTACTATTTTATTATTGTTATAAAAATCTGGAATTTTCTATTATTATTACCGACCAATATAATACTGACACGTGGCGCTTAACGGTCATGTCAGCAATTCGTTAAAACTTAACGAATTAAAAATAATGGAGGCCCTAACATGCATAACAGAATAAATTTGAATCCATATTTTGATACACTTTAAAGTTTAGTCCCTTAAATGATAATAATACCAAATTTTAGTTCTTAGTAGTGATGGAATTTCTGATCAAAAATAAATAATAATTGCATGGAACCCACCATGTGTTTTTCTTTATTTAGTGGCTGCCGAAAGTGATGATATTTTTGGGTGGAAAATAATGTTTGACGTGGGACCCAATTACTTTGTTTGTTTTTCAATTTGAGTAGACAGCACGCTTGATTGTGTATATATATATGCATATGTGCAGAAGAATATCAAGAGGGAACAAGAGAAAAACACGGAGAAGAAGTGGAAGAAAAATATGGTGTGAAACGGAGAAAGGGGTATCCTTTGGTTCAAGAAGGAGGCCTAGGTCTTAGTTTCAAAGTGTTCCATATCAACATATATCTTAAGTATTTGATTCTTTATTTTAGAGTATTTAAAGGTGTGAGTCAAATCTTTGGAGGTTGTGAGTGTTGATTGGGCAGTAGCTTAAGAGATTAGTCTATGTGATTGTAACAATTTTTCATATAGTGGAATCTTTTCTCTTTGGAGGCCCGTAGTTTTTCTCTGGTTTTAGAGTTTCCACGTAAATTCTTGTGTTCATATTTCTTTACTGTTTTCATTGGCTGAGTTGTTGGGGAATATTTGAGACCATTTTTCCCAACAAGTAATATCGGAGCCCGAGGTTTGGTGCAGGTCTCGAGTTTAGAATTTCGTAGTATGCTCTGTGGTTGCAGCTTTGTCTGAGCTTCCACATCAGAAACGAATTCTATTGATCGTATAAGGTATCTTGGTTTTAGAGGTTCTTAGTATGCTCTGTGGTTGCAGTGTTATCTGACCTTCCACATTGGAAAGGAATTTTATATTGGTTGTTTTGTGTACGAACTGGTATACAATAATTTATTTTAAGATACGGATACGATGTCAAAGTTCAGTCCAATGAGGTATGATGTAGAGAAATTTGATGGAAGGATCAATTTTGGCTTGTGGCAAGTTCAAGTCAAGGATGTGTTGATTCAGTCTGGGTTACACAAGGCATTGAGGGGGAAACCAACCTCTGTTTCTAGCGGTGATTCTAGCAAGTCCAGTAAAGTCGATGATGAAGAATGGGATAATTTGGATTTGAGAGCAGCAAGTGCTATTCGTTTGTGTCTGTCAAAGAATGTTCTTGCAAATGTGCATGGGTTATCAACGTCAAAGGATCTTTGGGATAAGCTGGAGCAATTGTGCCAAGGCAAGGGCATCTCAAATCGGTTGTATCTGAAGGAACAGTTCCATACTTTGCGTATGGATTCAGGTACAAAAATTTCATATCATCAGAGCATTCTGAATGGTATCGTTTCAGAACTGGAGGCTATTGGAATTAAGGTTGATGATGAAGATAAAGCTTCGAGGCTGGTATTATCTTTACCATCCTCCTACGAGCACATGAAACCTATTCTAATGTATGGGAAAGAGATCCTGAAATTTGAAGATGTTACTGGCAAACTCCTATCTGAGGAAAAAAGGTTTGAAGGTAACAACGGGACTTCATCAGAAGGTACGGTTTTGATAAGTGAAGGTAGGAAGAAGGACTTCAGGAAGAATCTAATATGCTGGAAGTGCGGGAAGTCTGGGCATGTCAAGATGAATTGTCCAGATGGAGCTGATTTGGCAAAGGCTCCAAAGTCAGCTGACAGTGTCTCCGTGAGACGGAGGATAGTGAGTTCTACTGAGAGGAGATATCCTCATGGTGTGTGCGCGCCATCATGGAAAGGGATGGTTGTCAGCGGGTCCACGATTGCACACGGGCATTGGCTTGGTTTAACATGCAAGGTGTGGTGGAAAAGATGTCGATGGTTGAGGAACTTCCAGGTGTACCAAGCAGGAAGTTGTGCACCATAAACCGTTTCAGCAAGATTTTTTCGACATGTGCCGAGGTGAAATGCTTAGAATGGTTTATTCTGAGTGATGATACTCTTTTATGGTGGAGTATGATAATTCTATTCGAATTATGATTGTCGGCCAAGACAATGGATTGTCCGTTAAGATAATGGTGCAATGATTAGGGTATTTTGATCAAGGGATGTTTTGACGGAATTTTTGATCAAAAATAAATAATAATTGCATGGGACCCACCATGTATTTTTCTTTGTTTATTGGCTGCCGAAAGTGATGATATTTTTGGGTGGAAAAATTATTTGACGTCGGACCCAATTACTTTGTTTTTCAATTTGAGTATGCAGCACGCTTGATTGTGTGTGTGTGTATGTATATATATATATATATATATGTGTGTGTGTGTGTGTGTGTGCGCGCTGAAGAATATCAAGAGGGAACGAGAGAAAAACACAGAGAAGAAGTAGAATAAAAAAAGGGTGTGAAATGGAGAAAGGGGGCCTATGTTTTAGTTTCAAAGTGTTCCATATCAACATATATTAAGTACTTGATTCTTTAGTTTAGAGTATCTAAAGATGTGAGTCAAATCTTTGAAGGGCGTGAGTGTTGATTGAGCGGTGGCTTAAGAGATTAGTCTATGTGATTGTAACAATTTTTCATATAGTGGAATCTTTTCTCTTTGGAGGCACGTGGTTTTTCTCCGGTTTTCGAGTTTCCACGTAAATTCTTGTATTCATATTTCTTTGCTGTTTTCATTCGCTGAGTTGTTGAAAAATATTTGAGACCGTTTTTCCCAACAAGGAGCTATTTTGCCATTTTCTTATGCTTAAATGACCAACGGAACTTGAATAAATACCTCATCTTCGGTGAATCTCCCAACGTTGCATATTCTTGAGAAAAGCTCTCCTCCAGCCGCGTACTCCATTACTATGGCTAGATGAGTTGGGGTTAGCATAACCTGCATCATAAGCAGATTCAGGAATTGAATATTATTGGTGCACTAGATAAATTATGAAAAATATTATTTAAGAACGGAGCAAGTACATGGTAAATTCTGACTACCATCGACAATCTTTTTTTATATATATTTCTGTTGTATGTTGTATTTTATGTTGTATTTTGTATTCTAAAAAAACTTAAAATATTAAAACAAAAAAGAGAGTTAAAAGCTAAAATGGACCTTAAAACACTAAATACTTATAAAACCCCATTACATAAACAAAAAATGTCCTAAAACTGAAAATATACAAAAAAAACTAGAAATTGAAATCAAACCCTAAAACACTAAAAATAAAACATAGGAAAAGGCGTAGAAAAAAAAATTAAATATGTCTTGAGATAATTAATCTTTCTTGAGAACTGTTCTTATAACTTATTAAATATGATTATGATTGAAAATCAAATGAAATTATTCTATTTTTTTTTTTTGTTGAGGGAGTTGAATTCTCCCACCACGATCATTACCCCTGGCCCCGCAGGAGATAAACGAGGATGTGTCCCAGCCGCTTAATCTGAGCGAGAGGACCCACGATATCGACTCCCAAAGATGCCCCTACAACAAGGTGAGGAAACTGCACCACACGAGAATCGAACCGCAGTTGCCGGGGATGATATCCCACGTCATCTCAGCCTTAACCACTAGGCTATGCTCCTGGGGGCAAATTATTCGATACTTGATTCAACTGATAGTAAACAGCTCGTTTAGATCGGTTCATTAATATAACGAACCAAGTTTGTACATATTTTTTGTTTGATAATATATAAAGCTAGGCTCGAGCTCGATTTCTGTTCTGCTTGATTAAAATTTGTTTTAATTGGACCCAATCACTAATCATATTAAGGTTAAATATAGTATTTAGAGCTAAAATAAAATTTTAAATAAATTTAAACATGTATATCCAACTGATCAGATTGGTTTGCACTCCCACCTATGGTACTATAGGAGGAGATTCAAGATTAGTACTTTTAATTAGAATTTTATTTAGAAAAAGGCCAATTTCCATTGGGAAAAAAAAATCTTCCTTATTTCTATTTAAGAAAATATAAGATGTGTCGTCGTCCTTCCTTTCTTTGTCAGTTGGTTGACTTGTGATCAATATTTTCTTTATTATTGTTGTGCTAATTGTTGGGCTCCATGAGATTTAATTATTTTCTTTTTAAATCCCTTTAATTCATAATAATATCATCATCGCATTTCGAGAAAGATTTGGAGAAGTGTTTGCCGATGACGGTCGATTTTTTTTTTGGTGCAGCCGGCAGTGGGTCGGCAGATTTCCTGCTACTATCATTTTTTCTCGGTGCAACCGTCCGTCGGCCCGCGCACCGACGAAGCTGCCATGTACCTTCAAGAGTCCATATAAATTTTTCTTATAATAGAATAATTTGATAATTTAATTATTTTAATTTAATTATTACATCGCCACAATTTGTGGACCACAAAACCATTACGGTACGGGTTATACACTAATATTTTGATATAAGAAGTATATGAGATATAAAAAAAATCTACTTTTCAAGTGCCATTGAAATATCTCCAAAGCACTGATTATTTTTTAAAGTATTGACAGTTCTCTTTAGTGTTGGGACTTGGGACCGAATAACGGAAGATCCAAATCGAACTGTCGATTTCGGTTCGATTCGGGAAAAATTTCGGGTTCTGTTTCTGAATTAAACTTTGGGTTCGGATTCAGTTATTATAATATCCAAATTTTAATAACCGTAATATCCGAAATTAATGTCTATAACCGAAAAATATAGTATAACCCGTAATACCCGAAATATAATATCCTACTATATTTTTATAACTATTTTATTTCTAATTTTTTTACATACTATATAAACTAAAACACCCTAATTTACTATCACTTTCTCAGAGAAATTTGAAAATAATCGAAGGAACCGAAAAAAATCTGGTCATTTTCGGTTCTTCCCGAGAAAATTACTCTGATTCCTAAAAGTTCGGTTTCTAAAAAAAAATCAGGAACCGAACCCAGAATTTCAATTCTAGACTTTTTTTTAAGAAGCCGAATTATCCCGGACCTAGTTCTCCTCATCCTTTTGACGATGGCAGGAGCAAATCATCTTCTCTTCATACCAACACTAAGAAATGACCAATCACAATTCTTTAAAAAAAAAAACAATGCAAGAAAGAAGACAAAGCAAACAATATCATTGTCCCCTGTTCAAGTTCCGTTGCCGAGAGAGAGAGAGAGATCTGTCATTACCTCCTTGAATCTGATAATATTGGGGTGCTTCAAGGAACTTTGGTTCACAATCTCCCTCTGGACATGTTCATCAATCTACATAAAAGAAAATAAACCAGAAAATATAATTAACATTTAAAGCAAAATTTTGGAAATTAAATTATACTATATATTAAAAAAAAGTCACCTTCTCTCCTCTCTCAATGTACTTGACTGCATAGAGCTCACCATTCCTTTTATCTCTGACAAGCTTGGCCACACCAAAATTCCCAGACCCTATATCTTTCAAAATCTCATATCTTTCCATTTCTATCACATCAAAACTATTTTCTAAAAGAGAAAAAAAAAAAAACTATCTATACAGACCAATCTATGTATCAGAGCCTTTTGAGAAAGACAAAATATATTGTGTGCTGTATGTGTTTAAAGCGTCTCTATATTGAGGGAGCTGTCAAATGATAGAAATAAAGGTGTCCAATTATTGCAAACTGGAAACTCTTTTAAAATAAGGTTTGATGGTGTCATATAAATATAATCTAGACTGCATGACTTAGGGTGGTGGCAATGGTCATCCATCTATTCCCATCTACCCTCACTCCCCACCAATAACATTCTTCCAACTCATCCAACCTTCAATCTACCCCCACTCTACCTCCACTCACCATTTTTTAGTGGCAATGGTGCTCATCTACCCTCACCACTTTTAAATTTTTTTTTTTTTTTTACCTTTTTATATTTAAAATTATATCAAACAATTTAATAAAAACACATAATATTTTATTAATACAACTAAATATTAATAAATATAATTTGTAGTTATTAAAATAGGGTATAAATTGTAGTTAATAGAAACTATAAATTTTATATGTGAAACATTAAATAGTTGAGGGTTTAAAACGAAAATTTCTAATTAATTCTAATATTAAAATAATACAAAAATAATTTAACATATATATATTTGGTCTTCTTCTTCGCTGGCTTCTTACCTGCAATTTAACATATATATAACATATACACACGCACCTGCAATACATATATATATATATATAACATATAACACACACACATACATACGCACCTGAAGGCTGCAACGGTCACCTTTCTCCTCTACCCCCACTCCTCTTCACGCGGCATATCTACCCGAGCACCTCCTACCTTCACCGTACCCGGGTGGGTGGCGGCGGTGTTCACCGCCCGGATACCTCTTACCCGCAGGTGTTCACCGCACCGTTGCCACCACCCTTAGAAATACAATTAGGTCCGGTCTTGTGCGTATATTAATTTTTTTTAGAAGGACCCAAGTCCATCGGCTCCACTCAGCGAACAGGTGTACTTACGGGTCTACGTTGAAATTGGTCGAACCATCGTAAACGATGCTCTTGCATTCTGAATTCAATAGTTGTAAATTGTAATGCCTAACATGAAATGAATTTCTTCGTTCTAAACTTTAACTACCATAAATCAATTAAGCACGCGCCGCAGTCATATTATGTATGACTGTTCTTTAGTGCCCAATATTACATCGCATATACTAAAGTTGGTCTTATGGTAGTCCGCAGAACTTCCCCTTTCGGTCACAGTGATATGTTGCAGTCAGATAACACTCCTTTCGCACTTTTCCACTTCAACCATCTAACTTGTATTCTATTATTGACGTCACTATCTATTTCTTGAATAAGAGAACCCATGTACTTAAAATTACTATTCCTAGGTATCTTATGTCCATCAAGTGAAATGATATCAGAGTCTTGATGTCGATGACTACTAAATTTGCACTGCTTATATTCGGTACTTGGTCTACTTACTCTAAATCCCTTTAACTCTAGTGTCATCTTATAGAGCTCTAACTTATGGTTGGTTTCTGATTTCATCTCCTCAATTAATACAACGCCGTATGCGAAAAGCATGATTGAAGGTAGCTTATTTTATATGTCTCCAAGTAGCTCATCCATCACAATAGCAAACAAAACTAGGTTTAGCACACACCCTCGGTGTATGGTGATAGTGAATCCATTGCATACCTCCACAAGTTCAAACATTTGATGTTGTTATGTCATTTATATTTTTGATTATGTTGATATTGTAACACCTGAAACTAAATAGATGACAGAATATTCTCCAAGAACTTTACAACACCAAAATCAAAAGTCACTTCAAACTTGCCTTTGAAGTATTGTAGCATCACGAACAATCATTGTGTTTATTTTATCGTTGAATGTGAATAAACTCTATTTTTCTGTTGGGTTATTACTTTAGGAGTATTGATGGAGTTCCTTATATTCTAATTGTATCGCATTGTTGATGCGAATTTCTTGCCATGATATTTGGTGTGTTTTGTGACAAGGTATGAAGAGTTGAGCATATTACAATATATGTGGTGCTTTGTGTTGAATGTATTGTATACTGATGAGTTCAGGAATGAGCTACAAAACTCGTTGCTTATTTTCAAGAACAATAGTTGAGTTACCTTTGTACCATGTTTTAATGTATTTGCACTAGCTATTCATTGGCTAACCCCTTTGGGGTGAACATATTTTATATGTATTGAAGCTACAAGAAAGCAATCACAAAGCCAAAAGGAAGATGAAGGACTATCATGATATTAGTCATATGTCATCTTTATTGCTTTCTGAATTACTTTTATATTTTATTGTTCTATTTGAATAAGTACCGAGTGTTATGAAAATAATAGAAATATATAGATTCATAGACAAAGATAAAGAAGGGAGATATCATGTTTAATATCATATTTTGATGTCTATAAAATAATCATACACCATGTCTTTATATAGGCTACAAAGTGAATGCTACAAACCACTAAAATGTCACAAGTTACAAGTAAGTGAAAAGCTAAGACTCTAGAGATTGAAAAGCCAAAAGTCTTGTACATGAAGGGCCAAAGGATATCCACATTATTTTATTGTTTACAACACTCCCCCCTGGATGTCCATTGTATGAAATAATGTATCGTTAAAGCCTTAATGGAATAACCCTGTGGGTGAAAAACCAAGTGAAGGAAGAGGAACATTATTCCATACCGCGCACATGATGTTGCCTAGTTAAAAACCTTACCAGGAAAACACTGTGGAAAAAACCATGGTTAAGAAAAAAAGACTGCAGCGCGCCTATATCTCCCCCTCATGATAATACCGCATAAAATCTTTTGAGTTTACGAGATTTAGCATTGTATAATTTCTCATATGTGGCTGTTCACAATGCTTTGGCCAATAAATCTTTGGTGTATCCTTCGTTGAGTTGTGTAGCTGACACATTATAAAGTTTGTATAGTTTTAATCCTGGTGAATAAGCCACATCTTGTTGTGCTATGTCGAATCTCCAATATTATTTATATACATATATGACCATGCTCATGAGTTTCCATAATCACAATACAATTACAAGAAGTGCCTGCAATTGTTAATTACATAGCATGCCAAAATAATAACATGTAACACCCCCAATCCGCTCAGGGATATTACACGCCGTAGAACCTTTCCTCAAGGATCTACCAGGCTGGTAACGACATATAACAACTCAACCATGCCTTTAAGGCTAAAATGACTCAGTAGACCGATTTGGTCTTTCAATAAATACATACAACTCAAATACAACTCATGCCACGCAGGTCAAACACAACCACACCTGCATAACGGAAAAATATAGCAATGAAAATAAAGTACAACTAAACCAATACACGATGTACGGTTCCTCGTGTGATTAGTATCGATCATCTTTCATCATACTTCGTGCCGACTTGTTATGCTCCAAAACCCGAATGCAAAACAGACATCCACCCCGAATACTGTGGGTTAGCAAAACTCCACTGTTTTGCTAGTGCAAGAACAAAGTGCAAATACGAGCCATACAATTCACATTCCACGAATAACAATAACCAAGGATCCTCAAAGATCCAAACGAAACGAAAAGCACTTCCCGAGGCAAGAATTTGAGAAAACGTTCTAAAATCGAAAGATCACAAATCAATGGAAAAATTTATAAAAACAGTTTAGAATGCCATCGAGAGTTTTAATAGAAAACAATTTAGGATTATCAAATCCTACTTTTCAAAATCTAAAAGACAAAGGGGTCACCGCCCCAAAGGTTTACTTTCCGAAAAATGACATTTACCAGACCGTTGGAATTTTAGCCCTAATCCGTAAAATGACTTTTACAAAACCATTGGGATTTTAGCCCCAAATCTCATCAACTCACAGTACAAAAGAACGACCACAAGGTTTGTCTCCCAACATCAAAATCCACAAATAAAGGATTTAAAACAAACAACAAAATACTCTAGTGCCATCCTAGCTAAGTAAGCCAAACGAACAACTTACCTCTTACACACTTAGTCGATGCATGCAATCATGAAAACCATTCAAAAGCACTCATTTCCGGAAATGCCAATAGTCAAACCACATTTATAAAATGCACCACAATTAACCGTGGATCCACCCCTCTGTGGACCCCTACCGAGACCCCGTCGGATCTAACCCATAGTGGTTAAAAGCAAGCTCGCGGATCCACCCCTCCGTGGACCCCTACCGAGACCCCGTCGGATCTAACCCATAGTGAGCATACACACACACGTTACTCATGCAATACTAATATGCTAAGAATGTAAGTTCATCAAGAATACTTACTAGAGATGGCCACTAATCCGACACCATTATCAAACTCTTCAAAACACAATAACAAGATTAAACACGGAAGACACGGTTCCATAAATTTTAAACAACAAGGATATCATCAAAGCCTCCAACGTTCAAAATAATCAAATCATAATTCATTCCCAAAACACAACGTTCACAAAACACACGCGCGTTTTGTAAGAGAGCCTTTAACGAGGCCAAACCGAAATCTTTTGAAACTTCATTTCAAATAACCAAACAAACACATCAAGACGACCACCGATCATCATATCCATAAAACGAGAAAGTATGGGCAAGGTACTTGCCTCGAATAACCACAACGCGGAGAATCGGCCGAAGTAGGTTGGCACGAACCGACTACGAACTCACCGACTCCACCGAACGACAATCCGCATCAATGAACTATAAACGAAAACAATAACAACGAAAATGAATTCCATAATACGACTCAAAGCCGTTGAATTCAAAGAACGAATGACGAAAGTTCAAGGATTTCCCCCAAAACGGCCAAGAACACGATTCGTCCCGACAAAACACGAAAACGGAATTCCAAGTTGAAATATGGATATACAATCCATAGAATGTGTTTAACAACATCATTTAACCACAATCGATCCATCAAAAACGGATGAAAAACGAGATCGAGAACAAATCTCCCAAAAAGTCAATTTGAAGGAAATCAAGAAATATACTTCGATTCGACGAAGAATAATGGATTAAATGATATTAAACGCAAGAATACTATCAAGATTTATCATACCCATCATGAATTAATCAATAATACGGAACGAATCGGACAAAAACGCAAAAACCCCCAAATTCACGAAATTAGGGTTCTAGAAAATCTCACCTTGATTCGCTGGATCAAAGGATGATAACGGATGATTGATTGATGATATAACCTCAATAACTTCGTGGATTTGTTGTCAAACAACATGGCTCCATGATGAGCATACCCTAAGCCGCGGAAGAGAAGGAGAAGGAGGAGAAAAATGGCCAAAAACCCGTCTGCAGGGCCATAAATAGGCTGCACAGTGTGCCGCGGCCCAACGGGAGTGTGCCGCGGCATAGGCCCAAAAATGGCTCCCAGTGGTCGGCAGTGTGCCGCGGCCCGGCCGGCGTGTGCCGCGGCACCAGGTACAGACGGTTTGGCCGAAAAAATGCACGAGTGTGCCGCGGCCCTGCCGGCATGTGCCGCAGCCCACGCAGACGGCTGCCGGCCAGAGCCGCGAGCACTACCACCGTAGCTCGGCCGGAGCCGCCGAGCACTACCGCCGTAGCTCGGCGATGCGGCCTGGGCCAGATTGCCGGCCATGACTCGGCCGGGCCAACTCCGACGGCCCGAACGACCCGAAACCCGAACTCGAATAAGAATCGATAATACGGTTACGTCGTACTGGCGAAGACGTATATATGAGCTAAGAGAACACACAATTCCGACCACCCGAAGGCTCGGAATTGACAACTAAGTAATTACCCAAAACTTTGGGAAATTACGAAAATGGCCCAAAACGTCCGAAAATCACGATACGCGATCGAAACACCAAACCAAAGCTCGCAACATGAATAATAACATCAAATGAACTTACGAGAAACTCGAAACAACAGTTTCAGACGAGATTCGCAAGAATCGAACTCAAGTGCGAAAAAGTCGCTAAAAAGCTCGGAACTCAACAAAACGATACCGAAACGAACTCGGATGACAAAAAGTGCAGAATTAATCATTCTCGAAATGACGAAACGGTCATGAGCGAGTCGCCAAAACGGACTCCGGCCGAAAAAAGAAACTTACCGAAAATCAAAAATTGCGGATATTACATTCTACCCTCCTTAAAAGAAGTTTCGTCCCGAAACTTAAAACAAGTAGGGAGAAGCAATATCCCGCCAGGAAAACTCAACGAGATACGCAAGGAAACGCGTAACTTATGCCCATCGACAAAACATTACAAGCAACGCAAGGAATATACGGCGTGAAAACACGCTCCACGACGACCAACACAACGTCGCCGTTAGGGATATAATAAAACCAACAAGTGACAAGCGTCATCAAATGGATAATACAATCAAGTCAATTATCCGAACAATCACAAAACACAACGAACGAAAATCAATACGATTCACCAACCTAACGGTGCATCAATCAAAACGCGAGCCAAACGCTGAACAAATACGGAATTCCATTGCTCAAGGGTTGGAAGATCGAAAACGAGACTAATTTCCCGAACTTGAGGGAATGAGGAAGGATCCTGAACGCTCAACAATCACAAAACGAGAACAAAAACCGAACAAACAAACGATCGAGACAACAAAAATCGAACAATCATGTCCGAAACATGAAGGATAATAAAACTCAAACAACAACTCCCAGGATGATCTGGTGAGAACTACAAGACATGCATTCCCATAAGATCCATAGGAAAGGGAATAGCGATTGAAAAGTCACAGCGACAAACGAGTTATTCCAAAACAATACCACACTCGTTCGATCAACAAAAGCAAGGGGCAGGACAAGCTCAGAAATGTCAACGAACATAAATGAGTCGACGAAGTCGAAAACACAAGAGTTCCAAATCCGATCTACTTCGAATAAAAGAACAAATAGAACCAGATGATGTCACTCCTGAACAAGGTTCACAAGAATAGAACCGAACTCGAAAAAGTCATAGTGATAACCAGGTCGACCCACAACAAGATCACAGTTCGTTCGGACGATGAAACCGAAATACAGAACAAGTTCATAAAGTGTCAACGAACATGAGTGAATCGATGGACTGGAGAAAGAGAAAATACAGAAGTCAAAATAGTACGGGTATTACCTCTGACCTCGTCCACAAAATTCACAAAACGGGAGCAAGGTAACAAGTCATTAAACAACCGATACATAACGGAACAATCACCGATGCACACGATCATACCAAACCAAGCTCTAACAGCTCGCACATGCGCGACAACGTAGAAATCACTACGAGGCGGCAACATTCGACACCAACATCCCACCTCTCACAACAAATGCGTGGCAACGCCTCGACGTTCATGCCACCAATCTGATCATACTCGGGAGCAAATATCATAACGACAACGCGAACATCATACAAACATACCCAGCCCTCAAACGGGAATGGATAGGTTTTAAAAATGAAAACCTCATTTTGAAAATAATTTAGAAGAACACCGGTTGATCTTGAGTATCACCTTTCAAAAAGTACAAACGTGAAACATCGTTATCGAGACTTTGGAGAGCCATTTCGCATTTGATAAAAATGAGGACACTTTCTCTTAGTGAAAACTTTCAGAATATTCGACCCTCAGGTCTAAATAAAAGTGTTTCTAAAACATTGAAAATATCTCAAAGCATTTTGGTCCTCGAAGTAGAAATTTTTTGAAATATATTATGGCACCTAGGATGTACCACAAGAAAATAACTCATTTGAAAAGTATGTCTCGAAATTTATTTTTCCAAGATACTCAAGGTTTTCAAAAATCCAATAGGCCAGAATGCCCAAAACTCACACATATCGACGTTCACTAAAACAACTCCTAGTACACGCATCAAAACGTTTAAAATCAAAACAGAACATGTCTTTAAACGGAAATAAACGAAAAAATACCACATTCAGAACAAAACTACTGACCCCGTTCGAGGCCTCTAAGGACCCTCCCGCACTGGCTAGTGAACAAGTCGAACGCGTATAAGCACAAAGCCTCCACAAGAGAACTTGTAAAACGTGCAAATCGATTCGAAAATCATCAGCAACGGACAAAAACAACAATAAAAAGACATCACAAGAGACGACACTCCTCGTATAAATCAAATACGAGAGTCGACTAAATACATATCGTGAAATCAAAATCCACATAAGGATTCCATCACTTAACAAATAATCATAAAAATAGCTCGTGTCACACGAGGCACAACTCAAAGAAGGGAGACTTACTTCCACAGGTCGCACGAAGATGATGATCGCCCCACGATACTAATCACGACCAACAAACTCAAACGACGTGTCGCGACACGACTCAGTCAGATAAAATCCGACGAAACAAGACTCAAACAACACGACTTGACCCGACAGCCTAGGTTTTACTCAACCTAAGCTCTGATACCATTTATGTAACACCCCCAATCCGCTCAGGGATATTACACGCCGTAGAACCTTTCCTCAAGGATCTACCAGGATAGTAACGACATATAACAACTCAACCATGCCTTTAAGGCTAAAATGACTCAGTAGACCGATTTGGTCTTTCAATAAATACATACAACTCAAATACAACTCATGCCCACGCAGGGGTCAAAACACAACCACACCCGTACAACGGTAAAAATATAGCAGCGGAAAATAAAGTACAACTAAACCAATACACGATGTACGGTTCCTCGTGTGATTAGTATCGATCATCTTTCATCATCCTTCGTGCCGACCCGGTGTTATGCTCCAAAACCTGAATGCAAAAACAGACATCCACCCCCCGAATACTCAGGGGTTAGCAAAACTCCACTGTTTTGCTAGTGCGAGAACAAAGTGCAAATACGAGCCATACAATTCACATTCCACGAATAACAATAACCAAGGATCCTCAAAGATCCAAACGAAACGAAAAGCACTTCCCGAGGCAAGAATTTGAGAAAACGTTCTAAAATCGAAAGATCACAAATCAATGGAAATATTTATAAAAACAGTTTAGAATGCCATCGAGAGTTTTAATAGAAAACAATTTAGGATTATCAAATCCTACTTTTCAAAATCTAAAAGACAAAGGGGTCACCGCCCCAAAGGTTTACTTTCCGAAAAATGACATTTACCAGACCGTTGGGATTTTAGCCCCAAATCCGTAAAATGACTTTTATAAAACCATTGGGATTTTAGCCCCAAATCTCATCAACTCACAGTACAAAAGAACGACCACAAGGTTCGTCTCCCAACATCAAAATCCACAAATAAAGGATTTAAAACAAACAACAAAATACTCTAGTGCCATTCTAGCTAAGTAAGCCAAACGAACAACTTACCTCTTACACACTTAGTCGATGCATGCAATCATGAAAACCATTCAAAAGCACTCATTTCCGGAAATGCCAATAGTCAAACCACATTTATAAAATGCACCACAATTAACCGTGGATCCACCCCTCCGTGGACCCCTACCGAGACCCCGTCGGATCTAACCCATAGTGGTTAAAAGCAAGCTCGCGGATCCACCCCTCCGTGGACCCCTACCGAGACCCCGTCGGATCTAACCCATAGTGAGCATACACACACACACACATTACTCATGCAATACTAATATGCTAAGAATGTAAGTTCATCAAGAATACTTACTAGAGATGGCCACTAATCCGACACCATTATCAAACTCTTCAAAACATAATAACAAGATTAAACACGGAAGACACGGTTCCATAAATTTTAAACAACAAGGATATCATCAAAGCCTCCAACGTTCAAAATAATCAAATCATAATTCATTCCCAAAACACAACGTTCACAAAACACACGCGCGTTTTGTAAGAGAGCCTTTAACGAGGCCAAACCGAAATCTTTTGAAACTTCATTTCAAATAACCAAACAAACACATCAAGACGACCACCGATCATCATATCCATAAAACGAGAAAGTATGGGCAAGGTACTTGCCTCGAATAACCACAACGCGGAGAATCGGCCGAAGTAGGTTGGCACGAACCGACTACGAACTCACCGACTCCACCGAACGACAATCCGCATCAATGAACTATAAAAGAAAACAATAACAACGAAAATGAATTCCATAATACGACTCAAAGCCGTTGAATTCAAAGAACGAATGACGAAAGTTCAAGGATTTCCCCCAAAACGGCCAAGAACACGATTCGTCCCGACAAAACACGAAAACGGAATTCCAAGTTGAAATATGGATATACAATCCATAGAATGTGTTTAACAACATCATTTCACCACAATCGATCCATCAAAAACGGATGAAAAACGAGATCGAAAACAAATCTCCCAAAAAGTCAATTTGAAGGAAATCAAGAAATATACTTCGATTCGACGAAGAACAATGGATTAAATGATATTAAACACAATAATACTATCAATATTAATCATACCCATCATGAATTAATCAATAATACGGAACGAATCGGACAAAAACGCAAAACCCCCCAAATTCACGAAATTAGGGTTCTAGAAAATCTCACCTTGATTCGCTGGATCAAAGGATGACAACGGATGATTGATTGATGATATAACCTCAATAACTTCGAAGATTTGTTTTCAAACAACATGGCTCCATGATGAGCATACCCTAAGCCGCGGAAGAGAAGGAGAAGGAGGAGAAAAATGGCCAAAAACTCGTCATAGGCTGCGGGGATAAATAAGCCAGTGTGTGCGCGGCCCGTGGGAGTGTGCCGCCGCACAGCCGAAAAATGGCTCCCGGTGGTCGGCAAGGTGTGCCGCGGCCGGCGCGTGTGCCGCGACACTGTGCATGACGGTTTGGCCGAAAAAATGCACGAGTGTGCCGCGCCCCGCGGCATGTGCCGCGGCCCACAGACGGCCTGCCGGCCAGAGTCGCCGAGCACTACCGGCCGTAGCTCGGCCAGAAGCTGCCGAGAACTACCGGCCGTAGCTCGGCCAGTGCCGGCCTGGGCCCAGATTGCCCGGCCATGACTCGACCGGGGCCAACTCTGACGGCCCGAACGACCCCGAAACCCGAACCTGAATACGAATCGATGATACGGTTACGAAGTACTCGCAAAGACGAATCTAAGAGCTAAGAGAACATACAATTCCGACCACCCGAAGGCTCAGAATTCGACAACGGAAGTAATTACCCAAAACTTTGGGAAATTACGAAAATGGCCCAAAACGTCCGAAAATCACGATACGCGATCGAAACACCAAACCAAAGCTCGCAACATGAATAATAATATCAAATGAACTTACGAAAAACTCGAAACAATAGTTTCGGACGAGATTCGCAAGAATCGAACTCAAGTGCGGAAAAGTCGCTAAAAAGCTCGGAACTCAACAAAACGATACCGAAACGAACTCGGATGATAAAAAGTGCAGAATTAATCATTCTCGAAATGACGAAACGGTCATGAGCGAGTCGTCAAAACGGACTCCGGCCGAAAAAAGAAATTTACCGAAAATCGAAAATTGCGGATATTACATAACATCTCCAACATATGTGAATACATATTTAACTTAGAGACTCAAATTATGAGAATCTGTGTAAACACTTTGCAACTGCAAAACCTTTTTTGAATAAGTGAGTGGAGATCTAATAAGAATTTCTATATGTACCTTCAAGATTTCCATGCCTTCATACTGGACTTGCTTCAAAGTCTGCTAGTGAATTTATTAATTAATTATATTGGGACATGTATAATTAGCAAGATAAATCAATATCTTATTGCATTATGATATGGGATACTTCAGGACCAAGACTTGTCTTTCAAGTGTTCACAATGGTGACTATCATATTCTCTCGGGGAAGAAGTTGTGTTTCAGAATGTTTAGCATCTCTTGCATATATATTAAACGAAAATCACAAGTATATAATCATGTATTTATAATCCTTCCGGGATCTTTATCTAATCAACTTTCATAAGTCGCAATTTACAAGCGCTCATATTAATAAATTATTTTAGTCTCCACTCAAAAGTATTTTTCCCCTACAAAATATGCATTGCTTCTGGAAAATTTTGAAGTAGTAATAAACTTCATAGCTTACAAAATAAATTCAATATTCCCCATGTATTTTGATTATGAGGTGAAACTCATTCGAATATCAATTAGAAACATATTCTAATTTTCTTCCACTCTGGCCAGATATTTACGTAAGTTATCACCTATCATAAATCATATTGTCTTCAAAAAATATTAGAATATTTAACAAATCATCATAATTCATGCACATCTTATTCTACCTGTACATACCCTTATGTGTACTCCATTAGTTGAGAAGTATGCCAAATTATAGTTTGATAAATCTTAAATGGAAATAACAAGAGGTTTTTCGAAAATAATTTTACGTTGGGCTACTGGTCCAAAACCCTATATAATTTGTCGAGAACTTGATTTGCTGCTTTTAGTAGTTTAGATCCTTCTGGGATTGAATTTAAATATTGTCAAGTGGGACATATAAAATTAAAATCAAATCCTTCGTATATTGCCAGACTATTTGGTAATCGTGTAATCATATCCACCACAAGATATTATGTCTCTTCATAATCAATACAAGGTCGTTATACAACAATCTAACCTTTATATTTCATAAATTCTATATTTTCATTTTATTTTCACATAAATATTCATTCATACCTCCACCGACTTTATATACGTGTGTGAATTGCAGTTGTAAATATTTCTTTATTTTAAAGAGATTTATAACGCGCTTCCTTCACAACTTCTAGTGTGCGAACTGCAAGTCCAAATATTTTTTCTCTTTTTAAGATATTTTGCCTCAATCATTTACTTATTATATCTTTGGCCAATTTATTTTCCGATCCTCATAATTTTCCATAACCTCAAGTGCTAAATTTCATATTGTCGATGTCGATTTGATTAATAGTTCCATATTATTCTAGACATGACATAATATATTGAGATCTCACAAGTTTTGAGGTAACTTCATTTTTTCTTCCGTTTGTCATGTCTATAACCATTTCTGGAGATGACTCCTTGATTTAGCCATCATCAATTACTGATCCCGTTTAACTTTTGCGGATATGTAAAATTTTGTTATGGAACCTACTCATGTGTCACGCTTCAGGCATTATTCAGACACATTAACATCTTGAGGTTGTCCTTCTATACTATATTTTATTGGAGCATTTGTAGCTGGTATATGTGACATAGTCGTTCTTTTAGATCAGCATATATGTCTGGCAATAATTAAAACATATATATGAATTATCCTATTAACTTCTGGTTCATATTCTTTATTATGAGTATCAAGACAAGGCAATTATAATTCATTGCTACTATTATATAACCAGCTCTATTACTTCTCCCCCTGATTTTGAAACTCATTATATTAAGTCATAGAACAGATAGATCATTTCAATATATAATGAATGATAACCACTCATGTATAATGTACATCCAAATTGAACAATTTATCTTATTGTTGTGGTGGAACAATTAGAGTTGACAAAAATTTATTTATGACAGGGAGAAATTATGATAACTTGTTGGCTTAATACGAATCAATAAATATGTGCCACAAGATATTCAACAATTTTCAATAGACGATATTTTTCAATGAGCATTGGAGTAGTAGACTTCAACCATCACATAAATGCATAATTTTGATGATATTATTAACTAAACGATCAACCCCACAAACTTTAGGTTGTGAGTACATAACAACTAGACATGTAACCACATAGTTCATGCGTCGGTTATAAAATATCCGAATGGTTCACATCTGAAGATTCATAAATTATTTTCAAAGATGATAAATTTATAATATATTTTTGTTGATGGTCGATTTGCCTTATAAATAAATAACATATGTGTAATTGAGAAGAATCTGTCGGTTCTTCAGCGAACGTCTATATAAAATTTTAATTGCCATTCGCATATTTATAAAACTGAGATGACTTAGCCCCCAATATAATTTTTTCAGTAAACTTCTGGTTTACTTTAAGATATATCTCAATAATTTTTCTATGTAATATAAAACATTGGAACCACATGGTCAGCTAAAATTTTATTATCACTTGGGAGAGTATAGTTACATCAATAGTATTAGATTTCTTCTCCCCCTTTTTAGACAATACCATGATAATAATATACACGCTCTTCTGGAGCCCTTAATTTATATAAAATATGATGAGGCATCGAGTATATGCAATATTTCCCTTTTGAATGACTCATACTGATGTATAGTATTGACACAAGTTAGCTTTATTTTAAACAAGACAATATTTTTTATGCAAACAATAAGAATACAATCAATGTGTTCATATTTAGGAGATCATAACCATTGCTACGAGCAAGGTTTATAATATTTAATTTATTAATACAGTCATATTCACTTCTGGGAATGGAGTGAATTACGTGGATAAGTTCATAAACTTCTATTAATAATTAATATTTTAATCAACCACAAGGATCAAGATATCAACTCATAATTTTGTTGATTAATAACCTTTTTTCAAGGTATTGTATCTTCGGGATATATTTCATCATCACAAGACTTAAAATTTTGTTGTATCCATAAATTTCACTATCATTTATATGGATACATCCTTCAGGTATATTATAAAAGCAAAATTTAGAAATTTTATTCTTAATTGTCATTCTTCAGGAATATTGATAACATTGTATTAAGTGCTTAAATGCGCGATATGGCTATGTATATTTATGAGGTGTAACTCTTAAGAGTAATAATTATTCTAACATATTCAGTAAACTCAGATTCACATAAAAAACATAACTTATGTGTTAGTCAAAGACACCGCGTAGATACAAATGCATATGCCTTTGAACGACATATTATTGGTCATCAGAACAATTAAAATTAGTATGCTACAGTACATATTAAAGTAGAATGTTTCGTACATGTACCTTGCAATATACAACCACCTTCCAATTGTCTTTACAATTTCGTTTTGTATATAATTAACCGATATTAAGGGTAAGGGAAAATCTGCATCATTGACTAAAACAATTATAAAATATATGAGCAAAAATCTATGTGGTCTTGATGCCATATATCTTTCTCTCAATTTTACGATTATATAAATAGTTATTCACAAGTTTAGAATACCAATTACGCGAGACTGGTGGAAGTCAAAACATGTGGCACATAGAGGCATTACTAACGAAAACACCATATAAACAATATAATGAACGACATACAATGATACACACACCATTATCTGTTGGAATGTTTTATTCCAAACATTTATTATCGAGTTTTGATGATTAGTTGTTAAACAAAGAAAAACAACAAGGAAGAAAGACAAAACAACAAAGAAGTCGAAGACGCAATAAGCCGAACAAAACATGTATAACATACGCTACACATGGACGATAACGTACATAATACAGATGAATATAACGTACGTAATAAAGATTGCATAACGTATGTAATGAAGTGTTATGAATTAAAATATTGGAACCATTTAATGGACAGATGATGTCATGGAGCACGTCAGCATGCAACGGATATTTTGACTGAAGATAACGTACGTAATGGAAGTTATGATAACGTACGTAATGGAAGAAACGAAAGCTACTGGACTAATCTGCACACAGCTTAACGTACGTAACACAATGGTGTTAACGTACGTAATGCATCTAACGTATGTAATGGATGGCTAATAACGTACATAAAGGAGTTAGTATAGGCTAAAGGCTAGTTAACTCTTTTAGCCTATAAATACCAAACCATTTGGTATCGATCGAGACAACAACTCCAAGCAATCGATATATTGATCAGATATTGTTATACATACTCTTGTTCTTGTAATTGTGCTTAATTGATAAGTGTTTGAGTGTTTATACACGAAAACCATACACGAGAGGAAAAATATGGATTGTAGATTGATCGGTGTTATTAGGATCGTTGATCTGGCATTGTTAGAATCATATCTAAATCCGAGTGAGGTTTGTTTAGTACCCATAGAAAGCTAGATAGGTTGATTCCTTGTCCAATAGAATAGGAAAACGGTTTAATTTGGACCAACAAGAAGACAAGTGTGTTACGGTTTATTTCGGATTGATATAAGACGAGATTGTAATGGTAATCCCTCGACCGATAGAATGTAATATCCGCAATTTTCGATTTCCGGTAATTTCTTTTTTTTTTCTATTTTTTTTAGCGGAAGTCCGTTTTGCTGACTCGCTCATGACCGTTTCATTATTCTGAGAATGATTAATTCTACACTTTTTGACATCCGAGTTCGTTTCGGTGTCGTTTTGTTGAGTTCCGTGCTTTTTAGCGACTTTTCCGCACTTGAGTTCGATTCTTGCGAATCTCGGTCGAAACTGCTGTTTCGAGTTTCCCGTAAGTTCGTTTAACTTTGTTATACGTGTTGTGAACTCCAGTTTGGTTATTCGACCACGTATCGTGATTTTCGGGCATTTTGGGCCATTTTGTAATTTACCCAAAGTTACGGGTATCCGTATCTGTAATTGTTGTCTCGACCCATTTCTTGATCGTGTATGACTAATTATGGTATTATGTTTTCATTCCGGGTCGTTTATGTTGTCCGCGAACTTTTCGTCGTGTTCGTTCCGTACGTTTTCGGAAATCGAGTCGTCGAGCCCTGGTGTTCGAGCACTGGCCGGACGGTTGCGGGACTGGCCGGACGATTGCGGGCACCGACCGGACGGGTGCGGCAGGAACCGGCGTAGCGCACGCTACGGCTGGAAGGCTGCGCGTGCTAACCGGCAGGTGTAGCGCACGCTATCGGCCGCCTAACGACGCTTATCGGGTCCAGACAGTGGAGTCCTGGGGTTCGAATCGGCCGGCGGCAGCGCACGCCATCTTGCCGTACTGGCCGGAAGGTGCGACGCTTACTGCCGAGCAGTCTAGTCCAGTAGGTCACTGGATTGCGGCCTGGGCTGATAGCGCACGCTAGCTCGGCAGCCTAGCGCGCGCTAGTCCGACCCAGTATAAATGTGACAGAGCAGTCACATTTCATCTTGTTTTTCATTTCCTTCCTTCTCCGTCCGCGGCTGGCGATTCATGGGTGACGAAGCCATGTTGTTTAACAACAAATCCATGAAGTTCTTGAGTTCATAACATCAATCAATCATCCGTTATCATCCTTTGATCCAGCGAATCAAGGTAATCTTCCTTAGAACCCTAATTTCGTGAATTTGGGGGTTTTAACATTTTTGTCCGATTCGTTCTGTGTTGTTGATTAATTCATGATGGGTATGGTTAATCTTGGTAGTATTCTTGTGTTTAACATCATTTAATCCATTGTTCTTTGTCGAATCGAAGTATATTTCTTGATTTCCTTCGAATTGACTTTTTGAGGGATTTGTTCTCGATCTCGTTTTTCATCCGTTTTTGATGGATCGATTGTGGTTAAATGATGTTGTTAAACACATTCTATGGATTGTATATCCATATTTCAACTCGGAATTCCATTTTCGTGTTTTGTCTGGACGAATTGTGTTCTTGGCCGTTTTGGGGGAAATCCTTGAACTTTCGTCATTTGTTCTTTGAATTCAGCGGCTTTGGGTCGTACTTTGGAATTCATTTTCATTGTTATTGTTTTCGTTCGTAGTTCATTGTTGTGGATTGTCGTTCGGTGGAGTCGGCGAGTTCGTAGTCGGTTCGTGCCAACCTACTTTGGCCGATTCTCCGCGTTGTGGTTATTCGAGGCAAGTACCTTGTCCATACTATTCTTGTTTTGTGGATATGATGATTGGTGATCGTCTCGGTGTGTTTGTTTGTTTGTTTGAAATGAGTTTTCAAAAGATTTGGTTAGCCTTGTTAAAGGCCCTCTTTAAAAACCGCGTGTGTTTTGTGATCGGTGTGTTTCATGAACGAGTATGTGACTCCTGTGGATATGTTTGGTGTGTTTGCGCACTTGGTGTTGCGTATGGATGTATATTGTCTCATTTCGGTGCGTTGTGATTTGACGATTACGTCGTGCTTTGTGTTTGTTGCCTTTGGTGGATTGTATGAATATCCTTGTTGTGACGTGTTAATTGTGTGAATGTATTTCGCTCACCGTGGGTTGGTTCGACGGGGCCACGGCGGGAGTCCAATGGTATAGCCCTGGATTCACGAGTGCGGTTGCTTATGTTTGTGAATGTGTTTACTCACCGTGGGTTGGTTCGACGGGGCCACGGCGGGAGTCCAATGGTATAGCCCTGGATTCACGAGTGCGGTTGCTTATGTTTGTGAATGTGTTTACTCACCGTGGGTTGGTTCGACGGGGCCACGGCGGGAGTCCAATGGTATAGCCCTGGATTCACGAGTAAAACTTCACGAGTGCGTGTGTATGTTTGTGAATGTGTTTACTCACCGTGGGTTGGTTCGACGGGTCCACGGCGGGAGTCCAATGGTATAGCCCTGGATTCACGAGTAAAACTTCACGAGTTGGTGTATGTGATTTCGAAAACGCATTCTGCTCACCTTGGGAGGGTCCGACGGGGCCACGAAGGGAATCCAATGGTATAGCCCTGGATTCACGAGTTGGTGTTGTATTTTTGGTAACCAAGGTTTACGTATCTTGGGCGATTATATTGTATTGATTTTATGTCCGCCAAAGACACGTGACGTGGGTTTTAACCCTGTGTATTGCTGTTGGTTTTCTATTTGTGAAAACAAAACCTTTGGGCTGTGACCCTGTTGATTTTGGAAAGATTAGGATTTGATAATCCTAAATTGTTTTCTATTAAAACTCTCGATGGCATTTTAAACTGTTTTACAAATTGTTTCCCCTTAATTGTGGTCTTTCGGTTTCGGAATGTTTTACCCAAACTCTTGCCTCGGGAAGTACTTTTCACTATGTTTGGATCTTTGATGATTCCTGGTTATTGTTATTCGTGGAATGTGAATTGTATGGCTCGTATTTTTGCACTTGTAGTTGCACTAGCAAAACAGTGGAGTTTTGCTAACCCCCGAGTATTCGAGGGGTGGATGTCTATTTTTGCATTTAGGTTTTGGAGCATAGCACAGGGTCGGCACGAAGGATGATGAAAGATGAACGATACTAATCACACGAGGATCCGTTGCTGTCGTATTGGTCTAGTTGTATTTTCTTTTCCGCTGCAGTATATTTTTTCCGTTGTACGGGTGTGGTTGTATTTTGACCCCTGCGTGGGCATGAGTTGTATTTGAGTTGTATGTATTTTTTTGAAAGACCAAATCGGTCTACTGAGTTATTTTAGCCTTAAAGGCGATGTTTGATTTTTCTTATCAGCCTGGTAGATCCTCGAGGAGAGGGTCTACAGCGTGTAATATCCCTAAGAGGATTGGGCGTGTTACAGAATGGTATCAGAGCTTAGGTTGTGGAAACCTAGGCTGTCGGGTCAGTGGTGTCTATTGAGTTTTGTCTCGTCGGATTTTGTTTGACTGAGTCGTGTCGCGACGCGTCGTCTGAATTTGTTGGTCGTGATTAGTATCGTGGGGCGATCATCATCTTCGTGCGACCTGTGGCTGCAAGTCTCCCTTCTTTGTGTTGTGCCTCGTGTGACACGAGCTATTTGTTTGATTTTGTGTTAATTAATGGAACCTTCATGTAGATTCTTGGTTTCGTGATGCGTTCGTGTGATTCTCTTATTTTGTTTGTATGAGGAGTGTTGTCATTATTTATGTCTTTTTCGATCGTGATAATTGATCGCTTGTCTTCCCATTAAAAGACATGTATTGTCTTGACTTTGTGCGATTTGATGCATATATTATAATATGTTTAAACGAATATTGTTACATGAGCATTTTTGGGCATTCTAGCCCATTGAATTATTTTTGAAAACCTTGAGTATCTTAGAAAATAAATTTCGAGACGTACTTTTAAAATGAATCGTTTTCTCGTGGTACTTCCAAGGTGCCACAATATGTTTCCAAATTCTTCTACCTCGAGGACCAAAATGTTTTGAGATATTTTCAATGTTTTAGAAACACTTATACTTAGACCCGAGGGTCGGATATTTCTGAAAGTTTTCACAAAAAGGAAAGTGTCCTCGTTTTATCAAACGCAAGATGGTTTTCAAAGTCTCGACAATGATTTTTGTTCAACTTTTTGTAAAATGATACTCAAGATCAACTGGTGTTTCCAAACTGTTTTCATAAGGTGGTTTTTGTTTTTAAAACCCATCATTTCCTGCTTGTGGTCGGGGAAGGTGTGATGACGATCTTTAATGTTGTCATTTCGTGGTGGCTTGCGTGTTATCGCACCTGTGTGAGTTGTTAAAGCTTGGGTTTGTACGTTTGTGTACATGTATGATTGTTTTATGATGTTTGTAATTATGTGCTGGTTCTCGTTCGGTCCGTTGAGGTCGCCGAACGATACCGTCGTTGTTGTAGTGTTTGTGTGTGTATTACTTTACGATGGTAATCGTTGTATATGATATGTGTTATGATTCCTTGTTGTGCTGAGTTGGCATCTCCGGTTTGTTGTTTTGTGATGTTACGTTCCATTGTATCTAGCGTTTGTATTTTCGGTATGCCGAGACGAGGCATTTCAACCGTGATGTGTCGGGGGAATGTACGTGCAAATTGTCCTTCTCGTCAGTAACACATTTCGAGTGTGGACTCGAGGGACACCGAATTCAGTTTTGCGAATTGGCTACCGAGACTTTCGGAGTTCGCGCTTCAGCAAAGACATCAGGATCGGTTCTGAGAGGCCCATGGGAGATTTTTCTACCGGTTGCTTTTTGTGTTGTTACCTTGTTTCCGTTATTGTGAGTTGCGGGGATGACCTTCTTTTATAAGAGGTCGAATGTAATACCCGTATTGTTTTTGGACTTCTGCATTCCCTGTTTCTCAGGTCTATCGACTCGCTCGTGTTCGTTGATACCTTCTGAACTTGTTCTGTATTTCAGTTTCATCGTTTGAACGAACTGTGATCTTGTTTTGGGTCGATCTGGTGTCGCCGTGACTTTTCCGAGTTCGGTTCGATTTTTGTGAACCTTGTTCGGAAGCAACATCTTTTGGTTCTAGTAGTTCTTTTATTCGTAGTGGATCGGATTTTGAACTTCTGTATTCTCGACTCTGTCGACTCGTTTATGTTCGTTGACATTTTCTGAGCTTGTCCTGCCGCTTGCTTTTGTTGATCGAACGAGTGTGATATTGTTTCGGAATAACTCGTTTGTCGTTGTGACTTTTCAATCGCTATTCCCTTTCCTGTGGATCTTATGGGAATGCATGTCTTGTTGTTCTCACCAGATCATCCTGGGAGTTGTTGTTTGAAGCTTATTATCCTTCGTGTTTCGGACATGATTGTTCGATATTTGTTGGTTCGATCGTTTGATTGTTCGGTTTTTATTGATCTCGTTCCGTGATTGGTGAACGTTCAGGCTCCATCGTAATTCCCTTCAGTTCGGGAAATTAATCTCGTTTTTGATCTTCCAACCCTTAGGCGGTGGAATTCCGTATTTGTTCAGCGTTTGGCTCGCGTTTTGATTGATGAACTGTTGGGTTGGTCAATCGTATTGATTTTCGTTTGTGTGTTTTGTGACTGTTCGGATAATCGACTTGATTGTACTATCTGTTTGTTGACGCTTGTCACTTGTTGGTTTTATTATATCCCTAACGGCGACGTTGTGTTGGTCGTTGTGGAGCGTGTTTTCACACCATATATTCCATTGTGTTGTTTGTAACGTTTCGCCGTTGGGCGTTAGTTACGCGTTTCTTGCGTATCTCGTTGAGTTTTCTTGGCGGGATATTGATTATCCCTACTTGTTTTAAGTTTCGAGACAAAACTTCTTTTAAGGAGGGTAGAATGTAATATCCGCAATTTTCGATTTCCGGTAATTTCTTTTTTTTTTCTTTTTTTTAGCGGAAGTCCGTTTTGATGACTCGCTCATGACTGTTTCATTATTCTGAGAATGATTAATTCTACACTTTTTGACATCCGAGTTCGTTTCGGTGTCGTTTTGTTGAGTTCCGTGCTTTTTAGCGACTTTTCCGCACTTGAGTTCGATTCTTGCGAATCTCGGTCAGCTATTTGTTTCGAGTTTCCCGTAAGTTCGTTTAACTTTGTTATACGTGTTGTGAACTCCAGTTTGGTTATTCGATCACGTATCGTGATTTTCGGGCGTTTTGGGCCATTTTGTAATTTACCCAAAGTTACGGGTATCCGTATCTGTAATTGTTGTCTCGACCCATTTCTTGGTCGCGTATGACTAATTATGGTATTATGTTTTCATTCTGGGTCGTTGATGTTGTCCGCAAACTTTTCGTCGTGTTCGTTCCGTACGTTTTCGGAAATCGAGTCGTCGAGCCCTGGTGTTCGAGCACTGGCCGGACGGTTGCGGGACTGGCCGGACGATTGCGGGCACCGGCCGGACGGGTGCGGCAGGAACCGGCGTAGCGCACGTTATCGGCTGGCCTAACGCACGCTATCGGGTCTGGACAGTGGAGTCCTGGGGTTCTGGAATCGGTCAGGCTCGGCAGGTAGCGCACGCTACTGTCGGGCATTGTGCACGCTACGACCGGAAGGTAGCCCGCACTACGGCCGGAAGGCTGCGCACGCTACCTGGCCGAGCAGTCTAGTCCAGTAGGTCACTGGATTGCGGCCTGGGCCGATAGCGCACGCTAGCTCGGCAGCCTAGCGCGCGCTAGTCCGGCCCAGTATAAATGTGACAGAGCAGTCACATTTCATCTCATTTTTCATTTCCTTCCTTCTCCGTCTGTAATACCCGGTTGTAATTAAGTTATTATCATTCAGTATTTATCATTCAGTAATTGTCATTCAGTAATTTCACTCATTAATGATCATTTGTCACTCATATTCAATCATGGTATTCATCATTCAGAGTAATTGTATCGTGTATCAATCGTCATTCATCACTAATCTAATTGGAGTTTCGTGCCGTGTTTATCATCGTCGTCATTTTGATTGTGGACTGTGTGTGAGGAAGTAGCGCACGCTACGTACTCTTTTTAGCGCACGCTAATTGAGTATAGGTAGCGCACGCTACCACTCAGCATTAGCGCACGCTAATGTTAGCTGGCCGCATCCGTAAGGTACTGGACTGCAGGTGAGTTGTTAGTAGCGCACGCTACGAGTGGTAAGTAGCGCGCGCTAGTGGGTTGTAGTAGCGCACGCTAATAATTGCTGTAGCGCGCGCTAAGGACGGATCAGGTTGAGTCCAGCGGCTACTGGACTGCACTGGGTTAATTCATAGCGCACGTTATGAGTTGTTTTTAGCGTACGCAATCGATATTATAGCGCACGCTAAATATTGGTTGTAGCGCACGCTACCGAGGTCAGATGGTTTCTGGATTCCAGTACTGGGCATCAAATAATTCGTTAGCGCACGCTAACTATGGGTATTAACGCACGCTAATAGTATGGTTGTAGCGCACGCTACAAAAAGGTACGTAGCGCGCGCTACCGATTTCGGACAGTGGGTACTGGACTACCCAAAATTACCTGTTAGCGCACGCTACGCACAAGGGCTAGCGCACGCTAACCTGGAGTGACTATAAATTGGACAGTGTAGCCCAGATTTCGTCATTTATCTTTCCTTCTCATTTTCTCTTCGGTTTTGGGCGATTTTGGGCGATTTGGAGAGTACTCTTCGAGGTGTAATCATCAATCATCATATTCAAGCTCACCATTCGGATTAATCATCATTTCATCATCTCCTTAACATCAAATCAAAGGTATTAATCTCTTGGATCTAGAATTTCGGATTTTTGGGTTTTTCCTTCCGATTTCTTCGTGTAAGCTTGGATTATTGTCGGAATACATTAGATATGGATTATCTACCTTGGATAAATGTATTCCTACGGATTTAATGGCTATTTTCGGAATTATTTCAAGAACCCTTAGGGTTGACTTCGGTTAATTTGGGGATTTTCCGATTGTCGTTGTCGTAAACTTGAATTGTGGATTTCTATGAGATTATTGATGTCATTGATAATGTTTCTTGGTTTGAATCAATCTTTTGGAGTTGGTTCGATAATTTGGGTTTGGTTTTAACCAATGGGAAGGATATTCTCAACGTTTTCGTTAGAGTACATCTACGAGTTCGGATATTGTTGTATCGACGTTTGAGTCGGTTATGATCGTATTTGATTCGTGTATTGATCGGTTGTTGGTAATTATTGTTATTCAAGGTTGTTCGAGCGACCGACATTTCATTTAGGACGTTGTTCGTGGAAGGACATTGTCATCGGTATTGTGTAAGTTAACTCTTACTCGGTTAAAAGGATACTCATTCCTTTTGTTGTTGATTGCTCATAATCATAATTCATTCATCATAATATTAATCATATTGAGACTTGTAATTGTCGAATAATCATTTCATTCACGAGGAGCGACGGTTCCAAATCATTTCATTGGGTTATCAATCAAGTCACTATTATTTTCATCTCGGTGAGTCATCTTGGCCTTGTCGAATTATTATTCATTGGTATTCATTGTGGTCATTCTCGTTCATATGACCTTCTAGGTTCATATTACGTGGCCGGGTGTGGCTGTGTGGAATTTTTAGTCGGGCACACGATGGTCATGTTTTGGGTTCACCGATACATTGGACCGTGCACACGGTAACGCTTACCTCCGTGAGACTAATTAGGTACAAGGACGGGTGTGTCCGGTCATTCGTCTTATACACTTGCACAGAAAATTACTGGCGTACTATGATACTCCTCTTCAGCATAATTCATAACTAAGGATATTTCATAACTTCAGTTTAATCATGATTATGTATTTTCAACCCTTGAGGATTGTTGTTACGTATGGCGGCCCGTTGGGGGATTTTGTTTTCAGGTCACGGCAAGGCAAAGGCACGGGAAGAGCATGCTGACGGCGAGGAGTCCCAGTGATACTAGTAGGGGGCCCCAGTCATTCCGTTCATTTCAGTCATTTCAGTTATTCCGTCATTTGTATTTTCCGCTGCAAATTCCGTTTGAGATGTTTAATTGTTCAGGGTGGTGTATTTTATCTCCATATAAAATATACTAGTATTCGGTTTAGTCCTGCTGTGTTGTAATTAAACTCCTCATCGGAGTACTTATTAATATAATGTGGTTCGGTACTATAATTATATTATTTAATTTATCATTTTCATTTGTCTGGTGGGTCCCAGTCGGGGATTCACGGCACTGTAATATCCGTCTAGTTTGGGGTGTTACAGAGTTGGTATCGGAGCGTGGTTTTGAATACTACCCTCCAAGTCATGTCTCATTTGAAATCATCGTCATCGGACTAGTATCATTGGACTTTCGCATCACGTGTGACCTGTGCAAATGCCGAGCCAATCAGACCAAGAACTGTAAGATTTCTAACGCCATGGTATAATTTCTGGCAAGAATCATTCATTCATAATTCATCAGTTAACAATCCTCAACCATCATTTTCATTTGACCAGGATGGTCATGTTAACTTGTTAATCAATCAATTCATTTCATTATTCAGTTGTTGATCAGGAAGATCAAATCGTTAATCATGTTAACTTATTCAAGATAATCATGTCACGTCAGTTAATCATTCATGTAATCACTGTGTTAGAGCGCGTATGCTCATTTTCATCATCTCATGTCATAATCATAACGTGATATTCATGCGGGAAATATAATCATCATGTGACTTTCCTACTTCAGTATGGAGAGGGCAAGAATTGGACGTGGAGGACGAGGCCGTGGAGCGGGCCGAATCCCGAGAGCTCGTGTGAATACACGTGCAAACGCGAGAAATAATGCTAATTCATCGAGCAGCGATGCTGCCACTCACTCTCCTGGACGCGATCATTCTCTATCGGGGAGTCGTACCCGGGACACGGCTCAGTCGGAAGGTGTCCGGGTTGACCCACTCGCTTTTATGCAGGGCATGATGGCCCAAATGACTCAGATGGCACAACTGATGGAGACGATGCATAACTCCGTCAATCAAAATCAACAGGCTCCTCCGCCGCCACCTCAGAGGCAAGAGAGGAATGTGAGCAATATCATTGGCGACATCTCTCGCCAGAGGCCACCTACTTTTGAGGGCTCGTCTGAGCCGGCGGATATTATTCATTGGCTCGAGCATTTCGAGAAGTTGTTTGCTATGGTAGAGTGTCCTGAAGGACACAAAGTTTCTGTTGCGGCTTACTACCTGGGTAAGAGCGCTCATTCTTGGTGGTTATCGTTGAAACCCACCGAAGGATCATGTACTTGGGCTCAGTTCAAGACTCTCATGATGGAGAGGTATTATCCGGCCCCACTCAGAGAGGCCAAGCTGTCAGAATTACTCACCCCCGATCCCTCAGCAGACGAGGATGTTCTCGCCATTGCCGAGAAATTTCAGGAACTTCTTCCGTTCGCCTCATCTATCATTCATTCCGAGGCAGATAAGATTAAGTATTTCAGCAAGAGGCTGAAACCCTGTATGAGACTACAGTTGCTTAATCATAATTGCACCACGTTGGCTGAATTCATTGAGAAAGCTCTTACCTATGAGCTTACTGCTAAAGAGATTGCTAAGCAGCAACCTTCGTCTGCTAGCAAGAAATCGAAGAATCGTAATCGATCAAGGCGGTCGACAACCTTCAAGAAACCCCGTGCGGGCTCGCTTTTCGAGCGACCTCTGTGTCGTCTAAACCTGCGGAATCTCGGTCTCGAGCGGCCGATTCGGCCATCACCTGCTTTAATCATGGGGATCTTGGTCATCTCAGTACCAAGTGTCCGAGACAGACTATCACATGTCATAATTGTGGGATTGCTGGGCATAAGGCCCGTTTTTGCCGTAGGGACTCCAAACCTACTCAGACGTCATCTCAGGCCCCTAAGCAGTCAGCCGTTCAGAATCAGGCCACTCAATCAGCGTCGTTTAAAACGACAGGAGGGACTAAAGGTGGAGCCTATAGCCAGCAAACGGGAGTGTCCGGTGCCGGGACTAGCAAGCCCCGGATTTATGAGATGAAGAAGACCGATGATCCAGAGGCCCGAATGATCTCAGGTACACTCGATATTCTATCTCAACCTGTGTGTACCCTTTTTGATACTGGTGCATCGCATTCATTCATTTCCGAGTCATGTTTGAGTAGACTACGTCTGGGTAGTGCTACTAGTTGTGAGCCTTATGTCATTGGCTTACCTGATGGTAGACGAATTATCGGTAATCGTGAGATTCAGAATTGTCTGATCCAGTTTCATGGTCGTGTATGGCCAGCGGACCTAATCGTAGTAGATTTGCCGAGGGACGACGTCATCTTGGGTATTGATTGGATGGATCGTCATGATGCCATCATTAGTGTCCGTAAGCGTATGATCACTATCATTTCAGATGATGGGGTTGAATGTGTGTTTCAGGGAGGTAATCCCGGCTGTTCTGGTAAGGTCATTAATTTGATGAAAGCAGTGAGATTACTCAATCAGGGGTGTGTTGGTTATTGGTGCTATATGACCAAAATCGAGAAATCATCAGTAATGTTGACGGATATTCCGGTAGTGAGGGAATATGCCGATGTTTTTCCCGATGAGTTACCTGGTTTGCCTCTACAAAGGGATGTGGAATTCACGATTGAGTTGGAGCCTGGTACGTCCCCGATATCGAAGGCACCGTACCGGATGGCCCCGACCGAAATGCAGGAATTAAAGAACCAACTCGAGGAGTTTTTCGAGAAGGGTTATATTCGACCGAGTGCGTCCCCGTGGGGAGCACCAGTGTTATTTGTCAAGAAGAAGGATGGTTCTTTTCGCTTGTGTATCGATTATCGGAAGTTGAACAGGGTGACAATCAAGAATAAGTATCCCTTACCCCGTATTGATGATCTCTTAGATCAACTTCAGGGAGCTTCAGTATTTTCCAAGATCGACTTAAGATCTGGATATCATCAGTTGCGGATTCGAGAGTCGGATATCGCGAGGACGGCGTTTCGAACACGCTATGGTCATTATGAGTTTGTGGTTATGCCGTTTGGATTGACTAATGCACCTGCGGTATTCATGGAGTTAATGAATCGGGTTTTCATCGACTTTTTGGACCAGTTTGTTGTTGTCTTCATCTATGACATTTTGATTTATTCTCGTGACCGAGAGGAACACGAGTTTCACCTTCATCAAGTGCTCGACGTGTTGAGACGAGAACAACTTTATGGGAAGTTTTCCAAATGTGAGTTCTGGATGTCCGAAGTGACGTTTCTCGGACACGTAATTTCTTCAGACGGAGTTCGTGTCGATCCTCAGAAGACGGAGGCTATCCGAGATTGGTTACCTCGGAAGAATGTTAAGGAAATCCGAAGTTTTCTCGGATTAGCGGGTTATTATCGGCGCTTCGTAGAGGGATTTGCTAGAATCGCTCAACCCCTGACGAACCTTTTGCAAAAGGATAAGAAATACACGTGGTCCGACGCGTGTCAGCGGAGTTTTGAGGAACTCAAGAGCCGGTTAATGTCAGCACCTGTACTTTCCTTGCCGCAGGGGACGGAAGGATTTGTCGTTTATAGTGATGCGTCCGGACAGGGTCTCGGATGTGTGCTCATGCAGAATGGAAAAGTTATTGCCTATGCTTCATGGCAATTGAGACCTTACGAGGTTAATTATCCGACCCACGACTTGGAGCTAGCAACCGTGGTGTTCGCCTTGAAGATTTGGCGTCATTATCTTTATGGCGTTACCTGTCAGATATTTACCGATCATAAGAGTTTAAAGTATATATTTACTCAGAAGGAGTTAAATATGCGACATAGACGGTGGTTGGAACTAATCAAGGATTATGATATCGAGATCCTTTACCACCCGGGCAAGGCGAACGTTGTCGCCGACGCCTTGAGTCGTAAGTCCGTTCAGGAGCATATACTTGCTCGTTTAACAGTCCAGAAGGAGCTTCAGCAGGAATTCCTTAGACCCGAGATCGAGGTCTGGCTTCAGCGAGTTCAGGGACAGCTTTGTATGTTAGAGATTTCATCGTCACTCGAGGAGGCAATCCGAGAGAATCAGAGTTCAGACCCTTCATTGTTGCGCATCCGTGAGGATGTGACTCAGGGGAAAGCCCCTGGGTTTGTGGTCCACGAGGATGGACTTTTGAGGTTTAAGAATCGATTGTGCGTACCGGAAAATGACGAGTTGAAAAACTCGATTTTGATAGAAGCTCATGCTACCCCTTATTCTGTTCATCCGGGGTCTAGCAAGATGTACAAGGACTTGAAACAAAATTACTGGTGGAGTAATATGAAGCGAGAAGTCGCAGAATTTG
This sequence comes from Orobanche coerulescens, assembly GCA_033398695.1. Lineage (NCBI taxonomy): Eukaryota > Viridiplantae > Streptophyta > Magnoliopsida > Lamiales > Orobanchaceae > Orobanche > Orobanche coerulescens. The sequence continues at coordinate 28,991,776 of CM065804.1, forward strand.
TTTCGAGATGCTTAACCTGTCAACAAGTCAAGATTGAACATCAGCGGCCGGCGGGTATGCTGAAACCTCTTCCTATTCCCGAATGGAAGTGGGAAGACATTTCTATGGATTTCATCACGAGCTTACCGACGAGTCGTCGTGGCATGAATACGATCTGGGTGATCGTGGACCGCTTGACTAAATCAGCTCATTTCCTTGAGATCAAGGAGACGTGGGGTCCCGAGAGACTTGCTCAACTGTTCATCAAAGAGATAGTCAGACTGCACCGTACTCCTAAAAGTATCGTTTCCGATCGTGACGGACGGTTTGTGTCGCATTTTTGGAAATCAGTTCATCGTGCTATGGGAACCCAGCTTAATCTCAGTACCGCTTTTCATCCTCAGTCCGACGGACAATCAGAGAGAACCATTCAGACATTAGATGACATGTTGAGGGCATGCGTCCTCGATTGGAAAGACGATTGGGAAGCCCAACTACCATTGATCGAGTTCACGTATAATAATAGTTGGCATGCTTCGATTAAGATGCCACCTTACGAGGCCTTGTATGGTCGTCGTTGTCGATCTCCGTTGTGTTGGGACGACTTATCAGAATCATTGGGCACCGAGCCCGATATGCTTATAGCCGCCCGTGAGAAGGTAACTTTGATCAGGAGTCGTTTGTTGACCGCTCGAGTCGGCAAATCATATGCAGATAACCGTCGTCGACCATTAGAGTTCGAGGCAGCTGACCACGTGTTGGTCAAGGTATCCCCGAGTCGTGGTATCTTCCGTTTTGGGAAGAGGGGTAAGTTGAGTCCGAGATTTATTGGACCGTTTGAGATTTTGGATCGAGTAGGCGAGTTAGCTTACCGATTGGCTTTACCTCCGGCGTTGAGCCGAATTCATAATGTGTTTCATGTCTCTCAGTTGCGGAAGTATGTTGCCGACCCGAGTCACATACTTCAGTTCGATGAAATCGAGATCGCCGACGATCATTCATATGAGGAGCATCTTATACGAGTTTTAGAGCGGCGAATCAAACAGTTGAGGAATAAGACGATTCCTTTGGTTAAAATTCAGTGGTCTAGACACGGAGTCGAAGAGGCTACTTGGGAAACCGAGGATAGTATGCGGGAGAGTTATCCCGAGTTGTTTGACCCTTAGTTTCGGGGACGAAACTCTTTTAAGGGGGGGTGTATGTAATACCCGGTTGTAATTCAGTTATTATCATTCAGTATTTATCATTCAGTAATTGTCATTCAGTAATTTCACTCATTAATGATCATTTGTCACTCATATTCAATCATGGTATTCATCATTCAGAGTAATTGTATCGTGTATCAATCGTCATTCATCACTAATCTAATTGGAGTTTCGTGCCGTGTTTATCATCGTCGTCATTTTCATTGTGGACTGTGTGTGAGGAAGTAGCGCACGCTACGTACTCTTTTTAGCGCACGCTAATTGAGTATAGGTAGCGCACGCTACCACTCAGCATTAGCACACGCTAATGTTACCCTGGCCGATCCGAAAGGTACCGACCGCAGTGAGTTGTTAGTAGCGCACGCTACGAGTGGTAAGTAGCGCGCGCTAGTGGGTTGTAGTAGCGCACGCTAATAATTGCTGTACCGTGCGCTAAGGACGGATCAGGTTGAGTCCAGTGGCTACTGGACTGCACTGGGTTAATTCATAGCGCACGCTATGAGTTGTTTTTAGCGTACGCAATCGATATTATAGCGCACGCTAAATATTGGTTGTAGCGCACGCTACCGAGGTCAGATCAGAGGACAGACGGTTTCTGGATTCCAGTACTGGGCATCAAATAATTCGTTAGCGCACGCTAACTATGGGTATTAACGCACGCTAATAGTATAGCTGTAGCGCACGCTACAAAAAGGTACGTAGCGCGCGCTACCGATTTCGGACAGTGGGTACTGGACTACCCAAAATTACCTGTTAGCGCACGCTACGCACAAGGGCTAGCGCACGCTAACCTGGAGTGACTATAAATTGGACAGTGTAGCCCAGATTTCGTCATTTATCTTTCCTTCTCATTTTCTCTTCGGTTTTGGGCGATTTTGGGCGATTTGGAGAGTACTCTTCGAGGTGTAATCATCAATCATCATCTTCAAGCTCACCATTCGGATTAATCATCATTTCATCATCTCCTTAACATCAAATCAAAGGTATTAATCTCTTGAATCTAGAATTTCGGATTTTTGGGTTTTTCCTTCCGATTTCTTCGTGTAAGCTTGGATTATTGTCGGAATACATTAGATATGGATTATCTACCTTGGATAAATGTATTCCTACAGATTTAATGGCTATTTTCGGAATTATTTCAAGAACCCTTAGGGTTGACTTCGGTTAATTTGGGGATTTTCCGATTGTCGTTGTCGTAAACTTGAATTGTGGATTTCTATGAGATTATTGATGTAATTGATAATGTTTTGCTGGTTTGAATCAATCTTTTGGAGTTGGTTCGATAATTTGGGTTTGGTTTTAACCAGCGGGAAGGATATTCTCAACGTTTTCGTTAGAGTACATCTACGAGTTCGGATATTGTTGTATCGACGTTTGAGTCGGTTATGATCGTATTTGATTCGTGTATTGATCGGTTGTTGGTAATTATTGTTATTCAAGGTTGTTCGAGCGACCGACATTTCATTTAGGACGTTGTTCGTGGAAGGACATTGTCATCGGTATTGTGTAAGTTAACTCTTACTCGGTTAAAAGGATACTCATTCCTTTTGTTGTTGATTGCTCATAATCATAATTCATTCATCATAATATTAATCATATTGAGACTTGTAATTGTCGAATAATCATTTCATTCACGAGGAGCGACGGTTCCAAATCATTTCATTGGGTTATCAATCAAGTCACTATTATTTTCATCTCGGTGAGTCATCTTGGCCTTGTCGAATTATTATTCATTGGTATTCATTGTGGTCATTCTCGTTCATATGACCTTCTGGGTTCATATTGCGTGGCCGGGTGTGGCTGTGTGGAATTTTTAGTCGGGCACACGATGGTCATGTTTTGGGTTCACCGATACATTGGACCGTGCACACGGTAACGCTTACCTCCGTGAGACTAATTAGGTACAAGGACGGGTGTGTCCGGTCATTCGTCTTGTACACTTGCACAGAACATTACGGGCATACTATGATACTCCTCTTCATCGTAATTCATAACTAAGGATATTTCATAACTTCAGTTTAATCATGATTATGTATTTTCAACCCTTGAGGATTGTTGTTACGTAATCGACCCGTTGGGGGATTTTGTTTTCAGGTCACGGCAAGGCAAAGGCACGGGAAGACCATGCTGACGGCGAGGAGTCCCAGTGATACTAGTAGGGGGCCCCAGTCATTCCGTTCATTTCAGTCATTTCAGTTATTCCGTCATTTGTATTTTCCGCTGCAAATTCCGTTTGAGATGTTTAATTGTTCAGGGTGGTGTATTTTATCTCCATATAAAATATACTAGTATTCGGTTTAGTCCTGGTGTGTTGTACTTAAACTCCTCATCGGAGTACTTGGTAATATAATGTGGTTCGGTACTACAATTATATTATTTAATTCATCATTTTCATTTGCCTGGTGGGTCCCAGTCGGGGATTCACGGCACTGTAATATCCGCCTAGTTTGGGGTGTTACACCGTCCGCAGCTGGCGATTCATGGGTGACGAAGCCATGTTGTTTAACAACAAATCGATGAATTTCTTGAGTTCATAACATCAATCAATCATCCGTTATCATCCTTTGATCCAGCGAATCAAGGTAATCTTCCTTAGAACCCTAATTTCGTGAATTTGGGGGCTTTTGCATTTTTGTCCGATTCGTTCCGTGTTGTTGATTAATTCATGATGGGTATGATTAATCTTGGTAGTATTCTTGTGTTTAACATCATTTAATCTATTGTTCTTCGTCGAATCGAAGTATATTTCTTGATTTCCTTCGAATTGACTTTTTGAGGGATTTGTTCTCGATCTCATTTTTCATCCGTTTTTGATGGATCGATTGTGGTTAAATGATGTTGTTAAACACATTCTATGGATTGTATATCCATATTTCAACTCGGAATTCCATTTTCGTGTTTTGTCGGGACGAATTGTGTTCTTGGCCGTTTTGGGGGAAATCCTTGAACTTTCGTCATTTGTTCATTGAATTCAGCGGCTTTGGGTCGTACTTTGGAATTCATTTTCATTGTTATTGTTTTCGTTCGTAGTTCATTGTTGTGGATTGTCATTCATTGGAGTCGGCGAGTTCGTATTCGGTTCGTGCCAACCTACTTTGGCCAATTCTCCGCGTTGTGGTTATTCGAGGCAAGTACCTTGTCCATACTATTCTTGTTTTGTGGATATGATGATTGGTGATCGTCTCGATGTGTTTGTTTGTTTGTTTGAAATGAGTTTTCAAAAGATTTGGTTAGCCTTGTTAAAGGCCCTCTTTCAAAACCGCGTGTGTTTTGTGATTGGTGTGTTTCATGAACGAGTATGTGACTCCTGTGGATATGTTTGGTGTGTTTGCGCACTTGGTGTTGCGTATGGATGTATATTGTCTCATTTCGGTGCGTTGTGATTTGACGATTACGTCGTGCTTTGTGTTTGTTGCCTTTGGTGGATTGTATGAATATCCTTGTTGTGACGTGTTAATTGTGTGAATGTATTTCGCTCACCGTGGGTTGGTTCGACGGGGCCACGGCGGGAGTCCAATGGTATAGCCCTGGATTCACGAGTGCGGTTGCTTATGTTTGTGAATGTGTTTACTCACCGTGGGTTGGTTCGAAGGGGCCACGGCGGGAGTCCAATGGTATAGCCCTGGATTCACGAGTGCGGTTGCTTATGTTTGTGAATGTGTTTACTCACCGTGGTTTGGTTCGACGGGGCCACGGCGGGAGTCCAATGGTATAGCCCTGGATTCACGAGTAAAACTTCACGAGTGCGTGTGTATGTTTGTGAATGTGTTTACTCACCGTGGGTTGGTTCGACGGGGCCACGGCGGGAGTCCAATGGTATAGCCCTGGATTCACGAGTAAAACTTCACGAGTTGGTGTATGTGATTTCGAAAACGCATTCTGCTCACCTTGGGAGGGTCCGACGGGGCCACGAAGGGAATCCAATGGTATAGCCCTGGATTCACGAGTTAGTGTTGTATTTTTGGTAACCAAGGTTTACGTATCTTGGGCGATTATATTGTATTGATTTTATGTCCGCCAAAGACACGTGACGTGGGTTTTAACCCTGTGTATTGCTGTTGGTTTTCTATTTGCGAAAACAAAACCTTTGGGCTGTGACCCTGTTGATTTTGGAAAGATTAGGATTTGATAATCCTAAATTGTTTTCTATTAAAACTCTCGATGGCATTTTAAACTGTTTTACAAATTGTTTCCCCTTAATTGTGGTCTTTCGGTTTCGGAATGTTTTACCCAAACTCTTGCCTCAGGAAGTACTTTTCACTATGTTTGGATCTTTGATGATTCTTGGTTATTGTTATTCGTGGAATGTGAATTGTATGGCTCGTATTTTTGCACTTGTACTTGCACTAGCAAAACAGTGGAGTTTTGCTAACCCCCGAGTATTCGGGGGGTGGATGTCTATTTTTGCATTCAGGTTTTGGAGCATAGCACAGGGTCGGCACGAAGGATGATGAAAGATGAACGATACTAATCACACGAGGATCCGTTGCTGTCGTGTTGGTCTAGTTGTATTTTCTTTTCCGCTGCAGTATATTTTTTCCGTTGTACGGGTGTGGTTGTATTTTGACCCCTGCGTGGGCATGAGTTGTATTTGAGTTGTATGTATTTTTTTGAAAGACCAAATCGGTCTACTGAGTTATTTTAGCCTTAAAGGCGATGTTTGATTTTTGTTATCAGCCTGGTAGATCCTCGAGGAGAGGGTCTACGACGTGTAATATCCCTAAGCGGATTGGGGATGTTACATAGAAGAGAGGTGCAAAGGTTGATCTTTAACCTATAGAAAAAGATACACAGAGAGGAAGTAGGCACGTTTGGCCGAACCTCTATAAATTTTGTGTCGTTTATCTTTCCGCACTTTAAAATCGCTTCCGCAATGCGATAGAGTTTCATAACTCTACTCTATTATATTTCGCGTATATTCAAAACAACGATACCGATAATCTTGCTCCAACAATTAGTAACGGAGCGGGTATCCATATAAATCGGCTTAACATTCGAGGAAGATCCAATGGCGTTTCAATTTGCACCGGTCTAAGGTCTTGCTCTAAATCGACCACCATTCTTCGATGGATCGAATTACATGACTTGGAAGAAAAAGATGTCGATCTTCATTCGTGCCTATGATATAGAAATCTGGAAGATCATCTGTCTTGTCCCGAAAGTTCTAATAAATCCGACGGATCACTTAAGATCTTCGAAGAATATAATGACGAGGATTGGAAGAACGATCATCTAAATTGTAAGTCCACTCAACTTTTATATTGTGCCTTAAATCCAGAAGAGGTCAACCGTATTTCTTCATGTGAAAGTGCTAAAGAAATCTAGAAAATTCTTGAAATAACACACGAGGGAACAACTCAAGTCAAGGAGACAAAGATTAATATGCTTCTCCATGACTATGAGTTATTCATGATGAAGAGTGACGAGTCCATCACCAACATGATCGACCGATTTTTGGTCATCACCAATGGACTAGATTCGTTCGGGAAACCGCTATCGAGTAGTGAGAAAGTCAAGAAAATCTTACGATCACTACCTAGCGACTGGGACGGCACCGTAACAGCGATCATGAAATCTAAAGATCTCAACACGCTCGACTTTAGCGCCCTCGTTGGTTCGCTAATAAATTATGAGATTGTTCTAAAATCATGAAGTGCCAAGCCAAACTGAAGGAAAAATCGATAGCCTTAAAAGCTAAGATGTCTCGAAAAGAAGAAATTCCGGTGGACAAAGATGACGAAGAATCGGCATATTATGCCAAAAATATTAATAAGTTTCAAAACTTATTAAACCGGAGAAGGAAGGACATCAAATCAGGCGGATCTAAGAAATTCGACAACAACTGTCGAATCTGTGGTAAACCAGGCCACTTTGCTAAAAATTTCCGAGCTGCAAATCCTAAAAAGGAAGTTCTCATAGCAACATGGAGTGACGAAGAGGATGATGATGAATATGCTCAAAATAACCTCGAAAGCCAGGTTAGTACATCATCTCAAGACAGGTTAGTTCATTCGTTGAAAGCGGCGTCGAAAGCCAGGTTAGTACATCATCTCAAGACAAATTATTTCATGGCTATAAGTTCATTCGTTGAAAGCCATCTCATGGCCATCTCATAGCCATCTCATGGCTATAAGTTCATTCGTTGAAAGCGGCGTCGAAAGCCAGGTTAGTACATCATCTCAAGACAAATTATTTGAAGCATTCGAAATTTTATATACTGATTTTCGAAATGTTTTAATTGAAATTAAATCCCTCCAATCGAAAAATAAATTATTGGAAATTGAAATTTTCAAAATAAAAGAAAAAGGAAAATTTATTGAAATCGATCATTCTCTGTGTATTAAGAAAGAGAATAAATTGAAAGATGATTTTTTGAAAGTTCAAAACGAACTTAAGGATTTAACAAAGAAATTTTCTTGCGGAAATGATAAATTTGAACAAATATTTTCCGTTCAAAAATACTCTTTAAACGAACAGGGGTTAGGATTCAAACCGCATAATAAAACCGAATCTTTAAATTTTAAAATACCCCATTGCGACAAATGTTTAAAAATTGGGCATCACATTTCGAATTGAAAAATCCCACGACGGACGATAAAAACTAAAAAGATTTAGATTCCAAAAGGAACCTTTATTCCAAATATCGTCTATGTTTCAAATGAAAACCAACTATCGGTTGGGTCCCCAAAAATCAAAATTGATTTAATCAAATTAGTATTTAACTCAGGGGGAGTTTTATATTTTAAGGGGAGATTTTTATCAGTGAGAGTTTACCCATTTCAACATATATCATAATTTTATTATCGATTTTATAAACATATATGCACCTTTTCCTGATAACAAAAAGGGGGAGAATATGAGAATGGGAGAAAAGCATCATGGAAGAATGACGAGAAAAATAAAAAAAATATACGAATCATGAAAGGAGGAGAAAAGACGAAGAAAGTCGAAAAGATGAAAAAGAAAAGAAGAAGTTGAAAAGGAGAAAAAGAAAACATGGGAGATGGAAACTAACGAAACGGACAAAGCCGAAAACTTTGATCTCTCTCTCTCTCTCTCTATATATATATATATATATATATATATATATATATATTATTTTTTCAGGTTTATCCCATTGAAGAGTGTTGTTTTGTAATCATCAAAAAGGGGGAGATGGTTGGAATTTTTATTCTAAACATTCATTATCGAGTTTTGATGATTAGTTGTTAAACAAAGAAAAACAACAAGGAAGCAAAACAAAACAACAAAGAAGTCGAAGACTCAAAAATCCAGGCAGAACATGTATAACGTACGCTACATATGGACGATAACATATATAATACAGATAAATATAACATACATAATAAAGATTGCATAAAGTACGTAATGAAGTGTTATAAATTCAAATATTGGAACCGTTGAATGGACATATGACGGCCAGGAGTATGTTAGCATGCAACGGATATTTTGACTAAAGATAACGTATGTAATGGAAGTTATGATAACGTACGTAATGGAAGAAACGAAAGCTACTGGACTAATCTGCACACAGCTTAACGTACGTAACACAATGGTGTTAACGTACGTAATGCATCTAATGTACGTAATGGATGGCTAATAACGTACGTAAAGGAATCGGCAGAGTCTAACGGCTAGTTGAGGCTTTGAGCCTATAAATACCAAACCATTTGGTATCTGTAATATCCGCGATTTTTGATTTTCGGTAAATTTCTTTTTTTTTTTGGCAGGAGTCCATTTTAACGGCTCACTTGTGACCGTTTCGTCATTATGAGAGTGAATAATTCTGCACTTTTTGACATTCGAGTTCGTTTCGGTGCCATTTTGTTGAGTTCCATGTTCTTAATCCTGAGTTGATTAGCGCACGCTACAACTGGATGTTTACCGCGCGCTAAGGTGCAGTTGTTAGCGCACGCTACGTGTGTCGTAGCGCATGCTAATGGGTGGTACAGAAATAGTCCAGAGGCTACGGGACTGGGTTAGAACATTGGTTAGCGCACGCTAGTTGGTAATATAGCGCGCGCTGGGGTGCATTAGTAGCGCACGCTAGGGTGAGGATTGCGCATGCTACCTGGTTGTTCAGGGGCAGTCCAGGAGCTACTGGACTGGGTCTGGAGGTCTCGTTAGCGCACGCTAAGAGTGTGTTTTGGTCAGGCAGTTTGTTTCGGTGCCACGATAGCGCATGCTAATCTTAAAGAATAGCGCACGCTAAGTTGTCCAGTGTATATAAACTGGACAGCAGTCGTGGAATGTCATTTCCACTTCATTTCTTCTCCTCTCTGCGGGTTTGAGATGAGGGCGACTGGGGTCCGAACTTCTGGCCGATTTTGTTCCATCCAAAGGTGTTTTGGAGTATCCTAGGTGATTATAACATCATTTAATCCTTTGTTCTTCGCCGGATCAAGGTATTTTTCTTGGATCCCTAGAGTTGACTTTTTGGGAGTTTTGTTCTTGATTTCATTTTCTATCCGATTTTGATGAACCGATTGTTGTTAAATGTTGTTGTTAAACATGTTTTATGGATTGTATATCCATATCTTCGGTTCATTTCATACCGAAAGGGTGATTTCGGTGTTTTTGAGGTGTAGTGAACATTTGATGTTCGATCAAATGTTCGAATGAGTTTTCCTTCGATAGTTTGTTGTAATATCCGTTGTTTTTGGTCTTGATCCTCGTCGTAATCATGTCTTTATTGTTCCTTCTGGAGGATTATAGGTGTGTAATACCCAATTGTAAATTCATTCATTCTCATTCAGTAAATCGTTCCTTTGTAAATTTTCACTTATTAATAATCATTCATCATTCACATTCATTCATTCGTGTTCACCGTTCGGAGTAACTTTGAGTCGTCTATAGAGATTATTCATTGTTTTAACTTGACTGGTTTCCAGACGAGTTACCTGGTTTGCCTCCACAGAGAGCTGTGGAATTCACGATTGAATTGGAGCCCGGTACCTCTCCAATATCGAAGGCACCATATCGTATGGCCCCGACTGAAATGCAGGAATTGGAGAATCAACTGGAAGAATTGACCGAGAAGGGTTATATCAGACCGAGTGCGTCTCTGTGGGGAGCACCTGTATTATTTGTCAAGAATAAGGACGGTTCGTTTCGCTTGTGTATTGATTATCGAGAGCTGAACATGGTGACAATCAAGAATAAATATCCCCTTCCCCGCATCGATGATCTTTTGGATCACCTTTAGGGAGCTTCAGTATTTTCCAAGATCGATTTGAGATCTGGGTGTTGTTACCCAAAATCGGAAGGGATTGCTGGAATGGATGAGTAACAAAAAAATGCGAGAGCACGTCCGAGAGAAAGTAAATAATGTTGGAACATTTTGTTCTATACATAAATTAATAAGTGTTTTGATGATTAATGGCGATAAACAAAACAAAACATCGAAGAGGCGAAGCAAGTATCGAAGGAAAACAAAGTGCAAAATGCTGAAGAAAAACAAAGCTAACGTACGTAACAGGAACATGTTAACGTACGTAATATGGCGAAGCTAACGTACGTAATGGATGAGAGATAACGTACGTAACTCAGTTCAAACAAGTGAACGTTGGAGGAGTCAAAGTCAGAAAAGCATGCAACGGATATATGACGTCATCAGTGACGTAAGGCTTAACGTACGTAATGAAGTTTATACTAACGTACGTAACCAAAATAACAAAACTCCCTGAACTTATTTGTGAAGAGGCTAACGTACGTAACCATTCAAGGTTAACGTACGTAAAGGGGCTTACGTACGTAATGGAGATCATATAGCGTACGCAATGAGCAGTCTGGCAGCTAACGGCTAGTTTGATGATGGAGCCTATAAATACCATTCCTATGGTATTGTTTGAACACAACAACCTTGAGCAAATAGTCTATACTTGTGATATTATTATACACATTCTTGTTGTTGATTTTGAGCTTAATTGTAAGTGTTTGAGTGAGAATTCACGAAAACATATACGAGTGGTAAAAGAAAAGATACGATTGGATTCGGTGTTATTAGGATCAAGGATCCGGCATTATTAGAATCACAATCGATATCTAAGTGAGGTTTATCTAGTACCCATAGAAAGCTAGAGCGGTTGATTTCTTGTCCGATAGAAAAGGAGAGCGGTTTAACTTGGACCAACACAAAGACAAGTACGAGAGGTTTATCACGGACCAATAGAAGACGTGATTGTAACGGTTATACCTCGACCGATAGAAGAGAGGAGAAGAGGTTTTTATCTTGATCCTATAGAAAAAGATACCGAGAGAGGACGTAGGCTCGTTTATAGCCGAACCTCTATAAATCCTCGTGTCCTTTATTTTCCGTAATTTTATTTACGCTTCCGCAAACTTCGCAATATCCGATCCCGTACCCAACAATTGGTATCGGAGCAGTACTCCAATACGCGGCTTAACATCCGAGGAGAAGATCCAAAATGGCGTTTCAATTTGCTCCTATCGAAGGCCTTGCTCTCAATCGACCACCATTCTTTGATGGCTCAAATTATTTGACATGGAAGAAAAAGATGTCAATCTTTATTCGTGCCTACGATATAGAGATTTGGAAGATTATTTGTCTCGGCCCGAAAGTTCTAATCAAATCCGACGGTACGCTCAAATCTTTCGAAGAATACGACGATGCCGATTGGAAAAATGACCATCTAAATTGTAAGGCTACTCAACTCTTATTTTGTGCCTTAAATCCGGAAGAGGTCAATCGAATCTCATCGTGTGAGAGTGCGAAAGAAATATGGAAAATTCTAGAAATCACACACGAAGGGACGACTCAAGTCAAGGAGACGAAAATCAATATGCTTCTCCATGACTACGAGTTATTCATGATGAAAGGTGACGAGTCCATCACCAATATGCTCGACCGATTCTCGGTCATCACAAATGGACTTGCGTCATTCGTAAAACCATTATCTAGTAGTGAAAAAGTTAAGAAAATTTTACGATCACTACCTAGCGAATGGGACGGCACCGTGACCACAATTATGGAATCCAAAGATCTCAACACACTTGATTTTAGCGCCCTCGTTGGTTCGCTAATTAATTATGAGATCGTGTTAAAATCACGAAGTGTCAAGCCGAAGCCGAAGGAACGATCGTTAGCCATGAAGGCTAAGATATCGAGGAAGAAAGAAGAAATCCCGGTGGAGGAAAGCGACGAAGAAGCGGCATATTATGCCAAGAATATTAATAAATTCCAAACCTTATTAAACCGGAGGAAGAAGGATATCTCGAGCGAAACGAAGAAGTTCGACAACTCTTGTCGACAATGTGGAAAACCAGGCCACTTCGCTAAGCATTGCCGTGCCAAACCCAAGAAGGAGGTTCTCGTGGCTACTTGGAGCGATGAAGATGAAGACGATGATTTCATCAATCAAAATAATCTCGCTCTCATGGCCCGGAGTTCGTTCGACGACAGCGACGTCGAAAGCCAAGTAAGTACATCCTCCCGTGATGAATTATTTGATGCATTTGAGTTGTTACATACGGATTTCCAAAATGCTTTATCGGAAATTAAATCCCTCAAGTCTAAAATTAAATCTTTGGAAATTGAAAATTCCAAAATTATCGAGAAGAGAAAATTTGTCGAACTCGATCATTCGAAATGCATTGAAAATGAGAATATTTTGAAGAATGATCTTTTAAAAGTTCAAGATGAACTAAAGTCTTTGACAAGAAAATTCTCGTGCGGCAACGATAAATTTGAACAAATGTTATGTGTTCAAAAATATACTTTAAATAAAGAGGGGTTAGGATTCAAACCACGTTTGAAAAACGAATCCGTTAACTTTAAAATACCCCATTGCGAAAAGTGTTTGAAAATCGGGCATCACGTTTCAAATTGCAAAAGCCCTCGCCGGACGATAAAAATTAAGAAAATTTGGGTTCCTAAAGGAACAAATATTTCAAATATTGTTTATGTCTCAAACAAAACCAACTATAGGTTGGATCCCCAAAAATTGATTTTTGAATTTTACTCGGGAGTATATTTTAGGGAGATATTATTCTCGGGAGTTTTTACCCTTTATGCAAATATTCATAAATTGTATCATGCATATTTTATATTGGTATTATTTATTTCAATTGTTATTTAATCCACTTTTGATGAATACAAAAAGGGGGAGAGATAGAGAATGGAGAAATAAGTTGAAAATGTGATTAACCGTGAAAGGGGGAGAAAAATCAAGAAAATCGATAAAGATACAAAAAGAATTGGAAAAACGAAGGAGTTGAACAAAAATAAGGAGAAGTCGAAAATGACAGGAAAAGAAAAATGAGGAGACGTCGAAAAGACGATGAAAAATTGAAAAGGAGAAAAGAAAGAAGGAGTCGAAAAATAAATGGGAGAAGAACTAACGAAACGGACAAAGTCGAAAACTTTGGTCTGTACACATATACATATATTTATATTTTGCAGGTAAATCCCATTGACGAAGTGTTGTTTTGTAATCATCAAAAAGGGGGAGATTGTTGGAACATTTTGTTCTATACATAAATTAATAAGTGTTTTGATGATTAATGGCGATAAACAAAACAAAACATCGAAGAGGCGAAGCAGGTATCGAAGGAAAACAAAGTGCAAAATGCTGAAGAAAAACAAAGCTAACGTACGTAACAGGAACATGTTAACGTACGTAATATGGCAAAGCTAACGTACGTAATGGATGAGAGATAACGTACGTAACTCAGTTCAAACAAGTGAACGTTGGAGGAGTCAAAGTCATAAAAGCATGCAACGGATATATGACGTCATCAGTGACGTAAGGCTTAACGTACGTAATGAAGTTTATACTAACGTACGTAACCAAAATAACGAAACTCCCTGAACTGATTTGTGAAGAGGCTAACGTACGTAACCATTCAAGGTTAACGTACGTAAAGGGGCTTATGTACGTAATGGAGATCATATAGCGTACGTAATGAGCAGTTTGGCAGCTAACGGCTAGTTTGATGATGGAGCCTATAAATACCATTCCTATGGTATTGTTTGAACACAACAACCTTGAGCAAATAGTCTATACTTGTGATATTATTATACACATTCTTGTTGTTGATATTGAGCTTAATTGTAAGTGTTTGAGTGAAAATTCACGAAAACATATACGAGTGGTAAAAGAAAAGATACGATTGGATTCGGTGTTATTAGGATCAAGGATCCGGCATTATTAGAATCACAATCGATATCTAAGTGAGGTTTATCTAATACCCATAGAAAGCTAGAGTGGTTGATTTTTTGTCCGATAGAAAAGGAAAACGGTTTAACTTGGACCGACACAAAGACAAGTACGAGAGGTTTATCACGGACCAATAGAAGACGTGATTGTAACGGTTATACCTCGACCGATAGAAGAGAGGAGAAGAGGTTTTTATCTTGATCATATAGAAAAAGATACCGAGAGAGGACGTAGGCTCGTTTATAGCCGAACCTCTATAAATCCTCGTGTCCTTTATTTTCCGCAATTTTATTTATGCTTCCGCAAACTTCGCAATATCCGATCCCGTACCCAACAAATAACATAAGATTTGTCGGGTTTGTTAGGCTCGGGCTTGAATGCTCTCGCGAGATATTATTAATACGAATACTTTGGAGTACAAATATTAATGTAAGAGTACAATTACAATGAGTGTAAAAGACCCTAGTTATCTAGCTCTTGAATGGTGGTGATTGCCGGAAGAACCAGAGTTGAAGCTCTGTGAGTTATTGTTCTCGTTTCTACCGACCGTCTTTGGGTTAAGAGGTTTCGAGAGTGAGAGATAGAAAGATGTCCAAAGTTTATAGCATGGTCAAGATAGAGAAGCAAAGCCAAGAGTGAAGCAGAGAGTTTTCCAAGTGCAGGAAGCCTTTTATTTATAGGAGGAGCTGGGACGTCTTAATCCTGATGGGCGATCGCCTTTCCTGTATTATAATAAGGGGGCAATCATATTTATCACATGGGCTGATTGCCTTAAAGTCCGCTGCTGCTGCTGGCAGCCAGCTGTGCGAACCAATGAGAGGACAACACGCGTCTCTTGTCGCTGTCTCGGGAGGTCCCACCTTGGACCTTTCGGCGGGTCTTTCGGTAGGTGAGAAGATGGTGACAGGCTGGGGCCAAAGGGCCTTATCCTACGACGCCTTTTCCGGATCTGAACGTGGGCCTCTATCCCGAGATTCGGTCTTTGCTGTCTTGACCAATGCTGGCATTACATGGCATGAGGCCGTCGTCCTTGGCCGGGCACCAGAGTCGATCGCCAGGTACCAAGAGACGATCGCCTTAAATGTCGATCGCTCGGCACTTGGACTTGATCTGGGATCTCTGTTCTGTAGGTGTGCCGTGGTTCATCTGACTCCGGTTCGGTCGCTCGGTCTTTGGACCGATCGCCTGTTAAAGTGTATAAATCTTGACACAGCAATTTCCCCCCAGCTTGCTCCGATGTTGAAGACATGGGGTGAGGTGGTTCCACTGGCGATCGTTTAAGATAATGACGGGCGACCCAATCGTTTGGTGAACTGTCTTCGGTCTTGTTCTTGTGATCTTCAATTTTGCAGATCCCTCGTGGAAAGCTGATTGTTTCGACCTTGAGGAACCATGCTGTAATATCCGGGGGTAATTTTTTTTTTCTTTTCTCGTGTTACTGTTGAATTGTACGTATTCATTTGGAATTGTACAAGTGTTGTTGTTTGGACCGATACAATGTATATTGTATTAGAATATTTCGGGATCGAAATATTTTTACTGGTCGTCGGTTCGGTTTCATCGATTGTTGTTGCTTGGCGAGTTTGGAATTTTATCTAAGTTTATAGTCATAAGTATACGCTACCTGTGTAGCATTACGTACGCTAATTTGTTGCGATTACGTACGTTACGTCCTGAGGTTACGTGTGTAATGCGTGGTCGGCGGTAGGAACCTTCCTCGTAGTCAACTTTCGGCTGGTAGGGCCATGATATCTTTGGGGTATCATTTATATATATATATATATAAATACATTATCACCTTCTCATATACTCACTTCACGTGAGTCTCTCTCCCTCTCCTCCCTTTCTCCCTCACGATTATATATATATATATAATATATATCAACTCTCACCTTCTTCCTCTCACTTTCTCTCTCTTTTTTTTCTTTCTTTCTCCCTCTCGTCGTCTCTCTCTCTCTCGTCTCTCTCTCACGTTCTCCAGCCCTCCCGTCTTCTCTCCCTCGTTTTTTTTCCAGCAAGGTGGAGCTGAAGGATGGCAGCCTGCTTCTTCATTTTCCGGAGACGGACTGGAGTTGACAACCGGAGTTTGCTGACATCTCCGGCGACGACCAGAGTTCGGCGGTGGCAGGTGGCTCGTGACTGGAGCAGCGACGGCCGATCAGAATTTCCGGATCGGAAGGCATTGCAAATCCGGTCGAGCTGTTCCGGCATTTTTTTTTCTTCTGTCGAGATGGAGTTCAGGCGCCGGTTCTTCATGGTTTCCGGCCATGGACGCGGCTCCATTGATTCCGGCGACCGGAGGTGGTTTTTGTCCGGAACGGACGGCGGAACGGAGGCGCGGCAAACTTCCGACGAGGAGTTACAGGCGGAGATGGTGAAAACCGGCCATGGATGGAAACGGGCTGGAGTTGGACGAAGTCCGGCGGGTCAGTTTTTTTCCGGCGGCCGAGTTCCAGTAGGAGTTGTTTTCCGACCGGATCCCGGCGAAGCTTGCCCGGACGATCGACTTTTCTGGTAAGTCTTTGTGTTGTGTGCTGTGTGTTATATATATATATACACATATATATATATATATTATGTGTACTGTTATATATATATTGTGTGTACTGTGTGTGTTTCGTTTGTGTGTGTGTGTGTTATATATATATAGTGTGTAAAGTAGTGTGTGCATGTGCAGTGGAGGTATATATATATATATTATGTAAAGTTTGTGTGTGTGTGTCATGTGGGTGTATATATACTTATATATATATATATATATAGATATTGTGGGTTGCATATATGTATATATATGTGATGTATGTATATTATATATATATGTGTGTATACGGGTAAATACGAGTATAATATGTTTTCGTATTGGAATCGGAGTTATCTATTATGTTGTTTTCGGTCGATATCGTGTTATCGAATGAATTGTATTTCATTCAAGGTTGTTCGAGTGCTTGTGATTGTCGGAGGACGCCGTTGATCGATTCGTGGTAGGACGTTGATCGTGGAAGGACTTTCTCGCCTTTGGTTTGGGGCAAGTTTTATACTTTTACTAGTCAATGAGATTAATGTTATCATGTATGTGTATGAATGTGTGTATCATTTCGAGACTTGGTCTCTTTATGATTTTGTTGATATCAGGGGATTGTTTGATACGATACCCTTCGGCAAATTATGCCAAATATTATTGTTGTTCGTAAATGGCCGTTTTAAGGCATTGAGATACTTGTTGGTAATATATTTTTCGATAGCCGGTTCGCGGTATCGACATATCGATTGTTATTGTTGATTGATGTTCCTTTGAGATATTGTTGTCGATAGCCGGTTCGCGGCATCGACGTATCGATTGTTATTATTGATTGATGTTCCATCAAGATATTTTTGTGATCGTCGTTATTGATATCAGTGTTTTTCTATTGATGTCGTTTTGGCCGATTGAAGGCATTGACGTATTCGATTATCATCTTCGTTCTCGGTAACCGATTAAAGGTGCCGAGACATCCATTGTATAATTGTTATCGGTTAACCGTTCTGAAGGTAATCGATATATTGAATTGGGATTATCAAAGATAATTCCCATTCGTTGTATAATTATTATCGATTGTCCGCTCTAAAGGTAATCGATATATTGAATTGGGATTATCAAAGATAATTCCCATCCGTTGTCAAAAAGATAATTCCCATCCGTTGTATAATTGTCATCGATTGGCCGTTCTACGGTAATCGAAGTATTGAATTGGGACTGTCGAGGATAGTTCCCATCCGTTGAATTATTATTGTCGTGTTGGCCGACTCAAGGCAGCACACTATTATTCTTGTGAACTCGGTAATTTTGTAATCGTTGAGGATTGAGGATTCCCGAATTGTTGTGTTGTGATTGTTGCTCGTGTTAATCGGTCCTTAGGGATTTTGATCCCAGGATGGTTGTTTTGAATATCGTTGGTCGTGTCGATCTTTCATTACTCGTGTGTCATCGTTCACTTGGTGAGTCGTATGATCCGTATTGGATGTGTTATCCTTTGAGTTTTGTTGTCATGTTGTGTCGTGACATATCCGGAATCATATCTGCGTTCCGATTGGTTATTGTGTAGGATTTTTAGCCAGGCACACGATGGTCATGCGTGGATGTTTCCGCATCGACCGCACATGAGACGTAATTCGTGAGGCTAATTAGGTACATTGTCCCACGTATATTTCTCGGATTCCGTATACGGGTGGACATGTGCACGGACACATTTCCGGATCGGGCGTCTTGTGATGTCCATCTTTGAGCCGCATAATTTTTGATCGCTCATAGTCCATGTTTGATCGACGTGTTCGACATTTTGTGATTAAGCGTTCATACGCGAGGGGTATGTTCGACAATGTTTGTTTCTTTGAGATCTCAGATTGTGTTGATTTACTTGGCCGCTCGACTTTCGTGCCATCGTGATATTTTGGCGGCTTCGCTCGACTTTCGTGCCATCGTGATATTTTGGCAGCTTCGGCTGAGGGCTTTCAGGCCATTGTGATGTATCGGTATTTCCGTTGGAGCCTTCGGGCATTGTGATTCTTATTTATTTCAGCGTTGGTTTGATTTACCTTCGGGTAATGTATTGTTGTGTTCTATATTGATGATTCGCCGTTGGGCACATATGTTCTAACCTATTGAGCAGATATTGATCGTATGCCGTGGGCATAGTGTTCCACGAATGATCGATTCTTACTTTGGTTTGTGAGCATCTCGTATTACCATTGTTGTACTGTTCATTCTGCCTTTGGATGCATATCATGTTGTGCATGTATTTGATATTCATTATCTGGATGGCTGACCCCGTGGGGGCGGAACATGTTTTCATGTTTTAGGTGCTTGCGAGGAGAGAGTTGAGACACAGGGGCATGACGATGGCTACGAGGCATTCGAGCGATACTAGTCCGAGATATTTTGGTGTTCATGTTGGTCAGACAGTTGGAGCACTCCATTTTTGTTTAGTCGTTGTCGTTTTGTATTATCCGAGCAAGGCTCGTGGATGTTGTTGTATTTTTATTTTGGCCATGTAGGCCCATTCTTGTCGTTGAAATTCCATATCGGAATAGTATGTCGGACGTCATAGTAGGGTCTGTGATTTCCTATTTTGGTCAGTTTGTTGTATTTTAGTCGTGTTCGCCTGGTGGATCACCTGATGTGGGGTCCATGGCAGTGTAATAACCCAATGGGATTTGGGGGTGTTACAGAAGATGGTATCGGAGAATTGGGTTGTGAGATACCCTGATATGTGAGTTATGTGTCTCTACCGACGCGGTAGTAGTGGGGCTGTCAGGTTATGACAACCTGGGCAGTCGGGTTTTGTGAGTCGTGATAGTTGGTCGACTGTATGAGTCATTCTTTCATCGAGTCGTCGTCAGTGAAGACTAGTATCGCAAGACCTCGAAGCTTCGTATGACCTGTGTAAGGACTCTATTCTCTTTTATGTGCATACATTCATTATGTCATTGATTAAACATGTTTTGTTGACACTTGTATGTGACGATCGGGTGCGATTGATTTATGATTATTTGCTTTGGAGCGTGTGGGCTCTGTATCGGCTATGATTAGCGCGATCGATGTGATCCTTTATCTGTTGAGTATGTATACTCGTGTTTGGCATTGACCTAGCATTCTGGCCGTTGAGGCATATTTGAGTTGTGGTCATGATTGAACGTTATTCTTTCAGTCTGGAAAGAGGACGTGACAGAGGGGGTAGAGGCCGCGGAGTGGGCCGGAACCCAAAACCTCGTACCAATACTTTGGTGGCTGACGAATCATTTTCGGAGTCGTGCTCGAGAACCCACCGATCGTGATTGTGCTTGGAGTGAGTTCAAGACTCTCATGTTAGAGAGGTATTATCCGGCTCCACTTCGTGAAGCCAAGTTTTCAGAGGTTTTGAACCCCGAATCCGTCGAGGACGAGGGTGTTATTGTTATTGCTGAGAAGTTTCAAGGACTTCTTCAGTTTACTTCATCTGTTATCCGTACTGAGGCGGATAAGATCAAGTATTTTAACAAGAGGTTGAACCCGCGGTTGAGGATGCAGTTGTTCAATCACAATTGTAACTCACTTGGCGAATTCATCGAGAAGGCTCTTGGAGCAGAGCTTTCGATCGAGGAGCTTACTCAGAGGGATCCTTCAGTTTTCTTCTGGTGAGAGGACTAGGATGCCGATTCGTTCAGAGGGACATCGAGCTTCGACGTCCAAGAGGTCAATTCTAGTTGGCTTCGTGCTGGGAAAGCATCTTTTTCTCAGGCGACGAGTTCGACTGCTATTTGTTTTAACTGTGTTTCAGCGGGGCATGTTAGTATTCGATGCACAGTTCCAGCTATTATTTATTTTCTGTGTGGGAGGCAGGGACACCTTCAGAATACTGCATGAGTTCTAGTGCCAGTAGGTCTCGAGAGAGCTCACGGGCCTCGAGAGATTTTGTTACTTCAGTCCGTACTTCATCCAATGGGTCATATCGGGCTTCGGGAGCCAGAGGTATGGACACCCGAGGGTATGTAGCGAGTTCAGATTTGGGTCTTCCTCGAGTCGATGAGATCGAGGAGCTCGATGATCTGGAGGATGTTGATTTCGGGTACATTTGAGATGTAACCTTGATTTGTATTTTCCTTATCTTTCGGATTGATGTTTGACTTGGTCTGTATTTTAGTATCGTGGTTGCGAACCATTTATGGTTGATCTATCTTGTAATCATTGTATCTGAGAATCTTGACACTTGAGTCATTTGATGTGATTTTCTTTCCTTTTGGTACTGTACCCGAGATTTTTGTGATGATCTGGGTAATTGTTCATTGTGATTCAAGACATCAAGTCGTGAGGACTTGGGCGCGCGATTGATATGGTCCCTAGGACTATTCGTGCGTTGTTATTTTCTTTTGTGGTGCGAGTCCGTATTTGCATGGGCGTCCGATGCTGACGACAATGGGGAAGTGTACATCGATGGTTGTAGGCATGTACAATGAGCGGCTCCCTCGAGATGTGTACGCCGGTTTTACTAGTCATGCGGTTAGTACGACTTCCTGGCTGGTCTCTAGCAGGAGAGTCATGATTCGGCTAATCTCGCATTTGGTTGAGTGTCTTTATCACTTGATTTTTTCGCCATGTTCAGAGAGAAGAGATGTGGGGACCCGTGGGGTCGGCCCAGTTACTCAGGCGGAATTGCTCGTATTGAGGAGTATTCCTGGAGATGTTGTTTTCTTATCCTGATGGATAGTCCGTGTCCCGACTTGTGCACCCTGAGTTTCGGGGACGAAACTCTTTTTAAGGGGGGGAGTGTGTAATATCCGGGGGTAATTTTTTTTTCTTTTCTCGTGTTACTGTTGAATTGTACGTATTCATTTGGAATTGTACAAGTGTTGTTGTTTGGACCGATACAATGTATATTGTATTAGAATATTTCGGGATCGAAATATTTTTACTGGTCGTCGGTTTGGTTTCGTCGATTGTTGTTGCTTGGCGAGTTTGGAATTTTATCTAAGTTTATAGTCATAAGCGTACGCTACCTATGTAGCATTACGTACGCTAATTTATTGCGATTACGTACGTTACGTCCTGAGGTTACATGCGTAATGCGTGGTCAGCGGTAGGAACCTTCCTCGTAGTCAACTTTCGGCTGGTAGGGCCAGGATATCTTTGGGGTATCATTTATATATATATATATAAATACATTATCACCTTCTCATCTACTCACTTCACGTGAGTCTCTCTCCCTCTCCTCCCTTTCTCCCTCACGATTATATATATATAATATATATATATATATCAACTCTCACCTTCTTCCTCTCACTTTCTCTCTCTTTTTTTTTCATTCTTTCTCCCTCTCGTCGTCTCTCTCTCTCGTCTCTCTCTCGCGTTCTCCAGCCCTCCCGTCTTCTCTCCCTCGTTTTTTTCCGCAAGGTGGAGTCAAGGATGGCAATGCTTCTTCATTTTCTCGACGACGATCGGGTTGACAACCGGAGTTTGTCGACATCTCCGGCGATTTACCGAGCTTCGGCGGCAGGTGGCTCGTGACTGGAGCAGCGACGACCGGTCGGAATTTCCGGATCGGAAGTCATTGCAAATCCGGTCGAGCTGTTCCGGCATTTTTTTTTCTACTGTCGAGACGGAGCTCAGGCGTCGGTTCTTCATGGTTTCCGGCCATGGACGCGGCTCCATTGATTTCGGCGACCGGAGGTGGTTTTTGTCCGGAACGGACGGCAGAACGGAGGCGCGGCAAACTTCCGACGAGGAGTTACAGGCGGAGATGGTGAAAACCGGCCATGGACGGAAACGGGCTGGAGTTGGACGATGTCTGGCGGGTCAGTTTTTTTCCGGCAGCCGAGTTCCAGTAGGAGTTGTTTTCCAACCGGATTCCGGCGAAGCTTGCCCGGCCGATCGACTTTTCTGGTAAGTCTTTGTGTTGTGTGCTGTGTTATATATATATATATTATGTGTACTGTTATATATATATTGTGTGTACTGTGTGTGTTTCGTGTGTGTGTGTGTGTGTTATATATATATATAGTGTGTAAAGTAGTGTGTGCATGTGCAGTGGAGGTATATATATATATATAAAGTGTGTGTGTGTGTGTCATGTGGGTATATATATACTTATATGTGATGTATGTATATTATATATATATATGTGTGTATACGGGTAAATATGAGTATAGTATCTGTTCGTATTGGAATCGGAGTTATCTATTATGTTGTTTTCGATCGATATCGTGTTATCGAATGAATTGTATTTCATTCAAGGTTGTTCGAGTGCTTGTGATTGTCGGAGGACGCCGTTGATCGATTTGTGGTAGGACGTTGATCGTGGAAGGACTTTCTCGCCTTTGGTTTGAGGCAAGTTTTATACTTATACTAGTCAATGAGATTAATGTTATCATGTATGTGTATGAATGTGTGTATCATTTCGAGACTTGGTCTCTTTATGATTTTGTTGATATCAGGGGATTGTTTGATATGATACCCTTCGGCAAATTATGCCAAATATTATTGTTGTTCGTAAATGGCCGATTTAAGGCATTGCGATACTTGTTGGTAATATATTTGTCGATAGCCGGTTCGCGGTATCTACATATCGATTGTTATTGTTGATTGATGTTCCTTTGAGATATTGTTGTCGATAGCCGGTTCGCGGCATCGACGTATCGATTGTTATTATTGATTGATGTTCCATCAAGATATTTTTGTGAATCGTCGTTATTGATATCAGTGTTTTTCTATTGATGTCGTTTTGGCCGATTGAAGGCATTGACGTATTCGATTATCATCTTCGTTCTCGGTAACCGATTAAAGGTGCCGAGACATCCGTTGTATAATTGTTATCGGTTAACCGTTCTGAAGGTAATCGATATATTGAATTGGGGTTATCAAAGATAATTCCCATCCGTTGTATAATTATTATCGATTGTCCGCTCTAAAGGTAATCGATATATTGAATTGGGATTATCAAAGATAATTCCCATCCGTTGTCAAAAAGATAATTCCCATCCGTTGTATAATTGTTATCGATTGGCCGTTCTACGGTAATCGAAGTATTGAATTGGGACTGTCGAGGATAGTTCCCATCCGTTGAATTATTATGGTCGTGTTGGCCGACTCAAGGCAGCACACTATTATTCTTGTGAACTCGGTAATTTTGTAATCGTTGAGGATTGAGGATTCCCGAATTGTTGTGTTGTGATTGTTGCTCATGTTAATCGGTCCTTAGGGATTTTGATCCCAGGATGGTTGTTTTGAATATCGTTGGTCGTGTCGATCTTTCATTATTCGTGTGTCATCGTTCACTTGGTGAGTCGTATGATCCGTATTGGATGTGTTATCCTTTGAGTTTTGTTGTCATGTTGTGTCGTGACATATCCGGAATCATATCTGCATTCCGATTGGTTATTGTGTAGGATTTTTAGCCAGGCACACGATGGTCATGCGTGGATGTTTCCGCATTGGACCGTGCACACGAGACGTAGTTCGTGAGGCTAATTAGGTACATTGTCCCACGTATATTTCTGGATTCCGTATACGGGGTGGACATGTGCACGGACACATTTCCGGATCGGGCGTACTGTGATGTCCATCTTTGAGCCGTACAATTTTTGATCGTTCATAGTCCATGTTTGATTGGATGTGTTCGACATTTTGTGATTAAGCGTTCATACGCCAGAGGGGTATGTTCGACAGTCAGGTTTGTTTCTTTGAGATCTGTATTGTGATGATTTACAGCTTCGGGCTGTTCGACTTTCAGGCCATCGTGATATTTTGGCAGCTTCGGGCTGTTCGACTTTCAGGCCATCGTGATATTTTGGCAGCTTCGGCTGAGGGCTTTCAGGCCATTGTGATGTATCGGTATTTCCGTTGGAGCCTTCGGGCATTGTGATTCTTATTTATTTCAGCGTTGGTTTGATTTACCTTCGGGTAATGTATTGTTGTGTTCTATATTGATGATTCGCCGTTGGGCACATATGTTCTAACCTATTGAGCAGATATTGATCGTATGCCGTGGGCATAGTGTTCCACGAATGATCGATTCTTACTTTGGTTTGTGAGCATCTCGTATTACCATTGTTGTACTGTTCATTCTGCCTTTGGATGCATATCATGTTGTGCATGTATTTGATATTCATTATCTGTATGGCTGACCCCGTGGGGGCGGAACATGTTTTCATGTTTTAGGTGCTTGCGAGGAGAGAGTTGAGACACAGGGGCATGACGATGGCTACGAGGCATTCGAGCGATACTAGTCCGAGATATTTTGGTGTTCATGTTGGTCAGACAGTTGGAGCACTCCATTTTTGTTCAGTCGTTGTTGTTTTGTATTATCCGAGCAAGGCTCGTGGATATTGTTGTATTTTTATTTTGGCCATGTAGGCCCATTCTTGTCGTTGAAATTCCATATCGGAATAGTATGTCGGACGTCATAGTAGGGTCTGTGATTTCCTATTTTGGTCAGTTTGTTGTATTTTAGTCGTGTTCGCCTGGTGGATCACCTTATGTGGGGTCCACGGCACTGTAATAACCCAATGGGATTTGGGGGTGTTACAGAAGATGGTATCGGAGAATTGGGTTGTGAGATACCCTGATATGTGAGTTATGTGGCTCTACCGACGCGGTAGTAGTGTCAGGTTATGACAACCTGGGCAGTCGGGTTTTGTGAGTCATGATAGTTGGACGACTGTATGAGTCATTCTTTCATCGAGTCGTCGTCAGTGAAGACAAGTATCGCAAGACCTCAAAGCTTCGTATGACCTCTGTAAGGACTCTATTCTCTTTTATGTGCATACATTCATTATGTCATTGATTAAACATGTTTTGTTGACACTTGTATGTAACGATCGGGTGCGATTGATTTATGATTATTTGCTTTGGAGTGTGTGGGCTCTGTATCGGCTATGATTAGCGCGATCGATGTGATCCTTTATCTGTTGAGTATGTATACTCGTGTTTGGCGTTGACCTAGCATTCTGGCCGTTGAGGCATATTTGAGCTGTGGTCATGATTGAACGTTATTCTTTCAGTCTGGAAAGAGGACGTGACAGAGGGGGTAGAGGCCGCAGAGTGGGCCGGAACCCGAAACCTCGTACCAATACTTTGGTGGCTGACGAATCATTTTCGGAGTCGTGCTCGAGAACCCACCGATCGTGATTGTGCTTGGAGTGAGTTCAAGACTCTCATGTTAGAGAGGTATTATCCGGATCCACTTCGTGAAGCCAAGTTGTCGGAGGTTTTGAACCCCGAATCCGTCGAGGACGAGGGTGTTATTGTTATTGCTGAGAAGTTTCAAGGACTTCTTCAGTTTACTTCATCTGTTATCCGTACTGAGGCAGATAAGATCAAGTATTTTAACAAGAGGTTGAACCCGCAGTTGAGGATGCAGTTGTTCAATCACAATTGTAACTCACTTGGGGAATTCATCGAGAAGGCTCTTGGAGCAGAGCTTTCGATCGAGGAGCTTACTCAGAAGGATCCTTCAGTTTTCTTCTGGTGAGAGGACTAGGATGCCGATTCGTTCAGAGGGACATCGAGCTCCGACGTCCAAGAGGTCACTTCTAGTTGGCTTCGTGCTGGGAAAGCATCTTTTTCTCAGGCGACGAGTTCGACTGCTATTTGTTTTAACTGTGTTTCAGCGGGGCATGTTAGTACTCGATGCACAGTTCCAGCTATTATTTATTTTCTGTGTGGGAGGCAGGGACACCTTCAGAATACTGCATGAGTTCTAGTGCCAGTAGGTCTCGAGAGAGCTCACGGGCCTCGAGAGATTTTGTTACTTCAGTCCGTACTTCATCCAAGGGGTCATATCGGGCTTCGGGAGCCAGAGGTATGGACACCCGAGGGGAAGTAGCGAGTTCAGATTTGGGTCTTCCTCGAGTCGATGAGATCGAGGAGCTCGATGATCTGGAGGATGTTGATTTCGGGTACATTTGAGATGTAACCTTGATTTGTATTTTCCTTGTCTTTCGGATTGATGTTTGACTTGGTCTGTATTTTAGTATCGTGGTTGCGAACCATTTATGGTTGATCTATCTTGTAATCATTGTATATGAGAATCTTGACACTTGAGTCATTTGATGTGATTTTCTTTCCTTTTGGTCCTGTACCCGAGATTTTTGTGATGATCTGGGTAATTGTTCATTGTGATTCAAGACATCAAGTCGTGAGGACTTGGGCGCGCGATTGATATGGTCCCGAGGACTATTCGTGCGTTGTTATTTTCTTTTGTGGTGCGAGTCCGTGTTTGCATGGGCGTCCGATGCTGACGACAACGGGGAAGTGTACACTGATGGTTGTAGGCATGTACAATGAGTGGCTCCCTCGGGATGTGTACGCCGGATTTACTAGTCATGCGATTAGTACGACTTACTGGCTGGTCTCTAGCAGGAGAGTCATGATTCGGCTAATATCGCATTTGGTTGAGTGTCTTTATCACTTGATTTTTTCGCCTTGTTCAGGCAGAAGAGACGTGGGGACCTTTGGGGTCGGCCTAGTTACTCAGGCGGAATTGCTCGTATTGAGGAGTATTCCTGGAGATGTTGTTTTCTTATCCTGATGGATAGTCCGTGTCCCGACTTGTGCACCCTGAGTTTCGGGGACGAAACTCTTTTTAAGGGGGGGGGGGGAGTGTGTAATATCCGGGGGTAATTTTTTTTTTCTTTTCTCGTGTTACTGTTGAATTATACGTATTCATTTGGAATTGTACAAGTATTGTTGTTTGGACCGATACAATGTATATTATATTAGAATATTTCGGGATCGAAATATTTTTACTGGTCGTCGGTTCGGTTTCGTCTATTGTTGTTGCTTGGCGAGTTTGGAATTTTGTCTAAGTTTATAGTCATAAGCGTACGCTACCTGTGTAGCATTACGTACACTAATTTGTTGCGATTACATACGTTACGTCCTGAGGTTACGTGCGTAATGCGTGGTCGGCGGTAGGAACCTTCCTCGTAGTCAACTTTCGACTGGTAGGGCCAGGATATCTTTGGGGTATCATTTATATATATATATATATAAATGCATTATCACCTTCTCATCTACTCACTTCACGTGAGTCTCTCTCCCTCTCCTCCCTTTCTCCCTCACGATTATATATATATATATATATCAACTCTCACCTTCTTCCTCTCACTTTCTCTCTCTTTTTTTTCTTTCTTTCTCCCTCTCGTCGTATCTCTCTCTCGTCTCTCTCTCGCGTTCTCCAGCCCTCCCGTCTTCTCTCCCTCGTTTTTTTTTCCGGCAAGGTGGAGATGAAGGATGGCAGCCGGCTTCTTCATTTTCCGGCGACGGACTGGAGTTGATAACCGGAGTTTGCTGACATCTCCGGCGACGACCAGAGCTCGGCGGCGGCAGGTGGCTCGTGACTGGAGCAGCGACGGCCGGTCGGAATTTCCGGATCGGAAGGCATCGCAAATCCGATCGAGCTATTCCGGCATTTTTTTTTCTTCTGTCGAGACGGAGCTCAGGCGCCGATTCTTCATGGTTTCCGGCCATGGACGCGGCTCCATTGATTTCGGCGACCGGAGGTGGTTTTTGTCCGGAACGGACGGCGGAACGGAGTCGCGGCAAACTTCCGACGAGGAGTTACAGGCGGAGATGGTGAAAACCGGCCATGGATGGAAATGGGCTGGAGTTGGACGAAGTCCGGCGGGTCAGTTTTTTTCCGGCGGCCGAGTTCCAGTAGGAGTTTTTTCCGACCGGATTCCGGCGAAGCTTGCCCGGCCGATCGACTTTTCTGGTAAGTCTTTGTGTTGTGTGCTGTGTTATATATATATATATTATGTGTACTGTTATATATATATTGTGTGTACTGTGTGTGTTTCGTGTGTGTGTGTGTGTGTTATATATATATATATAGTGTGTAAAGTAGTGTGTGCATGTGCAGTGGAGGTATATATATATATTATGTAAAGTGTGTGTGTGTGTGTCATGTGGGTATATATATACTTTTATATATATATATATATGTATATATATATATGTGATGTATGTATATTATATATATGTGTGTATACGGGTAAATATGAGTATAGTATGTGTTCGTATTGGAATCGGAGTTATCTATTATGTTGTTTTCGGTCGATATCGTGTTATCGAATGAATTGTATTTCATTCAAGGTTGTTCGAGTGCTTGTGATTGTCGGAGGACGCCGTTGATCGATTTGTGGTAGGACGTTGATCGTGGAAGGACTTTCTCGCCTTTGGTTTGAGGCAAGTTTTATACTTGTACTAGTCAATGAGATTAATGTTATCATGTATGTGTATGAATGTGTGTATCATTTCGAGACTTGGTCTCTTTATGATTTTGTTGATATCAGGGGATTGTTTGATACGATACCCTTCGGCAAATTATGCCAAATATTATTGTTGTTCGTAAATGGCCGATTTAAGGTATTGCGATACTTGTTGGTAATATATTTGTCGATAGCCGGTTCGCGGTATCGACATATCGATTGTTATTGTTGATTGATGTTCCTTTGAGATATTGTTGTCGATAGCCGGTTCGCGGGATTGACGTATCGATTGTTATTATTGATTGATGTTCCATCAAGATATTTTTGTGAATCGTCGTTATTGATATCAGTGTTTTTCTATTGATGTCGTTTTGGCCGATTGAAGGCATTGACGTATTTGATTATCATCTTCGTTCTCGGTAACCGATTAAAGGTGCTGAGACATCCGTTGTATAATTGTTATCGGTTAACCGTTCTGAAGGTAATCGATATATTGAATTGGGATTATCAAAGATAATTCCCATCCGTTGTATAATTATTATCGATTGTCCGCTCTAAAGGTAATCGATATATTGAATTGGGATTATCAAAGATAATTCCCATCCGTTGTCAAAAAGATAATTCCCATCCGTTGTATAATTGTTATCGATTGGCCGTTCTACGGTAATCGAAGTATTGAATTGGGATTGTCGAGGATAGTTCCCATCCGTTGAATTATTATTGTCGTGTTGGCCAACTCAAGGCAGCACACTATTATTCTTGTGAACTCGGTAATTTTGTAATCGTTGAGGATTGAGGATTCCCGAATTGTTGTGTTGTGATTCTTGCTCGTGTTAATCGGTCCTTAGGGATTTTGATCCCAGGATGGTTGTTTTGAATATCGTTGGTCGTGTCGATCTTTCATTATTCGTGTGTCATCGTTCACTTGGTGAGTCGTATGATCCGTATTGGATGTGTTATCCTTTGAGTTTTGTTGTCATGTTGTGTCGTGACATATCCGGAATCATATCTGCATTCCGATTGGTTATTGTGTAGGATTTTTAGCCAGGCACACGATGGTCATGCGTGGATGTTTCCGCATTGGACCGTGCACACGAGACGTAGTTCGTGAGGCTAATTAGGTACATTGTCCCACGTATATTTCTGGATTCCGTATACGGGGTGGACATGTGCACGGACACATTTCCGGATCGGGCGTACTGTGATGTCCATCTTTGAGCCGCAATTTTTGATCGCTCATAGTCCATGTTTGATTGGATGTGTTCGACATTTTGTGATTAAGCGTTCATACGCCAGGGGTATGTTCGATACCAGTTTGTTTCTTTGAGATCTCAGATTGTGATGATTTACAGCTTCGGGCTGTTCGACTTTCAGGCCATCGTGATATTTTGGCAGCTTCAGGCCGTTCGACTTTCAGGCCATCGTGATATTTTGGCAGCTTCGGCTGAGGGCTTTCAGGCCATTGTGATGTATCGGTATTTCCGTTGGAGCCTTCGGGCATTGTGATTCTTATTTATTTCAGCGTTGGTTTGATTTACCTTCGGGTAATGTATTGTTGTGTTCTATATTGATGATTCGCCGTTGGGCACATATGTTCTAACCTATTGAGCAGATATTGATCGTATGCCGTGGGCATAGTGTTCCACGAATGATCGATTCTTACTTTGGTTTGTGAGCATCTCGTATTACCATTGTTGTACTGTTCATTCTGCCTTTGGATGCATATCATGTTATGCGTGTATTTGATATTCATTATCTGGATGGCTGACCCCATGGGGGCAGAACATGTTTTTATGTTTTAGGTGCTTGCGAGGAGAGAGTTGAGACACAGGGGCATGACGATGGCTACGAGGCATTCGAGCGATACTAGTCCGAGATATTTTGGTGTTCATGTTGGTCAGACAGTTGGAGCACTCCATTTTTGTTCAGTCGTTGTCATTTTGTATTATCTGAGCAAGGCTCGTGGATGTTGTTGTATTTTTATTTTGGCCATGTAGACCCATTCTTGTCGTTGAAATTCCATATCGGAATAGTATGTCGGACGTCATAGTAGGGTCTGTGATTTCCTATTTTGGTCAGTTTGTTGTATTTTAGTCGTGTTCGCCTGGTGGATCACCTGATGTGGGGTCCACGGCACTGTAATAACCCAATGGGATTTGGGGGTGTTACACATGCACGGTCGCGGATTTCGATGGACTGACCTCCATGACCGTGTCTTGTGCGCGAGGGACATTCCAGCCATAGGTTTGTCTCGCGACTCACTTTATTGTGAGGGTCCTCCGTTAGGCTGCGCCCGCCTCGTATTTAAACGAAAGGCGAGCGGTCTTGGTCTGTAGGAGTCCTTGCACGGGGCATCGTCAGATTAATCGACTCCATGTCCGCGGCTTGTTAGCACTTTTCTACCTCGGATCTTCATGTTAGATGGCAATCCTCGACGGTATACGTTGTGATGGGGGTAGGGACGCGTCGCATTGTCTGGGCCCACCATGCTAGATGATGAACCTTTGAGGGCGGGTGAGCGTGTCCACAGATCTGTTTGGAGGGTCTTTCGGCTACACCCGCCTCGTATTTAAACGAAGAGCGAGCGATCGCAGCCCATAGGAACCTTGCATGGACGAAGCTGTCGGTTCCATCGACCTCCAGGACCATGGCTGCACTCTTCTACCTTGGATCGTCACGTTAGGTGGCGATCTTCGGCGGTATACATTTTGCTAAGGGAGGCGATCTCGTGCCTAGGTCCATCATGTCAGATGATGAACTTTAGAGGGCGAGCGAGTCCTCTATTTTTGGAGATGTTGCTTGGGAAGTAGCCTTTTGTTGACATGGTGGAAACTGGGGAAAGACCTCCGAAGTTTCCACCTCTTGATTGAAGCATAAAAATCTGGCCGCCAGGGTTAATCGAGAGGATCGACTCGTATGAATCCTCTGGCTCGCCGTGTTTGATTCTGGCGATCGGATTGGGAGACTGGTGATCGTCGCTCTGACGCCGATCGCGGCACTTGATCCTTTTCGCCCGGGGCTCCAGCTAAGTTACTAGACTGTCCAGCTTGTCCTCCTCGAACAATCTCCAGAGTTGTCTGAGGAGGTCGCGGCATTGATCGGTGTTGTGGCCGGGACTCTTGTGGTAAGCACAAAATTTATTGCGGTCCAGATGACCGTGGTCCCTTTCCGCCTTTGGCTTGCTTAGCCGCTCGCGCCCCTGGATGGCATAGAAGATATGAGCCGAAGATAGATTGAGGTTGTGGTATAGATGGGCTTCCACATCCTCGAAGGACCTGAAATCACCGGGCGGCTTGGCGACCGCCTTGTTGGGCTTGGCGATCGCCGTCTCTGCACCATCGCCTTGGCGAAGGGCGAGCAACCTCCGCCTGGCCAAAAAGTCTGCGGCCTTGGCGCGGAAGATTACGTAGGTCGGGGGTATGTCCTTCGTAAGGTGCCTGAACATGGGCGAAAGATGATTAGTGCATAATTGATCTTAAAATTCATATACAAAATTTTCCTTTTACGGGCATAATCGTACTGATTTGTGACTAAAAATACATATTTTACAGATATGTCCAAACATGAGCTAAAAATGGTCATTTTACAGATTACTGACATGAAACATCAAAAGGACGGAAAACAAGATCAAATCCAAACGACGGGAATTTTTCAAGGCAAAACGACCATACAACACGGCGCAAACTGGACCGTGTTATGTAGGCCGTTTCACATACGGCGCAACAAGGGCCGTGTCTTGGGCCGTTTCACACACGGCCGGCATTTTGTGCCGTGTCCTCGCGCGTATTCCGGAAGAGACCGAGTCACCACAAAACGGCGCACAACACGGGGCAAACTGGGCCGTTTTTCAGCGCCGTTTTCAGGCTGATATTTGTGGAATTTTCCACATTTAGCATCTTATGAGCTCAACAACTATGTATGAAGTCAATGATCTGAAAATCAAGACATGCAAGGAAGATCAAGTGTGAATCAAACACCAAAGACTTGTCAAAAGATGCCACAAATTAAATAATCAATTGTATTCTTGAAAATCACCTATAAAAGGACATCTTCATCCATTGC
This sequence comes from Orobanche coerulescens, assembly GCA_033398695.1. NCBI lineage: Eukaryota > Viridiplantae > Streptophyta > Magnoliopsida > Lamiales > Orobanchaceae > Orobanche > Orobanche coerulescens. Next base: position 29,024,918 of record CM065804.1, read on the forward strand.
AAAAAAATACTCCTCTTCTTGCCAAGAAACTCCCATTTCTTTTAGCAAGATATTTCTCCTTTGAACTCTCACTTTACTTTGTATTTCATTTTTAGTTTAAAGTTTTTCTTTCATTTAGTTTGTAATTGAAAAGTACTTGATCAATAAGCACTTAGTATTTTACTTTCAATTTTTGTAAGCTTGTAACCTTTAAACAAGTTTGAAGTTATATTTTGAAGTTATATTTTGAAGTTATATTTTGAAGTTTGTTTCTTGCACTTTGATTCATCATATTCAAATAAGTTTTATCTATTGTCATTAAGTTCTAGTAATCAAAAGTTTATATATATATATATATATATATATTATGTATTTCAATTATTTCTATTATAATTTTAGATTGTATAAACCAATGAGTAGCTAATCTTTCTTCCTAGGGGAAGGGGGATTTCTATTAGGTTATATATTGAGTATTTGATTGATTTACACTATTTTGAATAAAAAAGACTAATTGGTTTAAATAGAGATTGATCATATCCTATTTCTATTAATGAAATCTCCTTGATTGATTGTTAAGTGAACTGGAAACATATCTCTTAAATCTATCAAGTGTTAATCTTGTTATCAACATTTTAAGATTGTGAAAGTGGTTAAGACACCTTTGAATACGAAAGTTATGAGGTGAAAAGTTGATTACTCGATAAACATTCATTTTTCTTTTATATCCGTGTAAATCAATTCCTATACTTAATTAAAAACCTAATTTAATGAACCCGTAATCCCCTAGATTTTATAAATTCCCAATTCAAATTAATCCTATTCATTTTCACTAGTTAAAAAAATAGTCTAATATAAATAGTCTTATTAAAAAATAGTTTAAATTAAAAATAGTGCATTTTAAATAAATTAATATTTAAAAACCCAATAATCTATTTTAGTATTTATTTCTCGCAATTTGTAACAAAATATTATACGAAGCCCTGTTGAACAATCCTCGAGAGAAAAGACCTTGGTAGAACTTACCACAACTACTTCTACCTCGTATATATTTGCGAGCGACTCAAAGACTCCTATTTTTAGGATAAGTTTTTGACCGATCAAATTTTGGCGCCGTTGTCGGGGATTGTTTTAGGCCAAATATAATTTTTGTATACTTTTATTTATATCTTGTGATTTAATCTTTCTTTATTTTTTGCATCTTTTATTCCTCTTGTTCTTAATTTTTTTTCACATAAGGTGCGCTTAACTGTTTTCTAGTCTATGCAGGGCCGTAGGTCTCTTGCAAGAACTTTGGTACCATACAACGAAAACGTTCATCCCGATTATCGAGTTGGAGATAGCCTGGAAGATATTAGCAGTGAAGGAGAATTTTTGACAGAAGAGAACACTGAATCTTCCGATCAAGAAGAAAAGTCAAACGAAGAACATATGGCAGACCAACAAACTTTGAAAGATTTTGCTAGACCGGTGATCGGTACAACAACGTCATGCATACAACTTGGCCAAACAGCACGAAATTATGAATTGAAATCCATTCATTTCAACCAACTCCCATCTTTTTATGGGATGCCAAACGAGGATTCTTTAAGCTTTATTCGTGATTTTTACTCGGTTGTCAATACCTTTCCATTACAACAATTGACCGAGGATCAATTAAAAATAAGGTGTTTTCCTTACACCTTAAAGGATCGAGCAAAAACATGGATTATGACGTTGCCACCAGATTCATTGGCTACTTGGGATGATGTGTGCAATAAATTCATGTCAAGATTTTATCCACATCATAAAACGGCGGATCTAAGGACCAAAATTGCGGCTTTTACGCAATCGGAGGGTGAACAATTTTTTGAAGCATGGGATCGTTTCAAAACTCTTTTACTAGCATGCCCCCATCATCATTATCCTTTACACTGTTTGAGTCAAACTTTTTATGATGGGCTAACTCATAATTGTCAATTCTCTGTTGATAATGCAGCTGGGGGAGATATAGGAACACTAACGGTGCAAGCCGCTTTTGATTTATTTGAAAAACTTGCTATATCCTCCCAGCAAAAGAGTGCACGAGGCAGGAGAGTCGGAGCTAATGAAGTAAATTCCACCAGTGATCTCACTGCGCAAATTGCCGAGCTAACCAAACAAGTCCAACGACTTACAACTCAAGGAATTTCTCAACCACCCACACCATGCCATCTCAAGAAGTATTTTTCACGGTGGTGAATATAGTCATGCACCCAACATCAATCCCCGACGAACCCACGAAGAGGTAAATGCTTTAAATAATTTTTACCAACGCCCCAGAAATGACCCTTTTTCTGAAACCTATAATCCCGGTTGGCGAAATCACCCTAATTTCTCTTGGGGTGGGAATCATCACCAACAACCACCACCTCCTCAACATCAAAATTTGCAACAACCATATCAAAGACCAAACCAATTCCAAGGGTCACCCTCAAACCAACCCAGAAAACCCTCATTAGAAGAAACACTTCAATCATTCATCCAAAACTCGGATCGAAGATTTGAAGCAATGGAAGCATCAGTGAAACGAGTCGAAACTCAAGTCGGGCAACTAGCAAATCAACTGCAAAATAACCAGAAATGGAGGTTACCAAGTCAACCCGAACAAGCTAAAGCTATCACCACGCTGAGAATTGGTAAGATTTATAACAATCAAATTGATTCCCCTTCTAATGATGATATTTCAATTATTGCAGGAAACAAGGACGAAGATAAGGAGTCAAATGAAAATTCTAAAGAAGAAGTCCCCATCCCAACACTCCACAAATCTACAAATCCATACAAACCCCCAATACCTTTTCCAAGTCGACAAAAAAATGAAAAACTTGAGAACCAATTTCTAAAATTTTTTGATATGTTGTCCAAAGTAAATGTAAACCTTCCTTTATTGGAAGTAATAAAAAGTGTCCCAGCATACGGAAAATTTTTCAAAGAATTACTCACGGATAAAAAGAAGTTTGGATATAGAGAAAAATCATTGTCTCGTAGGTTATGTCTGCATTGCTCCAACAACGATTACCTCCCAAGCAAAGTGATCCAGGTAGCTTCATCATAAATATCGCTATGGGAAACAGTAAGAAGACCACTGGTATGCTTGATCTTGGAGCAGGTATAAATTTGATGCCATTATATATTTTTGAGCAACTTGATCTTGGTGAACTTAGCCCAACTAAAATATGTTTACAATTGGCCGATAGATCGCTTCGTTATCCTGTTGGAATTATCGAAGATATTTTGGTAGACATAGAGGGGCTTATTATTCAAGCAGATTTTGTTGTCTTAGAAATGGGATAATGTCTAGAAAATGGAAAAGATCATTCTATTTTATTAGGAAGACCTTTCATGGCTACCGCTGAAACAATAATTGATGTTAAAAGAGGAAAATTAACCATGAGTGTGTTAAATGAAACCGTGACATTTTCTGTGTTTAATTCGCCCCCTGTTCCTAGTTATGATTTATATGAGGAGTGCGCTTTTGTTGATATTATTGACAATTCTGTAGAAACTCTCATTATACAGGAACAAGTAATGGAAAGTTCAGATCTTAACCCGGAAGTTGAAGGAGAAGTGTGCGAAAATCTCTTACAGGGGATTAAGATAGATAGTCTGGAGTCGTTAATGGATAGCAAAGAAAAAGAAATACTGGAGCTTAAAGAATTGCCTAAACATTTAAAATATGTTTTTCTTGAAGAGGGAAATAAAAAACCCGTAATTATTAATGCAGAATTAAGCAAAGATGAAGAATTTCTTTTAATAGAAGTTTTGAAAAAATGCAAAGAGGCAATAGGATGGGGTTTGAGTGATATTAAGGGAATTAGCCCTTCAACATGTATGCACAAAATAATCCTAGAAGAGGGAGAAAAACCAAGAAGAGAAGCATAACGAAGATTAAATCCCAATATGCTAGAGGTAGTAAAAAAGGAAATTTTAAAATTGCTAGCTGAGGGAATTATTTATCCGATTGCGGATAGTGAATGGGTAAGCCCGATACATGTGGTGCCAAAGAAAAGTGGCATAACAGTGATTGAAAATGATAAGGGAGAGCTAGTACCAACGAGGGTAACAACCGGGTGGCGGATGTGCATTGATTATCGAAAATTAAATGCCGCCACCAAAAAGGATTATTTTCCTCTACCTTTTATTGACCAAATGCTTGATAAACTTGCAGGACACAAATTCTACTGTTTTCTTGATGGCCTTTCAGGGTATTATCAAGAGGCGATTGCACCCGAGGACCAATCGAAGACCATATTCACATGCCCTTTTGGAACTTTTTCTTGTCGAAAAATGCCTTTTGGATTATGCAATGCACCAGGAACTTTTCAAAGGTGCATGTTGTCAATTTTCTCAGATATGATCGGCGATTCTATTGAGGAATACATAATCAGCCGTTTCGGATTTCCCAAGGCAATAATCAGTGATGGGGGATCCCACTTCTGCAACAAGTTATTTGACAAGCTTATGGCCAAAAATGGCATAAATCACAAAATTGCAACTCCCTACCATCCACAAACGTCGGGTCAGGCTGAAACAAGCAACCGACAAATAAAAGGGATCCTGGAAAAAACTGTGCGCCCAACTAGAAAAGATTGGGCAGGAAAATTGGTCGATGCACTTTGGGCATACCGAACAGCATACAAGAGTCCATTGGGAATGAGCCCCTACCGTCTAGTCTATGGAAAAACTTGTCACCTTCCAGTTGAAATCGATCATAAAGCTTATTGGGCAATTAAGGTTGTTTCAATGGAATTGAAAGAAGCTGGACATGAAAGACTGCTATAAATATTTGAACTAGACGAGTTAAGAAACGAAGCATACGAGAACTCTCTGATTTACAAAGACAAAGTCAAGAGACTTCATGACCGGAAACTTACCCTCAAGCACCTTGAACCAGGTACGAAAGTACTTTTATTTAATTCTCGTTTGCGATTATTTCCGTAAGCTAAAATCACTGGGCCGGGACCCTTCGAGATTGAGGAAGTATTTCCATACGGAGTAATTAGACTAATAAATCCTCAAACCAAAGAGTCATTTCAGGTGAACGGACACAGGGTAAAGCCTTATTTTGAAAATCAGAAAATTCCTCACGGAGAGAGCATAACCCTTGAAGATCCGTCGCACGACTAAAACAGGAAGTTGTCAAGCTAATGACATTAAACGAGCCCTTATTGGGAGGGAACCCAATTTATTTATTGTTTTTCTTATTATTTATTTTCAAAAAACCAAAAAAATCAAAAAATCAAAAAATCAAAAAAAAAATGGTTGATTGAAAAGCAAGAAAAAAAAGCTCAGATAATTCGAAGCATAAGTAAGGGGATTGATAGAAAGCTTAATTAAATAGCTTCTAAAGTGCTTACCAGTTGATAAAACTCGATTCAGAATATTTTCTAATGTTCGGTTTCAAGTCACTTTATCCATATTTCCCTACCCCAACCAAAGAGCCGACATTACAACCTTAAAGTCCTTTTTGATTCACAACGTTACACACACAAGTGGTAGAGATAAAAGACGATTTGCACGCCTATGGAAATTTTCACTTCATTAAATAAGATTGAGCGAAAATATGTCCCATATACACTTGAGAGTGAGCGATACACTTATCCGGCGAGTTCTATGAATTCATGCTTTTTGTTTAAAAAGGAAACTTTCTTGAGATTTGACAGAATTATAAAAACTTGGTCTAATTTACCCCTTGAGATGTGGTAAAATTATTGGTACGATCAATCATACCATATCTAAGGTTTACTTGAGGACAAGCAAATGATTAAGTGTGGGGTATTTGATTAATGCATAATTGATCTTAAAATTCATATACAAAATATTCCTTTTACGGGCATAATCGTACTGATTTGTGATTAAAAATACATATTTTACAGATATGTCCAAACATGAGCTAAAAATGGTTATTTTACAGATTACTGACATGAAACATCAAAAAGGACGGAAAACAAGATCAAATCCAAACGACGGGAATTTTTCAAGGCAAAACGACCATACAACACGGCGCAAACTGGACCGTGTTATGTAGGCCGTTTCACATACGGCGCAACAAGGGCCGTGTCTTGGGCCGTTTCACACACGGCCGGCATTTTGCGCCGTGTCCTCGCGCGTATTCCGGAAGAGACCGAGTCACCACAAAACGACGCACAACACGGGGCAAACTGGGCCGTTTTTCAGCGCCGTTTTCAGGCTGATATTTGTGGAATTTTCCACATTTAGCATCTTATGAGCTCAACAACTATGTATGAAGTCAATGATCTAAAAATCAAGACATGCAAGGAAGATCAAGTGTGAATCAAACACCAAAGACTTGTCAAAAGATGCCACAAATTAAATAATCAATTGTATTCTTGAAAATCACCTATAAAAGGACATCTTCATCCATTGCAAAAAAAATACTCCTCTTCTTGCCAAGAAACTCCCATTTCTTTTAGCAAGATATTTCTCCTTTGAACTCTCACTTTACTTTGTATTTCATTTTTAGTTTAAAGTTTTTCTTTCATTTAGTTTGTAATTGAAAAGTGCTTGATCAATAAGCACTTAGTATTTTACTTTCAATTTTTGTAAGCTTGTAACCTTTAAACAAGTTTGAAGTTATATTTTGAAGTTATATTTTGAAGTTATATTTTGAAGTTTGTTTCTTGCACTTTGATTCATCATATTCAAATAAGTTTTATCTATTGTCATTAAGTTCTAGTAATCAAAAGTTTATATATATATATATATATATATATAAACCAATGAGTAGCTAATCTTTCTTCCTAGGGGAAGGGGGATTTCTATTAGGTTATATATTGAGTATTTGATTGATTTACACTATTTTGATTAAAAAAGACTAATTGGTTTAAATAGAGATTGATCATATCCTATTTCTTCTAATGAAATCTCCTTGATTGATTGTTAAGTGAATTGGAAACATATCTCTTAAATCTATCAAGTGTTAATCTTATTATCAACATCTTAAGATTGCGAAAGTGGTTAGGACACCTTTGAATACGAAAGTTATGAGGTGAAAAGTTGATTACTCGATAAACATTCGTTTTTATTTTATATCCGTGTAAATCAATTCCTATACTTAATTAAAAACCTAATTTAATGAACCCGTAATCCCCTAGATTTTATAAATTCCCAACTCAAATTAATCCTATTTATTTTCACTAGTTAAAAAAATAGTCTAATATAAATAGTCTTATTAAAAAATAGTTTGAATTAAAAATAGTGCATTTTAATTCAGTTAATATTTAAAAACCCAATAATCTATTTTAGTATTTATTTCTCGCAATTTGTAACAAAATATTATACGAAGCCCTGTTGAACAATCCTCGAGAGAAGGGCGATCTCGTCGCTTACGGGCTCGCCATTGAGGATTATTTCACCCACCCGGTCGATGTAGTCTTCGTCGGACTCGTCTTCCCCTGCCTGATTTTCATCATGCGGTGGGGACCTTCTGGTCGAGCGACCTTGGCGGCGAAGTACGATGTGAATTCGCTCGCCAGTTGTTCAAAGGAACTGATGGATCGCGGCGGCAATGAGGTGTACCACCTATGGGCCAGGTCGCCCAGTGTTAACGGGAACATTCGGCACCTGGTCGCGTCTGATGCCCCGCATTCGGTCATGTAGATACGGAACTTACTCAGGTGAGTCTCGGGGTCCGATCTCCCCTCGTACAAAGGTGTTTGAGGAGGAGTGATTCTTGGCTGCACGGGGGCGAGTTTGATCTGGACCGCGAGCGGCTCGCTCGGCCCAGCGATCTTCCCCTTGGCATATGCCCCAATTTCTAGGAGCGCCTTCATGCCGTCGAGCCGGCTTTGCATTGCGGCCATCGCCGTAGCTTGGTCGTTCGTGGTTTGGCTCTCGGAGCAGGAGCTAAGGCGATCGTGTACCTATCTCCTGGCTCCGCGGTAGGCGATGAGGTCGTCATCGCCGACCTTGGTTATTCGGCGATGAGGGGCCAGATCGCTGGTATGCCTTCTGGGATTTGGATAGGCTGAACTCCTGGTTACGGATCTGGGCTCCGTCGTCTCATGGCTGGGGCCAGAATGCCCCGGCCGCCATGATGGGCCGCTTCCTAGGCGGCTGAAAACAGAACCATCCCGCCTCGCGAGTGCTTCTGCTCGTGAATCGGGGCTTCCTCATGATTGCTCGACAAGTAACCCCTGTTGGGTTTTCAATGTATCGAATACAAAATAATCGGAGTAAAAACGCAGCGGAACAATAAATGTGAAAACCCAATTTAGGATCGCATGCAGTAATTTAATTGTTCAATTAAAGAGTTAATCGAATTACCTTAATCCGATTGAACAATTCTAGATCCGGACTAGAAGCAGATGAATATCTCCTTCCTCTTTTGGTGATCCACACACGAACAATTCCACAAGCCGGATTGGTAGATCCTTACGAATAATATTGATAAATAGTACAACACAAATTCCTTACTAGAAGGATTGTACTATTGATCAAGATCAACTAAGGGAAGAGGGATGATCGACTCCGTTCTCCTACAATATGATGTAGATGGCCGATTTTTCTTCTCCTTGAAGGGCCGATTTTTAGGTCTTGTATTCTTATGGCAACTCCTTGTCCAAGACCTTATATTTATACTAAGTAAACCCTAGATTCAATAATCTAGTATTTGCTTAGTTGCCCCTCAACTTATTAAATAATACAATATATATAATATCCAATATTATATATATTACTTATTATTTAATCTCCTTATAAATATAATATCCAATATTATATTTATTATTCCCAGTTGATATTTATTCCTACTTGTCTATAATTGTCGTATGTGCGACCCAAAAGGCTTATATTATGTTGGCAATTATTAATACCTTATTAAATAATAAATCATAAGCGGCCTCTAGCAAGACATTATGATTACCCAAATAATATAAGTTAATAGTCCATTAAACCTTTTAACGTGTCAAATCCCTTTGTCACGCGATATCATATTTGAACTAAGTCATGGAGTCTGTCATACTTATTTATGTTCAAATGCTTTCTCGATCTTAAGTAGATCGATTGAATCAAATGACTCTTCATTTGAGCATGGCCATGCATTTCCTTGATCCTACTTATCGAGGGGCCCAAAGAGATATCTCTCTCACTTAAGAGAGGGACAAATCCCCATCTTGATTATTCATTGCCCTCTACATGACTTCCACTAATCCCGATCGCTAACCTTTATGATCACCATGTTTCAGATGACGTTGGATTACGTCAAGGCATAGCAGTTATCATGTTGGACTCTATGATAATCTCGGGTTCAAGGATTTATTGACATCTTGTGAGATTCACTTATGACATTTCCATGCGGTGATCTCAATGCGGGTCGGTCGAGATTAGTTCTCCAACCAATACCCATAAGATTGATCCGTACCATACGCATAATCATCCGATGATTATCAATCAAACTTATACTAGTATATTAATCACTTGAGTCTCTACTCAACGCGATTTTACTGTGGACATTTGAATAATCTTATTATTCGTGAATAACTATTATTCGATTATTATAATATTAAAACATGCACACATTATAATAATCAACGAAATAAATGATATCAAATAACTTTATTTAAATGTGACAATTACAAATCTAGGCACATCGAATGTCCTAGGCACTATTCCCAACAATCTCCCACTTGCACTAGGACCATTCATTCATGACTTTTAGTCCTATCGCTCTAGCATGCTCAACATGCTTTCCTTGTGAGAGAGGCTTAACCTCTTACACCCACTCGTTTCCCACCCCGCCATAAACTAGGAAATCATCCTTAGTTCTTCTCAAGTACTTTAGGATGGTTTTCACTCTTTAATCGATGACTTTCACTGGATTCGATTGGTATCGACTTGTCATACTAAGAGCAAACGATACATCCGTCGAGTATAAATCATGGCATACATGATCGATCCAATAGCCGGCGTATGGTATCTTGCTCATACGGGCTCGCTCATCGAGTCTTAGGACTCGAGTCTCACTCGAGATGAATGCCATGTGACATTGGGAGTCCTCTCTTGGAGTCTTGCATATTGAACCTCTTCAATATTTTATTAATGTATGTACTTTGACTCGGACCAATCAATCTCTTTGATCTATCTCTATAGATCTTTATCCCAAGAATGTAAGCGGCTTCTCCTAAGTCTTTCATTGAGAAACAACTTCCCAACCAAGTCTTGGTATGCGCAAGGTGGGAATGTCATTTCCAATGAGTAATATGTCATCTACATATAAGACTAAGAAAACAACTATTCTCCCACTAACCTTCTTGTACACACAAGGTTCATCTTCATTTTGAATGAATCCAAACTCTTTGACAGTTTCATCAAAATGAAGATTCCAGCTCCGAGAAGCCTGCTTCAACCCATAAATGGATCTTTGAAGCTTGCAAACCCTTTTAGAATTTTCTGGATGAACAAAACCTTCAGGTTGTGTCATGTACACATCCTCGAGTAAGTTTCCATTAAGGAATGCTGTTTTGACATCCATTTGCCATATTTCATAATCATAGTATGCGGCAATGGCAAATAAAATTCTAATTGATTTAAGCATGACTACTGGCGAAAAGGTCTCATCATAGTCAACACCATGAATCTGTCTATAACCTTTTGCCACTAGTCTAGCTTTATAGGCTTGCAGATTATCATCCATGTCTTTCTTCCTTTTATAGACCCATTTGCACCCAATGGTTTTAACACCCTCAGGTGGATCTATCAAGTTCCAAACTTGATTGTCGTACATGGATTGCATCTCAGACTTCATGGCTTCTAGCCATTCCTCGGACTACAGTCTGAGGCGGCTTACAGAAAGGTACTAGGCTCATCATCTATGAGCGATGCATCATCATCCTCCGTGCCGTGATAACCCGATCTCTCCGGTTCCTGTCGCATCCTATCAGATCTGCATGGGACTTGTGTACTTTGAATGGGCTCTTCAACTGTTTGTTGAGCTTGTTCGGTTTCCATCGGTGAAGCGATGTCTTCTTGTGGTTCTCGATTTTCCTCGAGAATTACTCTTCTCCCACTGTCTCTTTTGGAAATAAATTCCCTTTCTAAGAATATAGCATTTCGAGCAACAAACACTTTGTTCTCTGCGGGCTTGTAAAAGTAATATCCTTTAGTTTCCTTAGGATATCCCACAAATAAACATCTTTCGATCTGGATGCCGGTTTGTCAAACACTTGGCGCCTTACAGGCAACTTCGCAACCCCGGATCTTTAGAAAAGACAAGTTTGGTCTTTTACCACCATTTCTCAAATGGTGTCTTTTCAAGCCTTTAGATGGAACACGGTTAAGGGTGAATGTTGCTGTTTCTAAGGCGTGGCCCCAAAATGATAATGGAAGCTCTGTTCGACTCATCATGGATCGAACCATATCTAATAAAGTTCGATTCCTCCTCTCGGACACTCCGTTATCTTTGAGGTGTCGGGAGGAGTAAGTTGCGAAACAATTCCACAACTCCTAAGATGATCATCGAATTCTTGGCTCAAGTATTCCCCACCTCGATCGATCGAAGGGCTTTAATTGTCTTGCCAAGTTGATTACGTACTTCATTACGGAATATTTTGAACATTTCAAAAGATTCATGTTTATACTTCATAAGATAAACATATCCATATCGGCTAAAATCATCGGTGAATGTAATGAAGTATTGGTATCCGCCTCGGCATGAGTGCTAAGAGGTCCGCATACATCGTATGTATTAGGCCTAATAGATCACTAGCCCTTTCTCCATGACCGGTGAAAGGATTCTTCGTCATCTTGCCCAATAAACAAGATTCGCATGTCCCATATGATTCATAGTCAAAAGAGTCTAAAAGTCCATCATTATGGAGTTTAGAAATGCGTTTCGTTTATGTGACCAAGTCGACAATGCCATAAGTAAGTCGGATTAGAATCATTGAGCTTAGGTTTCTTGGATGCAATGTTATAGACTTCCAAAGTGTCGGACTCATCTAGATCAATATTGTAAAGGCGTATATAACTTTGCGGTACCATAAAGCAAGTCATCAAAGAAAATACGAATGATCTTATTCTTAATAAGAAAAGCGTAACCTTCACAATCTAATGTAGAAAGCGAAATAATATTCCTATTCATAGCGGGAACATAATAGCAATTGTTCAAAACTAACAAAAGCCCATTGGGCAAAACTAGATCATAAGTTCCTACGGCTAGTGCGGCAACTCTTGCTCCATTGCCGACTCTTAGATCTATTTCCCCTTTCTTGATTCTCTCTGCTTCTCAACCCCTGCACATTTGTACAAATGTGAGATCCACATCCAGTATCTAATACCCGGGAGTTAGAGGTAGATACGTTAACTTCTATAACAAATATACATGGCGGTCTCACCGCTTGTAGTACGCTTTAGCTCTTCCAAGTAAATCTTGCAATTTCTTTTCCAATGTCTGGTTTATTGCAATGATGGCAATTTCCATCTTTGGGAGCTTTAGCCTTGAAACCCGGCCTAGTAGGGTCTTTAGATTTGGCAACTTTTGCCTTACCCTTGCCCTTGCCTTTGTTCTTAAAGGATTTCCCTTTCTTTGACCATCAACACATGGTTTGGTTTCTTCTTAATATTACCTTTCGGCCGTTTTAAGCATCCCATGCGGCTCGGCAATGGACTTCTCCATCTCATTCATATTATAGTTCATAATGAACTGACCGAAAATTTCGGGCAATGAGTTTAGGATCACATCCGTGGAGTGCTCCTTAGAAAGTGGAAAACCAAGCCTTTCAAGATGATCAATATATCCTTTCATCTTGAGCACATGAGCTGACAGATGCCCCCTCAACCATCTTGCAAGCATACAAGGCTTGAAAGGTCTCATACCTCTCTTGCCTAGCATGCTTCGAGAAAGTTTCCTTGAGGTGAGCATTTAGCTCATAAGCTTCCATCTCCTCCAGTTCTTACAAGTTACGGACAAATGGTGGCCAACATAAGACAACCGACATCAATGGAATCATCACAATGTTTCTTTCATTTGTCTTTTGTTGCTTTATTTGCATTGTCGGTGGCTCATCGAATTTCTTCCTCAAGAACATACGACTTTCTTTCTTGCTTGAGAACTATTCTCGTGCTCGGATCAATCCAGGATAGTTCTTTGCCATTTTCTTTCGGCTTGTCCTTCTCAAGGACGGATCGCGATGAAATGGTGGATGTGTTGTTTGATGCCATTCTACAAAATTCAATATGCAAAATATTTAGTCACATTATTTTATTTCTCGAAAAATACTCCCACTAAAACAAAGTACCCTCAATTTACAACATTTGTAATTTTAGTGGGCTAAGATCCCATTTCGCACAATCCTAAACTCAGCTTTGGCATGACGCCTAGAATTGAACTACTTTAGGTGGATAACTCTTTATCGATTACATCATATGTAACTCTTAGATTATATCATGGGATTTGGCATCGTATGCCCAAGCATGTTATAATCCCATCTTATGCCTTAAGGTTCAAAACTATTTTGATTTCCAAATTCATTAAACGTATAGGTATCACCATTACCTATCCTACCTTACTAAGATAATCCGAGTGCCCAGCTTTGGTATGACCCACTCATGATGATCGAAGTCTTGATAGGTGTTTTTCAAATGAACGGCATTAAAATTTTAACGAGGGATTTTATCCTATGTTAATGTCTATGTTTGCTAACATACATCTAAACATACATAGCATCACATACATGCATAAATTTAAACATACATCGCATCACATGACAATAAAGCATAGGACCGTGTATAGCATGACCATAATCCTAACGTGATTTTCATGAGCCAACATGAAAATCACAAAGGTCATCTAAAGGGTTAAATATGGTCTTCATTGATCTTCCAACTCCTTGGAACGTCATACGCGATCAATTTGCTCCTCGAGTCCGTCTTTCTCGTCCTTCTTGTCTTCATTACATTAATGAAATTTAATACTACACTAATAAATTAATTACAAGAAGTACAAACGACACGCAGGCCGTAAAATAATAAACAATTTAAATAGACGACTCATGGCCGTAAAACCAATTATAATTAAGCGACACGCAGCCGTAAAACCAACCCATAAGAAATTAAATTATCCAATCATATTGGTCAATTTATGGTCATGCCATACACCACACACATACCATAAATAATTATCAAATAATTAATAAAGCATGTAATATACTAAATAATCAATTTATCTGACAATCAGACAATAATTAAAATTTGTGTCATCACATGAACAAAATTGGACTCTGGCCGAGATGGCTGCCGGCGAGATCTGGCGAGGTTTGCCGGGTTGAAACCCGGCGGTTGCGGTGCAACATTTTGCAACTATTATTTCCAAATTTACTTTTATAACAAATTGACTTAAAAAAGGACCTACTGAAAAGTTACCAAAACAAGATCCAGTAGAGATGGTAAGTGGTGTGAAGGATAGCCGAATGGCGCGGATCGAATCCCGCTTTTGCGGAAGTATTTTTGCAATATTTAAAACAGATTTATTTTCCTTTAATAAAACCTTCCGTGTATTATTTCCAAAACAAACTCGCAGCGCACATGGTAAGTCGCTAGGCGGCTGGACCTCGAGTTCGAACCCACAGTGATGCAAAATTATTTTGCTAATTAATACAACCCATGGTCAGGCCCGACCCGACCGGACCGAATCTGCCCGACTACGCATTTATCTTGTTCCCGAGCTTGATTAGCGATTTTTGCGAAAATCCGAGAAAATTATTTTTTTACGATCCGATTTAATCAAATTAAACCAGAAAAATATTTTATAAAATCTATATTTTATAAACATAATCAGGAACATAATTTACACATAAATATGTTCTACATAAACAATTTAAATTACATGCAAGTTGTCTCCGATACCACTGTTGGGTTTTCAATGTATCGAATACAAAATAATCGGAGTAAAAACGCAGCGGAACAATAAATGTGAAAACCCAATTTAGGATCGCATGCAGTAATTTAATTGTTCAATTAAAGAGTTAATCGAATTACCTTAATCCGATTGAACAATTCTAGATCCGGACTAGAAGCAGATGAATATCTCCTTCCTCTTTTGGTGATCCACACACGAACAATTCCACAAGCCGGATTGGTAGATCCTTACGAATAATATTGATAAATAGTACAACACAAATTCCTTACTAGAAGGATTGTACTATTGATCAAGATCAACTAAGGGAAGAGGGATGATCGACTCCGTTCTCCTACAATATGATGTAGATGGCCGATTTTTCTTCTCCTTGAAGGGCCGATTTTTAGGTCTTGTATTCTTATGGCAACTCCTTGTCCAAGACCTTATATTTATACTAAGTAAACCCTAGATTCAATAATCTAGTATTTGCTTAGTTGCCCCTCAACTTATTAAATAATACAATATATATAATATCAATATTATATATATTACTTATTATTTAATCTCCTTATAAATATAATATCCAATATTATATTTATTATTCCCGATTGATATTTATTCCTACTTGTCTATAATTGTCGTATGTGCGACCCAAAAGGCTTATATTATGTTGGCAATTATTAATACCTTATTAAATAATAAATCATAAGCGGCCTCTAGCAAGACATTATGATTACCCAAATAATATAAGTTAATAGTCCATTAAACCTTTTAACGTGTCAAATCCCTTTGTCACGCGATATCATATTTGAACTAAGTCATGGAGTCTGTCATACTTATTTATGTTCAAATGCTTTCGATCTTAAGTAGATGATTGAATCAAATGACTCTTCATTTGAGCATGGCCATGCATTTCCTTGATCCTACTTATCGAGGAGCCAAGCAGATATCTCTCTCACTTAAGAGAGGACAAATCCCCATCTTGATTATTCATTGCCCTCTACATGACTTCCACTAATCCCGATCGCTAACCTTTATGATCACCATGTTTGAGATGACGTTGGATTACGTCAAGGCATATGATTATCATGTTGGACTCTATGATAATCTCGGGTTCAAGGATTTGTTGACATCGTATTGAGATTCACTTATGATATTTCCATGCGGTGATCTCAATGCGGGTCGGTCCAAGATTAGTTCTCCAACCAATACCCATAAGATTGATCCGTACCATACGCATAATCATCCGATGATTATCAATCAAACTTATACTAGTATATTAATCACTTGAGTCTCTACTCAACGCGATTTTACCAGGGACATTTGAATAATCTTATTATTCGTGAATAACTATTATTCGATTATTATAATATTAAAACATGCACACATTATAATAATCAACGAGAAATAAATGATATCAAATAACTTTATTTAAATGTGACAATTACAAATCTAGGCACATCGAATGTCCTAGGGCACTATTCCCAACAACCCCTTGAGCTTCCATTTACCCGTGCGGCGGATGGCTGATGGGGTAATAGCGGGTGCATCGCATGCTCTCCGTCGCTCCCGCAGGACGGCCATGGCCTCCTCGATATGTTCCGCGGTTTGAAACTGATTGAGCGAGAGGCTAGGGCCGTCCCTCGAGGGCGGGATCGAGAGTCTTGCGCCGCTGTGGCTACCCTCCGCCGTAGGTTGGGGCTCGGATTGAGCCGGAATAAGGCGTCCGGTGGATCGGAGAGTGGCTCTCTTCGATGTGGTGGCAGACGTCATGATTTTGAAGGTTTTTCTTTGAAGAACAGTGAGTGTTTCTTCAAGTATATGCTCCGGAGAACAGTGAGTGTTCTTTGAAAGAGTCGAAATAAAAATGAAGGTTAAGATGCCCTCCTTCTAGCGCCAATTGTTGTTACCCAAAATCGGAAGAGATTGCTGGAATGGATGAGTAACAAACAAATGCGAGAGCACGTCCGAGGGAAAGTAAATAACACAAGATTTGCCGGGTTTGTTAGGCCCGGGCTTGAATGCTCTCGCGAGATATTATTAATACGAATACGTTGGAGTACAAATATTAATGTAAGAGTACAATTACAATGAGTGTGAAAGACCCTAGTTATCTAGCTCTTGAGTGCTGGTGATTGCTGAAGAACCAGAGTTGAAGCTCTGTGAGTTCTTGTTCTCGTTTTTGCCGACCGTCTTTGGGTTAAGAGGTTTCGAGAGTAAGAGATAGAAAGATGTCCAAAGTTTATAGCGTGGCCAAGATAGAGAAGCGAAGCCAAGAGTGAAGCAGAGAGATTTCCAAGTGCAGGAAGCCTTCTATTTATAGGAGGAGCTGGGACGTCTTCATCCTGACGGGCGATCGCCTTTCCTGTATTATAATAAGGGGGCGATCGTCTTTAGCACATGGGTTGATTGCCTTAAAGTCCGCGGTTGCTGCTGGCAGCCAGCTGTGCGAACCAATGAGAGGACAACACGCATCTCTTGTCGCTGTCTCGGGAGGTCCCACCTTGGACCTTTCGGCGGGTCTGTCGGTAGGTGAGAAGATGGTGACAAGCTGGGGCCAAAGGGCCTTATCCTACGGTGCCTTTTCGGATCTGCACGTGGGACTCTATCCCGAGATTCGGTCTTTGCTGTCTTGACGGATGCTGGCATTACATGGCATGAGGCGGTCGTCCTTGGCTGGGCACCAGAGTCGATCGCCAGGTGCCAAGAGACGATCGCCTTAAATGTCGATCGCTCGACACTTGGACTTGATCTGGGATCTTCGTTCTGTAGGTGTGCCGTGGTTCATCTGACTCCGGTTCGGTCGCCCGGTATTTGTGCCGATCGCCTGTTGAGGTGTATAAATCTTGACACAACAATGGGTATCATCAGTTACGAATCCGAAAGTCGTATATCGCTAGGACGACGTTCTGAACATGCTATGGGCATTACGAGTTTGTGGTGATGCCGTTTGGGTTAACTAATGCACCTGTTGTATTCATGGAGTTGATGAACCGAGTTTTTATTGACTTTTTAAACTGGTTCATGGTTGTTTTCATAGACGATATTTTGATTTATTCTCGTGATCAAAAGGAGCACGAATTTCACCTTCATTAGGTTCTCGACGTGTTGAGACGAGAGCAACTCTATGGGAAATTTTCCAAATGTGAATTTTGGATGTACGAGGTGACGTTTCTCGGGCATGTGATTTCAGCAGACGGAGTACGTGTCGACCCTCAGAAGATGGAGGCTATCCGAGATTGGCAACCTCCAAAGAATGTTAAGGAAATCTGAAGCTTTCTTGGATTAGCTGGCTATTATCGGCGATTTGTAGAAGGATTTTCTATAATCGCTCAACCTATGACGAACCTTTTGCGAAAGGATAAGAAATTCACGTGGTCTAACGCGTGTCAATGAAGCTTTGAGGAGCTAAAGAGTCATTTAATTTTAGCGCCTGTCCTTTCTTTACCACAAGGGATGGAAGGATTCGTGGTTTATAGTGACGCGTCCGGACAAGGTCTCGGATGTGTATTAATGCAGAATGGGAAAGTGATTGCCTATGCTTCACGGCAACTGAGACCTTATGAGGTCAACTATCCGACCCATGCCCTGGAGCTAGCGGCCGTGGTTTTCGTGTTGAAGATTTGGCGTCATTATCTTTATGGCATCATCTGTCAGATTTTCACTGATCATAAGAGTTTGAAGTATATATTTACTCAGAAGGAGTTAAATATGCGTCAGAGGCGGTGGTTGGAACTGATTAAAGATTATGATATCGAGATTTAATATCACCCGGGTAAGGCGAATGTTGTCGCCGATGCCTTGAGCAGTAAGTCCATTCAGGAGCAAATGCTTGCTCATTTAACCGTTCAGAAAGAGCTTCAACAGGAATTCCTAAGGCATGAGATCGAGGTTTGGTTACAGCGTGTACAAGGGCAGCTTTGTATGCTGGAGATCTCATCGCCACTTGAGGAGGCGATCAGACTGAAACAGGGCTCAGACCCATTTTTGTTACGCATTCGAGATGATGTGGATCAGGGGAAAGCCCCTGGATTTGTGGTTCACGGGGATGGACTTTTGCGATTTAAGAACCGGTTATGTGTTCTGGCGGATGATGAGTTGAAAAACTCGATTTTGAGAGTGGCCCATGCTACCCCTTATTATATTCATCCGGGGTCTACCAAGAAGTACAAAGACTTGAAATAAAATTACTGGTGGAGTAATATGAAGCGAGAAGTCGCAGAATTTGTTTCGAGATGTTTAACCTGTCAGCAAGTCAAGATAGAACATCCGCGACTGGCGGGTATGCTGAAACCGCTCCCTATTCCAGAGTGGAAGTGGGAGGATATTTCAATTGACTTCATCACGAGTTTGCCGACTAGTCGTCGTGGCATGAATACAATTTGGGTAATTGTGGACCGTTTAACTAAGTCAGCCCATTTCCTCGAGATTAAGGATATGTGGGATCCTGAGAGACTTGCCCAGTTATTCATTAAAGAGATTGTGAGATTGCACGGTACCCCTAAGAGTATCGTTTCGGATAGTGACGGGCGATTTGTGTCGCATTTTTTGGAAATCTGTTCATTGTACCATGGGAACCCAGGTCAATTTCAGCACGGCTTTTCACCCTCAGTCCGACGGACAGTCAGAGAGAACTATTCATACATTGGAGGACATGTTGAGGGCATGCATCCTTGATTGGAAAGATGATTGGGAAGCCCAACTACTGTTGGCATGCTTCAATTCAGATGGCACCTTACGAGGCCTTATACGGTCGCCTTCCCTATGCTGGGATGACTTGTCAGAATCGATCGGCACTGAACCCGATATGCTATTAGCTGCCCGTGAGAATGTAGTGTTGATCCAGAGTCGTTTATTGACCGCGCAGAGTCGACAAGAATCATATGCAGATAATCGTCGTCGGCCATTAGAGTTCGAGACAGGTGACCACGTCTTGGTCAAGGTATCCCCGAGTCGAGGTGTTTTCTGTTTCGGGAAGCGAGGAAAGCTGAGTCCGAGATTCATTGGACCATTTGAGATTTTGGATCGAGTAGGCGATCTGGATTATAGATTGGCTTTACCTCGAGCCCTGAGCCGAATTCATAATGTGTTTTATGTCTCTCAGTTGCGGAAGTATATTGCCGACCCTAGTCACATACTTCTGTTTGATGAAATCGAGATAGCAGATGATCATACGTATGAGGAGCATCCCGTATGATTCTTAGAGCAGCGAATCAAACAATTGAGGAAGAAGGCGATTCCTTTGGTTAAAATTCAGTGGTCGAGACACGGAGTTGAAGAGGCTACTTGGGAAACCGAGGATAGTACGCGAGAGAGTTATCTCAAATTGTTTCACCCCTAGTTTCGAGGACAAAACTATTTTAAGGAGGGGAGTATGTAATACCCAATTGTAAATTCATTCTCATTCAGTAAATCGTTTCTCTGTAGTTTTTCACTTATTAATAATCATTCATCATTCACGTTCATTCATTCGTGTTCACCGTTCGTAGTAACTTTGAGTCGTGTATCGATATTATTCATTGTTTCAACTTGCTTGAGAATCAAGACGAGAATATGATCTTGATTGTTGTAATTTCTTCATTAGTCGATGTTGATATTGGAGTTCATACCATTTCAAAATTTACTCCTTGTTCGAATCGTGCTATTGTTGGGAAAACCCTCGTAATCGTTGCTTGGAACCAATGTTTTGGGGTTTCCGCACTTCCATTTCGTGTTTTTGCTCTTAAGTATTGAATCCTATTGCTTTTATACTCTTCCCGCGTCGTTTTTCCTCATTTTTGGGCCCTAATAGTGTGCGCCGCGGAACAAGGGATTGTGCGCCATGGCACACAACTTGTGCATTTAGGCTGGAAACCGCCTGTACTGCGGGCCGCGACCCCTGCTGGCCGGGCCGCGGCACTAAGCGGATGCACTGGGCAGTTTTTGGCTATGGGCCGCGGCACACGGTGCAGTTTTGCCTATTTCAGCGGATTTCGTGAGATGAATGCTCATTTCATCATTCTCCTTCCTCCTCCTCTCCTTGGGCGATCTTGTGGGCTATTTTGGGCATTTTTGCATCACTTTTATCGGAGGATTTCATCTTCTTCAAGTTGTGGTGTGGATTAACAACATATTTGTGGATTCTTCATTCTAATTCAAGGTAACTTTTTCAAACCTAGATTCGATTTTGAGTTGGAGCATGATGTTTTGGATGATATAATCATGATTTGTGAAGGATATACATATGATTATGAGTTCTTATGAGTTATCATCGGATTGTTGGAAGTTTTACTCAAGAACACTTTGAAGGTTGACTTGGAATTGGGATTTTCGATTAAATGTTATCGTAAGCTCGATTTGAGTATTCCTATTGGATTATCGATTGTATTGATGGTGTTTTGTAGGATTGAATCATTCGTTTGAGGTTGGTTTTCGTTACAATTGGGATTAGTAGTAAATAATGGGAGATTGTTTACGAAGTGTTTTTCGAAATGCCCCAATGAGTTTGGATTTGTTGTATCGACCTCTTGAATTGGTTATGATCGCTATTGATTCGTATATTAAGCGAATTGTTGGTATTTCTATTATCCAAGGTTGTTTGAGCAACCGATATCTTCATTAAGGACGTTTATTCGTGAGAGGACATTTCATCACTGGTATTGAGTAAGTTAATTCTTACTCGGTTAAAAGGATATTCATTCCTTTCGTTGTTGTTCATTCATATTCATAATTCATTCATAGTATATTATTCATGTCGAGAATTGTAATTATCAAAATAATCATTCATTTCACGAGATTGTCATTTATTCTGTGTTGTATATTTTATCTTCACATGAAATGTACATGTATTATATTCTCCTGGTGTGTTGTACTTGAAACTCCTTATCAGAGTAATTGATAATGTAATGTGGTTCGGTACTACATTTATATTTTGTAGTTCATTAATTTCATTCGCCTGGTGGGTCTCAGTCGGGGGTCCACGGCACTGTAATACCCGCCTAGTTTGGGGTGTTACAAGGTGCTCGAGGATTCCGAGTTGAATCCCGTTTGGTGATTGATATATCGTGTGGTGTTATTCTCGTGGTATTCGCGGTGCTATCGTGTTCTTGATAGTGTTCGAGAGTTCGGGGCTGTTCGACCGCATCCCATCCGTCGTCTCATTGCGATCGTGGTTTCGAGGCAAGTATCTTGTCCATACGTTTCTTGTTTTGTGGATATGATGATCGATGATCGTCTAAATGTGTTCGTTTTGTTGTGTTGAGATGAACTTTCAAAGATTTGGTTTAGCCTCAAAGGCCCCCTTCTTAGACCCGTATGTATTTTGCGAATGCTGTGTTTCATAAATGACTATGTGAACCTTATGAATACGCTTGGTATTATTGTTGCGCTTGATAATGCGTGTTTACATATATTTCCTCTTTTCAGTGCGTTGTGGTTTGACGTTGTGTTTTGCTAAGTGTTTGGTGCCTCCGGGTGAATTGTTTGGATGTCTTTGTTGTATTGTGCTACGTCTGTGAATGTGTGGTTATGGTTGGGGTCTACAGTGACACATGGCTAGCGATCATGTGGTCAGGATGCAACAAGAGATTGATCCAACCGTGAGAGCCTCAGGATACCTACGCTGACACATGACATGTGATCATGTGGTCAGGAGACAACAAGTGATTGATCCAACCGTGAGATGATGTGGCAAGTGATCACGGTGGTATGACGTGGCAAGTGATCACGGTGGTATGACGTGGCATGTGTTCACGGTGTGATTTATGATTTGTGAATGTGTTTTGCTCACCTCGGGAGGGTCCGACGAGGCCTCGAGGGAATCCAATGGTATAGCCATGGATTCACGAGTTGGTGTTGATTTTATGTCCGTCGAGGACACGTGACGTGGGTTTTGACCTCTGTGAATTGTTGTTGGTTTTTACTTGTGAAAACAAAACATTTGGGCTGTGACCCCTGTTGATTTTGGAAAGAGTAGGATTCGATAATCCTAAATTATTTTCTATTAAAACTCCCGATGGCATATTAAACCATTTTGTAAATTGTTTCCCTTAAGTTGTGATCTTTTGGTTTTGGAATGTTATACCCAAACTCTTGCTTCGAGAAGTAATTTTCGTTGTATTTGAATCATTGAGGATTCCTGGTTATTGTTATTCTTGGAACTTGAATTGTATGACTCGTATTTTGCACTTTGTACTTGCACTAGCAAAATAGTGGAATTTTGCTAACCCCCGAGTAATCGGGGGTGGATGTCTATATTGTATTCAGGTTTCGGGGAGCATGGCACAGGGTCGGCATGAAGGATGATGAAAGATGGTCGATACTAATCATATGAGGACCCGTACGTTGTTGTATTGGTTCAGTTGTACTTTATTTCCACTGCAGTAATTTCCCCATTGTACGGGAGTTCGTTGTATTTTGACCCCTGCGTGGGCATGTATTGAGATTGAATTGTATGTATTAATTGAAAGACCAAATCGGTCTACTGAGTCTTTTTAGCCTTAAGGGAATTGTTGAGATGTTGATTTTAGTCACCAGCTTGGTAGATCCTTGAGGAAAGGATCTACGACGTGTAATATCCCTGAGTGGATTGGGGGTGTTACATAAATGGTATCAGAGATTTAGGTTGTAGAAACCTAGGCTGTCGGGTCTAGTTGTGTTTGTTGAGTCTTGTCTCGTTGGATTTGGTCTGACCGAGTCGTGTCGCGACGCGTCGTCAGAGTTTGTTGGTCGTGATTAGTATCGTGGGGCGATCACCATATTCGTGCGACCTGTGGATGTAAGTCTCCCTTCTTTGTGTTATGACTCGTGTGGCACGAGCCGCTTGTATGGTTAGTTGTTGAGCAATGGGATCTTTATGCAGATTCTTGGTTGCATGATGTGTGTTTATTTGACCCTCATATTTCATTTATATGAGGAGAGATGTCTCTACTTATGTCCTCTCGACTGTGATATTTGACTGTTTGTTTTTCGGTAAAAGACATGTATTGTCTCGATTTTGAACGAATTGATGTGTGTGCTATGATGTGTATAAGCGAATGTCGATACGTGTGAGTTTCGAGCATTCTGCCCTATTGGATTTTTGAAAACCTTGAGTATCTTAGAAAATAAATTTCGAGACGTACTTTTAAAATGAATTATTTTCTCGCGGTGCTTTCGAGGTGCCACAGTATGATTCAAAATTATTCCACTTGAGGACCAAAATATTTTGAGATATTTTCAATAATTTAGAAACGCATTTGCTTAGACCCGAGGGTCAAATATTTCTAAAAGCTTTTCACTAAAGAAATGTGTCCTCATTTTTATCAAAAGCAAGATGGTTTTCAAAGTCTCGATAATGATGTTGGTACTACTTTTTGAAAGATGATACTCAAGATCAACTAGTATTTCCAATATTATTTTCAAAAGGTGGTTCTTGTTTTTTTCTAAAATCTATCACTTTCTACTCGTGGTCAGAAAGGTGTGTATGATGTTAGTATTGTCGTTAGGGTGTTAGCCCTCCGAGTTCTGATTGAATTGGTATTATGAGCGTTGAGTCGTTCGCCACGCATTCGCTGTGTTAGCCCTCCATGGGAGGTGTGATGTTGGTATTTAATGTTTGTCGCCTCGTGGGGAATTGCACGTTGCCGCACCCGTGTGAGCTGTTAGATCTTGGGTTTGTATGATTGTGCACATATGTGATTGTTTCATGATGTTTTGTAATTGTGCACTAGTTATTGTTCGAGCCGTCGATGTCGCCGAACGATGCCGTCGTTGTTGTGATATTCATTTGTGTGTTGCCTTACGATGGTAATCGTTGTATGTGTTATGTGTTATGAGTTTTTGTTGTGCTGAGTGGTTACTTATTCAGTATGCCGAAGGGCCGAGGTCGTGGTCGTGGCGATCAGACGCGTGGTCGAGATCATGCTGCCGGTGATGATATCGGTGTCAGTGTTGCTACTATTTTACAGCAGGTAGCTGCACAGATGACTCAGTTGACCTAGGCAGTTCAGCGTATTACAGATGTGACCCAGAACACTGGCGCAAATCAGTGGCTTCAAGAAATGGTTCGTATGAATCCCCCTCGTTTCGCTGGTGCTGCAGATGCATTAGGCTGGGATAGTTGACTTTTCCAGTTGGAAAAGATGTTCGAGGTAGTCGATTGTCCAGAAGAGCGTAAGTTGCCAGTCGCTCAGTATCTTCTTGACAAGAATGCCGCCAGTTGGTGGGAGGTTGTTAAGCCTCGAGATCGTGTTGTCATGTGGGCAGAGTTCCCGAGATTCATGAGAGATGAGTTTTGTACGGAACCAATTAGGAATCAGAGTATTAATGAATTCTTTTCGGCAAAACTGCAAGATGTACCGCTGTCTCAAGCTATTATTTATTTTAGCAAACAACTCAACTATGTGTAGGATCAAGTAAGGACGAAGGAGGATAAGATCTGTCATTTTAGTAGATGGATGAAGCCGGAGATTCATCAGTACATGGCAGGTCTCACTTGTACTTCCTTGAGAGATTATCAGAATAGGGCGTTAGCCTATGAGCTATCCAGATTATCGACTAAGAATATGTCTGACTCGAAGAAATAGAAAACCATTGGGGACTTTTCCTGAAATCAGGGGAGGGGGAACCCCGAGGTTGGGACTTCGTTTCGTCGTCCTAAGAAGATTTCTCAATCGCGTGATCAGAGGAGTATTACCCCTGCAGTGAGTAATGTGAGTAGCATGAAGACATGTTATAACTATAGCCGAGCGGGCCATACCACGAAGAATTGTCGTTCACCGCTAGTCAACTGTTTCAAGTGCGGCCAGGTGGGTCACCGAGCTGTGCATTGCGAGACGGTAGCTGAGAGATTCGGGGATCGAGGTTGCGTCTCTTCTCCGAAAGGACACGGTGATGTGTAGTGTAGTTTTTTGAGGATTTCGGCGTAGTCCAAATTACTTGTGGTTATCCTTGCGGATCATTGTGTGTTTATTTTCTATTTTTAACTGTGCATGTTTCCTGGTAATAGGTGCTTTATAGTTTGTGATTGTTAGGACAATTAACTTAATTGTGTTATCTGTGTGGTGATACTTGACACTTGTTGGTTTTGTTATGACCCTGCTTGTGGCATTGTGACATTTGTCGTTGAGCGTGATTTCACGCCGCATGTATTCCTTGCGTTTCTTGTAACATTTCGCCAATGGGCGTAGGTTACACGGTTCTTGTGTATCTCGTTTAGATGTTCCTAGTGGGATATTGCTTCTCCCTACTTGTTTTAAGTTTCGGGACAAAACTTCTTTTAAGGAGGGTAATATGTAATATCCGCGATTTTTGATTTTCGGTAAATTTCTTTTTTTTGGCAGGAGTCCGTTTTAACTGCTCGCTTGTGACCGTTTCGTCATTATGAGAATGATTAATTCTACACTTTTTGACATCTGACTTCGTTTCGGTGTCGTTTTGTTGAGTTCCATGTTCATAATCCTGAGTTGATTAGCGCACACTACAACCGGATGTTTAGCGCGCGCTAAGGTGCAGTTGTTAGCGCACGCTACGGGTGTGGTAGCGCACGCTGATGGGTGGTGCAGGAACAGTCCAGAGGCTACTGGACTAGGTTAGAACGTTGGTTAGCGCACGCTAGTTGGTAACATAGCGCGCGCTGGGGTGCATTAGTAGCGCACGCTAGGGTGAGGATTGCGCACGCTACCTGGTTGTTCAGGGACAGTCTAGGAGCTACTGGACTGGGTCTGGAGGTCTCGTTAGCGCACGCTAACAGTGTGTTTTGGTCAGGCAGTTTTTTTCGGTGCCACGATAGAGCATGCTAATCTTAAAGAATAGCGCACGCTAAGCTGTCTAGTGTATATAAACTGGACAGCAGTTGTGGAATGTCATTTCCACTTCATTTCTCCTCCTCACCGCGGGTTTGAGACGAGGGCGACTGGGGTCCAAACTTCTGGTCGATTTTGTTCCATCCAAAGGTGTTTTGGAGTATCCTAGGTGATTATAGCATCATCTAATCCTTTGTTCTTCGCTGGATCAAGGTATTTTTCTTGGATCCCTAGAGTTGATTTTTTGGGAGTTTTGTTCTTGATTTCGTTTTCTATCCAATTTTGATGAACCAATTGTTGTTAAATGATGTTGTTAAACATGTTTTATGGATTGTGTTGGAACATTTTGTTCCATACATGCTTTAATAATGTTTTGATGATTAAGTTGTTACACAAAACAAAACAACAAAAAGACGAAGCAAAGCATCGAAGGAAACGAAGTGCAAAAATCTGGATTTATGCAAGCTTAACGTACGTAACATAAGTTATATAAGGTACGTAATGTGAGCCACTTAGCGTACGTAAGAGATGACGGTTAGCGTACGTAAAGATGTGTTTCAGAGTTCAATCGAGAAGAACGTTGGGAAGAGTCAAAGTAAAAAAGGCGGCAACGGATATATGACGTCAACAATGACGTAAGCTTAACATATGTAATGGATTGTTGATAACGTACGTAAAAAAAGAAACAAATGTTACTGGATTTAAACTGGACTAAGCTAACGTACGTGAACATGTGAGGTTAACGTACGTAATGTCAGTAGCGTACGTAATGTGAAGAAGATAACGGCCGTAATGGAGTGTCAAGAGGCTAACGGCTAGTAAGGCTTTGGAGCCTATAAATACCATATCCTTAGTATTATTCCATACAACAACTTCAAGCAAACAACTCATTGATCAGATATTCATATTGATATTATTGTTGTTGTGAATTGTGATATTGAGCTTATATTGTTAGTTTGAGTGTTTATACATTCAACACATACACGAGAGGTAAAAAAAAAGATACGATTGGATTCGGTGTTATTAGGATCAAGGATCCGACATTATTAGAATCGCAATCGCTATATTAGTGAGGTTTATCTAGTACCGATAGAAAGCTAGAGCGGTTGATTCCTTGTCCGATAGAAAAGAAAAACGGTTTAACTTGGACCGACACAAAGACAAGTACGAGTGGTTTATCACGGACCAATAGAAGACGTGATTGTAACGGTTATCCCTCGACCGATAGAAGAGAGGTGCAGAGGTTTTTATCTTCAACCTATAGAAAAAGATACCGAGAAAGGACGTAGGCTCGATTATAGCCGAACCTCTCTAAATCTTTGTGTCGTTTAATTTCCACACATTTACTTTACGCTTCCCCAACATGGCGCATATTTTGATATACCTCCAACAATTGGTATCGGAGCGGTTCCTCCAATACACGGCTTAACATCCGAGGAGTTGATCCAAATGGCATTTCAATATGCTCCAGTCGAAGGCCTTGCTCTCAACCGATTTGATGGCATGTGGAAGAAAAAGATGTCAATATCCATCCGAGCGCATGACATCGAGCTTTGGAAAGTGATATACCTTGGTCCGAAAATTCCTCTCAAATCCGACGGTACGCTTAAATCTTTCAAAGAATATGATGACGCGGATTGGAAGAACGACCATCTAAACTGTAAGGCTACTCAATTACTATTTTGTGCCTTAAATCCGGAAGAGGTCAATCGTATCTCATCGTGTGAAAGTGCTAAAGAGATATGGAAAATTCTTGAAATCACACACGAAGGGACAACTCATGTCAAGCAGACGAAGATCAATATGCTTCTCCATGACTACGAGTTATTCATGACGAAGGGTAACGAGTCCATCACCAACATGCTCGACCGATTTTTGGTCATCACAAATGGACTTGCTTCGTTCGGAAAACCATTATCAAGTAGTGAAAAAGTCAAGAAAATCTTAAGATCACTACCTGTTGAATGGGACGGAACGGTGACAGCGATTATAGAATCGAAAGATCTCAACAATCTTGATTTTAGTGCCCTTGTTGGTTCACTAATAAATTACGAGATTGCCCTTAAATCTCAAAATGCAAAGTCGAAACCGAAGGAAAGATCGATAGCCTTGAAGGCTAAGATGTCTAAAAGAGAAGAAATCCCGGTGGACGAAAGCGACGAAGAATCGGCATACTATGCCAAGAATATTAATAAGTTTCAAACCTTACTAAACTGGAGAAAGAAAGACATCTCGGGCGAATCTAAGAAATTCGACAATAATTGTCGATTATGTGGTAAACCAGGCCACTTTGCCATGAATTGCCGAGCTAAACCCAAGAAGGAGGTTCTCATTGCAACATGAGACGATGAAGACGGAGATGATGATTTTATCAATCAAAATAATATCGCTCTCATGGCACGAAGCTCATTCGACGATAGCGACGTCGAAAGCCAGGTTAGTACATCATCTCACGATGAATTATTTGAAGCATTTGAATTACTGCATATCGATTTTCAAAATGCTTTATCCGAGATCAAATCCCTTAAATATAAAAATAAATCATTGGAAATTGAAAATTCCAAAATTCTTGAAAAGGAAAAATTTGTCGAGACTGATCATTCAAAATGCATTGAAAACGAAAATATTTTAAAGAATAATCTTTTGAAAAGTCAAACCGAGCTAAAAAATTAAAGGAAAAAAATTCTCGTGTGGAAACGAGAAATTTGAACAAATGCTCTCGGTTCAAAAATTTACTTTGAACAAACAGAGGTTGGGATGCAAACAAAATTTTAAAACCAAATCCGTGAACTTGAAGATACCCCATTGCGAAAAATATTTGAAAATTGGGAACCATATTTCAAACTGTAAAAGCTCAAGACGGACGATTAAAATTAAGAAAATTTGAATTCCTAAAGGAACCACCTGTAACACCCCAAACTAGGCGAATATTACAGTGTCGTGGACCCCCGACTGGGACCCACTAGGCGAATGAAAATTAGTAAATTAAGTGATATAATCGTAGTACCGAACCACATTATATCATTAATTACTCCGATGAGGAGTTTCGAGTACAATGCACCCAGGAAAATACCGGATACAAGTATATTTTATATGAAGATAAAATATACAACACCGAATGAAAATGAACATCCAAATGGAAATCTGCAGCGGAAATAAAATGAAGAAAACATGAATGACTGAAAGGACTTGGGCCTCCTACTAGTATCACTGGGACTCCTCGCCGTCAACGTTCTCTTCCCGTGCCTTAGCCTTGCCATGACCTGAAAACAACATCACCCAACGGGGTCAGTAACACAGAACAACAATCCTCAAGAGTTGAATAAACACAAACATGATATATCTCAATTATGAAATGAAGCTGAAGAGGGGCATCATAGTACGCCCGTAATGGTATGTGCAAGTGCACAAGACGAGTGTCCGGACACACCCGCCATTGTACCTAATTAGTCTCACGGAGGTACGTTACCGTGTGCAAAGTCCAATGTGTCGGTGAACCCAATCACATGACTATCACGTGCCCGACTAAAAATTCCACACATCCTCACCCGGCCACGCAATATGAACCCAGAAGGTCATATGGACAAGAAATGACCATGAAGAATAATAATGAATAACAATCCGACAAAGTCAAGAATGACTCACCGAGATGAAATGATAGTGAAATGAATGATAGCTCAATGAAATGATTTGAACCGTCGTTCCTCATGAATGAAGTGATTAATTGACAATTACAAGTCTCAATACGGTTAATACATTATGAATGAATTATGATTATGAATGAACAACAACGAAAGGAATGGATATCCTTTTAACCGAGTAAGAATTAACTTACTCAACACTGGTGAAGAATGTCCTTCCTCGAACAATGTCCAAAAAGGGATGTCGGTCGCTCGAACAACCTTGAATGACAATTACGAAAAAATGCTCAATATACGTATCAAACACGATTATAACCAACTCAAACGTCGATACAACGATATCCACACTCATTGAGGCATTCTAACGAATACTTAGCAAACATACATCCTTTGATAATATCCAATCCCAAATATATCGAACCCAAACTCCAAAATGAGTATTTCAAACTAACAAAACACCTTCAATGATATCAATAATCCCATAGGAATCCACAACTCGAGTTAACGACAACAATCTAATCGAAAACCCCCCAAAATATCAAAGTCAACCAAAAAGTGTTCTTGAATCAAACCCCAACAATTCATGAAATCCGAAATATATGCCATTAAATCCGTAGGAATACATTTATCCAAGGTGGATAATCCATATCTAACATATTCCAACAACAATCCAAGCTTACACGAAGAAATCGGAAAGAAAATGCCCAAAATCCGAAATTCTAGATCCAAGAGATTATTACCTTGATTAGATGTGATGGATATGATGAAATGATGATTAATCCGAAAGATAAGCTTGATGATGATGATAGATGAATTCAGCTCGAAGAAATCTCTCCAAAACGCTCGAAATCGCCCGGAATCGCTCAAAAACGAAGTGAGAAATGAAAATGACGAAGCTAGGGGCTGACTGTCCTATTTATACTGCTCCAGTTTAGCGCACGCTAAGACCTGATATGTAGCGCGCGCTAACGGGTTGTCCGGACAGTACAGTGCCTACTGACCGCCCCGTTAGCGTGCATTAACCCCACAATGTTTAGCGTGCGCTAACAGAATATCTGATGCCCAGTACTGAAGTCCAGAACCTCCTGTTCTCTGATCTGCTCGCGATAGCGTGCGCTACACACAAAATTCAGCGTGCTATACTGCACCATTAGCGTACGCTAATATCCATTCATAGCGTACGCTATGAATTATTCCAAATCAGTCCAGTACCCACTGCACTCTGCCTGATCGACCTTAGCGCGCGCTATACTGCTAGCATAGCGTGCGCTATCTGAACTCACTAGCGCGCGCTACTTACCATTCGTAGCGTGCGCTACTACAACTCAACTGCAGTCCAGTACTTTCTGGACTGTCTGCCTGAACCACGCTAGCGTGCGCTAATGATGAGAGATAGCGTGCGCTACCCATACTCAATTAGCGCGCGCTAAAGAGAGTACGTAGCGTGCGCTACTCCTCACACACAGCCCATTACGATGAAGATAATGATGATAACTACAGTTCGATCCTCCAACCAGGTAGAAAGACGAATAATAACTGATGCACGATACAATTTACTCTGAACGATGAATACAATAAATGAATATGAACGATGAATAATCATTAATGAGTGAATAATTACTGAGTGACAATTACTGAATGATAATGACCGAATTACAACCGGGTATTACATACACCCCCCTTAAAAGAGTTTCATCCCCGAAACTAAGGGTCAAACAACTCGGGATAACTCTCCTGCATATTATCCTCGGTCTCCCAAGTAGCCTCTTCGACTCCGTGTCTAGACCACTGAATTTTAACCAAAGGAATCATCTTGTTCCTCAACTGTTTGATTCGCCGCTCTAAGACTCGTATAGGATGCTCCTCATATGAATGATCATCAGCGATCTCGATTTCGTCGAACTGAAGTATGTGACTCGGGGCGGCAACATACTTCCGTAACTGAGAGACGTGAAACACATTATGAATTCGGCTCAACGCCGGAGGTAAGGCCAATCGATAAGCTAGCTCGCCTACTCGATCCAAAATCTCAAACGTCCAATGAATCTCGGACTCAACTTTCCCCTCTTCCCAAAACGGAAGATACCTCGACTCAGGGATACCTTGACCAAAACATGGTCACCCGCCTCGAACACTAATGGCCGACGACGGTTATCTGCATAATATTTATACCGACTCTGAGCAGTCAACAAACGACTCCTGATCAAAGCTACCTTCTCACGGGCGGCTATAAGCATATCGGGCTCGGTACCGATTGATTCTGATAAGTCATCCCAACATAAAGGAGATCGACAACGACGACCGTACAAGGCCTCGTAAGGTGCCATATTAATCGAAGCATGCCAACTATTATTGTACGTGAACTCAATCAACGGTAGTTGGGCTTCCCAATCATCTTTCCAATCGAGAACACATGCCATCAACATGTCCTCCAAAGTCTGAATAGTCCTCTCTGATTATCCGTCGGACTGAGGATGAAAAGTTGTGCTGAGATTAAGCTAAGTTCCCATAGCATGATGAACTGGTTTCCAAAAATGTGACACGAATCGTCCGTCACGATCGGAAACAATACTTTTAGGAGTACTGTGCAGTCTCACTATCTCTTTGATGAACAACTGGGCAAGTCTTTCGGGACCCCACGTATCCTTAATCTCAAGGAAATGAGCTGACTTAGTTAGACGATCCACAATTACCCAAATTGTATTCATGCCATGACGACTCGTCGGCAAACTCGTGATGAAGTCCATTGAAATATCTTCCCACTTCCACTTTGGAATAGGGAGAGGTTTCAGCATACCCACCGGTCGCTGATGTTCTATCTTGACTTGGTGACAGGTTAAGTATCTCGAAACAAATTCCGCGAATTCTCGCTTCATATTACTCCACCAGTAATTTTGTTTCAAGTCTTTGTACATCTTGCTGGATCCCGGATGAATGGAATAAGGGGTAGCATGAGCTTCTCTCAAAATCGACTTTTTCAACTCATCATTCGCCGGTACGCATAACCGATTCTTAAATCGCAAAAGTCCATCCTCGTGGACCACAAATCCAGGGGCTTTCCCCTGAATCACGTCACCTCGAATGCGCAACAAAAATGGGTCCGAACCCTGATTCTCCTGGATCACCTCCTCAAGTGGCGATGAAATCTCTAACGTACAAAGTTGCCCTTGTACTCGCTGTAACCAGACCTCGATCTCGGGTCTCAGAAATTCTTCTTTGAAGTTCCTTACAGGCGTGTCGAGCAAGCATCTGCTCCTGAACGGACTTACGACTTAAGGCGTCGGCGACAACATTCGCCTTGCCCGGGTGGTAAAGTATCTCAATATCATAATCTTTGATTAGTTCCAACCACCGTCTCTGTCGCATATTTAACTTCTTCTGAGTAAATATATACTTCAAACTCTTATGATCGGTGAATATCTGACAGGTAACGCCATAAAAATAATGATGCCAAATCTTCAATGCGAACACCACGACTACTAGCTCCAGGTCGTGGGTCGGATAATTAACCTCGTAAGGTCTCAATTGCCGTGAAGCATAAGTAATAACTTTCCCATTCTGCATTAGTACACATCCGAGACCCTGCCCGGACGCATCACTATAAACCACAAATCCTTCCGTCCCTTGCGGTAAAGAAAGGACAGGTGCTGAAATTAACCGGCTCTTGAGTTCCTCAAAACTCTGTTGACACGCGTCGGACCACATGTATTTCTTATCCTTCCGTAAAAGGTTCGTCATGGGTTGAGCGATTTTAGAAAATCCTTCCACAAATCGCCGATAATAACCAGCTAATCCGAGGAAACTTCGGATTTCCTTAACATTCTTCGGAGGTTGCCAATCTCGGATAGCCTCCGTCTTCTGAGGGTCGACACGAACTCCGTCTGATGAAATTACATGTCCGAGAAACGTCACTTCGGACATCCAAAACTCACATTTGGAAAACTTTCCATAAAGTTGCTCTCGTCTCAACACGTCAAACACCTGATGAAGGTGAAACTCGTGCTCCTCCCGGTCACGAGAATACATCAAAATGTCATCAATGAAGACAACCACGAACTGATCCAAATAGTCGATGAAAACCCGATTCATTAACTCCATCAATACCGCTGTTGTTTGTTGATTCTTTAGTCTAATACTCGAAAGCGCACGATTTGTTCGATGTAGATATGCGGTGCAAGGTTGATTCCACAGGGAGGACTATAATAGTGAAGTCAAATTTTCCTATCGTTTTGAACCAAATTATATTAAATTCTAACATAGTCCCAAATAATTTTATTTTTTTATGGTTATAATAATTGCATTAAATAACAGTAATTTTTAAGTAGATTTTAGATAAATTGATTTTAAATAATTTACTAGGGTTTAGAATCCACCAATGTCTATTTATTATTTATTTTATATTTTAATTCCAAAAAATTCAGGGAATAGATTCTAAAATCAATCTCACTATTTCCCTATAGATTTGACAATAAGTACAAAATTATAATTTAAATATAGATTTTCCTTCGCTTAAAAATTATAATTTCTAAGCATTATATGTATCCAAATTAATGGAAAACAAATAATCAAAGAAATTAACTAATATCAATAATCACAAAGCAAGGGGGGATTTATAACTATAAAAAATACGTGATATAATTGATGAAATAATATTCCCCTATTGAAGCGAAAATTATAATCGTTAAAAACATTTATTTGGAATTATTATATAAATATTAATAATAATATAGACATGGTTTCATCATAACCCCAGTAAAAGAAAATTACTTACTCATAATAACAACACAAATAAATAAATATTCCATAATATTATTACTCAAATATAATTTTACTACGCACTATTTTTATTTCTCTCCCTTACAATAATATCTCTCTATTTTTTCTCCTTTTTTTCTCCTCTCCAAAACACTACACATTCATCCCCTATTTATACTACTACAAAATTAATAAACTAATAATTTTTAACATTTTAAAATCCCACCTCGAATAATACACGGCTGCCAATTAATGCTGATGTCATGGATGACATCAGTAGAGAGTTGAATTTCCGGTCCAATCGGGTGTTGACACGTGGCACAATATGGCCCGTCTATTTAATTGTCCTTCGAACGGTCATAACTTCTTCATACGCACTCGGATTCGGATGAATTTTTTTTTAAAATGATCTTCTCGACGAGACGAATAAAATGAGACCAGTCGTGACTATATTTGAATTTTGTAAAAATATCGCCCTTGAACCAATTGATCTGTCTTGTACCGGTTGGTTAACCTGCATATATAATTTAATTCCAAATAATTATCCAAAAATGACACAAAATTATAGAAAATTCTAACAAAATGAAATAATATAAATATATGGTAAAACGAATAAATTATCACACAACACACAATTATATATATATAAAATACTAATAAAAATATTACTCAAAATATACTAAATAAATTCCCCCACACTTATCTTTTGCACATCCTCGGGCAAATCTTATACCCGAGTTATAATACTCATATGCTCAAAAAATCATGACAAAACCAATATCAAGAGAGAACAAGTGATCATGACCCAAGTGAGATCAGAGAAAAATAGGATGCCGCACCAAATTCTAACAACTTCATTGAGAATCGAATGCCAAAAGATTCAATACCCTCACGGTGGATATCACTCTTCACTCAAGTATATATACGGGATATTCGAGAAGAGTTCACTCATATAAAAGCATAATGTGTCATTACCATATGCTTGGTCAAAACTCAAATCTCCACTACTTAAAAATAAACTCATGCATAAATCAAAAGGTCTTTCTTTTGGTTGTAACGTGGCTTTGGGTATGGGTAGGATAAAGGGAAAATTATGAGGTTTGCTAGCCAAGATCAATTGTGAATTTAGATGCATAACAAATCCTACAAATAACAATCAACACCCCCCCTTCTGTAATGAAAACTCTCAAACCGTCATCCCCAAGTTATTCTGTACATGGTAATTGATTATTCATCTGGTAAGGTCATACTCTTGTGTAAGAAAAAGTATGCAATGGATCTTCTGGAAGAAATTATGTATCACTCAAGGGATAGTTCAAGTGCTATTTTATGTATATATAGTGATGATTTTCGCACTTGACCTCCCGCTTTTTCTTTTTTTCTTTTAGGCCGTTTTTTTTGGCCTTTTTATATTTTTTTTCGGTTCAATACTCCAATGTACTTCACACCCTTTCACTTTCAACAAAACCTCTTAATCTCCATAATACTCTTATGAACATCGGTCCCTATTTGTCACACATCTAGTTCACAATCAAATCTTTGACTAGAGGGTGCAAATGGATGGTCATCAACAAGAATGGATAATGGCTAAAGTAATGTGCTTGATCAAAGAAATAGGCTCAGGCTCAATTGGGCTTCTAAGGATAAAATGTAATGGGTGGGAAAATATAAGCCAACAAGGGGTAATCCTAATTGCCTTTATCATCTTAATGCAAGAGTTTATGAATGTAGTCTCGAAATGTATAAATGAGCAAGTTCTAGAATGAACACAATATGTTTGACCACACAACAAAAAATATAGAGCGTATATATAAGGATTGCTCTAAGGCTCAAAACTCACAAAAAGGGTGTTGTGTACTGAATCCCATACACCTTCATCCAAATCCATTATCAAAACCAGTGAAATATCCCAAAAATTATTTTTCACTAACGTTTTCTCAAGAAAATGGTGCCGTGATTTTCAACCTCTTTTTTTTTTTTTTAATATTTCATATATATATATATATATATAGATATAGATATACATATACACCTTCCCCCACACTTAATGATAAACAATATCCTTATTGTGTAAAAAGAACAATGGAGTAAGGGTTTAAATAAGGCTTCCCTGTTTATGAAAGACGACGCTTCGCTCAAGCCTTTTTTTGGACCTGCAAGAAATAAGTGTGGCAAAATAACAAAAGAAAATATATACCCGGAAGTATAACACAAACAACCTAGATGCGCTTCAAGAGAGTCTGAAGAGTCGCCTTACGCTGCCATCAATGCTTTTATTAAAAACAAACAAGAAAAAGTACAGTAATAGAAATAACAATACATAAATCATGGATAGATGCGCGTCAAGATATCGAAAAGAAAACTCCTTAAGTTGCCATCATTTTCACGATTTTTACACCCGCTAAAAAGTAAAAACAACAAGAGGAATGAAGTGGGATATGTAACACCCCAATTCACAATTGGGACATTACACGACGTAGAACCCTCGTGAGGTCTACCAGGCTAACACATGACACATAAACCACAATATAATCCCAAATGATGCACTCAAAAAGTAAGTAAGGCCGTGGCCTCGGCCAAAACATTTTAACGGAGTACATGAACATAAGATAAATCCAATTCATTGCCCACGCAGGGGACTTAAACCAAGTTTCAAAGTAAATAGTCTAATTCCGGTACTTGACAAATGCAATGACAAAACATAAAAATACAGACTCGAGCCACATCATCATGCCAACCCATCCTTTGAATGCGCATCCCGTGCCAGCTCCTCAGCTCGACCAGTACCTGAAATGCATAAGACGCATTTCCCCCATTTAAGGGGTTAGCATTCGATA
Organism: Orobanche coerulescens; assembly: GCA_033398695.1. Lineage (NCBI taxonomy): Eukaryota > Viridiplantae > Streptophyta > Magnoliopsida > Lamiales > Orobanchaceae > Orobanche > Orobanche coerulescens. Next base: position 29,062,764 of record CM065804.1, read on the forward strand.
GCTAGTGCAAGTACACAATTACACAGCATTGTATACATACACGATTCAACGCAGCAAATCGTTAGGAAAATCATTTTTGAAAATCAATATTCCGGAATACCACATTAACACCAAAACAGTATATCAACAAGTTTACCACATCACAATTATCCACTCTTGGTAACTCGCGACCGTAGCCATTAGTATCGGTCCCCAGAGGTCCCGTCAGACCGTCCCCAGGTGAGAAACCACTTCCGCGGCCGTACCCATTAGTATCGGCCCCCAGAGGTCCCGTCGAACCGTCCCCAGGTGGAAGAACATCAACACACGCACCCAAGTCCACTTCCGTGGCCGTACCCATTAGTATCGGCCCCCAGAGGCCACATGCCATCCCCAGGTGGAAGAGTAACCATCACATTCATTCAATAATACAGTTTACGTCATTCGCATAAAATCCGTACACACATAATGAAATATAATACATGTACTTGCCTGATTAATACGACGTGAAGGAAAACGGCGAACGGAAAGGTTTTGGCCCGAATAACCTTCAGAAATCCGATCCTAACACAATAATGATGAACAACAAATTTTAAAACAACGAAAATGATGGAATACATCCTAGTTCTACCCGCTGCAACCCTTAGTCGAACATAACTTGGGTGTCGTCGACTATAAGTGACGAACAATGGAGATCTTGGAGTTTAAAATCACAAATCACCAATAAAACTAAGGATTACAAGTACATGATCGAAGTATAGCAATAATCCAGTGATAATTCGGACTAAAAGAGTCAAATCCCAAGAAATCCCCAAAATTCCCCCAAAATCTCAAAACAAGGGTTTTGGAAATTTTTACCTTGATTCGGATGATGGAAAGTGATTAGGAACTTGAAGAATTCACGCAAGGAGTGCCCGGTGGTAGTGAATGATGAACTTCAGTCGGAATCGGCCCTAACCCTTGTCTGGAATCGCTCAAAGCCGAGAAGGATAAGAAATGATGGAAAAATGACGAAGTTGACCCTTCTTGTCCTATTTATATTAAACAGTCTTAGCGCCGCGCTACGCACAAGCATTAGCGTGCGCTAGCAGGCGTGGAAACGATGCCCTCTTGTCCTCCGATTAGCGCGCGCAAGCTGACATGGTTAGCGTGCGCTAATATTAGGAATTAGCGTGCGTTAACGCTGAATTAGCGTGCGCTACCTGGTCCAGTACAGAAACACTGAACCTACTGTCCAGACCGCTAAAATCGTTAGCGCACGCTACGGACCCCAGGTCAGCGTACGCTAACCACACAGTGATAGCGCACACAAGTAAGTCCGGATTAGCGTGCGCTACTCAGGCAGCAGTTCAGTACTGCACATTACACTGCTGCCAACAACACGAAAGTGTCGAAATGCGAAGCCAGACCAGAATCCAGAAACATAAACACGTAATAATCAAGATGAAAAAGCTGAGCGTCGAAAGAGAATATAATCCCGATCACTAAAGAGTCTGAAATGAAGCGACTAAAGCGAAATTCCCCAAACTTATGAAAATTACAAAAACGGCCCAAGTGCCCGAAAAATCGCGGTACAACGTCGGATTAACAAACCAAAAGTTTCAACACGACCAACTCAACCATACAAACTTATACAAATCGAGAAACAACGAAAACGAACAAGTTTTATGAGAATCGAACGCACATGCGGCAAGATATAATTCAAGATGAAATTATGCAAAAACATCCTCGAAACTCGACCAGATGGAAAAACTCCAAGAACAAAATAGATTCAGAATTCCAAAACAGTGCTAAGCGAGTTGTCCGAAACGAACATACACCAAAAATAGAAATTACCGAAAATAGAAAACACGGATATTACATTATCTCCCCCTAAAAATAAGTTTCGTCCCGAAACTTACAACGCGAACAACTCGGGGTACCTCGACTGCATACTCTCTTCCGTCTCCCATGTGGCTTCCTCGGATCCATGTCTCGACCATTGAACTTTAACCAGAGGAATGGTTTTATGACGAAGTTGCTTCACCCGATGTTCTAAAATCTGAATCGGCCTCTCCTCGATGGTAATGTCGGGTCCCAACTCGATCCCTCCAAAATCAATAATATGGCTAGGGTCCGATACGTACTTCCTAAGCTGGGAAACATGAAATACGTTATGAACGTGACTCAAAGACGGCGGCAAGCCTAACCGATAGGCAAGCTCTCCCACTCTCTCTAAAATCTCAAACGGCCCAATATATCTCGGACTAAGTTTACCCTTCCGGCCGAAGCGGTAAACTCCCCGTGTCGGCGACACCTTAAGCAAAACATGATCTCCCACCTCAAACTCCAATGGCCGGCGACGCGTGTCGGCATAAGACTTCTGCCGACTCTGGGCCGTCAACAATCTGTCACGAATCAGAGTAATCTTCTCTCTCGTCTCAACTACCATATCGGGCTCGGTACCAATCAGCTCGGACGCATCATCCCAACACAACGGCGATCTGCACCTCCTCCCATACAATGCCTCAAATGGTGCCATTTTGATCAAGGCGTGCCAACTATTGTTGTACGTGAATTCGATCAACACCAAGTGCGACTCCCAATCATCCTTCCAATCTAGGGCGCAGGCTCTCAACATATCCTCCAACGTCTGGATCGTCCGCTCATTGCCGTCGATGCGAGGTGGTAAGGCGTCTTGAGTCTCAACTCAGTCCCCAAAGCTCGATGAACAGCCTGCCAAAAATGTGGCACAAACCGGCCATCACGATCCGAAACAATACTCTTAGGAGTCCCATGCAATCTCACGATCTCTGCAATAAACACTCGTGCCAGCCTCTCTGGACCCCAAGTGTCCTTAATACCCAGGAAATGAGCTGATTTGGTCAGTCGATCGACAATAACCCAAATCATGTTCATTCCAGTCCGAGTCCTAGGCATACTGGTAATGAAATCCATAGAAATATCCTCCCACTTCCACTCCGGGATAGGGAGTGGTCGCAAAACTCCCAGTGTGATGCTCGATCTTAACATTGTGAGTCAAACATCTCGACACAAACTCGCTAACGTCTGTCTTCAAATTACTCCACCAGTAGTTACTCCTCACATCCTTGTACATTTTACTCGTACCAGGATGTATGGAGTAAGGCATGGTATGAGCTTCGTTCAAGATCTTCTGTCTCAGCTCAAAAACACTCGGTACACATAGTCTGCCACGAAATCTCAAAACTCCATCGTCGTGAACCACAAATCCGGGGGCTTTCCCCTTCCTCACATCCTCCCTCAACTGGACCAAGAATGGATCGTCATACTGCTTCGCCTTGATATCATCAGTCAAGGACGAAGTGATCTCTAACGCACATAACTGACCCTGAACTCTCTGAACCCAAACCTCGATATTCTGAAAAATAAGATCTCGCTGGATCCTACTCTGTGGTGTAAGTACCTCTAACATCTGTAACGCCATCGGCTTCCGGCTCAACGCATCAGCCACTACGTTAGCCTTACCCGGATGGTAAAGTATCTCGAGGTCGTAATCTTTAATTAGCTCCAACCACCTGCACTGTCTCATATTCAACTTTTTCTGACTGAAGATATATTTCAAGCTCTTGTGATCCGTAAAAATCTTACACGACGAACCATAGAGATAATGCCTCCAGATCTTTAAGGCGAAAACGACCGCAACTAATTCCAAATCGTGCGTGGGGTAATTCGCCTCATATGGTTTCAACTGGCGGGACGCATAAGCGATAACCCTATCTCTCTGCATCAAAACACATCCGAGCCCAAGGACCGAAGCATCACTATACACTACGAAATCCTCGTTCCCCTGAGGCAATGCTAAAACGGGTGCGGTAGTCAAACGTCTCTTTAACTCGTAAAAACTATCCTGTCGGTCTGCAGTCCACTCGAATTTCTGAGTTTTCTGGAGCAACTGAGTGAGTGGTCTAGAGATCTTAGAAAACCCCTCAACAAATCTACGGTAATATCCGGCGAGACCCAGAAAACTCCTCACTTCCTTCACGTTCTTAGGCGGCTCCCAAGCCATCACCGCCTCTATCTTCTGCGGATCTACCCGAACTCCCTCTGCTGAAATCACATGCCCGAGGAACATCACTTCCTCGAGCCAAAACTCACACTTAGATAACTTCGCATACAACTGCTCAGATCTCAAAATGTCTAATACAATCCGGAGATGCAAGGTGTGCTCCTCCCGACTCCGTGAATAGATAAGAATGTCATCGATAAAGATGACTACGAATTTGTCCAGATACTCAATAAAAACTTTGTTCATCAACTGCATGAACACTACTGGGGCATTGGTTACCCCGAAAAGCATAACCACAAACTCGTAATGGCCATATCTCGTCCGAAAGGCAGCTTTCGGTATATCGTTGTCCCGAATCCTCAACTGGTAGTAACCCGATCGCAAGTCAATCTTCGAAAAGACTGTCGCCCCTTGAAACTGATCAAACAAGTCGTCAATCCGGGGCAAAGGGTATTTAGTTTTGATGGTCAACTTGTTTAATTCTCGATAATCGATGCATAAACGAAGCAATCCATCCTTCTTCTTAACAAAAAGTACAGGCGCACCCCAAGGCGATGCGCTCGGTCGAATATACCCTTTATCTAACAACTCTCCCAACTGATTCTTCAACTCTAGCATCTCCGACGGTGCCATACGGTACGGTGCTCGAGAAATAGGGGCCGCATTAGGCTCAAGATCAATAGGAAACTCCACCTCTCGATGTGGTGGTAATCCCGGCAAGTCATCCGGAAATACATCGGGATACTCGCTAACAACTAGAATCGACGATATGTCAATCCCACCATCTTCCTCCTGCAGAGCGAAACACCAGTAGCAGACACAACCCTGGTTCAGAAGTTTCATCGCCTTCAAGGCGCTAATCACACTCCCCGATCTACCCGGCTTACAACCGACGAGAGTATGCTCGGTGCCGTCCTCGGCAACTATCGAGATGGTACGAGTCCGATAGTTCATGATAGCACCATGACGATCCAACCAATCGTCCCCGAGGATCAAATCCTCACCCTTAAGGTGTATAACAATGAGATTCGAGGGCCAATCCCGGCTCCCGATTCTCACTGGGCAATCCCTAACTTCCCGGTCCCCAACCATACAATCCCCGCTGGGCGTACCCACTACAAACGGCTCACAGTCAAACAAGCAGTCAAAGCCAATACGACTCACACAATCCGAAGCTATAGAGGAATGGGTCGCACCAGAATCAAAAAGCACTGAAACTGGATGAGAAAGGATCTGAGTGGTACAGCGCCACCGGGCGTCTGCCTCCTCTGTGCGCCTCATCGTCTGGCCGGGGATGGGTGAGCCGAACTCGACGCTGCGCGGCGATCCGGCTGACTCCGACCTCTACCACGACTCGAACCCTGCGGAACATGAGTAGCTGGAGAGCTGTGATCCCTCTGATCGGAAGTGGTAGTCGGAACTCTAGCGACCCTGGTGGCCCTCTCACAATGAGCTGCCCGATGCCCGGTCTGTCCGCAAGTAAAGCAAGCAACTAACGGAAATGGGTAATCCTTCACAACGTGCTCGGGCTGACTGCAATTAAAACAAACTCTCACTTGAGTGCAACAGACGGTGAGCAGTTACCACAGAGATCCACCGGCTTTGATGATACGGCCTCTTCCCAGTGTAGGAGCGAGCGAGACCTCGGCCCGACCACCTTTACCGGTGAGTACCCGCCGGTAGTCTTACGCTTCTTAGCTTCCGAAACCGACTCGATTAGGAGAGCCATCTCGATCGCGAGCGCGATCACAGTATTCCTTCAAAGTGGCACACATGAGCGGCGCCATACTCTGTCTAATATGCGGCTTCATGCGCATATTGAAGTAACGGATTTTATCAGCCTCCGTTCTCACTTGATCTCTCACGAAACCCAACTGCTGATTGTAAGAAATGATCGCCTAAGAAATAGGCACATCCTGAGGTGTAGCAGTGAAGAACTCCACAGTCTGCGCTCCTTGGTGGCGGTGGACAATATTACGCTTCCATAGCCACTGAACTCATCCCAGTGGCCCGACGGTCTCAGGCGCAACGGCCTCCCACCATTCCGCAACTTCCTTATCCGGGAGGTCTTGGGCAATATATACCCTCTGTCTTCGGGACAAGCTACGGCATCAAAGGTCTGGACAAGCGAAGAGCGATTCTCCCAACCGAGGGAGTCAGAGGATCCGGAGAAACGAGGAGGGTGCATCTTAGTCACCGTCTGAAGCCACTTACTAGCTTCCTCTTCAGGTGTCGGGGGCGGATTATGGCGTCCACCCTGAGCTATCTGAGCAAGCTGGGCTACTAAGCTGTGAAATCTGGCGGTAGCTACTGCGTCGGCATTATTACCCAGCGGCTTGAGTGAGAGTGAGTGCACGGGATCGAGAAAGTGAGCCCTCTTCATTATCAACACCCTAACCATGGCCTCGGCCGCGTCCCCTAGCTGGTCTACCACGACCTCTCAACATACTGAAGAAAATACGAAAGGAACAAGATCAGAAAGATTCACAATCTACAATGTTGGTATCGTAATTCTCAATTCCGAACAACGCAACAAAACGAATATAGAAATATAAGAGTTTGAGGAGACGTACAGCCACGGGTCGCATGAAAAGATGGTAGCACGATGATATTAGGCTCAACGACTGAATCTAACGACACAACTGACAGACCCAACATTAACCGACAGCCTAGACATTCAAAACCTAGGCTCCGATACCATAAATGTAACACCCCAATTCACAATTGGGACATTACACGCCGTAGAACCCTCGTGAGGTCTACCAGGCTAACACATGACACATAAACCACAATATAATCCCAAATGATGCACTCAAAAAGTAAGTAAGGCGGTGGCCTCGGCCAAAACATTTTAACGGAGTACATGAACATAAGATAAATCCAATTCATTGCCCACGCAGGGGACTTAAACCAAGTTTCAAAGTAAACAGTCTAACTCCGGTACTCGACAAATGCAATGACAAAACATAAAAATACAGACTTGAGCCACATCATCATGCCAACCCATCCTTTGAATGCGCATCCCGTGCCAGCTCCTCAGCTCGACCAGTACCTGAAATGCATAAGACGCATTTCCCCCATTTAAGGGGTTAGCATTCGAATAGCTAGTGCAAGTACACAATTACACAGCATTATATACATACACGATTCAACGCAACAAATCGTTAGGAAAATCATTTTTGAAAATCAATATTCCGGAATATCACATTAACACCAAAACAGTATATCAACAAGTTTACCACATCACAATTATCCACGCTTGGTAACTCGCGACCGTACCCATTAGTATCGGTCCCCAGAGGTCCCGTCGGACCGTCCCCAGGTGAGAAACCACTTCCGCGGCCGTACCCACTAGTATCGGCCCCCAGAGGTCCCGTCGAACCGTCCCCAGGTGGAAGAACATCAACACACGCACCCAAGTCCACTTCCGTGGCCGTACCCATTAGTATCGGCCCCCAGAGGCCACATGCCATCCCCAGGTGGAAGAGTAACCATCACATTCATTCAATAATACAGTTTACGTCATTCGCATAAAATCCGTACACACATAATGAAATATAATACATGTACTTGCCTGATTAATACGACGTGAAGGAAAACGGCGAACGGAAAGGTTTTGGCCCGAATAACCTTCAGAAATCCGATCCTAACACAATAATGATGAACAACAAATCTTAAAACTACGAAAATGATGGAATATATCCTAGTTCTACCCGCTGCAACCCTTAGTCGAACATAACTTGGGTGTCGTCGACTATAAGTGACGAACAATGGAGATCTTGGAGTTTAAAATCACAAATCACCAATAAAACTAAGGATTACAAGTACATGATCGAAGTATAGCAATAATCCAGTGATAATTCGGACTAAAAGAGTCAAATCCCAAGAAATCCCCAAAATTCCCCCAAAATCTCAAAACAAGGGTTTTGGGAATTTGTACCTTGATTCGGATGATGGAAAGTGATTAGGAACTTGAAGAATTCACGCAAGGAGTGCCCGGTGGTAGTGAATGATGAACTTCAGTCGGAATCGGCCCTAACCCTCGTCTGGAATCGCTCAAAGCCGAGAAGGATAAGAAATGATGGAAAAATGACGAAGTTGACCACTGCTGTCCTATTTATATTAAACAGTCTTAGCGCACGCTACGCACAAGCATTAGCGTGCGCTAACGGGGCGTGGAAGAACGATCGCCTCATCCTCCGGTTAGCGCGCGCAAGCCGACATGGTTAGCGTGCGCTAATATTAGGAATTAGCGTGCGTTAACGCTGAATTAGCGTGCGCTACCCGGTCGATGTAAACACCGAACCTCTTTGTCCGCATCTGAAATCGTTAGCGCACGCTACGGACCCCAGGTCAGCGTACGCTAACCACACAGTGATAGCGCACGCAAGTAAGTCCGGAGTAGCGTGCGCTACTCAGGCAGCAGTTCAGTACTGCACAGTACACTGCTGCCAACAGCACGAAAGTGTCGAAATGCGAAGCCAGACCAGAATCCGGAAACATAAACACGTAATAATCAAGATGACAAAGCTGAGCGTCGAAAGAGAATATAATCCCGATCACTAAAGAGTCTGAAATGAAGCGACTAAAGCGAAATTCCCCAAACTTATGAAAATTACAAAAACGGCCCAAGTGCCCGAAAAATCGCGGTACAACGTCGGATTAACAAACCGAAAGTTTCAACACGACCAACTCAACCATACAAACTTATACAAATCGAGAAACAACGAAAACGAACAAGTTTTACGAGAATCGAACGCACACGCGGCAAGATATAATTCAAGATGAAATTATGCAAAAACATCCTCGAAACTCGACCAGATGGAAAAACTCCAAGAACAAAATAGATTCAGAATTCCAAAACAGTGCTAAGCGAGTTGTCCGAAACGAACATACACCAAAAATAGAAATTACCGAAAATAGAAAACACGGATATTACAGGATATCAGAGGGAAAGGAATGTATCAATTTTGCGTTTCCGCACAGTGAAATCTTCCATCCAAACAATATTAGCTAGAGCTGGGTCTGGTTCAGGAACAAATGCAATAAGTTTTTTGATCAGCTCTTCTGGTGTTGTTGCAACAACTATGATTCGTTTAGCACGCTCAGAAATAAAACCTTTTTCAGAAGAGTAGTTGATGAAAGATAGTAAACCATCGAAGAAACCATTGACATTTAGTAGACCTATTGGTTTCATATGAACATTTAGCTGGGCTCTGGTAACCACATGAAAAAGTTCCTCAAGAGTGCCAAAGCCACCGGGAAGGGTGATAAAGGCATCAGCATTATTTATCATGTGAGTTATGCGGTCTTGCATTTTGACAGCTCTGAACTCATCTCCAATGGTTGCTCCAGTGATTTTACTTTCAGCCAGAGGTTTTGGAATGATTCCCAACACTTTTACTCCTTCCATATAGGCAGAAGCAGCATCACGTCCCATTAATCCTAGACTTCCTCCTCCGTAAACTACATGAAAGCATTTTTCTCCTAAGGTACGACCCAAGTTGTAGGCTGCTTCAGTAAAGCAAGCCTCTTTCCCATGACTAGATCCACCAAAAATGCAGATGGAGTTAAATCTTTTTGTGGAAGATGATGATTCCATTTTTGAAAAGAAAATTACTTAGAGAGAAAATGAAAAGAATACAAGTTTGAGGGATGCAGAACAGAAACAACTGCAATGTTTATTTATAGATGCAAAATAAAGTAAAAAGATTTATCAAATCTGTGACCGCGTTAATTGCGCTTCAACTACTCAATAGAATAATGAATGCATTTATTGCGTATCACATTTTTTATTCAGAAAATCTAAAAAAACGACAAAAAATAAAGATACTCACATGTATGTACAGTAGTTTTGATTGTGGCTCACATCTTCCTCTGATTTTACGTTCAGAAATGGCATAAACGCCTTCTATGAGTCGGGGAGAAGCTTCCCATCCAATTTTCTTACAAAAACAGGGTCTTTTAACGTCAGATTCCCAAGACGTTGTTCATATTCTGGTTTGAATTTATTCCACAAACATCGAATCCCGTAATGTACGAGTCCACTAGGATGCATGTCAAGAGAAATTTCGATATCATCTAAATTCTCCTTATTCAGACCATCCTTGATGAATTGAATTTTATCTTCTCTATTTGTGGAAGGAATTCCTAAAGATCGACATCTTGAATCACAGTTCCATTTAGCACATTTGTAGCAAATGGCAATTTTCTTTGCTCGTCGTTTCTTGGCATATGAACTTTTTCCAAGCCCTGGTAAAAATCCAGTTGGTGTTTCCGTGAATTCACCCGCTATTCTCACTTTGGCTTCAATAATGAATCGAATATCAAAAGGTATGCCGTTATTCATAAGCAACCTCATCCTTTCAAGTCTGGCTTGGTAAAGTTTCAAAATGACTTTTTTACTAAGAAAGAGAAATCTGTTTTCAATTGTTTTCAAAGTTTGTTCCATAATTAAAAATAATAAAAAAAATATCTACAAAATCAGTTGTTGTGGGAAACTGAAAAATCCGACTTTACTAGCCACGGAGTACCGTTATCCGCCACTTGACCGGACAAATACAATGGATTATTAATCCACAATATCGGGGTCCTTAAGAAGAATCTCTTCTACCGCAAAAAGATTTTAATTCCAAATATGGTTTTAATCGTTGACCATTTACTTTGAAAATATTACCATTTTTTGGATTTTCAATTTCTACAGCTCCGTGAGGATAGACCGTATGAATAATAAATGGACCAGACCATCGTGAACGCAACTTGCCTGGAAATAATAACAAACAAGAGTTAAAAAGAAGGACTTTTTGACCAGAAGAAAAAGTTTTTCTCAAAATGTGTTTATCATGAAAAAATTTCATTTTGTCCTTATATTTCCTTGCACAATCGTAAGCATCATTTCCGATTTCTTCCAATTCATTTAGTTGAAGTTTCTTATGAATTTCAGCCATGTCTAATGAAAAATTTAATCGTTTTATGGCCCAGTATGCTCTATGTTCCAATTCAACAGGCAAATGACATGGTTTTCCAAAGACAAGCCTAAATGGAGACATTCCGATGGGAGTTTTAAAAGCAGTACAGTAAGCCCACAATGCATCATTCAATCGCAAAGACCAATCTTTCCTTGTAGGATTAACAGTTTTTTCAAGAATATGTTTGATTTCTCTGTTTAAAATTTCAACTTGTCCACTTGTTTGAGGGTGATAAGGAGTAGCAACTTTATGTGTAACACCATATTTTTTAAATAAATGATTCAAAAATTGGTTACAAAAATGTTTTCCTCCATCACTTATAATTGCTCGTGGTGTTCCAAATCTGGAAAAAATATTTTCTTTCAAAAATTTTACCACGACTTTGTGGTCATTTGTTTTGCAAGCAATTGCTTCTACCCATTTTGAAACATAATTGACGGCCACAAGGATGTAAAGATTGCCAAAAGAAATTGGAAAAGGTCCCATAAAATCTATGCCCCAAACATCAAATATTTCAATAATTAAAATTGGGTATAAAGGCATCATATTTCGTTTAGAAATTCGACCTAATCTTTGACATCTATCACTTGTGCTGCAATATGAATGTGTATCTTTGAAAAGTGTTGGCCAATAAAAACCACATTGTAGAATTTTAGCAGTTGTTTTCTTTGAACTAAAATGACCTCCACATGCATGATCATGACATGAGGAAATGATATTTTGTTGTTCATGTTCTGGCACACATCTCCTAATGATTTGATCAGGACAATATTTGAACAAATATGGATCATCCCAAAAGATTTTTTTTACTTCGTTTAAAAATTTTGTTTTATCTTGGTTATTCCAATGAGATGGCATGTTACCAGTAACAAGGTAATTGACAATGTCGGCATACCAAGGTATTTGAGAAATAGACATGAGTTGTTCATCAGGGAAAGTTTCATTAATGGGAGGTTCTTTATCAGTAAAATTCATGATTAGCCTAGACAAATGATCAGCACAACATTTTCAGCACCTTTTTTATCTCGAATTTCTAAGTCAAACTCTTGTAACAATAGAATCCAACGGATCAAGCAAGGTTTAGCATCTTTCTTAGAAAGAAGATATTTTAATGCAGCATGATCGGAGTAAATTATGACTTTTGAACCAATCAAGTAAGGTCGAAATTTGTCTAAGGCAAAAACGACTGCAAGCAATTCTTTTTCAGTTGTAGAATAATTTAATTGGGCATCATTTAGAGTTCTACATGCATAATATATTACAGTTGGCAATTTATTTTCTCTTTGACCCAATACTACACCGACGGCATAGTTGGATGCATCACATATTATTTCAAAAGGAAGATTCCAGTTTAGAGATTTGATGATAGGTGCAGAGCTCAACATAGATTTGAGTGTCTTAAAAGCTTTTATACAATGATCATCAAATACAAAAGGTGCGTCTTTTGAAAGTAAATTACATAATGGCCTTGAGATTTTGCTAAAATCTTTGATGAATCGACAGTAAAAACCAGCATGGCCTAAGAATGACCGAATTTCTTTAATCGTTCGTTGGGGTGGAAGACTGGATATTAAATAAACTTTAGATTTGTCCACCTCAATTCCTTTTTCAGAAATCACATGTCCTAAGACAATTCCTTTTTTAACCATAAAATGACATTTTTCCCAGTTTAGGACAAGATTCTTCTCCTTACACCTAACCAACACTTGGGTTAAGTGGTGTAAACATTCATCAAAGCTAGACCCGAATACATAAAAATCATCCATAAAAATTTCCAAAAACCGCTCAACCATGTCAGAGAAAATGCTCATCATACACCGCTGAAAAGTAGCAGGTGCATTGCACAAACCAAATGGCATTCGTCGGTAAGCAAAAGTGCCGAAATGACTGGTAAAAGTGGTTTTTTCTTGATCTTCAGGAGCAATGGGAATTTGGTTATAGCCGGAATATCCATCAAGAAAACAATAATAAGCATGACCGGCTAACCTTTCTAGCATTTGATCAATAAAAGGAAGTGGAAAGTGATCTTTTCTTGTAATGAGTTCAATTTTCTGTAATCAATACAGACTCTCCATCCAGTTTGAATTCTGGTTGGAACAAGTTCATTTTCTTCATTCGTGATTACAGTTATGCCAGATTTCTTTGGAACTATATGAACAGGACTAACCCAAGAGCTGTCAGAAATAGGGTAGATGATCCCTACATCTAAGAGTTTGATTATTTCAGCTCTTACAACTTCTTTCAAATTAGGATTTAGTCTTCTTTGAAATTCTCGGGAAGTTTTCGCATTTTCTTCAAGGTGAATTCGATGCATGCATATAGAAGGACTAATACCTTTAATATCGGAGATGGTCCAGCCTATTTCTTCTTTATGTTCTTTAAGGACATTGATTAATTTATCTTCTCGTTCTTCATCTAAATCAGATGCTATGATGACAGACAGGGTTTCTGATGGTCCTAAAAATGCATATTTTAGAGATTCAGGTAATGGATTGAGCTATATCTTTGAATCCTCAATATGTACTTCTTTATTCATTTGACTCTCAAGTGGTTCAGTTTTAGCTTTCCATTTATCATTATCCAATAATGGTGTAGACTCTACTAAAGAATTTACTTCATTAATTGAACTATCGATGTCAAAATCTGAGCCAAAATGAGCAAGACAGCTTTCAAAAAGATCATCATCGTCCATTTTTGGAAAGAAATAAGGACTCATACTCTCTATCATATTTACCTCACAGACATCATCATAATCATCATGTTGTTGACAAATATTAAACATATTTAGTTCAACAGTCATATTTCCAAAAGAAAATTTTATGATGCCATTTCTACAGTTAATTAATGCATTTGAAGTAGCTAAAAATGGCCTTCCTAAAATGACAGGGATTTGATCTTTGGTATTCTCAACAGGTTCAGTGTCTATGACTATAAAATCAACAGGAAAGTAGAATTTATCTATTTGAATCAGAACATCCTCTACGATTCCTCGAGGTATTTTTATAGATCTATCAGCTAGTTGAAGTATCACAGATGTTGATTTTAGCTCCCCTAATCCAAGTTGTGTATAAACAGAATATGGTAATAAATTCTCACCGGCTCCTAAATCAAGCAAGGCTCGTTTAATGATGTGATCTCCAATGACACAAGATATTGTAGGACTACCAGGATCTTTATACTTAACAGGAGTTTTACTTTGGATTATTGAGCTAACATGTTCAGCTAAAAATGCCTTTCTTGGAACATTTGTTCTTCTTTTTACAGTGCAAAGATCTTTCAAGAACTTAGAATAAGCAGGCACTTGTTTAATAGCATCAAGGAATGGAATATTTATTCGAACTTGTTTAAATATTTTCATTATATCTTTGTATTGCGCACTTTTATCTTTTGGAATAAGTCTTTCAGGAAATGGAGCTTTTGGAACGTAAGGCTTTTCTTTTTCTTTAGAATCTTTTGATTTTGAAACTTGGGGTTCATTTGATTTTTCTTCCGGATCATAGTCAGGGTTTTGTATTTCTTTTCCGCTTCTTAGGGTAGTTATGGATTGAACTTCTGCGTTAGAAGAGTTTACTTCATATTGTCCTTTAGGATTAGGGATGGATTTGTAATATCCGCATTTTTCTTCTTTTTCCGATATTCCCATTTTGGTGTATTTTTATTTTTTTTAGTAGTTCGCTTGTAACCTTGTCGACATTTTGAATCTATGTTATTCTTGGAGTTTCTCCATCTGGGATGATCTTGGTGATGTTTTGATATTATTCTGTTTTATGTCATGTATTATGGCATGGACGTTCAATTCTCGTGGAACTCGTTCGCTTTTGTAATTTCTTTGGTTTCACGAGTTCGTATAGTTGAGTTGTTCGTGTTGGGAGTTTCGGTTTGTTAATCCGACGTCGTATCGCGGTTTTTGAACGTTTGGGCCGTTTCGTAATTTTCTTAAGTTTAGGGTATTCTTGTTATCTTTGTTGTTCCTGAACCTCCGGGCATTCGGAATCACGCTTCATCGTAACGTTTTGATTTCTGACTTAAATCCGTGGTGAGTGCATCCGTTGGTCGTGAATACACGTTGTTATTTTTCTTGTTCTATTTCCGATCATCCCCTCGTCGGTAGTGTTTCAGACTATGGCCTACTGTCACATGCCATGTTACGGTCGTAAGCCGTATATGTTACGGCCGTAATAATCGAGAGTTACGGCCGTAATCTTCCTTCATACGGCCGTAACAATGATTCGTTTCTTGCCTCCTGGTCCAGTCCTGAGTTACGGGCGTATCATGTTTGAGTTACGGCCGTAAGTATTGATATCTAAGATGTCAATACTTAGTTTTCGGGAGCATCAGACCCGATCGGCTGGGAGGGGTGGATCAAGGAGATATCTAAGGTCTTCGTTGCCACCAACTGTCCCGAGGACCGCAAGGTCCCTATTGCCCAGTACTTTCTCACTGGGGACGTTATGGATTGGTGGGAAGCCGTGGGGCCCAAGGATCATGTTGCTTCGTGGGCCGAATTTCAGGAGCTGATGGAGACTGAATATTGTCCGTGGCCAGTCAGACAGGCTCGAGTGCATGCTTTCTATGATGCTCAACCACGGGATATCCCCGTATCTCAAGCCATTGCCGATTTTAACAAGGAATTGGGCTATGTGAAGACCCAAGTTGTCGAAGAGAGCGACAACTTTTTTCATTTTTCCAGGAGGATGAAGCTGTCCATTCGGGACTATATGTCTGGACTCGTCTGCACTACTTTGAAGGATTATCAGAGTAGGGCCCTCGCTTATGATATGTCGGTGACGGCTAGTGATTTGGCTCGTGAGAGCAAGAAGCAGAAGTCGGTCGGAAATTTTTCTGGACCCAAGAGTAGAGGCCAGCAGAAGTCTCAGTCTGCAAATATTTCTACAGGCGGTTCGGCTCGTTTCCTTGGGAGCTTTCGGGGTGCCGCCGGAACCTCCGCTCGTGAACCCACATGCTTTAACTGTGGTGTGCAGGGCCATAGGAACCGACAGTGTCCTCGTCCGAAGTTTACTTGTCATACTTGTGGACAGTTGGGCCACAAGGCCCCCTTTTGTGAACAGATCAGACAGCTTCGCGGCACCCGTTCTTCTCAACCAGCACCTATGGAGCCGAGTGTGAACCAGGGCTTATTTGCCCTGCCACCTCCACCGAGTGCCGGCCGAGGTAGGGGTCGAGGTCAGCCCACTAGGGGAGGAGCTTCCAGTGTCGGCTCTACCCAGCCGCGTATCTACGAGATGAGGAGGGCCGATGATCCAGCAGCCACTGTGGCGATATTTACCGTTCATATCCATTCTCATCCTGTCAGTGTGCTTTTCGATTCTGGTGCTACACATTCGTTCATATCGCTGGGGTTTGTGCGCCGTTTGAGTCTCTACTGTTTGTCGCCTTGCGAGTCTTTCATCGTTAAACTTCCTAGCGGTGATAGGATCGTTGGCGATCGAGAGGTCCGAGACTGTTCTGTGTTTATTTGTGAGAGAGCTTGGCTCTCTAATCTTATTGTTGTTGATATTGAGGGTGAGGATTTGATTCTCGGGGATGATTGGCTCGAGCGGCATGGTGCGATCATGAACTACCGCACGAGGATCATTACCATGCTAGCCGAGGACGGCACCGAACATTCTTTCGCGGGGCGAAAGAGAAACCAGAAGTTTGTTATTAACGCCTTGAAGGCGATGAAACTCCTGCGAAAGGGGTGTACTGGTTATTGGTGCTACGCCTTGAAGGCGGAGAATGGTGGAGTCGAGCTTTCGTCGATTCCAGTCGTTAGTGAGTTTCCTTATGTATTTCCTGACGAGTTACCAGGATTGCCACCGGATCATGAGGTTGAGTTTGCTATAGAGTTAGAGCCGGGCGCGGCTCCGATTTCGAAGGCGCCGTATCGCATGGCACCTTCAGAGATGGCCGAGTTGAAGAAACAGTTGAGTGAGCTTCTTGAGTCGGGTTATATTCGACCGAGCGCTTCGCCTTGGGGCGCACCGGTCCTGTTTGTGCGTAAGAAGGATGGTTCACTGCGTTTGTGTATAGACTATCGCGAACTGAACAAGGTGACCATCAAGAACAAGTATCCTTTGCCGAGGATTGATGACTTGTTCGATCAGTTGCAGGGAGCGGCGGTATTCTCAAAGATTGATTTGAGATCGGGGTACTATCAGCTCCGGGTGAGGGAGTCCGATGTGCCGAAAATAGCTTTTCGGATGAGATACGGACATTATGAGTTTGTAGTTATGCCTTTCGGGTTAACTAATGCACCGGCGGTGTTCATGCAGTTGATGAACAAAGTCTTTATCGAGTATTTGGATAAGTGTGTCGTCGTTTTCATTGACGATATTCTTATTTATTCGAGGAACGAGGAAGAACATGCCCATCATTTGCGGATAGTGTTAGACATTTTGAGGACCGAGCAACTCTATGCGAAGCTCTCGAAATGTGAGCTCTGGCTGAAGGAAGTGACGTTTTTAGGTCACGTGATTTCAGCCGAGGGAGTTCGTGTGGATCCGCAGAAAATTGAGGCAGTGTTGGATTGGGCACCGCCCACGAATGTGAAGGCGATCCGTAGTTTCTTGGGTTTAGGTGGATACTACCGTAGGTTCGTCGAGGGTTTCTCGAAACTGGCTCGACCACTTACACAGTTGCTCCAGAAATCCGAGAAGTTCGTCTGGAATGACGAGAGGCATTCGAGTTTTGAGGAGCTGAAGAGGCGTTTGACTTCAGCCCCGATTTTGGCATTGCCATGTGGCAACGAGGGTTTTGCCGTTTATAGTGATGCTTCAGGTCAGGGTCTTGGGTGCGTATTGATGCAGCACGGCAAGACCATTGCCTATGCGTCGAGACAATTGAGGCCGTACGAGCTGAACTACCCTACTCATGATTTGGAGTTAGCGGCAGTCGTTTTTGCGCTTAAGATTTGGCGTCACTATCTTTTCGGCTCTGCATGTCATATTTTTACCGATCATAAAAGTCTGAAATACATATTTACCCAGCGGGAGTTGAATATGAGGCAGAGGAGGTGGTTAGAACTGATTAAGGATTATGACCTCGAAATCCTTTATCATCCGGGCAAGGCGAATGTCGTGGCCGACGCCTTGAGTCGGAAACCGGTTGCGTTGCGAACGCTCGAGGTCCTTACGTCTCAGTCTGAGCTTCGGCGGGCTTTGATTGAGTTTGATGTTGAGATTTTGTTGCCTGGGGATGTCGGGCAACTTTGTGCTTTAGAGATTTCGTCATCTTTGATCGATGAAATTAAGCTGAAGCAGTTAGAGGATCCGATGATTACTCAAATCCGAGAGAATGTTCTTAAGGGAAAGTCTCCTGGGTTTGTGATTCACAAGGATGGTATTTTGAGATTCCAGAGTCGGCTTTGTGTGCCGAACGACACAGAGTTGAGACAGAGTATTTTGCGGGAGGCCCATGCTACGCCTTACTCCATTCATCCTGGTTCGAGTAAGATGTACAAAGACCTGAGGAGGAATTTCTGGTGGAATAATATGAAGGAGGAGGTCGCACAGTTTGTAGCGAGATGTTTGACTTGTCAGCAGGCCAAGATCGAGCATCAGCGACCGGCTAGGTTATTGCAGTCACTTCCCGTTCCGGAATGGAAATGGGAAGATATATCGATGGATTTCATTTCGAGTTTGCCGAGATCGAGGTCGGGCATGAATATGGTATGGGTGATTGTTGATCGTCTGACCAAGTCGGCACATTTTCTGGGCATCAAGGATACTTGGGGCCCGGAGAAGTTGGCTCGTGTGTTTGTCGCGCAGATTGTGAGGCTTCACGGTACTCCGGAGTCTATTGTTTCGGATCGTGATGGCCGTTTTGGCAGGCGGTGCATAAGGCGTTGGGTACTCGTTTGCGTTTGAGTACCTCTTTTCACCCCTAGTCAGATGGGCAGTCGGAGCGCACTATCCAGACATTTGAGGACATGTTGCGTGCTTGTGCTCTCGATTGGAGTAATGACTGGGAGGAGCATTTGCCATTGATCGAATTCACGTACAACAACAGTTGGCACGCGTCGATTCGGATGGCACCGTATGAGGCACTTTATGGGCGGCGATGTCGATCACCGATTTGTTGGAATGAGGCGTCCGATTTGATCGAGACGGAGCCGGATGTCATTTTAGAGACGAGGCGGAAGATAGACTTAATTCAGGAACGGATGTTGACTGCCCAAAGTCGACAGAAGTCATATGCCGATGTCCGTCGTCGACCTTTAGAATTCGAGGCGGGAGACCACGTTTTGCTGAAGGTGTCGCCGACGAGAGGAGTTTTTCGTTTCGGTAAGAAAGGGAAGTTGAGTCCGAGATTTATTGGACCCTTTGAGATTCTCGAGCGAGTCGGTGGGTTGGCATACCGTTTGGCGTTACCTCCGGCCTTGAGTCATGTTCATAGCGTTTTTCATGTTTCCCAGCTGAGGAAATATGTCCCGGATCCTAGTCACGTCATCGATTATGGAGAGATTGATGTCGCCGAAGATGTCACTTTTGAAGAACGTCCTTTGAAGATTTTGGAGCATCGCGAGAAACGACTAAGGCATAAGACCATCCCTTTGGTCAAGGTGCAGTGGTCAAGACATGGTGTCGAGGAGGCAGCTTGGGAAACTGAGGATAGTATGCGTGCTAGATACCCCGAGTTGTTTGTTTCTTAAGTTTCGGGACGAAACTTGTTTTTAGAGGGGTAGAATGTAATATCCGCATTTTTCTTCTTTTTCCGATATTCCCGTTTTGGTGTATTTTTATTTTTTTTTAGTAGTTCGCTTGTAACCTTGTCGACATTTTGAATCTATGTTATTCTTGGAGTTTCTCCATCTGGGATGATCTTGGTGATGTTTTGATGTTATTCTGTTTTATGTCATGTATTATGGCATGGACGTTCGATTCTCGTGGAACTCATTCGCTTTTGTAATTTCTTTGGTTTCACGAGTTCGTATAGTTGAGTTGTTCGTGTTGGGAGTTTCGGTTTGTTAATCCGACGTCGTATCGCGGTTTTTGAACGTTTGGGCCGTTTCGTAATTTTCTTAAGTTTAGGGTATTCTTGTTATCTTTGTTGTTCCTGAACCTCCGGGCATTCGGAATCACGCTTCATCGTAACGTTTTGATTTCTGACTTAAATCCGTGGTGAGTGCATCCGTTGGTCGTGGATACACGTTGTTATTTTTCTTGTTCTATTTCCGATCATCCCCTCGTCGGTAGTGTTTCAGACTATGGCCTGCTGTCACAGGCCATGTTACGGCCGTAAGCCGTATATGTTACGGCCGTAATAATCGAGGGTTACGGCCGTAATCTTCCTTCATACGGCCGTAACAATGCTTCGTTTCTTGCCTCCTGGTCCAGTCTTGAGTTACGGGCGTATCATGTTTGAGTTACGTCTGTAAGTATTGATACGGCCGTAATGGTGTCTTGATACGGCCGTATGTGTCGTTCGTAAATTTTGCCCAGTTTCATTCCTGGAACAGTTACGGCCGTAAGGCAGGTGAGTTACGGCCGTAATGTTCATATGTTACGGCCGTATGTTATGGATGTTACGGCCGTAACACCGTCCAGTATATAAACTGACAGCAGCCGTATTTTTCCTCATTTCTCACCTCTCTCACTTCTCTTCGCGACAGGAACGACTTGGAGAGCTAGGTTTCGCCCGATTTTCGCCCAAATACCATTGTAGAAGTGTATTCAAGCTTCATATCATCAACCTATCTCTAATCATTCATTGTTCATCGTCAAATCAAGGTAAAATCTCTTAGAACCCTACTTTTGGATAATTTGGGGGTTTTGGGATTTTCTTCCGATTCGTTCCGTTTTGTTGTTGGATTCAAGATGAATATGATTCATCTTGTTGATATCATTAGTTTTCCTACGGATTCATGGTATATTTTCATAGTTTTGCGGAATCGAGAGGGTTTGGTTGTGGTCCGCCCTCGTTGTTATTTTTATACGAATATACATGAATCGTAGGCGGGTTTTCGGGTGTATTCCATTTCTGTATTCGTCTAGAGTTGGTTGTGATTATGTTCTTCGAATCGTTAGGTTCAGTTCCGTTGGTTCATAGCGTTCATCGGTGATTCTCCTTTCCGCTCGTTGCGTCATCAATTATTCAAGGCAAGTATTTTTGGAAACCTTTATGCTTAACGTGGAATGGTAATGTAATTTTTGTGTGTGATTTGCTCACCTCGTGTTGGTCCGACGGGATCAAGGAGGGAATCCAAAGGGTTGAGTCCTGGATTCATGATCTTGTATAGCTAGCCAGTTCGGGAGGGTCCTTAGAGGCCTCGGGCGGGATCAATGATATTACTCTGTTCCCAAGGCGATGCATGTGCGTGTTTTGTTTTTATAATGTGGCCAGCTCGGGAGGGTCCTTAGAGGCCTCGGGCGGGATCTATGATATTACTCTGTTCCCAAGGCAAATTGTTTGACTGTTTGTTTCCGGAAAAGACATGTCTGGTTTTGACTTTTGAAATTGATATTGGTGCATGTACTATGAAATGTGTAAGCGATTGGTTTGCCTTGATTACTTGTACTAGCGTAATTGCTAACCCCTTTGGGGACCCGTTTTGGGGAAATTCTTGTTATGGATTTCAGGTTATGATTATCCGGACGAGCGGGCACCGGGACAGTACGAGGATGTTGGCCAGGGTCGTTGACATGTGCATTTGGGTCTCTTTATTTCTTTTGTCCATTTCGATTTGGTTGTTCTAACAATTTTAATTTATAGATTGTACTCGCGAGTACATAGGCTTTTCATTTCAAACTCCGTATTGTACTACTTTAAAATTGTTACATTGTCGGTTGATGCTTATTTCGCCGGTTACTCCGGGCGTATCTTTTTATGTCATATCATTTAAATATGTGTCCTCGCTAACCGAGATGGTTAGTCGAATGGAGTTTTCTTGTTTATAGCCTGGTGGGTCCCATGTAGGGGTCCACGGCGCTGTAATATACTCTGAATATCTCGGGGTGTTACAGAAAATGGTATCAGAGCTCTAGATTTATGGATACCTAGGCTTGTTGATTATTTGGGTCTAGTCACGTTTTGTTTTGCACATTGTCACACCGCTGCCAGCATCTCGGTACTTCCAGTGCTCGTAAGTTTTCTTATTCGGTCCTTTGTTTTCTTGCATTGTATTTCCGCTTTTTGAATCGTATTTGCTTTTTCCTTCCTTACTCATCATCAACATACTTATGTTATCTCTTAACACCAGTATGGATGCCGGAGGAAACCGTGGTCGTGGTCGTGGTCGTGGTCGTGGACGCGGCCGAGGATGTGGGGCAGCCGGTGGGGCGGCCACGTCGCATTCTTCGGGAGCCGTCAGTACCGGTGACCGTCACAGTCATGCTTCTTCTCAGGAGCGCGCCGACCTTGGTATTGCGGCCGTTATGCAGCAAATGGTAAACCAAATGGCGGCGATAGCTCAAGTGGTTCAAAACCCCGATCAGGCCCATGCTAATCGGGGAGGGGCCGACCATTGGCTCCAAGATGTCATCAAGATGCATCCTCCTCAGTTTTCGGGAGCATCAGACCCGATCGGCTGGGAGGGGTGGATCAAGGAGATATCTAAGGTCTTCGTTGCCACCAACTGTCCCGAGGACCGCAAGGTCCCTATTGCCCAGTACTTTCTCACTGGGGACGCTATGGATTGGTGGGAAGCCGTGGGGCCCAAGGATCATGTTGCTTCGTGGGCCGAATTTCAGGAGCTGATGGAGACTGAATATTGTCCGTGGCCGGTCAGACAGGCTCGAGTGCATGCTTTCTATGATGCTTAACCACGGGATATCCCCGTATCTCAAGCCATTGCCGATTTTAACAAGGAATTGGGCTATGTGAAGACCCAAGTTGTCGAAGAGAGCGACAAATTTTTTCATTTTTCCAGGAGGATGAAGCTGTCCATTCGGGACTATATGTCTGGACTCGTCTGCACTACTTTGAAGGATTATCAGAGTAGGGCCCTCGCTTATGATATGTCGGTGACGGCTAGTGATTTGGCTCGTGAGAGCAAGAAGCAGAAGTCGGTCGGAAATTTTCTGGACCCGAGTAGAGGCCGCGAAGTCTCGATCTGCAAATATTTCTACAGGAGGTTCGGCTCGTTTCCACAGGAGCTTTGGGTGCCGCCGGAACCTCTGCTCGTGAACCCACATGCTTTAACTGTGGTGTGCAGGGCCATAGGAACCGACAGTGTCCTCGTCCGAAGTTTACTTGTCATACTTGTGGACAGTTGGGCCACAAGGCCCCCTTTTGTGAACAGATCAGACAGCTTCGCGGCACCCGTTCTTCTCAACCAGCACCTATGGAGCCGAGTGTGAACCAGGGCTTATTTGCCCCGCCACCTCCACCGAGTGCCGGCCGAGGTAGGGGTCGAGGTCAGCCCACTAGGGGAGGAGCTTCCAGTGTCGGCTCTGCCCAGCCGCGTATCTACGAGATGAGGAGGGCCGATGATCCAGCAGCCACTGTGGCGACATGTACCGTTCATATCCATTCTCATCCTGTCAGTGTGCTTTTCGATTCTGGTGCTACACATTCGTTCATATCGCTGGGGTGTGTGCGCCGTTTGAGTCTCTACTGTTTGTCGCCTTGCGAGTCTTTCATCGTTAAACTTCCTAGCGGTGATAGGATCGTTGGCGATCGAGAGGTCCGAGACTGTTCTGTGTTTATTTGTGAGAGAGCTTGGCTCTCTAATCTTATTGTTGTTGATATTGAGGGTGAGGATTTGATTCTCGGGGATGATTGGCTCGAGCGGCATGGTGCGATCATGAACTACCGCACGAGGATCATTACCATGCTAGCCGAGGACGGCACCGAACATTCTTTCACGGGGCGAAAGAGAAAACAGAAGTTTGTTATTAACGCCTTGAAGGCGATGAAACTCCTGCGAAAGGGGTGTACTGGTTATTGGTGCTACGCCTTGAAGGCGGAGAATGGTGGAGTCGAGCTTTCGTCGATTCCAGTCGTTAGTGAGTTTCCTTATGTATTTCCTGACGAGTTACCAGGATTGCCACCGGATCGTGAGGTTGAGTTTGCTATAGAGTTAGAGCCGGGCGCGGCTCCGATTTCGAAGGCGCCGTATCGCATGGCACCTTCAGAGATGGCCGAGTTGAAGAAACAGTTGAGTGAGCTTCTTGAGTCGGGTTATATTCGACCGAGCGCTTCGCCTTGGGGCGCACCGGTCCTGTTTGTGCGTAAGAAGGATGGTTCACTGCGTTTGTGTATCGACTATCGCGAACTGAACAAGGTGACCATCAAGAACAAGTATCCTTTGCCGAGGATTGATGACTTGTTCGATCAGTTGCAGGGAGCGGCGGTATTCTCAAAGATTGATTTGAGATCGGGGTACTATCAGCTTCGGGTGAGGGAGTCCGATGTGCCGAAAATAGCTTTTCGGATGAGATACGGACATTATGAGTTTGTAGTTATGCCTTTCGGGTTAACTAATGCACCGGCGGTGTTCATGCAGTTGATGAACAAAGTCTTTATCGAGTATTTGGATAAGTGTGTCGTCGTTTTCATTGACGATATTCTTATTTATTCGAGGAACGAGGAAGAACATGCCCATCATTTGCGGATAGTGTTAGACATTTTGATGACCGAGCAACTCTATGCGAAGCTCTCGAAATGTGAGCTCTGGCTGAAGGAAGTGACGTTTTTAGGTCACGTGATTTCAGCCGAGGGATTTCGTGTGGATCCGCAGAAAATTGAGGCAGTGTTGGATTGGGCACCGCCCACGAATGTGAAGGAGATCCGTAGTTTCTTGGGTTTAGGTGGATACTACCGTAGGTTCGTCGAGGGTTTCTCGAAACTGGCTCGACCACTTACACAGTTGCTCCATAAATCCGAGAAGTTCGTCTGGAATGACGAGAGGCATTCGAGTTTTGAGGAGCTGAAGAGGCGTTTGACTTCAGCCCCGATTTTGGCATTGCCATGTGGCAACGAGGGTTTTGCCATTTATAGTGATGCTTCAGGTCAGGGTCTTGGGTGCGTATTGATGCAGCACGGCAAGACCATTGCCTATGCGTCGAGACAATTGAGGCCGTACGAGCTGAACTACCCTACTCATGATTTGGAGTTAGCGGGAGTCGTTTTTGCGCTTAAGATTTGGCGTCACTATCTTTTCGGCTCTGCATGTCAGATTTTTACCGATCATAAAAGTCTGAAATACATATTTACCCAGCGGGAGTTGAATATGAGGCAGAGGAGGTGGTTAGAACTGATTAAGGATTATGACCTCGAAATCCTTTATCATCCGGGCAAGGCGAACGTCGTGGCCGACGCCTTGAGTCGGAAACCGGTTGCGTTGCGAACGCTCGAGGTCCTTACGTCTCAGTCTGAGCTTCGGCGGGCTTTGATTGAGTTTGATGTTGAGATTTTGTTGCCTGGGGCTGTCGGGCAACTTTGTGCTTTAGAGATTTCGTCATCTTTGATCGATGAAATTAAGATGAAGCAGTTAGAGGATCCGATGATTACTCAAATCCGAGAGAATGTTCTTAAGGGAAAGTCTCCTGGGTTTGTGATTCACGAGGATGGTATTTTGAGATTCAGTCGGCTTTGTGTGCGAACGACACGAGTTGAGACAGAGTATTTTGCGGGAGGCCCATGCTACGCCTTACTCCATTCATCCTGGTTCGAGTAAGATGTACAAAGACCTGAGGAGGAATTTCTGGTGGAATAATATGAAGGAGGAGGTCGCACAGTTTGTAGCGAGATGTTTGACTTGTCAGCAGGTCAAGATCGAGCATCAGCGACCGGCTGGGTCATTGCAGTCACTTCCCGTTCCGGAATGGAAATGGGAAGATATATCGATGGATTTCATTTCGAGTTTGCCGAGATCGAGGTCGGGCATGAATATGGTATGGGTGATTGTTGATCGTCTGACCAAGTCGGCACATTTTCTGGGCATCAAGGATACTTGGGGCCCGGAGAAGTTGGCTCGTGTGTTTGTCGCGCATATTGTGAGGCTTCACGGTACTCCGGAGTCTATTGTTTCGGATCGTGATGGCCGTTTTGGCAGGCGGTGCATAAGGCGTTGGGTACTCGTTTGCGTTTGAGCACCTCTTTTCACCCCCAGTCAGATGGGCAGTTGGAGCGCACTATCCAGACATTTTAGGACATGTTGCGTGCTTGTGCTCTTGATTGGAGTAATGAATGGGAGGAGCATTTGCCATTGATCGAATTCATGTACAACAACAGTTGGCACGCATCGATTCGGATGGCACCGTATGACGCACTTTATGGGCGGCGATGTCGATCACCGATTTGTTGGAATGAGGCATCCGATTTGATCGGGACGGAGCCGGATGTCGTTTTAGAGACGAGGCGGAAGATAGACTTAATTCAGGAACGGATGTTGACTGCCCAGAGTCGACAGAAGTCATATGCCGATGTCCGTCGTCGACCTTTAGAATTCGAGGCGGGAGACCACGTTTTGCTGAAGGTGTCGCCGACGAGAGGAGTTTTTCGTTTCGGGAAGAAAGGGAAGTTGAGTCCGAGATTTATTGGACCCTTTGAGATTCTCGAGCGAGTCGGTGGGTTGGCATACCGTTTGGCATTACCTCCGGCCTTGAGTCATGTTCATAGCGTTTTTCATGTTTCCCAGCTGAGGAAATATGTCCCGGATCCTAGTCACGTCATCGATTATGGAGAGATTGATGTCGCCGAGGATGTCACTTTTGAAGAACGTCCTTTGAAGATTTTGGAGCATCGCGAGAAACGACTAAGGCATAAGGCCATCCCTTTGGTCAAGGTGCAGTGGTCAAGACATGGTGTCGAGGAGGCATCTTGGGAAACCGAGGATAGTATGCGTCCTAGATACCCCGAGTTGTTTGTTTCTTAAGTTTCGGGACGAAACTTGTTTTTAGAGGGGTAGAATGTAATATCCGCATTTTTCTTCTTTTTCCGATATTCCTGTTTTGGTGTATTTTTATTTTTTTTTAGTAGTTCGCTTGTAACCTTGTCGACATTTTGAATCTATGTTATTCTTGGAGTTTCTCCATCTGGGATGATCTTGGTGATGTTTTGATATTATTCTGTTTTATGTCATGTATTATGGCATGGACGTTCGATTCTCGTGGAACTCATTCGCTTTTGTAATTTCTTTGGTTTCACGAGTTCGTATAGTTGAGTTGTTCGTGTTGGGAGTTTCGGTTTGTTAATCCGACGTCGTATCGCGGTTTTTGAACGTTTGGGCCGTTTCGTAATTTTCTTAAGTTTAGGGTATTCTTGTTATCTTTGTTGTTCCTGAACCTCCGGGCATTCGGAATCACGCTTCATCGTAACGTTTTGATTTCTGACTTAAATCCGTGGTGAGTGCATCCGTTGGTCGTGGATACACGTTGTTATTTTTCTTGTTCTATTTCCGATCATCCCCTCGGTAGTGTTTCAGACTATGGCCTGCTGTCACAGGCCATGTTACGGCCGTAAGCCGTATATGTTACGGCCGTAATAATCGAGAGTTACGGCCGTAATCTTCCTTCATACGGCCGTAACAATGCTTCGTTTCTTGCCTCCTGGTCCAGTCCTGAGTTACGGGCGTATCATGTTTGAGTTACGGCCGTAAGTATTGATACGGCCGTAATGGTGTCTTGATACGGCCATATGTGTCGTTCGTAAATTTTGCCCGATTTCATTCACAGAGCGATTACGGCCGTAAAGGCGGTGAGTTCTGATCGTAATGTTCATATGTTACGGCCGTATGTTATGGATGTTACGGCCGTAACACCGTCGATATATAAAGCCAGCCTAGTATTTTCCTCATTTCTCACCTCTCTCACTTCTCTTCGCGACAGGAACGACTTGGAGAGCTAGGTTTCGCCCGATTTTCGCCCAAATACCATTGTAGAAGTGTATTAAAGCTTCATATCATCAACCTATCTCTAATCATTCATTGTTCATCGTCAAATCAAGGTAAAATCTCTTAGAACCCTACTTTTGGAAAATTTGGGGTTTTTGGGATTTTCTTCCGATTCGTTCCATTTTGTTGTTGGATTCAAGATGAATATGATTCATCTTGTTGATATCATTAGTTTTCCTACGGATTCATGGTATATTTTCATAGTTTTGCGGAATCGAGAGGGTTTGGTTGTGGTCCGCCCTCGTTGTTATTTTTATACGAATATACATGAATCGTAGACGGGTTTTCGGGTGTATTCCATTTCCGTATTCGTCTAGAGTTGGTTGTGATTATGTTCTTCGAATCGTTAGGTTCGGTTTCGTTGGTTCATTGCGTTCATCGGTGATTATCCTTTCCGGAAAAGACATGTCTGGTTTTGACTTTTGAAATTGATATTGGTGCATGTACTATGAAATGTGTAAGCGATTGGTTTGCCTTGATTACTTGTACTAGCGTAATTGCTAACCCCTTTGGGGACCCGTTTTGGGGAAATTCTTGTTATGGATTTCAGGTTATGATTACCCGGACGAGCGGGCACCGGGACAGTACGAGGATGTTGGCCAGGGTCGTTGACAGGTGCATTTGGGTCTCTTTATTTCTTTTGTCCATTTCGATTTGGTTGTTCTCACAATTATAACTTATAGATTGTACTCGCGAGTACATAGGCTTTTCATTTCAAACTCCGTATTGTACTACTTTAAAATTGTTACATTGTCGGTTGATGCTTATTTCGCCGGTTACTCCGGGCGTATCTTTTTATGTCATATCATTTAAATGTGTGTCCTCGCTAACCGAGATGGTTAGTCGAATGGAGTTTTCTTGTTTATAGCCTGGTGGGTCCCATGTAGGGGTCCACTGTAACACCCTCAAGATATTCGAGGTATATTACAGCGCCGTGAATCCCTATATGGGACCCACCAGGCTGAACAGCATCATACCCATCGACTCACATAAACGACAAAACAACACCATGCCATAAAGACGCAAAACAGAATAATCCACCCGGTTCAACCGGTCAAACATAACATCATCAATCAACACAAACATATAGGCAACAATACAATCCGGACGAACAAGAACTCTTAAGTACTCGAGTACAACTTATTAGTTCAAAAGCCACAAAAGATGAAAAGACAAAAAGACATTAAGACGTCACTTAGGCACAATCATCACGCATGGCCATCATCCGTGTACTGGTCCAGCGCCCGCTCGTCCCGATGAACCTGACCTGAAATTCATAAAACGAATTTCCCCAAGACGGGTCCCCAGAGGGGTTAGCAATTACGCTAGTACAAGTAACCAGATGAACGACTTACATCTTACACATATAGTAATGCATGCAATTCAAGAAAACATAGTTCCAAAATACTCATTTCCGGAAATGCCAATATCAAATCACATTTGCAAAAATGCACCACAATTAACCGCGGACCCACAGCTTCGTGGATCCCTGCCGAGACCCCGTCGGATCTAACCCACAGTGGTTAAAAGCAAGCTCGCGGTTCCACAGCTTCGTGGAGCCCTACCGAGACCCCATCGGATCTAACCCGCAGTGAGCATACACACACACACGATTTCTCATACAAAACTACTATGTCAAGATCGTAAGTTCATAAGGATACTTGCCTCGATTAAATAGACGATGACACGAACGGAACGGAAGAATCAAGCACAACCGCGAGGAACCGACGAAAATGAACCTAACGATTCGAATAGCACAATCACAACCACTTCTAAACGATTATGGAAATGGAATACACCCGGAAACCCGCCTACGATTCATGTATATTCGTACCAAAAATAACAACGAGGGCGGACCACAACCAAACCCTCTCGATTCCGTAAAAATCCACAAAATATCCATGAATCCGTAGGAAAACTAAAGATACTAACAATATTAATCGTATACATCATGAATCCACCAACAAAACGGAACGAATCGGAAGAAAAACCCAAAACCCCCAATTTAATCGAAAATAGGGTTCTAGAGATGTTACCTTTGAAGATTCAAGTACTAAGATCCGTAGAACACGCGTTAGATTGATTATCCGAGCCTCACAACCGAAGGAAAATGATGAAAATCGACCCCCGGATGAAGAATGCTTGAGAAGTTCTCCCCTCCTAGGTCTCTCTCTCTCTCTCGCGCAGGTGAAATGAAGGAGATGACGACCGATCTCGTCTAATAAGGACGAGATTGCACAATTACCGCTTTGTGTGCTGCGGCACAGCGGAAGTGTGCCGCGGCACAGGCCAACAAATTACTCCCAGGTTTCGGCATTGTGCCGCGGCACAGCCTGCGTGTGCCGCGGCACCGGTCTGATTGGGTTTTGGTCGCGAAGACGCACGAGTGTGCCGCGGCACGGACAGTGTGCGCGGCACTAGCTCTGCATGTGCCGCGGCACAGATGCGATTGGTTCGACCACCAACTGAAGGAATTTGTGTGCCGCGGCACGCACAGCTTGTGCCGCGGCCCACACCTCCTATTGGGTTCCGAAATGATAAAAATGATCCGGAAAGAGAATAAAACGATAGGAATCAATATTTGGGAACCAACAACACGAAATGGATCCACGGCAACCCCGAAACGGCGGTTCCGCACAACAATAACCAGAATACAGTTCAACAGTTTGACAGGAAGGATACGCTGAAAAGTACACGAGGGCCACTACGATCGAGGAATACACCAAAAACGAAAATACAAGGGAAAGAAAAATACGGATATTACATTCTACACCTCTAAAAATAAGTTTCGTCCCGAAACTTAAGAAACAAGCAACTCGGGGAACCTAGCACGCATGCTATCCTCAGTTTCCCAAGTTGCCTCCTCGACATCGTGTCTCGACCACTGCACCTTGACCAAAGGTATGGTCTTATGCCTCAATCGTTTCTCACGATGCTCCAAAATCTTCAAATGACGCTCTTCAAAAGTAACATCCTCGGCGACATCAATCTCACCATAATCGATGACGTGACTAGGATCCGGAACATATTTCCTCAGCTCGGAAACATGAAAAACGCTATGAACATGACTCAAGGCCGGAGGTAACGCCAAACGGTATGCCACTCCACCGACTCGCTCGAGGATCTCAAAGGGGCCGATAAATCTCGGACTCAACTTCCCTTTCTTCCCGAAACGAAAAACTCCCTTCGTCGGCGACACCTTTAGCAAAACGTGGTCTCCCACCTCGAATACCAAGGGTCGGCGACGGACGTCGGCATACGACTTCTGTCGACTCTGGGCAGTCAACATCCGTTCTCGAATTACTTCTATCTTCCGCCTTGTCTCTAAAACGACATCCGGCTCGGTCCCGACCAAATCGGACGCCTCATTCCAACAAATCGGTGATCGACATCGCCGCCCATAAAGTGCCTCATACGGTGCCATCCGAATCGACGCGTGCCAACTATTGTTATACGTGAATTCGATCAGTGGCAAATGTTCCTCCCAGTCATTACTCCAATCGAGAGTACAGGCACGCAACAAGTCCTCGAACGTCTGGATAGTGCGTTCGTATCCCATCGATCGGGATGAAAGAAGTACTCAAACGTAAGGGTACCCAACGCCTTATGCACTTTGCCGAAGTGCGATACAAAACGGCCGTCACGATCCGAAACAATAGACTTCGGAGTACCGTGAAGTCTCACAATCTGCGCGATAAACACACGAGCTAACTTCTCCGGGCCCCAAGTGTCTTTGATGCCCAGAAAGTGTGCCGACTTGGTCAGACGATCGACAATCACCCATTCCATATTCATGCCCGACCTCGATCTCGGCAGACTCGTAACGAAATCCATCGATATATCTTCCCATTTCCATTCCGGAATGGGAAGTGACTGCAATAACCCAGCCGGTCGCTGATGCTCGATCTTGACCTGCTGACAAGTCAAACACCTTGCTACAAACTGCGCGACCTCCTCCTTCATGTCATTCCACCAGAAGTTCCTTCTCAAGTCCTTGTACATCTTACTCGAACCAGGATGAACGGAGTAAGGTGTAGCATGGGCCTCCCGCAAAATACTCTGTCTCAACTCTGAGTCGTTCGGCACACAAAGCCGACTCTGGAATCTCAAAACATCATCCTCGTGAATCACAAATCCAGGAGACTTTCCTTTAAGAACGTTCTCTCGGATTTGAGTAATCATCGGATCCTCTAACTACTTCAGCTTAATTTCATCGATCAAAGACGACGAAATCTCTAAAGCACGAAGTTGCCCGGCGGCTCCAGGCAACAAAACTTCAACATCTAACTCGATTAAAGATCGCCGAAGCTTGGACTGAGACGTAAGGATCTCAAGCGATCGCAATGCAATCGGTTTCCGACTCAAGACGTCGGCCACGACGTTCGCCTTGCCCGGATGATAAAGGATTTCGAGGTCATAATCCTTAATCAACTCTAACCACCTCCTCTGCCTCATATTCAACTCCCGCTGAGTAAATATGTATTTCAGACTTTTATGATCGGTAAAAATCTGACATGCAGAGCCGAAAAGATAGTGACGCCAAATCTTGAGCGCAAAAACGACTGCCGCTAACTCCAATTCATGAGTAGGGTAGTTAAGCTCATACGGCCTCAACTGTCTCGACGCAAAGGCAATGGTCTTGCCGTGCTACATTAATACGCACCCAAGACCCTGACCCGAAGCATCGCTATAAACGGCGAATCCCTCGTTGCCACATGGCAACGCCAAAACCGGAGCTGAAGTCAAACGCTTCTTCAGCTCCTCAAAATCGAATCGCCTCTCGTCATTCCATTTAACTTCTCGGATTTCTGGAGCAACTGTATAAGTGGTCGAGCCAGTTTCGAGAAACCCTCGACGAACCTACGGTAGTAGCCAGCCAAACCCAGGAAACTACGGACCTCCTTCACATTTTTGGGCGGTGCCCAATCCAATACCGCCTCGATCTTCTGCGGATCTACACGAACCCCTACCGAAATCACGTGACCCAAAAACATCACTCACACCTTAACTCACATTTCGAGAACTTCGCATAGAGTTGTTCGTCCCTCAAAATGTCTAACACTATCCGCAAATGATGGGCATGCTCTTCCTTATTCCTCGAATAAATAAGAATATCACAATAAAGATTTACGCACTTATCCAAATACTCGATAAAAACTTTGTTCATCAATCGCATGAACACCGCCGGCGCATTAGTTAACCCGAAAGGCATGACTACGAACTCATAGTGTCCGTACCTCGTCCGAAAAAGTTTTCGGCACATCGGACTCTCTCACCCGAGTGATAGTACCCCGATTTCAAATCAATTTTCGAGAATACATGACTCCTCGCAATCGATCGAACAAGTCATCAATTCTCGGCAAAGGATACTTGTTCTTGATGGTCACCTTGTTTAGTTCGCGATAGTCGATACACAAACGTAGTGAACCATCCTTCTTCCGCACAAACAGGACCGGTGCGCCCCAAGGCGAGGCACTCGGTCGAACATACCCCGACTCAAGAAGCTCACTCAACTGCTTCTTCAACTCTGCCATCTCTGAAGGTGCCATGCGATACGGCGCCTTCGAAATCGGAGCCGCGCCCGGCTCTAACTCTATAGCAAACTCAACCTCACAATCTGGTGGCAATCCCGGTAACTCGTTAGGAAAAACATCAGGAAATTCATTAACGATTGGAATCGACGAAAGCTCGACTCCACCACTCTCCGCCTTCAAGGCGTAGCACTAATAGCCGGTACACCCCTTTCGCAGGAGTCTCATCGCCTTCAAGGCGTTAATAACGAATTTCTGGTTCCCCCTCTTTCGCCCGGCGAAAGAGTGCTCGGTGCCATCATCAGCTAACATGGTGATGATTCTCGTGCGGTAGTTCATGATTGCACTATGCCGCTCGAGCCAATCATTCCCGAGAATCAAGTCCTCACCCTCAATACCCACAACAATAAGATTAGAGGGCCAAGCCCTCTCACAAATAAACACAGAACAGTCTCGAACCTCCTGATCACCAACGATCCTATCACCGCTAGGAAGCTTAACGATGAAGGGCTCACAAGGCATCAAACGGTCGAGACTCAAACGGCGCACACAATACAGAGATATGAACGAATGCGTAGCACCGGAATCGAAAAGCACACTGACAGGATGAGAAAGAATATAAACGGTACCTGTCGCCACGGTAGCCGCTGGGTCATTGGCTCTCCGCATCTCATAGACACGCGGGTGGGCTGAGCCGACACTGGAAGCTCCCCCCTTAGAGGGCTGACCCCGACCTCTCCCCCGACTAGCACTCGGCGGAGATTGAGGAGAAAACGATCCCTGATTCACACTTGGTTCCCTAGGCACTGGAATGGAAGCCCGGGCACCAAGGATTTTCTCCCTCTCAGCACAGAAAGCAGCCTTGTGACCCGACTGGCCACACTGATTACACGTCAGCAAAGGGTTCGGACAAATACGACTGATGTGGCCTCGTGCCACGGTTAAAGCATTTCACCTCTCGAGAAGGGGCACTGGCAGGCCTACGGGAAACCCGGTAGATCGAGCCGGCCAAGACTGGAAAAGTTAGCAGAAATTCTCACGACCCCACCTTTGTGGCCCGAAAAATTCCCGGCGGACTTCTGCTTCTTACTCTCGCGGGCCGCCTCACTCGCCGTCACAGACATATCGTAAGCAAGGGACCTACTCTGGTAATCTTTCAAGGTAGTACGGACGAGCCCCGACATGTAGTCCCGAATCGGCAACTTCATCCGTCTGGAGAAATGGAAAATTTTGTCGCTCTCCTCGACAACTTGGGTCTTCACATAACCCAACTCCTTATTAAAATCAGCAATAGCTTGAGATACGGGGATATCCCGCGGTTGAGCGTCATAAAAAGCATGTACCCGAGCTCATCCGATCGCCACGGCAATATTCATCTCCATCAACTCTTGAAACTCACCTACGGCAAGATGATCTTTGGGCCCAACGGCCTCCCACCAGTCCGTAGCGTCCCCTGTGAGAAAGTATTGGGCAATAGGGACTTTACGTTCCTCGGGACAGTTAGTGGCAACGAAGACCTTAGATATCTCCTTGATCCACCCTTCCCAGCCAATCGGGTCTGAAGCTCCCGAAAACTGAGGAGGATGCATCTTGATAACATCTTGGAGCCAACGATCCGCTCCGCCCCGATTAGCGTGGGCCTGATCCGGGTTCTGAACCGCCTGAGCTATCGCCGCCATTTGATTCACCATTTGCTGCATAACGGCCGCAATACCGAGGTCGGCACGCTCCTAAGAAGAAGCATGGCTATGACGGTCGCCGGTACTGCCGGCTCCCGAAGACTGTGACGTGGCCGCCCCACCGGCTGCCCCACGTCCCCGGCCGCGTCCACGACCACGACCGCGACCACGACCTCTTCCAGCATCCATACTGGAGTTAAATAAGTAGCAAAAGCCATACGAGGGTAAGTACGAGAAAAGAACAATCACAAGTCGAAAATCAAAGGTACGATACAAGGAAATAATGAACAGAGGAAGGAAAACTTACGGACACTGGTAGTACCGGAATCATGGCAGCGTGACGATGATGTGCAAAACAAAACACCACAAGACCCAATAAACCGACAAGCCTAGGTATTCATAAACCTAGTGCTCCGATACCATTTTCTGTAACACCCTCAAGATATTCGAGGTATATTACAGCGCCGTGAATCCCTATATGGGACCCACCAGGCTGAACAGCATCATACCCATCGACTCACATAAACGACAAAACAACACCATGCCATAAAGACGCAAAACAGAATAATCCACCTGGTTCAACCGGTCAAACATAACATCATCAATCAACACAAACATATAGGCAACAATACAATCCGGACGAACAAGAACTCTTAAGTACTCGAGTACAACTTATTAGTTCAAAAGCCACAAAAGATGAAAAGACAAAAAGACATTAAGACGTCACTTAGGCACAATCATCACGCATGGCCATCATCCGTAGATCGTCCAAGTAGCTCGTCCCGATGAGCCTGACCTGAAATTCATAAAACGAATTTCCCCAAGACGGGTCCCCAGAGGGGTTAGCAATTACGCTAGTACAAGTAACCAGATGAACGACTTACATCTTACACATATAGTAATGCATGCAATTCAAGAAAACATAGTTCCAAAATACTCATTTCCGGAAATGCCAATATCAAATCACATTTGCAAAAATGCACCACAATTAACCGCGGACCCACAGCTTCGTGGATCCCTGCCGAGACCCCGTCGGATCTAACCCACAATGGTTAAAAGCAAGCTCGCGGTTCCACAGCTTCGTGGAGCCCTACCGAGACCCCGTCGGATCTAACCCGCAGTGAGCATACACACACACACGATTTCTCATACAAAACTACTATGTCAAGATCGTAAGTTCATAAGGATACTTGCCTCGATTAAATAGACGATGACACGAACGGAACGGAAGAATCAAGCACAACCGCGAGGAACCGACGAAAATGAACCTAACGATTCGAATAGCACAATCACAACCACTTCTAAACGATTATGGAAATGGAATACACCCGGAAACTCGCCTACGATTCATGTATATTCGTACCAAAAATAACAACGAGGGCGAACCACAACCAAACCCTCTCGATTCCGTAAAAATCCACAAAATATCCATGAATCCGTAGGAAAACTAAAGATACTAACAATATTAATCGTATACATCATCCACCAACAAAACGGAACGAATCGGAAGAAAAACCCAAAACCCCCAATTTAATCGAAAATAGGGTTCTAGAGATGTTACCTTTGAAGATTCAAGTACTAAGATCCATAGAACACGCGTTAGATTGATTATCCGAGCCTCACAACCGAAGGAAAATGATGAAAATCGACCCCCGGATGAAGAATGCTTGAGAAGTTCTCCCCTCCTAGGTCTCTCTCTCTCTCGCGCAGGTGAAATGAAGGAGAAGACGACCGATCTCGTCTAATAAGGACGAGATTGCACAATTACCGCTTTGTGTGCCGCGCACACGGCAAGTGTGCCGCGCACGTGCCAACAAATTACTCCTGTGTTTCGGCATTGTGCCGCGGATACCAAGCGCAGCCGCGGCACCCGCATACTGGGTTTTGGTCGCAGATGATGCACGAGTGTGCCGCGGCACCAGACAGTGTGCCGCGCACCGGCCTCGGCACCGTGCCGCTGAATCGGATGGGTGTGCCGCGGCACACAAGATGCTGGTTCGACCACCAATCGAAGGAATTTGTGTGCCGCGCACGCACACCAGGCCGCGCCCACACCTCCTATTGGGTTCCGAAATGATAAAAATGATCCGGAAAGAGAATAAAACGATAGGAATCAATATTTGGGAACCAACAACACGAAATGGATCCACGGCAACCCCGAAACGGCGGTTCCGCACAACAATAACGAGAATACAGTTCAACAGTTTGACAGGAAGGACACGCTGAAAAGTACACGAGGGCCACTACGATCGAGGAATACACCAAAAACGAAAATACAAGGGAAAGAAAAATACGGATATTACATCCACGGCGCTGTAATATACTCTGAATATCTCGGGGTGTTACAGGATTGACTCGAAAATTTTCCCTTTTCTCTTTCAGCTAAAGTTGTTGCAAGTTGACCAATTTGTGCTTCAAGCTTAGAAATAGCCTGTGAGTTTGATTGTACAGCTTGCTGAGTTGATTGGAACATTTGTTGAGTAGATTGCATGAATTGTTGCAACGTATCTTCCAAAGATGGTTTCTTTGGCACTATAGAATGATACTGATAAGTATTTGGATGATATTGATTAGGACAGACATTTTGTTGATTTAACATATTCATTTGATGTCCTCCTTGATTCATTGGAGGCATATTTTGCTTCCAGGAAAAATTTGGATGATTCCTCCAATTTGGATTATAAGTTGAAGCAAATGGACTCTCCGAAGATTTTCCATATGAATGTAACATATTGACTTCTTCATTAAAAATTTCTTGATTTTGTGGATCAGAGGGACAAAATTGAGATGAATGAAATGATTCCGCACATGAAATGCAAAATTCATGTTTTGAGTTTGACGAGGGGATGGATTGCTTCAAGACTAACGCGTCCACTTTTCATACTAAATCATCTATAGTAGATTTTATTTCAACATCTTGTTTAACCTCGTAAATTCCACCTTTTTTTGGGGTCGTATGCATCGATTTGGCTCTAGAGTCGAGTGAATTCCATTGTTGTAAATTAATTGACATATTTTCTAGTGCATTCCAAGCTTCGTCTCCAATAAGGTGAAGAAATTTTCCACCATGCATTGATTGGATTAATTGGCGATTGTTTGGAGTTAAACCGTCATAAAAATATTTTACCAAACGCCATATTTCAAAACCATGATGGGGACACTTAAGGATTAAATCATTAAATCTTTCCCAACACTCATAAAATTTTCATTTTCTTTTTGGAAAAATTCTGATATTTCTCTTCTAAGACTATCAGTTTTTGACATTGGAAAAATTTTTGCGAGAAATTTATTCACTAGTTGGTCCCAACTAGTAATTGTTCTTGCTTGAAGAGAATTTAGCCAGAATTTTGCTTTATCTTTGAGAGAAAATGGAAATAATCTAAGTTTGACAGATTTATCAGAGAAATTTTGGAATCGGAAAGTAGAACAAATATCGAGAAATTTCTTGACATGCATATATGGATCTTCTCTTTCCAAACCGTGAAAAGATGGAAGAAGTTGAATTATTGATGGTTTAAGTTCGAAATGAGTTGCATTAGTTGTAGGCAATACTATGCAAGAAGGAGAATTAGCACTCACTGGAGAAAAATATTCTATTAAAGTTTTCTCTTTTGCGACTTGATTATTCCGATTTTCGATTTCGTTCATTTTTTGTATCGGTTTTGTTTGTTGGACTTCAGTTTTAGTTAAGGACAATCTTCTTCTCGTTAATCGACCTTTATTATTTCGTTGCCAAACTTGCATTCACCGATATTTCATTTTTTTTAACTTTGCATACAAACCAAATTATGATAGTCGATCGAACTTCCAGATCGTTGGAGGCGTCACAATGGTCGCACTTAAAATCCAACTTTCCTCGGCATGTACAACTGAGGCCTTTTTGCCAAAATTCAATCGATTTTCAAAATCAGTTTGTACAAGATTGATATTTAGCTTTTCTTTATTCAAATCGAACAAAGTAGTAAGTGAAAAATATCAATCCCTTGTTGAATCTTTTAAAGGATTTTATTGTTTTAATTATTTTTTTTGACTTTTTATATTTTTATTATTATTAATAATAATGATAATTATTATAATTATTACTAAAATTATAGGATGTAATAGATTGCAAAGAAATAAATTTACTAATTGATCTACGGAAGCAATATCTATTGATAAACTAAATTGTACGACGAGAAATATTGCAACTAAACTAAATGTCTAAGAATATTGTAAATAGAAAATAAAAACTAAAAACACAATCTAAATTTACCACTAGAAGATTATATTAAAACTAAAGACAAGATATAAAAATTAAAAAAAATGATTTTTTTTTGTTTTTTATATTTTCTATTTTTTTTAGTTTTTATATTTTTATATTTATTATAATTTTATTATATTTTTAGACTAATAATATTGAGCTAATATATATATAAATATATATATATATATATATCCAGATATATTATTTATTAATTTTCACGAAGAAAAAAAAATAATAATTACAATATTTTATTTTATTTATGCAAACAATAAAAATAATTTTTTTATTACAAATTTTCAATTCTGTTTTTTTTTTAATTTTCAGGTTTTTAATTTTTTTTAGTATTTTCCCTTTTTTATTAAAGT
Source organism: Orobanche coerulescens (assembly GCA_033398695.1). Classification (NCBI taxonomy): domain Eukaryota; kingdom Viridiplantae; phylum Streptophyta; class Magnoliopsida; order Lamiales; family Orobanchaceae; genus Orobanche; species Orobanche coerulescens. The sequence goes on from CM065804.1 coordinate 29,102,393, forward strand.
ATTGTAATTTATTTTTTTTAAAAAAACAATTCTGTTTTTATTAAAAAAAATTCAAATTTCAGATTTTTTTTATTATATATATTCCAGATTATTTAAATTATTAATTCTTAATCTGATTTTTTTTTAGATTTTTACGAAAAGTAAAAATTTTGTTTTAATAAAACTAGCAGGTCTTACTTTTAAAAATAAAATAAAATAATTCAGATTTTTATTTATTACAGAAAATAATATTCCAGATTATTTAAATTTATTTTTATTATTTTTGTATTTTTTCGAATTTAAATTAAATTTTTTGATTTTTTAATATTAATATTCCAAAATTACAAAAATATTACCTTAAAGTCTGAAACTTTTTTTTCTATTTTCCAAATCTTTTTTAAAATAAAAATAAATTGTTCTGGGAATTATTATTCCCGTGATGTGTCTTACCTAATACTGATTGTAGATACATAGATGGATGGTTCTAGATCCTTCTAGAGGTAGTAGGATCCTATTAGATTTCTTACCTTATCTATGAATCCTATGTATGGAAGGACTCTCATTGTAATGCCTATATAAAGGCCCCTCTATCAGTGTTATGAATACAATTGATTGACTCGTATTTACAGTCTTTTACTTTCTCCTGAAACACGTTATCAGCACGTAGTATCCCAACTGAGCAAGAAAAAAATCTCCTCCCATTTTTCAGAAAATCCCGAAAAAGAAATAGATCGGATCTCAGAAACCTCAGCCCCTCGACACCGCCGCCACCGGCGATCCAAATCAAATCGGACGCCATCCCAGCCGTTCCTAGACACGGACCGGGTCGCCTCCGTCGAGAAGCTCATCAGCGCCTATAAATCTGACCCGATCCGGACATTGCAGCAAACCTTCTGCTACGACTCGACCCGAAACTGGTCCGTTTTTATCTCATAGGGCTACGCGGTGCATGTAACACCCCCAGATCAAACCGGGAATATTACACGCCGCAGACCCTCTCCGTGAGGATCCACCAGGCTAGACATCAACACAACACATTACATTACATACTGACGAATCAAAATAACGAATCAATAGACCGATTTGGTCTTCCGTCACTGACTTACAAATCAAAATACATAAACTCATCCCGACTCATACACATGCAAGGGTAAAATACTTGCAACGACGAACAATAAGACAGCGGAAAAGACAATACAATGGACTCACTAATCAAGTCAAATCGGCCTTTGTGTGATTAGTATCATTCGTCTTTCATCATCCCTCGCACCGATCCCGTGTCTTGCTCCCGAAAACCTGCATGTACCTGGACACAATACAGATATCCACCCCGATTACTCGGGGTTAGCAAACTCCACTGTTTCGCTAGTGCAAGTATAAAGTGCAAATACGAGCCATACACAACACCCGAGAATACAACGAAATACTTCCAGAGATATATTTAGTTATAAATAGTTCAAGTCTTGAAAGTAGAAGCGAAGCAAGTAAGCACTTTGAAAACAATTCCAAATCTCGGGAGTTTTGAAAACATTAGAAATTGAAAAGTTCTTAATTCCACGAAAGTCATTTAGTGGTCACAAACCAAAGTTCATTTTCCAAAATGCAAGTCCGTTAACAAGACACGGGGTCCACGACCCAACCATTCCGGTCACAAAACACAGGCCTACGACCCGATCATCCACCGCAATTCACTTACAAGGACACATTACACATAACACATCATTCTTATGCCATTCTAGCCAAGCACCAAGACTCGATATATAATGTCTCGACCCGAGCACAAAGCATTGTGATACTCCTGACAATATCATAATTAACGAAAACATCAACGTCATCCTCAAGATGAAAACCACAATCAGTAACCCGCGGCCGTACCCCTTAGTATCGACCCCGGACATCCCGTCGGACACTCGGTGGGAAACCACTTCCGCACTGCACTCTTAAGATCGACCCCCAGACATCCCGTCGGACACTCCGGGTGGAAGTTCATCCACACACGCACCCAAGTCCACTTCCGTGGCCGTACCCCTTAGTATCGACCATCAGACATCCCGTCGGACACTCCGGGTGGAAGGAACGACACACACACACGTTTCAAAATCACAGTTGCAAACCACAAGCCTCGAAGGTCAATCACAGTATATATAGTCGAGGTACCTTACTAGAATGGCCAGTTCATCCAACATATACTCACGACCAAGTAATGATACGATTCATGCTAGAATTTCAACGATGCAGCTAGTACAAATAACATAGCAACGAGGGAAAATACCTATCCCACCACGCCGAACGACACAATGAGATAGGATCATCAATAGGCATACGTTCCATACATATCTCAAGGAAAGGTTAAGCTATAAATTCTCAACGTCATAATCACACAAAACGATACCCCACACATACTTAGACAAGCATATTTAACAACGAAATACGAGTCATCTTTTAAGGAAGTATTGAAAAGCATATCAATTCCTTTGAAAGTTAATTATAGACATTCATAAATCACGTATCGTAAATTACCAACTAATATATCCACAAAACGCGTAATGTATGGGCAAGATACTTGCCTCGAAATCAATTTGTGAATACTCCGACGAAAACGGCTCGGACGAAACAGCCCCAAAACAGTCCCGAAACAGCCCGGCCGAAACAGCCCCAAAACAGTCTCGAAACAGCCCGGCCGAAACAGTCCCAAAACAGCCCCGAAACAGCCCCAAAATAGCCCCGAAACAGCCCCAAAAACCGACCACCTTCACGAGAAATCAATAATAACACAATCACCACGAGAATAACACCGCTACGAATCAACAACACTAAACGAAATCTCAATCGACACTAAGAAACTACAAGGGTTCAAGGGTTCGTTCCAAGAAAGCCAAAATCATGTTCCGGGTGAGATGAAGTCGATAAACGAGTTACTAATCCATAGATTACAACCAATACAACAAGAATTACATGACCAATTTATCATAATCGGCCCAGAATTGAAATCAAAAGAAAAACCCCAAAATATCTCAAGAACATAAATCAACCCGATAAAAACATGAAAACGAAACTCCAAACTGGGGGTTAAGATAAACAAGACTAGATAACAACAAGGGAATCAACAATTTCGGATTAGAATCATGAAATCACGATAAACCCCAAATTATCCCGAAAGTAGGGTTTTAAGAAGAAAATACCTCAATTAAAATGGCGAAAGATCTTGGGATGTTGTTAAATCCGTACTAGGAACTCAAAGATATTGATGGGTGATGATATCAGGCCAAAATCCATGCTTATACGCCCTCAAGATCGTCTAGATCGCCGGAAGGAAGAAAGGGGAGGAAGAAATGACGAAAGTTGACCCCTGCAGTCTTATATATACTGTCAACAGTTAGTGCACGCTAAGGTATGTGTAGCATGCGCTAACGGCTGTAAATGCGATCCGTAACCCTCTCGCCAGTCCGTTAGCGCGCGCTAATATATGTATTTAGCGTGCGCTAATTACACACTGTGTAGTCTTTGCTATTTCGGCCATAACTCCTTCGTCCGGACTCCGATTGACTTGCCGTTTGAACCATTGGAAAGCTAATTTGATGCTCTATCACATTGTAAAGTTTTAGAATGTTTAGACTTTATAAGCGCCGGTGGTGATCTTACAAAGTCGACCAAATGCACAAAAATGGTGCTCCTCGACAAAACAATAATTATTCAACATGCAACGAAACACTAACGGACAACACCAACGATCCAAATCGAAAACGAACACATAACAAAGCAAGACATACTATTAGCTCGACTTACGCAACGATAAGTCGCACCCGACGAACACCACAACACGGTACCTCGTGCCGTACCCAACATAGGGGAAAATCTCAAGAAATCGCCAACAGAACAAAATGAACGGCACAATCGACAAAAATTCAAAAATAACTGGAACCGAGAATCTCGGGTATTACAGTGCAATTGTACCCATTTATGGTTGCAGCAAAAGATTTGAGCACCCCGTTGCAGACGTTTTCAGACTGGACCTGGAGTCATGGCCCGTTCACGTTTAATACCCGCGACTTCCAATCGGATCCCTGCGAAAGACCCATCGTATTTTATTTTGACGGCATCGAGGAATTGGGGAATCGAAGCACGTCGTCACGGTATGGTAGAGCACGTGATGAGCACGTGAAGCAATGTGGCGGGGATAATTATAAAGCTACAAATCCCGTTTGTCCAGTACTCCTACAAGAAAAAAAAAGAAGCAGAAAATCGAAAGAAAAAAAAACGATAGACGAGAATTTCCGCGCGTATATTTTCTGCACAACGCAGTCATACCAAAATCATGTTTCTCAATTCGTTAACCGTCGGATCGATGTGAAATTTTGACAGCAACTTCCCAACACAAATATCTGTATATTCAACGGTGGAGATCGGATTCTTAGTAATACTGTATTACTTAATCTGTCGCCGAAAACAAATATATTTTTACGAGGAAATTTGGAGATCCGACGTCATCCAATACCGAGTGGCTGCACCGCCGCGCTCGAGTCCTTTTTCGGATGAATTATCGAACCCAGTAGCCCTATCCGGGCGTTTCTCAACTCTCCATCTTTTCCTAATTAATGATTCATTTGTTCATTAATTTGTACACTTATGAATCTTACCATGTTTATGTTCTACGTGTATATAGAAAAATACGTCGCTCATGATGATGTGCACGCTATGGAGAAAAGCCATATTTGTTATCCCGTTCAAGGATCAAAGTAAATATGGAACTGAGTATCACGAAAATATGTTGCTCATATGGAGAGAAGCTCCCATTCAAGGATCAAAGCAAATATGGAACCAAGTACCCGTAAGATTTTATTAAAGTTCCCGTTTTTCAATTTCTCTCTTTTGGGAATTTTTTTTGGGAATTGGGGAATTGGGTTCTTTATCTCCCACTCTACTTTGCGGTGGATGAGACTATGAGAGGTAGTATCACTCTCATATGTCGAAGTAAACTGTGTGACGGTCCTGGGGGAGTCACGGATAATTGTTGAAAGTCGATATTTGTGGTTGTTGCATACACCACGCTTTGGGTGCGATTTGACGTCGCCGTTTTGTCGATTTTAAACCAACAATTGAATAAAATAAATATTGTCGGTAACGGTAAATTTATGACTTGTTCATGATTAGTCACGGAATTGTGATGTACAAATGGGACAAACATCGATTGCGACGGATATGTCGTGGTTAAAATCGATTTGTGATGGATTTGTCACGATGAATTGAGCGACCACCACGTTGGTCTTGACCCAATCCCATACTTGGAAAACTCCATCTTTCATCCTATTAAAATAAAATTTTTCATGTGGGTGTAGTCATGCACCGTCTCCTTGCAATATAATATATGAAAGAGTGTAAGAGTAATTCTCATGAATTTCAACATGTAAAGCAATGGCATATTGCGATAAATACATGAATTCGTTGACCTCGATTATAGTTCGTATGACTATAGGTCCGAATACTTTTCCGAGTATTTGTAAAGGCATGTGCCTTATACATTTGACTATGTTTAGTCGATCTTATTGGATGGTCAAGACAAGTTGGTTATGGTATATTCATTATGTCTCATGGTTCAAAATGCTTAATTATGATGCACCGTGTTGTATCTATATAACATGTCTATTATGACGTATACTTGCAAATTGAGAATTAAAATTCTTGGTTGATTTGATGCACTTTGGTGGATTTTGTCTACACTTTGATCATAACTAGGCGCATCCTCCTTGGTATTTGTTTATGCTTTGAAAGTTCAAACGGAATCAGTGGTTTTTAAACAAATTTTTAATCGACTGACATTCCTACTTTCTCTGCAAGTCTACCAAGTTGGAGTTACTGAAAGGATCATCAGTCGAGATAAGAAATCGAACACCCTGCTGTGTTTAAACGCACCTATGGCTGTCATTGCCATGTTTTTGCATCAACACTTATGCCATTGGATATGGTTTCAACCTTGTTTTCTGACTAAACTTGGGAAATACTAAAGCAGCCAATTAAAACATGCACTGTGATCTGAGTTTAAAGATCCGTGTGGTGCACAATATATGGATAGAAATAGACGGAAGTCTAGTTTCCAGAACATCTGACTGTTTGTCCATAGCCTTCCTGAAAAGGGAGTTATCTCTGTTTTAGTGAACAAAGGTCAAGCTACATGGAATTTTATTTCCAGCGATTGTGCTAACTTTTGTCCCAACCAACTTGGTTCCCATCTTGAATTTGCAAGTGGTTTTGTGACATATATTTTTCAACCTCTTTTTGTCCGAATTTGCCATAGATGATGCAGTTTTTAGTATGCGTTGTACGCTAAACTATCATCTTTGAAATGTTGAAAAACAGTTTCCTTGGGGAAGCCCAAAATACGCACCCTTATAAAAAGGTCGAGCGTGTGCATGGTAGTTTTACACCATGCTTGTGTCATAATTTTGCCCCTTAGGCATATAACCTTGCCATGTTATGCACTCAATATGATAGATCATTTTGATCGTATCTGGTATAAAATCTCTATGTTGTTAGAGTGTTCGCTATGCTCATATTTGTAAAATTTTGCAAGCGAAATTGAGTGCGTATTAAGCTATTTTCAAGGAACACAATATTTTTGGATTTCGGTTTATAAATCCATTGTGACTATGATGACTAGGTCATCACAATCAATGAGTGGTATAATGCTCAAGTTGTTGAATGCCGAATGGTGTTTTCTAGTCACATATGTTCCGTAACAATTGAACCATGTTATGACTCGATGATATATATGCCAAAGTGTATCACTCATAGCATCTCATTGTGATTTGTGAGAATAAAATATTATGCATCACTTGTATTGGATATGTGAAAAGGAAAAATATTCATGAGTTAATATGGTCCGGCATGCATCGGTTTTTATAACCAGAAGATGTATTGGGACATTGACACATTTAGGCTTTAATAGTCCGGAGTTTGGATAGTTTGATGATCCATATACTACGGTATTGTCATGGACATCATTTTCTTTGAACAAAGAAACTAGTTGGATCAAAGACACCAAAGTACGTTGGTGGAGTCATGAGCAGGGCTCATGACCGATGATGATATTTATGTCATCCGCGTCTTGTTTTCATAAACATGTGTGACGCCAAAGACTCCCCAATGATCCTTCTTAGCCATGTTCATTGATTTAAGCCTATTCTTTAGCACCAATAGGAGATGACACCCTCATATGCCAAAGAGGATAATGTAGCGACTCGCATAAGCATGGTGCTGAGTCCTCCCTTTTCACTGAGTACTTATACATACATGATCATAAGTATTAGCCTGGGTGGCTTATGATGCTATGATGGTGTTCACAAATGGTCGTACTCAAGTAATAACATTATATGTTATGTGGTTCCTTTGACAATGATTGATAAGTTGATGAAATCTAAGTTTATGGTTGTCCAACTTGCGGACCAGTCATTGTAAAGGTCGGTTCACCCACTTTTTAGACCAAGTCTTAAAGTGAAATTTTAACAAGTACTTCCTAACATCCAAGGCTACCTTCTCACAAATTTTGATGCCATTTGGAGACTTGGAAGGAGGTGAACCACTTAAATGAAGTTTTCACATACCACCAACCGTCCAAACGACCAGTTCGATGTCATTTCGACCGATTTCTGACCACAAGGTTGATGGTTTTGGAATCCTAAACACCCGTTTATACATGCTCATGAAATTTTGAGGTGTTTGGGGCTGGTGAAGGGAGTGAAATCTTCAAGAAAGCACTAGAGGTTCGATAAAACCAACGGCCTATCATCGGTTCAATCGTTTCTTTATGTTCGATCCCAGTGGTGCATGGTGGCGGTTTTGTTGGATTCTCAAGACCAGTAGCTACGTTTATGTAGCATCGGTCAACATGTCATATTCACCTATACCTATCATCATTCAAATGCTTAGTTACGAGTGTAACAATATGCATTTTATTAGCTGGATTGCGTTAACAATGAAAAACTTTTATCGTCCACATGTTCATATGCCAAAGTGCGTCACCACAACGCATTATGACGGGTTATAAATGATGAATATGACATGCGCTTTCACTCATAGTCCGCTTAAAATATACCTTGGCAGACAATCTCGTAAGTCACTTTGATGAGCCAGTCTTCCCGTCGTTAGGGGGAGATGCGAACGATCATGTTCGAGTAGAACGACTTGGAATTGTCGTAGTTTGTCCCTACTGTGCCTCACCAAGTTCCCTAAAGTGACGAGATTAAATACATGCTGAAAACATGTCTGCAAGGATTGTGTTCGGTCATGGATGTTCGTCACCTATAAATGGTGATATGGTAACACCACAAATTGTGGTAGATGGTGTTACTAGGCCGTGGATCTCATCGAGTATTGGGATGCCACTTGGTTCGATAAATACTATCACTAAGAATGTATGCGAGTTTGGTACATGAAACTTGACCATCTGATCAAATGAACTCATTCGTCTCATGTGATTCTGGATAATAGTCATCATTGGGGGACGCCTCAATGAATGCCAATCCATAAAGAGTACTCTATGAATAAAGCCGGTTCATAAGGACGTGGAATGTGAGTTTAATCGAACCATACTTCATTGAAAATATACAACATTGTAGCCTTGGCCTAAAATGGAAACATATGCGATTTCAGTATAAACAAAGTGATAGCCCTTTGTTGAAGTGGTGCCGACACTCCAAAGATAAGATCTATCCGTATACCTTTTCAAAGCGAGTGAGAGAAGGAGTTAAACTCACCTCATGGCGCGAGGTTTCTCATGAACGCACTGGAATCGACTACGATGACACGAAATTTAGTTGTGCTATCGTAATGGATGTTATAGCATCCACTATCTTTTTAGTTAGATAGTTTCCCAAAAACTGACATGCAGCTTGTGGTTAAATCTTATCTTAGTGGGGAACTAAGTTAATTGATGGAAGGATCTCGTGGTGGATCAGACTCAAATCAAGTGGCTCCTGACCACAGAGCGCGTCGACAAGTGATTGTCGGGAATGCATACTAAGTATATACTTGATTTGGAAGAGATATGAAGCTTTTGCGTGTAAAACTAGGGGTTTATAGTGATGTACTCTTGTGAGACTAAGAGATTCCGCTAAATCCAAAGTTAAGATTGAAAGGATCTTGGGGACACTTGATTATGCGTATTTATCAATCGGTTTAAGGCAATCTAAGGGACGGTTTCCACAAGAGACGATAAAGTAATGCCTATATGATTCCCAATGACTAGTCGAAGTCATCATGAGACTTGGCTCACTTAAGTGATGATGCAGTCTTAAGAGAAAAGTACGGTATTATGTACTCATGTTTGACTCGATGTTCTCATTCGTAATAATCCGGTAAAGCCACCGTGATGATGGCCTAGCATGCGCTCATGCAATGTCTGTGAATGACAAGAAGCTTGAAGCTCGCTCTATCTCGATAAAAGGACACTTGAAAACTGATACCCGTATCTGCGCAGAATGTGTTGGTCTATCTCCAATATGACCTACAGGGCAGCTCACTTGCTGGAAAATGGTGAAATTGGTGCCATTGGAAAGGTTTGTGTCTACTTTCCAAGGAAACCAACCATTTGATCACATCCATCATGTTGAGTGACATATGACTATTGTTGCAAAGTAGGACAGGATATGTCCGGTAATTTACTGAGTCAACTTCGATAGAGCTTTGTGATCTGCTCAGGTCGATCTAGGTTACGTACTGTGTGTGAATGAAAAGCTATGGGTGTCTAGTTTTCATAAGTTCTTACAGTTTCTTTGATACCTATTGAATCGAATAAATTATGACTGATTTAGTGCATGGAGGTCAAGACTTTAGAAAACTTGATTTTCGGATAAGTCTTTAGTGACTCTGCACTTTGGATGTGTCGCGCTCTTTTTGTCCTTAAACCAAGGTTTGTTTTTCCCACTGGGTTTTCACTTGGTAAGGTTTTTAACGAGGCGACCTATGAGAACATCCATACAATGATGCGTTGTACTTCTGTTCAACTTAGACCAAGAGGTATTTTTCCCACTAGGGTTTTTCCTTGGTATAGTTGTGAGGGCAACTTGGCATCTGACTCCTATGATTTGAGGTACTCATCGGGGGAGTCATTATGTATACATCAGGGGGAGTATACATGACATGTTATCTTGGTGCGTTGCAATCTTTTCCTCATCAAGCCTTTATTTTTCCCATGGGGTTTTGTTCTGGCTTGGAATAGGTTTTTATGAAGGCAACATCTTCTGCACCATTGTTGTATTAGTGCTCGACACAGGGGGAGTGTTCCGGGAATTATTATTCCCGTGATGTGTCTTACCTAATACTGATTGTAGATACATAGATGGAAGGTTCTAGATCCTTCTAGAGGTAGTAGGATCCTATTAGATGTCTTACCTTATCTATGAATCCTATGTATGGAAGGACTCTCATTGTAATGCCTATATAAAGGCCCCTCTATCAGTGTTATGAATACAATTGATTGACTCGTATTTATAGTCTTTTACTTTCTCCTGAAACATAAATAAGTTTTTCGATTTTTTTAAACTTTTTCAAAAATTTTTATATTTTTGGACTTTTTTATCTTTTTATTATTTTATTATTATTTTTACGAAAATGAACAGTAGTTATTATTATTATTATTATTATATTTTATATTTATTATTATAAGGTTTTATTATTTTTCAGAATTTTTTTATGAACGTAAAAAGAAAATAAATTCTACTACTAACTATTATTTATACTAACACAATCTAAAACGGATATTAAAAAGACAAATAATAATAAAGAGAAGCTGTAAAATAAATAACTAGTAGAAGAATTTAACTAACTTGGTGACGACAGTCTTCTTGTACTTCGTTTGCGCCTCCCCGGCAACGGCGCCAAAAACTTGTTGTTTGTTGATTCTTTAGTCTAATATTCGCAAGCGCACGATTTGTTCGATATAGATATGCGGTGCAAGGTCGATTCCACAGGGAGGACTATAATAGTGAAGTCAAATTATTTTTGAACCAAATTATATTAAATTCTAACCTAGTCCCAAATAATTTTATTTTTTTATGGTTATAATAATTGCATTAAATAACAGTAATTTTTAAGTAGATTTTAGATAAATTAATTTTAAATAATTTACTAGGGTTTAGAATCCACCAATGTCTATTTATTATTTATTTTATATTTTAATTCCAAAAAATTCAGGGAATAGATTCTGAAATCAATCTCACTATTTCCCTATAGATTTGACAATAAGTACAAAATTATAATTCAAATATAGATTTTCCTTCGCTTAAAAAATATAATTTCTAAGCATTATATGTATCCAAATTAATGGAAAACAAATAATCAAAGAAATTAACTAATATCAATAATCACAAAGCAAGGGGGAATTTATAACTATAAAAAATACGTGATATAATTGACAAAATAATATTCCCCTATTGAAGCGAAAATCATAATCATTAAAAATATTTATTTAGAATTATTATATAAATATTAATAATAATATAGACATGATTTCATCACAACCCCAGTAAAAGAAAATTACTCACTCATAATAACACCGCAAATAAATAAATATTCCATAATATTATTACTCAAATATAATTTTATTACATACTATTTTTATTTCTCTCCCTTACAATAATATCTCTCTATTTTTTTTCCTTTTTTTCTCCTCTCCAAAACACTACACATTTATCCCCTATTTATACTACTACAAAATTAATAACATAATAATTTTTAACATTTTAAAATCCCACCCTCAATAATACATGGCTGCCAATTAATGCTGATGTCATGGATGACATCAGCAGAGAGTTGAATTTCCAGTCCAATCGGGTGTTGACACGTGGCACAATATGGTCCGTCTATTTAATTGTCCTTCGAACGGTCATAACTTCTTCATACGAACTCGGATTCGGATGATTTTTTTTTAAAATGATCGTCTCGACGAGACGAATAAAATGAGACCAGTCGTGACTATATTTGAATTTTGTAGAAATATCGCCCTTGAACCAATTGATCTGTCTTGTACCGGTTGGTTAACCTGCAGATATAATTTAATTCCAATTAATTATCCAAAAATGACACAAAATTATAGAAAATTCTAACAAAATGAAATAATATAAATATATGATAAAACGAATAAATTATCACACAACACACAATTATATATATAAAATACTAATAAAAATATTACTCAAAATATACTAAACAACCGAGGTGCATTAGTTAACCCAAACGGCATTACCACAAACTCATAATGACCATAGCGTGTTCGGAACGCCGTCCTTGTGATATCCGACTCTCGAATTCGCAACTGATGATATCCAGATCTTAAGTCGATCTTGGAAAATACTGAAGCTCCCTGGAGTTGATCCAAAAGATCATCGATACGGGGTAGAGGATATTTATTCTTGATCGTCACCCAGTTCAATTCCCAGTAATCAATACACAAGCGGAACGAACCATCATTCTTCTTGACAAATAACACGGGTGCTCCCCACGGGGACGCACTCGGTCGAATATAACCCTTCTCGGTCAAATCCTCTAATTGATTCTTTAACTCCTGCATTTCGGTCGGGGCCATCCGGTACGGTGCCTTCGATATTGTGGACGTACTAGGCTCCAACTCAATCGTGAATTCCACATCTCTCTGTGGAGGCAAACCAGGTAACTCGTCTGGAAATACATCGGCATATTCTCTTATTACCGGAATATCCTCCAACATGATTGATGATTTCTCGGCCTTGGTCATATAACACCAATAACCGACACACCCCTGATTGAGTAATTTCACTGCTTTCAACAAGTTTATGACTCTCCCGGAATAGCTGGGATTACCTCCTTGAAATACACATTCGACCCCATCGTCTGAAATCATAGTGACCATACGCTTACGGACACTAATGACGGCATCATGACGATCCATCCAATCAATACCCAGGATGACGTCGTCTCTCGGTAAATCTACCACGATTAGGTCTGCTAACCAATCACGGCTATGAAGTTGAATCAGACAATCCTTAATCTCACGATTCCCGATAATTCTTGTACCATCAGGTAGACCAATGACATAAGGTTCACAATGTAACACCCCCAAAACCATTCCGAGATATTACAGCGCCGTGGGTCCCGCGCCGGAACCCACCAGGCTAAAAACCGTTTACAAAACCAATTCGAAAACACCAAAAGGCCGATGACGGTAATATTTTAAATTCTCAAATATTTTCAAAAGCATAATTTTGAAATACCGTCATACAATACCATTTGAAATACAAGGCGAAGTGCCAAATTTCGATAGTTCAAAATGTACGTTAAGCCACAACTTAAACGTACCGATAAAATGATTTGGGAAAAAGAGTTTAACGAAATAACCCAAGTTCGTAAAATGCCCAAAAGGCCATTTTAAAATACACACACGAGTTGGTAAAAATACCAAAGAGCTATTTTGAAATATACACACGCAGCGGATAAATGCAGTTCAAAATACACATTTGCAATGAAATGAATAACCAGAAAAGAAATACTCGATACTCCAAAACATGCCACCGCCAGTATCACATCGGGAAGCTCATCCCTTCACGACCGCTACTAGCTCGATCTTCGAGTACCTAAAAATAAAGCCCACGACGGGGTCAGCCACAATACTCAATAATGATATCGATCACATCATCATAAATAATTACATACCAATGTAAAAATATAGTAAGAATACTACCAAAGTAATCTTACCGACATAACCTTACCAATCCACAACAATCCAATCCTTACCATAATCCACAATTCGCATCCTCGAATGGCGAAATGAACTTAACAACAATTATCTGTACTGTATCCAAACAATACCAAATATCCTTAAAACACCATCATAACTCATACGCGGAAATAATCTGTTCGTGCCAAATCCTGTCCGTCGGATTTGCACCATCAAATCTCAACCTGGATAAACCAATAACATACCACATATCTGTAGATCAACTACCACAAAACAATGAATACAAATCCCGAAGCAACGACATACAGTCCGAATGCTTATACGATCAATAACCAGATCAACCGATAAATCAACTGAGAATATCATCGACATGATAACTCCAATACGACCAATAAAGGATCAACGATAATCGAGAGTACCATCAACATGATAACTCCGACACGATCAACAAAGGATCAACAATAACCGAGAATACCATCAACAAAGTAAACTCCAAATGATCAACAATAATGGACCTCAAGAAATAACTCCGACTGTCGAACATACCCCTCGGGCGTATGAACAACCAGTCACAAACCGTCGAACATACCCAACCATAAATGGAGGATGAACGACCAAACAATATGGCTCAAAGATGGAAATCATAGTACGCCCGATCCGGAAATGTGTCCGTGCACAAGCCACCCCGGGTATTGATCACATACACGTGTGGTCTTGTACCTAATTAGCCTCACGAACTACGTCTCGTGTGCACGGTTCAATGTGGAAATATCAACACATAACCATCATGTGCCCGGCTAAAAATCCTACACAATAACCAATCGGCACGCAGATATGACTCCAGATATGTCACGATGCAACATGACAACGAAACTCAAAGAAAACACATATCCAATAAGGATCAAAAGACTCACCGAAGTGAACAACAACAGACTGACAATGAAAAGTCGACACGACTAATCAATATCCAAAACATCAATCCTGGGATCATCATCCCCAAATGAATGACCAACCTGATCTACGATCTCAATACAACAGTCCTGGGATCAACATCCCTCCACGAATAACTGATACGAAACTCATTACACGAAACCTCAACTTACGACATATACCACAATTCAACATAATAATTATCCTCATAACTGAACAATACTTAAATTACCTCAAACCGACGATAATATCCTTTCCACGAACAAACCATCATCCCGACAATTTACATTTACAATATCATTGCTATATGAATTATAAATGAAATGAAAGCGAAACCATTCATCAAATATTATAAACTGAACAAGTATAAACTTGCCTCGATACCGATACCACGAATCCGTTACCAAAATCCATTGCCTTTGTCTACGAGCTCCTTAGCCCCGACCAAAAGCAATCTACGAACTCTTCGACTTCAACCGCAACACAACGGTCATAATCCACGATCAAAACATCACAACCTATTGCAATAACCGATTAACACACATTCGATAAAAATCAATAACCGACATACTCAACCAACAAACTCAACGGTTCAACGAAACCTCGATCATATACATAATACCAAATAATCCAACTCAACCGATACGAACCCATATCCACGATACAAGCCGTAACTCGATGATCACAAATAACAATCAATAACCGATCAACAACGATTCTACAATATCCCGATTAAACACATATTCAAACAACCCAAACCAATCAAACACGAACTCAAAACCAAAATACGATTCCACAATCCGAAGATCATATCAATAATCAATTTAAACCAACAAGGGTCTAACATTACCGATTCCAAATTCAATCTTAAATACAATTACAAGTTTCCTCCTTGTATAATCATAATAAAATCCAATTACCGATTATCATCATCAATCCGGACAATCCGATCAGTTCAACATTATAGATAACCATATTCCAAAGGTTTCAAATAATTCCATTATCCGAATTGAACACTTATTCAATAAGTATGAATTCTTAAACTCAAAAGTGAATCATAATCTTATAAAACCCGAAAATCATATTCGTATTCCTATACGAATATTGTATCAAAACACGTAACTTAGTTATAGATATGAATATTCCAGATTCATACCCAAAACACCAACACATTCCTCAAATCAATGATCAATCCATCTTGATATTAATGATTTTCAATTCCAACTTCAATTCCAAACATGAATCAAACAAGACTTCTTCTTGTTATACTAGTAATTCAGAAAACAATTTACCGAGTATTATCGTGAATAATCACATTCCAATTATCCGAAATCCTTCCAAAATCATAACATGTATAACTTATGAATTCTTCAAGAATACGAATTATCCGAATTCACGTTCACAATCCATAAAAGAACACAATCCGATATTTTCTAACATCTAACCAATCCTTAATCATACTTCAAGGTATAT
This sequence comes from Orobanche coerulescens, assembly GCA_033398695.1. NCBI lineage: Eukaryota > Viridiplantae > Streptophyta > Magnoliopsida > Lamiales > Orobanchaceae > Orobanche > Orobanche coerulescens. Next base: position 29,118,480 of record CM065804.1, read on the forward strand.
ATCATCATGTTCTTCAACATATGATCTACTTAACATCAAATCGAAGCAATACTACCAAGAACATCAAGAATATCATGATTCCATAATCATAACAACATAATCAAGACTTAATTCAACATATCATCATCTTCCTTCAACATACACCTCATATAACCTCAAGAATCGAAACAACAACATCTTAATCATCTTCATACGAATCATTTATCAACAACAACATCAAAATCCGAAATTCAAGAGAGGATTATCCAACATACCTCTTAGAAGATGGAATACTCAAGAAATTACTTCAAGAATCATCAATGACTCCATATCCGAGCTCCAAATCCAAGCCCTCAAGCTCAAAATCGGATTAGGAGAGCCAAAGTATCCCTCTCTCAATGTTTGAATACGAAAACGAAAAGAAACGTCGAAGGAAATGAAAGACGGGCATCTACTTATAAAACATTTACATTGCGTTAAATCGTAACACACCAAGGTTAACGTCGTAACACGCATTACGACGTTAGCCATCCTTGATAGCGTCGTAATGCTAATCCCAAAACTAATCTGTCTGCTTTGTTAACATGCTTACGTCGTAATGTTTCCTTCATAACGTCGTAATATATGCGTTGACTCGCTTCTGATAAAACTTATATTACGACGTAATACATCCCGTATAACGTCGTAATCGTGGTTGACTACTTTGTCAACATCCTTCCACGAAAGCCGCCGACACAGGTCCCACTGCCGCCAAGACTCGATCGTCGATTCCCATGTTACGTCGTAATGTCTCGGCCATAACGTACGTAACTCTACCAATTTAACGTACGTAAGCTTCAACACATAACGTACGTAATGGCTTCCATACTTAGCCATTTTCAACAATTCCTGTCCAATGCCACGACATACCGAATACGAACATACGGCAAAATCAATACATATACTCGATTCAATAATTTTCTCATACGGTATACCTGATATCCGAATCAGTTTAACCTGATACAACATATCCTGAATATATCTGTCAATCAAAAACGAAAATCACACCAGTATAGCTGTCTCGGTTCTCAATTTGTTTTATCCATACTGTATGGATACCAAACCATACAGTATATCTCAGATAAAATAACGCGAAAAATTTATACTGAAAATTCGGGTATTACATACTACCCCCCTTAAAATAAGTTTCGTCCTCGAAACTTGCAACCTTGCCACAAACAACAGATCAATCCAAAATTTCCAACTCATCACAAAAACAATCAATCGTCGCCACAAGCGAAATAACCTAACCAATATACTTACAGGTGCGTGAAGCCGATGATCTCCCGTGATACTAGCACACGACTCCCATACGAAGTCTCAACACAACCAACGCACACCAATATCACAAATAGCAGTTTGAAAAGAATCTCAAAAATTTTGGAAACTCCAAAAATCGATTCGACTCAAAAGTCAGAAAAACTCATTTTCAAAAATCACGCTACTACCGTACCGGTAGAGCCACATAACACACACGCCTGGGTTTCACAAAACCCAAGCTCCGATACCATCTTCTGTAACACCCCCAAAACCATTCCGGGATATTACAGCGCCGTGGGTCCCGCGCCGGAACCCACCAGGCTAAAAACCGTTTACAAAACCAATTCGAAAACACCAAAAGGCCGATGACGGTAATATTTTAAATTCTCAAATATTTTCAAAAGCATAATTTTGAAATACCGTCATACAATACCATTTGAAATACAAGGCGAAGTGCCAAATTTCGATAGTTCAAAATGTACGTTAAGCCACAACTTAAACGTACCGATAAAATGATTTGGGAAAAAGAGTTTAACGAAATAACCCAAGTTCGTAAAATGCCCAAAAGACCATTTTAAAATACACACACGAGTTGGTAAAAATACCAAAGAGCTATTTTGAAATATACACACGCAGCGGATAAATGCAGTTCAAAATACACATTTGCAGCGGAAATGAATACCCAGAAAAGAAATACTCGATACTCCAAAACATGCCACCGCCAGTATCACATCGGGAAGCTCATCCCTTCACGACCGCTACTAGCTCGATCTTCGAGTACCTAAAAATAAAGCCCACGACGGGGTCAGCCACAATACTCAATAATGATATCGATCACATCATCATAAATAATTACATACCAATGTAAAAATATAGTAAGAATACTACCAAAGTAATCTTACCGACATAACCTTACCAATCCACAACAATCCAATCCTTACCATAATCCACATTTCGCATCCTCGAATGGCGAAATGAACTTAACAACAATTATCCAGATCGTATCCAAACAATACCAAATATCCTTAAAACACCATCATAACTCATACGCGGAAATAATCTGTTCGTGCCAAATCCTGTCCGTCGGATTTGCACCATCAAATCTCAACCTGGATAAACCAATAACATACCACATATCTGTAGATCAACTACCACAAAACAATGAATACAAATCCCGAAGCAACGACATACAGTCCGAATGCTTATACGATCAATAACCAGATCAACCGATAAATCAACTGAGAATATCATCGACATGATAACTCCAATACGACCAATAAAGGATCAACGATAATCGAGAGTACCATCAACATGATAACTCCGACACAATCAACAAAGGATCAACAATAACCGAGAATACCATCAACAAGGTAAACTCCAAATGATCAACAATAATGGACCTCAAGAAATAACTCCGACTGTCGAACATACCCCTCGGGCGTATGAACAACCAGTCACAAACCGTCGAACATACCCAACCATAAATGGAGGATGAACGACCAAACAATATGGCTCAAAGATGGAAATCATAGTACGCCCGATCCGGAAATGTGTCCGTGCACAAGCCACCCCGGGTATTGATCACATACACGTGTGGTCTTGTACCTAATTAGCCTCACGAACTACGTCTCGTGTGCAAGGTTCTATGTGGAAATATAAACACTTAACCATCATGTGTCCTGCTATAAATCCTACACAATAACCAATCGGCACGCAGATATGACTCGTATATGTCACGATGCATCATGACAACGAAACTCAAAGAAAACACATATCCAATAAGGATCAAAAGACTCACCGAAGTGAACAACAACAGACTGATAATGAAAAGTCGACACGACTAATCAATATCCAAAACATCAATCCTGGGATCATCATCCCCAAATGAATGACCAACCTGATCTACGATCTCAATACAACATCCTGGATCAACATCCCTCCACGAATAACCGATACGAAACTCATTACACGAAACCTCAACTTACGACATATACCACAATTCAACATAATAATTATCCTCATAATCTAACAATACTTAAATTACCTCAAACCGACGATAATATCCTTTCCACGAACAAACCATCATCCCGACAATTTACATTTACAATATCATTGCTATATGAATTATAAATGAAATGAAAGCGAAACCATTCATCAAATATTATAAACTGAACAAGTATAAACTTGCCTCGATACCGATACCACGAATCCGTTACCAAAATCCATTGCCTTTGTTTACGAGCTCCTTAGCCCCGACCAAAAGCAATCTACGAACTCTTCGACTTCAACCGCAACACAACGGTCATAATCCACGATCAAAACATCACAACCTATTGCAATAACCGATTAACACACATTCGATAAAAATCAATAACCGACATACTCAACCAACAAACTCAACGGTTCAACGAAACCTCGATCATATACATAATACCAAATAATCCAACTCAACCGATACGAACCCATATCCACGATACAAGCCGTAACTCGATGATCACAAATAACAATCAATAACCGATCAACAACGATTCTACAATATCCCGATTAAACACATATTCAAACAACCCAAACCAATCAAACACGAACTCAAAACCAAAATACGATTCCACAATCCGAAGATCATATCAATAATCAATTTAAACCAACAAGGGTCTAACATTACCGATTCCAAATTCAATCTTAAATACAATTACAAGTTTCCTCCTTGTATAATCATAATAAAATCCAATTACCGATTATCATCATCAATCCGACAATCCGATCATCAACATTATAGATAACCATATTCCAAAGGTTTCAAATAATTCCATTATCCGAATTGAACACTTATTCAATAAGTATGAATTCTTAAACTCAAAAGTGAATCATAATCTTATAAAACCCGAAAATCATATTCGTATTCCTATACGAATATTGTATCAAAACACGTAACTTAGTTATAGATATGAATATTCCAGATTCATACCCAAAACACCAACACATTCCTCAAATCAATGATCAATCCATCTTGATATTAATGATTTTCAATTCCAACTTCAATTCCAAACATGAATCAAACAAGACTTCTTCTTGTTATACTAGTAATTCTGTAGAAAACAATTTACCGAGTATTATCGTGAATAATCACATTCCAATTATCCGAAATCCTTCCAAAATCATAACATGTATAACTTATGAATTCTTCAAGAACACGAATTATCCGAATTCACGTTCACAATCCATAAAAGAACACAATCCGATATTTTCTAACATCTAACCAATCCTTAATCATACTTCAAGGTATATATCATCATGTTCTTCAACATATGATCTACTTAACATCAGAAATCGAAGCAATACTACCAAGAACATCAAGAATATCATGATTCCATAATCATAACAACATAATCAAGACTTAATTCAACATATCATCATCTTCCTTCAACATACACCTCATATAACCTCAAGAATCGAAACAACAACATCTTAATCATCTTCATACGAATCATTTATCAACAACAACATCAAAAATCCGAAATTCAAGAGAGGATTATCCAACATACCTCTTAGAAGATGGAATACTCAAGAAATTACTTCAAGAATCATCAATGACTCCATATCCGAGCTCCAAATCCAAGCCCTCAAGCTCAAAATCAGATTAGGAGAGCCAAAGTATCCCTCTCTCAATGTTTGAAGACGAAAAACGAAAAGAAACGTCGAAGGAAATGAAAGACGGGCATCTACTTATAAAACATTTCTGTTCGTTACGTACGTAACACACCTAGGTTAACGTACGTAACACGCATTACGTACGTTAGCCATCCTTGATAGCGTACGTAATGCTAATCCCAAAACTAATCGTCTGCTTTGTTAACATGCTTACGCACGTAATGTTTCCTTCATAACGCACGTAACATGTACGTTGACTCGCTTCTGAAAACTTATATTACGTACGTAATACATCCCGTATAACGACGTAATACGTAGTTGACTCGCCTGTCAACATCCTTCCGCCGAAAGCCGCCGACACAGGTCCCACCTGCCGGCCAAGACTCGATCGTCTGATTCCCATGTTACGTACGTAATGTCTCGGCCATAACGTACGTAACTCTACCAATTTAACGTACGTAAGCTTCAACACATAACGTACGTAATGGCTTCCATACTTAGCCATTTTCAACAATTCCTGTCCAATGCCACGACATACCGAATACGAACATACGGCAAAATCAATACATATACTCGATTCAATAATTTTCTCATACGGTATACCTGATATCCGAATCAGTTTAACCTGATACAACATATCCTGAATATATCTGTCAATCAAAAACGATAATCACACCAGTATAGCTGTCTCGGTTCTCAATTTGTTTTATCCATACTGTATGGATACCAAACCATACAGTATATCTCATGTAAAATAACGCGAAAAATTTATACTGAAAATTCGGGTATTACACACAACTAGTAGCACTACCCAGACGTAGTCTACTCAAACATGGAATGAATGTGATGCACCAGTATCAAAAAGGGTACATACAGGTTGAGATAGAATATCAAGTGTACCTGAGATCATCCGGGCCTCTGGATCGTCGGTCTTCTTCATCTCATAAATTCGGGGCTTGCCGACCCCCGAACCGGACGCTCCCGTCTGATAGCTCTTGGCTCCACCTTTATTTGCTCCTGTCGTCTTGAACGACGCAGACTGAGTGGCCTGATTCTGAACCGCTGACTGTCTCGGGGCCTCGGGGCCTGAGATGATGCCGGAGTAGGTTTGGAGTCCCTTCGGCAAAAACGGGCCTTATGCCCCGCGATCCCACAGTTATGGCACGTGGCAGTTTGCCTCGGACAGTTAGTGCTGAAATGACCCTGTTCTTCACAGTTGAAATAGGTGATGGCCGAACTGGCTGCTCGTGACTGAGATTCCGCGGGTCTAGGCGCCATAGGAGGCCGCTCAGAAAAAGTAGAGCCCGCACGAGGCTTCTTGAAAGTGGCCTGACTGCCTTCACACTGATTACGATTCTTTGACTTCTTGCCAGCAGATGAAGGTTGTTGCTAGCAATCTCCTTAGCAGTAAGCTCATAAGTAAGAGCTTTCTCAATGAATTCGGCCAGAGTGGTGTAATTGTGATTAAGTAACTGCATCTGCATACGAGGCTTCAACCTCTTGCTGAAATACTTGATCTTGTCCGTCTCAGAGTGAATAATACATGCGGCGAAAGGAAGTAGCTCCTGAAATTTCTCGGCAATGGCGAGAACATCATCGTCCGCTGAGAGGTCGGGAGTGAGTAATTCTAATAACTTGGTCTCTCTGAGTGGGGCCGGATAATACCTCTCCATCATGAGAGTCTTAAATTGATCCCAAGTACAAGATCCGTCAGTGGGCTTCGACGATAACCACCATGAATGAGCGCTCTTACCCAGATAGTAAGCCGCGACTGAAACTTTGTGCCCTTCGGGACACTCCACCATAGCAAACAACTTCTCGAAATACTCAAGCCAGTGAACAATATCCGCCGACTCAGATGAGCCCTCAAAAGTAGGTGGCCTCTGGCGAGAGATGTCGCCAATGATACTGCTTAGACCCCTCTCTTGCCCCTGAGGTGGCGGCGGAGGAGCCTGTTGATTCTGAGTAGCTGAGTTCTGCATCGTCTCCATGAGGCGTACCATTTGAGTCATCTGGGCCATCATGCCCTGCATAAAAGCGAGTGGATCAACCCGAACACCTTCTGATTGAGCTGTGTCCTGGGTACGACTCCCTGACAGTGAGTGATCATTTCTGGGTGAATGAGCGGCAGCGTCGCTGCTCAATGAATTTGCATTATTCCTCGCGTTCGTGCATGTATTCACACGAGCCCTCGGGTTTCGGCCCGCACCACGTCCTCTTCCCCCGTGTCCTCTGCCAGCTCTTTCCATACTGAAGTGGAAAGTCATATGATAATTATATATCCCGCATGAATATTACATTATGATTACGTCATGAAATGATGAAAATGAGCGTACGCGCTCAAACACAATGATTACATGAATGATCAACTGAAGTGACGTGATTATCTGATGAAATTCTTGAAATGATTATCTTGAACAAGTTAGCAATATTAATGATATGATCCTCAAGACCAACAACTGAACAATCAAATGATCTGAGTGATTAATGAATTAACATGATCGACTTGATCAAAAATGAAAATGATGAATGAGGATTGTTGACTGTTGAATAATGAATGAGTGATTCTTATTGCCAGAAATTATACCATGGCGTCAGAAATCTTACTGTTCTTTGGTCTGAGGGGCTCGGCTCTTGCACAGGTTACACGTGACGCGAAAGTCCAATGATACTAGTCTGATGAATGATGATTTCAAATGATACACGACTCGGAAGGTAGTATTCAAAACCACGCTCCGATACCAACTCTATAACACCCCAAACTAGGTGAATATTACAGTGCCATGGACCCCCGACTGGGACCCACTAGGCGAATGAAAATTGATAAATTAAGTGATATAATCGTAGTACCGAACCACAGTATATCATTAATTACTCCGATGAGGAGTTTCGAGTACAACGCACCCAGGAAAATACCGAATACAAGTATATTTTATATGAAGATAAAATATACAACACCGAATGAAAATGAACATCCAAACGGAAATCTGCAGCGGAAATAAAATGAAGAAAACATGAATGACTGAAAGGACTGGGGCCCACTACTAGTATCACTGGGACTCCTCGCCGTCAACGTTCTCTTCCCATGCCTTAGCCTTTCCATGACCTGAAAACAACATCCCCCAACGGGGTCAGTTACACAGAACAACAATCCCCAATAGTTGAATAAACACAAACATGATATATCTCAATTATGAAATGAAGTTGAAGAGGGGCATCATAGTACGCCCGTAATGGTATGTGCAAGTGCACAAGACGAGTGTCCGGACACACCCGCCCTTGTACCTAATTAGTCTCATGGAGGTACGTTACCGTGTGCACAGTCCTATGTGTCGGTGAACCCAATCACATGACTATCACCTGCCCGACTAAAAATTCCACACATCCCCACCCGGCCATGCAATATGAACCCAGAAGGTCATATGGACAAGAAATGACCATGAAGAATAATAATGAATAACAATCCGACAAAGTCAAGAATGACTCACCGAGATGAAATGATAGTGAAATGAATGATAGTTCAATGAAATGATTGGAACCGTCATTCCTCGTGAATGAAGTGATTAATTGACAATTACAAGTCTCAATACGGTTAATACATTATGAATGAATTATGATTATTAATGAACAACGAAAGGAATGAATATCCTTTTAACCGAGTAAGAATTAACTTACTCAACACCGGTGAAGAATGTTCTTCCTCGAACAACGTACAAAAAGGGATGTCGGTCGCTCGAACAACCTTGAATGACAATTACCAACAAACGCTCAATATACGTATCAAACACGATTATAACCAACTCAAACGTCGATACAACGATATCTAAACTCATTGAGGCATTCTAACGAATACTTTGCAAACACACATCCTTTGATAATATCCAATCCCGAATATATCGAACCCAAACTCCAAAATAAGTATTTCAAACCAACAAAACACCTTCAATGATATCAATAATCCCATAAGAATCCACAACTCGAGTTAACAACAACAATCTAATCGAAAACCCCCAAAAATATCAAAGTCAACCAAAAAGTGTTCTTGAATCAAACCCCAACAATTCATGACATCCGAAATATATGCCATTAAATCCGTATGAATACAATTATCCAAGGTAGATAATCCATATCTAACATATTCCAACAACAATCCAAGCTTACACGAAGAAATCGGAAGGAAAATGCCCAAAATCCGAAATTCTAGATCCAAGAGATTATTACCTTGATTGGATGTGATGGAGATGATAAAATGATGATTAATCCGAAAGATAAGCTTGATGATGATGATGATAGATGAATTCATCTCGAAGAAATCTCTCCAAAACGCCCGAAATCGCCCGGAATCGCTCAAAAACGAAGTGAGAAATGAAAATAACGAATCTAGGGGCTGATTGTCCTATTTATATTGCTCCAGTTTAGCGCACGCTTCGACCTGATATGTAGCGTGCGCTAACGGGTTGTCCGGACAGTACAGTGCCTACTGACTGCCCCGTCTGCGTGCGTTAACCCCACAATGTTTAGTGTGCGCTAACAGAATATCTGATGCCCAGTACTTGTAACAATCCCGATATATTCAGGAATATTACAGCGCCGTAAATCCTTTACATAAGGATTTACGAGGCTGAAGAATTGAAAAGACATTAACAGGTACCAACGTATGAAAATAATGGAATTAAGATACAACAGTTCTAACCAAAAACTGAAAATACAAATGTTCAACGGAAAGTATTAATACATCACCAAAATCCAAATCATCATAAACGAGTACGTACTCGAGTACTTATTAAAACGATACAAACAAGAGACAATTAAACCCAGCTGGAACATCACTCTGCACCCTCGTCATCATGCAATTCCAGTGGTTGTTTCCCCGCTCTCCTGGATCCTGAACATAAACAAATGTTCACCCCCGAAGGGGTTAGCACAACGATGCTAGTACAAGTACAATAATCATACAACAGTGATATAATCAACAATTATATCATAACAAGTTTCTCCAACGAGAAATAACAAAAACACATATCACATCATAACAGTCTCAACATACTGATGGCATTCCAACGATCCAGCGCACACATCTATAGATTCCCATGATGATCCCGTCGGACCAACGCATGGTGGAACTACCTGTCCAACGATCCAGCGCACACAGCTATAATTCCCATGATGATTCCCATCGGATCAACGCATGGTGTACATTTAATCACAACACATAATACACAATACAATCACAATATAACTGTCATAATATAAACAATTCTAATTAGAGTACTTGCCTCGATTCTAAGACAAGAACAATACTTCCACGAAAAACGAAATACTCGAAGGTCGCCCCCTTCGATCAATCATGTAACAAGCTCGAACCTTAACAAAAGGAATAATATAGAATTCATATCACATCGAACGAACATCTAACAATCCAAAATTCGGTCGGAAGTTCTTAAAAGAAATCTGTATGGTTTGCTTAACGCACGCTACGCATCCTATGTAGCGTACGTTAAGGCTACTCGTTAGTGCACGCAATTACACACAGCCTAGCGTACGCTAACCATGCATGGTCAGTACCTCATTGATCAGCCGACTGACTCGCCTGATGACTTAACGCACGCTAAGTTTCAATCATAGCGTACGCTAAATATGCCCGTTAGCGTACGTTAATTCACATAGCTTAACGCACGCTAAGCGTGCATGGCAGTTCACTGTTGGGCAGCAGACTTGTTCTAACGGTGATGAAACTTACGAATTCCTCAGTGATTAACGTGTGTTACCCGACTACATGTCATGTTCATAAACTTATGAATGATCTTATGGATCCAATCATCTTTGAGTTTCAAGGAAAAGAATATAATCACAACTCTTATATTCGAACTTGATTATCATTCTCATGCGAATTTCGGTGATCTCCGGTTGCTGCACTAGATTCTATTATCATTATTCACATTCAGACTTCATCTTGAAGGTGAACTAACAATTCCAACTTATACGAAAGGATACTTCCTAAGATGATTCTTTCCTTAAGTCCTTATAACCAAAAGTAATATCACCTCCAATTTTATGATCAATAAGACAACATAAATCATACGGATAATCAACTTCAGAATGTTCCTCTCATCATTTGACATACTAGGATTCCAACTACGAGGTTCCAACGACAATATCATAAGTATAATTATTCCAATCTTCTAAACATGATATTTGTTGAATAATTCCCCAATCGAACTCAATATCTTGCTAGCATGATCATCTTATTCTTCTTAAAACGAATCTAAAGTTGGAGATAGAATTAACATACCTTTAATGAAGAAATCACTGGTCCAAAAAGGTAGAATCCAGCTCCGGTTGCTTGAGTGTCACTTCAAAGTAAATTCTTCTTCAATGATCAAGTATAAGCACTCTTTAATATTTAATGATCAAGTAAGGCAGATTTATATGAGTTTAAGGAGTAGGAAAGGCTCTCTGAACTTCCAAGGGACGAAGAACAAATGAAGGGAAATAAGTAGAAATGGAGTGTTGTCCTTTAAATAATGTTTCTGCACATTAGCTGATTAGCGCACGCTACCATACAATTCTTAGCGCACGCTAATAAGCGTTGACTCCAAATCTGTCCACGTTCGTCCGCGGGAATCTTATCCAGACCCATGTCCTGGCTGGCGCATGTGCTAGCCACCTAGCTCAATAATTGACTGCCTAGCGCACGCAAATCCTATATTCGTAGCGTGCGCTAGTTGTAGCCGATAGCGCGCATTAAGCTACATTCTTAGCGTGCGCTATCACGAGTTCGCATGAGAAATTTTGCATGATGATATACTTATGTACAAAGATACCAATGTGAGAAATATCATACTCCAATTATCGAGATCACAATTCCGAATAATACAGGGTTCAACTACAGATGAAATACACAATAATAAATCCGGATATTACATACTCTCCTACTAAAAAAGAGTTTCGTCCCGAAACTCAAGACGAAAATAACTCTGGATATCTGGACTTCATGCCATCTTCCGTTTCCCATGTGGCTTCTTCCACTCTGTGGCGCGACCACTGAACTTTGACCAAAACGATTGGTTTGTTCCTCAATTGCTTAACTCGACTCTCGAGTATCTTGACTGGTCTTTCTTCAAACATTCCATCCTGAGTGACTTCGATTTCACCGAAATCAATGACATGACTAGGATCCGGTATATATCTCCGTAACTGGGATACGTGGAACACGTTATGAACATGGCTCAATGACGGCGGTAATGCCAATCTGTATGCCAACTCTCCAACTCTCTCAAGGATCTCGAATGGTCCGATATATCTCGACTCGCCTTTCCTTTCCTTCCAAAACGAAAGGTTCCCGAGTAGGAGAAACCTTTAAAAGTACGTGGTCTCCGATCTTGAACTCCAATGGGCGACGCGCAGACGTATGCATAAGATTTCGCGACTCGGGCGCCAATGCCTTTCACGAATCAAGGCTATCTTCTCTTGAGTCTGTACGATCAACTCTGGTTCTGTCCCGATCAAGTCTGATGAATCGTCCCAACATAGGGGCGATCTGCATCTCCTACCGTATAATGCCTCAAACGGTGCCATCTTAATGGAAGCATGCCAACTATTGTTGTAGGTAAATTCAATCAACGGTAGATGAACTTCCCAATCGTTTGACCAATCTAAGGCACAGGCCCTTAACATGTCTTCTACCGTTTGAATGGTCCTTTCAGATTGTCCGTCAGTCTACGGGTGATAAGTTGTGATGAAGTTCAATTCGGTCCCCAAGGCCTTATGAACTGCTTTCCAAAAATGAGACACAAAACGGCCGTCTCGATCAGAAATAATGGTCTTAGGCGTACCATGCAATTGAACTATCTCCGAAATAAATACTCGTGCCAACCTCTCTGGTCCCCACATGTCCTTGATGCCTAGAAAATGAGCTGATTTGGTTAATCGATCAACTATCACCCAAATCATGTTCATTCATGTCTTGGTTCTCGGCATACTAGTGATAAAGTCTATCGATATGTCCTCCCACTTCCATTCAGGAATTGGGAGCGGCTTCAACATTTCGGCAGGTCATTGATGCTCTATCTTAACCTACTGACAAGTCAAGCATTTCAAAACATAGTCTGTTACATATTTCTTCATGTTGCCCCACCAGAAATTCTGCTTCAAGTCCTTATACATCTTACTGGTGCCTGGGTGGATAGAATAGGGCGAGCTGTGAGCTTCCTTCATAATCGTCTGTTTCAGAACATCGACATCGGGAACGCAGAGTCGGTTCTGAAATCTCAAAACTCCATCATCATGAATTACGAATCCGGGGGCCTTCCCCTTGATCACTTCATCACGTAACCGAATCATCAGAGGATCATCTGTCTGCATAGATTTGATTTCTTCGATTAATGATGAAGTTATTTCCATCACGCACAGTTGTCCTTGGACTCTTTGTAACCATACTTCAATTCCTTCTCGAATCATCTCTCATTGAAGGCTAAGTTGGGAGGTCAGAGTCTCCAGCATCTGAATAGAAACAGGCTTGCGGCTAAGTGCATCTGCCACTACATTCGCTTTGCTTGGATGATACAAAATCTCCAAGTCGTAGTCCTTAATCAGCTCTAACCATCTTCTTTGCCGCATGTTCAAATCTTTCTGACTGAAGATGTATTTGAGACTCTTGTGATCCGTAAAGATCTGACAGTAAGTCCCGTATAGGTATTGCCTCCAGATTTTCAAAGCAAAAACTACTGCCGCTAGCTCCAAATCATGAGTTGGGTAATTCACTTCATAAGGTTTCAGCTGTCATGACGCATAAGCGATCGCCTTATCATTCTGCATCAATACGCATCCGAGTCCTTGGTTCGAAGCATCACTGTAAACTATGAATCCTCCTGTCCCCTATGGAAGTGTTAAAATCGGTGCTGTCGTCAATCTCTTCTTCAATTCATCAAAGCTATTCTGGCATAATTCGTTCCACTCAAACTTTTGAGTTTTCTACAGGAGTCGAGTAAGTGGGCGGGAAATTTTAGAAAATCCTTCCATGAATCGACGATAATATCCAGCAAGTCCTAAGAGACTCCGGACTTCTTTTACGTTCTTTGGAGGCTTCAATCCATAACTGCTTCGATCTTCTGAGAATCTACTCGGACTCCTTCAGCTGATACCACATGGCCGAGGAATATTACTTCCTTTAGCCAGAATTCACACTTAGAAAGTTTGGCGTACAATTGTTCATTTCTTAACAGGTTTAACACAATCCGTAAATGTTGTGCATGCTCTTCCGGGCTCTTAGAATACACCATAATTTCATCAATGAACACGACCACAAATTTATCCAAATATTCGATGAACACTCGGTTCATCAATTGCATAAATACAGCAGGTGCATTAGTGAGACCAAACGACATCACTACAAACTCACAATGTCCGTAGCGAGTTCTGAATGCTGACTTCGGAACATCAGATCCCTTAAACCTCAGCTGATGATACCCTGATCTCAGATCAATTTTAGAAAATACTGTTGCTCCTTGTAAATGGTCAAACAAATCATCAATCCGTGGTAACGGATACTTGTTCTTAATCGTCATCTTGTTCAGCTATCGATAGTCAATACACAGTCGAAGCGATCCATCCTTCTTCCGGACAAAAAGAACTGGCGCTCCCCAAGGCGAAACGCTTGGCTGGATATAGCCTTTGTCCAGTAACTCCTCTAGCTGCTTCTTCAGTTCGTACATCTCAGTAGGTGCCATACGATACGGCGCCTTAGAAATTGGTGTAGCTCCGGGTTCCAACTCAATGGTGAATTTTACATCCCATCGTGGAGGTAGTCCAGGCAACTCGTCAGGAAATACATCCGAAAACTCATTCACAATAGGAATAGATGAAACTTCCACAATTTCGTCTTCTTTCTTCATTGCATAACACCAGTATCCGGTACAGCCATGTTTCAACAATTTGGCGGCTTTCATCGCCTTGCTCAACTTTCCTGAGCTTCCTAGTTTCCATCCTTCAAACAATATTTCGGAACCATCGTCAGCGATCAGCGAGATATTCCTCCTTCGGTAGTTTACAATAGCTCCATATCGATTAAGCTAATCATCTCCGAGTATCAGGTCGTCTCCTTGCATTTATATCACAATCAGATTTGAGAGCCACTCTCTGCCTCCAAATGATACAGGGAAATCTCTAGTTTCTAAGTTTCCAACAATCCTTTCTCCACTCGGTAAACCAACAACATAAGGTTCACAATTATGAAAACCAGAAATATTCAAACGATTTACACAAGATAACGATATAAAAGAATGCGTAGCTCCTATATCGAATAAAACGCTAACTGGATGGGAAAGGATTTGAATGGTACCTGATGCGACAGCAGCATCCTGATCGTCCATTCTCCTCATCTCGTACAGACGTGGGGGAACAGATCCGGCACTCGATGTACCCTTTCGGTCCCACTGTCCTCTGCCTCGTCCGCAGCCAAAATTCTGAGGCATCTGTACACTTTGCTGCGTCTGTTGGATACTAGCTTCCTTATGAACTGGCTGTGATGTACAGGTTCCATTGAATTTGGTGGTATCCTTGCAAAACGTCGCATGATGCCCTTCCTGTTCGCAATCAAAACATGTAACTGGAGTGCGCAAACAATCACTCCAAAGGTGGCCTGGGCGACCACAGTTAAAGCACCTCCTAGATGTATCCGTCGTGGCTGACATTGTTCCGAAATTCTTTCCGCTCTTAGATGGGTGCGGAGGTTTCTTGAAAGAATGAAAAGATGACTGGGCCTTGCGGGCCCCGCTGCTCTTGTGCTCTGTGAAACTACCAGAGACTTTCTGCTTCTTGGATTCTGCAAACTTCTCCATTGCTGCTTACTTGATCTCATACGCCAACGCCTTATCCTGGTATTGACGGAGAGTGGTACATTCAAAACCGGACATGTACCTCTGAATTTCTGGTTTCATCCTCATATCAAAATGGATCATCATTTCTGCATCTGTTCTGACCAGATGTCGAACAAATGCTAGCTGCTGGTTAAACGTCTTAATTGTCTGGGATACAGGTTCGTCTGACGGCTGTGCGGAGAAAAACTCCCAAACTTTGGATTCCCTCACAGGACGAGGGCAGTACTGAGCTTCCATCATCAATTTAAATTCTGCCCAGTCAGCATCATGATATGTAGGCCGGATGGCTTCCCACCACTTGGATGCTTCCCCTATCAGAAAGTACTGAGCAATAGAGGCTCTCCGGTCGTCTGGGCAATTAATTCCTACAAAAATTTTCTCCAATTCTTTCAACCAATGGTCCCATGTGGGTGTCTCAGAAAAGCCGTCGAATTTGGGTGGTTGCATCTTTGCCACCTCTTGCAGCCATCGGTCACCTTGATTTCCCATGTCTGGGATCCTTTGCTGTCTCTCTCCCTGCTGTAATCCCACCGCCACCTGCATTCGGTCCACGACCTCGGCGAACTGAGTCATCTGGTTCACCACCTGACGAAGGATTTCAGGCACAGCAGGTTCCGGTTCATTATTGATAGATCTCTGTGGCTCGCCTGAACTGTGGCTGGCCTGATTAGAAGGCGAAGCTTCTCTTTCGGCACTCCTTCGTCCGCGTCCGCGACCGCGACCACGTCCACCTCCGCCTCTCAACATACTGTAAGCATAAATACCCAATATACAGGAAACAATATCGTTCTAATGTTCAAGTCTGAAGAAATACAACATGTAAAGAACGAGATATAGTTTAGGAACTTACAACCACCGTTCGCATGAAGACGTAGGCAGTACAGTGATGTCAGTCACGGCCGTTTACCTCAAAAGACATATATGACCCCTATTTTAACCCAATTGCCAAGATATCCATAATCTTAGCTCCGATACCATATTCTGTAACACCCCCGATATATTCAGGAATATTACAGCACCGTAAATCCTTTACATAAGGATTTACAAGGCTGAAGAATTGAAAAGACATTAACAGGTACCAACGTATGAAAATAACGGAATTAAGATACAACAGTTCTGACCAAAAACTGAAAATACAAATGTTCAACGGAAAGTATTAATACATCACCAAAATCCAAATCATCATAAACGAGTACGTACTCGAGTACTTATTAAGACGATACAAACAACAGACAATTAAACCCGGCCGGAACATCACTCTACACCCTCGTCGTCATGCAATTCCAGTGGTTATTTCCCCGCTCTCCTGGATCCTGAACATAAACAAATATTCACCCCCAAAGGGGTTAGCACAACGATGCTAGTACAAGTACAATAATCATACAACAGTGATATAATCAACGATTATATCATAACAAGTTTCTCCAACGAGAAATAACAACAACACATATCACATCATAACAGTCTCAACATACTGATGGCATTCCAACGATCCAGCGCACACAGCTATAGATTCCCATGATGATCCCGTGGGACCAACGCATTGTAATATCCGGATTTATTACGGTGTATTTCATCTGTATTCAAACCCTGTATTATTCGGATTGGTGATTTTGATTATTGGAGTATGATATTTCGTGCATTGATATCATTGTACATAAGTATAGAAACTTGCAAAATTGCTCAAACAACCTCGTGATAGCGCACGCTAAGAATGTATCTTAACGCGCGCTATCGGGCCATTATTAGCGCACGCTATGCAGGAAGGAGTAACGTGCGCTAAGGACTCAATTATTGAGCGGGACAGCTAGCACATGCGCCAGCCGGGACATGGGTCCGGATAAGATTCCCGCGGACGCACCCGGACAATCCTGAAGTCAACCATTATTAGCGCACGCTAAGGAATGCTTAGTAGCGTGCGCTAACTTGTCAATAATGCAGAATATTATAAATGGGACAACAACCGTTTTGGCTTTCATTTCCTTCGCCCTTTCTTCATCCTTGAGAGTTCAGAGAGCTGTAGTTATACTTCTATACACTTAGAACACATCTTGTTGGTGTCTACATATTGGTTATCACTTGGGAATGTTCATGGAAGTGGAATAACACCTTGGAGTGGCATACAACCAACCGGAGTTGAATTTTACCTTACGGTTCAGTGATTTTCGTCATATTAAGGTATGTTCAATCTATCTCAAGACTTAGAATTGGATTCTAACGGTTTGGATGATCATGTTAACAAGATATGGACTTTCATAGATGAAATATCCAAGTATATCATGTTTGGAATAGTGAGATGAATAAGCCTTAAATACCTTGATTATAATCATCATGATTCGAATCTTATTACACTGAATATGTGAAGAGAAGCTTCTATCATTGGTAAACCGAATCTAATAGATGATTTCATAGTAATCTTGGACTAGACGTTAACATCCTTATTGTTAGATAAATCTAAAGGTTTGATCATGGAAAGATTTATCTAGTATAGCTAGAACGTTTAACAACTTCAGCATGATATTATGGATTTATATAGAGGTGTTAATATCAACCGTTAAGCTTTTCGGATCGTCATACGAAGAATTGTAGTCATAATGGAATATGGTTTATATGGTATGCATATCCTTGAATCCGAAGTTGTTATTATCCATAAGACCATTCAGAATCGTATATACATGGTGTTCATGGAAGTAACATGAATTATCACTCAAGATTTCATTGTTTCGATCATGGCAAGAACAGTTTACTGCTCAGCAGCAAACTGCCATGCAGAGATAGCGCACGCTACGTTTTGGAGTTTAACGTGCGCTATCGAGCACGAGTTAGCGTGCACTACGTTTGGTACGTAACGTACGCTAGACCATCAGACGAGTCAGTTGGCTGGTCAGTGAAGTGCCGACCATGCATAGTTAGCGTACGCTAGTCTTTGTTGTTTGCGTGCGCTATCGGGCAGACTTAACGCACGCTACACAGAGTACTTAGCGTGCGCTAAGCAGTTCGGGCAGATTGCATTTTATGAACTTTTGACCGTGAATCGAATTGTTAAACATTCATACGACGTGAGATAAATCCTATATCATTTCTTTTGTTAAGGTTTGGTCTCGTTACATGATTGATTGAGGAGGACGATCTTCGAGTGTTCATTTTCGTGGAAGTGTTGTTATTGTCTTCAAATCGAGGCAAGTACCTTATTTGTTTTATGTATTGTTGTTATACATATTGTCGTGCATGTATGTCGTTGTTGTATCTCCACCTCATGTTGGTCCGACGGGATCATCGGGGGATCTATGCTAGCGTGCGCTGGATCATCGGACGGGTTTTTCCACCACGGGTTGGTCTGACGGGATCATCGTGGGTTCTAGGCGATGAAACGCTGGATCGATGGAATTACCATGTGTATGTATTGATATCATGTTGTGATTATCGATTGAATGTTATGTTTGAGTTTCTCGTAGGAGAAGACTCGTTGGTATTTTGTCGTTACGTTATTATTATTCTTCGTGAGATATGAATAATATGTTGTGGTACTTGTACTAGCATCGTTGTCGATTTCCTTCGGGGGTGAACATTTTGTTTGTGTTCAGGATCCAGGAGAGCGGGGAAACAACCACTGGAACTGTATGACGACGAGGGTGCAAAGTGATGTCCTGACCGGGTTTATTTATCTGTTGTTTACTCTTTATTTTATTAAGTACTCGAGTACGAAGTAATTTGTGATGATTTGAATTTGGCGATGTATTATTGTGTTCTGTTGAACGATTGTACTATTTCTGTATTGGGTCAGAACTGTTATACCGTAATTCCGTTATTTCCATTCTTTAGTACTTTTTATGCTTGTTCAATTCTTCAGCCTTGTAAATCCTTATGTAAAGGATTTACGGCGCTGTAATATTCCCGAATATATCGAGGGTGTTACAGAATATGGTATCGGAGCTAAGATTATGGATATCTCGGCCGTTGGGTTAAAATAGGGGTCATTTATGTCTTTTGAGGTAACTGGTCGTGAATGACATCACTGCACTGCCTACGTCTTCATGCGAACAGTGGTTGTAAGTTCCTAAACTCTATCTCGTTCTATACATATTGTATCTCTTTATACTCGAATATTAGAACGATGTTGTTTCCTGTATATTGAGTATTTATGCTTACAGTATGTTGAGAGGCGGACGTGGACGTGGTCGCGGTCGTGGACGGAGAAATGCCGAAAGGGAAGCGTCGCCTTCTAACCAGGCCAGTCATAGCTCAGGCGAGCCGCAACAATCTATTAATAACGAACCAGATCCTGATGTACCAGAGATCCTTCGTCAAGTGGTGAACCAGATGACTCAGTTCGCCCAGGTCGTGGACCGAATGCAAGTGGCGGTGGGACTACAGCAGGGAGAGAGACAGCAAGGGATCCCAGACATGGGAAATCGAGGTGACCGGTGGCTGCAAGAGGTGGCGAAGATGCAACCACCCAAATTCGACGTATTTCGAGACTCCCACCAGTATCATTGGTTGAAAGAACTGAGAAAATCTTTGCCGAATCAATCGCCAGACGACCGAGAGCCTCTATCGCTCAATATTTTCTCGATAGGGAAGCGTCCGAATGGTGGGAAGCCATCCGCCTGTAGACCATGATGCCGATTGGACAGAGTTTAGATTGATGATGGAAGCTCGATTGCCCTCGCCCCGTGAGGGAAGCCAAAGTTCGGGAGTTTTTCTCCGCTCGCCTTTCGATGTGCCGCATCCTGTGCGATCAAGACGTTTAACCAAAGAATGGCATTTGTTCGACATCCGGTCGTAATGATGCGTAAATGATGATCCATTTCGATATGAGGATGAAACCAGAAGTTCGCAGGTACATGTCCGGATTCGAATGTACCACACTCCGCCAATACCAGGATAAGGCGTTGGCATATGAGATCGGGAAGCGGCCATGGGGAAATTTGCGAAACCAAGAAACAGAAAGTCTCTGGTACTTTTACAGAGCACAAGAACAATGGGGCCCGTAAGGCCCAGTCATCCTTTCACTCTTTCAAGAAACCTCCGCACCCACTAGGAGCGGAAAGAACTTCGGAGCGACATCAACTATTACCGATGTTACCAGAAATGCTTTAACTGCGCCCGGATGGGGCACTATCGACGGAATTGCCCCCTTCCCGCCGTAACTTGTTTTGATTGTGGACGAGAGGGACATCGGGCGGTGTTTTGTGAAGAGGCGCAAAGTCTTTTAGACCCCGTACACCACAAATACCCGTAAGGAGGCCAAAGGTTCCACAGACGCAAAGAAAGTGTTCAGATGCCTCGGAATTTTGGCCGCGGGCGAGGCAGAGGACAATGGGACCGAAAGGGGCCATCGAGTGCCGGATCTGCTCCCCACGTCTCGCACTGGCGAGGAGGACAGACGATCGTGATGCCGCCGCCGCATCGTGCATCGAGCCCGCATCCTTTCCTACCAGCTTAGCATTTTATTCAATACAGGAGCTACACATTCTTTCATATCTTTATCTTGTGTAAATCGTTTGAATATTTCCGGTTTTCATACTTGTGAACCTTATGTTGTTGGTTTACCGAGTGGAGAAAAGATTGTCGGAAATTTAGAAACTAGAAATTTCCCTATATCATTTGGAGGCAGAGAGTGGCTCTCAAATTTGATCATGATAGAAATGCACGGAGATGACCTGATACTCGGAGACGATTGGCTTAATCGATATGGAGCAATTGTGAACTACCGAAAGAGAAATATCTCGCTGATCGCTGACGATGGTTCCGAGATACTGTTCGAAGGATGGAAACCGGGAAGCTCAGGAAAATTGATCAAGGCGATGAAAGCTGTCAAATTGTTGAAACAGTGTCAGCATCGCATGCGGTGTTACGCAATGAAGAAAGAAGATGAAATTGTGGAACTTTCATCCATTCCTGTTGTGAACGAATTTCCAGATGTGTTTCCTGACGAGTTACCTGGACTACCTCCACGAAGAGATGTGGAATTTACCATTGAGCTGGAACCCGGAGCTACACCAATTTCTAAGGCGCCGTATCGTATGGCACCTACTGAGATGTACGAACTGAAGAAGCAGCTGGAAGAGTTACTGGACAAGGGCTATATTCAGCCAAGCGTTTCACCCTGGGGAGCGCCAGTTCTTTTTGTCCGAAAGAAGGATGGATCGCTCCGACTATGTATTGACTATCGAGAGCTGAACAAGATGACGATTAAGAACAAATATCCGTTACCACGGATTGATGATCTGTTTGACCAGCTGCAAGGGGCAACGGTATTTTCTAAAATCGATCTGAGATCAGGATACCATCAGCTGAGGATTAAGGAACCTGATATTCCGAAATCAGCGTTTAGAACTCGCTACGGGCATTATGAGTTTGTAGTGATGCCGTTTGGTCTCACTAACGCACCTGCTGTATTTATGCAATTGATGAACCGTGTGTTCATTGAATTTTTGGATAAATTTGTGGTCGTATTTATTGATGACATTCTGGTGTATTCTAAGAGTCATGAAGAACATGCGCAGCATTTGCGGATTGTATTGGGACTTTTGAGAAACGAACAATTGTACGCCAAACTTTCTAAGTGTGAATTCTGGCTAAAGGAAGTAATGTTCCTCGGACATGTAGTGTCAGCTGAAGGAGTCCGAGTAGATCCTCAGAAGATCGAAGCAATTATGGATTGGGAGCCTCCAAAGAACGCGAAAGAAGTCCGAAGCTTCTTAGGACTTGCTGGATATTATCGTCGATTCGTGGAAGGGTTTTCTAAAATTTCCCGCCCACTTACTCGACTTCTGCAGAAAACTCAAAAGTTTGAGTGGAACAAGTCATGTCAGATTAGGTTGGATGAACTAAAGAAGAGATTGACGACAGCACCGATTCTATCACTCCCACAAGGAACTGGAGGATTTATAGTTTACAGTGATGCTTCGAACCAAGGACTTGGGTGCGTGTTGATGCAGAATGATAAGGTGATCGCTTATGCGTCGCGACAACTGAAACCTTATGAAGTGAATTACCCGACACATGATTTGGAGCTAGCAGCAGTGGTTTTTGCCTTGAAGATCTGGAGGCATTATCTGTACGGGACTCACTGTCAGATATTTACGGACCACAAGAGTCTCAAGTACATATTTAGTCAGAAAGAGTTGAACATGCGGCAAAGAAGATGGTTGGAACTGATTAAGGACTATGACTTGGAGATTTTATATCATCCAGGCAAAGCGAATGTAGTGGCCGATGCACTTAGCCGCAAGCCTGTCTCTATTTAGATGCTGGAGACGCTGACCTCCCAACATAGCCTTCAGCGAGAGATGATTCGTGAAGGAATTGAGGTATGGTTACAAAGAGTCCAAGGACAACTGTGCGTGATGGAGATAACTTCATCTTTAACCGAAGAAATCAAATCTAGACAGGCAGATGATCCTCTGATGATTCGGTTACATGATGAAGTGATCAAAGGAAAGGGCCCAGGATTCATAATTCATGACGATGGAATTTTGAGATTTCAGAACCGACTCTGCGTTCCCGATGTTGATGTTCTGAAATAGACGATTATGAAGGAAGCTCATAGTTCGCCCTATTCTATCCACCCGGGCACCAGTAAAATGTATAAGGATTTAAAGCAGAATTTCTGGTGGGGCAACATGAAGAAAGACGTAGCGAACTATGTTTCGAAATGCTTGACTTGTCAGCAGGTTAAGATCGAGCATCAACGGCCTGCTGGAATGTTGAAGCCGCTCCCGATTCCGGAATGGAAGTGGGAGGACATATCGATGGACTTTATCACTAATATGCCGAAAACCAGGACAGGAATGAACATGATTTGGGTAATAGTCGATCGTTTAACCAAATCGGCTCATTTTCTAGGCATTAAGGATACGTGGGGACCAGAGAGGTTGGCACGAGTATTTATTTCGGAGATAGTTCGATTGCATGGTACGCCGAAGACCATTATTTCTGATCGAGACGGCCGTTTTGTGTCTCACTTTTGGAAGGCAGTTCATAAAGCCTTGGGGACCGAATCAACTTCAAGATGACTTATCACCCGCAGACTGACGGACAATCTGAGAGAACTATACAAACGGTGGAAGATATGCTAAGGGCATGTGCCTTAGATTGGTCAAACGATTGGGAAGTTCATCTACCGTTGATTGAATTTACCTACAACAATAGTTGGCATGCTTCCATTAAGATGGCACCGTTTGAGGCATTATACGGAAGGAGATGCAGATCGCCCTATCCGGGACGATTCATCGACTTGATCGGAACAGAACAGAGTTGATCGAATGTACTCGAGAGAAGATAGCCTTAATTCGTGAAAGGCCGTTGACCGCCCGAGTCGCGAAATCCTATGCGGACGTACGCCGCGCCATTGGAGTTCAAGATCGAGATCACGTACTTTTGAAAGTTTCTCCTACTCGGGGAATCTTTCATTTCGGAAGGAAAGGAAAGCTGAGTCCGAGATATATCGGACCATTTGAGATCCTCGAGAGAGTTGGGGAGTTGGCATACAGATTGGCATTGCCGCCATCATTGTGCCATGTTCATAACGTGTTCCACGTATCCCAGTTACGGAGGTATATACCAGATCCCAGTCATATCATTGATTTCGGCGAGATCGAAGTCGAGCAGGATGGAACGTTTGAAGAAAGACCGGTCAAGATACTCGAGAGTCAAGTTAAACAGCTGAGGAACAAACCAATCGTTTTGGTCAAAGTTCAGTGGTCACGTCACGGAATGGAAGAAGCCACCTGGGAAACGGAAGTTGTTATGAAGTCTAGATACCCCGAGTTATTTTCATCTTGAGTTTCGGGACGAAACTCCCTTTTAGTAGGAGAGTATGTAATATCCGGATTTATTACGGTGTATTTCATCTGTATTCAAACCCTGTATTATTCAGATTGGTGATTTTGATTATTGGAGTATGATATTTCGTGCATTGATATCATTGTACATAAGTATAGAAACTTGCAAAATTGCTCAAACAACCTCGTGATAGCGCACGCTAAGAATGTATCTTAACGCGCGCTATCGGGCCATTATTAGCGCACGCTATGCAGGAAGGAGTAACGTGCGCTAAGGACTCAATTATTGAGCGGGACAGCTAGCACATGCGCCAGCCGGGACATGGGTCCGGATAAGATTCACGCGGACGCACCCGGACAATCCTGAAGTCAACCATTATTAGCGCACGCTAAGGAATGCTTAGTAGCGTGCGCTAACTTGTCAATAATGCAGAATATTATAAATGGGACAACAACCGTTTTGGCTTTCATTTCCTTCGCCCTTTCTTCATCCTTGAGAGTTCAGAGAGCTGTAGTTATACTTCTATACACTTAGAACACATCTTGTTGGTGTCTACATATTGGTTATCACTTGGGAATGTTCATGGAAGTGGAATAACACCTTGGAGTGGCATACAACCAACCGGAGTTGAATTTTACCTTACGGTTCAGTGATTTTCGTCATATTAAGGTATGTTCAATCTATCTCAAGACTTAGAATTGGATTCTAACGGTTTGGATGATCATGTTAACAAGATATGGACTTTCATAGATGAAATGTCCAAGTATATCATGTTTGGAATAGTGAGATGAATAAGCCTTAAATACCTTGATTATAATCATCATGATTCGAATCTTATTACACTGAATATGTGAAGAGAAGCTTCTATCATTGGTAAACCGAATCTATTAGATGATTTCATAGTAATCTTGGACTAGACGTTAACATCCTTATTGTTAGATAAATCTAAATGTTTGATCATGGAAAGATTTATCTAGTATAGCTAGAACGTTTAACAACTTCAGCATGATATTATGGATTTATATAGAGGTGTTAATATCAACTGTTAAGCTTTTCGGATCGTCATACGAAGAATTGTAGTCATAATGGAATATGGTTTATATGGTATGCATATACTTGAATCCGAAGTTGTTATTATCCATAAGACCATTCAGAATTGTATATACATGGTGTTCATGGAAGTAACATGAATTATCACTCAAGATTTCATTGTTTCGATCATGGCATAATAGCCATCGCTCGGCAGAAAGCGCCATGCGTAGATAGCGCACGCCACGTTTTGGAGTTTAACGTGCGCTATCGAGCACGAAAGTTAGCGTGCGCTACGCTTGGTACGTAACGACGCTAGACCATCGAGTCGATTGGTCAGTCGGTGAAGTGCCGACCATGCATAGTTAGCGTACGCTAGTCTTTGTTGTTTGCGTGCGCTATCGGGCGGACTTAACGCACGCTACACGAGTACTTAGCGTGCGCTAAGCGGTCAGGCGGTGCATTTTATGAACTTTTGACCGTGAATCGAATTGTTAAACATTCATACGACGTGAGATAAATCCTATATCATTTCTTTTGTTAAGGTTTGGTCTCATTACGTGATTGATTGAGGAGGACGATCTTCGAGTGTTCATTTTCGTGGAAGTGTTGTTATTGTCTTCAAATCGAGGCAAGTACCTTATTTGTTTTATGTATTGTTGTTATACATATTGTCGTGCATGTATGTCGTTGTTGTATGTCCACCTCGTATTGGTCCGACGGGATCATCGGGGTATCTATGCTAGCGTGTGCTGGATCATCGGACGGGTTTTTCCACCATGGGTTGGTCTGACGGGATCATCGTGGGTTCTAGGCAGTGAACGCTGGATCGATGGAATTACCATGTGTATGTATTGATATCATGTTGTGATTATCAGTTGTGAATGTTATGTTTGAGTTTCTCGTAGGAGAAGACTCGTTGGTATTTTGTCGTTTACGTTATTATTATTCTTCGTGAGATATGAATAATATGTTGTGGTACTTGTACTAGCATCGTTGTGCTAACCCCTTCGGGGGTGAACATTTTGTTTGTGTTCAAGATCCAGGAGAGCGGGGAAACAACCACTGGAACTGTATGACGACGAGGGTGCAAAGTGATGTCCTGACCGGGTTTATTTATCTGTTGTTTACTCTTTATTTTAATAAGTACTCGAGTACGAAGTCATTTGTGATGATTTGAATTTGGCGATGTATTATTGAGTTCTGTTGAACGATTGTACTATTTCTGTATTGGGTCAGAACTGTTGTACCGTAATTCCGTTATTTCCATTCGTTAGTACTTTTTATGCTTGTTCAATTCTTCAGCCTTGTAAATCCTTATGTAAAGGATTTACGGCGCTGTAATATTCCCGAATATATCGGGGGTGTTACACGCATGGTGGAACTACCTGTCCAACGATCCAGCGCACACAGCTATAGATTCCCATGATGATTCCCATCGGATCAACGCATGGTGGACATTTAATCACAACACATAATACACAATACAATCACAATATAACTGTCATAATATAAACAATTCTAATTAGAGTACTTGCCTAGATTCGAAGACAAGAACAATACTTCCATGAAAAATGAAACACTCGAAGGTCGCCCCCTTCGATCAATCACATAACAAGCTCGAACCTTAACAAAAGGAATAATATAGAATTCATATCACGTCGAACGAACATCTAACAATCCAAAATTCGGTCGGAAGTTCTTAAAAGAAATCTGTCTGGTTTGCTTAACGCACGCTACGCATCCTATGTAGCGTACGTTAAGGCTACTCGTTAGCGCACGCAATTACACACAGCCTAGCGTACGCTAACCATGCATGGTCAGTACCTCACTGATCAGCCGACTGACTCGCCTGATGACTTAATGCATGCTAAGTTTCAATCATAGCGTACGCTAAATATGCCCGTTAGCGTACGTTAATTCGCATAGCTTAGCGCACGCTAAGCGTGCATGGCAGTTCACTGTTGGGCAGCAGACTTGTTCTAATGGTGATGAAACTTACGAATTCCTCAATGATTAACGTGTGTTACCCGACTACATGTCATGTTCATAAACTTATGAATGATCTTACGGATCCAATCATCTTTGAGTTTCAAGGAAAAGAATATCATCACAACTCTTATATTCGAACTTGATTATCATTCTCATGCGAATTTCGGTGATCTCCGGTTGGTGCACTAGATTCTATTATCATTATTCACATTCAGACTTCATCTTGAAGGTGAACTAACAATTCCAACTTATACGAAAGCATACTTCCTAAGATGATTCTTTCCTTAAGTCCTTATAACCAAAAGTGATATCACCTCCAATTTTATGATCAATAAGACAACATAAATCATACGGATAATCAACTTTATAATGTTCCTCTCATCATTTGACGTACTAGGATTCCAACTATGAGGTTCCAACGACAATATCATAAGTATAATTATTCCAATCTTCTAAACATGATATTTGTTGAATAATTCACTAATGGAACTCAATATCTTGTTAGCATGATCATCTTATTCTTCATAACACGAATCTGAAGTTGGAGATAGAATTAGCATACCTTTAATGAAGAAATCACTGGTCCAAAAAGGTAGAATCCAGCTCCGGTTGCTTGAGTGTCACTTCAAAGTGAATTCTTCTTCAATGATCAAGTATAAGCACTCTTTAATATTTAATGATCAAGTAAGGCGGATTTATATGAGTTTAAGGAGTAGGAAAGGCTCTCTGGACTTCCAAGGGACGAAGAACAAATGAAGGGAAATAAGTAGAAATGGAGTGATGTCCTTTAAATAAAGTTTCTGCACATTAGCTGATTAGCACACGCTACCATACAATTCTTAGCGCACGCTAATAAGCGTTGCTCCAAATCTGTCCAGGTTCGTCCGCGGGAATCTTATCCGGACCCATGTCCTGGCTGGCGCATGTGCTAGCCGCCTAGCTCAATAATTGACTGCCTAGCGCACGCAAATCCTATATTCGTAGCGTGCGCTAGTTGTAGCCGATAGCGCGCGTTAAGCTACATTCTTAGCGTGCGCTATCACGAGTTCGCATGAGAAATTTTGCATGACGATATACTTATGTACAAAGATACCAATGTGAGAAATATCATACTCCAATTATCGAGATCACAATTCCGAATAATACAGGGTTCAACTACAGATGAAATATACAATAATAAATCCAGATATTACAGTACTAAAGTCCAGAACCTCCTGTTCTCTGATCTGCTCGTGATAGCGTGCGCCACACACAAAATTCAGCGTGCGCTACTGCACCATTAGCGTACGCTAATATCTATTCATAGCGTACACTATGAATTATTCCAAATCAGTCCAGTACCCACTGGACTCTACCTGATCTACCTTAGCGCGCGCTATACTGCTAGCATAGCGTGCGCTATCCGAACTCACTAGCGCGCGCTACTTACCATTCGTAGCGTGCGCTACTACAACTCAACTGCACTCTAGTACCTTCTGGACTGTCTGCCTGAACCACGCTAGCATGCGCTAATGATGAGAGGTAGCATGCGCTACCCATACTCAATTAGCGCGTGCTAAAGAGAGTACGTAGCGTGCGCTACTCCTCACACACAACCCATTACGACGAAGATAATGATGATAACTATGGTTCGATCCTCCAACCAGGTAGAAAGACGAATAATAACTGATGCACGATACAATTTACTCTGAACGGTGAATACAATGAATGAATATGAACGATGAATGATCATTAATGAGTGAATAATTACTGAGTGACAATTACTGAATGATAATGACCGAATTACAACAGGGTATTACACCACCATCCCAAACATCATTCACGTCTCGAAACAAAAACTAACTATAGGTTGGATCCCCAAAAATTAATTTGTATTTTACTCAGAGGGAGTATAATTTTAAAAAAGGGGGAGATAATATTTTCAGGGGGAGTTATACACCTCTTAATACATATAGTTATATTCATCATTTTGTATCATGCATACTTTATATTTGGTATCCTATATTTAATTGGTATTTTTTCATTATTACACTTTTTGATGAAAACAAAAAGGGGGAGAAAGGAGAAAAATGGGATTAACCCTGAAAAGTGGAGGAAATCGAAGTTGAGTCGAAAGATGACGTTGAAAAGAAAAATGAGGAGACGTCGAAAAGATGATGAACATTTGAAAATTCAAAAAAGAAAAGAAGGAGTCGAAAAAGAAAAGGAAAGAAGAAGTCAAAAAAAGAAATGGGAGAGGATACTAACAAAACAGACAAAGTCAAAAACTTTGGTCTGTAAACATATACATATATTTGTATTTTTGCAGGTAAATCCCATTGACGAAGTGTTGTTTTATAATCATCAAAAAGGGGGAGATTGTTGGAACATTTTGTTCCATACATGCTTTAATAATGTTTTGATGATTAAGTTGTTACACAAAACAAAACAACAAAAAGACGAAGCAAAGCATCGAAGGAAACGAAGTGCAAAAATCTGGATTTATGCAAGCTTAACGTACGTAACATAAGTTATATAACGTACGTAATGTGAGCCACTTAGAGTACGTAAGAGATGATGGTTAGCGTACGTAAAGATGTGTTTCAGAGTTCAAACGAGAAGAACATTGGGAAGAGTCAAAGTCAAAAAGGTGGCAACGGATATATGATGTCAGCAATGACGTAAGCTTAATGTCCGTAATAGACTGTTGATAACGTACGTAAAGAAAGAAACAAATGTTACTGGACTGAAACTGAACTAAGCTAACGTACATAAACATGTGAGGTTAACGTACGTAATGTCAGTAGCGTACGTAATGTGAACAAGATAACGACTGTAATGGAGTGTCAGGAGGCTAACGGCTAGTAAGGCTTTGGAGCCTATAAATACCATATCCTTAGTATTATTCCATACAAAAACTTCAAGCAAACAACTCATTGATCAGATATTCATATTTATATTATTGTTGTTGTGATGTTGAGCTTATATTGTTAGTTTGAGTGTTTATACATTCAACACATACACGAGAGGTAAAAGAAAAGATACGATTGGATTTGGTGTTATTAGGATCAAGGATCCGGCATTATGAGAATCGCAATCGCTATCTTAGTGAGGTTTATCTAGTACCGATAGAAAGCTAGAGCGGTTGATTCCTTATCCGATAGAAAAGGAAAACAGTTTAACTTGAACCGACACAAAGACAAGTACGAGTGGTTTATCACGAACCAATAGAAGATGTGATTGTAACGGTTATCCCTCGACCGATATAAGATAGGTGCAGAGGTTTTTATCTTCAACCTATAGAAAACGATACCAAGAGAGGATGTAGGCTCGATTATAGCCGAACCTCTATAAATTCTTGTGTCGTTTAATTTCCACACATTTAATTTATGCTTCCACAACACGGCGCATATTCCGATCTACCTCCAACAGATAGTATATCCATATTTTTGGTTCGTTTCAAACCGAAAGGGTGATTTCGGTGTTCTTGAGGTGTAGTGAACATTTGATGTTCGATCAAATGTTTGAATGATTTTTCCTTCGATAGTTTGTTATAATCTCCGTTGTTTTTGGTCTTGATCCTCGTCGTAATCATGTCTTTGTTGTTCCTTCCGGAAGATTATAGGTGCTCGAAGATTCTGAGGTGAATCCCGTTTGGTCATTGATATTTCATGTGGTGTTATTCTCGTGGTATTCGCGGAGCTATCGTGTTCTTATAGTGTTCGGGAGTTCGGGGCTGTTCGACCGCATCCCATCCCTTGTCTCGTTGCAATCATGGTTTCGAGGCAAGTACCTTGTCCATACTTTTCTTTTTTTCTAGATATGATGATCGGTGATCGTCTAAATGTGTTCATTTTGTTGTGTTGAGATGAACTTTCAAAGATTTGGTTTAGCCTCATTAAAGGCCCCCTTCTTAAACCCGTATTTATTTTGCGAATGGTGTGTTTCATAAATGACTATGTGAACCTTATGAATACGCTTGGTATAATTGTTGCACTTGATAATGAATGTGTACATATATTGCCTCTTTTCGGTGCGTTGTGGTTTGACGTTGTGGTTTGCTAAGTGTTTGGTGCCTCCGGGTGAATTGTTTGGATGTCATTGTTGTATTGTGCTATGTGTGTGAATGTGTGGTTATGGTTGGGGTCTACGGTGACACATGGCTAGCGATCATGTGGTCAGAATGCAACAAGAGATTGATCCAACTGTGAGAGCCTCAGGATACCTACGGTGACACATGACATGTGATCATGTGGTCAGGAGACAACAAGTGATTGATCCAACCGTGAGATGACGTGGCAAGTGATCATGGTGGTATGACATGGCATGTGTTCACGGTGTGATATATGATTTGTGAATGTGGTTTGCTCACCTCGGGAGGGTTCGACGAGGCCTCGAGGGAATCCAATGGTATATCCCTGGATTCACGAGTTGGTGTTGATTTTATGTCCGTCGAGGACACGTGACGTGGGTTTTGACCCCTGTGAATTGTTGTTGGTTTTTACTTGTGAAAACAAAACTTTTGGGCTGTGACCCCTGTTGATTTTGGAAAGAGTAGAATTCGATAATTCTAAATTGTTTTCTATTAAAACTCCCGATGGCATATTAAACCATTTTGTAAATTGTTTCCCTTGAGTTGTGATCTTTTGGTTTTGGAATGTTATACCCAAACTCTTGCTCCGGGAAGTAATTTTTGTTGTGTTTGAATCTTTGAAGATTCCTGGTTATTGTTATTCTTGGAACTTTAATTGTATGACTCGTATTTTGTACTTTGTACTTGCACTAGCAAAATAGTGGAATTTTGCTAACCCCCGAGTAATCAGGGGGTGGATGTCTGTATTGCATTCAGGTTTCGGGGAGCATGGCACAGGGTCGGCATGAAGGATGATGAAAGATGATCGATACTAATCACATGAGGATCCGTACGTTGTTGTATTGGTTCAGTTGTACTTTTTTTCCGCTGCAGTAATTTCCCCGTTGTACGGGAGTTCGTCGTATTTTGACCCTTGCGTGGGCATGTATTGAGATTGAGTTGTATGTTTTAATTGAAAGACCAAATCGGTCTATTGAGTCTTTTTAACCTTAAGGGCATTGTTGAGATGTTGATTTTAGTCACCAGCCTGGTAGATCCTTGAGGAAAGGGTCTACGGCATGTAATATCCCTGAGAGGATTAGGGGTATTATAGTATCAATCGAGAAACTCCAAGCAATCGATATATTGATCAGATATTGTTATACATACTAATGTTGTTGTAATTGTGCTTAATTGATAAGTGTTGGATTGTTCATACACGAAAACCATACACGAGGGGGAAAATACGGATTGTAGATTGATTCGGTGTTATTAGGATTGTTGATCTGGCATTGTTAGAATCATATCTAAATCCGAGTGAGGTTTGTCTAGTACCCATATAAAGCTAGATAGGTTGATTCCTTGTCCGATAGAAAAGGAAAACGGTTTAACATGGACCGACAAGAAGACAAGTGTGTTACAGTTTATCTCGGACCGATAGAAGACGAGATTATAACGGTAATCCCTCGACTGATAGAAGAGAGGTGAAGAGGTTGATCTTTAACCTATAGAAAAAGATACGGAGAGGGGACGTAGGCACGTTTGCCCGAACCTCTATAAATTTTGTGTCGTTTATCTTTCTGCACTTTAAAAGTGCTTCTGCAACGCCATAGAATTTCATAACTCTACTATATTATACTTCACGTATATTCAAAACGGCGATACCGATAATCTTGCTCCAACATTATCAATGTCAACTTTATATACAAACTTATATGTAACACCATAATAATATGTAAAGAAAGACACTAGTTTATTGAAATAAGTATGACAACTAGCTTATAATCCTCTTTTTTAAAAATATATTTTAATAACATGAATCATCTGTATTTACATAATATTGACTCCAAAGTGACATCAACAAAATTTTGACATTACCAGATAATATAACTATACTTATTTTGCACATAACAACATGAGAGTATAAATAAGTCAGAGACTGTAAACTAATGATTGCTTTCATGAGTAATAATTATCTCAAATATGTGTGTCAAGTAATAACAAAAAATTATACCACACAAAGAAAGAAAAAAAAAATACAGCTCATGCAAGCATATCAGATTAACTATAAATAAAGTACCCGATTTACAATATACTTAATAACCGACTTTCTCCATGATCATTTTATTAGACAAATAATTTTGTACTATTTACCTAAGAAATAAAAGATCCATCTCTACACTACTGATTTATTCCCATTATTCTTATATGATGGAATGTTTTAACAACTCCATTTTCTTTTTCTTCTCTTAATGCAACCATGAAATTTATAAAGAAGTACACGAGTATGGGTTATTATAAAAACATGGTTATAATAAGAGACAATACATACATGACCGTGATTAATAAAATTGAAAAAAACATTGTTAATATGCTAACGTTGCTTAGCATCAAGTGCTTGGAAATATATAATCTACGATAACAAACAATAATTGCACGTAAATTACTACTTTACGGACATATATGAATTCCATTAATTTATATTTTAAACATATAAAATCAGTAACAAATAATAATTAAACAAGACATGTTACTATTATAAAGAAATGAAAATCGAAAGGTTTTACCAGTCTTATGTTGAGAAAATGAAACCAAAAAGTTGCAGCAATAAAAAATTCCCGATTACCACAAAGAATAAGAGATTATATTGTTGTCTTATTCCTTCCTCTTCGACAGAACGGTCATGGATCATATATTAGCTTGATATAGAATGAATCTCTTAATCTTAATTCGGAGAGCAACTCATGCTGATAATGTGTTATGAAAATAATAGAAATATAGAGATTTGACGGATAAAGATAAAGAGGGGAGATATCATGTTTAATATCATATTTTGATGTGCATAAAACAATCATACAATATGCCTTTATATAGGCTACAAAGTGAACGTTACAAACCACTAGAAGGTCACAAGTTATAAGTAGGTGAAAAGCTAAGAGTCTAAAGATTAAAAAGCCAAACATCTTGTACATGAAGGGCCAAAGGACATCCATATTATTTTATTGCTTATAACATCGAGTACAAATATTTTTCTTGTTTTTGTTTTACCTGTAATATCCGGATTTTCAGTATAAATTTTTTCGCGTTATTTTATCAGAGATATACTGCATAGCTTGGTGTCTATGCAGCATGGATAAAATAAATTGAAGACTGAGACAGCTGTATTTGTATAATTGTCGTACTTGGTCGATAATTGTATTTGAGGATATCGTGTATCAGGTGTATCGTATGAGAATATTTTCGGGACGAGTATATATATTCAGTATGCGTGTATACGTATCAAGTATGTCGAGACGGACAGGAATAGTTGGATTTGGCTAAGTGCAGAAGCCATTACGTATGCTAAGCTTAAGGACTTACATACGCTAAACTGGTAAGCATAACGTACGTTATGTGTTATGAATTACGTACGTTATGAGGAGAATCGGACATGATCTAGGTTGTGGCCGACAGTGGGCCCGTGGTCGGCAGTTTTCGGCGCGGATGTGGACAGGTGAGTCAACGGATGGTTTAACGTACGCTATGTAGATGGTGTTACGTACGTTAATAGTGTACGAAGATTACATATGTTATACCCATTGTATTACATACATAATAGTATAAGTTGTTAAGTGTAGTTGTTTCTGGATTGAGGATAGCGTACGCTAATCTTAGGTGATTACGTACGGTAATGGATTGTTACGTACGTAAAGAGTTGGACATTATGTACGTAAACTAAGATACTGTAGCAAGTCAAAGTACGTATTAAGTACGCTATGGATCAAGTGTTACGTACGTTATGCAAGATACGAATTGAGACAGTTGCCTCTGGGTCAGCATTACGTATGTTATCAAGGATAGACGACGTACGTAATGTGTGTTACGTACGTTAACTTTGGCATGTTATGTACGTAACGAGATCGCATTTTTTATAAGTGGGATGTCCGTCACTTCATTTTTCTTCAGAACTTCACTTTGTTTTTCGCCTTCAACACTCAGAGATGGAGTTTCAGTTCTTCTAAGTCGATTATGAGCTTGAGGGCTTTGATTTGAGGCTTGGATATGAAGATATTGATGATTCTTGAGGTGGTTACTTGTGTATTTCATCTTATAAGAGGTATGTTGAATAATCCTCTCTTTAAATTCGGATTTTTGATATTGTTGTTGATGATTAGTTCGTATGATGATAGTTTATGGAGTTGTTGTGGTGATTCTTGGTATTTACGGGAATTTTGTTAAGGAGAATGATGATATGATGATATGTCTTTGATTATGTTGGTTATGATTATGGAATCATAGTGTTCTTGATGTTCTTGGTAGTATTATTGCGATTCTTGATGTTATAGGAGATTTAATGGAATTGTAATAAGAGATTTCAGATGTTAATTTAGATTCTTCCTATTGTAAGGATTGTGATTTATTTAAACCGATGAAGAGATGGAATTCTGGATTATGTTGATTTCATATGAACCATGATATGAGGATAATTACAGATTAAGTATGATACGATCCTTGTTGGTTTGATTGTTGATGTTTTTCTTCTTATGATGATGGTTATAGTGGTGTTATTGTGATTCCTAAGGTTATGTGAATTGTATATTGAAGAGTATGATAATATACATCTTGAATTATGAATGAGGATTGTTTAGATGTTAGAACACATCAGATTATGTCGTCTTGGAGATTTTGAATGTGATTTCGGAATAATTTGTGTTCTTAAGGAACTCTTGGATTATATGATTTGATGAATATGTTTAAGAGATGTTGGTATTTTGGATATAAACATGGAATATTCATATCTAGAACTAAGTTATGTGTTTTGGTACAATATTCGTACATGAATACGAATATGATTCCGAGTTTGATGAGATTATTATTCATATTTTAGTTAGGAAGTTCGTACGTATTAAACAAGTGTTCAAATCGAAGGATTGAGTTATTTGAAACCCTGGGAATATGATTATCTATAATGTTGAATTAATCGGATTGTCCGGATTGATGATGATAATCGGTAATTGGTTTTGATTATGAATTTACAAAGAGGAAACTTGTATTCGTATTGGAGATTGGATTTTGAATTGATAACGTTTAGACCCTTGTTATTGGTTTAATTTGATTATTGATATGATTTTCGGATTGTGGAATCGTATTATGGTTATGAGTTCATGATTGATTGATTTGGGTTGTTGGATTTGTATTTAATCGGGATATTGTGGAACGTTGGGTTTGTTGATCGGTTATATTGATTGTTATTTATGAGTTGTCGAGTTGCGGTTTGTATTGTGGATATGAGCTCATAATTGTTTGAGTTGTATTGTTCGGTTTTGTGTATGATCGAGGTATTTTTGAGCCGTTGAGTTTGATTGGTTGGCTATGTCGGTTATTGATTGTTATCGGATTATTGTTGATTGATTACTTCAATAGGTTGAGATGTTTGATCGTGGATTATGACCGTTCTGTTGCGGTTGAGGTTAAAGAGTTCGTAGATTGCTTTTGGTCGGGGCTGAGGAGCTCGTGGACGAAGGAAATGGATTTTGGTAACGTCATCGCGGTATCGGTATCGAGGCAAGTTATACTTGTTCGGTTTATAATATTTAATGAATGATTTTGATTTCATTTCATTTATAATTCATATAGCAATGATATTATAAATATAAATTATCGGGATGATGGTTTGTATATTATGCGTTGGTTTGGATTAAATCATAGTGTATATGGTTTAAATGTGTTTAGTAAGGACGAAGATCTGAGTTATCTTTGGTCCTTGATATGGAATGTCGAATATCGAGGATGGTTTACCGTGTCGACATTGATATCAGGACGGTGGTTTGTTGGTATAAATGGACTATACTTATTTCGGGATTATTCGTATAATTGTGTATTCGTTTAGGGATGTTTGTTCGTGAAAAGGATATTGTCTTAGACTTGACGTAATTTAAGTATTGTTCAGTTATGAGGATAATTATTCTATTGAATTGTTGTATGTGTTGTATGTTGAGGTTCCATATAATGAGATTCGTATTGGTTGTTCGTTGAGGGATGTTGATCCGAGGACTATTGTTGGTATTAATGGTTGTGTTGATTGTTTCATTGAGCGATGTTGATCCCAGAACTGTTGTCTGAGATTGTTGATCTTATGGATTATCCTTTGGGGATTGTGATCCTAGGATGGTTGTTTCGGATATTGTCGGTCATGTCGATCTTTCATTATCCACGTGTCTTTGTTCACTTCGGTGAGTCTCTTGATCCTTATTGGATATATTATTCTTTGAGTTTCGTTGTCATGTTGCATCGTGACATATCTGGAGTCATATCTGCGTGCCGATTGGTTATTGTATAGGATTTTTAGATGGGCACACTATGGTCATGTGTTGATATTTCCACATTGGACCGTGCATACGAGACGTAGTTCGTGAGGCTAATTAGGTACATGTCCCACGTATATCCTGAATTCCGTATACGGGGTGGACATCTGCACGAACAAATTTCCGGATCGGGCGTACTGTGACGTCCATCTTTGAGCCATATTATTTGATAGTTCATCCTGTAACACCCCCAAACCATCCGGGATATTACAGCGCCGAAAGCTGCCGACCACTAGAGATGTTAAACGGGCTCGGGCCCGTAGGGCCGGCCCGTTTAACCCGCCAAAAAACCGGGTTAGGGCCGATATTTCCTAGCCCGTTTAAATCCGGGCTTTTTTGGCCCGGACCGTTTAGCCCGAAGCCCGATATATATATATATATACACACACACTATATTGATATTATATATATACACTATATTCATATTATATATATAATATATATTAATATTATATATAATATATATTATTACTGTATTTGGTAATATAGTGTATATATATATACACATAAAAGTGTTTTTTTGTTATATTTATTATAGTATAGTTGTTACTATATATATAAAATATATTGTTATTGTTTTTTTTACTTATAAAAAAATAAAAAATAGATATTTTAAATATTTAGCCCGTTTAGCCCGTTTAGCCCGAAACCCGTTAGGGTTAGGGTTAGGGCCAATATTTCCTAGCCCGTTTAAATCCGGGCTTTTTTATCCCGGACCGTTTAGCCCAAAGCCCGCTAGGGCTAGCCCGAAACCGCTAGGGCTAGCCCGTTTAACATCTCTACCGACCACGGGCCCTACTGTCCGATTCTTCTTGTTATGTACGTTATGTACACTATATAACGTACGTAAGCTAACACATTTTACGTACGTAAGCTCCAAGGCTTAACGTACGTAATGGCTTTTATACTTAGCCAAAAATCCAACTGTTCCTGTCCGACGTCTCGACATACTGAATACGAACATACGGCATGTTGAATACGCATATACTCAACCCAAAAATATTCTCATACGATATACTTGATATCCAAATCAGTTCAATCTGATACAACATATCCTCAATATAACTGTCAATCAAACACGTCAATTACACAAGTATAACTGTCTCAGTCCTCAATTTATTTTATCCATACTGTATAGATACCAAACTATACAGTATATCTCAGATAAAATAACGCGAAAAATTTATACTGAAAATTCGGGTATTACACATCCTCCGCTTATGGTAGGGTATGTTCGACGTCTTGCGACTAGTTGTTCATACGCCCGAGGGGTATGTTCAATAGTCAGGGTTATTTCTTTCAGATCCTTTGTTGATCGTGTTTGGAGTTTACCATGTTTAGGGTATTCTCGTTTATTGTTGATCCTTTGTTGATCGTGTCGGAGTTTACCATGTTGAGGGTATTCTCTGTTATTGTTGATCCTTTATTGATCGTATCGGAGTTTACCATGTTGAGGGTATTCTCGATTATTATTGATCCTTTGTTGGTCGTAATGGAGTTATCATGTCGATGATATTCTCGGTCGATGTTTTGGTTGATCATGGTTTTTGATCATATGAGCATTCGGGCTGTACGTTGATATTTCGGGACTTGTTATCATTGTTTTATGGTAGTTGATCTACAGATGTATTGTGTATGTTTGGTTCTTATCAGGATTGGTATTTGATTGTGCGATCTGACAGACAGGATTTGGCACGAATGGATTATTTCACGCTTATGAGTTATGATGATGTTTTGAGGATTCTTGGTATTGCTTAATTACAGTATAGATGTTTGCAGTTGAGTTCATTTCGTCATTTGAGAATGCGAAATGTGGATTACGGTAAGGATCGATTTGATGTGAATTGCTATGGATTAGTAAGGTCATGGCGGTAAGATTTAATCGGTAATGACCTTTTGGGCATTTCGTAAAGTTGGGTTATTTCGTTAACCCTTTTTCCTAAACTATTTTGTCGGTACGTTTAAGTGGTGGCTTAGCGTATATTTTGAAACTATCTAGATTTGACATTTCGCCTTGTATTTTCAAATAGTATTTGATGATGGTATATGAGAACTATGTTTTGGTAAATATTTTGGGTATTTAAAATATTACCGTCATCGGCCTTTTGGCGTTTTTAAACGTTTTTGAAATGGTTTTAAGCCTGGTGGGTTCTGGCGCGGGACCCACGGTGCTGCAATATACCGGATGGTTTTGGGGGCATTACAGAAGATGGTATCGCAGCTTGGGTTTTGTGAAACCCGGGCGTGTGTGTTATGTGGCTCTACCAGTACGGTAGTAGCGACTTTTGAAAATAATTTTTTGACCTTTGAGTCAAACCGATTTTTGGAGGTTCCAAATTTTTTGAGATCTTTTCAAATTGCTATTTGTGATACTGTATGTGTTGGTATTGTGTTGAGACTTCGTATGGGAGTCATGTGCTAGTATCACGGGAGATCTTCGGCTTCACGGACCTGTAAGTATATTGGTTTGGTTATTCGCTTGTGGTGATGATTGATTGCTTTTGTGATGAGTTAAGAAATTTTTGGTTGATCTGCTTTTAGTGACAGGATTGCAAGTTTCGAGGACGAAACTTATTTTAAGGTGGGTAGTATGTAATATCCGGATTTTCAATATAAATTTTTTCGCATTATTTTATCTGAGATATACTGCATAGCTTGGTGTCTATACAGTATAGATAAAATAAATTGAAGACAGAGATAGATGTATTTATATAATTGTCGTACTTGGTCGACAATTGTATTTGAGGATATCGTGTATCAGGTGTATCGTATGAGAATATTTTCGGGACGAGTATATATATTTAGTATGCGTGTATATGTATCTAGTATGTCGAGATGGACAGCAACAGTTGGATTTGGCTAAGTGCAGAAGCCATTACGTACACTAAGCTTAAGGACTTACGTACGCTAAACTGGTAAGCATAACGTACGTTATGTGTTATGCATTACGTACGTTATGAGGAGAATCGGACATGATCCAGGCTGTGGCCGACAGTGGACCCGTGGTCGGCAACTTTCGGCGCAGATGTGGACAGGTGAGTCAACGGATGGTTTAACGTATGCTATGTAGACGGTGTTACGTACGTTAATAGTGTATGAAGATTACGTACGTTATACCCATTGTATTACGTACGTAATAGTATCATTTTTTAAGTGCAGTTGTTTCTGGATTGAGGATAGCGTATGCTAATCTTAGGTGATTACATACGCTAATGGATTGTTACGTACGTAAAGAGTTGGACATTACGTACGTAAACTAAGATATTGTAGCAAGTCAACGTACATATTTTTTACGCTATGGATCAAGTGTTACGTACGTTATACAAGATACGAATTGAGACAGTTGCCTCTGGGTCGGCATTACGTATGTTATCAAGGATAGATAACGTACGTAAAGTGTGTTACGTACGTTAACTTTGGCATGTTGCATACGTAACGAGCTGGAAGTTTTTATAAGTGGGATGCCCATCACTTCGTTTTTCTTCAGAACTTCACTTCATTTTTTGCCTTCAACACTCATAGATGGAGTTTCAGTTCTTCTAAGTCGATTATGAGCTTGAGGGCTTTGATTTGAGTCTTGGATATGAAGATATTGATGATTCTTGAGGTGGTTACTTGTGTATTTCATCTTCTAAGAGGTATGTTGGATAATCCTCTCTTTAAATTCGAATTTTTGATGTTGTTGATGAGTAGTTCGTATGATGATAGTTTATGGAGTTGTTGTGATGATTCTTGGTATTTACAAGAATTTTGTTAAGGAGGATGATGATATGATGATATGTCTTTGATTATGTTGGTTATGATTATGGAATCATGGTGTTCTTGATGTTCTTGGTAGTATTGTTGCGATTCTTGATGTTATAGGATATTTAATGGAACTGTGATAAGAGATTTCGGATGTTAATTAAGATTCTTCCTGTTGTAAGGATTCTGATTCGTTTAAACCGATGAAGAGATGGAATTCTGGATTATGTTGACTTCGTATGAATCATGATATGAGGATAATTCCATATTAAGTATGATA
This sequence comes from Orobanche coerulescens, assembly GCA_033398695.1. NCBI lineage: Eukaryota > Viridiplantae > Streptophyta > Magnoliopsida > Lamiales > Orobanchaceae > Orobanche > Orobanche coerulescens. The sequence continues at coordinate 29,160,513 of CM065804.1, forward strand.
CAATCCTTGTTGGTTTGATTGTTGATGTTTTTCTTCGTATGATGATGGTTATAGCCGTGTTATTGTGATTCCTGAGGTTATGTGAATTGTATATTGAAGAGTATAATAATATACATCTTGAATTATGAACGAGGATTGTTTAGATGTTAGAATACATCAGATTATGTTGTCTGGGAGATTTTGAATGTGATTTCGGAATAATTTGTGTTCTTAAGGAACTCTTGGATTATATGATTTGATGAATATGTTTAAGAGATGTTGGTGTTTTGGATATAAACATGGAATATTAATATCTAGAACTAAGTTATGTGTTTTGGTACAATATTCGTATAGGAATACGAATATGATTCCGAGTTTGATGAGGTTATTATTCATCTTTTAGTTGGCAAGTTCATACGTATTGAATAAGTGTTCAAATCGAATGATTGAGTTATTTGAAACCCTTGGAATATGATTATCTATAAGGTTGAATTAATCGGATTGTCCGGATTAATTATGATAATCGGTAATTGGTTTTGATTATGAATTTACAAGGAGGAAACTTGTATTCATATTGGAGATTGCATTTGGAATTGATAATGTTTAGACCCTTGTTATTGGTTTAATTTGATTATTGATATGATTTTTGGATTGTGGAATCGTATTATGGTTATGAGTTCATGATTGATTGATTTGGGTTGTTGGATTTGTATTTAATCGGGATATTGTGGAACCGTTGGGTTTGTTGATCGGTTATATTGATTGTTATTTATCAGTTGTCGACTTGCGGTTTGTATTGTGTATATGAGTTCATAATTGTTTGAGTTATATTGTTCGGTTTTGTGTATGATCGATGTATTGTTGAGTCGTTGAGTTTGATAGGTTGGCTATGTCGGTTATTGATTGTTATCGGATTGTTGCTGATTGATTACTTCAATAGGTTGAGATGTTTGATCGTGAATTATGACCGTTGTGTTGCGGTTGAGGTTGAAGAGTTCGTAGATTGCTTTTGGTCGGTGCTGAGGAGCTCGTGGACGAAGGCAATGGATTTTGGTAACAGCTTTGCAGTATCGATATCGAGGCAAGTTATACTTGTTCAGTTTATAATATTTAATGAATGATTTTGATTTCATTTCATTTATAATTCATATAGCAATGATATTATAAATATAAATTGTCGGGATGACGGTTTGTATATTATGTGTTGGTTTGGATTAAATCATAGTGTATATGGTTTAAATGTGTTTAGTAAGGACGAAGATGTGAGTTATCTTTGGTCAGTGATATGGAATGTCGGATATCGAGGATGGTTTACCGTGTCGACATTGATGTCGGGACGGTGGTTTGTTGGTATAAATGGACAATACTTATTTCGGGATTATTCTTATAACTATGTATTCATTCATGGATGTTGGTTCGTGGAAAGGATATTATCTTCGACTTGACGTAATTTAAGTATTGTTCAGTTATGAGGATAATTATTCTGTTGAATTGTTGTATGTGTTGTATGTTGAGGTTCCGTATAATGAGATTCGTATTGGTTGTTCGTCGAGGGATGTTGATCCCAGGACTATTGTTGGTATTAAGGGTTGTGTTGATTGTTTCATTGAGGGATGTTGATCCCAGAGCTGTGATCTGAGATTGTTGATCTTATGGATTATCCTTTGGGGATTGTGATCCCATGATGGTTGTTTCGGATATTGTCGGTTGTGTCGATCTTTCATTACCCGTGTGTCTTTGTTCACTTCAGTGAGTCTCTTGATCCTAATTGGATATATGATTATTTGAGTTTCGTTGTCATGTTGCATCGTGACATATCAGGAGTCATATCTGCATGCTGATTGGTTATTGTGTAGAATTTTTAGCTGGGCACACTATGGTCATGTGTTGATATTTCCACATTGGACCGTGCACACGAGATGTAGTTCGTGAGGCTAATTAGGTACATGTCCCACGTATATCCTGGATTTCATATACGGGTTGGACATGTGCACGGACACATTTCCGGATCGGGCGTACTGTGACGTACATCTTCGAGCCATATTGTTTGTTCGTTCATCCTCCATTTATGGTAGGGTATGTTCGACGGCTTGCGAATGGTTGTTCATACGCCCGAGGGGTATGTTCAACAGTCGGGGTTATTTCTTTGAGATCCTTTGTTGATCGTGTTTGGAGTTTACCATGTTTAGGGTATTCTCGGTTATTGCTGATCCTTTGTTGATCATGTCAGAGTTTACCATGTTGAGGGTATTCTCGGTTATTGTTGATCCTTTGTTGATCGTGTCGGAGTTTACCATGTTGAGGGTATTCTCGGTTATTGTTGATTCTTTGTTGCTCGTATTGGATTTATCATGTCGATGTTATTCTCGGTCGATGTTTTGGTTGATCATGGTTTTTGATCGTATGAGCATTCGGACTGTATGTTGATATTTCGGGACTTGTTATCATTGTTTTATGGTAGTTGATCTATAGATGTTGTAATATCCGCAATTTCGGATTTCGGTAATTTTCTTTTTTGGCAAAAGTCAATTTTGACGGCTCGCTTGGGACCGTTTCATCATTCTGAGAATGATTAATTCTGCACTTTTTGTCATCCGAGTTCGTTTCGGTGTTGTTTTGTTGAGTTCCGTGTTTCTTAACGACTTTTCTGCACTCGAGTTCGATTATTGTGAATCTCGTTCGAAACTACTGTTTCGAGTTTCCCGTAAGTCCGTTTAACTTTGTTAGATGTGTTGTGAACTTCGGTTTGGTTATTCGATCACGTATCGTGATTTTCGGGCGTTTTGGGCCATTTTGTAATTTATCCAAAGTTGTGGGTACCCGCATTCGTATTTGTTGTCTTGACTCTTTTAATGGTCGCGAGTGATTAGTTGTTGCATGGTATTTCATTTCGGGTCGATGATGTTGCCCACGAGCGCTTTGTCGTGTTCGTTCCGTGCGATTTTGGATAATCGAGTCGTCGAGTCCTGGTGGTCGGGCACTGGCCGGACGGTTGCGTGTCCTGGCCGGACGGTTGCGGTTTTTGGCCAGACGGTTGCGGGTACTGGCCGGACGGCTGCGGGCACTGGTCGGACGGGTGCGGCAGGAACTGGTGTAGCGCACGCTACGGCCGGAAGGTAGTGCGCACTACGGCTGGAAGGTAGCGCGCGCTGCCCGCTACGGCCGGTTGGCTGCGCGCGCTAGTCGGCCGAGGCAGTAGGGCAGTGGGGTTCTGGACTCGGGTGGATCGCCAGGTAGCGCACACTATTGTCGGGCACTGTGCACGCTATGACCGGCAGGTAGCACGCGCTACGGCCGGAAGGCTGCGCACGCTACCTGGCCGAGACAGTAGGGTAGTGAGGTTCTGGATTGCGGCCTGGGCCGATAGCGCACGCTAGCTCGGCAGCCTAGCGCACGGTAGGCTGCACCAGTATAAATGTGACAGAGCAGTCGCATTTTCACTGATTTTTCATTTCCCTTCTTTTCTATCCGCGACTGGAGTTTCGGAGGAGGCGAAGCCATGTTGTTGAACAACAAATCCATGAAGTTCTTGAGTTCATATCATTGATTGGTCATCCTATATAATCCTTTGATCCAGCGAATCAAGGTAAGATTTCCTAGAACCCTATTTTGAGAAATTTTGGGGTTTTTGCGTTTTTGTCCGATTCATTCCGTATTGTTGATTAATCTATGATGGGTATGATTAATCTTAATATTATTCATGTGTTTAACATCATTTAATCCATTGTTCTTCGTCGAATCAAGGTATATTTCTTGATTTTCCTTCAAGTTGACTTTTTGGGAGTTTTATTCTCGATCTCGTTTTCCTTTCGGTTTTGATAAACCAATGGTTGTCCAATGATGTTATTAATCGTATTCTATGGATTGTATATCCATACTTCGAGTTGGTTTAACTCGATTGACAATTTGAGTGTTCTTGGGAATCATTGAACATTTAATGTTCGATTAAATGTTTCAATGAGTTTCTTTCAATGTCTTGATGTAATTCCTAGTGTTGTTGGTCTCGGTCCTCGTTGTGATCTTGTTTTTGTTGTTTCTTCCGGAGGATTATAGGTGCTCGAGGATTCCGAGTCGATCATCATTTTGTGTTGGTAATTTGTGCGTTGTTATCCTCGTAGTTTTCGCGGTGCTATCATGTGCTTGATTACGTTCAGGAGTTCGGGGCTGCCCGACCGTATCTCATTCATCGTCTCGCTTCAATCGTAGTTTCGAGGCAAGTATTTTCTTATACGAGTTGTGTCCTGCAAATAGAGTTTACATGTTGGATTTACGATGGTTGGTTTATCCTCGTGACTGTGATTTGTGTGAGTTGATTTTGATTTTATTATTTTGAATGTTGAAGGTTTTAATGATGTTTCTATTGGATCAATGTTGTGGAATCGTGTAATCCGTGTTAATTGTGTTGTTGTGTTTTGAAGAGTTGATAATGGTGTGGGATAAGTGGCCATCCCTAGTAAGTATTCTTTGTGAGCTTACATTCTTAGCATATTAGTATTGCATGAGTAATGTTTGTGTGTGTATGCTCACTATGGGTTAGATCCGACGGGGTCTCGGTAGGGGTCCATGGAGGGGTGGATCCGCGAGCTTGCTTTTAACCACTATGGGTTAGATCCGATGGGGTCTCGGTAGGGGTCCACGGAGGGGTGGATCCACGGTTAATTGTGGTGTATTTCACAAATGTGATTTGATTATGGCATTTCCGGAAATGAGTGCTTTTTGAACGGTTTTCATGATTGCATGCATCGACTAAGTGTGTAAGAGGTAAGTTGTTCATTTGGCTTACTTGGCTAGGATGACACTAGAGTATTTGTCGTCTGTGTTTAAACCTTGGGTTGTGGATTTCGATGTTGGGAAAACGAACCTTGATATTATTCTCGTGTACTGTGATTGATGATATTTGGGATGAGATCCCAACGGTTTGCAGAGGTCGTTTTATGGAAAGTGATTTTGGGCCGAGACCCGTTCATTTTGAAATGGTTATTTTTCAACCAAGGACTTGAGGTCTAACAAAGTTTCTATTTTAAAAAATCCCCGAGATGAGGAATTTATTTTCAAACACTTCTTTGATGGTTTCTAATTAATAAAACTTCTCGGGAGGTCTTTTGTAATTAATTGTTGTACCCGATTCGTGATTTCTATTTGTTTGTTACATTTCGTATGATTTCATACTTGTACTAGCGAAACAGTGGAGTTTTGCTTACCCCCGAGTATTCGGGGGGTGGATGTTTGTATTGCATTCAGGTTTGGAGCATAACACAGGGTCGGCATGAAGGATGATGAAAGATGAACGATACTAATCACACGAGGACCCGTTGATGTCGTATTGGTTTAGTTGTATTTTATTTTCCACTCCAGTATTCTTTCCCCGTTGTACGGGAGTGTGTTGTACTCGACCCCTGCGTGGTCATGTATTGTAATTGAGTTGTATGTTTTTATTGAAAGACCAAGTCGGTCTCCTGAGTTATTGTAGCCTCAAAGGCATCGTCGAGTTGTTCGTTTGTTGTTACCAGCCTGGTAGATTCTTGAGGAAAGGTTCTATGGCGTGTAATATCCCTGAGCGGATTGGGGGTGTTACAGATGTATTGTGTATGTTTGGTTCTTATCAGGATTGGTATTTGATTGTGCCATCCGACAGACAGGATTTGGCACGAATGGATTATCTCACGCTTATGAGTTATGATGATGTTTTGAGGATTCTTGGTATTGTTTGATTACAGTACATATGTTTGTAGTTGAGTTCATTTCGTCATTTGAGAATGCGAAATATGGATTATGGTAAGGATCGATTTGATATGGATTGCTAGGGATTAGTAAGGTCATGGCGGTAAAATTTAATCGGTAGTATTCTTACTTGTAATTACATTGGTATGTAATTATTTATGTGATGTGATCGATATCATTATTGAGTATTGTGGCTGACCCCGTCGTGGGCTTTATTTTTAGGTACTCAGAGATCGAGCTAGTAGCGGTCGTGAAGGGATGAGCTTCCCGGGTGATACTGGCTGTGGCATGTATTTTAGAATTGAGTATTCTTTCTGGTTGTTATATTCCGCTGCAAATGTATATTTTGAACTCTGTTTTTATCCGCTGCGTGTGTATATTTCAAAATGACTTTCCGGTATTTTTACCAACTCGTGTGTACTTTCAAAATGACCTTTTGAGCATCTCGTAAACTTGGGTTATTTCGTTAACCCTTTTTCCTAAACTATTTTGTCGGTATGTTTAAGTACTGGTGGCTTAGCGTACATTTTGAAACTGTCGAGATTTGGCATTTCGCCTTGTATTTTCAAATAATATTTTTTTTTTGATACATGGGAGGGAACAATCCCGACTCGGAAGAGCTAGAAACTTATGTTGCGGAAACTAACACCGCCAACAAAATCGAAGAGGACCCGATCACCAATCTCCGAAGGAGGATCTTCATAAAAACAAGTACCAAGAGGTAGAGCATGTCCCATGTTCGCGAGACCATCAGCAACTTGGTTTGTTTCACGGAAGTTATGCACAATGGCACACGAACAAAATTCTGCCATTAGCTTCTTGCATGCCTCGATCAGCGATGTTGATGGATGATGATGGAAAGTGTCTCGTGTAAGGAGTTTGACCGCTACGCTTGAATTAGAGCATACATGAAGGTGCATGAATTCCCGATCCCGGGCACCACGAAGTCCAATCCAGATAGCCCATAGCTCGGCAAAGAGGATAGAACCAATGCCAAGATTCGTCGAAAAGCCAAAAATCCAATTCCCCAAATGATCACGTAGAACACCACCCGCTGCCATATTTCCTTGATTCGTCTTCACACTTCCATCCACATTAAGTTTAACATATCCAGTTGGGGGTGATTCCCATCTTTAATGAGAAAGCAATCTGCGAGAGTTTGGGTTCTTTATGTCGTCTATTTTTTTCCAGGCATAAGCTTCACCGCGCGCAAAATCTCGAATCCAAATGGCCGCCTGAGGAGGCCAAGCATTTTGATCTTGGAAGATAAATTTATTTCTCCAGGACCAAATAAACCAACAAGCCACACTAAATGTTTGGGCCCAGCTAGAACTTTGGATGTCTCCTGAACGACTCTTTCTCAGGTTAGACCAAAGCCAGTCGTCAATCGACATCGAAAAGAAATCACCCCTTTCATTACTGGGAAGAATATTCATCCAAATATTTTTGCTGTTGCAGCAGTCCCGAAGAGCATGAGATGTATCTTCGTGGTGAGCTTCACAGATGGTGTAAAGACTATTATCGAACATCAGACGTCTAAAACGCATGTCATTTGTGAGTAGACGACCATGTGCTGTTAGCCGGAGAAAGGTCTTTATCCTCTGTTTTACCCTAAGCTTCCATATCAGGTTCCACTTGGGGGAGCTGGGAGTATCATCATCATCATTAATCATGTCATATGCCGACGAAACAGAGAACTTACCATTAGGTAATTTTCCCCATCTTTAACATCGTCCTCCATGCAATTTTTATCCAAAAAATACCTGCAATTTCCGCTACAGATCGGGGAGGTATCAAGTTCTTAAAAGAATCAAAATCCCATCCGACATCATCGATGAAATAGTCGCGGACATATCTTTGTAGACAATCATCCGAAATAGGAGACGTGGTTTTATTAATTAAAGGCTCATCTTTGACCCACCAGTCCAACCAAAATCTGGTTGAGATTCCCGATTTAATAGTGTAATGCCCTTAATTAACTCTTGAGCTGCATCTGATATATTGCGCCAAATTGGCGAGTGATGTCTTTTTCGCGGAGCGGCCCAAATTTCCTTGTCCTTCACATATTTTTTGCTTGATTATTCCAGCCCAAAGATCTCTGTTCATACATTTCAAGTTCTTGATACCCAATCCACCTTTGTCTTTACTTCTACACACAATGCTCCAGTTTACAAGATGGATCTTTCGTTTGTCAATAGAGCCACCCCAAAGGAACGTCCTGCTCATTCGTTTAATATCGTCTATGGTTCCAATCGGAAGGAAACACGTTTGCATTATATAGAGGGGAATAGCCGAGAGAATAGAATCTATAAGCGTGGAGCGCCCGGCAAGGGAGAATAAATGTGGTTTCCAAGCAAACACCCTACGACGGACATTACTCACAGCATTTGCAAAGAAGAGTTTAGTGCGTCTCCCATTGTTGGTAAAAACACCAAGGTATTTACCAAGATTATTAACCACATCGAAACCGCATTCATTTCCAATATCCTCCATTAAAGAGCGTGATACATTTGGTGAGAAGAAAATAGAGGATTTCTGAGAGTTTATCTTTTCGTCCGACGCGATCTCGAACATAGTGATGCTATCAAGAATGACCTTAATATGTCTGACAGAGGCTTTGCTAAAGAGCAGTAGGTCATCAGCGAAGAATAGGTGGGAGAGTTTAATACCTCTCCTAGCAATTCTGATCGGCTTCCATGACTTCTCTGCAACTCTTTGATTGATCAGATGCGACAGTGTATCCATACACAAGATGAAGAGATACGGCGATATAGGGTCCCCCTGTCTAACTCCTCGAGAAGTTTTGAAAGCACGAGATACCTCACCATTCCATATAATATATATTTCTGGGGTAGATATGCAGAACATGATAAGCCTGATAATCTCCAACGGGAACCCAGCAAGAGTGAGGGTTTCTTCGATGAATTGCCACGATAAGCGGTCATACGCCTTCTCAAGGTCAATTTTGATAGCCATCGCACCATGAGTACCTGTCTTCCGTTTCAAAGTATGCAGAATCTCTTGAATGATGATAATGTTGTCTCTTGTCTGCCAGCCAGGAAGGAAACTACTCTGCTCTCTGCTAATCCACCTGGACATAATCGGTTTAAGACGTGATGTAATAACTTTTGTGATCACCTTGTAAGTAACATTGCATAAGCCAATGGGTCGGAAGTCTTTAACTGAAGTTGGATGTTCCACTTTAGGAATCAAAGTGAGCAGCATCTCATTTAGTTTTTGAGGGAAAGATCCCACCGTGAAAGCATTTCAAATCATATCTACTATATCCCCACCTAAGGTTTCCCAACACTTTTGGAAAAACAGGGGTTTAAAGCCATCCGGGCCCGTACTTTTGAAAGGTCCCATAGAGAAAACAGCACTTTTGACTTCCTGATGAGAGATGGGACTCAATAATATGCTCGTATCAGCAGCTGATAGTCGGGGGAAAGAGCACGGAATAGTGGCATGAAATTGAGACTGATTACTTGACTTGGTCTTAGTGAAAAGTTTCTCGTAATAGGATGTTACCAACTCACGAAGCTGAGAGTTGTCAGTGACCCACTCTCCCCAATCATTTTGTAAGCTCAGAACTTTACATTTGCGTTTTCGATTTATGGTAGCAAGGTGGAATAATCTAGTGTTTCTGTCTTGCAATGTAGCAGCCTCCAATTTAGACTTCTGGAACCAAATAAGTTGCTCTTGGAGAAGCAGTTTATTATATTCATCTAGGAGTTTCCGTTCAAGTTTTATAAGGCCCTTATCAAACTGATTTTCAAGAGCTGACTGAACACCATTTAGCCTAGCCAGCAACCTCCGTTTACGGCGATAGATATCCCCAAACATTGCTATTTTCCAATTAGTTAATTCCACGGCACAGTTAGAAGTAGCTTTGATGAAGTCCCCAGAATAATGCCAAGATTTCTTTATGGCATCCAAAAAATTTGGGTGGGAAGTCCAACCCGCTTCAAAACAGAACGACTTTACGCGAAGATTATTAAAAGCTGCAGCACAAAATTTAAGGAGGATAGGGTGATGATCTGAATAACAACGAGCAAGGTGGATGACAGATGCTTCTGGAAACATAAATTTCCAATTCTCATTAGCAACAATACGATCAATACGAGAACTAATAACACGGCCTCCGGCATGACCATGCCAGGTGAATTTAGGTCCTGAAAAACCCAAGTCCATAAGAGAGCACCTGTCAAGGCGTTCATTAAACAACGTGCATCGATTGATAGCGTGAAGACTGCCCCCACGTCGCTCTGAAATATCACTGATATCATTAAGGTCTCCACCGGCCACTCATGCAGAATTGGGGGCCTGAGCAACCAAATCCGACAAGATAGCCATATCATTCTACAGTTTCTCTCGGACAGAGTGAGTCGGAGAGGCGTATATGCATGTGAGAAAAAAAGAATGACCACCAACCACTTGGATCGAGAGGTGAATAAGTTGTGTTGACGCACAAATGACTTCTGCATCAACAACATCTTCATTCCAAAGTACCCAAATTCCCCCTGAGAATCCATGGGCTTCGACACGAGTATTACCCCTAAACCGTAACTTTCGGATAGCTTTAACTGCATTGGAACCACTAGTTTTGGGCTCTATGAGTACCACCAGAGAGGGGTCATGTAATCTAACAAGGTCGAAGAAATTTCTTCGGAATTCTGCATTTGCTGCACCTCGCACATTCCAGAATAGGAAATTTAATTTATTGGAAAAATCCATAAAAAAACATGGTAAAATGGGAAGAGTGAAGGAGAGTTCACTGGTCCCCTTCAGGGCCTCTATCTGGGTCATGAGCCGAACGGGACGATCTTTGGGCTTGATGACCTTGCTCTGTACTGGTTATTCCAAAAACAAAGGGTTCGCCTTGGTGTATGGAAGGGCCATCCAGAGGGATGGGCTCCCTATTGGTAATTTGGGTCAGAGGTCTGCGAGGGCCCTCCTTATTTGAATTTGGCCGACCGACTTTTTTCATCTCCCAAGAGATAGATTTGGTCTGGACCGGATGGGTGATTCTGGGCTCCGGATGTGAGGCTAGTGGAACATTATTTGCAATGGTTGTCTTTCCTTTTCCACTAGGAATATTGCGTGTCATTTTTGCTGAGTGGTTTCTTGAGCTTTCGCCTAGGAATGTGCTAGAGCTAACATTAATATCCACCAAGTTTTCAGTAAGATCTGAAGAGTCATCTCCTAGCTCTTCAAGCGCTGCAAAGCGTGAGTTAATCAATGATTGTGATCCTGAAGAGGGCGGCTCCTTCCTTGTCAGAGTTTTAGTTGCCATGGCAGATGTTTTTGGGATCGGCCCATTCTTTGTCCCACTCGGGCATCTTCCACGGCCTGACACCATCATCCACGGACCGAAGGGGGAATTTTCAGGTATGTCGGCTTGCTGTGAAGCGTTGTCCAGTGCCATGGCAGTAGCCTTCTCTGCTGTTAATTTAGTTTCCTCCTGTTTATTCTTCTCAATGGAAGCCGGAGTGTTTGGACATTCATTACTGTGATGACCAACGATACCACAAAGAAAGAATATTGTGCGCATACCTTCATATTCAATGTTGTACAAATGCCCACCTATCCAAATCTTAGGCAGGAGAGGTTGTTTGAGATCCACTTCGACAGCGAGTCTAGCAAATTTACCTCGTAATGCCTGTGTCGTTCGGATATCAATCTTGATAAATTTTCCGACGCAATTTCCAATGTCTTTGAGCTTGGGCAAATCACCATAATATTCAATGGGAAGTTCCGGAATTCGAATCCATGCCATCGTCGATGTGACGGAAGCAGTAGCAACTCTAGAATCTGGGGTCCAACATCTAACAGTTAAATATTGCTGGTAGATCACCCACGGACCATCAGATAGGATGTGCTCATAATCAACACGTTTCTGGAATTGAACCACAAAGAAGCCATAGCCAAGATCTATCAATTCATAGGTACCCTCTAGCCGCCAGATTTTCTTGAGTTTCTGGCTAAGGGTATCATATCGGATTGATCGCCCAAGGGGTTTGATAATCAAACATCTTCTCCACGAGCGACGTAGTGCTCTCTTCTCGTCGGCTGACCAACGGACCTGAGGCCAGGGGGAGTCTTGAACAACAGGGTCATCCTCGCATTTCTCATCTTCCATATCTTCTACCTTACGCCAATCGACCTCATCGGAAGAGGAGTAGACAACTTTGGAGACATGGTCTGAGACTACATCTCGGAAGGACAAGCCCTTAGACCAGCTATTATCTGCATCATTCATAATTTTGTCGGGTGAATTTGGCAGCAGGAAAGATTCAAAGTTTTGGGGCATGTTTAGAAATTTAGGGTTAATGTCAGAGAAATCAGATGCATCGGTGGTTAAATTATCATCGGCATAGCGTTTGAGCCTTTTGGGATTGAAGTGGCAGGGGACGGAGATTGCATGAACGGAGATTGCATCAACAGAATTTTAGAGAGAGATCTTAGTTTAGAGAGAGAGAGAGGTTAGCTTCTCAGAACGCGACATCAAAGAAAATAACATTTTTTTTTTAAATAGTATTTGATAATGGTATCTAAGAACTATGTTTTGATAAATATTTTGGGTATTTAAAATATTATCGTCATTGGCCTTTTGGCGTTTTTAAACATTTTTGAAATGGTTTTTAGCCTGGTGGGTTCTGGCACGGGACCCACGGCGCTGTAATATCCCGGATGGTTTTCGGTCGTGTATTTGAATGTCATGTGTGTGTATAGTCTTGTGAATTCTATCGAGACAGTTCATGGTGTTGTAGCACGCCTCGAATATTTCAGGGATGGTACAGAATATGGTATTGTAGCCTATATGGAAACCTAGGTTGACGGGTCATGTGCGGGTCACATATTATCTATCGATTTAGTTGATCATGACTAGTACTGGTGTGATTTCAACTTTGTTGGCCATAGAGTATGCAGTAAACAGTAAGCTAAAAATACAATAAGATGTATGATTTTCGAAGTTAATTCCGTAGCGGAAGTCTGATAGTGAGTTGTTGTCAATACAACAACTGTGTACTCTTCTGTTTGCTTGATGTGTACAGGGTTTTCATAATGTATACAATAAATCACAGTTTGAATGAAAACAGTAAGGCTAGAAAGTAAATAACACACAGAATTAAGTGGTTCAGGGTAAACCCCTCTACGTACACTGGTCCTCCACACAGGAGTAAAACGTTTATTAAAATCACTACGTACACAACTACGTGACTTTAACTAAACCTGTCTCGGTATCGTTCACATAGATACAGGGACCGCTGCTTTAGCCGTTCACACAGATTGGCTTCAGCTCTTTCGACTTTCTTCTTCTCACACAGATCGAAGCTTCATCTTCAATTCTACTCTTCCCACACAGGTTGGAATATGCAAGGACTTAGTCCACACAGGGCTAAGGTTGATCTCAATGGTAAAGATGGTAGAATGATTCCAAACAGCAAATATATCTTTTACGAGAGGTCGCTGTATGTTGTGGTGTTTGCGTTGAGGACTTAGTATATTTCTTTGCTTAGATAGTGTTGTATGCTCAGGAAATATACTGCTCTTTAATAGCTAGATTGTCAGAGGTATTCATCAGATGTATGCGCGAGAATGGATAACGTAAGTTCAGTAAATGAGCAATGTCCTTTTGCTTGGGGCTATTTATAAATAGATCCATTATAAATGTAGTCGTTGGCTGGTTGGTGAGATGTATACATCTCTGATTGGCGGATGCTGAATGTTTGAATTAAATGCATCTCGCATTTAATGCTTCAGACATTCTTTTTGACTTCGCATTAAATGCTCTTCAACAGGTTCAGACTTGTCTCTTTCGGCCGCATTAAATGTTGTCCAATCAGCAATAAATCTTGCTTTAATTGTGAATATTTTATGAAAAATAATATTTATTTTACAACAGTATAAAGCTATTCTTCAGTCCTATTGGATATGTTTTACTTTTCCTAAGTAAAACACCTATAGTCAGACTGTTGTATCCAACGTACTTAAATTCTGCTGTATGAATATGTAGGCTCTGTAGGATTGGACTCTATAGAAGATCTCTTGATGTATGGTTGGACTGTATGGAGTTTCCTAACAGCTTCCATATTTGGCGACTTCTGAAGACTTCTTTGTTGTATGTTGATGATTATCAAAACAGTAATATTTATCCTAACAATTTCCCCCTTTTTGATAATGTCAAAACTTCCTCTAGATACAGAGAGGCGATCGTCAAGTCTATTGTTCGAAAAGATCTGATCTTCATGACTTAGTCTAGAAATTTGACCTACTCGCAGGCAAGTTCTAAAATAAAAATCCTACATAACTAAGTGTATTACAACTTAACTTATGATTGGCGCGTAGGCACAATCTTACAGAGTGTAATATAGATTGAATAACACTTAATCTATAAACTATCGCAGACAAGTTCTTACAGCTTGTGAATTATCAAGTTTTGACAATACTTCATAATCAAAACAGTAAAAACAGTAAGAGTAGATTAGGAGCTGTAATCATTCAAGGAATCAAGTTTTATTGATGATTGGAGAATTACAAGATTTGAAAGATAAAAACACATGGATAAGTACTGCATCGGCAAGCATACAGTAGAAATAAATACAGCATATAACTAACGAAGTCTAGTTCCTATAGTTAGAATGCTTCCAAGGCCTTCGGTCGGGATTATTTTCGGTTCCATTCCAACAGTTAACCAAGGAGTCATTGCATAGATCCATGTAGATACTTCGTCCTTTGTGGAATTGGTCGTAGGCAAGGATCCAATCTTCCAGATGGGTGACCCGTTCACCCTTCTAGTTCTTGGATTTCATCTTCAGCTGTAGGGGAAGCTTTCCTTCTATCAATAGCCTTGAGAATTCATTGGTGGAATCCTCTAGAGTTTTAAATATGTTGAATATGACAGATTCCCTGATGGGAGTACAAAATTATCTCATCAGTTCATTTTTCTTCCTGTTCTTCAAATCCTCTACTGAAGGATGTCGATTTTTTGGCAGCCAAATCTCAGAAGGCTTACGCACAATACTCTTCTATTAGAAGTTGGGGTCTTGGAACTCAGGTCGAGAACCATTCACCTTATATCCTCTTGCTCCTTGACCTAACCTGGGTCCATCCAGTCGTCCGATACCAGTGGCAACACTCTCTTCCATGCAGCCTCTATCTCTCCCTCTCTTTCTCCATCCTCTATTTTCGGGCAGCCTCTCTGGACTCTTCCCCCTTTTTGGCATCATCAAGATCCGAGACCTTGCCATGAATTTGTAATATCCGTAATTTCTACTACTGTTGTTTAATTTTATTTTATCCGAGTTATGTTATACAGCGTGGAATCTGTACAGTATGATAAAATAAATGAAGGACTAAGATGTCTGTATTGGTATAATTGTCGTACTTGGTCGACAATTGCATTTGAGGATATAGTGTGTCATGTATACGTACTCGGTATATTGAGACGACGAGCAAGATCAGTGTAAATGGCTAAGTATAGAAGCCATAACATACGTTAAGCATATGATCTTACGTACGTTAATTCCCAAAGGTTACGTACTTTAACATTAGGTCGTTACGTACGTTAATGCATCACGTGAGATATAGTTGGCTGATCAGAGAGGACCTTGTCAAGTGTAGCGTACGATAAGAATAGGAGCTTACGTATGCTAAGACACAGACTTAACATACGTTACGTAGAGTACTTAACGTACGTTATGAAGAGAAGCAGACAAAGGAATCAATACCTTCCATGTAGAGCCCAGTTATCGGCTGGCGTGCCAAAAGATAAGGCAACTAGGTATTACGTAGGCTATACATAGCATATTACGTACGTAATACGAGAATATACTGTAGAAAATCATATTACGTACGCTATGGAACAAGTGTTACGTACATTATGCAAGATACGAACTGAGACAGTGAGTTCTCGAATGATGTTACGTACGCTATGAAGGACCTGTAGCGTACGTAAGGAGAATTACGTACGTTAATGTGGATTGATAACGTACGTAATGAGCGCTGAAGATTATTAATTAGGATCGGTTTCTCATTTATTCACGAGAACAAAACCATTCCTTCCTCCAAAATTCATCCCTCTGAGTATGGTAGTGAAGATAAACCTCTTCTATCTTGGATATAAGCTTGGAAACATGGATTTGAGGCTTGGATATGAAGATATGGTTGATCCTTGATGTGTTTGATGATGTTGTTCATGTTCTTGAGGTATGTTGTTGAACTCTACACCTTGATTTCGGATTCTTGGTACTGTTATCCGTATTTAATTCGTACGATGATGATTATAATGGTATTAATATGATTCTTAATGTTATAAGAACTGTATATTAAAGAATATGATGATACATGACTTGGATTATGAGTTGGATGATTGTATACATGTTAAAGGAGATCGAATTATGTTGTTTTGATGAATATGAACATGATTTCTAATCACTTAGTGTTCTTGAGGAACTCTTGATAAATAGAACATAGCAAGAAGGTCGTATGTTGAATTATCGGTATTTTTAGATATGAAGATCAAACATTCGTTAGGTCGTGTTGATTGTAGTGGTAGAATTCGTTTGTTCTTGTTGAAATACAAATCATGATAAATAATTTGGAATGCGGAAAGATTGTGACTGATCATCGAATATGATTTCCTTTACATTCGTATCCGTAATTATATTGTGGTTGTGAATTCGTAATTATTTGAGTTGGATTGTTCGGACTTGTGGTTAATCGAGATATTGTAAAATCGTTGGGTTTGTTGACCGGTTATATTGATTGTTAATAATGATTATCAGATTTCGGTTCGTATTATTGGATATGAGTTCGTGATGGTTTGAGTTATACTATTTGGTTTGTATATGATCGAGGAATTTTTGAGCCATTGAGTTTGATTGATTGGTTATATCGGGAATTGATTATTATCGAATGTGTGTTAATTGATTACTTTTATAGGTTGTGATCATTGATCGTTGGTTATAATCATCGGTTAGAAAAGTGTGTTGCGGTCGTGTTCGAGAATGTTCGTGAATTACTTTGATCAGAGTTGAAGATCTTGTAGACGACAGCAATGAATTGGTAACGGCTTCACTATCGTCGTATCGGTATTGAGGCAAGTATATTACTTGGTCAGTTTATAATATTTAATGAATGGTTTCCGTTTCATTCGTCGTATAACAATGATTATAATTGTGAACACATGAGATTAGGGATTGTAAGTTATTTTTGGATTTTCGGAATTTAAATCATAATGTATATGATTTACTTTTGTTATTGGTATACTTAGGTATCGAAGGTACATTGTGATAAAGACGAAGATATGAATTATCTACAGCCGTGACATTTTGGACCGTCGAGTATTGAGAATAATGGTTGGTGATGGTTTAGACATAGATATTGCTCTCGAAGCACTCGGGGCAAGTACTCTAATCATTTTTGTCATTTTGTGTCGATCATATTGTGATACATTGTGTATTGTTGTTGTCATGCATTTGTGTATTGTTGTTAATATGCATTTGTGCATTGTTGTCGTATGTCCACCTTGTGTTGGTCTGATGGGATCATCTTGGGTATCTATGCTGTGTGCGCTGGATCGCTGGACAGGTATTTCCACCATGCGTTGGTCCGACGGGATCATCATGAGTATCTATAGTTGTGTGTGCTGGATCGTTTGATTACTAGGTGTTGTTGTTGTGCATATGTATGTTATGGGTTATTCACCTCGTGTTGGTCTTTCAGGATCATCTTGGGATCTATGCTGTGTACGATGGATCATCGGATTTCCATAAGTATACATAGTTTTTGTTATCGTGGGCATATTGATGTCGTCGTGTGAGTATGCATTTGTAGGTCTTGTGTTAGGACCATGTCCATATGTGGTATTGATCTGATCTCGGATTAGACTGACATGATTGTCGTGGCATTACATGTCTTGAGGTATGTTCCGTATGTCCTTTGGAATTTGTCTTTGGATGGACAATCGATTATCATGTTGATATTTGTTGATGTTATCCGATGGATCAGATTGGTCAGAGCTGGTACATTTCCGTATCGCGAGTTATGATGATGTTTTGAGAATCTTGTATTGCTTGAGGTACCGTATGGATGTTATGTTTGAGTTTATTGATTAATCGAGATAACGAGATGTGCATTGTGATAATGGTTATTTTGATGAGAATTATTACGAGTTTGGTAAAGTTACGGCGGTAAGATTACATTAGTTGTATTCTTACTTAGTATTTTCAATGGTATGTAATTATTGAAGCGACGTGATTGTCATCATTGTTGGATATTATGGCTGACCCCGTCGTGGGCTTTCTTTTTAGATTCTTGGGGTGTCGAGCTTGCAGCGGTAGTGAAGACATGAGCTCCCGGAGGATATTGGATAGGGCATGTGTTTGTGAATCGAGTATTCTGATTGTATGTTGTATTCCGCTGCTAGAGTATTTTTAATTGTTTGTCCTTTCCGCTGCGCGAGTATTCTTAAATGCCCTTTTTGGTTTTTGGCAACTTGAGTACTTTGGAAATGGTTTTCTAAACTATTTTGTCGGTACGTGTAAGCTATAGCTTAACGTATGTTTTTAAACTGTTGAGTTTTGACATTTCAGGCCTTGTAGTTTCAAATGAGATTTTACGACGGTTTGATAAACGGTTTTTATAAAGTCTGAGAATGTTATTAAAAGATATTACCATCGTTAGCCTCTTAGGCATTTGTGAATATTTTCGAAAATATCTTTTAGCCTTGTGGGTTCCGTCTCGGGGCCCACAGCACTATAATATTCCTGGATGGCTCTGGGGGTGTTACAGAATATGGTATCGAAGCTTAGGTTGAGAAAACCTAGGCTGTCGGGTCAAGTCGAGTCGTGCTTTTATCGCATCATTCTAGTTGTCGATTGACGAATTATAGAGCCCTGAGTTTTGTTGTTCACTCGGCCTTGTGCGTTATGTGATTTACTAGTGTGGTATTGGGGTTCTTGTAAACTTTCTCAAATGATATTAACGTATTTCTTCGGATAGAGATGTGTTGTGTTCTCGAGTTGAACTGAGTTTGAAAAATGTGTGTTTTGAAAATATATGTGTCGAGTATTTTATAGAGTTGAGACATGTGCCAGTATCACGGAGAATCGTCGGCTTCACGATCTGTAAGTATTTGGATTTGTGAATTGCATTAAGATTTATTGCCGTTCTAGGTTGATATGCTTTGAGGTTCAGAATTATATTATGCGTTACAGTATGAGATGACAGAGCTGGGACATGATTGATGATCTTGAGAAACTATGATTTTGGAAAACATTATGTCGGTTAAATTTTGGAACGGAGTTGTGAATTTGGGAGAAAGATTGCGGATTGATGAGGAAAACATGTAGTCATGTTAATTCATTTTGAGATATATGAACTGTTTTTGAGCATTTGAAAATGATACTTTTCAAAATGAATGTTTTACGGAAAATAATTTTTTGGCCGAGACCCAATCAATTTTGAAATAGTTTTATAATTCAGGACTTGGAATCCAAAAGGGTTTTCTAATTTATAAACTTCTTGTAATGTGGAACGGGAATGGGCTGAGATCTTAATGTTTCAAAAATGCTTTTCTGTTCTCCTAAAACTCCCGAGATTTGTGAAACACTTTACCAATCGTTTATCTATTTTATTACTACCTTTGGCAGTTTTGGTTTATTTGTCCAAATGAAATTTCTCGGGTAGTCTTTCATTGTGATTGATTCGTCGATTATTCAATGTTTTGTCATAGCATAGTTGAGGTGATCCAGGATGGGTTAATGGTCTACCTTGCGAGTCATATGTGGAGAAGGAGTTTTTATCGGAGTCTATATATTGAGATTTTGGAACTCTATCAGGTGGCTTTCCGATGGAATGCCAGTGGATTCGGTGACAAGCCGAACTGGTATACAGGAGTATGGATGCGTCCAATCATTTGCATAATTTTATTTATTTAATCGTGTGTATTTGAAAAGAATTTTCATCGAGAACTTGACACCAGCGAGCCGGTTTAACTTTTCAAAAATTAATTTCGTGGTCTTACGAAAATTTTTGTTTTGAGTTTTGAAATTCTTGAAAGAACTTCCGAAAATTTGTCTTCCTGACAAGATGATATGATTTCAAACTGGTTTTGAAAACGTGATTGATATACATACGCATTTAGTGCATAGTGCATATCATGGTGAAGTTATGAATGTGACTCACAAACTGGATAATACATCAGTATGGTACGATGAAAAGAGATTCGAACTTTAGTATGGTAGTTTGGTTATCCAAGGATGATCATTTGATTGATCGGATAAGAGAAATATGTTGCGTGTTGTAGATTTATGCACAGAATATGATTTTGGAACTTTGGATTTTGTGAAACCGGGACATATGTGCTATGTGACTCCATTGGTATGGTAGTAGCGCGATTTTACCATTGTGATTTTTGAATGATTCCTTTGTGAGTGTGGATTTGGGGATGGTGACCCCAGGATGATTGTTTTGCGTAATTATCGGTCGTTCCCACTCCGTGTAGGATGGGGTATGTTCATCAGTTTGCGGCTTGTTGTTCATACGCCAAGGGGTATGTTCAACCGTTGCGTGTGTTCTTTTGAGATTCATTGTATGTGATTGGTGTAACGTTTTGAGAATTTTATTCGTCTGTGTATCTGTCTCTGTGGTTATGTATTTATCGTGTTGGAACTTACCATGTGAGGGTATTCTCGATTATCGTTGATCGTTAGTTTATGATATTGGAATTTATCATATTGATGATATACTCGGTTGTGTTTTGACCTTTGGATGGTCATATTAGAGTTTATCATGTTGATGATATACTCGATTGTGTTTTGACCTTTGGATTGCTCGTGTTGGAGTTTATCATGTCAATGGTGTTCTCGGTTAATTTGATGGTTGATCATTGTTAATGATCGTACGAGCATTCGGATATTGTGTCGATGTTTCGGGATTTGTGTCATTGTTTTGGCAGTTGTTTCATAGATGTATCATGTATTATTTATTTTATTGGAATTAGGACTTGACTGTATAATCAGGCAAACAGGATTTGACACGGACAGATTATTTCATCCTAAGATGATATGTTTTGTTGAGACTCATGGAATTGTGATTGTAAGCATATTAAGGCTTTACAGTGAAGTCACTTGCTAGTATCTCATGAGATCGTCGACTTTGCGCATTTTTAAGCATACTGTTTTGGTTATTCGTTAATGATGATGATTGATCGTTGTCGTGATGGTTTCAGGATATTTTGGTTGAACGGTTTTTTTATGACGGATTGCAAGTTTCGAGGACGAAACTTATTTTAAGTGGTGTAGTATGTAATATCCGGAATTTCTACTACTGTTGTTTAATGTTATTTTATCCGAGTTATGTTATACAGCGTGTAATCTGTACTGTACGGATAAAATAAATGAAGGACTAAGATGTGTGTATTGGTATAATTGTTGTACTTGGTCGACAATTGCATTTGAGGATATAGTGTGTCGTGTATACGTACTCGGTATATTGAGACGATGAGCAAGAGCAGTGTAAATGGCTAAGTATAGAAGCCATAATGTACGTTAAGCATATGATCTTACGTACGTTAATTCCCAAAGGTTACGTAGATTAACATTAGGTCGTTATGTACGTTAATGCATTAGGTGAGATATAGTTGGCTGATCAAATTATAAATTAAGGATCGGTTTCTTATTTATTCACGAGAACAAAACCATTCCTTCCTCCAAAATTCGTCCCTCTGAGTATGGTAGTGAAGATAAACCTCTTCTATCTTGGATATAAGCTTCGAAACATGGATTTGAGGCTTGGATATGAAGATATGGTTGATCCTTGATGTGTTTGATGATGTTGTTCATGTTCTTGAGGTATGTTGTTGAACTCTACACCTTGATTTCGGATTCTTGGTACTGTTATCCGTATTTAATTCGTACGATGATGATTATAGTGGTATTAATATGATTCTTAATGTTATAAGAACTGTATATTAAAGAATATGATGATACATGACTTGGATTATGAGTTGGATGATTGGTATATTAAAGAATATTACCGTAATCGTATTGTGGTTGTGAATTCATAATTGTTTGAGTTGGATTGTTCGAATTTGTGGTTAATTGAGATATTGTAAAATCGTCCGGTTTGTTGACCGGTTATATTGATTGTTAATAACGATTATTAGATTTCGGTTCGTATTATGGAAATGCGTTCATGATGGTTTGAGTTATACTATTTGGTTTGTATATGATCGAGGAATTGTTGAGCTATTGAGTTTGATTGATTGGTTATATCGGGAATTGATTATTATCGAATGTGTGTTAATTGATTACTTCAATAGGTTGTGATCATTGATCGTTGGTTATAATCGTCGGTTAGCAAAGTGTGTTGTGGTCGTGTTCGAGATTGTTCGTGAATTGCTTTGGTCAGGGCCGAAGAGCTTGTAGACGACAGCAAGAAATTGGTAACGGCTTCACTATCGTCGTATCGGTATCGAGGCAAGTATATTACTTGCTCAGTTTATAATATTTAATGAATGGTTTCCATTTCATTCTTTTATAATTCGTATAGCAATGATTATAATTGTGAACACATGAGATTTGGGATTGTAAGTTATTTTCGGATTTTGGGAATTTAAATCATAATGTATATTATTTACTTTTGTTATTGGTATACTTGGGTATCGAAGGTACATTGTGATAAAGACGAAGATATGAATTATCTACAGTCCGTGACATTTTGGACCGTCGAGTATTGAGAATAATGGTTGGTGATGGTTTAGACATCGAGATTGCTCTCGAAGGACTCAGGGCAAGTACTCTAATCATTTTTGTCATGTTGTGTCGATCATATTGTGAGACATTGTGTATTGTTGTTGTCATGCATTTGTGTATTGTTGTTAATATGCATTTGTGCATTGTTGTCGTATGTCCACCTCGTGTTGGTCCAACGGGATCATCTTGGGTATCTATGCTATGTGCGCTGGATCGCTGGATAGGTATTTCCACCATGCGTTGGTCCGACAGGATTATCATGTGTATCTATAGCTGTGTGCGCTGGATCGCTGGATTACCAGGTGTTGTTGTGCATATGTATGTTATGGGTTATCCACCTCATGTTGGTCTTTCAGGATCATCTTAGGATTTATGCTGTGTGTGATGGATCATCGAATTTCCATAAGTATACATTGTTGTTGTTATCGTGGGCATATTGATGTCGTCATGTAAGTTTGAATTTGTAGGTCTTGTGTTAGGACCATGTCCGTATGTGGTTTTGTGTCGAGAATTATACTCTCCGACCGGCGATGGCCTCGGAGATCGGGCGACCTAGCCACTGCCGAGCAGCCGAGGCAGAACTGCCGACCAGCGACCAGGCGACCAAGCCTTAGCCCAGCAGACAAGATGAATCGGCCAACCGAAGGTCCCAGGACAAGTCCCGGTGCCGAGCGATCGACATCAAATACGATCGTCTCTCGGTACTTGGCGACCGACTCCTGGCGACCGACTAGCGGACGATCATCTCTCGGCACCTGCCGACCGACCCTTGGTGACCGACCGATGCCGACCCTCAGCGACTGGCCGATGACGACCCTCAGTGACCAGCTAGAGACGACCGCATCATGCCGATAGTCATCCAGTCGGCAAAGGCCGAGCCTCAGGACAGACACCACGTGCAAGAGCCGAGACAAGATCCGCATATCACGGATCATTGACCATAGCCTGTCAGCATCCGTCCACCAGCTGACAAGCCCGCCGAAAGTTGTCAGTAGGACCGCATGTGACAAATGACTGACGCGTCTTGGCTCCTCATTGGTCCGCCACCGGCCGCTACCAGAAGCTTTGGACTTTAGGCGATCACAAAGATCTACCTTGGACTTTAGGCCGACAGCCCGTGTGATCGCCCCATTATAATATTGGCCGGTAGACGATCGCCCCATTATTATAATGGCCGGAAGGCGATCGCCCGCCAGAAGACAAGACTCGGCTGCCTCTATATATACACGGCTCCCTGCACTTGGATTCCTCTCGGATTTTTCCTCAAAAAACAAGCATTCCCTGCATTCCCACGAGATTTCTCACAGCACTTGGCTATCTCCAACTCTTGGCAACAGCTATCATTCGGTACTTACTTCTCCCGGCCTCTCTCATCAGGCAGACGATCGGCAGGGACGAAGAACACCGAGCTTCGCTCAAGAGCCGGATTAACAGAGTCTTTTTACACTCATTGTATCTAGATTTCTCACATTAATACTTGTATCCACGAATATTTGTATTAATAACATCTCGTGAGAGCATTCAAGCCCAGGCCTAACAAACCCGGCAAATCTTGTATTTATTCATTTTCTCTCGGAAGTGCTCCCGCAAATTATTGTTTGTTGTCCGTCTTCCAGCAGTATTAATCTTCGGATAAATATTTTGGGCAACAACATGTGGTATTGATATGATCTCGGATTAGACTGACATGATTGTCGTGGCATTACATGTCTTGAGGTATGTTCCGTATGTCCTTTGGAATTTGTCTTTGGATGGACAATCGATTATCGTGTTGATATTTGATGTTATCCGATGGATCGGATTGGTCAGAGCTGGTACATCAGTATTTGATGTTTTGAGAATCTTGTATTGCTTGAGGTACCGTATGGATGCTATGTTTGAGTTTATTGATTAATCAAGAATGCGAGATGTGCATTGTGATAATGGTTATTTTGATGCGAATTATTACGAGTTTGGTAAAGTTACGGCGGTAATACCATGATAGAGAAGAAGATAGGTCTTTCAGAGGAAAGCTTTCAGTCACCCTAGTTGTCGACAACATGAATGGTTGTATTCTTACTGTGTGCGCTGGATCGCTGGACAGGTATTTCCACCATGCGTTGGTCCGACGGGATCATCATGGGTATCTATAGCTATGTGCGCTGGATCGTTGGATTACCAGGTGTTGTTGTGCATATGTATATTATGGGTTATCCACCTCGTGTTGGTCTTTCAGGATCATCTTGGGATCAATGCGCAGCGCAGTAAATCCTTTACGTAAGAATTTACAAGGCTGAAGGAACAAAACGACAATAACAAATACCAACACATAATGGCGACATAAATAAAATACCGCAAATCGGAAACAGTACAGAAGATACAAATGTCCAACGGTAAATTATTAATACATGACCAAATTCAACATCATCAAACACAACGTACTTGAGTACTTAATTAAAACAGCACAAACAATTGACAATCAATCCCACCGGAACATCACTCTGCAACCTCGTCATCATGCAGCCGTAATGGTTGTTTTCCCGCTCTCCTGGAACCTAAACATATAACAAAAGTTCACCCCCGAAGGGGTTAGCACAACGATGCTAGTACAAGTATGATAATTATACAACAAGGATTTATTCATCAATCCTTAAATAAGAACGTCAATATTATCAATTATAACCATGACAAGTTTCTCCAACGAGAAATAACAACAACACGTAGCATATCATAACAATCTCAACATACTCGTGGTATTCCAGCGATCTAGCGTACACAGCTATAGATTCCCATGATAATCCCGTCGGACCAACGCATGGTGGAAATACCTGTCCAACGATCCAACGCACACACCTATAGATTCCCATGATGATCCCGTCGGACCAACGCATGGTGGACAATTAACAAGTATGCGCAATACAACAATAACATATCCGACATTAATACGCACAATTGAAATTAAAGTACTTGCCTCGATTTGATGACAAGGATAATACTTCGATGGATATCAATACACTCGAAGGTCTCCCCCTCGATCTATCACGTTGCAAGCTCGAACCTTAACAATAGAAATGAATAAAGAGTTCATCTTACAACATAACTAACGTACGAACATCTAACATCCTAAACTATGACCGAAAGTTCAACAAAATGTATCCTGCCTGATGTCTGCATTGTAATGCCCGGATAATTAATGTGTATTTATCCTATATTCGATCTTGTAAGTTTCGACTTTGTGACGTATTAATCAATGATTGGTTTCCCGTATTCGTATCCCTATGTTTTTGTATTCTTCCAAACATTCATGCATGCATAACTCTGCACGTCAGTACGCACGCTAAAACATAAGCATAATGTACGCTACTTGTTTAAGATAACATACGTTAGAGTTGGTGTGTTACATACGTAAGGGTCAGTCAATTCGAGATCAGACAAGGGTCAGCGTGTGGGGACCCGATGATGATTCGTGGAGATTGCTTGCATGAACCTGGACGGCTTTACAACTAAGCAAGTCAACTGGGCTTAACGTACGTTAAGGAGGAGTGTTAACACACACTAAGTGCATGATGTTACATACGTAAACCGCAGTGCTAACGTACGTAAGCTAATGCCAGAATCAAGTCAGTGAGCTCTGGCCAGACATTAACGTACGCTAATATTCGAGTATAGCGTACGCTAAGACTGTTACATACGGAATGGATTTTACGTAACGTACGTAATGGTTGGATTTCTATTTATAGACCTCAACCCCCATTTCATTTCTTCCTTACACCTTGGCCGATTTTCATAATATGGAGACTATCCATCACCATTTATCTTTCATATCATCGTTCTAGCTTGATTTTGAAGATCATAGACCCTTGTGAATTGGTGTTCAAGCCTACGGTGTTGAGTTTCTTCAAGTTCTTCGTTGTTCGTCACTATATTGAGGTATGTGATCCTTCACCAACTGGTTTAACATGTTCTTAGTGATGTTTTGGACCTGTTTTAAGTTTACCAAATCAGTTATATTCGTGAGAAGTCTTACATCATGGTTTTAGAAGAGTAAATTCAGTTATACTTCAGTTCCCTTTGGTTGTTTAACATGTTGAACGAACCTTATAGTAATTAGACTCTTGAATATAGCATCTTGAGATTATGAACCCAATTATAACAAGTTTTCGGAGATTATTTCATTGGTCCTTATGGATTGAGCTTAAGGTTAATTCCTAGAAGGAGAGGATAATCAAGATGAACCTAGTGAATAAGTCCTTATTATGATTCGTCGAAGTATTTCCGATATCTTGTTATTGAAGAACATGATTAGAATCCTTCAAATATGAATTTCATTTCATATTGTATCATTCGACCGAAGAAATGTGTTTGAACTTGGATAGTATTCTATGAGATTGTTGCCCGGCCGAATAGCATAGTGTCGGTTCAACCGAATGAATTAGGGCAGAATAGTTCCATCACCATAATAAGGTATAACATGCCTTTTGTTGATTTGTTTGATGATTAGAACGATTATCCGGAACCGTTAGTTATACCGGTATTATTGTTCGATGAAGGTTTGGATTTTGGTGAGCTGATCGAGTGAGAATTCTCCGAGCAGATTGAAGCCTATTCGTAGTAGCAATTCCTATCGCCATTTCTGAGGCAAGTACTGTATTTTCAAATTGTTAACATTGGTGATTTTGATCATGTATGCTGTTTGTTCATGTTGTTGAACATAAGATTATTTTTGTTGAATCTTGGGATCATCTTGGGATCTATACTGAGGGCGCAGGATCATTGGACGGGTTTTTCCACCTCGTATTGGTCCGACGGGATCATCTTGGGATCTATGATGAGGGCGCTGGATCGTTGGAATACCCATGTTATGTTGATGGAATCTTGTGGATTCGTATTGTTGGATTCCGGTAGCGGAAGTCCATATTGTGTATTTTATTATGCATTGTTGTTGCATATATGATTTGTGTATTATGATACTTGTACTAGCATCATTTTGCTAACCCCTTTGGGGGTGGACATTTGTTTTGATGTTCAGGTAGCCGAGGAGCGGGGAAGCAGCCACAGTACCGACATGACGACGAAGGGGCTCAGTGATGTTAATTGTTGTTGTCTTGTCTTTTTGGTTTATTTTCAGTACTCGAGTACGCGTGTCTTGTGATGTTTTGAGACGCTTGTAATAAAGAACTTATTTGAATTGTTAGAACTGGTTCTGTATTCTAAACTTTAAAGGTACTTTTGTATTATTTCCACATTTTTTTCATAATTAGCCTTGTAAATTCTTATATAAAAGATTTACGGCGCTGTAATTACTCTGAATATCTCGGGGTATTACAGAATATGGTATCAGAGCTAAGATTCATGGATTCTTGGCAGTCGGGTTGTAGTTGGGTTTGTTGACGTTGGTCGATTTATTGGTTGTTTATAACATCACTGCTCAGCCAGCATCGTCACGTGGACCGTGGTTGTAAGTTTCCTAATCTCATATACTACCGTTTTATTTAATTGTGTTTTGTGAATATTGAAGGACTTTACAACAGGAATCAGTAAATGATGACGCGAATCCTAACATGCCGGGTGTGCTTCAACAGGTGGTCGCTCAGATGACCCAGTTTGCTCAGATAGTTGACCACATGTAGACGGCGATGGTCCAGCAGCGCAACGAGGATAATCGGGGAGACAAGTGGCTTACGGAGGTGGTCAAATTTCACCCACGAAAATTTGACGGTTCTGCAGAGATGCCTACTTGGGATCACTGGTTGAAGGAGTTAGAGAAGATATTTGCGGGGATTAACTGTCCCGATGATCGAAAAGTTCCGATCGCCCAGTATCTTCTGACTGGGGAGGCTTTCAACTGGTGGGAGGCCATTTGACCTGAGGATCATAATGCTGATTGGACGGGAATTCAAATTAATGATGGAAGCACAATATTGTCCTCGCCCAGTTAGAGAGGCTAGAGTCCGAGAGTTTTTCTCACCGCAAAATATGGAGGCATCTGTGACAGACGTGATCAAGACTTTTAATCACCAGCTGACCTGTGTGCGACACTTGGTCAAGACTGAGGCGGTGAAGATTTTCCATATTGACATGCGAATGAAACCTGAGACTCAGCAATATATGTCCGGATTTGAATGTACTACCTTGCGACAGTATCAGGAGAAAGCGTTGGCCTACGACATGAAAGAGGCAGCGGTGGAGAAATCGACGGAAGCAACCTTCGTATTCTTCTCAAGGTGGAAAGAAGTTCCGGACAGCATCAACAGTTTCAGACGCATTAACGAAATGTTATAACTATGGTCGAGCAGGGCATGTTCGGCATGACTGCATCGCACCTTCTATGACCTGTTTCGAATGCGGACAGGAAGGGCACCATGTGATTTTTTGTGTAAATGTGACTAGATCATTTGTTACTCGCACTCCAGCACTAGTTCCGAAAGAACAAGTGTGAACCAGACACAGCAAAGTGGTTTTCAGCAGTAGAATGTTGGGAAAAGAGAGGCGTCCAGTGCGGGATCCATTCCTCCACGCCTTTACGAGATGAGGAAGTCAGACGATCAGCACACTGCTGTTGCATCAGGTACGATTCAGATCCTTTTGCAACCAGTTAGTGTCTTATTCGATTTAGGAGCTACGCATTCTTTCATATAATTGAATTGTATTAATCGTTTGAAAATCTCATGTTTACATGATTGTGAGCCTTATGTTGTGGGTTTACTGAGCGGAGAGAGAATTGTGGGAACCCTAGAAATTAGAGATTTCCCTGTGTCTATAGGAGGGAGATATTGGCCATCAAAACTTATTGTGGTCGACATCCATGGTGACGATTTAGTTCTCGGGGATGATTGGCTGAATCATTATGGGGCTATTTTGAATTACCAGAAGAGAGTTATTTCGATCATTGCTGATGACGGATCTGAACATTTATTCAAAGGATGGATACCGGAAATCTCAGAAAAATTGATCAAAGCCATGAAAGCAGTTAAATTTCTAAAGCAGAGTTTTCACGGATTTTGGTGCTATGCCATGAAGAAAGAAGAAGGAGTCGAGCTCTCATTTATTCCAGTGGTGAACGAATTCTCAGACGTATTCACTAACGAACTACCTAGGGTACCTCCACGGAGAGAAGTAGAGTTTAGTATCGAATTAGAGCCTGGAGCAGCACCTATTTCCAGAGCACCATACCGTATGGCGCCAACCGAGATGTATGAATTAAAGAAACAGCTCGATGAGTTATTGCAGAAGGGTTTCATTCAACCTAGTGTTTCCCCTTGGGGAGCATCCGTTCTCTTTGTCCGGAAGAAAGATGGATCCCTCCGATTGTGCATTGATTACAGGGAGCTAAACAAGGTGACGATCAAGAACAAGTACCCATTACCTCGGATCGATGACTTGTTTGATCAACTGCAGGGGGCAAAGGTATTATCGAAGATCGACTTGAGATCAGGAGGCCATCATTTGAGAATTAAGGAATCAGATATACCAAAATCTGCTTTCAGATCCCGGTACGGGCACTATGGATTTTTGGTGATGCCATTCGAACTTACTAATGCTCCTGCGGTGTTTATGCAAATGGTGAATCGAGTATTCTTAGAATACTTGGATAAATTCGTGGTCATTTTCATTGATGACATCTTAATCTATTCGAAAGACCCAGAGGAGCATGCCGGGCATTTGCGTATCGTTTTGAGTACTTTGAGGAATAAACAGCTTTATGAGAAACTTTCTAAATGCGAGTTCTGGCTTAAGGAAGCAACATTCCTTGGGCATGTGATATCGATTGATGGAGTTTGGGTAGACCCGAAGAAGGTTGAGGCAATATTGGAGTGGGTAGTGTAACACCCCAAACTAGGCGGATATTACAGTGCCGTAGATCCCCAACTGGGACTCACCAGGCAAATGAAAATGAATGAATTACACAAGATAAATGTAGTACCGAACTACATTACAACAATAATTACTCCGATGAGGAGTTTAGTTACAACACACCAGGACAATACCGAATACTAGTGTATTTTATATGAAGATAAAATACACAACACTGAATGAAACGGAGTATTCAAATGAAAGTCTGCAGCGGAAAATAAAGGACAATAACATGAATAACTGAAAGATCGGGGCCCCCTACTAGTATCACTGGGACTCCTCGACGTCAGCGTCTTCTCCCCGTACTTTTGCCTTGCCAAGACCTGAAAAACAAAATCCCCAAACGGGGTCGGTTACAAAGAACAACAATCCTCAAGGGTTGAAAATACACAATCATGATTATATCTGAAGTTATGAAATATCTTGTCGAAACATACGCAATCAAACATGCTATATGAATCAACTAACAGTACGGCTCAAAGGTGGCGCCACACTATGCCCGGGATGGAAATGTGTCCGTGCACAAGCCACCAACGAGTATTGATCGAATACCCGTGTGGTCTTGTACCTAATCAGTCTCACGAGACAATATGACTCGTGTGCACAGTCCAATGTGAGGCCAACAACCAACACACGACATAAATGTGCCCGACATGAAAATCCTACACATACCAATCGGCACGCCAGTATGACCCGGAATGCCACGTTATAACAAAAGTGACATCGAAAATGAATAATGACTCACCGAGGTGAAATGGTAATGAAATAAATGACAGCTCAATGAAAAGATTGGAACCGTCGTTCCTTATGACTGAAGTGATTAATTGACAACAACAAGTTTTGATACGGTTAATATAATGATGAATGAGTTATGATTATGAATGAACAACAACAAAAGGGATGAATATCCTTTTACTTACACAATACCGGTGACAATTATCCTTCCACGAACAACGTCCTAATTGAGATATCGGTCGCTCGAACAACCTTGAATTATACAATATCCAACAACCCATTCAATATATGAATCAAACACGAATATAACGAACTCAAAACGTCGATACGATTAAACTAAGTTCATTGGGGCATTAAATCGAATACGTTGTGGCCAAACTCCGATTGTTTACAATCAAATCTCAATGAACCACTATCAAATCCCCCAAGAGGTGTTTCAAACCAATAAACATCTTCCAAATGATCAATAATCCGAAATGAATATCCGAAAACGTGATTATAACGACAATTAATCGAAAACCCCCGATTTCAACTCGATAATCAAAGTGTTCTTGAATAATCCCTCAATAATCCAATGAATCCTTATACAAACTCATAATCATATACATATCCCTTCATATAACATGATTATAACATCCAAAACATCATATCTCAACATAGAATCGAAATCCAAGGTGTTGAAGAAATTACCTCTTGAAGATCCAACCACTTCGATCCGAAGAACACGAGTTTAATCGAGTATCCAAGCTTCCCAAAGGATTGAAGGTAAAGAAAAATACACACTCAAATGATAATTGATGAAGAAATCTCTCCCTCAAGACCCTCTCTCGCGTAAGAAGGTGAAAAAATGAAGAAATGAGCTGAAATGCTCAAAAAAAAACGAAATTATAGGGGTTGACTGTCTGTCGGACACGGCCCGTGCCGATCGGCACGGTCGCGGCGCGCACTGGCCGACAGGGACTCGACCGTGTCCTGCTTGACACGGTCGCGGCGCGAAGGGGCCTACCGATAGACCTGTCCGACAGCGACTCGGCATGACTCGACCGTGTCCTGGAACACGGTCGGGCGTCTGGGCAGTCGGATATGGCTTATCCGGAAGAGTTTGACTCGGCCGTGCCATACGACACGGTCGGGACCTGTGGCAGAGACTTCGGCATTTCCAGACAAGTACAGCACGGGCCGTGTCGGACGACACGGCCGAGTTCGGTCGGCAGTGATCGGCCAATAACTGAAAAATGAGTGGGTGAGATAAAACGACCATAACTCTCTCTTCCGGACTCCGATTGACTCACAGTTTGAACCATTGGAAAGCTAACTCGATGATCTATAATATTGCAAAGATTCAGAATTTTTGGATTTACCAAAAATTAATGGTGATCTAACAAAGTCGAACTCATATGAGGAAAGTTGAAACAATGAACAATAACGATACACAACTCGAAGTTTTCCGAACGGTGAACACGGTGAACGAATATGATTGATGAATGATTATAAATGAGTGAAAATCCACTGAGTGACAATCACCGAATGAAATTACTGAATGATAATGACTGAATTACAATCGGGTATTACATACACCCCCCCTTAAAAGAGTTTCGTCCCCGAAACTAAGGGTCAAACAACTCGGGATAACTCTCCCGCATACTATCCTCGGTTTCCCAAGTAGCCTCTTCGACTCCGTGTCTAGACCACTGAATCTTGACCAAAGGAATCGACTTATTCCTCAACTGTTTGATTCGCCGCTCCAACACTCGTACAGGACGCTCCTCGTACGAATGATCATCCGCGATCTCGATTTCGTCGAACTGAAGTATGTGACTCGGGTCGGCAACATACTTCCGCAACTGAGAGATGTGAAACACATTATGAATTCGGCTCAATGCCTGAGGCAAAGCCAATCGATAAGCTAACTCGCCTACTCGATCCAAAATTTCAAACGGTCCAATGAATCTCGGACTCAACTTCCCCCGTTTTCCGAAATGGAAAAAACCTCGACTCGGGGATACCTTGACCAAAACGTGGTCACCCGTCTCGAACTCTAGTGGTCGACGACGATTATCTGCATATGATTTCTGTCGACTCTGAGCGGTCAACAAACGACTCCTGCTCAAAGCTACCTTCTCACGGGCGGCTATAAGTATATCCGGCTCGGTGCCGATTGATTCTGATAGGTCGTCTCAACACAAAGGAGATCGACAACGACGACCGTACAAGGCCTCATAAGGTGCCATCTTAATCGAAGCATGCCAACTATTATTATACGTGAATTCGATCAATGGTAGTTGGGCTTCCCAATCGTCTTTCCAATCGAGTACGCATGCCCTCAACATGTCCTATAATGTCTGAATAGTTCTCTCTGATTGTCCGTCGGACTGAGGATGAAAGGCAGTACTGAGATTAAGCTGAGTTCCCATAGCACGATGAACTGATTTCCAAAAATGGGATACAAATCGTTCGTCACGATCGGAAACGATACTTTTAGGAATTCCGTGCAGTCTCACTATCTCTTTGATGAATAACTCGGCAAGTCTCTCGGGACCCCACGTATCCTTAATCTCAAGGAAATGAGCTGATTTAGATAAGCGGTCCACAATCACCCAGATCGTATTCATGTCACGACGACTCGTCGGCAAACTCGTGATGAAATCCATAGAAATGTCTTCCCACTTCCACTCCGGAATAGGGAGAGGTTTTCAGCATACCCGCCGATCGCTGATGTTCAATCTTAACTTGTTGACAGGTTAAGCATCTCGAAACAAATTCTGCGACTTCTCGCTTCATATTACTCCACCAGTAATTTTTTTCCAAGTCCTTGTACATCTTGCTGGACCCCGGATGAACAGAATAAGGGGTAGCATGAGCTTCTCTCAAAATAGAGTTTTTCAACTCGTCATTCGACGGTACGCACAACCGGTTCTTATACCTCAAAAGTCCATCCTCGTGGACCACGAATCCAGGGGCTTTCCCCTGAGCCACATCTTCACGGATGCGCAACAATGAAGGGTCTGAACTCTGATTCTCTCTGATTACCTCCTCAAGTGACGATGAAATCTCTAACATACTAAGCTGTCCCTGAACTCGCTGAAGCCAGACCTCGATCTCGGGTCTAAGGAATTCCTGCTGAAGCTCCTTCTGAACTGTTAAACGAGCAAGTATCTGCTCCTGAACGGACTTACGACTCAAGGCGTCGGCGATAACGTTCGCCTTGCCCGGGTGGTAAAGGATCTCGATATCAAAATCTTTGATTAGTTCCAACCACCGCCCCTGTCGCATATTTAACTCCTTGTGAGTAAATATATACTTCAACTCTTGTGATTGGTGAAGATCTGACAGGTGATTCCATAAAGGTAACGACGCCAAATTTCCAACGCGAAAACCACGGTTGCTAGCTCCGGTCGTGGGTTGGATAATTAACCAGCTAATCCGAGGAAACATCGGATTTACTTAATATCTTTCGGAGGTTGCCAATCTCGGATAGTCTCGACTTCGAGGGTCGACACGAACTCGCGAGATGAAATCACATGCCCGAGAAAGTCACTTGACCTCCGTAACTCACATTTGGAAAACTTTCCATAAAGTTGCTCTCGTCTCAACACGTCGAGAACCTGAAGAAGATGAACCTCGTGTTCCTCTCGGCTAAGAGAATAAATCAAAATGTCTTCGATGAAGACAACAACAAACTGATCCAAAAAGTCGATGAAAACCCGATTCATTAACTCCCTGAATACCGCAGGTGCAATAGTTAACCCGAACGGCATAATTACGAACTCATAATGACCATAGCGTGTACGAAACGCTGTCCTCGCGATATCCGATTCTCGAATCCGCAACTGGTGATATCCAGATCTTAAGTCGATCTTGGAAAATACTGAAGCTCCCTGAAGTTGATCTAAAAGATCATCAATACGAGGTAAAGGATACTACTCTTGATCATCACCCTGTTCAACTCCTGGTAATTAATACACACACGAGACGAGCCATCCTTCTCCTTGACAGATCACACTGGTGCTCCTCACGGGGACGCAATCGGTCGAAGATAACCTTCCTCGAACTATTCCTCAAGTTGAA
This sequence comes from Orobanche coerulescens, assembly GCA_033398695.1. Lineage (NCBI taxonomy): Eukaryota > Viridiplantae > Streptophyta > Magnoliopsida > Lamiales > Orobanchaceae > Orobanche > Orobanche coerulescens. Next base: position 29,195,609 of record CM065804.1, read on the forward strand.
TCTTCAACTCCTGCATTCTGGTCGGGGCCATCCGATACGGTGCCTTCGATAAAGGGGACGTACCGGTTCCAACTCACTCCTGAATTCCACTACTCTATGTGAAGGCAACCAGATAACTCGTCTGGAAATACATCGTCAATCGATGACAATGATACCCCGAATGATTGAACACTTCGATTGCCCTAGAATGGTCAATCGATAAAAAGAGATACCAATAATGATTGAACAACTCGATTGCCTTAGAAAGGCCAATCGATGAAGATGATACAATGAATGTTTGAATGACTCGATTGTCTTAGAAAGGCCAATCGATGGAAATGATGCGATGAATGATTGAATAACTCGATTGCCCTAGAAAGGCCAATCGATGAAAATGATACAAAGAATGATTGAATAACTCGATTGCCTTAGAAAGGCCAATCGATGAGAATGATACAATGAATGATTGAATAGTTCTATTGCGGAATTTCTCTGCTTCCGCCATAATAAAAATTCTACTGGAACAACGGGGATTACTTCCCTGAAGCACACATTCGACAACCAACGACGGAAAGATAGCGACCAAACGCTAACAAACACTGAGGATAGTATCAAGACGGTTAAACCAACTAATACCGAAAATTACATCGTCCTAAGATAAGTTCACCACGATTAGATCCATCAACCAATCGCGGTCATTAAGCTTAATTCGGTATGATTCCAAAAATTCTTCCATCGTCAGGTAGACCGATGGTTTGAGGTCCACAAGTAATAGGACTATCCCGAAATAAGTCTATTCAAGCATGATTCGAAAATGAATGAATGCGGTGTACCAGCATCAAAAGGTACACACAAGTTGAAATAAATTACGAGTATACCTGAAATCATTCGGACCACCATATGAATCTGGGACTTGCCGGTCCCCGAACCGGACGCTCTCGTCTGATAAATACGAGCTCCAACTCTATTTGCTTCCATTGCCTTAAACGACGATGACAAAGCAGTTTGATTCTGAAACGCTGGTTGCTTGGGCTCGAGATGCCGAGCCGACTTGGAGTCCTTTCGCAAAACGGGCCTTATGCCCAAAATTCCCACAATTATAGCACGTGATAGACGGTTTGAGACACTCGCTGAAATGACCGGCGTTCCACAATTGAAACAGTGATGGCCGAATCCGGCCGCTCGGACCGAGATCCCGCACGATTATGCGCCGTAGAGGTCGCCGAAACGATAGGACTCACACGAGGCTTCTTGAAGGTTGGTGACCGCCTTCGGGTTGATTACGCCGTTGATTTCTTGCCGAGATGAAGGTTGTTGTTCAGCACTTTCCTTAGCAGCCGTCTCACACGGGAGAGTTCGCTCGATTAATCCGGCCAGAGTGGCGCAATGATGATTGAGCAACTGCACATGGGTCATCATGGCCTGCATAAAAGTGAGTGGATCAACCCGAACATCTCCTGATCGAGCCGAGTCCTGGGCACGATTTCCCGAAAGCGAGTGATTATTTCCCGGGTTTCGGCCCGCACCGCGGCCTCTCCCCGTGTATCCCCTGACAGCTCTCCCCATACTGAAGTAGGAAGGTCGCATAATGATTATATTTCCCCGCATGATTATCACGTTATGATTATGTCATGAGATGATGAAAATGAGTATACATGCTCTAACTTAGTGATTATATGAATGATTTACTGAAGTGACATGATTATCTGATGAAATTCTTGAAATGATTATCTTGAATAACTTAATAAGATTGGTAATATGATCATCCAGATCGACAACTGAGTAATGAAATGAATTGAGTAATTAATGAGTTAACATGATCGTCCTAATCATTAACTGAGTAATGAAATGAATTAAGTGATTAATGAGTTAATATGATCGTCCTGATCATTAACTGAGTATTGAAATGAATTAAGTGATTAATGAGTTAATATGATCGTCCTGATCATAATGAATGATGATGTTTGAGGATTGTTAATTGATGAATGATGAATGAATGACTATTGCCAGAAATTATACCATGGCGTTAGAAGTCTTACAGTTCTTTCGGTCTGATTGGCTCGGCATCTGCACAGGTCACACGGGACGCGAAAGTCCAATGATACTAGTCCGATGACGATGATTTCAAATGAGACATGACTCGGAAGGTAGTATTCAAAACCACGCTCCGATAACAACTCTGTAACACCCCAAACTAGGCGGATATTACAGTGCCGTAGATCCCCAACTGGGACCCACCAGGCAAATGAAAATGAATTAATTACACAAGATAAATGTAGTACCGAACTACATTACAACAATAATTACTCCGATGAGGAGTTTAGTTACAACACACCAGGACAATACCGAATACTAGTGTATTTTATATGAAGATAAAATACACAACACTGAATGAAACGGAGTATTCAAATGAAAGTCTGCAGCGGAAAATAAAGGACAACAACATGAATAACTGAAAGATCGGGGCCCCCTACTAGTATCACTGGGAATCCTCGACGTCAGCGTCTTCTCCCCGTACTTTTGCCTTGCCAAGACCTGAAAAACAAAATCCCCAAATGGGGTCGGTTACAAAGAACAACAATCCTCAAGGGTTGAAAATACACAATCATGATTATATCTGAAGTTATGAAATATCCTGTCGAAACATACGCAATCAAACATGCTATATGAATCAACTAACAGTACGGCTCAAAGGTGGCGCCACACTATGCCCGGGATGGAAATGTGTCCGTGCACAAGCCACCAACGAGTATCGATCGAATACCCGTGTGGTCTTGTACCTAATCAGTCTCACGAGACAATATGACTCGTGTGCACAGTCCAATGTGAGGCCAACAACCAACACACGACATAAATGTGCCCGACATGAAAATCCTACACATACCAATCGGCACGCCAGTATGACCCGGAATGCCACGTTATAACAAAAGTGACATCGAAAATGAATAATGACTCACCGAGGTGAAATGGTAATGAAATAAATGACAGCTCAATGAAAAGATTGGAACCGTCGTTCCTTATGACTGAAGTGATTAATTGACAACAACAAGTTTTGATACGGTTAATATAATGATGAATGAGTTATGATTATGAATGAACAACAACAAAAGGGATGAATATCCTTTTACTTACACAATACCGGTGACAATTATCCTTCCACGAACAACGTCCTAATTGAGATATCGGTCGCTCGAACAACCTTGAATTATACAATATCCAACAACCCATTCAATATATGAATCAAACACGAATATAACGAACTCAAAACGTCGATACGATTAAACTAAGTTCATTGGGGCATTAAATCGAATACGTTGTGGCCAAACTCCGATTGTTTACAATCAAATCTCAATGAACCACTATCAAATCCCCCAAGAGGTGTTTCAAACCAATAAACATCTTCCAAATGATCAATAATCCGAAATGAATATCCGAAAACGTGATTATAACGACAATTAATCGAAAACCCCCGATTTCAACTCGATAATCAAAGTGTTCTTGAATAATCCCTCAATAATCCAATGAATCCTTATACAAACTCATAATCATATACATATCCCTTCATATAACATGATTATAACGTCCAAAACATCATATCTCAACATAGAATCGAAATCCAAGGTGTTGAAGAAATTACCTCTTGAAGATCCAACCACTTAGATCCGAAGAACACGAGTTTAATCGAGTATCCAAGCTTCCCAAAGGATTGAAGGTTAAGAAAAATACATACTAAAATGATAATTGATGAAGAAATCTCTCCCTCAAGACCCTCTCTCGCGTAAGAAGGTGAAAAAATGAAGAAATGAGCTGAAATGCTCAAAAAAAACGAAATTATAGGGGTTGACTGTCTGTCGGACACGGCCCGTGCCGATCGGCACGGTCGCGGCGCGCACTGGCCGACAGGGACTCGACCGTGTCCTGCTTGACACGGTCGCGGTGCGAAGGGGCCTACCGATAGACCTGTCCGACAGCGACTCGGCATGACTCGACCGTGTCCTGGAACACGGTCGGGCGTCTGGGCAGTCGGATATGGCTTATCCGGAAGAGTTTGACTCGGCCGTGCCATACGACACGGTCGGGTCCTGTGGCAGAGACTTCGGCATTTCCGGACAAGTACAGCACGGGCCGTGTCGGACGACATGGCCGAGTTCGGTCGGCAGTGATCGGCCAATAACTGAAAAATGAGCGGGTGAGCTAAAATGACCATAACTCTCTCGTACGGACTCCGATTGACTCACCGTTTGAACTATTGGAAAGCTATCTCGATGCTCTATAATATTGCAAAGATTCAGAATTTTTGGATTTACCAAAAATTAATGGTGATCTAACAAAGTCGAACTCATATGAGGAAAGTTGAAACAATGAACAATAACGATACACAACTCGAAGTTTTCCGAACAGTGAACACGGTGAACGAATATGATTGATGAATGATTATAAATGAGTGAAAATACACTGAGTGACAATCACCGAATGAAATTACTGAATAATAATGACTGAATTACAACCGGGTATTACATACACCCCCCCTTAAAAGAGTTTCGTCCCCGAAACTAAGGGTCAAACAACTCGGAATAACTCTCCCGCATACTATCCTCGGTTTCCCAAGTAGCCTCTTCGACTCCGTGTCTAGACCACTGAATCTTGACCAAAGGAATCGACTTATTCCTCAACTGTTTGATTCGCCGCTCCAACACTGCACAGACGCTCCTCGTACGAATGATCATCCGCGATCTCGATTTCGTCGAACTGAAGTATGTGACTCGGGTCGGCAACATACTTCCGCAACTGAGAGACGTGAAACACATTATGAATTCGGCTCAATGCCGGAGGCAAAGCCAATCGATAAGCTAACTCGCCTACTCGATCCAAAATTTCAAACGGTCCAATGAATCTCGGACTCAACTTCCCCCGTTTTCCGAAATGGAAAAAACCTCGACTCGGGGATACCTTGACCAAAACGTGGTCACCCGTCTCGAACTCTAGTGGTCGACGACGATTATCTGCATATGATTTCTGTCGACTCTGAGCGGTCAACAAACGACTCCTGCTCAAAGCTACCTTCTCACGGGCGGCTATAAGTATATCGGGCTCGGTGCCGATTGATTCTGATAGGTCGTCTCAACACAAAGGAGATCGACAACGACGACCGTACAAGGCCTCGTAAGGTGCCATCTTAATCGAAGCATGCCAACTATTATTATACGTGAATTCGATCAATGGTAGTTGGGCTTCCCAATCGTCTTTCCAATCGAGGACGCATGCCCTCAACATGTCCTCTAATGTCTGAATAGTTCTCTCTGATTGTCCGTCGGACTGAGGATGAAAGGCAGTAGTGAGATTAAGCTGAGTTCCCATAGCACGATGAACTGATTTCCAAAAATGGGATACAAATCGTTCGTCACGATCGGAAACGATACTTTTAGGAATTCCGTGCAGTCTCACTATCTCTTTGATGAATAACTCGGCAAGTCTCTCGGGACCCCACGTATCCTTAATCTCAAGGAAATGAGCTGATTTAGTTAAGCGGTCCACAATCACCCAGATCGTATTCATGTCACGACGACTCGTCGGCAAACTCGTGATGAAATCCATAGAAATGTCTTCCCACTTCCACTCCGGAATAGGGAGAGGTTTTCAGCATACCCGCCGGTCGCTGATGTTCAATCTTAACTTGTTGACAGGTTAAGCATCTCGAAACAAATTCTGCGACTTCTCGCTTCATATTACTCCACCAGTAATTTTGTTTCAAGTCCTTGTACATCTTGCTGGACCCCGGATGAACAGAATAAGGGGTAGCATGAGCTTCTCTCAAAATAGAGTTTTTCAACTCGTCATTCGCCGGTACGCACAACCGGTTCTTATACCTCAAAAGTCCATCCTCGTGGACCACGAATCCGTGGGCTTTCCCGAGCCACATCTTCACGGATGCGCAACAATGAAGGGTCCGAACTCGATTCTCTCTCGATTACCTCCTCAAGTGACGATGAAATCTCTAACATACTAAGTCATCCTCCGAACTCGCCGGCTGACCTCGATCTCGGGTCTAAGGAATTCCTGCTGAAGCTCCTTCTGAACTGTTAAACGAGCAAGTATCTGCTCCTGAACGGACTTACGACTCAAGGCGTCGGCGATAACGTTCGCCTTGCCCGGGTGGTAAAGGATCTCGATATCAAAATCTTTGATTAGTTCCAACCACCGCCCCTGTCGCATATTTAACTCCTTGTGAGTAAATATATACTTCAACTCTTGTGATTGGTGAAGATCTGACAGGTGATTCCATAAAGGTAACGACGCCAAATTTCCAACGCGAAAACCACGGTTGCTAGCTCCGGTCGTGGGTTGGATAATTAACCAGCTAATCCGAGGAAACATCGGATTTACTTAATATATTTCGGAGGTTGCCAATCTCGGATAGTCTCTGACTTCTGAGGGTCGACACGAACTCTGTCAGATGAAATCACATGCCCGAGAAAGTCACTTCGGACCTCCAGAACTCACATTTGGAAAACTTTCCATAAAGTTGCTCTCGTCTCAACACGTCGAGAACCTGAAGAAGATGAACCTCGTGTTCCTCTCGGCTAAGAGAATAAATCAAAATGTCTTCGATGAAGACAACAACAAACTGATCCAAAAAGTCGATGAAAACCCGATTCATTAACTCCCTGAATACCGCAGGTGCAATAGTTAACCCGAACGGCATAATTACGAACTCATAATGACCATAGCGTGTACGAAACGCTATCCTCGCGATATCCGACTCTCGAATCCGCAACTGGTGATATCCAGATCTTAAGTCGATCTTGGAAAATACTGAAGCTCCCTGAAGTTGATCTAAAAGATCATCAATACAAGGTAAAGGATACTACTCTTGATCATCACCCTGTTCAACTCCTGGTAATTAATACACACACGAGACGAGCCATCCTTCTCCTTGACAGATCACACTGGTGCTCCTCACGGGGACGCAATCGGTCGAAGATAACCTTCCTCGAACTATTCCTCAAGTTGAATCTTCAACTCCTGCATTCTGGTCGGGGCCATCCAATACGGTGCCTTCGATAAAGGGGACGTACCGGTTCCAACTCACTCCTGAATTCCACTACTCTATGTGAAGGCAACCAGATAACTCGTCTGGAAATACATCGTCAATCGATGACAATGATACCCCGAATGATTGAACACTTCGATTGCCCTAGAATGGTCAATCGATAAAAAGAGATACCAATAATGATTGAACAACTCGATTGCCTTAGAAAGGCCAATCGATGAAGATGATACAATGAATGTTTGAATGACTCGATTGTCTTAGAAAGGCCAATCGATGGAAATGATGCGATGAATGATTGAATAACTCGATTGCCCTAGAAAGGCCAATCGATGAAAATGATACAAAGAATGATTGAATAACTCGATTGCCTTAGAAAGGCCAATCGATGAGAATGATACAATGAATGATTGAATAGTTCTATTGCGGAATTTCTCTGCTTCCGCCATAATAAAAATTCTACTGGAACAACGGGGATTACTTCCCTGAAGCACACATTCGACAACCAACGACGGAAAGATAGCGACCAAACGCTAACAAACACTGAGGATAGTATCAAGACGGTTAAACCAACTAATACCGAAAATTACATCGTCCTAAGATAAGTTCACCACGATTAGATCCATCAACCAATTGCGGTCATTAAGCTTAATTCGGTATGATTCCGAAAATTCTTCCATCGTCAGGTAGACCGATGGTTTGAGGTCCACAAGCAATAGGACTATCCCGAAATAAGTCTATTCAAGCATGATTCGAAAATGAATGAATGCGGTGTACCAGCATCAAAAGGTACACACAAGTTGAAATAAATTACGAGTATACCTGAAATCATTCGGACCACCGGATCGTCGATCCTCCTCATCATATGAATCTGGGACTTGCCGGTCCCCGAACCGGACGCTCTCGTCTGATAAATACGAGTTCCAACTCTATTTGCTTCCATTGCCTTAAACGACGATGACAAAGCAGTTTGATTCTGAAACGCTGGTTGCTTCGGGGCCTGAGATGCCGCCGGAGCCGACTTGGAGTCTTTTCGGCAAAAACGGGCCTTATGCCCAAAATTCCCACAATTATAGCACGTGATAGACGGTTTCAGACACTCAGTGCTGAAATGACCCGGCGTTCCACAATTGAAACAGGTGATGGCCGAACTGGCCGCTCGGGACTGAGATCCCGCACGATTATGCGCCGTAGGAGGTCGCTCAGAAACGATAGGACTCACACGAGGCTTCTTGAAGGTTGGTGACCGCCTTCGGGTTGATTACGCTTCGTTGATTTCTTGCCGAGATGAAGGTTGTTGTTCAAGACTTTCCTTAGCACCGTCTCACACGGAGAGTTCGCTCGATTAATCCGGCCGAGTGGCGCAATGATGATTGAGCAACCGCACATGGGTCATCATGGCCTGCATAAAAGTGAGTGGATCAACCCGAACATCTCTGATCGAGCCGAGTCCCAGGCACGATTTCCCGACGCAGTGATTATTTCCGGGTTTGCCCGCACTGCGCCTCTCCCCGCATCCTCGACAGCCTCTCCCCATACCGAAGTAGGAAGGTCGCATAATGATTATATTTCCCGCATGATTATCACGTTATGATTATGTCATGAGATGATGAAAATGAGTATACATGCTCTAACTTAGTGATTATATGAATGATTTATCAAGTGACATGATTATCGATGAAATTCTTGAATTGATTATCTTGAATAACTTAATAAGATTGGTAATATGATCATCCAGATCGACAACTGAGTAATGAAATGAATTGAGTAATTAATGAGTTAACATGATCGTCCTAATCATTAACTGAGTAATGAAATGAATTAAGTGATTAATGAGTTAATATGATCGTCCTGATCATTAACTGAGTATTGAAATGAATTAAGTGATTAATGAGTTAATATGATCGTCCTGATCATAATGAATGATGATGTTTGAGGATTGTTAATTGATGAATGATGAATGAATGACTATTGCCAGAAATTATACCATGGCGTTAGAAGTCTTACAGTTCTTTCGGTCTGATTGGCTCGACATCTGCACAGGTCACACGTGACGCGAAAGTCCAATGATACTAGTACGATGACGATGATTTCAAATGAGACATGACTCGGAAGGTAGTATTCAAAACCACGCTCCGATAACAACTCTGTAACACCCCAAACTAGGCGGATATTACAGTGCCGTAGATCCCCAACTGGGACCCACCAGGCAAATGAAAATGAATGAATTACACAAGATAAATGTAGTACCGAACTACATTACAACAATAATTACTCCGATGAGGAGTTTAGTTACAACACACCAGGACAATACCGAATACTAGTGTATTTTATATGAAGATAAAATACACAACACTGAATGAAACGGAGTATTCAAATGAAAGTCTGCAGCGGAAAATAAAGGACAATAACATGAATAACTGAAAGATCGGGGGCCCCTACTAGTATCACTGGGACTCCTCGACGTCAGCGTCTTCTCCCCGTACTTTTGCCTTGCCAAGACCTGAAAAACAAAATCCCCAAACGGGGTCAGTTACAAAGAACAACAATCCTCAAGGGTTGAAAATACACAATCATGATTATATCTGAAGTTATGAAATATCCTGTCGAAACATACGCAATCAAACATGCTATATGAATCAACTAACAGTACGGCTCAAAGGGTGGCGCCACACTACGCCCGGGATGGAAATGTGTCCGTGCACAAGCCACCAACGAGTATCGATCGAATACCCGTGTGGTCTTGTACCTAATCAGTCTCACGAGACAATATGACTCGTGTGCACAGTCCAATGTGAGGCCAACAACCAACACACGACATAAATGTGCCCGACATGAAAATCCTACACATACCAATCGGCACGCCAGTATGACCCGGAATGCCACGTTATAACAAAAGTGACATCGAAAATGAATAATGACTCACCGAGGTGAAATGGTAATGAAATAAATGACAGCTCAATGAAAAGATTGGAACCGTCGTTCCTTATGACTGAAGTGATTAATTGACAACAACAAGTTTTGATACGGTTAATATAATGATGAATGAGTTATGATTATGAATGAACAACAACAAAAGGGATGAATATCCTTTTAACCGAGTAAGAATTTACTTACACAATACCGGTGACAATTATCCTTCCACGAACAACGTCCTAATTGAGATATCGGTCGCTCGAACAACCTTGAATTATACAATATCCAACAACCCATTCAATATATGAATCAAACACGAATATAACGAACTCAAAACGTCGATACGATTAAACTAAGTTCATTGGGGCATTAAATCGAATACGTTGTGGCCAAACTCCGATTGTTTACAATCAAATCTCAATGAACCACTATCAAATCCCCCAAGAGGTGTTTCAAACCAATAAACATCTTCCAAATGATCAATAATCCGAAATGAATATCCGAAAACGTGATTATAACGACAATTAATCGCAAACCCCCAATTTCAACTCGATAATCAAAGTGTTCTTGAATAATCCCTCAATAATCCAATGAATCCTTATACAAACTCATAATCATATACATATCCCTTCATATAACATGATTATAACGTCCAAAACATCATATCTCAACATAGAATCGAAATCCAAGGTGTTGAAGTGTAACGACCCGATTTTTCTAAGGTATTTTATGAATAAAATATTAATAATGAGAAAACTTGTAGAAATTTCGAGTCGTTACTAAACATACATTTTCTAAAATATTTGCGGAACTCGAAAGGATTTCAAACATCTAATACGATAGTATAATTTGACAGCGGAAAATAATTACTAAAAATGAAGTAATTGTTTCAGAGTAACTTGAGCGGAATTAAAAGAAATAATTATAACATTAATCATATGTCGGCCTGCTCGACAACCCGTCCTCTCCATTCCGAATTAACCTGAAAATTTTACATAAAAATGGGGTGAGCTTTCTATCGCTCGTGGGAACATCACAAGTCAACAATAATCACAATACATAACGGAGGCATAGCATGAATATTTGTTATATCAACTTGAGCATGTAAACATGTGACTGCATGTAAACATATACTGATACTTGGTATGAAAAACATGTGACTGCATGTTAATCATAAACTGATACTTGGTACGAAAAACATGTGACTGCATGTTAATCGTAAATATAACATATCACCTATACAATCCAAATAAAGCAATTAAAATTGACAAGTAATAATTCCCACCTGAAATTGAGATGACTTGAATGCAAATGCTTGAAATGCTTATGAACGTGTTAATCGTGCCCTTGATTCTCGTAGCCTACAATTAAAGAGGTGTGTATTTTAATATATGAACATATAAAATTAATTGGAATTGAAATTTGAATTTATTTGGGCTGAATTGGAGTAAAAGTAGATCGGGCCATAAATAAATAGGGCTGGATTAATGGACCCAAGAGTGAGACTTAAAGTTGGCTGAAATTTAATTGGGCATTGGAGTAAAGGTTTTGGGCCGGGTGAAGGCTTTGGCCCACTGGAATTAAATGTATGACCAGCCTAGGCTTAAGGGTGTGGAAATTTCCTTTTCCCAATCGTTCTCTTCTTTCTCTCAAACTGGGAGAACTCCAGCGGCTGCGAATTCCTTTTCTCCACCCGCAAATCGATTTTGTTGCCACCCTTCCCGGTCCAGGCACCCGGCTAAATGGATATCAAGCCTCCAATCCGACTCACGGCGGAAAAGATGAGAGGCAGTGGTGGGTTGTGAACTGAAGAACCGGCCACGGTCACTGCGAAACTGTGTCACAGCAGCGCGATTTGAAAGAGGTTAAGTGGGCGGTGGCGACAGGCCAGGTTTGGTTGGGTCGGCGAGTGCAGCGGCCGCGACGAGAGTCAAACACGAGCCGATGTCACGATTAACAGCAGCGATTCGGCGGCGGTTGGCTGAGGGTCATTCTAGTTTGAGGTCAGAAAATTCTCAGGTGTGAATTATCTTTCCCTTGCCCGACTCCGATTTTTCTTCTAAAAATTGGGGTTGTGTTATGTGATTTTGGAAATCGGTTTTGCTGGTGTTTGTGTGAAAATGTTTGAAGGTGAAATGGATATAGCGATGAACTGGTGGTCAGGCTCCGATTGAGGAGGGTGCAGAATAGAAAATAACAACGGAGGTCGATTTTGCTGTAAAAATTGAGATGTAACAATAGAAGGAATTACCTGTTGTTTTGTATTCGTTGAACGATTCTGAGAGGCTGGGAGGGTGATGTGAATTCTTGTGACTTAATGTAGTTTACTAAATTTGCTGTGAAATGATATTTGCTGGTGTGTGTGTGTGATTCCTGATGTGCAGGAGATTTTATTTTTATACTGAATTTTATTAACTGCTCCATGGATATATAAATGCTTCCTGAAGTTCTTCCCTCAACTCCACTTCTGCCAACTTCCTCCCCATGATGCCCACTACGTTGATGAAGTGGAGAAAACCTCCTCTTCCATGTTCTGATCGTGAGTGAGGGAGAGAAATATGGGTTGGATGTGATAATTGGGTTCTAAATTAATTATGGGGGTTGGGCTTGGGTATTAGTAGTTGATTATTATTTTTAATTGGGCCGAACACTATAATGGTTGGTTGGCCCAAAAATGAATGTATATAAAAAAATTAATTAAAATGGACTTATAATATTTGGGCTCGATAATTAATTAACTTGGGTCTATAGATCATTAGAAATTCATGGATTGGGCTCACTAAATAATCATAAGCCCAACTGATAATTTAAATTGAAATATTATTCACTATTTACTATAAAAAAATTAATTAATAAATTAAGAAATAATTTCTAAATTTAGCGGGTATTACATCCTATCCCTGTTGGAAAAATTTTCGTCCTCGAAAATAGTATTCTTACCGTGAATAAGAAAATCGGGATAGCGAGTTCGAATTTCTTCTTCACGCTCCCAAGTAGCTTCATCTTTGGTGTGATTTCGCCATTGAACCTTGACGAGTACTCTCTCTTTATTCCTTAATGGAATAATCTTTCTATCGATTATCGCAACTGGTTGTTCGACATAAGTGAGATCTTTGTTCACTTCCACCGTTGAATAGTTGATCACGTGACTAGGATCGTGAACGTATTTTCTCAACTGTGAGACGTGAAAAACATTATGTACTGCTGAAAATTCCGGTGGTAATGCTAAACGGTATGCCAAATCTCCAATCCGATCGAGGATCTCAAATGGTCCGACATATCTTGGTCTCAGCTTGTTCCTCGATCCAAATCGAATGACTCCTTTAGTCGGGGCTACCTTTAGGAAGACCTTTTCGCCAACATTAAACTCAAGGTCCTTCCTTCGCTTGTCGGCATAAGACTTTTGGCGATCTTGTGCTGTCTTAATCCTTTCACGAATCTTTTCTACTACACCCACGGTCCTCTCGATTATCTCGGGACCCAAAATTTTTCTTTCACCTACTTCATCCCAATAAACCGGCGATCTGCACTTTCTCCCATAAAGTGCCTCGTGCGGGCCATTCCGATCGTTGCTTGGAAACTATTATTGTATGCGAATTCTACCAAAGGTAGTAACTGTTCCCAACAATTACCCATGTCCAAAGACACAAGCTCTCAACATGTCTTCAAGTATTTGTATCGTCCTTTCTGATTGACCGTCAGTTTGTGGGTGATAGGCTGTACTAAAATTTAATTTAGTTCCCAATGCTTCCTGCAAACTTTCCCAAAAACGTGACGTGAAGCGAGTATCTCTATCCGAAACTATAGACACTGGTACTCCGTGCAGCCTTATGATCTCCTTAATATACAATTGCGCATACTGATACATTGTGAAGTTCATCTTCACTGGGATGAAATGAGCCGACTTAGTGAGGCGATCAACCACAACCCAAATCGCCTGATTTCCTCTTTCCGATCAAGGTAAGCTCACCACAAAGTCCATAGTGATGTGTTCCCATTTCCACTCTGGAATGTGGAGTGATTTTAACAAACCAAATGGGCGTTGATGTTCGGCTTTCACCTGCTGACAAATAATACATCTCCTAACGAATTCAGCCACGTTTCTCTTCAAACCTTCCCACCAAAATTTACTTTTCAAATCTTGGTACATCTTTGTACTACCAGGATGAGCAGTATATGGTGTGTTGTGTGCTTCTTCCAAAATCATCTTCTTCAAATCCGTATTGTCGGGCACACAAATTCTTTCCTTGTAGTATATCGTACCATCTTCTGATATACTAAATCCTTTATCTTCTCCAGCTATAACACGCTCCTTCATTTTGGTCAAGAAATTGTCTTGACCCTGACCTTCCTTGATCCTCTCTCTCAAGGTTGGTTGAACTGACAACGTCATTAAAATTGCTTCCACCGGCTTTAACGATGTAGCCACTTCTAGGTTCATCTTTGAAAATTCACTGACCAATTTGTCTTCCTTAGTCAAAATGCAATTCAATTCTCCTCTGACCTTGCGACTTAAAGCATCTGCGACCACGTTCGCCTTCCCTGGATGGTAGTGAATTGTACAATCGTAGTCCTTCACTAACTCCAACCATCTTCTTTGTCTCATATTAAGTTCCTTCTGAGTGAATAGATACCTTAAGCTTTTGTGGTCGGTATAGATCTCACATTTACCTCCGTAGAGGTAATGTCGCCATATCTTCAAGGCGTGAACTACCGCAGCTAGTTCTAAATCATGTGTCGGATAATTTAACTCATGTGGCTTTAATTGCCTTGACGCATAAGCGATGACCTTACCTTGCTGCATTAGAACACATCCTAATCCTTGCTTGGATGCGTCACTATAGATCACGAATTCTCTAGACGGATCTGGAATCGTCAAAACTGAAGCTGAGGTTAGTCTCCGCTTAAGTTCTTGAAAACTTTGTTCGCACTTCTCATTCCACAGGAACTGTTCTCCTTTCCTCGTTAGTCGAGTCATCGGTGCGGCCATATTAGAAAATCCTTCAATAAACCTCCTATAATATCCTGCTAACCCCAAGAAACTGCGAACTTCATTCGCGTTAGTTGGTGTTTTCCAATCGTTGATAGCCTCTATTTTAGACGGATCGACTTCAATTCCTTGCGCAGTAATAACATGTCCAAGGAATGCCACCCTCTTGAGCCAAAATTCGCACTTGCTAAACTTCGCATACAGTTTCTCTTTGCGAAGTATCTCCAAAACCGTCCGTAGATGCTTCTCATGTTCTGCTTCATCTTTCGAATAAATTAGTATGTCATCTATAAACACGATGACAAACTGATCCAAGTAGGGTTGGAAAACTCTATTCATCAAGTCCATAAAGACCTGGCAGGGCATTACTTAGCCCAAATGGCATTACTACGAACTCGTAGTGACCATATCTTGTTCGGAAAGCAGTCTTCGGAATGTCCTCGTCCTTGATCTTTAGTTGATGGTATCCTGACCTCAAATCTATCTTTGAGAACACTCCTGAACCTCCAAGCTGGTCAAATAAGTCTTCGATTCGGGGAAGTGGATACTTGTTCTTTATCGTGAGTCGATTCAACTCACGATAATCGATACACATTCTCATGCTTCCATCCTTCTTCTTCACGAATAACACCGGTGCTCCCCAAGGTGATACGCTTGGTCGGATATATCCCATATCGAGTAACTCCTGAATCTGCACCTTCAGTTCTTGTAGTTCTTTTGGCGCCATCCTGTATGGGGCCTTTGATATAGGGGCTGCTCCAGGCACCAAGTCAATTGTAAACTCCACTTGTCTATCCGGTGGAACACCCGGTAAGTTCTCCGGAAAAACATCTGAATAATCCTTAACGATATGAACGTCTTCGATCGTTACTTCGGACTTCGACTCCCCCATGATATTCACTAAATATCCTTGACAATTGCCCTTACGTAATATCTTCGTTGCTTTCATGGCTGATATCACTGGAGGGGCTTTGTTACGCTTAACCCCTTGAAATACGTCCTCTACTCCGGCTGCTGGATGTAAGACCACGTTCCTCCTCGCGCATTGCAAAACGGCATCATACTTATCCAACCAATCCATACCCAAGACTACGTCGAAGTTATTCATGTCTAATATGTATAGATCGGCTAGATATAAACGTTCATTTATCTCTATGGTTATACTGTTAGCTATATCATCAACAGAAATTATTTCTCCTGCTCGTATACTAACTTCAAGGCTTTGAGAAGATTTTCTACTTCTAAATTTAGTCATGCTAAACAACTTCTTAGAGATAAATGAATGGGATGCGCCAGTATCAAATAACACCAAAGCAGGAATTCCAGCGACAGATAACATACCTGACATCGTTCCGGTTTCTCCTTGTCAATTTCCGATAGTCGTACATACGAGCCTTTCCCCCGAACCTTGATTACGGACCCTTCTATCAGGCCATTGTTCTTACGTAGGCACCGAGAGACCATGTGTCCTTCTTCATGGCATCGGTAACATCGATTACGTCCGAGCATGCAAACTCCTTTGTGCCTCTTCCCACATTTCAAGCGGGTTGGGTAGTAAATGCTTGTGTCTTTGACCGGATGGTCCTTCTCTACTACCCTTCTTGTTACTAGTATTATTATTCGGTCCTTGCCACTTTCTTTTGTTCGTATTCACAATCGGCGAGCCCTAGCCCTTTCCATATCCAAGCTAGCTGATATATTTTCGGCTCTGGACACGGCTTCCTTATACGACATCTTTCCATGGCTAGCCAGATGATGTCGGATTCTGTCTTGAAGTCCATCACGAAACTTTTGTGCCTTCATGTCATCATTCGCAACCATGAATGGTGCGAATCGGCACATATGATTGAACTTCCTTTCGTATTCCGTGACCGTCATGCCTCCTTGAGTTAGATCTAGGAACTCCTTCTGCATTTTGGCCTTATACGACCGTGGATAATACTTGTCCATCACTGTTTCTTTAAATCCTTCCCAAGACAGTGTTCTACGTTCCTCTTTAGTTCGGAGTCTCCAGGATCCATTCCACCAAGTCCTGGCGTCCTCCTTGAGTTGGAAGACTGCGCATGAAACTTTCTGCTCATCCGTGCAAGCCATGTAATCTAAAATACTCTCCAAGTTCAATAGCCATTCCTCGATGGCAGCTGGACCTTCCCTCCCGAGGAACATTGGAGGTTTGAACTTGTTGAACTGATTTATTACTCTGGCCTGAACTTGCCCTTGAGTGGCTGGAGGCGTTATAGTCGCTCCTTGGAGAAGATTGGTTAGACCTGAGAGCAGTTGCTGCTGATTAGGGGCATCACTCCCACTTGCAGACGTATTAAGTGTGCCTTGGGCTTGGTTTTTAGACTCGGCATTCGGGGTGATTTCGCGGGGAGCCATATCCTGCCCACGAATCGTTGTTCTTGTAAGTTCTTGAGTGCGAGAAATGAGGTAGAGATAAAGATATTTATACGCGTGGCATAAGATAAAATAATTCATTACATCTTGGAATTGATTAATACGAGAAATTAAATATTCTATTAATGATAACTTTTGATAGTCAACATAAAATACTGAAATGGGAGCTGAGACTAATAATTACTACTAAAATATTAAAATCACGACATAACAAAATTAATTTTCATAAATCCTTGCTAAGGATTTCAATAACGAGAACAGGGGTGGGGACTCAGTCCAGGAGATGATATCCTCGTCATCCGAGTCGACCATCGGTTCGAGCTCTGGGTCCTCCTCTTCCTCTGGATCCTCCTCGGGATCCTCCTCAAATTCCTCCATCGGCTGTGATGGGGTATCATGCATCTCATATATCTTGGGGATCTCCCCTCTCGAAAACAAGTCGAGAATTCTTCCAAAGACATCTTGAAAGTCATCTACGACTATTCTTTCCTCCGGTCTGCGGTTCGCCTCGTGCCACGAGCGTATATGGTGAAACTCCGGTCATTCGACAGTGATGATTAAGTGCTCGACTTCTTCGACCGGATCTCCGTCTTCCGGACATGAACCATTTGAATTCTCTCGACCACGTAGTACGGGCATTCTCGGGAGTCACAGGTTTCCCCAAGAGTCTCTATGTGCTAGGGCGCAGTGATCCCGCCTCGGTCCTCTTACGTGGAGTTACTGTGAAACCGGCCATACTAACAGGATACATGCATATTTGCGTAAAATTATTAAGTTTTACGATATTAGTCTAAATGTATGATATAAACATGACTTTAAGCTTTTTACCTTGGAATGGAGTAGCGAAGTAGCGGCAGTCGAACATATGATATTTCCTTGAAGATGAAAAATATTTTAACTTTAAAAATCTTCCGGCGTACCAGGAAAGTAGACCGGATTTTCTCTGATACCATACTGTAACGACCTGATTTTTCTAAGGTATTTTATGAATAAAATATTAATAATGAGAAAACTTGTAGAAATTTCGAGTCGTTACTAAACATACATTTTCTAAAATATTTGCGGAACTCGAAAGGATTTCAAATATCTAATACGATAGTATAATTTGACAGCGGAAAATAATTACTAAAAATGAAGTAATTGTTTCAGAGTAACTTGAGCGGAATTAAAAGAAATAATTATAACATTAATCATATGTCGGCCTGCT
Source organism: Orobanche coerulescens (assembly GCA_033398695.1). NCBI lineage: Eukaryota > Viridiplantae > Streptophyta > Magnoliopsida > Lamiales > Orobanchaceae > Orobanche > Orobanche coerulescens. The sequence goes on from CM065804.1 coordinate 29,214,146, forward strand.
CGACAACCCGTCCTCTCCATTCCGAATTAACCTGAAAATTTTACATAAAAATGGGGTGAGCTTTCTATCGCTCGTGGGAACATCACAAGTCAACAATAATCACAATACATAACGGAGGCATAGCATGAATATTTGTTATATCAACTTGAGCATGTAAACATGTGCGCATCTAAACATATCGATACTTGGTATGAAAAACATGTGACGCATGTTAATCATAAATCGATACTTGGTACGAAAAACATGTGACCGCATGTTAATCGTAAATATAACATATCACCTATACAATCCAAATAAAGCAATTAAAATTGACAAGTAATAATTCCCACCTGAAATTGAGATGACTTGAATGCAAATGCTTGAAATGCTTATGAACGTGTTAATCGTGCCCTTGATTCTCGTAGCCTACAATTAAAGAGGTGTGTATTTTAATATATGAACATATAAAATTAATTGGAATTGAAATTTGAATTTATTTGGGCTGAATTGGAGTAAAAGTAGATCGGGCCATAAATAAATAGGGCTGGATTAATGGACCCAAGAGTGAGACTTAAAGTTGGCTGAAATTTAATTGGGCATTGGAGTAAAGGTTTTGGGCCGGGTGAAGGCTTTGGCCCACTGGAATTAAATGTATGACCAGCCTAGGCTTAAGGGTGTGGAAATTTCCTTTTCCCAATCGTTCTCTTCTTTCTCTCAAACTGGGAGAACTCCAGCGGCTGCGAATTCCTTTTCTCCACCCGCAAATCGATTTTGTTGCCACCCTTCCCAGTCCAGGCACCCGGTTCGGCCAAATGGATATCAAGCCTCCAATCCGACTCACGGCGGAAAAGATGAGAGGCAGTGGTGGGTTGTGAACTGAAGAACCGGCCACGGTCACTGCGAAACTGTGTCACAGCAGCGCGATTTGAAAGAGGTTAAGTGGGCGGTGGCGACAGGCCAGGTTTGGTTGGGTCGGCGAGTGCAGCGGCCGCGACGAGAGTCAAACACGAGCCGATGTCACGATTAACAGCAGCGATTCGGCGGCGGTTGGCTGAGGGTCATTCTAGTTTGAGGTCAGAAAATTCTCAGGTGTGAATTATCTTTCCCTTTCCCGACTCCGATTTTTCTTCTAAAAATTGGGGTTGTGTTATGTGATTTTGGAAATCGGTTTTGCTGGTGTTTGTGTGAAAATGTTTGAAGGTGAAATGGATATGGCGATGAACTGGTGGTCGGGGCTCCGATTGAGGAGGGTGCAGAATAGAAAATAACAACGGAGGTCGATTTTGCTGTAAAAATTGAGATGTAACAATAGAAGGAATTACCTGTTGTTTTGTATTCGTTGAACGATTCTGAGAGGCTGGGAGGGTGATGTGAATTCTTGTGACTTAATGTAGTTTACTAAATTTGCTGTGAAATGATATTTCTTTGGTGTGTGTGTGTGTGATTCTGATGTGCGGAGATTTTATTTTATCTTGAATTTTATTAATGCTCCATGGATATATAAATGCTTCTGAAGTTCTTCCCTCAACTCCACTTCTGCCAACTTCCTCCCCATGATGCCCACTACGTTGATGAAGTGGAGAAAACCTCCTCTTCCATGTTCTGATCGTGAGTGAGGGAGAGAAATATGGGTTGGATGTGATAATTGGGTTCTAAATTAATTATGGGGGTTGGGCTTGGGTATTAGTAGTTGATTATTATTTTTAATTGGGCCGAACACTATAATGGTTGGTTGGCCCAAAAATGAATGTATATAAAAAAATTAATTAAAATGGACTTATAATATTTGGGCTCGATAATTAATTAACTTGGGTCTATAGATCATTAGAAATTCATGGATTGGGCTCACTAAATAATCATAAGCCCAACTGATAATTTAAATTGAAATATTATTCACTATTTACTATAAAAAATTAATTAATAAATTAAGAAATAATTTCTAAATTTAGCGGGTATTACATGAAGAAATTACCTCTTGAAGATCCAACCACTTCGATCCGAAGAACACGAGTTTAATCGAGTATCCAAGCTTCCCAAAGGATTGAAGGTAAAGAAAAATACACACTCAAATGATAATTGATGAAGAAATCTCTCCCTCAAGACCCTCTCTCGCGTAAGAAGGTGAAAAAATGAAGAAATGAGCTGAAATGCTCAAAAAAACGAAATTATAGGGGTTGGTATGTCGGACACGGCCCGTGCCGATCGGCACGGTCGCGGCGCCTTGCGGCCGCGGGGACTCGGCCGTGTCTGCTTGACACGGTCGCGGCGCGAGGGCCTGCGATAGACTGTCAAGCGGCGACTTCGGCATGACTCGGCCGTGTCACTGGAACACGGTCGGGCGTCTGGCGATCGGATCGGCTTATCCGGAAGAGTTTGACTCGGCCTTGCCAGGGCGACACGGTCGGGTCTGTGGCGAGACTTGGCATTTCGGACGAGTACGGCCGCGGGCCGTGTCGGGACGACGGCCGAGTTGGCCAGCGATGATCGGCAATAATCGAAAAATGAGCGGGTGAGCTAAAACGACCATAATTCTCTCGTCCCGACTCCGATTGACTCACTGTTTGAACCATTGGAAATCTAACTCGATGCTCTATAATATTGCAAAGATTCAGAATTTTTGGAGTTACCAAAAATTAATGGTGATCTAACAAAATCGAACTCATATGAGGAAAGTTGAAACAATGAACAATAACGATACACAACTCGAAGTTTTCCGAACGGTGAACACGGTGAACGAATATGATTGATGAATGATTATAAATGAGTGAAAATCCACTGAGTGACAATCACCGAATGAAATTACTGAATGATAATGACTGAATTACAACCGGGTATTACAGGTAGCCCCTAATAACGTGAAAGAAGTCCGAAGATTCTTAGGACTTGCTGGATATTATCGCCGTTTTGTAGAAGGATTTTCCAAAATTGCTCTTCCGCTTACTCAGCTGTTGCAGAAGACTCAGAAATTTATGTGGAACGAGAAATGCCAGGCCAGCTTTGATGAACTTAAGAGAAGACTGACAACGGCGCCTATACTAGCATTACCAGATAGAAATGATGGATTCATGGTATATAGCGATGCTTCAAATCAGGGTCTGGGTTGCATATTAATCCAAAAGTATAGGTTGATTACCTATGCCTCTCGATAGTTGAAACCGTATGAGGCTAACTTCCCAACTCATGATTTAGAGTTAGCAGCTGTAGTCTTTGCCCTGAAGATTTGGCGACATTATTTGTACGGCACTCATTGTCAGATCTTCACAGATCATAAAATCCTCAAATACATTTCCAGTCAGAAGGAATTAAACATGAGGTAGAGGAGATGGCTGGAATTGATCAAAGATTACGACCTGGAAATTGTTTACCATCCAGGCAAAGCGAACGTAGTAGCTGATGCACTGAGCCGCAAACCTGTTTTTCTTCGAATGTTGGAAGCGTTTACGTCACAGCCCAGCATTCAACGAGAATTAATCCACGAAGGAATCGAAGTGTGGTCGCAAAGAGTCCAAGCACAGCTATGTATGATGGAATTAACTTCGTCGTTGATCGAAGAAATCAAATCTAAGCAGTTGGATGATTCTCTGATTATTCAGTTACGTGATGAAGTGAACAAATGGAAGGACCCAGGATTCGTGATGCAGGATGATAGAGTTCTAAGATTTCAGATTCGACTTTGCATCCCCGATGGTGATGTTTTGAGACAGACAATCATGAAGGAAGCTCACAGCGCGCCCTATTCTATTCACCCGGGCACCAGTAAGATGTACAAGTATCTAAAGCAAAATTTCTGGTAGGGAAATAAGAAGAAGGATGTAGCAGAATATGTCTCAAGATGTCTAACATGTCAACAGGTTAAGATTGAACATCAACGACCTGCCGGAATATTGAAGCCACTTTCGATTCCTGAGTGTAAGTGGGAGGACATATCGATGGACTTCATCACCAATATGCCGAGGACTAGGGCAGGAATGAACATGATTTGGGTGATAGTTGATCGAATAACCAAGTCGGCTCATTTCCTGGGTATTAAGGACACTTAGGGACCCGAGAAGTTAGCACGAGTGTTTGTTGCGGAAATAGTCCGATTGCATGGTACACCGAAGATCATTATTTCGGATCGGGATGGTCGCTTCGTGTCACACTTTTGGAAGGCAGTTCATAAGGCCTTGGGAACCGAGCTGAAGTTTAGCACGACTTATCATCCTCAGATGGACGGATATCCCGAAAGGACTATACAGACAATAGAAAATATGCTTAGAACTTGTCCTTAGATTGGTCAACTGATTGGGAGGTTCATTTGACATTGATTGAATTCACCTACAACAATGGTAGGCATGCTTCCATTAAGATGGCACCATTTGAAGCATTGTACGGGAGAAGATGCAGATCGCCCCTGTGTTGGGATAACTCTTTTGACTTGGTCGGGATGAAACCAGAGTTGATAGTTCATACTCAAGAGAAGGTAGCTCTGATTCGTGAAAGGTTGTTAACTGCCCATACTCGACAGAAGTCTTATGCAGATGTGCGCCGTTGCCCATTGGAGTTTGAGATCGGGGACCATGTACTATTGAAGGTTTCTCCTACTCGGGGAATTTTCTGTTTTGGGAAGAAAGGAAAGCTGAGTCCGAGATATATCGGACCATTTGAGATCCTCGAAAGAGTTGGGGAGTTGGCGTATAGGTTGGCCTTACCGCCATCGCTGATTCAAGTTCATAATGTATTCCACGTATCCTAATTACGGAAATATGTACCGGATCCCAGTCATATCTATGATTTTGGCGAGATTGCAGTGTCTAATGATGGTACGTTCAATGAAAAACCAATCAAGATACTCGAGAGCCGAGTAAAGTAATTGAGGAATAAACCGATCTCCTTGGTTAAAGTTCAGTGGTCTCGACATGGAGTCGAAGAAGAAACTTGGGAGACTGAAGATAGTATGAAATTGAGATACCCGGAATTGTTTTCGTTTTAAGTTTCAGGCCGAAACTTCTTTTTAGAGGGGTAGTATGTAATACCCAGATAATTAATGTGTATTTATCCTCTATTCGATCTTGTAAGTTTCGACTTTGTGACGCATTAATCAATGATTGGTTTCCCGTATTCGTATCCCTATATTTTTGTATTCTTCCAAACATTCATGCATGCATAACTCTGCACGTTATTACGCACGCTAAAACACAAGCATAATGTACGCTACGTGTTTAAGATAATGTACGTTGGAGTTTGTGTGTTACGTATGTAAGGGTCAGTCAATTCGTGATCAGACAAGGATCAATGTGTGGGGACCCGATGAAGATTCATGGAGATTGCTCGCATGAACCTGGATGGCTTTCCAACTAAGCAAGTCAACTAGGCTTAACGTACGTTAAGGAGGAGTGTTAACGCACGCTATGTGCATGGTGTTACGAACGTAAACCGCAGTGCTAACGTACGTAAGCTAATGCCAGAAGCAAGTCAGTGAGCTCTGGCCAGACGTTAACGTACGCTAATATTCGAATAGCGTACGCTAAGACTGTTACGTACGTAATGGATATTACCTAACATACGTAATGGTTGGATTTCTATTTATAGACCTCAACCCCCATTTCATTTCTTCCTTACACCTTGGCCGATTTTCGTAATCTGGAGACTATCCTGTAACATCCCAAAAAGGCGGCCATTACAGTGTCGTGGACCCCACAGTGGGACCCACCAGGCGATACCCAAAATACAGATTAAATACACAATACATGTGATACCTAACCACAATACATAGTACTTACTCCGATTAGGAATTCACAGTGGTATGGCCAACGGCCTTATTATACACATGATCCAAAATACAACTATAATCCATATGGAGATGGAATATACCTTAAATAACAATACATTTGTCCATAATTAAAATAAAGCAGAAAGATAATATTACACGGTTCGAACAATACCGGACAACAAAAGACTTGGGGCCCCCGAACTAGTATCCTTCGAACCCTTCGCCATCACCATGATCTTCCCGTGCCTTGCCTTTTCCTCGACCTAAAATACAACACAAGTATTTCGCCCAACACAGGATCAGATATACATGATAAATGGTTTCTCAAGATATTATACAATTCACATATATTAGATTTCAAGGAAAACAACCCGACTAACGAACATACCCCTCGGGCGTATGAACGATTAGTCACAAAATGTCGAACACATCCAAATATATAAATGGACTATGAACGACCAATATAGTACGGCTCAAGATTGACATCACAGTACGCTCGATCCGAAAATGTGTCAGTGCACATGTCCACCCTGTATACGGAATCCATGATATACGTGGGACAATGTACCTAATTAGCCTCACGAACTACGTCTCGTGTGCACAGTCCAATACGAAAACATCCACGCATGACTATATATGTGCCTAGCTAAAAATCCTACAGAATAACCAATCGAAATGCAGATATGATTCCGGATATGTCACGATACAACATGACAACGAATTCAATAAATCACATATCCGATTAAGGATCAAGAAATTCACCGAAATGACAATAAGGATCAATGATATCAATGGTTCAAAATGACAAATTTGGGAATGCAATACCCACGATGAAAACGGGACATCATCAAGAATAATATCAAATCACGGATCAAAATTTCATAAGTGTTTCATATACATGAAATGCATAACCATCACAAGAATCCAAACATCATTGTAACCAAGCAAGATAACTTGCCTCAATACAGAGATGAGAATAGTCCTTTCTTGTCGAACGAACGAACGGTCCTCGACTTAATATCGATTACTCGAACAATCAACCTTGTAAAGGATACAATCCATTCAATAGCACATTCTCATAACTATCGATATCTAGTTCAGCGAATCGATATCCTAAATTCAATTTGCTTAGTTCAACCATCTATGTATCATAATTCCATTTCAAGGGTTCATACTAACTTCAATTTATTATCATTATTGGTTATCATTCAAGGTGTTCTCGATTATTCGTATGGTTCAAACGGATGAGAATTTATCAAGAACAACCATCAAGGAGAACTTTGCTAAATTGATATGCCGATAGAATTTCTTAAAAACAACATCGATATTTTGAAAAGATATAATCCGAACAACTATGTTTCATAAAACATTGATTAAAACGATATAGTCGAGTTATTCATCACAAGATCATTATGAAATCATCATCAAGGTGAATTAACATCTCTGAACTATAATTTGATGTAATTCAAGCTTCAACCAATTTTAATGAAGAACCTAAGTTCATCTAGTTCAAAATCTCTCTAAGCACGATAGTTTGATTCAATATAATGATAAGAATTCTACAAATCAACCTATCTAAAATGAAACTAAGGATTATTATTGTCTTAGTGATGTTAATAGTTCAGCGAGAAGAGTGAGTTTCTATTAGCCATGATTACTAACATTTAAAACATCAAAAACACATCATATCAAACCCTTAATCTCCATATTCATCATTAAGTTGTTGAAAACTTAACTACAACCATGTTTATCTTGATTAATTCAACATTAGGTGGAGTATACTTTATCACTAACATTATAACTACATTATTATAGAGTAAATTCATATAACATACCTTCAGAAATGAAGAACAATACAACAAAACCACAAGAACACACTCTAAGCTTCAAGAATAACTCCAAACTTCCAACCAACAAGCTCTCAATCAAGATGCAAAGCTCAAACACAAGTTGGAAGAAGGTAGAAGTGATCTAGGGAGGCATGGGGATGTTTATACTGGAGAAATATCGAAGTTGGACGTGCAAAATGAAAGACACAACTTGTCTTTTTATAACAGCACATTTCACTACGTACGTTATCACATGCAGATAACGTACGTTAGCCTCATTACGTACGCTACACAAAAATGTGTTACGTATGTAGTACACTATCACAGGTTACTGAACTAAAATACGAACATCATTACGTACGTTATGGCTTGAAGCCTTACGTACGTAATGTAGGTCAACTAGGTTGCCTCCAAAAGATCAGATATTCGAATCACGCCCGACCCCACACACCGAAAGTTGAGATCGGATACGACTACAAGCATTCCGTACGTAAAAGGCACCTCCTTACGTACGTAAATCACACAATATAGCGTACGTTATGCTAAAGGGTTAGCGTACGTTAAGCGCAAAATTGCTAGCCCAAAAATGCTCGTATCTATACAACGTTGAGAAATCAAATCATAGTGCGAGTGATAGTTATTATCAAGTCTATTATGATATATTCCAACATCAATAAACATTAGACAAATGCAACAAGACTACAACAGTATTGAATTATCTGAATAATTCAACAGTAAGTAAGAATTTCCGTCGGATATTACATACTCCCCCCTTAAAAAAAGTTTCGTCCCCGAAACTAAGGGGTAAACAATTCGGGATACCTCTCTTGCATGCTGCTCTCCATATCCCACGTGGCCTCCTCGACTCCGTGTCGTGACCACTGAACCTTGAGTAGGGGAATCGTCTTGTTCCGCAACTGTTTGATCCTCCTCTCAAGTATCCGTACGGGGCGCTCCTCATACGAATGATCCTCCACTATATCGATCTCATCGAACTGAAGTATATGACTCGGATCAGCAAAATATTTCCTTAACTGGGAGACATGGAACACGTTATGAATCCCGCTCAGAGCTGGTGGCAACGCCAGGTGATAGGCTAGATCGCCTACTCATTCCAAGACCTCAAACGGCCCGACATACCTCGGACTCAGCTTACCTCTCTTCCCAAAGCGAAAAACACCTTGAGTAGGGGACACCTTCTTTAGAACATGGTCGCCGACCTCGAACTCAAGTGGTCGTTGGCAGTTGTCTGCGTAAGAGTTCTGTCGGCTTTGAGCTGTCAATAAACAACTCCTAATTAGAGCGATCTTCTCACGGGCTGCTAAAAACATATAGGGTTCCATAGCCAAAGATTCAGACAGATCGTCCCAACACAGAGGGGATCTACAACGACGGCCATACAACGCTTCATAAGGTTCCATCTGAATCAAAGCGTGCCAGCTATTATTATAAGTGAATTCCACCAAAGGTAGTTGGGCCTCCCAATCATCCTTCCAATCGAGAATGCACGCCCTCAACATATCCTCTAGATTCTGGATAGTCTTCTCAGTCTGACCATCAGAAACCGTGTTTTAGTTCAATTGCATCCCCATTGCATGATGAACTGCTTTCCAGAAATGTGACATGAATCGCCCGTCACGATCTGATACAATACTCTTAGCGGTACTATGTAACCTCACAATCTCTTTGATAAATAGCTGGGCTAATCTCTCGGGTCTCCATGTGTCTTTAATCTCCAGAAAGTGGGCTGATTTGGTCAGACGATCCATAATCACCCAAATCGTATTCATCCCTCGTCGACTTGTCGGCAAGCTGGTGATATAATCCATCGATATGTCCTCCCATTTCCACTCGAGGATCGGAAGTGGTTTCAGCATTCTTGCGGGTCGCTGATGCTCAATCTTAACTTGTGGACATGTTAAACACCTCGAAACGAACTCTGCAACTTCACGTTTCATACTCCCCCACCAATAGTATTGTTTCAAATCCTTATACATTTTGCTAGACCTAGGATGAATGGAGTACGGGGTAGCATGAGCTTCTCTCAGGATAGAGTTCCTCAATTCGTCGTCTGCGGGTACGCAAACTCGATTCCTGAAGCGTATCAATCCATCCTCATGGATCACAAATCCAGGGGCTTTCCCTTGAGTTACTTTATCCCGAACTTGAGATAAGAATAGGTCCGTAACCTGCTTCGATCTAATTATATCCTCAAGGGACGATGAAATCTCAAGTGTTCAGAGTTGTCCTTGAATACGCTGTAACCAGAATTCAATTTCTGGCCTCACCAACTCTAACTGCAATTTTCGCTGAACTGTCAAGTGGGCAATCATCTGCTCCTGTACTGTTTTGCGACTCAAAGCATCGGCAACTACATTTGCTTTGCCCGGATGATAAAGGATCTCGATATCATAATCTTTTATGAGTTCTTGCCACCTTCTATGCCTCATGTTTAACTCTTTCTGAGTAAAAATGTACTTCAGGCTCTTGTGATCGGTAAAAATCTGACAGGTAACTCCATACAGATAATGACGCCAGATTTTTAAAGCAAAAACCACGGCTGCAAGTTCTAAATCATGGGTGGGGTAGTTGACCTTGTAAGGTCGTAGTTGCCTCGATGCATAGGAGATCATCTTCTCGTTCTGCATTAGTACACATCTAAGGCCCTGTTTAGACGCGTCACTATACACCATGAATCCTCCTGTTCCTTTCGGTAGAACAAAAATAGGTGCCGAAATCAACCGACTCTTGAGTTCATCAAAACTCCGCTGACATGCCTCTTACCATAAATACTTCTTATCCTTCCTCAGCAAATTAGTCATTGGCTAGGCAATTTTGGAAAAACCTTCCACGAACCATCGGTAATAACCTGCTAGTCCCAAGAAACTGCGTACTTCCTTAACGTTCTTTGGTGGTAGCCAGTCTCGGATAGCTTCTGTCTTTTGAGGGTCTACTCTCACTCCATCAGCTGATATCATATAGCCGAGAAAAATAACTTCACGCATCCAGAACTCACATTTAGAAAATTTTCCATAAAGCTGCTCCCGTCTTAATGCCTCGAGAACTTAATGGAGATGGCGCTCATGCTCTTCATGGTCACGAGAGTAGATCAGAATGTCGCTAATAAAAACGACTACAAAGCGATCCAGATAATTAATAAATACCCGATTCATCAACTCCATGAATACTGCTGGTGCATTAGTCAGTCCAAAAGGCATCACTACGAACTCATAATGCCCATAGCGGGTACAAAAACCGGTCTTCGAAATGTCAGACTCACGAATCCTCAACTAATGGTAACAAGACCTCAAGTCGATCTTAGAAAACACAGCAGCCCCCTGAAGCTGATCCAATAAATCATCAATACGCAGCAATGGATATTTGTTCATAATGGTTACCCTGTTCAGCTCACGATAATCAATACATAGACGTAGGGATCTGTCTTTCTTCCATATAAATAGAACTGGTGCTCCCCAAGGGGACGCACTAGGTCTAATATAGCCCTTCTCAGTCAAATCCTCAAGTTGGCTATTCAGCTCCTGCATCTCAGTCGGAGACATACGATACAGTGCTTTCGAGAGCGGGGACGTACGTGGCTCTAACTCAATATTGAACTCTACATCACAATGTGGAGGTAAGCCTGGCAACTCATCTGGAAATATGTCTGGGTAGTCTCAGACTACCAGAATATCGGCTAATTCGACTGGTCGATCCGCTGTTTTGGTCATGAAACACCAATAGCCAATACACCCCTGATTAAGCAGTTTCACTGCTTTCATATCACTGATGACTCTCCCGGAACGGCTGGGATTGTCACCTTGGTAAGTACACTCAACACCATCGTCAGATGTGACAGTCACTGTTCGCTTGCCGACACTAAGTATGGCATCATGACGATCCATCCAATCGATACCCAAGATTACATCATCTTTAGGTAAATCAACCACAATTAAATTCGACAACCACTCACGGTCGTTCATGCGAATCGGACAGTTCTACACTTCACGATTCCCAACAATTATTCTACCATCGGGTAGACCAATTATATAAGGTTCACAATTGGTAACATGATCTAATTGCAAATGACTCAAACAAGAAGCAGCTAAAAAGGAGTGTGAAGCACTAGTATCAAAAAGAACACAAACAGGCTCAGATCGGATTTCGAGAGTACCTGCATTCATGCTGGCTTCGGGATCGTCGGCCTTCTTCATCTCGTAGACTCTGAGTTTTGCAGCCCCGGTACTAGATGCACCAGCTTGATTTCCATGACCCATCCCTCTGTTTGCCCCGGTAGTCCTGGACGGAAGACTGAACTGGAGCATGACGTGCTGCTGGAGTACGTCCTGGTCCACTCCTACAATAACGAGCACGATGTCCATTCTTCCAACAAGTATGGCATGCAACGGCCGGCCTCGGGCATTTAGAATTGATGTGCCCCTGGTCTTCACAGTTATAGCACACAACAGATAGGCTGACTGCTCGAGGTTGCGATCCGGTTGGCTTCGACACCATGGGTTGCCGTTCAGAAGGATTTGGCACTGGTTGGGGCCTCTTGAATGTTCCCGGTTCTTTATGCATGCAGTTACAGTTCCTGAATTTCTTGTTGTTGGACTGTGGTTGCTTCTTGGAAATTTCTTTCTCGGTCAATTCGTACTCCAGAGCTTTCTCAATGAACTCCAGTAGGGTCGTACAATGGTGATTCAGCAGTTGCATTCTCATTCGGGGTTTAAGCCTCTTGAGAAAATATTTGAGGCCTCCGTTCGGACAATCGTCGAGGCAAAAGGAAGAAATGCCTAGAATTTCTCGGCAACAGATAGTACATCATCATCTTCAGACGAGTCTGGATTCAGCAATTCAGATAATTTGGCCTCGCGGAGAGGACCCGGATAGTAACGGTCTAGCATGAGATTCTTAAATTCCTCCCAAGTACATACGCCATCAGCTGGCCTCACCGAAAGACACCAGGTGTGGGCGCCCTTGCCCAGGTAGTAAGCTGCTACGGAGACGCGATTCTCTGCTGGACAGTCTACCATATCGAACAATTTCTTGAAGTGTTCAATCCAATGCACGATATCAGCAGGCTCAGAGGAACCCTCAAAAATCGGGGGTTGCTGGCGAGAGATGTCGCTGATCCGACTCAACGGTCCGCCATGTACAGGAGGTGGCCCATGTTGCTAGTCGGTAGCATCTCTCTGCATAGTTTCCATTAACTGACCCATCTGGGTCATCTGAGCCATCATGCCCTGCATCACAGCGTAAGGATCGACACGAGCATCCTCACATCCAGTGTGGTGCGATTGGTCCCTAGAAGGCGAATCACTGCCTACGGAACTATGCTCTACATTCGCACGCCTGTTGGCTCGTGGTATCGGGATTCGGCCCCTTTCGCGGCCTCATCCCCATCTGCCACGGCCTCTCAAATTTCTTTCCATACTGAAAGAATCAATTCGTAAAGATAACCATAAGTACAGTTCATGATACCAATCAAAATTCATGCTAAGTTAATAGCAACAAGAAATTACATATTCAAGAAAACAGTTCATAGTGAATTATTGACACTACGAGTGTCACACAGAATATCATATTAACGTTGAGTCGAAAAATTTCAATCATATAATCAATCCAGAATTTACTTCGAATTACCAATCAGATAAATCCTGCCACAAATCCTCAAAATATCAAGATCAATAAAGAGATCCATTCCGATATCAATATCATGCCAGTAATTAAATCATGGTTCATAAAGTACGTACCGCATTTAGCTCGTAGGAACAGGTGCTTGCACAGGTCACACGTGAGACGAAGGTCTTTTGATACTAGTTCAATACATAAAGACTCTAAAAAAATCGACGCTCTGATACCATCTTATGTAACACCCCAAAAAGGCAGCCATTACAGTGTCGTGGACCCCACAATGGGACCCACCAGGCGACACCCAAAATACAGATTAAATACACAATACATGTGATACCGAACCACAATACATAGTACTTACTCCAATTAGGAATTCACAGTGGTATGGCCAACGACCTTATTATACACATGATCCAAAATACAAGTATAATCCATATAGAGATGGAATATACCTTAAATAACAATACATTTGTCCATAATTAAAATAAAGTGGAAAGATAACATTACACGGTTCGAACAAGACCGGACAACAAAAGACTTGGGGCCCCCGAACTAGTATCCTTCGAACCCTTCGCCATCACCATGATCTTCCCCTGCCTTGATTTTTCCTCGACCTAAAATACAATACAAGTATTTCGCCCAACACAAGATCAGATATACATGATAAATGGTTTCTCAAGATATTATACGATTCACATATATTAGATTTCAAGGAAAACAGCCCGACTAACGAACATACCCCTTGGGCGTATGAACGATTAGTCACAAAACGTCAAACACATCCAAATATATAAATGGACTATGAACGACCAATATAGTACGGCTCAAGATGGACATCACAGTACGCCAGATCCGGAAATGTGTCAGTGCATATGTCCACCCCGTATACGGAATCCAGGATATACGTGGGACAATGTACCTAATTAGCCTCACGAACTACGTCTCGTTTGCACAGTCCAATACGAAAACATCCATGCATGACTATATATGTGCCTGGCTAAAAATCCTACACAATAACCAATCGGAACGCAGTTATGATTCCGGATATGTCATGATACAACATGACAACGAAGTCAATAAATCACATATCCGATTAAGGATCAAGAAACTCACCGAAATGACAATAAGGATCAATGATATCAATGGTTTAAAATGACGAACTTGGGAATGCAGTCCCACAATGAAAACGAGACATCATCAAGAATAATATCAAATCACGGATCATAATTTCATAAGTGTTTCATATACACGAAACGCATAACCATCAGAAGAATCCAAACATCATTATAACAAAGCAAGATAACTTGCCTCAATACGGAGATGAGAATAGTTCTTCCTTGTCGAACGAACGAATGGTCCTCGACATAATATCGGTTACTCGAACAATAAACCTTGTAAGGGATACAATCCATTCAATAACACATTCTCATAACTATCAATATCTAGTTCAGCGAATCGATATCCTAAATTCAATTTGCTTAGTTCAACCATCTATGTATCATAATTCTATTTCAAGGGTTCATACTAACTTCAATTTATTATCATTATTGGTTATCATTCAAGGTGTTCTCGATTATTCGTATGGTTCAAACGGATGAGAATTTATCAAGAACAACCATCAAGGAGAACTTTGCTAAAATTGATATGCCGACAGAATTTCTTAAAAACAACATCAATATTTAGAAAGATATAATCCGAACAACTATGTTTCATAAAACATTGATTAAAACGAAGGTTACTCGGTGATTATCATTGTTGAACGAGTCATGAGTTTGTAAAATTAATACTATGTTCATCGATTATGAGTTCATCAAGTTAGTTTAATGATATAGTCGAGTTATTCATCACAAGATCATTAAGAAATCATTATCTAGGTGAATTAACATCTCTGAACTATAATTTGATGTAATTCAAGGTTCAACCAATTCTAATGAAGAACCTAAGTTCACCTAGTTCAAAATCTCTCTAAGCATGATAGTTTGATTCAATATAATGATAACAATTCTACAAATCAACATATCTAAAATGAAACTAAGGATTATTATTGTCTTAGTGATGTTAATAGTTTAGCAAGAAGAGTGAGTTTCTATTAGCCATGATTACTACCATTTAAAACATCAAGAACACATCATATCAAACCCTTAATCTCCATATTCATCATTAAGTTGTTGAAAACTTAACTACAACCATGTTTATCTTGATTAATTCAACATTAGGTGGAGTATACTTTATCACTAACATTATAACTACAAAATTATAGAGTGAATTCGTATAACATACCTTCAGAAATGAAGAACAATACAACAAAACCACAAGAACACACTCTAAGCTTCAAGAATAACTCCAAACTTCCAACCAACAAGCTCTCAATCAAGATGCAAAGCTCAAACACAAGTTGGAAGAAGGTAGAAGTGATCTAGAGAGGCAGGGGAATGTTTATAGTGGAGAAATATCGAAGTTGGACGTGCAAAATGAAAGAGACAAGTTGTCTTTTTATAACAGCACAGTTCACTACGTACGTTATCACATGCAGATAACGTACGTTAGCCTCATTACGTACGCTACACAAAAATGTGTTACGTACGTAGTACACTATCACAGGTTACTGAACTAAAATACGAACATCATTACGTACGTTATGGCTTGAAGCCTTACGTACGTAATTTAGGTCAACTAGGTTACCTCCAAAAGATCAGATATTCGAATCACGCCCGACCCCACATGCCGAAAGTTGAGATCGGATACGACTACAAGCATTACGTATGTAAAAGGCACCTTCTTACGTACTTAAATCACACAATATAGCGTATGTTATGCTAAAGGGTTAGCATACGTTAAGCGCAGAATTACTAGCCCAAAAATGCTCGTATCTATATAACGTTGAGAAATCAAATCATAGTGCGAGTGAAAGTTATTATCTAGTCTATTATGATATATTCCAACATCAACAAACATTAAACAAATGCAACAAGACTACAACAATATTGAATTATCCGAATAATACAACAGTAAGTAAGAATTTCCATCGGATATTACATATCCATCACCATTTATCCCTCATATCACCGTCCTAGCTTGATTTTGAAGTTCATAGACCTTTGTGGATTGGTGTTCAAGCCTACGGTGTTGAGTTTCTTCAAGTTCTTCGTTGTTCGTCACTATATTGAGGTATGTGATCGTTCACCAACTGGTTTAACATGTTCTTAGTGATCTTTTGGACCTATTTTAAGTTTACCAAATCTGTTATATTCATGAGGAGTCTTACATCATGGTTTTAGAAGATTAAATTCGGTTATACTTCGGTTCCCTTTGGTTGTTGAGCATGTTGAACGAACCTTATAGTAATTAGACTCTTGAATATAGCATCCTGAGATTATGAACCCAATTATAACAAGTTTTTAGAGATTATCTATGTTCTTAGGAATGGTATGATCGAGCATTTCATTGTAGAAATTAATGGATTGAGCTTAAGGTTAATTCCTAGAAGGAGAGGATAATCAAGATGAACCTAGTGAATAAGTCCTTATGATGATTCGTCAAAGTATTTCCGATATCTTGTTATTGAGTAACATGATTAGAATCCTTCTAAGATGAATTTCATTTCATGTTGTATCATTCGACCGAAGAAATGTGTTTGAACTTGGATAGTATTCTATGAGATTGTTGCCCAGCTGATTATCGTAGTGTCGGTTCAACCGAATGAATTAGGGCAGAATAGTTCCATCGCCATAATTGGGTATAACATGCCTTTTTTTATTCGTTTGATGATTAGAACGATTCTCCAGAACTGTTAGTTATACCGGTATTATTATTCGATAAAGGTTTGGATTTTGGTGAGCTGATCGAGTGAGAATTCTCCGAGCGGATTGAAGCCTATTCGTAGTAGCAATTCCTATCGCCATTTCTGAGGCAAGTATCGTATTTTGAAATTGTTAACATTGATGATTTTGATCATGTATGTTGTTTGTTCATGTTGTTGAACATAAGATTATTTTTGTTGAAATATCATGATATTCGTTATCGATTACTCGTATGTTCATGTTGATGGACATAGCGATTTTGCATATATGTATGCATAGTTGTGTTTGTGTATGTTGTGTTGATCCGAAGGGATCAATCGATCTATGTCGAGGGCGCTGGATCTGATGTCCACCTCGTGTTGGTCTAACGGGATCATCTTGGGATCTATGCTGAGGGCGCTGGATCATTGGACGGGTTTTTCCACCTCGTGTTGGTCCGACGGGATCATCTTGGGATCTATGCTAAGGGCACTGGATCGTTGGAATACCCATGTTGTGTTGATGGAATCTTGTGGATTCGTATTGTTGGATTCCGGTAGCGGAAGTCCATATTGTGTATTTTATTATGCATTGTTGTTACATATTTGATTTGTGTATTATGATACTTATACTAGTATTGTTTTGCTAACCCCTTCGGGGGTGGACATATGTTTTGATATTCAGGTATCCGAGGAACGGGGAAGGGGCTCAGTGATGTTAATTGTCGTTGTCTTGTCTTTCTGGTTTATTTTTAGTACTCGAGTACGCATGTCTTGTGATGTTTTGAGACGCTTGTAATAAAGAACTTATTTAAATTGTTAGAACTGGTTCTGTATTGTAAACTTTAAAGGTACTTTTGTATTATTTCCACATTTTTCTCATAATTAGCCTTGTAAATTTTTATGTAAAGGATTTACGGCGCTGTAATTACTCCGAATATCCTGAAATGATTACCTTGAACAAGTTAACAAGGTTGAAAATTCGATCCTCAAGATCAACATCTGAACCGTGAGATGGGCTGAATGATTAATGAATTAACTGAACAATGAGATTGACTGAGTGATGAATGAATTAACTGAACGATGAGATTGACTGAGTGATGAATGAATTACTGAGTAATGATATTGACTGAGTGATGAATGAATTAACTGAACAATGAGATTGACTGAGTGATGAATGAATTACTGAGTAATGATATTGACTGAGTGATGAATGAATTAACTGAACGATGAGATTGACTGAGTGGTGAATGAATTACTGAGTAATGATATTGACTGAGTGATGAATGAATTAACTGAGCGGTGAGATCGAAATGATGATTGAGGATTATTAACTGATGAATGAGTTGATCCTTAATGCTTACACAAGTCACACGTGCTCCAAAACAATTAGTCATGAATCAATCATAACACTAATATCACATATAGGTTTCAACAGAGCATGAATGATTAATGACATGATGAATGTATGAACATAAAGAGAATCGAGTCCTTACACAGGTCATACGAAGCTTCGAGGTCTCACGATACTAGTCCCAACTGACGACGACTCGATGAATGAATGACTCGTGCAGTCGTATTAATATTACGACTCACAAAACCCGACCGTCCAGTTTGTCATAATCCTGACAGTCCCACTACTACCGCATCGGTAGAGCCACATAACTCACATCTCAGGGTATCTCACAACCCAAATCTCTGATACCATTTCTGTAACACCCCCAAATCCTATTGGGTTATTACAGTGCCGTGGACCCCACGCCAGGAGATCCACCAGGCAAACATGACTAAAATACATTAAATTAAACAACAAGGGAAAATCATAGTCCCTACCATGATATCCGACACAATATTCCGATAAGGAATTTCAACGACAACGAGGGGCCTACATGGCCAAGAGTAAAAATACAACATCCACGAGCATCTGCTCGGGTAATACAAAATGACAATGACTGACAAACTGGAGAACACTCCAACCGACTGACCAACATGAACAACTCGGACTAGTATCGCTCGAATGCCTCGTCGCCATCATCATGCCCATGTGTCTCAACTCTCTCCTCTCAAGTACCTAAAACATGAAAAACAAGTTCCGCCCCCACGGGGTCAGTCATCCAGATAATGAACATCAAATACATGTATAACATGATATGCATCCAAAGGCAGAATGAAACGGTACAATGATGATAATAATATGAGATGCTCACAAACCAAGGTAAGAACCGAGCATTCGTGAAATACTATTCCCACGGCATACTATTAATACCTGTTCGACAGGTTAGAACATAAATGCCCAACGGCGAATCATAATCACTGAATACCACAATGAATTAAATGACATGAACCAAACCAGAACTGAATTTAATATGAATCATAATGCCCAAAGGCTCCAATGAAAATACCAAGACATTACAAAAGGCCTGAAAGTTGTTCAGCAGAAGTTAACAAATATCACAAACACCTGAAGTCAAAACAGCCCGAAGCTGTATCAATGAGGGCCGAAGCCACGGCACGAAGCCGTATCACAATAAGGGCCGAAGCCACGGAATGAAGCCGTATCACAATTAGGGCCGAAGCCACGACACGAAGCCGTATCACAATTAGGGCCGAAGCCACGGCACGAAGCCGTATCACAATTAGGGCCGATGCCACGACACGAAGCCGTATCACAATGAATGATAGTGTGCTGCCTTGAGTCGGCCAACACGATAACAATGATGCAGCGGATGATTCCATGAATGATTGGGGATTCGATTGCCTTAGAATGGCCAATCGATACGAATGATACGATGAATGATTGAATACCTCGATTGCCTTAGAACGGTCAATCGATAACAATGATATAGTGAATGATTTCGATTTGCCGGAGAGCGGCCAATCGATGACAACGATATGATGAATGATTGAACACCTCGATTTGCCTGAGAACGGCCAATCGATAACAACGATATGATGAATGATTGAACACTTCGATTTGCCTGAGAACGGACAATCGATAACAATGATACGAAGGATGCCTCGTCACCTTTAATCGGTTACCGACGACGAAAATGAGAAATGAATACGCCAATGCCTTTAATCGGCCAATACAGTTTTAATGACAACCCCAACAGGAATAACAATGATCTCAACGATGTCCTAGATTGACATCAATATCAACAAAAATCGATACATCGACACCGCAAACCGGCTATCGACAATGACATTAATGACGAGTATCACAATGCCTTGACTCGGCCATTAACGAACAATAATAACATTTGGCATAATTGCCGAAAGGTATCGTATCGAACGATCTCTTGATATCAATGAATTCATGAAGAGACTAAGTCTCGGAATGATACAACACATTCTTACACATATATGATGACATTAATCTCATTGACTAGTACAAGTATAAAACTTGCCTCAAACCGAAGGCGAGAAGGTACTTCCACGATCAACGTCCTTAATGAAATTATCGGCCTCTCGAACAACCTTGAACAACACAAATACCAACAATTCTCTTAATACACGAATCAAGCATGATCACAACCAACTCAAAAGTCGATACAACAATACCCGAAACTCATTGGGGCATTTAAACAAACGCGTCGTAAACAATCTCCAATCGTTTACAACCAAAACTCAATTACATCCGAAACCAACTTCCAATGAATGATTCAAACCCACAAAACCTCATGAATATTATCAATAATCCAATAGGAATACTTAAATCGATATTTCAACAACATTTGGTCGAAAACCCCCAAAATTCCAAAGTCAACCCGTAAGGGTTCTTGAACAATTCCTCAATTATTCACAAATTCCGAAAATTACACCAATGAATCCGTAGAAATACATGTATCCAAGATAGATAATCCATATCTAACATATTCCAACATAATATCGATTTAACACGAAGAGATCGAAAGCAAAACACCCAAGATCCGAAATTCGAGATCCAAGAATCATTACCTTGATTTGGAGTGATGAAACTGATTTAGATGATGATTAATCCAACTTAGGAGCTTTAAGATAATGCTATATGATTGCAGCTCGAAAAGACCTTTCCGAATCGCCCAAGCTCGTCCGAAATGGTTGAGAAATGAAGAAATGACGAAGGTTGGACTGAACTGCCTTATTTATACTGTCCCAGCTTAGCGCACGCTATGACTTGATATTTAGCGTGCGCTAGCGGTTTACTGGGCAGTCCAGGGAGGTCTGAAATGCCTCGTTAGCGTGCGCTACGACCTGGTAGCGTGCGCTAACACCTTACCGATAGCGTACGTTATCCCAAATTGTTAGCGTGCGCTACTGATGTCTGATACTCAAAAACTGAAGTCCCAGAACCTCATCCTGCGCCTTGCACGGCGTTAGCGTGCGCTACTAATGTGACTTAGCGTGCGTTACGGCCGCGATTAGCGTACGCTACTTACCACTCGTAGCATGCGCTACGAATTTCCCAAATCAGCCCAGTACCTTCTGGACTGCCTGCCTCTCTTGCGCTAGCGTGCGTTAATACTGAATTATAGCGTTCGTTACCTGCACCTCATTAGTGCGCGCTAACTAGAATATGTAGCGTGCGCTACCTCTTAATCTGAAAACCAAAATGTGATGATGATGACAATAATCTCGGCTCGGTCTCAAACAGTGATGATCCCAAAATACGCCGAACGATGGTTACAACTGAATGAACATGAGTGATGAATGGGTATTACTGAGTGAAAAGAAAATATGAGTGACAGTTACTGAGTGATGATAAATGAATTCACAACCGGGTATTACAACAATAGCCAGCACACAGTTACAAAACATCACGAAACAATCACAGATGTACACGATTATGCAAATGCAAGTTCTAACAGCTCGCAAAAGTGCGATAACATGAAATTCACCACAAAGCGACAACATTCAATACCAACATCTAACCTCTCACAGAGGGCTAACACAACAAATGCATGGCAACGACTCAACGTTCACGCTACCAATTCGATCATACTCAGGAGCTAACATTCTAATGACAATGCGAACATCATACATACATTCCCGGACCGCAAACAGGAATGATAGGTTTTAAAAACGAAATCACCTTTTTGAAAACAATTTGGAAACACCAGTTGAATTTTGAGTATCATATTTCGAAAAAGTAGTGCAAACCCCATTATCGAGACTGTGAAAAACCATCTTGCGTTTGATAAAAACATGAGGACACCTTTCCTTTAGTGAAAAACTTTCAGAATATTCGACCCTCGGGTCTGAGCAAATGCGTTTCTAAATCATTGAAAATATCTCAAAATATTTTACTCCTCAAGGTAGAAGAATATTGAAACATATATTTGCGCTAGTAGGCGTCTCGAAAATATAATCCATTGGAAAGTACGTCTCGAAATTTATTTTCTAAGATACTGAGGGTTTTCAAAAAAAAAATCCATTAGGCTAGAATGCGCAAAACTCATGCATATCAACATTCGGTTACACATCTCATAACACACGTGTCACGTCGTTAAAATTCAACACAACACATGACTCTTCCCGGAAAACAAACAATAAAAGGCATAAGCAGTGACGACACCCCTCATATAAACAAAATATGAGAGTCGAATAAACACATATCATGGAACCAAAAATCTACCCAAGGATTCCATCACTGAACACATAATCGTACCAGTAACTCGTATCACACGAGGCACAACCACAAAGAAGGAAGACTTACATCCACAGGTCGAACGAAGGTGATGATCGCCCCACGATACTAATCACGACCAACCAACTCAGACGACGCGTCGCGACACGACTCAGTCAAACAAAATCCAATGAGACAAAACTCAATAGACACCACTTGACCCGACAGCCTAGGTTTCCACAACCTGGCTCTCCGATACCATTTATGTAACACTCCCAATCCACTCAGGGATATTACACGTCGTATAACCTTTCCTCAAGGATCTACCAGACTGGTAACAAAATCATACATCTCAACAACGCCTTTAAGGCTAGAAGACTCAGTAGACTGATTTGGTGTTTCAATAAATATATACAACTCAATCTCAATACATGCCCACACAGGGGTCAATTACAACACACTCTCGTACAACGGGGAAAGAATACTGCAACGAAAATAAAATACGACTGAACCAATACAACAACGTACGGGTCCTCATGTGATTAGAATCGTTCATCTTTCATCATCCTTCATGCCGACCCGGTGCTATTCTCCCCAAAACATGAATGCAATATAGACATCCACCCCCCGATTACTCGGGGGTTACCAAAATTCCACTATTTTTCTAGTGCAAGTACATAACCATACGAAATGTAACAAACAAACGGAAATCACGAATCGGGTACGACAATTTACTACAAATGCCTTCCCGAGAAGTTTTAGTAAATTAGAAAATAATCAATGAAGTGTTTGAAAATAAATCACGTATCGTGAATTTTCGGCACTTTTTGGGCACGAACAGTGTGCGCCGCGGCACAGGGGAGTGTGCGTCGCGGCACACACCTCGCAGAAGTGAGCCTGGCGCAGCTATACCATGGGCCGTGGCACTAGGCTGGCAGCTGCTCGCAATTTTCAGCCGCGGGCCGTGGCACACTCAGTCCGGGCCACGGCACGCGAGTCAGATTAGCCCTTTTTCAGCGGATTTTTGGGAGAGGATTTCATTTCCTCTCCTCTCTTCTTCTCTCTCACGATCTAGGAAATTTAGGTGCAATTTGTGGTCGATTTATCTCAGTGATTTCATCCTCCTCAAGTTCTTGGTGTGGATTAACAACATCAATTCGTGTTCTTCGTCACTAATCTGAGGTATTTTCTTGATTCTCTGAAGTTGACCTTTTTGGGAGTTTTGTTCTTGATTTCGTTTTCTATCCGATTTTGATAAATCAATTGATGTTATATGTTGTTATTAAACTTGTTTTATGGATTGTATATCCATATCTTCAGTCCGTTTCAACCCGAAGGGTGATTTCGGTGTTCTTGAGGTGTAGTGAACATTTGATGTTCGATCAAATGTTCGAATGAGTTTTCCTTCGATAGTTGTTGTGATCTCCGCTGTTTTGGTCTTGATCCTCATTATAATCATGTTTTTTGTTGTTCCTTCCGGAGGATTATAGGTGCTCGAGGATTCCGAGTTGAATCCCATTTGGTGATTGATAATTCGTGTGGTGTCATTCCCGTAGCATTCGCGGTGCTATTGTATTCCTGATTATGTTCAGGAGTTATGGGATGCCCGACTGCATTCCATTCATCGTCTCATTTTGATCGTGGTTTCGAGGTAAGTATTTTCTTATACGTTTTGTGCCCTATAAATAGAGTTTACATGTTGGATTTACGATGGTTGTTTTACCCTCGTGAGTATGATTCATGTGAATTGATTT
The DNA here is from genome assembly GCA_033398695.1 of Orobanche coerulescens. Classification (NCBI taxonomy): domain Eukaryota; kingdom Viridiplantae; phylum Streptophyta; class Magnoliopsida; order Lamiales; family Orobanchaceae; genus Orobanche; species Orobanche coerulescens. The sequence goes on from CM065804.1 coordinate 29,238,477, forward strand.
TGATTTGACTATTTTGAACGTTGGGGACTTTAAGGATATCCCCGCTTGCTTAATGTTGTGGAATCATGTATCCCGCATTAATTGTGTTGTTGTGTTGTGATTGATTTTTCATGATGGAGGTATTGTGTTGAGTATAACAATTGTGTCGGGTAAGTGGCCATTTCTAGCAAGTATTCCTAATGAACTTACATTCTTAGCATATTAGTATTTCATGAGTGATGGGTGTGTGTGTATGCTCACTACGGGTTAGATCCGACGGGGTCTCGGTAGGGGTCCACGGAGGGGTGGGTCATGGTTAATTGTGGTGCATTTTTACAAATGTGTTTTGATATTGGCATTTCCGGAAATGAGTGTTTTGAACGATGGTTTCATGATTCTTGCATGCATTGACTATATATGTAAGAGGTAAGTTGTTCATTGGCCTACTCGGCTAGGATGGCACTAGGGTATTTGCCGTTTGTGTTTAGTCCTTTAGTTGTGGGTTTTGATGTTGGAAAACGGACCTTGCTATCGTTCTAGTGTACTGTGATTTGATGAGAATTGAATTCAGATCCCAACAGTTTTGTAATGCGCTAAGTAGACGATAGCCTTCGCTAACTACCAACCATAGCGTGCACTGACGAGACTCTAGTACCGGTCCAGTAGCTCCTGGACTGCCTCTGGACTGCCAGTTAGCGTGCGCTACACACCCGGTAGCATGCGCTAACAATGACACAGTAGCGCGCGCTACACCATAAGACACCATAGCGTGCGCTACAACACAATGAGATAAAAACTCATGCAACAATATGAAACGGAATCAAACACGTGTCCACTCCTGACACACCCAAACATGTCACAACATTCCAAAGACATGGACAACGCCAACCCGATAACCCGCAGAAAGACTCAACGAAACTGGAACGAACGGGTATTACAGTTGAGTAATAGGATCGGTTGAACCCCCTCCCCGTGTGTCCTTTTTATAGGCTTTGGGCTACTTTAGGGATCTTAAGGAGGACTAGGATTAGGACTCCTAGTATAACCCAACCTTCCATATTAAGCCCTTCCTAATATAGTTGAATTTACTAATATCAATTCAATCAATTAAAGAATTGATATTGCACTTCCAACCCATAAAATGAGGCTCTTTATTTAAATATATTATTTTTATGTTAAAGATATCAAATGTCCATTAATTAACTTAAGCTGCTTGCAACTTTAATTTATTAATTGCTAATCCAATAGTAGTACCATTCAAACCTTATTATTATTTCGGAATTAAATCCACCAGCAGAGTTTAATATATAAGCATTCTTGACTCAAACCTTATTTTATATCATAATTAAATCCACCCGCAGGGTTTAATATAATAATCATTCTCGATCTCCTCTAGGGGACATCATCAACCCACGCTGGTTGGGACACGATTTCTTTTTATAATATTAATTATCATATAAATAATATTATTGCCCAAGATACGAAGCATACTGAGTCAATCACTGTAACTCTCGTCCATGGTAAATCAAAGCAATACTTATCATAAATACATAATTAAATATTATATACTAGAATTAAGAAATAATAATTATCCGAGACTTACGTTCTTTTTACAGTCAGTGCAAAAGATATTTCACTGTGATCCAGTTCAATATATGCAAATACGCTAATGTATGCTAATATTCAAGACCGACTAATCTCAAGGACACAATACAACCTTTCATATAACTTGTCTAATAATTATATAGACTGTGAACTATTATATTATTTTATAAGGCACCGATAATGTGATCTTCCATACAACACCAACACATCATATTATCTATAATATAAAATAAATAGACAATACATTTTCATAACCATAACATGAATCTATACATATATAAAAATTGAGTTCCATGTATTAATATGAGCATTTATGTCATAAGCTAGAGTCATTCATATCAATTGAAATATTGCTAATCTCTAAAGCTTTTTTTAAAAACTTTAAAGAGCTTTTACAAACCATAATTAAAAAAAATATAAGAATAAAAAACATATGCATACCTCTTCATTGCCATAAGTTAAATTAATTCAACCAACTAAAACATGTCAAAGTCTCATTATTAAATTTTAAGAATTTCTATAGTCATACCACACAAAACATGTTTATTGTTTAACTCTTTCAACTTCTTCTTTGAGGTACTTATACTCTCTTATAAACAAACCAAAAAGTCACACAACTCACCCACAAAACAGGTCACACCCACCACCTCCAGATGGCATTCTTTCTGCGCCACATACCGAACCCGCCAACATCAATCGTCGCGCATGACACCACCGAATATTAATTCAATAGGTGGTGTTTCGAGCTTGGGTGGTTTCGTTGTTGTTTTAGTGGTTCCGCCGCCGACATACCAAACTTGAAATCTCAAACAATTTTCTTATAAATAATTAAACAAGTAAAACGTTTCTATTCAAAATATCCTACAGCTACCTACAAACCATGAGATATCCAAAATATTATAAAATCAAATTGTCAATTCCCACCAAATCTTTAAAAAATAAAGATGACATCGAGTTCTTTTTAGCCAAAATAATGGATCGATTGCCAAGATGGATTTTCAATATTGATGAGTATCAAAGGAATTGAGCTAAAGGTGTAATGTGAGCATTTATGTCATAAGCTAGAGTCATTCATATCAATTGAAATATTGCTAATCTCTAAAGCTTTTTTTAAAAACTTTAAAGAGCTTTTACAAACCATAATTAAAAAAAATATAAGAATAAAAAACATATGCATACATGTTCATTGCCATAAGTTAAATTAATTCAACCAACTAAAACATGTCAAAGTCTCATTATTAAATTTTAAGAATTTCTATTGTCATACCACACAAAACATGTTTATTGTTTAACTCTTTCAACTTCTTCTTTGAGATACTTATACTCCCTTATAAACAAACCAAAAAGTCACACAACTCACCCACAAAACAGGTCACACCCACCACCTCCAAGATGCATTCTTCTGCCCACGACCACCGGAACACGCCAACATCAATCAACGCCGACACCATCGAATATTAATTCAATAGGTGGTGTTTCGAGCTTGGGTGGTTTCGTTGTTGTTTTAGTGGTTCCGCCGCCGACATACCAAACTTGAAATCTCAAACACTTTTCTTATAAATAATTAAACAAGTAAAACGTTTCTATTCAAAATATCCTACAGCTACCTACAAACCATGAGATATCCTAAATATTATAAAATCAAATTGTCAATTCCCACCAAATCTTTAAAAAATAAAGATGACATCGAGTTCTTTTTAGCCAAAATAATGGATCGATTGCCAAGATGGATTTTCAATATTGATGAGTATCAAAGGAATTGAGCTAAAGGTGTCCACATCGTTGGTTCTACCTTCTCGATTACCGAAACCCCACCACCATCGCCATAACCGTCGTTGGCCACTGAAAAATCCAGATCTGAAGACAAAACCAAAACCCGAGTTTGTAACTTACTTATAAGCTCAAAACACATTCTACAGGAGACCCGAGATTCCAGCGATGGAGGTTTGTTGGTGGTGGTTTGGCGACAAGGGTGTGGTTACGTGGTGGTTTTGGCCGGTGTTAGGTTGTTGGTGGATGATGGTTTAGTGAGAGAAATGAAAGGGTCGTATATGTTTTGTGATGAGAAAAAAAAGTTTGTTTTGGGTGGAGGCTACAACTTACAAGTAGTTAATTTTGATAGATAAAATAAAATTAAAGAAAATAATATGAAAGGACAAAAATACCCTCTTATTTAACAATCAAACTAACGAAGTTAGAAAATTCGGATCAAATCCGAAATGGATGTTTCAGTTTTGGGGGCAATTCTATATATACTCAACTTAAACATAATAATTTCATATTTCCTTAACAAATTCTTTAAATGCATTGTACTTATGCACTAAAAATTTGTGTTTTGGGAAAATATGGTATTTTGATTTTCAGATTGGGTAAATATGGAATTATCCTTTCACTTTTGGACCAAACCTAAATTTTTTTCAAAATTTGGACTGAAAATGAAATACCCCGCAAACCACAAGGACTAAAAATGTAGTTAACTGTAATTTTGAAGGATAGTAAATTCAAGTCTGTCAATTCAAAATGGAAGGCAATGCAAAGATGATAGATATTAAAAAAATTTGATTATATCCCACGAAAATAAAGATGGTTTTAACTAATTTTAAAAATTTACAAATTTAAAAATTTGAGGTTATACAGTTTTGAGAACACACATACCACGAATTACATGCACATGACACAAAATAACATTATTTACATAAGAAATACTCTATGAACAACTAAGATTGCAATTTTTTACATCTAAAAAATATAAACAACTAAGGAGTAAGAGTGAAAGATGTAATAAAAAACATAATATTTGCCATAAAGAAAGTATAAAAATGTGTGAGAAAAATTAATTCAAATATGTAGCATCATATGCGTAATAAGTGTTTGATTAAATGACAACAAATCATTCATTTTAAATGATCGTACATGTTTGGTAACTTGACTATATAGATATCAATTCGATATCTTAATATGTTATATATGAACCCATTGTTTGAAATCAACCTCATATAGTACCCCACATATTGACGCTAGGATGCACCACCGAATAAGCTATATAGGATAGTTCGATGCTACTAATTAAAAAGTAGTTCGTATTGATTTCTGTAAAATACGAACAAATATTTGGCTTCAATGAGATATAATCCATCTTAAGAAATGCACATGTAATTTTTCTGGTGTTAGTATCATGGATAAATATGTTGCACATTTTGAGTACAAGTCATTTTAACCTGTCAATAACTCAGCATAGGCCATACTTGATATGAAATACGTTATATAAAAATACGATGTTTTAACTTAGAATAATTTCACTCGAAAAACAAAAACTGTGAATGCTCGGGCCTTGAAATAATATGTAATATAAATATGATATTCGATATTATTGAAAATAAAGTACCCGTGCTTTAAGGTGAATAAAGCCCGTGCATCGCACGGGCCATAATGTCTCGTTAATATACAAAACAAGTGACAGAATGTAATTAATACTCTCATAGGTAGTTAGAGAGAAATAAGGTAATGCAAGCATAAAGTATGATTTGCAATATACAACCCTAACAATCTTCCACTTATACTCAAATCATGATTTTAAGTATACTACTCTATTACATAGTATATCATATCTCCCACTTATACTCAACGCGGTGCTGCCATATACCGTGATTCCATTCCCTCCGCATGACCTTCAATAACTTTCGAGGGTAAGCCTTTTGTGAAAGGATCATCAAGATTATCTTTCGATGCAACCGTGGGCACAACTACATGTCATTCCTTTACGAAGTGTCGTATGGTATGGTACTTGCGGTTGATATATTTACTTGCTTTATGGGCTCGTGGTTCCCTCAAATTTTCTACTACACCGGTGTTATCACAATAAAGTGTAATACCTTTTGGCAATTGGGAATCACATCTAAGTTCTGCAGGAAGTACTTGATCCATACCACCTATTTGACTGCCTCAGAAGCCGCCACGTACTCGGCTTTCATGGTAGAGTCCGAGATACATTTCCGTTTCATACTCCTCCAACTAATGGCTCCACCTCATAGAGTAAACACATAACGTGAAGTAGATTTAGACTTTTCTTTGTGTGCTGAAAAATCTGAGTCAGTATAACCCACTAGAAATAGGTCATATCATTGATATACTAGCATGTACTCCCTAGTCATTATGAGGTACTTGAGTATATGCTTGACAGCAATCCAGTGTCCTCGTCCAGGGTTGGATTGATATCTAAGAGCCATACCGCAATGGAGCGGGTACTTAAAGACCCAGACCCGCCCCACGAGGTGAACGGAGCGGGGCGGGTTGACCCACCACGGGTCACGGGGCGTGGCAGGTCGACCCGCATAGGAAAAAATATTATTTTAAAGTGAATAAAATAAATATTTTTATAACTTTTTATCTAGTATTTATTTTCATAATACATTTTATTTAAGAATTTGTCAATATTAACATAAATATATAAGATATATTAATAAATATATAAAAAGTATATAAAGATTAATACTATATATATAAAATATAAATTAAATATATTTAAAATAAAGAAAAAGTAGTGCAGGACAGGGCGGGGCAGGAACCCATTGGGCAAAAAGGATACACAGACCCGCCTCGCTGCGGGTCGTGGGACGGGGCGACACATACACCACGGATCAGGACGGGGCAGTGTGGGTCGGGCCAAAATTGCCATCACTACATACCTATGTCTTGACAGATATCTGGTCTAGTGCAAAGCATATCATACATGAGGCATTCTCCCCACTGCTGACGCATAAGGAACCAGCTTCATGTCATCTATCTCCTTTTTTGTCTTAGGAGACTTATCCTTAGATAGTTGAATTCCATGTCTCTAAGGTAGAGAATCTTTATTGGAATTCTCCATGCTAAACCGCTTTAGCACTGTATCGATGTAGGATACCAGATATAAGCACAACATCTTTTTATTTCGATTACGAAAGATCCTGATTCGAAGGATGTGTCCTACTTCTCCCAAATCCTATAGGGCTGATAACTCCTTCAAGTTGTTTCTAATCAGAAGGATATCATCTACGTACAGTACAAGAAACATCAACACGTTTCTATCGTATTTCTTATACACACAACTCTCCCTCGGACATTGGATGAATCTATAAGACTAGACAACCTTGTCAAATAGAGTGTTCCAAGATCCAGATGCTTGTGTAAGTCCATAAATGGATATCTTATGCTTGCACACTAAGCGTTCTTCTCCTTCAGCAATAAATCCCTTTGGTTGGCGCATGTAGATTTCTTTGTCTAGATTGCAATTCAAGAGTGCAGTCTTGACATTCATCTGCCAAAAATGGAGAGATAAACGAAGCAAAAGAGAACGTGTTCAGTGAGGAAAACAAAGGAGAAGACACATTTTCGACCAAACCCACATTCACACTTTTGGAGTAGTAAGAAAAAAAATTCGGATTGACTTAAGAATGGCTATCGGCAATAAGGTATCATCGTAATCGATGCCCTTATTCAGAGTATAACCTTTCGCTACAAGCCTACTTTGATGGTGTCAACCTTTACATCACCTATTTTCTTTCGCTTGTAGACCCATTCTCCCAATGGCTTGTAACCCATTAGGTAGTTCTACTAGCTCCCACACTTGATTGGAATCCATAGATCCCATTTATGATTCCATTACTATTTTCCACGAGTCAATATCTTTATCTTGGATTGCCTCCTTGTAAGTCTAGGGATATGATTTATCTTCGCCTAGGATTGAGTTCGAAAACTTCTCCATGCCTATGAATTGTTCCAGTTTACGAATAAGGCAAATTCTAAGGGCCGACCAGATACAGGATAAATATTCTCCAAATCACCATCATGACACGGTCGATCAGAGCAACGGGAAACCAGAAGGCCGACCCCAGATTCGGACACAATGGATAAGTAATCGCCAAACGCATGAGGAACAGGCAGAAAGGACATGCGGAACAGACACACAGGACAGTTAATGATTTATATCCTCCCTCTTCCCAAAGCAGTCCCCAAAGGCCGCCACACGTCTAAGGGACACTCTCCCCCTGACAAGTGCCTGGACTCATTTCTAGACATCCTCCAGCTGTCGCCTGCTGATTGGCCCAAAATCTCTATATATAGAAGGAATGTGCAAAAAGAAAGGACTTTTGGAATTTGTCAGAAAATAGATAAAGAGAGAGAGAGAAATAAAAGAGGACTTGTAATAAAACAAGCAATTAATATAGGCCAGCTAAAAAGTTTAGCTCAGTTCTATATCAGAATAATAAAATCATTTAAATCTAGTTGTCTTATTAATTCATATGCTTCTGTTTTCTACGTGGCTTCACTACTACAAAATAAGGCTACAGCATCACTTGGAAGGTAACAATTTTAAAAAATGTTGCAATTTTAAAATTATGGCAACACTTTAATATAAGTATTAATTTAGGCTTATAAAGGTAACACTTATTTATATAAAGCAACATTTTATATAATGTTGCAAAATATATAGAAATATGTAACACTTTTTATAATAATTTTAACACTTTTTAAAAGTGTTGTCTTTGTTACATTTCTATAGAAACACTTCTTTATTACATATAAAACACTTCTTTAAAATATAAATTTTATTTTTATCCTAATTGCGCGCGGGATTATGAAAATATTTGCGGCAAAATTTATTAAGAAAAAAAGGGTTTTATCGCGCGCCTCATCTCCTTCTTCAGATGCGGCCATCTTCATCAATCCTTTTAATAATTTTTAAGAACTCCGCCAACGCTCATGAAACCAGGGTCAGTAGGGGTTCATCTTTGGTGAAGGGTGCGGTGCTCTGAATCAATCAAAAATCGTTTTCCGTTATACAATAGTAAGTAAACTGGAGGTTTAATTTTTGTTTCTAAAGTTAATTTTTGATGTTTCTGTTCTGGAGATTGAATCTTGTTTTTTTTTGTTATTGATGATTAATAACCTGATGTGTAAAAAGTTAATTTTTGATGTTTTTGTTCTGGAGATTGAATCTTATTTTTTTTGTTATTGATGATTAATAACCTGATGTGTAAAAGTCAGTATGAAGATGAAGATGTATGTTGTTTATTTTACTATAGATTTTGAAATAACAACTTGAAAGGAACTTCTACTAGTAGAATAAACATCAAAGACTTCGGTACGTCTCACTTCGGTAATCTATATTAGCGAAGTAAAAACAAACAACAACTTCGCTTTTCAATTTACTGAAGTAAAAAACCCACATAGACTTCAGTAAATGGTACCAAACATAAAAGTAGGAGCTAGCTATAAATTTTAAATTACAAAGACTTCGCTTATTTGATAATTACTGAAGTAAAAAGTATGAAATTTGATAATTCTGGATTCAGGTTAGATTGAAGGATCCGAAAATTCTGCATCTTTAATTGAGTTGGACCCAAAAATCAGGTTAAACGCATGCTAAGTCGGCCGATATCTCATTTCTCTCCTCTATTCTGACCTCTCCCTCTCTCTCTCTTCATCCCTCTCGGCCATAAGTCAAAATTTGCAGAACACACATAAATTAAATCTACACAGAAACGCAAAAGAGATGCACACTGCCAGATCCACGCACACCGATTGTGAAAACAGCAGTGGTAGCGGCGGCGGTTTCCTATCAAAATTCATGGTCGAGTCGGGTCGGTTGAGGTGACCTTGAGTCCGATTCAGCTCTGATTTGGGTTGTTCATATGTAGGTCCGACTTGGGTTCAAAAATTCTAGTCTGAATCTCCAGCGGCACATCGGCGGCTCGCGAATAGAGGTCCAGGTCTGGTATCGATCTAGGGCTTTTTTGAAGTTTTGACTTTGGTCGATTTGGGCTCGATATGGAGTTATTCGGCGGTGGGATCGGGCCAGGAAAGCAGGTTCATAATGTTTGTTCCATTATCTTATTTCATTCCGTGCTTCACTATGGTCAGCAATGCACATAATGTTGTGTAATTCCTTTAACCTTTTTACTATGTTGATTTTTATCATTTAAGAATTGGAATTTTTTTGCGAATTTTGTTCTCATTATTAAGCTTAAATCGGATATCTTCTCATCTTTGCGTTCTTTGTGCGGTGCAACCCGTGTAGTTGTATCTTGGGTGATCCGAGATGAGTGTTTAATGTGTGTGTATATATGTGTGTTATGTTGTCATGTTGATGATATAACTAAGTGTATGGATTTGAGATGATTTGGGGCTAGTAAACATCGACTTCCAGTGATGTTCAGAATGTCACTGAAGCATGACATTTTTGAGAAGCATCTTCAATCTATAAAAGAAAGACGCAATTCTGTTATAGTTCCTATTGGGGGTCTGCAGTTTGGTGTTTGCAGGCATAGAGCATTGCTCATGAAGGTACCTCTTTTGTTACACATGTTTTTTTCAGTTTAAATGAATAAGTCAGTTTTATGAATTGAAATATTTCCTTTTGTTTTGCTTCTAGTATCTGTGTGATCGGATGGAGCCTCGTGTTCATTGTGAGCTTGTCAGGGGTTACTTGGATTTCTCTCCTCATGCTTGGAATGTAATTGTTATGGAAAAGGGCAGTTCATTGTCCCGTATGATAGTTGATGCATGCCATCCACATGACATCAGAGAAGAAAGTGACCCCGAATATTTTTGCAGGTAGCACCGAGACTAAAAACATGAATGTTTAATTCTTTTTTTCACATATTCTTTTTTATCTAAATCCAAATGTACACCGAGACTAAAAACAACAAAAAACTGAAGGTAGGTTTGAGTAATGGCATTTTATTCTTTAAAGACAATTTCCTACACCGATCTGAATTTGTTTTCTTGATACTTCAATATTAAGTGCCGGTTGAGTTTACAACGCTGAAACTATTGCAGGAATTGTATCAAAAGGCATTGACTGTTAAATCTGCTATACCTCATCCAAGAATAATGGGGATAATTCGTGAATGTGGTGGCAAAATGCATATGGCGAGAGGCGGTGGGAAGAAGCGGCTCTGATTTCTTTGAGGCTTTTAAGAACTATGATGAAGTGGAAACCACGACGCATCCAAGGCTTAAAGTATTCCTTGAATTCATGTCTCTAGTGTTGTTTGATTGGGAAAGGAGGACTGCAGTATGTTTGTTATATGCATCCGCTGTGACTACCCTCATCTTGAATTAGATATGCATGTGTGCCTAGTGTGTATTGGTGGTTGACGCTAAGTGAAGTTTTGTGCTCTTGTATTGGCATTTGTTACACATCTTGGTTACGGGATAATTATAATAACATAGGTATTGTGGTTCCGTACTTGAGTTTAATCGAATGAAATATTTTGGCTAAGTTGTTTTCTCGGTTGTATTCTTGTATCTAGAGTTCTAATTTGGTTGAACTGACTTAAGTTAACATGTAATTAATTTATTGTGAAATGTTAAGCGACATATCTTGCTTTGTTGGATCCAACTTGTACTCAATTGAGTGGTCACTATATGTCGTATTTGGTTTTGGCAAATATCTTTGATGGAATCGGAGGTCAATCCATTTGATGGTCAAGAGGCAAAGCCGTAAGTTGATTATTGAGTTTTAATATCTTGGTATAGAATGTGAATCTCGGCTTCATTTCTCTCATTTGCTTTATAGGTACAAAAATGACCACGAGATTACGGCAATGACAAACCTAATCGCAACATATCAAAGGAATGAGATTTTGGAGTTCGAGAAGATCTTAAAGGTATTTTTGTTGAACATTTGCTATCGGCATCCTAAAGAACTCGTCTCTTCATCTTACTGTTGTGTTATGTGTTGAGAATCTTTGAGTAACAGGAGGACTATAATGGATGATCCTTTTATTCGTAATTACATTGAAGATCTTCTGAAGAACGTGAGAACACAAGTGTTGCTTAAGCTCATCAAGCCTTACACAAGAATTCGGATCCCCTTTATATCAAAGGTGAAAACAACAGTCGTGTGCTTACGCATAATTGTTTTTTCTGTTACCTCAGTTCAGTATTCTATTTTTTTTGTTTCTATTTCAGAGGGTTGTGGTTGTGGTTTTGTATGGATGGTTTGATTTTCATTTTAGGGTATAGCGACATTTACCTAAAGTCGACTTTCACGGACAAAGAACCCCCAACGCCAAAAAAGAAAAAGAAAAAGGGGGATGATTATTACAAAAACAATAGAAATCAGAATCACAGATACCCTTTTAATGTATAATGAACACCTCTTTGGAGTTCATATTTTCTTGAAAATATTCACACGAGGGTGAAATTTCCAAATTACGAACAAAGATTAATGGGGTATTTGTGATTGGAAAGATAGCTGGTCCTTTTTGTAATAACCCTAAATTTCAAAGGTATTTTTGAGATTACCACCACCAGCAGCAGCACCACCACCAACGACAATAGATAATTCTTTTTTTCACATATTCTGATGTTTAATTTGTCTTCTTGAGAAAGTGAATTGAAGCAAAAGTAATGGATAAATGAAACATGAATGTAACCTAGTTGAGTTTTCTCGAGTAAATGAGATTGATCTTATCTTTTCGATCCACAGTGAAACAGAGTCTCAGTTTATCTGTCATTGATTCTTTGAGACATTGTTCCATATAGCTGGTTATTTTATATTTAATTTCATGTGTTATCCATGGTACCTTTATGATTTTTGTATTATGAAGTTAATTCACATCCCTTACTACTTCAGCCAATCATTTGCGCAAGCAGGCAAAGAAGTAGGTTGTGTATTTCAAACTAAAGGTGATATCGACTTAGAGAAGATCAAGCACTCGGGGTATTTCCGGTCACTTTTTCCAGAGTCATGTGAAAGAACTGCATATGGATTGGTATGTTCCGCTGGATCATTGAACGTTGAACTTGTTTTACTCGATAGACGTCTAACTCGTGTTTGCTTTTTGTATGATGTCAGGAATGGCCTTCAGTATTCAAATGCTGTTTCCGAAACATTTTCCTAAATTTTTTCAGAGAAAAGAACCTGATAAGCAGGATTGTGTTGTCATCAGAAAAAAATATTCAAGTCAGAATTATAGGTATAACCATTCTATGTCTGCCATCACTAAAGCATAGGAGAAAAGGAGCTTATTGGGCTAGTTTTAAGACCAAAAGCTTACATTGGGAAAGTAGTAGTCCCAGAATTGAAAATGTAAAATCTCCATAATCCACTGAAGAAGCTGATCTTCATGCTCCTGGTAAAGGATTTGTTAATGCTAGAGCAAAGCTGGTATGCACTTTATTTACTGAGCTATATTGTTTTATTTGCTTAATACTGCTTTTATTGTTGACATCACAGCCAGTTCATTGACGAGTAAATGGGTATATTTTTCTACTGTGAACATGTGTGATTGGTTATTGTTGTTGTTTAGAAGGTTCTTATATACGTTATTTTTCAATAATTGCGTATATCATAGTTCTTCTATGATAAACACCTCCGAATAAATATAGGCAAAGTTAGATGTAAAACATGAAAATGTTTGATGATTATCTTTGTTTATTAACAATCGAAGCAATCCTAAAGCAAATCAAGTATGATATATGGATGATGCCATTGCTTGTTTCCGATTTACATGGTTAATTCCTATATCAAAATATACGGAGGCAATGTATAGATTTTATATGCTTGATTAAAATGATGATTGCGAGATAGGCGAGGGTGAAAAACTTGTAAGAGCATTTTTGGTGTTGCTAGTCACTACGGGTGATTATGTGGATTTGTTTGCTTCATGTGCTGATGTTGAAGATTTGAAGAAGAAAGTTGATGAGAATATGATTTCATGATAAACAAGAAGTGTGATCGTCGATGAAAAGCAATGATGTGTTGAAGAGAGACTTTGTCGTTTCGGAGTATATGATCCTTTTTAATCATTTTTGTCCTATTTGTGGTGTTCATAATGAAATAGATAGAATCTTATTAGACATTCTTTGTCTTTGTTATGATATGTATCTGGTTTTGAATTGGTTGGAGCGCATGTTATTTTTTTAAGATGGGATGATATGAAATTGTTGGTTCTTATATTATTGAGCTCTTGTGGTTGATGGTTAGTTATAGTTGAATGTAGATTTTGGCAATAAATTCTAAATTGAAATGTGAAATATTAATATATATTACTGCAGAAAATACTAATATATATTATACAATAACTGAAGTAAAAAGTTCTTTATTTACTGCGTCAATTATAAAATAACTGAAGTTAAAGGTATTCTTTTACTTCACTTACCCCCATATTTGGATCACAATTAGAAAAAAAAACCGAGATAGACTTCAGTTATTACGATATTAGACTTCGTCTAATAAGCGAAGTCTAAAGTATACCTTTAACTACACGAACATAGACTTCGGTAATTATAATATTTTTACTTTGGATATTATCCGAAGTCTTTGACGTTTATTCTTATAGTGTTCCCTTTGTTGCTCCTTGGATATGAACAGAAGGATTTCTTTGTTTTCCCATCTTTTAAGATGATTCACCTCATCCTTATGTAGTTTTATATGCACCTCCTTTGGATTTATTTTTGTAATGATGAAGATTTTAGTTGCTGGAAATGAATGCTATATTTTTTATGTGGATTACATCTTTGAATATGGATATTCTTCTTATCAGATAATAAAAAGCAAAATATAACACATGTAAAAGCACTGTCCTCCGAATAATTGCAATCTGCTCATTCGGGAGCTGAACATTTCACTCTCCTTGCACTTTGTCATTTGAACTACACGGGAGACCATTTCGAGTGCCTTGGTTATTTATTTCCAGCGATTCAGTCACATGAATGACACAGGTTCTTATTTGTGCACTCTTTGATGAATTAATTTTATTTTATAAGGGAAAAGAGTAATCTAACTATCATCATTAGGCTCAACAATGATATAATTTGGATTGATACAACCTGCTCTTGCTTTCATTGTTGTCTTGTTATTAGAATTTTCCTTCTTTTTTCCTGTAGATTTTCCACTCTTCTTTATATTTCCAGAACTAGATAACTTATAGCTTTGGCTGAGAGAAACATTCTTCTGCTGATATATGCTCTTCTCAATCGACTTATGCCATGTTTTTTTTCTTTTTATGTTATGTCTAATAACGACAACATTTTGATACGGGGTTTAAAAGAATCACAAAACTCGTACGCCTTGACCTAAAACACGTATACGGGGGTTTATAGGTAATCACAAAACTTATACGCCTTGGCCTAAAAAGCATTCAGAGAAGCTTCTTTAAGAAAGCACACGATTTAGATAAAAAATGAACACCTTTCGAACAAAAAGAGATGAAGTATTCCATATTTTCCACACTTAAGCATCTCAACTTCTGAAATTCCATATTTTCCACTTGAAACTCCTAACATATTTATGACTGTTGTGAAAATACTTCTCTATTATTGTATTAAGGCCACATGTGAAATATTCTTCGCCACTATAGACCTATCATTTAGACCGTTAAACAAAATAACCCACTGTCAATCACATTGATCACTTGCTAAAATGACCTTCTTTAAGAACTTGGGTAAATTTTCGTGCCTTTCTTGCTAGTTCAGAAACTAATATTGCTCACTCAGCGTTGTATATCCAATACTATATGACAAAATAACTTGGTTCCGCATAGTTTGATAATCATAATTTGGCTCTGATAAACTTTATTTTCTTTTATGTATTATATTTCTGCAAATACCTCTGCTTTCTGATGATGATTTATTGATGCAGAAGTGGCACTAGTTTGATTATCAAAATTTGGTTCCGCATTGAATAGGACTCTAAAAAGGGAAAGAAAAATAGACACATCTTTTAACTAACAAAAAAGAACTACGATAAAAGAAAAAAGACTTCATACTGTATTATAACGGTCGATCACTGTTCACATTTCCCTACGCTACAATTCATCCTAAACTTTTAGAATTTTGTATAATAAATGTTAAGTTAAAAAAAATTGAACTAGCATATCCGAAATTTTAAATGAATGTTAAGTTAACAAAAAGAGATGAATTTGGAATTCAAGCGAGGTCAATGCATAAGTCGTTCTGTTATTCTAAATTTTGTAGTTACTTTGTAAAATTTAACTTGATAGTATTTTATTAATTTTGTTTTGTTTTGGTATTTTATTAATTACGATGTTTGACGATTCATTGGCTCTTTGTTGTTAGTTTCAGAAATTTAAACTCATGGGAGCAGATAGAAGGTGGATGTATATGTCTAGATGGTTGCCTGAATTTGAAAATGGGTTGACCTACTTTCTTAACATGTCATTTGCTAAAGCATCTCGGGGAGGACAGATCAAATGTCCTTACAAACATTGTAAAAATCGGTATTGGTATTGTAGGGACGAGGTGTATAATCATGTGTTGAGTGGGGGTTTTGTCGAAAATTATGACGTGTGGATTTTTCATGGAGAGAATCATTCATCATTGAATGGTGAAATAGAGTTAGATAACGTTTCACCAAAATTTCATGACAATATTGATGAATTATTGCATGATAGTTTTAGAGACGTTCTAGAGGGGACAAGTAGTGCACAACAAGGCCCAAATGAGGAAGCCAGAAAGTTTTATAGGTTGGTAGAAGAGGGTAAGCAGGAGCTATTTCCTGGGTGTAAGAATTTTACCAAACTATCTTTCATCCTTAGGATGTTTCTATTTAAGACGCTTCATGGACTTAGTAATGTAGCGATTGATGATTTCATTCATTTTATGAGGGAAGTTATTCCAGATGCAAGGCTTCCTGCAAATTTTAATGAAGCTAGAAACATCTTGAGGAATTTGGGTTTGGATTGTAAAAAAATTCATGCATGTCCTAATGATTGTATGTTATTTTGGAAAGAGTATGAGAATGCCGAGGAGTGTCATTTTTGTCATGCTTCTAAGTGGAAACAGCCGCAAGAAAAACAAAATATGAAGAAAAATCAACCAATTAAAAAAATTTCTCAAATTCCAGCTAAAGTGTTGTGGTACTTTCCCTTAAAACCAAGGCTGCAAAGACTCTTTATGTGTGCTGAAACAGCTAAGTGCATGGTGTGGCATGAAAAAGAACGTCCTAAAGATGATAATCTAAGACATCCTGCTGATGGGAAAGCATGGAAAGAGTTTGATGCTTTGTATCCTAATTTTACCAAGGAACCTAGAAATGTAAGGTTAGGTTTGGCTAGTGATGGATTTAATCCATTTCGAACAATGAGTATTTCTCACAGCACATGGCCTGTGATGTTAGTTAATTATAATTTACCACCTTGGATGTGTATGAAACCAGAGTACTTTATTTTATCATTGTTGATTCCTGGTCCTGAATCTCCAGGTAATAACATTGACGTGTAATTGCAACCCTTTATATATGAGTTAAATGAACTCTGGAATGACGGATTAGAGACATACGATAAGTTTAAAAATGAAACATTTCAAATGTATGCTGAATTGACTTGGACCATTAGTGACTTTCCAGCTTACTCGATGTTGTGTGGGTGGAAAACTAAAGGAAAGTTTGCGTGTCCTTGTTGTAATTATAATACAAGTTCATTATACTTGAATCACAGTAAGAAAACATGTTACATGGACCATCGAAGATTTTTAAATTTGGCACACCCATGGCGTCGTAATAGGAGTTTATTTAATTGTTGTATTGAGGATAGGCCACCTCCAACCCCTTTATCAGGAGTTGATGCTTTCAGAAAGTTGTCTAACTTTAAAAATCAATTTGGGAAGACTAGAAAGAAAAAAAATGATGCCACTTACCCTTGGAAAAAAAGGTCGATATTTTTTAAATTGCCATATTGGCAATTCAATGCATGTCGGCACCACCTTGACGTGATGCACATTGAAAAGAATATATGTGATAGCTTGATAGGGACTTTGTTGGATATTACTGGAAAGTCAAAAGACCATAGTAATGCTCGATTTAACGTTTTTGATTTGGGCATTAAAGAAAAACTTCAACCTAAGCTATCTAATGATGGTGAACATGTTATTCTGAAAAGGCATGTTATACAATGTCTCGGGATGAAAAAGACATTTTTTTTCGTGCCTTAAAGGGAGCCAAGTTGCCTTATGGATGTGCATCAAATATTTCAAGGTGTATACGTATTTCTGAAAGAAAGGTGGTCGGTTATAAAAGTCATGATGCTCACATTTTATTGCAATACCTACTTCAAGTTGCAGTAAGGAAATCACTTCCTAAGCATGTTGTTGTACCTTTGATTAGGTTGGGTATCTTCTTCCGATGTTTGTGTAATAAAGTTGTTAAGCCTGAAGAACTTGATCAGCTGGAAATAGAGATTGTTGAGATTTTGTGCGAGCTCGAGAAAATATTCTTACCAGCATTTTTTGACATTATGGTGCACTTGCTCATTCACTTGGTAAATGATGTTAGGCTTGGTGGTCCTGTGCATTATTGGTGGATGTTTTCTGTAGAAAGATATTTGGGTAAATTGAAGTCTTATGTTCGCAACCGAAGGTATGTAGAGGGGTCCATTGCTGAAGGTTATTTGATTGAAGAGTGCTCAACTTTTTGTTCGCGTTATTTGAATGAAGGTGTGAATACAAAACTGAATAGGGGTGCTAAAAATTTCAGTATGTCTGCTGTCAACTCAAATGGATCTAGTGGAAATGTTTTCGCAAATGTGGGTTACCCTTTAGGAGGAAATAAAAGAAGGAGAGGAAAACTCTTCACTTTAGATCCATCCTCAATGGAACAAGCACATCGGTATGCTTTATTTAATTCTGATTGCAAGGAGGTTGACAATTATATCAAGTGAGCAAGTATCACTACCATTTTGAAAATTAGTATCGTAATTGTTTATTTTCTTTAAACATACGTATTATTTATTTTATTATTTTTTGATCTGGTGATGTTTCATTGATGCAGTGAACATCAAATTCATATTAATAATTAGCCAGGAAGTCGGTGGTCACAAGCACAAACCATAGCAACCAGTTTGCAAATTAGTTCAGGGACAAAACAATAAACAATCCTATTCCAAATCACATTTTTTGGTTAGCAAAGAGTCTGAGTCCTACTGCTAGGAGGTACACAGGATATTATATAAATGGTTACAGGTTTTATACAAAACGACGTGATGAAAGATGTAAGACCCAGAATAGTGGAGTTTCGGTGACGGCTTTAACTCCTAGCTTTGCAAGCTCTAGGGATAAAAATCCTTTATTTGGTGATGTTGACTATTATGGTGCAATAGTAGATATAGTAGAGCTTAGCTACTGGTCCCAATTCAATGTAGTTTTATTCCTTTGTGAGTGGTACCAAGTGGAGAAAGATGAATATGGTCTTCCTTGTGTTAATTCGATCAAGTTGTGCTGTTCGAATGACCCTTATGTAATGCCTTCTCAAATGCATCAAGTGTTTTATGTTCCCGATCCTCTAGTAAAAGGCTTGCAATATGTTATGACCCGAGTTCCTGGAGATTTGCATGAGGGTGATTATTGTATGAATGATGAGAATTCATACTGGTCCGAACCTAATGATAAAGCGGTGAATTCTTTGGTTAAAGTCGGTGACGAAGACATTCAGTTATCACGAGATGATATGCCTCCAACTATTCTTGGTGCAGATACATGCTTGGCTGACTTGTATGGGGCTGATAATCAAGATGATGCTTCTGACGATGATGATACTTTATGG
Source organism: Orobanche coerulescens (assembly GCA_033398695.1). Classification (NCBI taxonomy): domain Eukaryota; kingdom Viridiplantae; phylum Streptophyta; class Magnoliopsida; order Lamiales; family Orobanchaceae; genus Orobanche; species Orobanche coerulescens. The sequence continues at coordinate 29,257,609 of CM065804.1, forward strand.
GATTGGATGAATGCGGAGGAAGAACAAGTAGTTGATGATGTTTAAAAATGATAGCTATTTTTCATCTTTGTTTTGAAGCATTTTTTTCCGTTATGTGTAATTTTGAAAATTTGAGTTATAGTGCTTGAACAAGTAACTGATTTATATCCGGAATTGGTTGATGATATGTTTTTTCCTCTTTCTGTCAAATTTTAATTGAGAATGTGTAATACTTTAATGCTTCTTATTTAAATGTTACAAAATGTTATAAGCATACAAAATGTCCTAATTTTTCTGACAAGCTTGTTATTTCAGTCCCAACAAGTTAGACTCCAATGAGAAAGGCAAGCAATAAGGATGATGGTGGGGAAGTTAGTTCAAATGCATATGAGAGAAGTCGACAACTCAGAATTAAAGAGAACAATACAAGATTGCAAGAACTTGGATTGAGGGTTTTGGCAGCTTCTTTAACGAATCAAAGAGTGAAGAATAAGAAACAAAAATTGTTGGCTTAGTGGCAATGACGCAACATATGTGCATAATTTGGAGAATGTTGGTGATGACACTAATGATGAAGGAAGTTCTACGGATGTTAGAGGCCAAAGGCCAGTAAAGGTATACTTACTTTATTCTTATTATTATACTTAGTCACTGGTGATTTGCATATTGTACTTTCAGATTTTTCTCTTCATGTGTGTTTTTTATCTTTAAATGTTGATTCTTAATTTGTGCTTGTTTTTAATTTATTTGTTTACCACATGGATCTATTGTACCTCGTGTACCCCCTGTAAGTACATCAGTTTCCTCATTTGCAACACTAATTTTATAGATACTGTCTTGCAAATAATGTGTCTCAATGCATATGCTAATTCTTTTCTATGTAATTCTTTGCAAATAATATGTGTCTCAATGATATATCTCAGTGCTGATTTTATTTTGTTTTATGTTAAATATGATAAGTAACATGATTGAGCATGTCATTGTTTAACAACCAATCTAGTATTCATTTCGTATTATGTTCTGTTTTTTTTTTTGAGATATTGGTTTATGATAATATAAAATTGTACAGGTTAAGAATGTCCAACAAAAATATATTCCACCAAGGTCGATACAAAAATATGCAGATTTAAGCAAAAAGCACCGAGTAACTGCTCCAAGAAGCGATGAATTCGGCCTTGATACTCAGGTAAACAAAGGGTATGAGCATACTCCTCAAATTGTCACCGACAATATTGGAAGAAAGAAAATAGATAGGAATATGACAACCATTGGTGAATTATTGTCACAAAAGAGGCAATCTCAGCCACATAATGATACTCAAGAACTCAATTTCAGTAGCATTCTCAATGCAAGTGTATCAAGGTACAACTTATCACTTAAGTAGTGAGAATTTTGCTAGAGTTAAGTATTTTTCACATTTTTTTCATGCTTTATGTAAGTTGGTTCTGTTTCTTTCATGGAATTATTTTATTAGCAAAATAAAATATGTTCACAACTTTATAAGTATAAAATAAAAATTCTAGGACATAATTACTAACCTAAAAAAATTATTGTCTTTACAATGACATAGATTCGGCTGGTGATGCGTGAAATTTGCTTGTGGATATGATCATAATAAAAACCAGTCTCATATTATACATGAAGATGTTGCAAATGACATACATGAGATTAACAACAGACCCGAAACCATGGATAAGACTAAACAGATTTCATCTAGTGAAAACAAAGATGATAAAGATGACGAAGATAATGAGGATGATGAATTTGATGAAGAATTTTTGAACCTCCAGCCAGGAGCAGAAGGTATATTTATTGATGAATGATAACTTAATTTTTTTTTAAGACTAATTCATCATTATTTACTTTGCAATTAAATAATTTTTATCTACAAAATTTATAGTTCCAGCTAAAGTTAGTACCAAGAAACGTGGTCCAACGATGATGCATCATGTTCATAGTCGATCAGAAAATGAACGGAAGGTTATCATTTGTAATTTGTTGGGACAACCTGTTGGACCTGTGACCGAAAAAGAAGACACGTTGCATGAGTTTTCTCTTTTTTTGGGCACACTAGGACGTGATTATAATTTTGCACCCTTGATCCACCGCTCTTGGCGTAAGGTACCACAAAAAGATAAGATGTGGGAATATGTATTGGTATGTTTCACTTTTTTTTCTTTCGCAGTTCACACCTGCTAACTATACATATCTATCACTACAATGATGTATATATGTCGATTTGTCATAGAAAAAGTACATTGTGCCTGATGTGGCTAAAAAATGGGTGTTGAAAACTATTGGTGCTGCATGGAAGAGTCACAAATACCGAGTCAAGCTAGAGCATTTCTATGAGTACAATAATAACAAGATTAGATGGCAGAAACGTCCAAAAACAATTCCAGACCAAGATTTTATGACTTTATTGAAGTTATGGGATACAGAAGAGGAGAAGGTATATTAGTATCAAGTCTTTTCTATGAAGTTATTTCTATTAATATTTTTATTATATCAACAATAATTTTTAATGAATATATGTGCAGGAGCGTGCTGCTATTTTAAGGGTACGTGGTAAGTCTATAAAGAATAGACATACAATGGGTCCAAGGAGTTTTTCTAGGGTACAGGAAGAGATGGTAAAATATCCTTCATACAAGATAATTTATTATTGCTTTCTTTACTTTCTTGATTTGACATATCATCTTATTGTGATTTTCATTTAAACTCAACACAAAACAGAAAGATGAAAATCCCGAGAAGGAACCACCATCCTTGGCTGAACTTTTTGCACGCACACGCCAAAGGAAACAAGGAAAGCAGTATGCTGATTCATTCGATGATACTGCCAAATTAATTGTAACTAATTTACTCTACGCTTTCTTTACATACATTTTACAATCAGCAGTCTAGTTGCACTTCTCTTCACATTATACATATTTTTTTGCTTGATTTTGTTTGGTTGCTTATTTTTCAGGAAGATATGAATAACTACAAGCCTACGGAGGGAAATACTGATGAAGATCCTTTTATTGCTATTATGGGCAAAAATCCCGATGAACGATGTAGGCTTTATGGCAGGGGTGTGACTAGAAAAATTTTGAATAAGGATACTGGTGCAGAGACTTCATATGTTGTGCCTAGTGAAATTTTTGGGTCACTCATGGCTGCAACAGAACTCCAAAAAAACTATGAAAAAGATAAGGAAGCATTGGAGCAGTTACACAGGGAGATTTTAGTTGAGCATGAAAAGCGAAAGGCAGAACTGGATAATATTCAAAAGGGGCTTGAAACTCAAAGGGCTAAAATTATTCAAGATGCAGTAAAGATGGTTTTTGCAGTTTTACCTCCCGAAATAGTAAAACAGTATCTATCCTAAGGTATGATTTTATGCTATTTTATTTCCATTTGTCTTAATTGGTAGATTATGCTTGTAAAATATAAATTTGTTAGTTTCCTTCACATAATTAATAGCATTAAGTTTCCTTTATTTGATTATACGGACTTATCTTGAGCACTATATGAAATTCTTTTAACAAGACGGACTTTGACATTTATCGAAGTTTTTTATCTTGGCGGGAGGTAATTTTTTTCCCTTACACTTTACTTGGTTGATGTTCTAGTGGATATAATGCTTAAACAATGATTATTTGAATTCATCTTAACTTGTTTTGGATTTTAAAAAATCAAAGAATAATTTTCTTGGTTAACATCACTTAAAGGAAACACTTTATATGCATAGGTTTTATTTGCAATTAGTAATATATTACTAAAGTCTGACCTTCAATTTGTTATTGTAATTGGATGGGGCACTGTTATAAATAAGGGACCAAGTTAATAATACACTTACTTGATGTTAACAAAAGCTCAAGGTCACCAACTCATGTTAAGTCCCAAGACATTTTGATTATGACAATCATTATGGTTTTTGAGTTATAATAGTGATATCATTACTGTTTCAGTTTATTAGCAATTGAGAATTTATACTATTTACATGATCTGTTGTTGTATTGTGCTTTATTTTAATATGTTATATTGTTGTACTTTTGTGGTAATGAAATTTGATTGCCTATGGAAAATGCTATGTAGTCTTTTTTGTGGATTGGCCTGTGTATGGACTGTTTTGTCTATGTTGGACTAGCCTGTGTGAGGGCTTGTGTGTGGACTTTTTTGTGTTGTGGACTGTGATGCAAATTTTCCTCGATTACTGGAATTACCCTATTATTTGCTATGGTTTATTACAATTTCCTCATAATGGGCTGTTGCTTTATGATTATTTTAAGTTAGGATAACTGGTTTAGAAAAGTTCAACCGATTTTAGTTTTGGCAGTAGTTCATATCTGAGTACTAGTTGAAATCTGACCTTCAGTTTTCAAGAAGATTGGTCTAAATGGTTGATATTTCTCAAGGCAACATTAGTATGATTAATTTAGTATTTTTATGTGGTTGATATTTTCCTTGGATGGAGTTCAATATTTCATTAAGATTTAATAAAACTTGATGTGTTTTATCTATGTTGATATGACATTTCTGCTGCGTATTGGTATCATGTATTTGGTCCATGCTCGTTTAAATAGTGATCTGAGCTATATTGCTTTGTAACATCAGCTTTGCGAACAAGGAATATGATAAAATAGAAGATTATTTAAAGTCACTCTGGAGCATTGGACAAATTATAGGCGAGGTTTTGAGCCCTCGGCTTCAATTCTACCTTTTTTATTTGCTAAAATTTTCCAGTCAGGCTTTTCCGACTGAAAACTGAAGTAAATGGACATGTTGGTGAAACTAAAGGTTTTATCGTTAGGAATCGATATTCGTTGTCTGGACATAGGAGTCACAGCCAGCCGGGAAGAGGAGAGATCAATGACGAAACTACTAGCTACTAGTTGGAAAGAAAAGGACATGACCACCTTTCGTACATTTCTACTGGTCTAGAATTCGAATAGCGAACGAAAGACCAGGCAATCTGTAGGTATTTGACAGCTCTCTTTAGGTATTTGATAGCTCTACTTGTATCATTTCTTTAGGTATATAACGGAGAGAAAACTGCTGACATTGTCAAATGTTTTAACAGTTACATCCCTAAACCTCCTAAATATTACAAATAACCACAGCATTCCGTCTTACATTTACGATTACATCCCTCAGCTTTTCGAAATGTTACAAATAGCCAGACACAAAGTTGGGGATTTTCGTAATATTTAAAAGTGGAGGGGTGTGACTGTATAGTGTTTTGTAAGATGGAATCAACCTCAAGGAGTGGATTTGTAATATTCAATATTAGCTGATTTTATTTGTATTTACCACAAACTTCATGGGTGGTTTTTGTAATTAGGATAATCTAAGGGATCGTAATTGAAAATATCTAACAAAACCGTCATGCACTAACAAGTTACACTATCATTATTTGTTTTTTCCCTAGATGGGATCAAAATACAAGGCAGCCCTTATTCCACAGAGAATACGAGAAACGATTCACGGATGGAAAAAGGCAGCTAGGAGAAGGACAAGATTAGGCGGTTTTGCAGACGACTCGACCATTCACCCAGACTCAAGCACCATGCTATCAGTCGAAGAATACGACGATGAGTTTCCACCGGATACCCCTCGGCTTACTAATGCTAGTGGGGAAATCGAGCTGCGAAAAACACATGATATTTTTGTTAATGATCGTTCTGGAGTTGCTGACGCGACTTCGAGTCGGGTCGGCACGCCTCTCCTTAGGCCGTCTGCTTCTATTTCTTCGCCAGTTTCTCTTAGGCCAATCATCTATTCATTATAGTTCCTTTACTTTTAACAAAAACTAAAGAATGATGAATGTTCTCCCCTTAGTAGAAGGAATTATGTTTCTAATTGAAATTTGAGTGGCTGACTTCTATTTACTTCGCTATGTCTTTAACTTCATCATTTTCAATATTCTATTCTGAGTATTTTTGTTTATATATATATATATATATGTATAATTTTTCTGTAGATATATAATTATATGTTGTTGAAATTTTTTTAAATTCTTTAACATGTTTATTTTTGATATACTAACAAATTTCTTATTTTGTAATCATTTTTCTTGCAGGAAAAATCCATAACATCTTTGGTCAAAGTACGCCCCACTTGCATGAAAGGCAAACGGCAGAACTGGATGTTATTCGTAGAATCATAATACTAGCTACTATTAGTGGAAAACTATCACGTATTATGTATGGTCGTATTTTAGAAGATGTCATTACTTAGTTATTGGAAACACTACATTGCTTTTGTATTGGATACTATGAATCGTTTGATACTCCTATAATACAATAATTTTGGATTATATTGATGGAAAAATGTTTTCGTTCTTTATTTAAGCAAGTGTTACTCTAATGGAATTAAAAACCACATAAAAGTGTTAGATATGTAAAAAAAAGTGATGCATTTAACAAGTGTAGTATAAAAAGAAATGATCAATTTAATAGAAAAAGTGTTGCATTATTACGGTGACAAAATAAAAAAGTGTTGCCATAAATTATAACAAGTGATACATTTGAATAAATGCCACCACTAAAAAAGTGATGCCTCTTAGAGAAAAAATGTTGCCAGAAGAAAAGTGATGCTAGAGTTATATATTGACACACTTTTTATAAGTGTCGCATAAGCGAGAAAAAAGTGTTTTCATAGGTCTAAAGAAACAGGACTTTTCAACCTACTTTCAAAAGTGATACATTAGATCTAAAGCAGCGATTTTAGGCTATTAAACAACACTTCTTAGGTGTTACTACAACCTTGATTTGTAGTAGTGCTTCGACCCACCTAGTCCAGGTCAGCACACGTTATGTTGGTTAAATCAGTAATCAACAAATTGGATCTAGAGGAAGGGCTCGCTACCCACAGCCACATACGGTCTCACCAGAATCCTGACAAGATTGTCCCAATAGAGATGTCTCAGGAAAGTTCCAAACACCATCAGCTAGCCACATAGGAAGAAAACCTCCTCAAGGTGGCAAAATGCTTTAAACACCCCGCGTTCATCCAGGGAATGACCGCCCTCATGGCGCGGGTCACTGAAGGCGGAATCCTTCAGAAGCCCGAAGACCAACAGGAGGCCCATTCTCAGACAACCCATCCAGCCGCCCCCAGACGGGATCAAAAGAGAACCATCTCCCGAGTTGTCGAGGAAGAGGTGGAAATCCATGGAGAAAGCCCTCACCCTTCCCGGAAAAGTCGGCTTTCTCGCCCTATATCGGTTTTCGATCGAATGGGGACAGGGAAGAAAACTGAAAAAATGATACCGGCCCGGACCACTCAGAGTCAGGGCCGCAAAGAAAAGAAGTCTCCCCTAGTCCCGATGCAAACACTACCACAAATTCCAGGCGATAACTCGAGTGAAACCGAGTTCCTCAAAAAACGCCTCACGTGTAACACCCCAAACTAGGCGGATATTACAGTGCCGTGAATCCCCAACTGGGACCCACCAGGCGAATGAAAATGATGAATTAAATAATATAATTGTAGTACCGAACCACATTATATTACCAAATACTCCGATGAGGAGTTTAAGTACAACACACCAGGACAATACCGAATACTAGTATATTTTATATGAAGATAAAATACACGACGACAGATGAAACGGAGTATCAAATGAAAGTCTGCGGCGGAAAATAAAGGACAATAACATGAATAATCTGAAGATCGGGGCCCCCTACTAGTATCACTGACTCCTCGACATCAACATGCTATTCCGTGCTTTTGCCTTGCCATGACACGAAAAACAAAATCCCCAAACGGGGTCGATTACAAAGAACAACAATCCTCAAGGGTTGAAAATACACAATCATGATTATATACGAAGTTATGAAATATCCAGCCGAAACATACGCAATCAAACATGCTATATGAATCAACTAACAAGATGCGGCTCAAAGGGTGGTACCACACTACGCCGGATGGAAATGTGTCCGTGCACAAGCCACCAACGAGTATCGATCGAATACACGTGTGGTCTTGTACCTAATCGATCTCACGAGACAATATGACTCGTGTGCGATCAATGTGAGGCCAACAACCAACACACGACTTAAACGTGCCCGACATGAAAATCCAACACATACCAACCGCACGCCGATGACCGGAATGCCACGATATAACAAAAGTGACATCGAAAATGAATAATGACTCACCGAGATGGAATGATAGTGAAATAAATGACAGCTCAATGAAATGATTGGAACCGTCGTTCCTTATGACTGAAGTGATTAATTGACAATAACAAGTTTGATACGGTTAATACAATGATGAATGAGTTATGATTATGAATGAACAACAACAAAAGGGATGAATATCCTTTTAACCGAGTAAGAATTAACTTACTCAACACCGGTGACAATTATCCTTCCACGAACAACGTCCTAATTGAGATATCGGTCGCTCGAACAACCTTGAATAATATAATTACCAACAATCCGTTCAATATACGAATCAAACACGAATATAACGAACTCAAAACGTCGATACGATTAAACTAAGTTCATTGGGACATTATATCGAATACGTTGTGGACAAACTCCGATTGTTTACAATCAAATCTCAATGAGCCACTATCAAATCCCCCAAGAAGTGTTTCAAACCAACAAACATCTTCCAAATGATCAATAATCCAAAATGAATATCCGAAAACGTGATTATAACGACAATTAATCGAAAACCCCCAATTTCAACTCGATATTCAAAGTGTTCTTGAATAATCCCTCAATAATCCAATGAATCCTTATACAAACTCATAATCATATACATATCCCTTCATATAACATGATTATAACGTCCAAAACATCATATCTCAACACAAAATCGAAGTCCAAGGTGTTGAAGAAATTACCTCTTGAAGATCCAACCACTTCGATCCGATGAACACGAGTTAAAATGAGTATCCAAGCTTCCCAAATGAATGAGGATGATGAAAGTCTAACACTCAAGTGATTGAGGATGGAAAAATCCATCTCTCAAGTCTCTCTCTCGGAACAAAATGAAGAAAGAATGAAAATGGTGAAAAATGTCCCGGCCGAGTCCTTAAATACTGCCGGAAGTTACGGCCGTAACTCGGCCCACTTACGGCCGTAACATTCCAAGTCAACGGCCTTACAGCCGTACCCGCTGAACTTACGTCCGTATCCCAGAACCTTACGGCCGTAACTCAATGTTGGCCACGGTTAATAAATCCGATAACTCCGATGCCTCGCTACGACTGATGAATGATCCGAGATACCATACGAATGTGAAAGCGAACAAGTCCAACACATGTCAAAAATGATACTTCCAGCACAAGACTACCAATCACGATGATAATGATAATATTCCCGCTCTGACACTCAAACGGAGATGAAATGACGATCGGTAACTGATACACGGTTACAACATACCAAATGAACGCAAATGAATGAATCATGAATGATGAGCGATCATTAATGAGTGAAAATTACTGAGTGATAATTACAGACTGATAATTACTGAGTGGTAAAGAATGAATTACAGCCGGGTATTACATACTCCCCCCCTTAAAAAGAGTTTCGTCCCCGAAACTAAGGGTCAAACAACTCGGGATAACTCCCCCGCATACTCTCCTCGGTTTCCCAAGTGGCCTCTTCGACTCCGTGTCTAGACCACTGAAACTTAACCAAAGGAATCGCCTTATTCCTCAACTGTTTGATTTGCCGCTCTAACACTCGTATGGGACGCTTCTCATACGAATGATCATCTGCGATCTCGATTTCGTCGAACTGAAGTATGTGACTCGGGTCGGCAACATATTTCCGTAGCTGAGAGACGTGAAACACATTACGAATTCGGCTCAACGCCAGAGGTAAAGCCGATCGATAAGTTAACTCGCCTATTCGATCCAGAATCTCAAACGGTCCAATGAATCTCGGACTCAACTTTCCCCTCTTCCCAAAACGGAAGATATTACGACTCGGGATTACCTTGACCAAAACATGGTCACCCGTTTCGATCTCTAATGGTCGACGACGATTACCTGCATATGATTCCTGTCGACTCCGAGTGGTCAACAACGACTCCTGATCAAGCTACCTTCTCACGGGCGGCTAATAAGCATATCGGGCTCGGTGCCGATTGATTCTGATGGGTCGTCCCAACACAAGGGAGATTGACAACGACGACCGTACCAGGCCTCGTAAGGTGCTACCTGAAACGAAGAGTGCCAACTATTATTGTACGTGAATTCGATCAACGGTAGTTGGGCTTCCCAATTGTCTTCTAAATCGAGGACGCATGCCCTCAACATGTCCTCCGATGTCTGAATAGTCCTCTCTGATTGTCCGTCGGACTGAGAATGAAAAACGGTAATGAGATTCAGCTGACTTCCCATAGCACGATGAACTGATTTCCAAAATGAGACACGAATCGTCCGTCACGATCAGAAACGATTCTTAGGGGTACCGTGAAGTCTCATTATCTCCTTGATGAACAACCGGCCAGTCTCTCGGGACCCCACATATCCTTGATTTCAAGGAAATGAGCTAATTTAGTAAAGCAGTCCGCGATCGCTCAGATCGTATTCATGCCACGACGACTCATCGGCAACTCGTGATGAATTCCATAGAAATGTCTTCCCACTTCCATTCTGGAATAGGGAGCGGTATCAGCATACTCGCCGGTCGCTGATGTTCCATCTTGACTTGCTGATAGGCTAAATATCTCGAAACAAATTCCGCGACTTCTCGCTTCATATTACTCCACTAGAAATTTCGTTTCAAGTCCTTGTACATCTTTCTAGACCCCGGATGAACCGGACAAGGGGTAGCATGAGCTTCTCTCAAGATCAAGTTTTTCAACTCATCATTCGCCGGTACGCACAACCGATTCTTAAATCTCAAGAGTCCATCCTCGTGGACCACAAATCCAGGGGCTTTCCCCTGTGCCTCATCCTCGCGGATGAGTAACAAAATGAATCTGAACCCTGATTCTCCCGGATTTCCTTCTCAAGTGATGATGAAATCTCTAACATACAAGCTGTCCCTGAACTCGCTGAAGCCAGACCTCGATCTCGGGTCTAAGGAATTCCTGCTGAAGCTCCTTCTGAACTGTTAAACGAGCAAGCATCTGCTCTTGAACGGACTTACGACTCAAGGCGTCGGCGACAACGTTCGCCTTGCCCGGGTGGTAAAGGATCTCGATATCAAAATCTTTGATTAGTTCCAACCACCGCCTCTGTCGCATATTTAACTCCTTGTGAGTAAATATATACTTCAACTCTTGTGATTGGTGAAGATCTGACAGGTGATGCCATAAAGGTAACGACGCCAAATTTCCAATGCGAAAACCACGGTTGCTAGCTCCGGCCGTGGGTTGGATAATTAACCAGCTAATCCGAGGAAACATCGGATTTACTTAACATCTTTCGGAGGTTGCCAATCTCGGATAGCCTCCGTCTTCCGAGGGTCGACATGAACTCTGTCAGATGAAATTACATGCCCGAGAAAAGTCACTTCGGACATCCAGAACTCACATTTGGAAAACTTTCCATAAAGTTGCTCTCGTCTCAACACGTCGAGAACCTGATGAAGATGAACCTCGTGTTCCTCTCGGCTACGAGAATAAATCAAAATGTCATCGAAGAAGACAACAACAAACTGATCTAAAAGGTTGATGAAAACCCGATTCATTAACTCCATGAATACCGCAGGTGCAATAGTTAGCCCGAACGACATAACTACGAACTCATAATGACCATAGCGTGTACGAAATGCTGACTTTGCGATATCCGACTCTCGAATCCGCAACTGGTGATATCCAGATCTTAAGTCGATCTTGGAAAATACTGAAGCTCCCGGAAGTTGATCTAAAAGATCATCAATACGGGGTAAGGGATACTAATCTTGATCATCACCCTGTTCAACTCCTGGTAATTAATACACACACGAGACGAGCCATCCTTCTCATTGACAGATCACACCGGTGCTCCTCACGGGGACGCAATCGGTCAGAGATAACCTTTCTCGAACTATTCCTCAAGTTGAATCTTCAACTCCTGCATTCTGGTCGGGGCCATCCGATACGGTGCCTTCGATAAAGGGGACGTACCGGCTCCAACTCACTCCTGAATTCCCCTACTCTATGTGAAGGCAACCAGATAACTCGTCTGGAAATACATCGTCAATCGCTGACAATGATACCCCGAATGATTGAACAACTCGATTGCCTTAGAAAGGTCAATCGATGAAAATGATACAATGGATGTTTGAATAACTCGATTGCCCTAGAAAGGCCAATCGATGAAAATGATACAATGAATGATTGAATGACTCGATTGTCTTAAAAAGGCCAATCGATGGAAATGATACAATGAATGATTGAATGACTCGATTGTCTTAAAAAGGCCAATCGATGGAAATGATACAATGAATGATTGAATGACTCGATTGTCTTAAAAAGGCCAATCGATGGAAATGATACAATGAATGATTGAATAGCCCGATTGCCTTAGAAAGGCCAATCGATGAAAATGATACAATAAATGATTGAATAGTTTGATTGCGGAATTTCTCTGCTTTCGTCATAATAATACTTCTTCTGGAACAACGGGGATTACTTCCCTGAAGCATACATTCGACAACCAACGACGGAAAGATAGCGACCAAACGCTAACAAACACTGAGGATAGTATCAAGACGATCAATCCAACTAATACCGAAAATTACATCGTCCTAAGATAAATTCAGCACGATTAGATCCATCAACCAATCGCGGTCATTAAGCTTAATTCGGTATGGTTTCCGAAAAATCTTCCATCGTCAGGTAGACCGATGGTATTAGATCCACAAGCAATAGGACTATCCCAAAATAAGTCTATTCAAACATGATTCGAAAATGAATGAATGCGGTGCACCGGTATCCAAAAAGGTACACAGAGGTTGAAATAAAATTACGAGTATACCTGAGGTCATTCGGGCCACCGGATCGTCGATCCTCCTCATCACATGAATCTGGGACTCGCCGGCCCCCGAACCGGACGCTCCCGTCCGTTAAATATAAGCCCCAACTCTATTTGCTTCCATTATCTTAAACGACGTTGACAAAGCAGTCTGATTCTGAAACGCTGATTGCTTCGGGACCTGAGATGCCGCCGGAGCCGACTTGGAGTCCTTTCGGCAAAAACGGGCCTTATGCCCAAAATTTCCACAATTATAGCACGTGATAGACGGTTTGAGACACTCAGTGCTGAAATGACCCGGCGTCCCACAATTGAGGCAGGTGATGGCCGAACAGGCCGCTCGGGACTGAGATCCCGCACGATTATGCGCCGTAGGAGGTCGCTCAGAAACGATAGGACTCACACGAGGCTTCTTGAAGGTTGACTGACCGCCTTCGGGTCGATTACGCTTCGTTGATTTCTTTCTGACAGATGAAGGTTGTTGTTCAGCACTTTCCTTAGCAACCGGCTCATACGGGAGAGTTCTCTCGATTAATCCGGCCAGAGTGGCGCAATGATGATTGAGCAACTGCACATGGGTCATCATGGCCTGCATAAAAGTGAGTGGATCAACCCGAACATCTTCTGATCGAGCCGAGTCCTGGGCACGATCTCCGTGACAGTGATTATTTCTCGGGTTTCGGCCCGCACCGCGGCCTCTTCCCATGCATCCCCTGACAGCTCTCTCCATACTGAAGTAGGAAGGTCGCATAATGATTATATTTCCCGCATGATTATCACGTTATGATTATATCATGAGATGATGAAAATGAGTATACATGCTCTACTTAGTGATTATATGAATGATTTACAGGAGTGACATGATTATCTGATGAAATTCTTGAAATGATTATCTTGAATAACTTAACAAGATTAATAATATGATCATCCAGATCGGCAACTGAGTAATGAAATGAGTTGAGTAATTAATGAATTAACATGATCGTCCTGATCATTAACTGAGTAATGAAATGAATTAAGTGATTAATGAGTTAACATGATCGTCCTAATCACAATAAATGATGATGTTTGAGGATTGCTAATTGATGAATGATGAATGAATGACTATTGCCAGAAATTATACCATGGCGTTAGAAATCTTACAGTTCTTCCGGTCTGATTGGCTCGGCATTTGCACAGGTCACACGTGATGCGAAAGTCCAATGATACTAGTCTGATGACGATGATTTCAAATGAGACATGACTCAGAAGGTAGTATTCAAAACCACGCTCCGATACCAACTCTGTAACACCCCAAACTAGGCGGATATTACGGTCTGGTGAATCCCAACCAGGACCCACCGGGCGAATGAAAATGATGAATTAAATAATATAATTGTAGTACCGAACCACATTATATTACCAAATACTCCGATGAGGAGTTTAAGTACAACACACCAGACAATATCAATACTAGTATATTTTATATGAAGATAAAATACACGACCTTTGAATGAAACGGAGTATCGAATGAAAGTCTGCAGCGGAAAATAAAGGACAATAACATGAATAACTGAAAGATCGGGGGCCCCTACTAGTATCACTGGGACTCCTCGACATCAACATGCTATTCCCGTGCTTTTGCCTTGCCATGACCTGAAAAAAAAAATCTCCAAACGGGGTCAGTTACAAAGAACAACAATCCTCAAGGGTTGAAAATACACAATCATGATTATATCTGAAGTTATGAAATATCCTGTCGAAACATACGCAATCAAACATGCTATATGAATCAACTAACAGTACGGCTCAAAGGGTGGTACCACACTACGCCCGGGATGGAAATGTGTCCGTGCACAAGACACCAACGAGTATCGATCAAATACACGTGTGGTCTTGTACCTAATCAGTCTCACGAGACAATATGAATCGTGTGCACAGTCCAATGTGAGGCCAACAACCAACACACGACTTAAACGTGCCCGACATGAAAATCCAACACATACCAACCGGCACGCCAGTATGACCCGGAATGCCACGATATAACAAAAGTGACATCGAAAATGAATAATGACTCACCGAGATGGAATGATAGTGAAATAAATGACAGCTCAATGAAATGATTGGAACCGTCGTTCCTTATGACTGAAGTGATTAATTGACAATAACAAGTTTGATACGGTTAATACAATGATGAATGAGTTATGATTATGAATGAACAACAACAAAAGGGATGAATATCCTTTTAACCGAGTAAGAATTAACTTACTCAACACCGGTGACAATTATCCTTCCACGAACAACGTCCTAATTGAGATATCGGTCGCTCGAACAACCTTGAATAATATAATTACCAACAATCCGTTCAATATATGAATCAAACACGAATATAACGAACTCAAAACGTCGATACGATTAAACTAAGTTCATTGGGGCATTATATCGAATACGTTGTGGCCAAACTCCGATTGTTTACAATCAAATCTCAATGAGCCACTATCAAATCCCCCAAGAAGTGTTTCAAACCAACAAACATCTTCCAAATGATCAATAATCCAAAATGAATATCCGAAAACGTGATTATAACGACAATTAATCGAAAACCCCCAATTTCAACTCGATATTCAAAGTGTTCTTGAATAATCCCTCAATAATCCAATGAATCCTTATACAAGCTCATAATCATATACATATCCCTTCATATAACATGATTATAACGTCCAAAACATCATATCTCAACACAAAATCGAAGTCCAAGGTGTTGAAGAAATTACCTCTTGAAGATCCAACCACTTCGATCCGATGAACACGAGTTAAAACGAGTATCCAAGCTTCCCAAATGAATGAGGATGATGAAAGTCTAACACTCAAGTGATTGAGGATGGAAAAATCCCTCTCTCAAGTCTCTCTCTCGGAACAAAATGAAGAAAGAATGAAAATGGTGAAAAATGTCCCGGCTGAGTCCTTAAATACTGCCGGAAGTTACGGCCGTAACTCGGCCCTCTTATGGCCGTAACATTCCAAGTCAACGGCCTTACGGCCGTAACCGGCCAACTCGTACGGCCGTAACTCGGCTTCGTCCGAAAGCCTGCCGACAGACTTACGGCCGTAACCGCTCCCGAGTTACGGGCGTAACTCGCCTTCGTCAAAACATCCGCCGACATCCTTACGGCCGTACCCGCACAACTTACGGCCGTAACTCGGATGATACGGCCATATCCGGCCAAACTTACGGGCATAAGCCCTCTTCGTCGAAAATGACCAGGCACCTTGCCTGCAGCGTACGGCCGTATCCGGCCAAGCCTTACGGTCGTACCTTCTTCGACTTACGGCCGTATGCCGCAACCCTTACGGCCGTAAGTCACCCTTGGTCGACAACACCTGAAACTTACGAACACCACTTACCGCCGTATCCAACCCTCCTTACGGCCGTAACTCGCCTTCGGCCAAAATGCCTGGGCAGCCTGCTGGACCACGTACGGCCGTAACCGGACAGCCTTACATCCGTACCCGCTGAACTTACGGCCGTATCCCAGAACCTTACGGCCGTAACTCAATGTTGGCCACGGTTAATAAATCCGATAACTCCGATGCCTCGCTACGACTGATGAATGATCCGACATACCATACGAATGTGAAAGCGAACAAGTCCAACACATGTCAGAAATGATACTTCCAGCACAAGACTACCAATCACGATGATAATGATAATATTCCCGCTCTGACACTCAAACGGAGATGAAATGACGATCGGTAACTGATACACGGTTACAACATACCAAATGAACGCAAATGAATGAATCATGAATGATGAGCGATCATTAATGAGTGAAAATTACTGAGTGATAATTACAGACTGATAATTACTGAGTGGTAAAGAATGAATTACAGCCGGGTATTACATAACGGAGCTTGAAAATAAACAAATCCAGCCATCTCAAAGTTCAGAATGGCTCAACAGCTAGGAGAGTCCCCTTGCCCCCAGTGTTTTGGCGGAGCCTCTCCTGGAGAAGTTTAAGGTCCCCCAAATTCCCCCATATAACGGTGAGATCGACCCTAATGCTCATCTTGGACATTACAACTCCTGGGTGGACCTGCACGGGTCCTAAGACGCATTTCGATGCCGGGTGTTCTCCCTGACTTTGGGGGAAAGGGCCCAAACGTGGTATCGCTCGCTACCCCACCACTCTATCCAAACATGGGCTCAGCTCACTGCGATGTTCCGATCCCATTTTATGGGATCTCTAGTGCGCATCGCCCCGCGGTCCTCCATTGCCTCCGTCGTGCAGGGGCCATATGAATCCCTTAAGGATTATATATCCCGTTTTAATAAATGGACATTGGAAATAGAACCCATGTTCGACGATGCGCTGGCCATAATTGCTCAGGCCGGCCTCCTGAAAAAATCTTTTTTCCATTGGATGGTGTGCCAGAACATCCCCCACACCTATTATGAGTTCTTATAGCGTGCCAGCTCCAACATCGTTACCGAGGAAGCTAAGCCGGCACCAATCATAGTCATGCCCGCTGATCAGAAAGGATCATATAAAAATAAAGACGACAGGCATGACTCCAGGAAAGCCCGCCAAGAACCCCACCAGGAGAATTAGGCCACCGGCTCCTCTTCGATAGCCCCATCAACCCGGAATTACCGAGAGCACCGGTCCAAGCTCATGTCCAGCTTCGCCAAGATATACTCTGTTGGGGCCGCGGTCATATTCGACCAGATAAAGGGTAAGAATTTACTTCCGGTCCCTCGGCCGATCTACAAAGACCAAAAAGACATGGATCAGACCCGCTTCTGTAAATACCATGAATCAGCGGGTCCTAACACCGAACAGTGCCGAGACCTCATCGCAACCTTGATCGCGGTGTGAGACGATACCGGGTTGAGGCGATTTACTCGGAACCCACCCCGGGATTGCCAGGATCGGACCGACCAGGCAAAAGCAAAAAAACGATCGGGTGCCTCCGCCCCCTAAATCTCCCCGGGTAATCCTTACTGTCATGGGGACGGCCGAAGTCGAGAACCATCGGTCTAAGCGGCAGAAGAAAGTCTGTATTCGAGAGGCCACTACATCCTACCAGCAGACTGAATGCTGACCTGAAGGATTTCTTTCAGTGGCCGAAGAAACCCCAGAAACCCCCAGCTGGCCATCACTTTCGAGGAATCAGATGCTGATGGTTTGGATCATCCCCATTCCAATGCCCTCGTCATCACTCTGCCCATAATGGGAATCCCTGTACACAGAGTGTTTGTGGATTGAGGGGCCTATGCCAGCATCATCTACCTTCATACCCTTTGAAGGATGAAGGTGGACCAATCCTATGTCCGGCCATGCAATAAGGACATTCGAGGGTTTGCCAACTGCCGCACCACACCGTTAGGAGAAATTGACCTCGCCCTGGAGTTTGGTCAGGGGCCTATCAAGAGAACGATGATCACCACATTTAAGATCATCGACATGCATAGTGACTATAATGCCATCATAGGCCGACCTGTGATGTCGCGGATGAGGGCCACTCAGTCCACTTATCACCTGTGCATGAAATTACCCACCCCGGACGGCGTCGGGGTACAAAGGGGAGATCAACGTGCCGCCTGGGAATGCAGTCTTAGCATCCGGTCTCGTGAGATAAACGCTGCATAGGGCATCCCGGGAAGTATGCCGTAAGAAATAGGAGCAACCAGATCCGAACAGCTTGGAGAAGGTGTTTCTAATACCCGGTTGTAATTCAGTCATTATCATTCAGTATTTATCGTTCAGTAATTGTCACTCAGTAATTTTCACTCATTAATGATCATTTGTCACTCATATTCAATCATTGTTTTCACTGTTCGGAGTATATTGGTATCATGTATCAGTTTTATTCATCATTCAACCCGGTTAGATAGTCGGGCCGAGCGTATCATCATTGTCGTCTTTGTTGTGGGATGTGTGTGAGGAGTAGCGCACGCTACGTACTCTCTTTAGCGCGCGCTAATTGAGTACAGGTAGCGCACGCTACCACTCAGCATTAGCGCATGCTAATGTTGTTCAGCCGATCCAGTAAGGCCTTTGGGTGCAGGTGAGTTATAAGTAGCGCACGCTACGAATGGTAAGTAGCGCGCGCTAGTGGGTTGTAGTAGCGCACGCTATAGATTTTGGTGTAGCGCGCGCTAAGGTCGGACAGGCAGAGTCCAGTGGCTACTGGACTGAATTGGATTAATTCATAGCGCACGCTATGAGTGGTTTTTAGCGTACGCAAACGATGTAGTAGCGCACGCTAAATATTGAATGTAGCGCACGCTATCGCGAGCAGGTCAGAGGACAGAAGGTTCTGGACTCCAGTACTGGGCATCAGATAATTCGTTAGCGCATGCTAACATATTGGGGTTAGCGCACGCTAAGTGTACAGCCGTAGCACACGCTACAAAAGGTACATAGCGCACGCTACCGTTTTCGGACAGTGGGTACTGGACTACCCAAAACACCCATTAGCGCACGCTAAGATCTGGAGCTAGCGCGCGCTAAAATGGGATTTCTATAAATAGAACAGTTCAGCCCTTACTTCGTCATTTCATTTCTCACTTCGTTTTTGGGCGATTTTGGACGATTTGGAGAGTGTTCTTCGAGCTACTATCACCTATCATCATCTTCAAGCTTTTGAGTTGGATTAATCATCACTTCATCATCTCCAATACATCAAATCAAAGGTAAACATTTCTTGGATCAAGTATTTCAGATTTTTGGGTTTTTCCTTCCAATTTCTTCGTGTAAGCTGGGATTGTTGTTGGAATATGTTAGATATGGATTACCTACCTTGGATAAATGTATTCCTACAGATTTAATGGCATGTATTTCGGATTTCATGAATTATTGGGGTTTGAATCAAGAACACTTTGGGTTGACTTTGATATTTTTGGGGGTTTTCGATTAGATGTTGTCGTTAACTCGTTTTGTGGATTCTTATGGGATTATTGACATCATTGGAGGTGTTTTGTTGGTTTGAGATACTCATCTTGGAGTTGGATTTGATATATTCGAGATTTGAATATTATCAAAGATGTGTGTTTGCTAAGTGTTCGCTAGAATACCTCAATGAATTTGGATATTGTTGTATCGACGTTTGAGTCGGTTATAATCGTGTTTGTTTCGTATTTTGAGCATTGTTGGTAATTGTCATTCAAGGTTGTTCGAGCGAGATCGTATCATCACCGGTGTTAAGGTAAGTTAATTCTTACTCGGTTAAAAGGATATCCATTCCTTCTGTTGTTGTTCATTCATAATCATAATTCATTCATAATGTATTAATCATATTGGGACTTGTAATTGTCAATTAATCACTTCATTCACAAGGAACGACGGTTCCAATCATTTCATTGAGCTATCATTCGTTTCACTATCATTTCATCTTGGTGAGTCATTCTTGACTTTGTCGGATTGTTATTCATTATTACTCTTCATGGTCATTCCTTGCCCATATGACCTTCTGGGTTCATATTGCGTGGCCGGGTGGGGATGTGTGGAATTTTTAGTTGGGCACGTGATGGTCATGTGTTGGGTTCACCGACACATTGGACTGTGCACACGGTAATGTACCTCCGTGAGAATAATTAGGTACAAGGACGGGTGTGTCCGGACACTCGTCTTGTGCACTTGCACATACCATTACGGGCGTACTATGATGCCTCTCTTCAGCGTCATTTCATAATTAAGATATATCATGACTGTGTTTATTCAACTCTTGAGGATTGTTGTTCTGTGTAACTGACCCCGTTGGGGGATGTTGTTTCCAGGTCATGGCAAGGCTAAGGCACGGGAAGAGAATGCTGACGGCGAGGAGTCCCAGTGATACTAGTAGGGGGGCAGTCCTTTTCATTCATTCGTGTTTTCTTCATCTTATTTCCGCTGTAGACTTCCGTTTGGATATTCAGTTCATTCAGTGTTGTATATTTTATCTTCATATAAAATTTACATGTATTCTGTATTATCTTGGGTGTGTTGTAATGAAACTCCTCACCGGAGTGATTGATGATATAATGTGGTTCGGTACTACAATTATATTATTTAATTCATTAATTTTCATTCGCCTGGTAGGTCCCAGTCGGGGGTCCACGACACTGTAATATCCACCTAGTTTGGGATGTTATAGTGTCGGGCTAGAACAAGACGCCGAAGGTTCCGGGGCCGCTCCAGCCCTCAAAATAGAAAATAACCAGGATGCAGACCGATGCCGTAGTCTAGGAAAAGAACCGATCCTGGAGGAGGATCCCATCGACCCGCGATTCCAGAAACCGAAGAGAAAAATTCACCATGCTGAGCCGACGGAAGAGCTGGATCAGGTCGACATGGACACATCTAATCCCGTCCGACAGCTTAGGATCGTCCATAACCTCCAAGAACCGATCCGTTCCGAGCTAATCTCCCACCTGAGACAAAATTTAGACGTCTTTGTGTGGACCCATTCGGACATGCCTGGGATTGATCCGGAATTTGCATGCCACCGGCTGAACATTGACCCCAGTATGAAGCCGGTCATTCAGAAGCGAAGGAAATTGGGGCCTGAGCGGAAGAAAGGATTAGAAGAAGAAGTGGGGAAGCTAATCGACAACAAATTTATCCGGGAAGCCAGATATCCGACCTGGGTAGCCTGTAACACCCCAAACTAGGCGGATATTACAATGTCGTGGACCCCCGACTGGGACCCACCAGGCGAGTGAAAATGAATGAAATACACAGGGTAAATGTAGTACCGAACCACATTACATCATTAATTACTCCGATGAGGAGTTTCATTATAACACACCCAAGAATATACTGAATACATGTATATTTTATATGAAGATAAAATACACAACACTGAACGAAATGGAGTATCCAAATGGAAATCTGCAGCGGAAAATAAATGACAACAATATGAATGACTGAAAGGATTGGGGCCCCGTACTAGTATCACTGGGACTCCTCGCCGTCAATGTTATATTCCCGTGCTTTTGCCTTGCCATGACCTGAAAACAAAATCCCCCAACGGGATCAGTTACACAGAACAACAATCCTCAAGAGTTGAATAAACACAATCATATATATGCTGTATAAACCACAAGTTCGATCAAAAATGAATCGGTTAGATTATAACCCAATCTTGTTGAAAACATACGCAATCAAACATGCTGTATGAATCAACTAACAGTACGGCTCAAAGGGTGGCACCACACTACGCCCGGGATGGAAATGTGTCCGTGCACAAGCTACCATCGAGTATCGATCGAATACACGTGTGGTCTTGTACCTAATCAGTCTCACGAAGTGATCTTCTCGTGTGCACAGTCCAATGTGAGGCCAACAACCAACACACGACTTAATATGTGCCCGACATGAAAATCCTACACATACCAACCGGCACGCCAGTATGACCCGGAATGCCACGAGATAACAAAAGTGACATCGAAATCAATAATGACTCACCGAGATGAAATGACAGTGAAATGAATGATAGCTCAATGAAATGATTGGAACTGTCGTTCCTTGTGACTGAAGTGATTAATTGACAATTCCAAGTCTCAATACGGTTAATACATTATGAATGAACTATAATTATGATTGAACAACAACGAAAGGAATGAATGTCCTTTTAACCGAGTAAGAATTAACTTACACAATACCGGTGAACAATGTCCTTCCACGAACAACGTCCTAAATGAAATGTCGGTTGCTCGAACAACCTTGAATGACAATTACCAACAAACGCTCAATATACGTATCAACCACGATTATAACCAACTCAAATGTTGATACAACAATATCCGAACTCAAAGATGCACTCAAACGAATACGTAGTAAACATCCTACCCGTGGGTTACAACCAACCCTAAATTATCGAAACCAACTTCCAAAAGATTGATTCAAACCAGCAAAACAATATCAATGACATCAATAATCCAATAGGAATCCATAATTCAAGATTATGACAACATCAATCGGAAAATCCCCAAATTAACCGAAGTCAACCCCAAGGGTTCTTGAAATAATTCCCCAAATAGCCATTAAATCCGAGATATACACCGAATAACCCATAGGAATACGCGTATACAAGGTAGATAAACCATATCTAACATATTCACAACAATCTAAGTTCATACGAAGAAATCGGAATGAAAAACCCCAAATATCCGAAATTCTAGATTCAAGAAATCATTACCTTTAATTTGATGTATTGGAGATGATGAAGTGATGATTAATCTAACTCAAAGACTTGAAGATGATGATAGGTGATAGTAGCTCGAAGAATACTCCCCAAATCGTCTAAAATCTCCTGGAATCGCCCAAAAACGAAGTGAGAAATGAAAATGACGAAGTAAGGGCTGAACTGTCTTATTTATAGAAATCTCAGTTTAGCGCGCGCTAGCCCCAGTTCTTAGCGTGCGCTAACGGGTGTTTTGGGTAGTCCAGTACCCACTGTCCGAAAACGGTAGCGTGCACTACATACCTTTTGTAGCGTGCGCTACGGATGTACACTTAGCGTGCGCTAACCCCAAATGTTAGCGTGCACTAACGAATTATCTGATGCCCAGTACTGGAGTCCAGAACTTTCTGTCCTCTGATCTGATCGCGGTAGCGTGCGCTACATTCAATAATTAGCGTGCGCTACTACACCATTTGCGTATGCTAAAACCACTCATAGCGTGCACTATGAATTAATCCAATTCAGTCCAGTAGCCACTGGACTCAACCTGATCCGACCTTAGCGCGCGCTACACCTACTGCATAGCGTGCGCTACTCCGGCTCACTAGCGCGCGCTACTTACCATTCGTAGCGTGCGCTACTTACAATCCCAACTGCAGTCCAGTGCCTTCTGGACTGCCTGCTCAACCACACTAGCGTGCGCTAGTGTTGAGAGGTGGCGTGCGCTACCCGTACTCAGTTAGCGCACGCTAAAGAGAGTACGTAGTGTGCGCTACTCCTTACACACAGCACATTATGAAATGACAACGGTGATAAACACGGCACGAAACTCCATCTTGATTGATGATGAATGACGACTGATACACGATACAATTACTGTGAACGATGAATACAATGATTGAATATGAGTGACAAATGATCATTAATGAGTGAAAATTACTGAGTGACAATTACAGAATGATAAGTACTGAATGATAATGACTGAATTACAACCGGGTATTACATACACCCCCCCTTAAAAGAGTTTTGTCCCCGAAACTAAGGGTCAAACAACTCGGGATGACTCTCCCGCATACTAACTTCGGTTTCCCAAGTAGCCTATTCGACTCCGTGTCTAGACCATTGAATTTTAACCAAAGGAATCGCCTTGTTCCTCAACTGTTTGATTCGCCGCTCTAAGATTCGTATAGGACGCTCCTCGTATGAATGATCATCTGCGATCTCGATTTCGTCGAACTGAAGTATGTGGCTCGGGTCGGCAACATACTTCTGTAACTGAGATACGTGAAATACATTATGAATTCGGCTCAACGCCGGAGGTAGGGCCAATCGATAAGCTAACTCGCCTACTCGATCCAAAATCTCAAACGGTCCAATGAATCTTGGACTCAACTTTCCCCTCTTCCCAAAACGGAAGATACCATGACTCGGGGATACCTTGACCAAAACATGGTCACCCATATCGAACTCTAATGGTCGACGACGATTATCTGCATAAGATTTATGTTGACTCTGAGCGGTCAACAAACGACTCCTGATCAAAGCTACCATCTCACGGGCGGCTATAAGCATATCGGGCTCGGTGCCAATTGATTCTGATAAGTCATCCCAACACAAAGGAGATCGACAATGACAACCGTACAAGGCCTCGTAAGGTGCCATCTTAATCGAAGAATGCCAACTATTATTGTACGTGAACTCGATCAACGGTAGTTGGGCTTCCCAATCATCTTTCCAATCGAGGACACATCCCCTCAACATGTCCTCCAAAGTCTGAATAGTCCTCTATGATTGTCCGTTAGATTGAGGATGAAAAGCTGTACTGAGATTAAGCTGAGTTCCCATAGCACGATGAACTGATTTCCAAAAATGAGACACGAATCATCCGTCACGATCGGAAACGATACTTTTGGGAGTACCGTGCAGTCTCACTATCTCTTTGATAAACAACTGAGCAAGTCTCTTGGGACCCCACGTATCCTTAATTTCAAGCAAATGAGCTGATTTAGTTAAGCGGTCCACAATTACCCAGATTGTATTCATGCCACGATGACTAGTCGGCAAACTCGTGATGAAGTCCATTGAAATATCCTCCCACTTCCACTTTGGAATAGGGAGAGGTTTCAGCATACCCGCCGGTCGCTGATGTTCTATCTTGACTTGCTGACAGGTTAAACATATCGAAACAAATTCCGCGACTTCTCGCTTCATATTACTCCACCAGTAATTTTGTTTCAAGTCTTTATACATCTTGCTAGACCCCGGATGAACGGAATAAGGGGTAGCATGAGCTTCTTTCAAAATCTAGTTTTTCAACTCGTCACTCGCCGGTACGCACAACCGATTCTTAAAATGCAAAAGTCCATCCTCGTAGACCACAAATCCGGGGGCTTTCCCCTGAGTCACATCCTCTCGAATGCGTAACAAAAATGGGTCCGAACCCTGATTCTCCCTGATCGCCTCCTCAAGTGGCGATGAAATCTCCAACGTACAAAGTTGCCCTTGTACTCGCTGTAACCAGACCTCGATCTCGGGTCTCAGAAATTCCTGTTGAAGTTCCTTCTGAACTGTTAAACGAGCAAGCATCTGCTCCTGAACGGACTTACGACTCAAGGCGTCGGCGACAACGTTCGCCTTGCCCGGGTGGTAAAGTATCTCGATATCATAATCTTTGATCAGTTCCAACCACCGTCTCTGCCGCATATTTAACTCCTTCTAAGTAAATATATACTTTAAACTCTTATGATCGGTGAATATCTGACAGGTAATGCCATAAAGACAATGACGCCAAATCTTCAATGCGAACACCACGGCTGCTAGCTCCAGGTCGTGGGTCGGATAATTAACCTCATAAGGTCTCAATTGCCATGAAGCATAAGCAATAATTTTCCCGTTCTGCATGAGTACACATCCGAGACCCTATCCGGACGCGTCACTATAAACCACAAATCCTTCCATCCCTTGTGGTAAAGAAAGGACAGGTGCTGAAATTAACCGGTTCTTGAGTTCCTCAAAACTCTATTGACACGCGTCGGACCACGTGTATTTCTCATCCTTTTGCAAAAGGTTCGGCATTGATTGAGCGATTTTAGAAAATCCTTCCATAAATTGCCGATAATAACCGGCTACTGTGAGAAAGCTTCGGATTTCCTTAAAGTTCTTCGGAGGTTGCCAATCTCGGGTAGCCTCCGTATTCTGAGGGTCGACACGAACTCCGTCTGATGAAATTACATGCCCGAGAAACGTCACTTCGGACATCCAGAACTCACATTTGGGAAACTTCCCAAAAAGTTGCTCTCGTCTCAACACGTCGAGTACCTGATGAAGGTGAAACTCGTGCTCCTCCCGGTCACGAGAATACATTAAAATGTCATCAATAAAGACAACCACGAACTGATCCAAAAAGTCGATGAAGACCCGATTTATTAACTCTATAAATACCGAAGGTGCATTAGTGCATTAATTAACTCTACGAACTCATAATGGCCATAGCGTGTTTGAAACGCCGCCCTCGCGATATCCGACTCTCGAATGCGCAACTGGTGATATCCAGATCTTAAGTCGATCTTGGAAAATACTCCCTGAAGTTGATCTAAGAGATGATCAATACGGGGTAGAGGATACTTATTCTTGATCGTCACCCTGTTCAACTCCCGATAATTAATACATACACGAAACGAACCATCTTCTTCTTGACAACAACACTGGTGCTCCCCACGGGGACGCACCCGATCGGATATAACCCTTCTCGGTCAAATCCTCTAATTGATCCTTCAATTCCTGCATTTCGGTCGGGGCCATCCGGTACGGTGCCTTTGATAATGGGGACGTACCAGGCTCCAACTCTATCTTGAATTCCATATCCCTCGGTGGAGGTAAAATGGATAGCTCGTCTGGGAGTACATCGTCAATTGATAGCAATGGTACCACGAATGGTTGAACACCTCGATTGCCTTAGAACGGACAATCGATGACAATGATACAATGTATGATTGAACATCTCGATTGCCATAGAACGGTCAATCGATGACAATGATATAGAGAATGATGGAACATCTCGATTGCCTTAGAACGGTCAATCGATGACAATGATATAAAGAATGATGGAACATCTCGATTGCCTTAGAATGGTCAATCGATGACAATGATATATAGAATGATGGATCATCTCGATTGTCTTAGAATGGTCAATCGATGACAATGATATATAATGAATGATTGAACATCTCGATTGCCTTAGAACGGTCAATCGATGATAATGATATAATGAATGATTGAACAACCCTGGTTGAGTAATTTTACTGCTTTCATCATATTAATGATTCTTCCGGAACAACGGGGATCACCTCCCTGAAATACACACTTGACTCCAACGACGGAAATGATAGTGACCATACGCTTACAAACATTGAGAATGGTATCATGACGATCCATCCCACTAATACCCAATATTACATCGTCCTTAGGTAAATCCACCACGATTAGGTCCACCAAACACTCGCGGTCATTAAGCTTAATTCGGTCAGTTCTTAACCCCATGATTTTCGAAAATTCTTCTACCGCCAGGTAGACCAATGATATAAGGCCCATAATTAATAAGACTATCCAAGTTAAGTCTATTCAAACACGATTCGAAAATGAATGAATGCGGTGCACCAGTATCAAAAAGGTGCACACAAGTTGAAATAAAATTACGAGTATACCTGAGATCATTCAGGCCTTCGGATTGTCGGTCCTCTTCATCGCATGAATTCGGGACTTGCCGGCCCCCGAACCGGACGCTCCCCTCTGATAAATATGAGTTCCGCCTTTATTCGCTTCCGTCGTCTTAAACAGCCGGCCAGCGAGCCGATCGATTACGAATTGCTGATTGCTTCGGGGCCTGAGATGCCACCGGAGTCGGCTTGGGATCCCTTCGGCAAAAACGGGCCTTATGCCCAAAAATACGACAATTATGGCACGTGATAGACGGTTTCAGACACTTAGTGTTGTAATGACCCGGCGCTCCACAGTTGAAACAGGTGATGGCCGAACTGGCCGCTCGGGACTGAGATCCCGCACGATTAAGCGCCGTAGGAGGTCGCTCAGAAATGTTAGGGCCCACACGAGGCTTCTTGAAGGTAAACTGACCGCCTTCAGACTGATTACGCTTCGTTGATTTCCTGCTGACAGATGAAGGTTGTTGCTCAGCAATTTCCTTAGCAGCAGACTCACATGAGAGACTTCTCTCGATTAATTCGGCCAGAGTGGCGCAATGATGATTGAGCAATTGCATATGGGTCATCATGACCTGCATAAAAGTGAGTGGATCAACCCGAACATCTTCTGATCGAGCTGAGTCCTGGGTACGATTTCCCGACCGTGAGTGATTATTTCGTGTGTTTCGGCCCGCACCGCGGCCTCTCCCCGTGCATCCCCTGACAGCTCTCTCCATACTGAAGTAGGAAGGTCGCATGATAATCATAGATCTCGTATGAGTACCGCATTATGATTTACGTCATGAAATGATGAAAATGAGCATACGCGCTCTAACACGGTGATTACATGAATGATTAACTGAGGTGACATGATTATCTGATGATATTCTTGAAATGATTATCTTGAACAAGTTAACAAGATTAATGATATGATCTTCAAGATTAACAATTGAGTAATGAAATGAACTGAGTGATTAATGAGTTAACATGATCAACATGATCAAAATGAAAAATGATGTTTGAGGATTGTTAACCGATGAATTATGAATGAATCATTATTGCCAGAAATTATACCATGGCGTTAGAAGTCTTACAGTTCTTTCGGTCTGATGGGCTCGGCATTTGCACAGGTCACACGTGACGCGAAAGTCCAATGATACTAGTCTGATGACAATGATTTCAAATGAGACATGACTCGGAAGGTAGTATTCAAAACCACGCTCTGATACCAACTCTGTAACACCCCAAACTAGGCGGATATTACAGTGTCGTGGACCCCCGACTGGGACCCACCAGGCGAGTGAAAATGAATGAAATAAACAGGGTAAATGTAGTACCGAACCACATTACATTATTAATTACTCCGATGAGGAGTTTGATTATAACACACTCAAGAAAATACCGAATACATGTATATTTTATATGAAGATAAAATACACAACACTGAACGAAACGGAGTATCCAAATGGAAATCTGCAGCGGAAAATAAATGACAACAATATGAATGACTGAAAGGATTGGGGCCCCCTACTAGTATCACTGGAACTCCTCGCCGTCAATGTTATATTTCCGTGCTTTTGCCTTGCCATGACCTGAAAACAAAATCCCCCAACGGGGTCAGTTACACAGAACAACAATCCTCAAGAGTTGAATAAACACAATCATATATATGTTGTATAAACCACAAGTTCGATCAAAAATGAATCGGTTAGATTATAACCCAATCTTGTTGAAAACATACGCAATCAAACATGTTGTATGAATCAACTAACAGTACGGCTCAAAGGGTGGCGCCACACTACGCCCGGGATGGAAATGTGTCCGTGCACAAGCCACCATCGAGTATCGATCGAATACACGTGTGGTCTTGTACCTAATCAGTCTCACGAAGTGATCTTCTCGTGTGCACAGTCTAATGTGAGGCCAACAACCAACACACGACTTAATACGTGCCCGACATGAAAATCCTACACATACCAACCGGCACGCCAGTATGACCCGGAATGCCACGAGATAACAAAAGTGACATCGAAATCAATAATGACTCACCGAGATGAAATGACAGTGAAATGAATGATAGCTCAATGAAATGATTGGAACCGTCGTTCCTTGTGACTGAAGTGATTAATTGACAATTATAAGTCTCAATACAGTTAATACATTATGAATGAACTATAATTATGAATGAACAACAACGAAAGGAATGAATGTCCTTTTAACCGAGTAAGAATTAACTTACACAACACCGGTGAACAATGTCCTTCCACGAACAACGTCCTAAATGAAATGTCGGTTGCTCGAACAACCTTGAATGACAATTACCAACAAACGTTCAATATACGTATCAACCACGATTATAACCAACTCAAACGTTGATACAACAATATCCGAACGCAAAGATGCACTCAAACGAATACGTAGTAAACATCCTACCCGTGGGTTACAACCAACCCTAAATTATCGAAACCAACTTCCAAAAGATTGATTCAAACCAGCAAAACAATATCAATGACCCAAATAGCCATTAGATCCGAGATATACACCGAATAACCCATAGGAATACGCATATACAAGGTAGATAAACCATATCTAACATATTCACAACAATCTAAGTTCTACGAAGAAATCGGAATGAAAAACCCCAAATATCCGAGATTCTAGATTCAAGAAATCATTACCTTTAATTTGATGTATTGGAGATGATGAAGTGATGATTAATCCAACTCAAAGACTTGAAGATGATGATAGGTGATAGTAGCTCGAAGAATACTCCCCAAATCGTCTAAAATCTCCCGGAATCGCCCAAAAACGAAGTGAGAAATGAAAATGACGAAGTAAGGGCTGAACTGTCCTATTTATAGAAATCTCAGTTTAGCGCGCGCTAGCCCCAGTTCTTAGCGTGCGCTTACGGGTGTTTTGGGTTGTCCAATACCCACTATCCGAAAACGGTAGCGTGCGCTACATACCTTTTGTAGCGTGTGCTACGGATGTACACTTAGCGTGCGCTAACCCTAAATGTTAGCGTGCGCTAACGAATTATCTGATGCCCAGTACTGGAGTCCAGAACCTTCTGTCCTCTGATCTGATCGCGGTAGCGTGCGCTACATTCAATAATTAGCATGCGCTACTACACCATTTGCGTACGCTAAAACCACTCATAGCGTGCGCTATGAATTAATCCAATTCAGTCCAGTAGCCACTGGACTCAACCTGATTCGACCTTTGCGCGCGCTACACCTACTGCATAGCGTGCGCTACTCCGGCTCACTAGCGCGCGCTACTTACCATTCGTAGCGTGCGCTACTTACAATCCCAACTGCAGTCCAGTGCCTTCTGGACTGCCTGCTCAACCACACTAGCGTGCGCTAGTGTTAAGAGGTGGCGTGCGCTACCCGTACTCAGTTAGCGCACGCTAAAGAGAGTACGTAGCGTGCGCTGCTCCTCACACACAGCATACTATGAAATGACAACAGTGATAAACACGGCACGAAACTCCATCTTGATTGATGATGAATGACGACTGATACACGATACAATTACTGTGAACGATGAATACAATGATTGAATATGAGTGACAAGTGATCATTAATGAGTGAAAATTACTGAGTGACAATTACAGAATGATAAGTACTGAATGATAATGACTAAATTACAACCAGGTATTACATAGCCAACCCAGTCTTAGTTAAAAAGCCGACCGGGCTGTGGCGGCTCTGCATTGACTTCTCCGATCTAAATAGAGCCTGCCCAAAAGATATCTATCCTCTGCCCCACATCGACTACATGGTGGACGCGACGGCCGGACATGAGCTGCTGAGTTTCATGGACGCATACTCTGGATATAATCTGATCCGGATATATTCTACTGATGAAGAAAATACCTCCTTCTACTCGGCCCGCGGCCTATATTGCTACCGCATGATGCCTTTTGGGCTTAAAAACGCGGACGCGACCTATCAAAGCCTGGTAAATAAAATGTTCGGTAGCTTGATAGGTCATACAATGGAGGTTTATGTAGATGATATGCTTGTAAAATCTTTGCATTCGGCCGACCATGTGAATGACCTCAATAAAATGTTTGCGATTTTGCGAGAGTACAAAATGAATTTAAACCAAAAAAAAAATGTTCATTTGGGGTAAGCTCCGGGAAATTCCTTGGCTACATGGTAAGCCAAAGATGAATTGAAGCTAACCCCGATAAAATTAGGGTCGTGACCGAACTTGTTCCACCAAATTCGGTCAAAAAAGTGCAGAGCCTCACCGGTCGACTAGCCGCGCTAAGTCGCTTTATCTTTCGCTCAACCGACAAATGCAAACCTTTCTTTGAGGCGATAAAAAAGAACAAAGATTTTCAATGGACGGACACTGGCCAAAAAGCCTTTGAGGCCATCAAAAAAGTCTTGACAGAAGTACCGATCCTACAACAACCGGCCCGCGAAGAGCCTCTCAACTTATATCTCGCAGTGCCCGACTTCGCAATCAGTGCTGCTCTTATCTGGATGGAAAATACGGTTCAACATCTGATATATTACGTTATCCAGGCCCTTCATGATGCCGAGATCCGTTACGCCTCAATGGAAAAGTTGGCCTATGCGCTCATAATGGCGTCCTGAAAACTAAGGCCTTACTTTCTTGAACATCAGGTAGTCGTCTTAATGAACTACCCCATTAAACAAATCACGCACCGACCGGACGTCTCCGGATGGATGATTAAGTGGGTCATGGAGCTCGGACAGTTTGACCTAGCCTTTGAATCGCGCACTGCCATAAAAGGTCAAGTCTTGGCAGATTTCATCGCGGAGTTCACGCCAGCAATCACCCAAGAGAACTACCGACCCGAGGAGTAGTCACTCCATGTAGACGGTTCATCGACTGCCGACCGAGCAGGCGCAGGAATAGTCCTCGTCAGTCAATGGTTGTTCTGTTTGGCCATTCGCCTAGGTTTTTTGACCACTAATAATGAGGCAGAATATGAAGCCCTCCTGGCCGGACTGGAAATGGCGACCTCCCTCAGTCTCACTCGCCTCATCATATTAAGCGACTCCCAATTGGTAGTGAACCAAATTAAGGGCGAATACGAGGCCAAAGAGCCTAAACTAGTCAAGTACCTCCACCTAGCACGAACCCGGTTGCAAGATTTTCGAGGAACTATACAACACATTCCTCGAACTGAGAACATCCAGGCCGACTCCTTGGCAAAGCTCGCATCCAGCTCTGGAGCCGAGCATATGGACGAGGTCAGCATTGGGTACCATGCGTCATCGGCCCTAGAAATGCCCAAAGTCCAAACAGCCGATCAGTCGGATCTGCAAGGATGGATGCAACCGATAGTTCAATATCTTCAGAACGGCGTTTTACTCGCAGACTGAGTCCAGGCACGATCACTTCGAACTCAATCCGCCCGGTTCACTATCGTGGATGGAACCTTATACAAGATAGGGTATTTAGTTCCATTGCTAAATTGCTTGTACGAGTCGGAGGCAGACCACGCCCTCAAAGAGGTGCACGAGGGTATATGCGGCAACCACTTCGGCGGCCAGGCACTGGCCTTCAAACTGATCCTGCAAGGGTATTACTGTCCGAATCTCAAAAAAGATGCCATCGCGCTCGTACGAAAGTGCGTCCGATGCCAAATCTTCGCTCTTCAGATTCGATCCCCACCAGAAATACTCACCTCCGTTTATTGCCCGTGGCCATTCGCCAAGTGGGGGATTGATCTGATCGGCCCCTTGCCTAAAGGACGTGGAGGAGTACAATATGCCATCATCGCAGTCGATTATTTTACAAAGTGGGCGGAGGCCGAACCCATGGCACGGAATACCGAATAGAAAATAGTAGATTTTGTTTGGAAGTCCCTCATCTGTCGGTTTGGGATTCCTCAGTCCATTGTCTCCGATAATGCCAAGCAATTTGATAATAAGAAATTTCAGGCATTCTGCGACGGCCTCCACATACGGAACAACTTCTCCACGCCATACTATCCGCAATCCAATGGGCAGGTCGATGCGGTCAACAAAATTATAATGAAACACCTCAAGATCTGCCTCGAAGAACTTAAAGGTTCATGGCCAGAAGAACTTCCTGGAGCATTATGGGCTTATAGAACAACGCATCGGTCCGCCACCGGAGAAACTCATTTCCCCTTAGCTTTCGGCACTGAAGCCGTCATCCCGGTCGAAATTGGGGCACCTACCTATCGAGTAACCCATTACGAAGAACGAGATAACGACTTGGCCCTCCAAGTAAACCTGGACGTCATCACCGAAAAACGGGCCCAAGCGGAAATGCGAAACGCCATCTACAAAAGAAAGATGCGAACACTGTTACAACTCCAAGGTTCACCAAAGAAATTTTCAGGTCGGGGACCTCGTTCTTAAATGAGTATTGGTGCCGGATCCCGGGCCACTTAAGCCAAAATGGGAAGGACCATACAAGATAAGCGAAGTCCTTCCTAATGGGGCCTACCAGCTGGAATATCTGAGCGGGCCAGAAATTTACTTACCCATGGAATGCCATGTATTTAAAGAGGTATTATCAATAAAATTCGGCTCTTTCTTTCGTTTAATAAAATTTACTTATCAATGAAATCTACTGTAAGACCGAGCTCGACTCGGCACAATGAATGATCGGCTCCCCCAGCACTATAAGACCGAGCTCGACTCCGCACCATGAATGACCGGCTCGCTCGGCACTATAAGACTGAGTTCGACTCGGCACAATGAATGACCAGCTCCCCCGGCACTATAAGACCGAGCTCTAATCGGCACCATGAATGACCGGCTCCCCCGGCACTATAAGACCGAGCTCGACTCGGCACCATAAATGACCGGCTCCCCCAGCACTATAAGACTGAGCTCGACTCGGCACTATGAATGACCGGCTCCTCCGGTACTAAAAGACCGAGCTCGCCTCGGCACCATCATTGATGGAAGATATCAAAATGAAAATACAACGTCCGAACCAACCCGACCATAACATCCAGAACAAAACAAGTAAATATGTACTGAAAATAAAAGTTTATTCATCCGCAGAATATTTTTACAAAGAACATCCGGAGAAGACTAAGGAAAAGAAAAGACTGAGGCACGCAGGCCATACATAAGACAAAGCCTAAAGCTACTCGGCTCCGTCACTCTGACCAGCCGCCTGGAAGGATTGCCCTTCGCCTTCACCAGGAGGGGCCGATCCCGGACCTCCAGCAGCCTCATCGGCCTCCTGCTCGTCAGCTTCTAGTGGCTCAACCTGCAGGTCAGACGCCTGAGACTCTCTGTAGGCGCGGACCTCCTCGACTGTCTTCCCTTCCTTCATGACATCCAATATCTCGTAGCAGCTGGAGACATAGTTCAAGTTAATCAACTCCTCAAACTCAGGCGTCTTATTGAAGGCACCCGCCCTTTCGGCAAAACCCTTAGCGTAGCCTGAAGCCTCACAGGTATCCACCTGTTTGGTCAGATGCTCGAGCTGGGCCTTTGTCTCCTTCAAATAAGCATTATGCTAGGCCCGGATTGCCTCGCACTGCTTGTGCATCGCCTTGGCCGCCTTAGTCATTTCACGAGCCTTACCCGTCCAGATACCGGCCTCGCAAGCCCGACTCTCGAGAATCTCCATCTCTCCCATCATGGAGGCTATCTCCTCTTCCAGAGACTTAATCATTGACGGGCAGAGATGGTGCTCCTCCCTTAAAGTTTCAAGCTCGATTGACTTCTTTTTGTGATTTTCAACGAGGGCCTGGAACTCTCCAGCAGCTTTCACATAAGTTCCCAATGCACGACCAAGCTGAGCATTTCCGAATTGGATCTGCTCGTACGAATCTATTTCATTGGTCACCAACTCCAATTTTGGCGTCCAGCCCCAGATAGGGACATGGCTAGATTCGACTACGGCCGTAGGGATCCGATCGAGCATCTCAGCAGTCGGAGTAGCCGCCTGGACATAGTTAAGGAACCAGCGTGGTCTCCGCCCCCTCATCTCGGCGCATGAGTCCTTCCGGTCCTTGTCAACCGGAAGGTAGTGCCCCTCCAAATCAATCACGGCCTCCTTCTCGGCCGCGCGGCCTACCCAGACAGGACTCAGTATAGACGGAAGGACTTCGGGAGCGGGCTGAGCCTCCGCCTTATTAACACTGCCCACAGGCTCGGTCTCTTCCCTTTTTCGCTTGGCCCCCGTGTGCTTCCTCTGCTCGGCGGCCTCGGCAGGTAACCTTTCCACGCACTGCGCAGGCGTTTCTCTCCTCCCAGATACAGTCCTGACCCGGGGAACTGGAAAGGAAGAGAAAATTAAATCAATATATATATATATATATATATACAAATTACCTGAATCAGACATAGTATTCGGGTCGGTGGATCGAAGATTGGCAGCCCAAACATTCTCCTCGGTGGCAAGAAGGTACGACTTCCTCTGCTCGGGGGAAAGCTCCAAAATCTTCTCAATCCGGTCGTCGAACTTGGAAGATGTCTCCTACGTCGGGATACGACCTGCACACGAAGCAAATAATGAGCGTTAAGACAAAAAACAAATAGAACTAAAAACATAATACTTACGTGTTTTTGCAATAAAATGCACAGGGGTGCAAAGCTCCGCGTCCAAGAAGCCGGGCTTGAACTCATCCACCGGGCTCCTCCAAGATCCCCCGATGTAAAATCATTGCTCCTTCCAGCTGTGTATGGTCTCCGGCACATCCACCACCTCCTTGTGCATGGCATGCCGAGCTGTTAAATAAAATCAGCCCGAGTCGGATCTTCTGACCAACCTCCATAGGAAGAGGCTATTGAACTCCTCAAAACTGGGCTCGATCCAGCCGTGCTGGTTGAAGAGAATGAAGAGACCCACCACTTGATCCCAGGAGTTGGAATGAATTTGGGCAATGGGAAGACTCCACTGCTCAGCCATCGGGACAAAGCTAAGGGAAGTGGGAACCTCAGCCCCACTAACAGGGAGCGGTAATATACCGCCATGCAACCGACAAGCGGAAGGTGAGGCCTCTCCTCAGGATACGGGACAAACATCTGCACCGCCTCCGGGATCTTAAACTGCCGCCGCCAGGCCACCAGTTGCTCCTCCGTAACGGCGCTGCGGATCGAGGCTGAGTCCCACTCTGCCTCCACGTAAAGGGCCGGCCGAGGCCGAACCCAGGCCATCTCAGGCTCAACTTCTCCTCTTTCATCTGAAGCCTCGCCGACCGCCATTAACGGCGCCACCACCTCTGCTTCCTCATATCTCGGCGACCTCGCAACCTCGCGGCCTCCCTCCTCACCACTCCAGTTGACGGGAGTCCCCCCTAGGGACAAATCCGCCACCCCCGTGTGGTCCGGGGATACAGTCAACTCCGTCGCCCTCTCATCCCCCAGATTCGACATCTCGATTTGAAAGAAAAGAAAAGAAAGGGAAACAAGAAGAAACTCACCAGATTTTTCTCTGCAAGAAAACTCGCGAAAATGGCGAAGGAAGAAGAAGAATGGAGAAACCCTTTATTTATAGGGGGAATCATGCATTAAAAGCTCGGCGCGTGGCATGTCGATTCACACTAAACCATCGCGAGAACCAAGGGCGCGTGGATGCGTCGCCGAATCGAATACAGCCACGTGTCCCTCATTATGACACGAAAATGCGAAAATCAAACCAACACGTCTCTCGAAGAGACGTCCCTTCGAGAATCGTATCCTCCTTAACAAGCCGGCTCGGCCTAACTACGAAGCAACTCCAGCCTCGACCACCCGGCACGGCCCTAGACTCAGGGGCCCTTGTTGATAGTCCATCCGTCTTGGCATCCACGTAAGCGCTCCCCGCCAGCTCAACCGCCCCGATTGAGAGGACCAGAAGGCAAAAGAACCGATTTTCGGATAGACCGATCGAGTAGAGTAATGATGAGGACCAACCGAGCACGCATCAAATTTACTCCCAGGTCCGTTAAAGATCGGACCGAACAAAAACGTCGGGGCCGACCTGGTGACCAGACCGGAAGGGCCGACCAGATACATGATAAAATATTCTCCAAATCACCATCATGACACGACCGATCAGAGCAACGGGAAACCAGAGGGCCGACCCCAAATTCGGCCACAACAGATAAGTAATCGCCAAACGCATGAAGAACAGGCAGACAGGACATGCGGAACAAACACACATGACAGTTAATGCATTCTGTACTCCCTGTTCCCAAAGCAGTCCCCAAAGACCGCCACGTGTCTAAGGGACACTCTCCCTCTGACAAGTGTCTGGACCCATTTCCAGACATCCTCCAGCTGTCGCCCGCTGATTGGCCCAAATTCTCTATATATAGAAGAAATGTGCAAAAAGAAAGGACTTTTGGAATTTGTCAGAAAATAGCTAAAAAGAGAGAGAAAGAAAAACAAAATAGGACTTGTAATAAAACAAGCAATTAATATAGACCAGCTAAAAAGTTCAGCTCGACTCTATATCAGAATAATAAAATCATTTAAATCCAGTTGTCTTATTAATTCATATGTTTCTGTTTTCTACGTGGCTTCGACCCACCTAGTCCAGGTCACCACACGTTACGTTGGTCAAATCAGTAATCAACATCACCGGAGTCCAAACTTATTTTTGTCTTAGGTTTTATTTATCTTACTACTTCAGTGTTTGTTTTCCATTGTTTCCAATAGAGCCAAAGACTCCTTATTCTTTGGTTCTGGATTATAATGGAATAAAATAAAATGACTCACTAAACTGGCTACACTTCTTTTTCTCATGAAGTACTAGTCATTCCATGCAATTCTCAATGCAATTTTCATTTTGGATCATCCGGAAATATCCTCTCTGTGTTAAGACAGTGGTAAGACTGTGTATACCTCATCCCCCCTTACCCAGCTTTTTGCGGGAGCCGTTGAGGCATTGGAGTAATGTTGTTGTTGTACTGCTTCAGTGTTTGTACCTTTTTCTAATTCATTTTTGGTGAAATGTTTCAGGAAAGATTCTAAGCTGTAACACCCCCGATAGATTCAGGAATATTACAGCGCCATAAATCCTTTACATAAGGATTTACAAGGCTAAATAATTGAAAAGACATTAACAGGTACCAACGAATGAAAATAACGAAATTAAGATACAACAGTTCTGACCAAATACTGAAAATACGAATGTTCAACAGAAATTATTAATACATCACCAAATTCAAATTCATCATATACGACTACGTACTCGAGTACTTATTGAAATAACTAACAAACAACAGACAAGTAAACCCGGCCAGAACATCACTCTACACCCTCGTCGTCATGCAGCTCCAGTGGTTGTTTCCCCGCTCTCCTGGATCCTGAACATAAACAAATGTTCACCCCCGAAGGGGTTAGCACAACGATGCTAGTACAAGTACAATAATCATACAACAGTGATATAATCAACAATTATATCATAACAAGTTTCTCCAACGAGAAATATCAACAACACATATCAGATCATAACAGTTTCAACATACTGATGGTATTCCAACGATCCAGCGCACACAGCTATAGATTCCCATGATGATCCCGTCGGACCAACACATGGTGGAACTACCTGTCCAACGACCCAGCGCACACAGCTATAGATTCCCATGATGATTCCCGTCGGATGAACGCATGGTGGACATATAATCACAACATATTTACACAATACAATCACTTCATAACTGTCATAATATACACAATTCAAATTAGAGTACTTGCCTCGGTTCGTTGACAAGAATAAAACTTCCGCGAATATCAAAATACTCGAAGGTCGTCCCCTTCGATCAATCACGTAACAAGCTCGAACCTTGACAAAAGAAATAATAAAGAATTTATCTCACGTCGTACGAATGTCTAGCTATTCAATTTACGGCCGAAAGTTCATAAATTGCAATCTGCCTGAACTTCGTAGCGCACGCTACGTACTCTGTGTTAGCGTGCGTTAAGTCTGTTCGATAGCGCACGCAAACAACAAATCCTAGCGTACGCTAACAATGAATGGTCAGTACTTCACTGATCAGCTGACTGACTCGACTGATGGCCTAACGTACGTTACGTACCAAACGTAGCATATGTTAACTCATGCTCGATAGCGCACGTTAATCTACAAAGCTTAGCGTGCGCTAACTGTGCATGTCAGTTTACTACTGGGCAGTAAACTGATCTCAACAAGATCAAACCAAATGAAATCTTCAGTGATAATTCATGTTACCTCCATGAATATCACGTTCATACGGTTATGAATAATCCTACGGATAACAACAACTTCGGATTCAAGAATATGTATACTATTATGAAACCATAATCCATTTCGATTAAAATTCTTCATGCGATAATTCGGAAGGCTTAACGGTCGATATCAACACCTTTATATCAATCAAACACTATCATTCTGTAGTTTGATTAATCATTCCATCTTTACAAGATAAATCCTTCCATGATCAATCCTTTAGATTCGTCTAACAATAATGATGTTAAAGTCAAGTCCATGATTGTTATGAATACACCTACTAGATTCGGATTACCAATGATAGATGCTTCCTCTACTTGTTCATTGTAATAAGATTCGAATCATGATGTTCATAATCAAGGTATTTAAGGCATATTCATGTCAATATTCCAAACATAATGTGCTTTGGATAATTCATCCAAGAAGATCAATACTAGCTAACATGATCATCTTATTCTCCATAACACGAATCTAGAGTTGAAGATAGAATCAACATACCTTAATATGACGAAATCACTGAACCACAAGATAAAATCCGACTCCGGTTGGTTATATGCCACTTCAAGGTGTTACTTCCCTTCAATGATCACTCACAAGCAATATCCAATGCCCAATGATCAAGTGGATGTGTTAAAAGTGTGTCTAAGGAAGATGATATGCCCTCTGGTCTCTCAAAAACGAAAGGTGAACGAAGGAAATGAGAACAAAATAGAGTGCTGGCCCATATATAAACTTTCTGTACAACAGCATATTAGCGCACGCTACTAAGTATTCCTTAGCGCGCGCTAATAAGAGTTGACTTCAAAACTGTCCAGGTTCGTCCGCGGGAATCTTACCCGGACCCATGTCCCGGCTGGCGCATGTGCTAGCCGCCCAGCTCAATAATTGAGTGCCTAGCGCACGCAACTCCTACATACGTAGCGTGCGCTAGTAGTATCCGATAGCGCGCGTTAAGCTATATTCTTAGTGTGCGCTATCACGAGTTTGCATGAGAAATTTTGCATGTTGATATACTTATGTACAAAGATACCAATGTAAGAAATATCATACTCCAATCATCAAGATCACAATTCCGAATAATACAGGGTTCGAATACAGGTAAAATACACAGTAATAAATCCGGATATTACATGAGCTGCCTCATACAACTATGAAACTCTTACATTCTCTCAACCTGTGGAAACCCTTTATTGGAGCATTTGTCAAGGCAGACGAACCTAAGATGATTATAGGTACGTGATCAAACAATTCTACACTTGCATTTCAGTAAAGTTGATTCCATTGCTTTGCACTATTGAACTTTTTGTCTCCAGGCCAGACTGTCAAGGATTTGCTCCGTATCAGTGGTGCTGTAAAAGTGAACAACGAGCCTAAACGGTTGAGAGACGACAATGTCGTGGAGCGGGTGTTTATTACTTCATCGCTTATTGCATTCAACTTTTCCCAGCTTGTTTGTAGCTAAAGTTGATCATGAGCCGAGCCCGAGCGGCTCATCCTAAATTAACCCGCGCCTTGATCCTTATGCTCTGTTTTTAGCCTATATTACATGGTTTTAACTACACTACTTCACTCTACTAATCAGTACAACATCTTTTGCATGGAAGATGTTGTAAATAAGATTGTCAATGTTGGATCACATTTTAAGGATGTTACGGATGCTCTTCACTCTTTTTCTGTAAAAAAATAAGAAGATACGTCGCGATGATGCCATCAATGTGTTGATTGGTAAATCAAAGATCACAAGATCGAGTTGATTAGTAGAATATAGTAAAAAAAATGCCCTTGATCTTCCATTGTTGTAAATCTTTTATACCCCAAATTATTTTAGGGAATTTGACTACAATTTTGACGAATTAGGCGGTATGATGACTGACTATTATCTGACTAATTATGCAGTTTGATCATTGACTTATATTTTGGACAATCACTCTTATTAATTGTTTGATAAATTGATTTCTTTTTTCCCAGTAAACTAAGGTAATTAAACCCTTCATATTATTATAAGCCCAATAGTTACTAGTCAACTAAAGTTAGATATATATACATGGGGATGCTAAGGTTAATTAGACAAGTTATTAGCTATAATGCACGGATTCTTCAAAATTGGGCAGTATGCAGTATCGGATACTGCATGGGTGCGGGTGCGATTCGCGTGGAATTCGCACGGGATTCGCCACGTGGCGAATCCGTGCAAAAAAAAAAAAAAAATTCGGACTCGCGTATCACACGGGATACGCGTCTGAATCTGGCGTATCTGTGCCGGGAATCTGTGAGTCCGAATTTTTATGTTTTTTTAGATTTTTATAATTTTTAAAAAGTAAATCAAATAAATTAAAATACAAAAAGTAAATCATTTAATAAGTAATTACTTTTACCTTTAGCAGATTCACTGACAACATTAGAAAGTTCACGCTCAAAGCCATTTGAATTGTTTTTTGTATGACTTGTTTTATATATTTGAATTGATTTTATGGTGATATTTGAATTGTTGTTTTTTATATTTAACAAGTGTTATATATAATAAAATATAAAATAAATAGACGTATCCTTGCCGTATCGCACCCTAACATTTTCAAAAAACCGTATCCCCGCACCCGTATCTGCCCGCACCCGCACCCGCACCCGCCCCCGCACCTGTGCAACATAGGTTATTAGGTAAATTGGCTCGACTATTATAAGCAACAGAAGACGTTGCCACTAGATAGTGCATTACTTTTTTGTTGTTGGATTCTGTATTTACACCATAGTCCTTGAGAAACTTATTAGGGATGAGAAAACGAAACCCAAGAATTCAAAAAACCTGGCTGTTAAAGAGGTACTTTTCTGTATAAACTCAAAAATATGATGTGAGAGTTCTAATATGATAACATTACATAATCAATGAACATATTAATAGGGAATGAAGAAAGTGTGCTCTGTTCATCTCTGTTCTAGTGTCATTTTTCTTTATCATTTTGCCATTGGTAATGTCGTTAAACTGCCAACATCAGTTTTGCCGATGGTAATGCCGTCGGTAATTTTTTTTTAAACAGAATTTGTCATAATTTTCAATTATTCCATTACCTGCTTCAAAATTTTACTTAAACAATCAATTTGAAATAAACAATAGTGAAGGAATAATAAAACAAAATAGTCTTATATAGCAAAAAAGTCATAATGTTACACAATCATCATAGTTGTATCGTCGTACACAATCAAGAGTTATCATCATAGTTGTTTTCATCGCACAGTGAAAATAGAAATAAGTAGTCTAGATCAAATTCAAGTAGAAGGGTGACTCGAAGGTGGAAGATTTTGTTGTGTCAGCGTTTCTTGAATAGCTTGCAACTGTTTCTCAAGGCGCTGTCGCTTCACACAGTCTTCTTCAATCACCTTATTGGAGTGCCTAGTGCTTTTCCGAAACTCAAGCTGAAAGCTTTCAAAGAAAAGAGTGAGTCGCATGCTGCATCTATGCTATGACACCTCCCCCTATCTATTGGAAATAAATCATGTAAAGCAGTTCGTAGACACAAAACAGCAAGTAAGCAAAGACTACTCAGAAGGTTAAAGTGGAGCAAGAGATCACATTGATATGAATGGGTGACTGACTAGAAGTGCCTTGAGGCTCTTCATTCGACATGTCATGAAACACGAACTAAAGAGA
The DNA here is from genome assembly GCA_033398695.1 of Orobanche coerulescens. Classification (NCBI taxonomy): domain Eukaryota; kingdom Viridiplantae; phylum Streptophyta; class Magnoliopsida; order Lamiales; family Orobanchaceae; genus Orobanche; species Orobanche coerulescens. The sequence continues at coordinate 29,301,167 of CM065804.1, forward strand.
CTTCCATTTTTGCGGGACCGTAAAGCGCAAGGAAGCTTATTGACGCGATCCCCCTTTCCTTTTTAGAGGTGCAGCGTCGACCAATCTTGATCTTCTTAGAAAGATTCCAGTGAACATACCTGTCGTGATCCGAAAGATAGTGAACTATGCCTGAACAGGGTGAAGCTATAGGAAATTCTAAAGGGAGGTACACATTGATACTGATGTGCAAATCGTTCGTCTGAATAGCACTAATCGAAAGCATCCACTAACGAATTCCCTTCGAAATTTCCCTTAGGATAGTCGGAGCTCGAGTGAAAGTTCTATCCGATAAAGCTAATCATTAGAGACATCGGGAGCGCAAGGCCCTCGGCCTATTCTCAAACTATAGATAGGACGACCTGGTTTTTTTGTTGAATCTCTCTTCCCCATCAGATTAGGCGAACTTTCATGCGAAAGTGGAATGCCATTTAGCCTTCAAAAGGCAGTTGGTGTTCCATAGGCTGAACGCAAAAAATCTCTTTCTCAACGGATCTATAGAGGGAAAAAGGACTTGCATGGTTTTGACTCTGCTCAGTGTAAAGGTCGAAAGTGGAAGGTTTTATCTAATAAACTGGGGCTCATAGCTAGTCCTAAGCCTATGGATTTCTGGAAAAGTGACTCAATCCCATTTCGCTAGTGATCAATCGAACTCCAATGCAAAATTCCACCTAACCTGATGTCAAAGTGGCATTTTTTTCATTCCAAGGGGGAAACGGAAAGAGAAAATGAGGAAATGATAGGGAACCAAAAAAGCTGCTTTATAACCGATCGTCCTCTCCTTCTCCGATCCAAGACGTGAAACAGAAGAAGTCGCAGTGAATTGGAGATCTTCTATTAGGATATTTCGATCGGCCCTTTTTCCTAAAGTGGAGAACGGAGCTCCTCTGTCAGCTGCTCCTCTAAGGATGTGAATCGAGTGTGGATCTCTTCAGATGCGTGAAACTGTGAGGTCGTTGATCCACGACCGCTAGAGCCTGTGCTTATGATGCTGGGAGCTTGACTGCCGGTGCCGTACATCCTGTTTTTCTTGACATATTCTTTGGCGGCCTCCTTCTCTTGCAGTACAGTCTTATAGATCATATTCAAATCTGCTCCCTCTCCTTGCTCTGCAGCAAGCTTCTTAACCCTAGCCTGAGAAGAAAAACATGCTAAATGAGAAAAACATGTAGCGATCATTATATATAAGTCTAGATTCATATAAGAAAGAATATACTATGCTTTGTTTGACACTGTGCAAACTGTTGTACTAAGATTTAAAACACCATCACAGATGAAGATATGATACCTCTGTTAAATAAAACAATGACATCATGAAGGGTTGGAGGTTGCTTATAGTGTTTTAATCAGTGTTTGCAAAGGCGGCGCCCCGCGCGCCTTGAAGCGTGCCTCGGAGCGCCTTTCGCCGGAAACGCTTCTAGGCAGGGGCGGATATATTCAAGGGCTCCACTGGGCTCCAGCCCAGTGCAAGCCCAAAATGTTTTCTTATACCCATGTGTTATATTAAATCCAATATAAAATTAACCCAGCCCAAAATACTTAAATTTTTTAAAAAGAAGGTGTTGTAGAATAGAACATCGCACACGGAATACAGAAACAGAATAAGTGTTCTCTTCATCTCTTCGACTCTTCAACTTCTCCCGGCTCACCACCAATCGTGGCACAAGTATCAGCGTATCGCCTCGAGTATTCCAATTTCCGATCTTCTATCTGCCCTTTTGTCCTTCAATTTTTTCCATCTCATACATTCAAGGTATGGATCCCTAAATTAGAATTTACTACTTCAAGTTCAATTAACAATTAATAGTAAAATCGAAATTGGAGCCCCTGGAATAGATTTGATTTCTAGGTTTTATTTGTTTAAGTTGTTCTATTTCAATCTCGTAGGTTTTGCATTATTTTATTGGGTTTTATTGTTGTGGGTTTTATTTGTTTAGGTTTTGTTTTATTTCAATCTCATAAGTTGTTTTACCTTTTTATATAATGAATTAAATTGAATTTTATTTTTTTAAATTAAAGTTGTTTTAGTTGGTTCAAATCGAAGCCTGAAAATTGATTGCAGTTGGTTGTATGTTGAAAGTTGTAAATTTAAATTGTGTGATTGTGATAATTGAAGCCTGAATATACAAAGCCAGAATTTTTTTGGCTGAAATTGAACCTTGGAATAATTGTGAATCAAATTGATGCTTGATTTTTTTTATGTTGAGTTGTGTCAAATACTTACTAAGGGGGAAAGGTTGAATGTCTATGTTATAACTAAACTAATTCATCTAATTTTGACATTGTTTGTTTCTACTGCTACAACTGAACGAACATTTTCTGCAACGAAGCACGTGAAAACAGCACTTCATAACAAGATGGGGATGATTTACTTGAAGATTCGCTGATGTTTTATATTGAGAGATGTTGTTAAAGACACAAATATAGACTTAATCATTGATGAATTTTATGTATTGCAGTCTCGCAGGGCACAACTCATGTGAGTATCGAGATATTTTGATAAGTATAAATTGAATGTGCTGAAATATTTATTTTTCAGCCCACCACTTTATCAAATCCTGGATCCGCCCCTGCTTCTAGGCGTCCGGCGATCTACCAGAAACACAAAAGGCGGTCGCCTTTTGGACAGGGCGCACGCTTCAGAGGCATCGCGTGCGCCTTCAGCGCTTTTTGGACAGGGCGAACGCAGTTCGTGTTTTTTCTTAAAAAAAGTTTCGACTAAAACGACGACGTTTCAGGCTTTGACGGAAAATAAAAAAAAAAAAAAAAGAAAACGCGTCCTGCACTGTCCGCCGCCTTCAGCAGTTAGATAAGGAAAAAAAAAAAAGATAACCCTACTTTTTATCCCGCGCCTCCAGCAGTAAGCTAAGGAAAAAAAAAAAAAAAAAAGGAAACCCTAATGTTATTTTATAAGATAGAATACTCCCACTGTGATTTTCACTTCTCCCGCATATCTTTTTTTTTTACTTCTTCTCCAGTTACAAAATTTCCAGCAAACAAAAAAAATACTCACAACAATAAATACTCCAGCCAGTTTTTTTTTACTTCAACAAACAAAAAAATACCAGTAAAAAATACTCCCAACAAAAAAGAATCCCAGTTATTGTTGAACTTATTTTCTTTCATGTTGAACTTGTGGCTTATATCGTTGAACTTATGTTATTTCATTTTGTTTTGATTGAATTTTTTATGTTTTTGAACTTTATATATGTTGCTTAAGTTGTATTATTACGTATTTGAAGTTTATTTGATTAAGGGATTATTATTTAGGTGTTATTCTATACCTAGAAAAAAAAAAACACGTAATGCTTACGCCTCGGCGCCTCAAGGCTTACGCCTCGCTTTTTGGCATGCCAACGCCTAGGCTTACGCCTTCGCTTTTTCAAACATTGGTTTTAATGTTCAAGGCTCCTAATATTTTCATATTTCTTGAGAAATCGACAACTGTTGAATGTTGGTCGACGCGATTGTGTTGCAATAATTATTTGATAATAAAAATCGAGGTATTGACATGGGACCTGATACGAATGTTGTGTGACTTTAGGCATGAAACTACACATTGATAACTGAAAATCTGATTACAGCCTCAGAAAATCGACGATATTGATCATCTGAGAGAAACGGAATGTGGGATATATTCTCAACTTGCAGCAGGATAAAGATGTTGAGTACTGGGGTATAGACTTACAATCTACTATTAACAGATGCAAAGAACTCGGAATTCGTCATATGAGAAGGCCTGTAAGATAATCATCTTGTTCGTTTCAATTGTACTTGAACTCTTTAACACTCAACAGTCAGATGTGATGCGCTAAGAAAAGAAATGCTAAATTTGTGACTAATAATGCTAAGTTTGATATTGGCTGTTTTCTTTCCCCCCTGTAATGAAGATTTGCTGTTAGAATGGGTTATGACTAATAAAGATTTGCTGTTCAGCCGGATGCTGGTATCCTTACAATCGATTCCTGGAACAATACCATGAGAAGTGTCCTATGCTATATGTCTGTATGCTATGCTATGATGGGTGTTTCAGTAAAAAGTACTAGTGTCCTATGCTATATGTCTGTGTGTCCTAATGGGTTATGATTTTTCCACGAACAATACCATGAGAAGTGTTGTAAACCATGTATTTGCAGTCCACAAGAACCTATGCTATATGTCTGTGTGTCCTAATGGGTTATGATTTTTCCACGAACAATACCATGAGAAGTGTTGTAAACCATGTATTTGCAGTCCACAAGAACACAGACAACACACACTGTAGACGACACCACCGAGAAAACCTTAAGTCCAGCCATGGGAGCTACAACTGCACTCAGTCCCAACAAATTTTAAATAAATAGACCAACCCAGAACAGGACAAGATCAGATATATTGTATAATTAACTAAAAAAAAAAACTCGACCCACAAATCAATTGGGAATCCACATGAAGAAATGGGAATTGAAGCCCTTATCTGTTAGTTCTTGTGAATGAAATTCTTTTAGGTGGCAGTAAATAACAAAACATCGGTTGTCAAATGTCGTGTAGTTGTGGATAAGGGTTTTTGTAATGACGAAAAATTATGTCGATGTCACAGTCGAAGCTTTATCTACAACTCAATCAGTCTCTTTTGAGTTATTCAGTTTGACTTTTGACTGGTTCAATTGATTAAAATTTAACTGAAATTTACGAGTTTTATATAATTGATCAAAAAAATATATATCATTATAAAGTATATATAATCTATTTTAAAATATAATTTTTACTTATTAAAAATAATAAAAGAATTGTTCATAATTTTTGGTTAAAAATTGATCAATTTGACCATTGAAATTCAAAACTGGACAACTAAATAGGAACGGAGGTAGTATATTAAACCTGAATACAGACTGATAATGGCCACGGTGGCTATTTTTCTGGTGTGACAAGATTTATAATTTTTTTTGCTCACCACGGAAATCCGTCGATGCTATTTTTCGGATACGTACTGAATATACAAACTACAACGTTAAATCATACTACAGATCGATATTTTTTTTTACAAAAAAAAAAATATTATAATATAACAAACAAGATTAGGGGGTCTATTCCCTTACAAATCCAATTTTAACGAACAATAAAGTAGAAAACTACTGTTATTCAGGGGGCCAAATCCCTAACACGGCCAATACTAACAAAAGAGAAATTAGGAAATACAAAGAAATCCCGATTACAACACAAAAACCCATTAGCTCGGGTTTTTCTTCTCTTTGACTTTTTTTTTATTTTTGCTCACGACTTCAATGTAACCCTCAACCTCTTCGGATGTGCCATTTTGTGGACCTATTGCTCGATCATTTGCCTCGAAATCTTCTTCCACGTTTATAATTTCTTTTTTTGGTTCCTATGCTCGATCATTTGACTCGAAACATTCTTCCATGTTGTTGGCGGGTAAGATTTCATATGATTGAAAGATATCATCTCTAATCTTTTGAACAATCGTCCGCTCAAGCGTTAGACGAAGCTTGCGAAACTGGGGCTGCCGATTCGATCAAAAAATTGAGTCTTCATCGAACTTCGGGGGTAACCTCAAGACTGGATTGGCTGGGCGGTCTGAACAGATCGGTTGTTGTACGGCCGAGTCAGGAACCTCCATAAGTTCCCTGGACTTGGAGAAATCAGTGGCCTGATCTGGACCTTGAGGCTCGGCAGCCATTGTTGAAGATGGCCTGGTGTCGGCCGGGACAAATGGCTGGTCGGGACGGGTTTCGGAGTTAACCTCTGAGACAGATGCTTTGTTGAAGGATTTGCAGCTCTTCATGTTGTGTCCGAGATGCTTGCAAAAGGAGCAGTAGCTAGGAATGTTTTCATATTCCACTTGTTGCATCTTAATTTTTCCACCGAGCCTAATTTCAACTTATGGCAAACGGGCTTGAGTTACATCAATTTCAATATATACACGCGGGGTAGATGCACGAGTTAATTCGGCAGTGGCACTATCAATTCGAAGTAGTTTCCCTAACATGGAAGCAATTTGAAAAAGACTTCGTTGATCGAATAAGTGGACAGGGAGGTACGGAAATAACACCCATACCGGAGCAAATGGGGCCTCAATTAAAGGATCAAAATTAGGTGTCCACTTGAGGGCACGCATCGGAAATCCATCCATAAACCAAACTTGGCGGCTCCAAAGTCGAGTATAGTCTTCTTCACATGAAATCCAGCACAAAACATGTTTGTGTTCGAGAAGGGAGACCGAGAAAAAGCCTTTGAGATTAAGGTTTCCCATTATGGATTTATGAGTTTTCATTGTCGGAAAACCATGCGAGAATTTTCCCACCAAAGCAAACTGAAAAGGGGGCTGCTAGCTCTTCGAATGCTTTTTCCAAAAATGGAACGACTTTACTGTTGTGTCGAGATTTATACATCTCAAACAGGCGATCGGCACAGATACCGGGTGACCGAACCAGAGTCAAATAGACCAAGGCAGACCTGTCGATCGGAGATCCCAGATCAAACCCAAGTGCCGAGCGATCGACATCCAAGGCGATCGTCTCCTGGCACCTGGCGATCGACTCTGGTGCCCGACCAAGGACGACCGCCTCATGCCAGCATCCGTCCAGTCCGCGAAGGCCGAAGCTCAGGACAGAGACCCATGTGCAGATCCACGAATGGCGCCGCAGAACATAGATCGTTGACCAAAGCCTGTCACCAATCTCACCTACCGACAGACCCGCCGAAAGGTGCAAAGTGGGACCGCCCGAGACAGCGACTCAGGACGCGTGCATACTTCTCATTGGCTCACACAGTTGTCTGCCAGCCCATGCCGCGGATTCTAAGGCAACCAGTCCACGTGCTAAAAGAAGATCGCCCCCTTATAATAATATGGGAAAGGCGATCGCCCATCAGGATTAAGTCCCAGCTCCTCTTATAAATAGAAGGCTTCCTGCATTTGGAACTCTCCCGGCCATTCTCCGGACTCAGTTGGCTTATCTCTCTTGGCAACTCTATACACTTCGGACATATCTATCTCTCACTCTCGAAACCTCTTAATCCTAAAACGGTCGACAAAAACGAGAGCAAGAACTCAAAGCAACTCTAGTTCTTCCGGCAAGCACTCAATAGCTAGATAACTAGGATCTTTTACACTCATTGTAATTGCATTCTTACATTAATATTTGTACTCAAACGTATTCTTATTAATAACATCTCGCGAGAGCATTCAAGCCCGGGCCTAACAAACCCGACAAATCTTGTGTTATTCACTTTCCCTCGGACGTGTTATCGCAAAACTTGTTTGCTGCTCATCCATTCCAGCAATATCTATCTCCGGATAATATTTTGGGTAGCAACAATTGGCGCTAGAGGAAGGGGATCTTAACCTTCATTTTTATTCCGACCGTCTTGAAGAACACTCACTGTTCTTCGGAACATATACCTGAAGAAATACTCACTGTTCTTCAGAGAAAAACCTTCAGAGTCATGACATCGGCCAACACATCGAATGGAGCCACTCTCCGATCCGCTGGACGCCTTATTCCGGCTCAGTTCGAGCCCCAGTCTATGGCAGAGGGTAGCCGTGGTGACGCGCGACTCTCGATCCCGCGCCCGAGGGACGGCCCCAGCCTTTCGCTCGACCAGTTCCAAACTGCGGAACAGATCGAGGAGGCTATGGCCATCCTGAGGGAGCGACGGAGAGCATTCGACGCGCCTGCAATTACCCCATCGGCCATCCGCCGCGCGGGCAAGCGGAAGCTCAAGGGGTTACTTGACGAGCGATCGTCGGGAAGCCCCGACTCACGAGCAGAAGCACTCGCGAGGCGGGACGGTTCCATTTTCAGCCGCCTATGCAGCGACTCATCATGGCGACCGGGGCATTCTGGCCCCAGCCGGGAGACGACGGAGCCCGAATCCGTCACTAGGAGTTCAGCTTATCCAACTCCCAGAAGACAGGACAGCCATCCGGCTCCTCCTAGCCGAAGAACCGAGATCGGTGGCGGTGACCTCATCGCCTACCGCGGAGCCAGGAGATCGGTACACGATCGCCTCGGCTCCCGCTCCAAGAGCCGAACCACGAGCGACCAAGCTACGGCGATGGCCGCAATACAATGCCAGCTCGATGGCATGAAGGCGCTCCAAGAAACTGGGGCATGCGCCAAGAGAAAGATCGCTGGGCCGAGCGAGCCGCTCGCAGTCCACATCGAGTTCGCCCCCGTGCAGCCAAGGATCACTCCTCCTCAAACACCTTTGTACAAGGGGAGATTGGAACCCGAGACTCACCTGAGCAAGTTCCGGATCTACATGACTGGTTGTGGGGCATCAGACGCGACCAGGTGCCGTATGTTCCCGTTAACACTGGGCGACCTAGCCCATAGGTAGTACACCTCATTGCCACCGAGATCCATCAATTCCTTTGAGCAACTGGCGAACGACTTCACGACGTACTTTGCCGCCAAGGTCGCTCGACCAGAAGGTCCCCATCGCATGATGAAAATCAGGCAAGGAGAAGAAGAGTCCGACGCAGACTACATCCACCGAGTGGATGAGATCATCCTCAACGGCGAGCTCGTAAGCGACGAGATCGCACTCTACTTGGTCCTCGAGAAATTCAATAGTCTTTCGCCCATGTTCAGGCACCTTACGAAGGACATCCCCCCGACCTACGCAATCTTCCGCGCCAAGGCCGCAGACTTTTTGGCCAAGCGGAGGTTACTTTTTCACCTATGAGCAGCGCGATCGGTGACCGAACGACGATCATCAGTCTTCTAACCTGATCGCCAAAATCAAGCTACATCTCTAAAAATGGAGGACTCGCTCGCCACCTACGTTTCGTCATCTAACATGTTGAACCAAGGCACGAGATCGCCTCCCCCGCACAACGTATCAGGATCGCCATCCAGCTTGACGATCCGAGATAGAAGAGTGCATCCATGGTCTTGGAGGTCGATGGAACCGACAGCTTCGGCCATGCAAGGTTCCTTTGGGCTGCGATTGCTCGCCCTTCGTTTAAATACGAGGCGGGCGTAGCCGAAGGACCCTCCAAATAAATCAGTGGACACGCTTGCCCGACCTCAAAGGTTCATCATCTAACTTGGTGGACCCGGACAATGCTGTAACACCCCAAACTAGGCGGATATTACAGTGCAGTGGACCCCCGACTGGGACCCACCAGGCGAATGAAAACCGATGAATTAAATAATATAATTGTAGTACCGAACCACATTATATTACCAAATACTCCGATGAGGAGCTTAAGTACAATACACCAGGACAATACAGAATACTAGTATATTTTATATGAAGATAAAATACACCACCCTGAATAAATAAACATCTCAAACGGAATTTGCAGTGGAAATACATATGAAGAGAAACAAGAATGACTGAAAGGACTGGGGCCCCCTACTAGTATCACTGGGACTCCTCGCCGTCAACGTGCTATTCCCGTGCTTTTGCCTTGCCATGACCTGAAGTTACACAGAACAACAATCCTCGAGGGTTGAATATACACAATCATCATATATCTTTAGTTATGAAATATCCTTAGTTACGAATTTAAGCTAAAGAGGAGCATCATAGTACGCCCGTAATGTTCTGTGCAAGTGTACAAGACGAATGACCGGACACACCCGTCCTTGTACCTAATTAGTCTCACGGAGGTAAACGTTACCGTGTGCACAGTCCAATGTATCGGTGAACTCAACACATGACTATCGTGTGCTCGACTAAAAATTCCACACATCCACACCCGGCCACGCAATATGAACCCAGAAGGTCATATGAACGAGAATGACCAAAATGAATATCAATGAATAATAATCCGACAAGGTCAAAAATGACTTACCGAGATGAAAATAATAGTGAAGTGAATGATAGCTCAATGAAATAATTGGAACCGTCGTTCCTCGTGAATGAAGTGATTATTCGACAATTACAAGTCTCAATACGGTTAATACATTATGAATGAGTTATGATTATGAATGAATCAACAACAAAAGGGATGAATATCCTTTTAACCGAGTAAGAATTAACTTACACAATACCGATGAAGAATGTCCTTCCACGAACAAACGTCCTACAATGATACGTCGGTCGCTCGAACAACCTTGAATACACAATTACCAACAATCCGCTCAAAATACATATCAAACACGATTATTACTAATTCAAAACGTCGATACGACTAAATCAAGTTCATTGGGGCATTATATCAAACACGTTGTAACCAACCTTCGATTGTTTACAATCAATCCTCAATTATACCAATATCAAATCCCCAAGAAGTGTTTCCAGCCAACAAAACATCTTCAATACAATCAATAATCCAATATGAATATCCAAATTCGTGATTTCAACAACAATTAATCGAAAACCCCCAAATCCAACTTCATATTCAAAGTGTTCTTGAATAATCCTTCAATAATCCAATGAATATTATGTAACACCCCCATGATTTACGGAGATATTACAGCGCCGTAGATCCTTTTTGGAGAACCTACCAGGCTTAGACCCAAATAAAATACATTAAATACGACGAACATAAATGTTCATACATTCAAAACCAACTTCAATTTCAACATGACATACATCACAATACCAAACAACATATCATCCCGAGGAATCATAACCAATATGACCGTTCACCACGGAAATACAACAACATCATTAACCATTAATAATGACATGACATACAACACTGTACAGTACCCGCGCGAGTACAAAACCAAAACACGACTTTGACCATGACCATACGACCACCAACACAAAATGATGTACGATATCAATGCTGCCCACCAAGCTCGTGTCCGTCCTGTGCTAGTCCTCCCACTGGACCGGTACCTGAATACACAAAAGTATATCCACCCCAAAAGGGGTCAGCAAGAAGCCGGTGCAAGTACAATGATTCTAGAATATGTACAACAAGTGAATAATCAACAAAAAACCACAGAAAATCATAGTGCCATCACAGATATTCCGGAATACCACATCACAATCATCATCACAAAACAACCTCCCGAGCTATACCGCCATGTACCTCTCGGAAGATACACACCCCAGAGACACCTCGTCGGGCCCTCCCCAGTGTATAGCCCAACCGAGTGATCCGTAGGGATACGCAGCCTACCGGACCCCCGGGGGCCCTCACAGGTTTTACACGGCTCACACACACACGATCAACAATTGGCACAAATTCCATTTTACATATTCACACGAAGTACATTAAACACAATCAAAGTACTTGCCTCAATTTGAACGACACAAGAAGCGGCGAACGGATGAATGTACGGTCCGAACTTCCTTCAACGACTCGATCCTAACACATCGAAATAAGGAATCAAAACACGACACCACGGAAATGGAAGGATTCCCTTCCAATTCTACTCTTAGGGACAAACTATCAAACACTATTAAGGCGGAGTTGTTCATACTCAAATCAATAGGTGGGAACTCAAACAAAATCCGTAGACTTCAAGAAAAACAAGGGATTTTGGTTTCACACTCATATTCTGACCCAATTCAAGGTTTAAAACGGACTAGAATGACGAGATCTAAACAAAACCCTCAAAATTCCAAAAACTAGGGATTGAACAATCTTACCTTGATTTGGATGATACACTGGATGAAATCTTGTTAGATTGAGCTTAGGAACACGAAAATGTTGTTGGATGGTGAAAACTGGTCGAAAACCACGTCTAACTACACTCCAAATCGCCCAGCCGCCGAAGGGAAGAGGAAGAGGTGAAAAATGACGTTCGAACTCGCCCCCATATATACTCGAGGCATTAGCGCACGCTACGGCTACGAGCTTAGCGTGCGCTAACGAGCCGAGGCGGTGCACCGGTGAAGAAAAAGGCGCCCGTAACTTTCGCCAGACTCCGGTAGCGTACGCTGAACTATCTATTAGCGTGCGCTATCGATTACTACTAGCGCGCGCTAACTCCATACAGTAGCGTGCGCTACCTGCAAATACCTGCAGTCCAGAAACGTTTCTGTCCTCACTGACCTGACACCCTAGCGCACGCTATCATACAAGTAACGTGCGCTAGTACATCGAAATAGCGTACGTTAGTCCGTCCATAGCGTACGCTAATGCCTCATTCCAGAGTCCAGAAAGCTTACTGTCCAGCGGGCCTAACGCACGCTATTGCACAAGAGTAGCGTGCGCTACTCGAACCTGGTTAGCGTGCGCTAGACATACAGTCTTAGCGTGCGCTAACTGCTATTTTCCAAATTTAAATTCGCAAGAAGGCCGGCTAAAACGAGCTCAATCCGAGAATCATAGAACCCAACAATTATCAGCCATGAATATGCCAAGGTCAATCATCAACATATACGGTCCAAATAACCACAATACCACAAAATACATCCGAGATAACACTCATAAAATACACGGGTATTACACCCTTACCTCCTAAAAAGAAGTTTCGTCCCGAAACTTAAGATACGAAAAGTTCGGGCTATCGGGCACGCATACTATCCTCGGTCTCCCACGTGGCCTCCTCAATTCCATGCTTAGACCATTGGACCTTTACTAATAGAATCACTTTCCGTCGCAATTGTTTCACTCGACGCTCTAGTATGGTTACCGGTTGTTCTTCATACGTAACATCTTCATTAACTTCAATCTCTTGATAGTCAATAACATGGCTGGGATCGGGAACATACTTGCGTAGTTGCGAAACATGGAATACATCATGAACATGGCTAAGCGTTGGAGGCAATGCTAGTCGATAAGCTACATCGCCTACCTTGTCCAGGATCTCGAAGGGGCCAATATATCGAGGACTAAGCTTCCCTTTCTTACCAAACCGAAGAACTCCACGAGTCGGCGATACTTTTAACAACACATGGTCTCCCACCTGGAACTCTAACGGTCGACGACGAACGTCGGCATATGACTTTTGTCGACTCTGAGCAGTCAACAACCTTTGCCGAATAATTGCGACCTTCTCCCGTGTTTGAACCACCAAGTCCGGTTCTACTCCCAGTAACTCGTACGGCTCGTCCCAACAGATTGGCGATCTACACCGTCTTCCATATAATGCTTCAAACGGAGCCATCCCAATCGAACTATGCCAACTGTTATTGTACGCAAATTCAATCAATGGTAAATGAGTCTCCCAATCTTCTTTCCAGTCTAACGCACAAGCCCTCAACATGTCTTCTAGCGTTTGGATCGTCCTCTCCGACTGTCCGTCCGTCTGGGGATGATAAGCGGTGCTGAAATTTAATTTGGTACCGAGTGCTCGATGTACTGCTTGCCAGAAATGTGACACAAAACGCCCATCGCGATCAGACACTATACTCTTTGGGGTACCATGGAGTCTCACAATCTCCGCAATGAATAACCGAGCTAACCTCTCCGGTCCCCAAGTATCTCTAATGCCCAGAAAGTGTGCGGATTTGGTTAGCCGATCAACAATTACCCAAATCATATTCACTCCAGTTCGCGTCTTTGGCATTCCCACAATAAAATCCATCGCTATATCTTCCCACTTCCATTCTGGAATTGGTAGCGGTTGCAATTTACCGGCAGGTCTCTGATGCTCCGCTTTAATCCGCTGACAAGTCAAGCATTTTGACACGAATTCCGTTACATCTTTCTTCATGTTCGGCCACCAAAAATTTTTCTTCAAGTCCTTATACATTTTACTCATACCCGGATGAATCGAGTACGGAGTAGAATGCGCTTCATTCAAAATTACCCGTCTGAGATCATCCCGATTAGGTACACAAGTTCTACCTCGAAATCGAAGAACTCCGTCTTCGTCGATTAAGAACCCAGGAGCTTTTCCTCTAACACTGTCTTCCCGAAGCTGCACAATTGAGAGATCAACTAACTGCTTGGACTTAATATCCTCCATTACGGAGGATGTACTCTCAAGGAAACGCAACTGTCCTTGAGTTCTGTGAGGCCAAACTTCAATTTCCATATCAATCATCTCTCGTCTAAGCTTCGGTTGAATGGTAAGTAGTTCCAACTTCTGCAGCACGACGGACTTGCGGCTTAACGCATCGGCAACGACGTTCGCTTTACGGATGGTAAAGAATGTCAAGATCATAGTCTTTAAGCGGTTCCAACCACCGCCCGACGCATATTTAGTTCCTTCGCGTAAATATGTACTTCAAGCTCTTATGATCCGTATACACTCGACAAGAAGAACCATACAAGTAATGTCTCCAAATTTTCAACGCAAACACTACAACGGCTAACTCAAGATCATGAGTAGGATAGTTCATCTCGTATGACTTTAATTGTCGAGACGCATAAGCTACTACTCTCTCATTTTGCATCAATACACATCCCAATCCTTGTTTAGAAGCATCACTATAAATAACGAAACCTTCCGTTCCTTGTGGTAAGGCTAGGATCGGAGACGTAGTCAACCGCTTTTTCAACTCGTCAAAACTCTTCTGACACTCATCACTCCACTCAAATTTCTGTGTCTTCTGCAATAATAAGGTGAGCGGTCGAGCAATTTTCGAGAATCCTTCGACAAATCGACGATAATAGCCCGCTAATCCTAGAAAACTCGAACTTCCTTAACATTCCGTGAGGCTCCCAAGCTAAGACTGCTTCAACCTTTTGAGGGTCTACTCGAATACCATCAACTGAGATGATGTGTCCTTAAAAGAAACTTCTCTAAGCCAGAACTCGCACTTAGAAAATTTAGCATAAAGCTTATCAGCCCTCAAAATACTCAACGCGATTCTCAAGTGTTCGGCATGTTCCGTCTCACTTTTGGAATAGATTAATATATCGTCGATAAACACCACTACAAATTTATCGAGATATTCGATAAAAGTTTTGTTCATAAGCTGCATAAAGGCCGCCGGAGCATTTGTTAAACCGAATGGCATAACTACGAATTCGTAATGCCCATACCTCGTTCGAAATCTTGCCGACTGGGATATCCGAATCTCGAATTCGTAGTTGGTAATATCCTGACCTCAAATCAATCTTGGAGAAAACCGTAGCCCCTTGTAATTGATCAAATAGATCATCGATTCTTGGCAACGGATACTTGTTCTTAATAGTGAGTTTATTCAACTCACGATAGTCAATACATAGCCGTAAGGACCCATCTTTCTTTCGTACAAACAATACCGGTGCACCCCATGGAGACACACTAGGCCGAATATAACCTTTGTCCAACAATTCACCCAATTGTTTCTTCAATTCTAACATTTCCGATGGGGCCATTCTATACGGTGCCTTGGATATTGGCGCCGCATTGGGCTCTAGTTCGATGACGAACTCTACTTCACGATGTGGTGGCAATCCCGGCAAATCATCCGGAAATACGTTTGGAAATTCATTCACAACTGGAACAGAGGATAATTGTACCTCGCTAACTTCCGACTTCAACGCGTAACACCAATAACTGGTACAACCTTGTCGCAATAATTTCATCGCTTTCATGGCTCGAATAATCTTCCCAGAAGTACCAGGTTTCTGCTCTACAAAAACGTGTTCAGTACCATCCGGCGCGACTATTGAAATTATTTTCCGACGATAATCTACTATCGCTCCATGCCGATTTAACCAATCATCACCGAGAATTAGATCCTCTCCTATCATATCGATCACAATCAAATCGGATGACCAATCTTTGCTGCCAATGGTTACAGGACAATTGGCGATCTCTTGATCCCCAACTATCCTTTCCCCACTTGGCAACCCAACAATAAAAGGTTCACATGTAGAGAGACCGTCTAGGCCCAAACGATTCACACAAGACAATGATATAAAAGAATGAGTAGCTCCAGAATCAAACAATACATCTACCGGGTGCATCGAAATATAAACAATACCTGACGTAGTGGCAGTCCCTACGTCATCAGTCCGCTTCATCTCATACAATCGGGGTGGGGCGGATCCAATTCTAGGTGCATCCTTATGCTCGGTTTTACCTCTGCCGCTGCCACGTCCAACACTCAGAGTTGGCTGACCCGTAACTGTGCCAGCCGGAGTAGGAGACTGTTTAGAGAACCTTCTGCCCACTGACTCACAATATAATGCGCGATGACCCTGCTTCCCGCACTTAAAACAATCAATGGGGCGAGAAGTGCAACGAGAACTGACATGACCCGGATTTCCACAATTAAAACAAACTCTCGGCACTCCTCCACTAGGCTGAGGGGAACCAACAGAAGATTGCACAGAAGATTGAGGCCTACGCGATCCACTGCCTCGGAAACTACCAGAAAATTTTGGTTTCTTCGAGCTCGAAACTGCAGGAACCGGAACTGACACCATCTCATAAGCAAGTGCTCTATCCTGATATTCTCTCAAAGTAGTACACCCAAGGCCCTCCATATACTTTCGGACCTCCGGTTTCATCCTTGCATCGAAATGAAGTATTTTGTCTATCTCATCCTTAACTCGATCTTGGACATACACTAACTGCTTGTTGTATGTCTTGATTGCTTCAGAAATAGGAACATCTTCGGGTTGGGCTCTGAAGAACTCACTGACTCTTGCTAACTGTACCGGCGCTGGACAATATTGAGCTTCCATCAATTCTTTAAATTCTTCCCAAGTGACATCACGGTCCTTGGGCTTAACAGCTCGCCACCAGTCCGAAGCGTCATCAACTGTCAGATATTGAGCAATCGGGACTCTCTTGGCTTCAGGACAACCAATACCGTCAAAGATCTTCTCCAGCTCAACTAACCAATGATCCCAATTGTTCGCATCACCGGAACCATCGAATCTGGGAGGGTTCATTTTCATAACCTCTTGAAGCCATCGATCCTCAACCGTTCTGCCAAGATAATATTCTGCACCACTTGTGCTAGTTGGTGCACTTGTGTTACAACTTGTTGAAGAACGTTAGGCACTTCGGCCTCCGAGTCTCCATCTGAACCTCCCGAAGGGATCGGGTCCGACCTAGTCGCAGAACGAGATGCCGATTCTGAAACGGACCTCTCGGACTCGGACACTACTACTCTGCCACGACCTCGACCACGACCGCGTTGACGGAAAGCTCTACCTCTCGGCATACTGAAGAATAAGAATGGTTCAACAAGGAAACGATTACAATAATAGATTGCACAATATTAAGGTAATTATTTCCGAAGGGAAGAAATAACCAACATCCGAAGAGTCTTCCAGCACAGGAAACACGAGGTGGTAGCATGCCAATGATATCGTAGACAACAACTGACTCAATTTAATAGACCCAAAACACCGACCTCTAGGTATCCATAAACCTAGGCTCTGATACCATATTCTGTAACACCCCCATGATTTACGGAGATATTACAGCGCCGTAGATCCTTTTTGGAGAACCTACCAGGCTTAGACCCAAATAAAATACATTAAATACGACGAACATAAATGTTCATACATTCAAAACCAACTTCAATTTCAACATGACATACATCACAATACCAAACAACATATCATCCCGAGGAATCATAACCAATATGACCGTTCACCACGGAAATACAACAACATCATTAACCATTAATAATGACATGACATACAACACCGCATACAAGACTACGCGAGTACAAAACCAAAACACGACTTTGACCATGACCATACGACCACCAACACAAAATGATGTACGATATCAATGCTGCCCACCAAGCTCGTGTCCGTCCTGTGCTAGTCCTCCCACTGGACCTGTACCTGAATACACAAAAGTATATCCACCCCAAAAGGGGTCAGCAAGAAGCCGGTGCAAGTACAATGATTCTAGAATATGTACAACAAGTGAATAATCAACAAAAACCACAGAAAATCATAGTGCCATCACAGATATTCCGGAATACCACATCACAATCATCATCACAAAACAACCTCCCGAGCTATACTGGCCATGTACCTCTCAGCAAGATACACACCCCAGAGACACCTCGTCAGGCCCTCCCTGGTGTATAGCCCAACCGAGTGATCCGTAGGGATACGCAGCCTACCGGACCCCAGGGGACCCTCACTGGTTTTACTCGGCTCACACACACCCGATCAACAATTGGCACAAATTCCATTTTACATATTCACACGAAGTACATTAAACACAATCAAAGTACTTGCCTCAATTTGAACGACACAAGAAGCGGCGAACGGATGAATGTACGGTCCGAACTTCCTTCAACGACTCGATCCTAACACATCGAAATAAGGAATCAAAACACGACACCACGGAAATGGAAGGATTCCCTTCCAATTCTACTCTTAGGGACAAACTATCAAACACTATTAAGGCGGAGTTGTTCATACTCAAATCAATAGGTGGGAACTCAAACAAAATCCGTAGACTTCAAGAAAAACAAGGGATTTTGGTTTCACACTCATATTCTGACCCAATTCAAGGTTTAAAACGGACTAGAATGACGAGATCTAAACAAAACCCTCAAAATTCCAAAAAACTAGGGATTGAACAATCTTACCTTGATTTGGATGATACACTGGATGAAATCTTGTTAGATTGAGCTTAGGAACACGAAAATGTTGTTGGATGGTGAAAACTAGTCGAAAACCACGTCTAACTACACTCCAAATCGCCCAGCCGCCGAAGGGAAGAGGAAGAGGTGAAAAATGACGTTTCTGGAACCTGCCCCCCCATATATATACTGGGAGGCATTAGCGCACGCTACGGCTACAGGCTTAGCGTGCGCTAACGAGCTGAGGGCGGTGCACTGGTGAAGAAAAAGGCAGTCCAGAACTTTCTGCCAGACTCCGGTAGCGTACGCTGAACTATCTATTAGCGTGCGCTATCGATTACTACTAGCGCGCGCTAACTCCATACTGATGGCGTCGCTACTCGCAAATACCTGCACCCGAAACGCGTTCGTCCTCACCGACTGACACCCTAGCGTACGCTATCATACAAGTAACGTGCGCTAGTACATCGAAATAGCGTACGTTAGTCCGTCCATAGCGTACGCTAATGCCTCATTCCAGAGTCCAGAAAGCTTACTGTCCAGCGGGCCTAACGCACGCTATTGCACAAGAGTAGCGTGCGCTACTCGAACCTGGTTAGCGTGCGCTAGACATACAGTCTTAGCGTGCGCTAACTGCTATTTTCCAAATTTAAATTCGCAAGAAGGCCGGCTAAAACGAGCTCAATCCGAGAATCATAGAACCCAACAATTATCAGCCATGAATATGCCAAGGTCAATCATCAACATATACGGTCCAAATAACCACAATACCACAAAATACATCCGAGATAACACTCATAAAATACACGGGTATTACATATTAAACTCATAATCATATGTATATCTCTTCATACAACATGATTATAACGTCCAAAACATTATATCTCAATACAAAATCGAAATCCAAGATGTTGAAGAAATTACCTCTTGAAGATCCAAGCACTTCGATCCGATGAACACGAGTCAAATCGAGTATCCAAGCTTCCCAAACGAATGAAGATGATGAAAATCTAACACCCAAGTGATTGATGATGGAAAATCTCTCTCTCAAGCTCTCTCTCTCTCTCTCTCGGAACAAGGTGAAAGAAATGACAAAATGAGTAAAAAGTCCCGTCCAAGCCCTTATAAACTGCCGGAAGTTACGGCCGTAACTCGGCCTACTTACGGCCGTAACATCCCAGGTCAACGGCCTTACGGCCATAACCAGCCATCTCATACGGCCGCAACTCGGCTTCGTCCAGAAACTGCCGACAGCTATACGGCCGTACCCGCACCTGACTTACGGGCGTAACTCGCCCTCGTCCAAAACACCTGTCGACATCCATACGGCCATACCCGCACACCTTACGGGCGTAACTCGACCGATACGGCCGTATCCGGCCAAACTTACGAGCGTACGACTTCTTCGTCGAAACTGACCAGGCACCCTGCCTGCAACGTACGGCCGTACCTGCCTCATCTTACGGCCGTATGCCGCAACCCTTACGGCCGTAAGTCCTTCTCGTCCGACAAATCCTGAAAATTACGAAAACCCCTTACGGCCATAACCTGCCCACCTTATGGCCGTATCTCGCCTCACCTTACGGACGTATGCCGAAACCCTTACGTCCGTAAGTCCCATTCGTCCGAACTGGCCTAAAATCAATGAACGCCTCTTACGGCCGTATCCGACAATCCTTATGGCCGTAACTCGCCTTCGTCCAAAATCACCTTGAACCAACGAATGCATGTTACGGCCGTAATGTATGACTAGTTATGGCCGTAACTCGTTGCTGGACAAGATGAAAATCTAACAACTCCGATTCTCGCTACGATTGATGAATGATCCGACATACTATACGTATGTGAAAGTGAATAAGTCCAACACATGCCAAAGATGATACTTCCAGCACAAGACTACCAATTACGATGAAAATGATAATACTCCCGTCCCGACACTCAAACGGAGATGAACTGACGATCGGTAACTGATACACGGTTACAACATGCCAACAATGAACGCAAATGAATGAATCATGAATGATGAGTGATTATTAATATGAGTGAAAATTACTGAGTGACAAATACTGACTGATAATTACTGAATGATAATGAATGAATTACAACCGGGTATTACAAATGCGACGCGTCCCTACCCCCGTCACAACGTATACCATCGAGGATTGCTATCTAACATGATGATCCGAGGTAGAAAAGTACTAACAAGCCGTGGACGTGGAGTCGATTAATCCGACGATGCCCCGCGCAAGGACTCCTCCAGACCGAGACCGCACGCCCTTCGTTTAAATACGAGGCGGGCGCAGCCTAGCGGAGGACCCTCACAGTAAAATGAGTCACGGGGCAAACCTACAGTTGGAATGTCGCTCGCGCACAAGACACGGTCATGGAGGTCGGTCCATCGAACTCCGCGACTGTGCACGGTTCCTCAAGGTCGAAACAATCGACTGTCCACGAGGGATCTGCAAAATTGAAGATCACAGGTACAAGACCGAAGATAGCTCGCCAAACGATCAGTTCGCCCAAAATCCAAGATCAAAGTCCGCTCAACGGATCGCCCGTCTTTATCCTACACGATCGCCGGTGGAACCACCTCACCTCATGTCGTCAATATCAGAGCAAGCTCGGGGGCAATTATTGTGTCGAGATTTATACATCTCAAACAGGCGATCGGCACAGAGACCGGGCGACCGAACCAGAGTCAAATAGACCAAGGCATACTTGCCGATCGGAGATCCCAGATCAAACCCAAGTGCCGAGCAATCGACATCCAAGGCGATCGTCTCCTGGCACCTGGCGATCGACTCTGGTGCCCGACCAAGGACGACTGCCTCATTCCAGCATCCGTCCAGTCGGCGAAGGCCGAAGCTCAAGAAAGAGACCCATGTGCATGAATGGCGCTGCAGAACATGGATCGTTGACCACAGCCTGTCACCAATCTCACCTACCGACAGACCCGCTGAAAGGTGCAAAGTGGGACCGCCCGAGACAGCGACTCAGGACGCGTGCAGACTTCTCATTGGCTCGCACAGTTGTCTGCCAGCCCATGCCGCAGATTCTAAGGCAACCAGCCCACGTGCTAAAAGACGATCGCCCCCTTATAATAATACGGGAAAGGCGATCGCCCATCAGGATTAAGTCCCAGATCCTCCTATAAATAGAAGGCTTTCTGCACTTGGAACTCTCTCGGCCTTTCTCCGGACTCAGTTGGCTTATCTCTCTTGGCAACGCTATACACTTCGGACATATCTATCTCTCACTCTCGAAACCTCTTAATCCTAAGACGGTCGGTAGAAACGAGAGCAAGAACTCAGAGCAACTCTAGTTCTTCCGGCAAGCACTCAATAGCTAGATAACTAGGATCTTTTACACTCATTGTAATTGCATTCTTACATTAATATTTGTACACAAACGTATTCGTATTAATAACATCTCGCGAGAGCATTCAAGCTCGGGCCTAACAAACCCGACAAATCTTGTGTTATTCACTTTCCCTCGGATGTGCTCTCGCAAAATTTGTTTGATGTCCATCCATTCCAGCAATATCTATCTCCGGATAATATTTTGGGTAGCAACATTTACGCCCCTCAATTTCTATGATCTGACCAAAAGTATTAGTGCCCCCACCATCATGAAAGCACTTGTTCAGTGATGGTTTTGAACCAGCACAATGCATACTCGGGTCAACGGTTGTACCTTTAGAATTGGGAGTCTCATCTGATTCCTTCAATTTTCTAACAACAGCATCATAGTTGAGTTCTGGACGTGTTTTAGGAGGTTCCGAATAGCGTTGGTCAGCAAACATCCTGCTGGAACCAGGCTTCACAGTAGGAACTTCTCGGCTGGGACTTTCCTCAGACACCTTTAGTGCAACTTGGGACTGATTTTGTGAAGAAGCAAGCTGAAAAGAACTAGCGCCCGGAAACGAAATAAGAAGTGGCGGAGGGTCCTCGTCCCTACAAATGGACGGTCCACCCTCAACCAATTTATGATTTCCAACATCTCCGACAATCAATTTCTAAGGGACAGCCATATTACCGTGACTTTTAGGGCAGAAGCGGGAAGGAAGAAGGAAAAAAGTACAACTGCATTAGAGTTGATAAATTCAAACCCAAGTTGAAGTGCTGGAACTCTTAGGGAGTGCCAGAACCCTTTGTATCGAGGATATACTATAGATTCTATAGATCGAGGTTGCCATTGATGCTTCTCATAACTTCATTTAAGGCCGTCTTATGTCCTATTTTTTCATTTTTATCTTACGTGTCAGTATTTTTTCAATAACATACATCATATTCAAGGTTTTTTATTTATGAGAACTATTGGTTATCGGTCCAATATTTAACAAGTGCGATTTACATCTGACTACCTTTTTAGATGGTCTAATTACAGTTTGATCCTTATTGTTTCAGATATTACAATGAAGGATAAACTTTGCACTGTCCAGAAACTATATTTACAACGAAGGACAAAAGTCAAATTTTCGGATGATGTCACCGGAGAGAGAGTACGATATTAGAATTTGTCCTTTTTTTTTTCATTTTGTTTTTTACCATTTTATTTTTCGCTCACGCGCACATGCTGACCTCATTGTAATATATATAACACTTTTGGACTTGATGTAATAAATTTTCAAGCTTTCTAGGAAAAATATTTTTTCCAAAAAGAAAGTATTTTACGAAAAAAATATTATTTTTCAAAAATAAAAAAATATTTTCTCGGGAAAAATATTATCTTTTCAAAAATATTATTTTATGGAATTTTTATTTTTCAAAAATTAAAAGATATTTTCTCGAGAAAAATTATTTTTGGGCAAAATAATATTTTTTCAAATAAAATTATTTTCTCGAAAAAATAAAAATATATTTTTCAAAAATTAAAAAAATATTTTCTCGAGAAAAAGGTATTTTTGGCAAAATAATATTTTTTCGAAATTAAATTATTTTCTGAAAAAATATTAATATTTCGAAAAAATAAAATTATTTTCTGGAAAAAAATAAAAAAATATTTTTTCGAAAAAATTAAAAAATTATTTTCTGGAGGAAAAAATATTTTTTGGCAAAATAATATTTTTTCGAAATAAAATTATTTTCTAGAAAAAATATTATTTTTTCGAAAAAATAAAATTATTCTCTGAAAAAAGAATATTTTTAAAAGAAATGTATTAGTCAAACACTTTAATATCTTAGAAGCTATTTGTTTAATATGAATTGTATTTTAAAAGAAATGTTTTATTCAAGTAAATAGAGGGGCGTTTTCGTCTTTTTAATAGAAGTCAACACCAATTCAGATTTTTGTCCTTCGCTGTAATTTATGAAACAATAGGGACTAAAGTGTAAAGAGGCCATCTAATAGGGTAGTTGGCTGTAATTTCCCCTATTTAACAAATAAAGATCAATCGACAAATATAACTACTACAAAATTGAATACTACGGAAAATGGTTTAGGGATTACAGGTCAACTAATATAACTTGATAACTTATAACCAGTAGGACAGTTCAGAATCCGAACAGAGAGCATATCGATATTACGCCAATAGTACGGAAAATGGTTTAAGGATTTCCTGGAACACCCATCATCCTAGAAAGATTCCCCCCTCTAATGATTCCTCAAACACCATATAGCATAGGACACTAGTACTTTTTACTCTCTCTCTCTCTCTTTTTCTTATCAATCTACTACTTTTACTTTCATTTTTTCTATTTTTCCCCTCTGCCAACACAGAAGGACAATGGACTAAATAAAAACCATTGATTCATAAAACTCCAAATCATTCTAAATGCATAATTGCAAGTACCATTAATAATACTCAACTATGGTCATGTACATATACATAGCATCCTCAACCCAAATCATTCTAAATGCATAATTGCAAGTACTAACGGAAAAATAGAACTATAAATTGCAGCATTTACCACCTCATTATCAACAAAAACTTACTCAAGACCATCCTTTGCAAGAAAATGTACTAATACCAATAATATTTACATCAATATCCGCATCCTTCTGTGTCGTAAAGGTTTCATCTTTTTTCATGTGGATAGCCCGAAAAGAGGCATAAACACACTGCTCTAATGGAAGATTGTTCTTCGCTGCCTATTTATTGAAAAAAACTTCGAAATTATTACGATGCACAATTACATATATAAGCAAAAATAATTAGATAATTACTAACCAACTCTCAAGTAAGTATGCTAACAAACTTAGAGCCTCCACTGTGCTTGCTAATCCCGGTACCAGGGCCATCCACTTAAGTCATTCGGTTGCCTCTCGCCCTCGTAGATACATCTCTCACCTCGGGAGAAATCCCAGTAAGCACACAAACCTTGCCACCAATCAGTAGGAATGTGTTTCGGTCTCCCTTGCTCCGGTAGTTCAGGATCCCTTTTCTTTTTTGCATCACTTAGAAAATTGCTGAACCTAACCCGTGCATGAGACTCCCAAAGATCATAGACTTCTTGTTCCCACTCAACAGGCCACGTGAAAAATTTATGTGACATATTGCATATCAAGTTAATAAAACTAACTTAACACAATTGAATATAATTAGTTTACATAATGATTAAAAATTACCTTAAAGAAGGTATAGTACTGGGCCTTTACGCTATCAGGAGTATCTTTCCAGTTAAAGCCTATCGGATTGGGAACTCTTCTAAAACTCCTCGTGCACACCCTAAAAATCTGGGGATGAATCACTATCTCTCTGTAACCAAAATCAAATTAATAATTTAGATCATCACAATAATTAGTTATATCATAATCAACATCTTTAAGCATTTTGATGACATAAATCATTTTATGTTCATTCCGATCAACATGCTCAATTCAGATTGTTATTTGATGTTAATATACTCAGAGTAGGTTAAGACGATAGTAAAATAATATTGTAGCAGCTAACGTTGATCATGAATGAAAAATCACTCATGTTTTCTGATCTTAGCTCCTTGACGCCATCTATTTGCCCTTATTGCGGATTATATTTGGCAAAAACTAATAATGATTGTAATGTACACAACATCTCATTTAGAAATTTGATTTCCAAATGTAGCTACAATGGACAAAACTTAGCACCATCTCTCAAAACCATACTGTTTGTCGTGTGGGCATGCTGTTTTAAGCTCGACTATTTTTGTTTGGTCGTAATTATGCCGCTACGGGTAGGTTTGAGAACGTGTTTTTGAAGGACCTTAAGGGTCAGAGCATTTTTGTGAAAGTCTATTTTGAAAATATTTTGATGGTGCGATTAAACAACAGCCAGTATGGGTTTTGAAATCGGTTGGGTTTTGACAAGTTGATCCTGTCTTTTCAAACTACACCATCAGACGGTATTTGGAAAAATGTATTTAATTGTATTTCGGGCACTGCAAAATATTACCGTCATCTTCGGTTTTGATCAAAAGAACTTTGGAAAATTTCTGTTTTGCCAACGACTTTGGGTTTCGAAATTTTAAACATTGTGTGTTTGTTATGTTGTTATGCCCGTCGGAAATTTTTTACAGTACTTCCTAAGTGTCGAGATACATTGTTAGGAGTCGATCCTTAACCTTCGGAGCTGTTCTAAGACTGTTGAGTTTATTCTTTCCACCTTACAGTTAGTTGTTACGACTTTAAGCTTCTGACTGTCGCGGCGGTACCTTTGTTGCTACAATTCTATCAGTGCTCATTATGTGTCGTTTAATCCCTGTCGACCTAGTCATATGGTCCGTCTGTGATGATTGTGAACTCTAACTGCGGTATCAGTTTTGCACTTAGTTTCTTATCCTGTGTGGATATTATTGACGTATTATAAATTGTCACCGTTCTTGTTAGAGAGTTATGGGTGTACGCCCAGATGTTATGATTTCATAGTTCGGTATAATTGTATTAATCTTTGACATTATCCGGATGTGGTAGTTGATTGGTAGTAAGGATGATATACGTTGATAAAGTCATTTTGATGATATCGTTATCGAATAGATTGGTGTTTCAAGATGTTTTGCAAATGATTTTCAAAATGAAACAGATATAATAATGGGTTCATAGTTTTGATCAAATGACCGAGGTATTAAAAACATTTCTTTTCAAAAATTCACTTCAGCAATTTTTCAAATTCAGGAATTTAAAAAATGCTATTATTTGGACAAGTACCTCAAAAAATTTTGTTTTTAAAATATTACCCATATTCGACCACGACAATATGATTGTGGTTTTGACCGTGATTACTTTGGTAAAGGTAGTATGTTGTGTTGACATAGCTAAGTAAATGATTTATGAATTTGAATTCTATCGTTGTAGTGATAGTTCATGTATTCGTGTTATGACTCAGAATGAATATTTCATTGTGTTACCGTTATTTGCCCTATATTGATTATGTAGTGTTTGTTTTGTCGTTCTGAACGGTTGTCTGTTCAGCATGCCGAGAGGTCGGGGTCGTGGTAATCAGTCGCATGGTCAGGATCATGCTTCCGGTAATGGCATTAGTATTGGTGTTGCTACTATACTCCAGCAGGTGGCAGACCAGATGACATATTTGGCTCAGGCGGTTTAGCGTAACAATGCTGCAAATGAGGATGTCGGGTCAACTCAGTGGCTTAGAGAAGTGATTCGTATGCGTCTTCCTCGCTTTGCGGGCGCGGGTGATACTTTGGGCTAGGACGGTTGGCTTTTCTAATTGGAGAAGATCTTCAAGGCGGTTGGTTGTCCCGAGGAGCGGAGGATTCCTATCGCTCAATTTCTTCTCATTAATGACGCCGCTAACTGGTGGGAGGACGTTGAGCCCCAGGATCATTCTTTTACTTGGGAAGAGTTCAAGAAGTTGATGGAAGCAGAGTTCTGCCCGAAGCCGATCCGAGAGCAGAGGATTCGAGATTTTTAGCTAGCCGAGCCGTATGATGTACCCGTGTCGCAGGCTATTATCGACTATAGTCGACAACTCGCTTTCGTGAAGAGGCAGGTGAGGACCGAGGAAGACAAAATCCGTCATTTCGACATGCGGATGAGACCAGAGATTCGACAGTACATGTCGGGTTTCACTTTTGTTACTTTGAGAGAGTATCAAGATCGATCCATGGCATACGAGATGGCATCAACATCTTCTGAGCCTTCGCATGAGCCGAAGAGGCAGAGGACGTCTGGAGACTTTTCGGATGGTGTGAGAGCCGGAACTTCTTCTCATCGAGTTTCGCATGGTCGTACGGCGAAACCTTCCCTTTCTTCATTTGGTGGAACCAAGAGTTCCAAGTTATCTTCTTTGACTCCTAGTCAGACTGGGAGGTGTTTCAAATGCAACGTTGCGGGTTACGTGCAAGCTAATTGTCCTTCGCAGTCGATTACTTGTTATAACTGTGGACTCGAGGGCCACAGAGTTCAGTATTGTGAATTATTCCATGAGGTTTCCCAAAATCGAGCTTCAGCACCATTATCAGGATCGACTCGTGTAGATCGCTGAGGTTTAATGGTTCGGCCATTTTGATGACTGCTTGCTGACACGTTCTTAGTGTAACTATCGCAAGTGCACGATATCGTATCAAGTAGTAAGTGGACTTTTTGAGTCCAGTTTACCGATCCCACGAGGAAGTTTGGTTATAATTTGAATTATACACTATTAGTCTATTTTTATAGATACTAAGATGAGTGAAACACACAATTTAAAGAGTTTGGTTTAATAATTGCAAAGAAAATGCAATAATAGCTCTAATATTTTAAAGAAATAAAAAGATTGCAATAATAATAGATTGATTAACGATAAAATGAAATAGTACGGATTACAAACTTAGTTCGTCATTAGTTATAGAAGATGTATAGGAGATCATAAGAGAATTTACTTATTATGTTGTGTAGATTCGATTTTCCTTAAAAAGACGGTTTCTCTTTCGAACTATAAAACGCCCCTTACATATTGAATCAATCCACTATATTTCTATGTTGATTGGCTTCAATACATAGCATTAGGATTTATGAAAATAACTCAAAGAATCATCTAAGGTCTAGAGGTATATTTCTATCCCCTAGAACAACTTAGAGTGAAGATCATTTGATCTAATCAAACATATTTTCTTTCGAAACATATGAAGACCATAAATATCGTCATTTATTGGCCAAATAAATAAAGATTGTTAAAACAATGAAAATCACACACAATAATAAGTAATTTACAATAGATCTTTATACAAACATAAATAACATGACTAACCTTGTTTATAATCCCAACTAAAGGTAACTTAGCCCATGAAGGGTTTAATATACAAGCTTTGGTGGTCATTATTAGTTGAATCAAGAGAAAGAATTGATCCTCACTCCCTTAGTAGATAAAGGAGAAAGAAGCAATAAACTCTCTGAACAACATATGCTATACCACACTTACACAAATTACTCAAGAACACAAGTGTGTTCTTCACACAAAAAGAAAATATTACAAAAAGTGGAAAAATTATATGATGAATGATGAATGATGAAGGATCTAAGGGGTCTATTTATACACCTAAAGTCATCTAATAGCTCCAAAACTCCAGCATTATTACAATATATCGGATCAATGCCAGCCATCCCCTCAATAATACACAAAAAGTATAAAAAATTAGACAAATTTTAACAATCTGTCAAGAGTTACGGCCGTAACATTAAGGAGTTACGACCGTAACTTGGATGACTTATGGCCGTAACATTCTGTAGTTACGGCCGTAACTTGGCTTCGTCAATTTGCTCACTGGTTGCTTTGAGAGTTATATTTTCAGCCCAGAATTTCTCAGACTTTGCGTTTTTGCCCCAAATCTTCTTCGGATGATAACTTTTGATATATAACTCTGATTTTGAGTCCGGAAAGACCGTCGAATTCGTCTCGGAAAGCCCTACAACATGAATATATCAAAATTCAACAAATAGAATATTTAATAAACATGTTATTTCTTGAGTAAATCAGTTATTTAATCCGATTAAGACTAGATTTAGATCAGCATCCGATAAAAATAAAAGTATTAAAAACTAATTAATTAAAAGCAAAAAACGAGTAGACTTGCTCAATTATGGGTGATATTTATCGATACAAACTATGGATAAGTGTATAAAACTGACACTTATCACACCCCCAAACTTGAATTCTTGCTAGTCCCGAGCAAGACTCTTTATTATTCACGCTCCAAAAATAAAAATAAGAAAAATTAATACACACATAAATTAAAATATAAAAAGAGAAAGGAGATCAAAATGCCATTAATACACAACAATCAGATTTATACAGTAGATAGAAATGAATCAAGATTCAAAATAAATCTACTAATGATTTTGAAGTTAAAACACGGTTTTATTTTGTAATTCCAAAATGCAAGGTTTTCCCCCAAAAGGCTGATTATTTCTTTCCCACTCGTGATACACACGACTCCCTTTAATGGTTGCTCTCGATCACTCGTTTATTTTTCGACTCAATATGAAGAAGAATTTTATTGGCGTAATCAAATATTGTGATTTTTCACGAAATTGAGTGTATTGAAATTCAGCCGCTAATTAATTCAAATCTGCTCATAAAACTACATCCCTTTTAGTGATAGCTTTCACACCGTTATTTGCTAACGTGTAACTCTTTTCACCAACACAATTTCTATCTCATTTTTTTTAAAAGGTGATAGCTTTCACACCGTTATTTGCTAACGTGTAGCTCTTTTCACCAATTTTTTTGTGAGACGGCAGCTACGCACCAACAATGGTTAGTCCTTTATTTTTCGCAAAATTTAAGACCCCAAAAATTAGGCAGCTGTTGCTGCTCAACACTTCTCCTTTTTGCCATTTATTTTTTTAGGTGATAGATTTCACACCGTTATTTGCTAACGTGTAGCTCTTTTCACAATGACTCCTTTTTTTTAGGGAATAGAATTTTTGCAGAAAATCATTTCTTAGTTAAGCATGAAAATTCAAAAACTCCACAAATTAAGTAAATTTCAGTTCTATTTTTCATCAACCGACTGATTCTTCTTTTCTCAAGGTAACGAATGACTCGATTTTATATGATAACTACAAGGCTTGGAAAGAGAGATTAAGGCTAAAAAATTTTGGAATATATAATTTTTTTACCGGTTTAAACTATTTTAGAAGCTTGTATATAGCTAATTTATTGGTGTTATGACCAGATCTAGAAATCTTACAAATCAAAATACTATATATATATATATATAAATAAAAATTAAGGCAAATAACCAAAATAATCAAAACACACCAAAATTCCAACACACCAAAATAATTAAACAAACCACCCCCAAACTTGAAAATAAAAATGGCCCCAGTTTAAAAAAAATAATAAAATAAATAAAAAGCAATGCAGAAAAGCAGAATACTCCCTGTTAAGAAAGTTGATGTTTGAGCTAACGCCTTTTAGAATCTGCAAGAGAATAAATATACGAGGCACACAACAAAAGAAAATAAAATATACTCGTAAGTATAACATAATTTTTAAGATGCGCATCAAGAAAGTCCGAAGAGTCGCCTTACGCTGCCATCAATGCTTTTATAAAAAAAAACAGAATAAAAATTACAGCAATAAAATAACAATACATAAATCGCGATTAGATGCGCGTCAAGAGATCAAGAAGAAACTCCTTAAGCTGCCACCATTTAGCACGATTATTACACACGACAGAAAGTAAAAATACAAGAGGTCCGACATGGGTTATCAAATGGAGAGGAATGAATCCACTTTTCATTTTTTCACGGTAAAATCTTCCATCCAGACAATTTTAGCTAGAGCTGGATCTGGTTGAGGAACAAATTCATTGAGTTTTTTGATTAGTTCTTCTGGTGTTGTTGCAACGACTATTATTCGTTTAGCACGCTCGGAAATAAAACCCTTTTCAGCAGAGTAGTCGATGAAAGATAGTAAACCATCAAAGAAACCATTGACATTAAGCAGACCTATTGGTTTTTGATGAGCATTTAGCTGGGCTCTGGTAACCACATGAAAAAGTTCCTCAAGAGTGCCAAAACCACCGGGAAGGGTGATAAAGGCGCCAGAATTATTTATCATGTGAGTTATGCGATCTTGCATATTTACAGATCTAAACTCATCTCCAATAGTTGACCCGGTGATTTTACTTTCACCCAGAGGTTTTGGAATTATTCCCAACACTCTTACTCCTTCCATATAGGCAGAAGCAGCAGCTCGTCCCATTAATCCTAGACTTCCTCCTCCGTAAACTACATGAATGCATTTTTCTCCTAAGGTACGACCCAAGTTGTGGGCTGCTTCAGTAAAGCATGCCTCTTTTCCATAACTAGCTCCACCAAAAATGCAGACTGTGCCAAAATTTTTTGTTGAAGATGATGACTCTATTTTTGAAAAGAAATTATTTAGAGAGAAATAGAGAAAAGTGCAAGTTTGAGGGATGAATAAAAGAAACAAACACAATGTTTATTTATAGAAGAAAAAGAAGGAAAAATTGCTAAACAAGTTTGTGATTGCGTTGATTGCGCTTCAACTAGTCAATAGAATAATGAATGCATTTATCGCGTATCACTTATTTTTTATTTAGAAAATCTCACCACACGACAAAAATAAAAGATACTTACGCGTATGTACAGTAGTTGTGATTGTGGCTCACATCTTCCTCAATGATGCGTGTCAAGAGAAATTTCGATATTATCTAAATTCTCTTTATTCAGACCATCCTTAATGAATTGAATTTTATCTTCTCTGTTTGTAGATGGAATTCCTAAAGATTGACATTTCAAATTACAGTTCCATCTAGCACATTTATAATAAACGGCTATCATCTTTGCTCGTCGTTTCTTGGCATATGAACTTTTTCCTAGCCCTGGTAAAAATCTAGTCGGTGTTTCTGTGAATTCACCCTCTATTCTTACTTTGGCTTCAATTATGAATCTTATGTCAAAAGGTATGCTTTTATTTATAAGCAACCTCATCCTTTCAAGTCTCGTCTTATAAATCTTTAAAATGATATTTTTGCTCAGAAAGGGAAATCTTTTTTCGATTTTATTCAATGTTTCTTCCATGATAAAAAATAAATAAATAAAAAGACAATGAAAATAATTGAATAAAATATCTACAAATATCAGTTGTTGTGGGAAACTGAAAAATCCGACTTTAATAGTCACGGAGTACCGTTATCCGCCACTTGACCGGCCAAACACAATTTAGTACCAAGTTATAATGTCGAGAAATTTGTACCTATAAAAATAGTTTACAATGTAAGATTTCAAATATAACTTATACTTCCCCGGCAACGGCGCCAAAAACTTGACACGTTCTTAGTGTAACTATCGCAAGTGCACGATATTGTATCAACTAGTAAGTGGACTTTTTGAGTCCGGTTTATCGATCCCACGAGGAAGTTTGGTTATAATTTGAATTATACACTATTAGTCTATTTTTATAGATACTAAGATGAGTGAAACACACAATTTAAATAGTTTGGTTTAATAATTGCAAAGAAAATGCAATAATAGCTCTAATATTTTAAGGAAATAAAAAGATTGCAATAATAATAGATTGATTAACGATAAAATGAAATAGTTGGGATTACAAACTTAGTTGGTCATTAGTTATAGAAGATGTATAGTGTAATACCCGGTTGTAATTCAATAATTATCATTCAGTAACTGATACTCAGTAATTTCATTCATTATTGATCATTTGTCACTCAGATTCAGTCATGGTATTCATCATTCAGAGTAATTGTATCGTGTATCAATCGTCATTCATCACTAATCTGATTGGAGTTTCGTGCCGTGTTTATCGTCATTATCATTTTCGTTGCGAGCTGTACGTGAGGAGTAGCGCACGCTACGTACTCCTTTTAGCGTACGCTAATTGGGTATAGGTAGCGCACGCTACCACTCAGCTTTAGTGCACGCTAAGGGTTACCCTGGCTGCAGTCCAGAAGGTACTGGACTGCAGGTGAGTTATAAGTAGCGCACGCTACGAATGGTAAGTAGCGCGTGCTAGTGAGTTGTAGTAGCGCACGCTAATATGTGGTGTAGCGCGCTAGGACAGACGAGTTGAGTCCGGTGGCTCCGGATCGCATTGATTAATTCATAGCGCACGCTATGTGTTGTTTTTAGCGTACGCAACCGATTGTATAGCGCACGCTAAATATTGATTATAGCGCACGCTATCGAGGTCGATCGAGAACAGCGCTTAGACTCGATCGGGCATCAAATTATTCGTTAGCGCACGCTAACTATGAGCATTAACGCACGCTAATGATATGGTCGAGCGCACGCTACAAAAGGTACGTAGCGCGCCATCGTTTTCGGACAAAGGTACCGGAATACCCAAATTTCCCGTTAGCGCACGCTACGCATTAGGCTAGCGCACGCTAACACGGATCGACTATAAATTGGACAGTTTAGTCAGAGTTCGTCATTTATCATTCTAATCTCTTTCTCTCGTCGGTTCTTGGCGATTTGGGCGATTTTGAGAGTATCCTTCAAGGTGTAATCATCAATCATCATCTCCAAGTCTTTGAGTTGGATTAATCATCACTTCATCATCTCCAAACATCGAATCAAAGGTATGAAATTCTTGGATCTAGAATTTCGGATTTTTGGGTTTTCCTTCCGATTTCTTCGTGTAAGCTTGGATTATCATTGGAATATGTTAGATATGGATTATCTACCTTGAATAAATATATTACTACGGATTTAATGGTTATTTCGGAATTATTTCAAGAACCCTTGGGGTTGACTTTGGTTAATTGGGGATTTTCCGATTGATGTTGTTGTAATCATGAATTATGGATTCCTAACGGATTATTGATATCAGTGAAGTGTTTTGTTAGTTCGAAATACTCATTTTGGTGTGGGTTTCGACATATTCGGAATTGGATATTTTCGTAGTTGTGTGGTTGGTTATGTATTCGTTGGAACGCCCTATGAGTTTGATTGTCGTTGTTTCAACCTTTGGGTTAGTCGTGTTTTGTTGCTTGATACGTATATTGAACGTTTGTCGGTACTTATTGTTATTCAAGGTTGTTCGAGCGACCGGTATCTTGGTTAGGACGTTGTTCGTGGACGGACATTCTTCATCGTTGTTGAGTAAGTTAAATCTTACTCGGTTAAAAGGATACTCATTCCTTTCGTTGTTGATTGTTCATAATCATAATTCATTCATCATAATATTAATCATTTTGAGACTTGTAATTGTCGAATAATCATTTCATTCACGAGGAACGACGGTTCCAAATCATTTCTTTGGGTTATCAATCACGTCACTATTACTTTCATATCGGTGAGTCATCTTGGCCTTTTCTAATTATTATTCATTGATATTCATCATGGTCATTCTCGTTCATGTGACCTTCCGGGTTCATATTGCGTGGCCGGGTGTGGCTGTGTGGAATTTTTAGTCGGGCACACGATGGTCATGTATTGGGTTCACCGATACATCGGACCGTGCACACGGTAACGCTTACCTCCGTGAGACTAATTAGGTACAAGGACGGGTGTGTCCGGTCATTCGTCTTGTACACTTGCACAGAACATTACGGGCGTACTATTGTAACACCCCAAACTAGGCGGATATTACAGTGCCGTGAATCCCCGACTGGGACCCACCAGGCAAATGAAAATGATGAGTTAAATAATATAATTGTAGTACCGAACCACATTATATTACCAAACACTCCGATGAGGAGTTTAAGTACAACACACCAGGACAATACCGAATACTAGTGTATTTTATATGAAGATAAAATACACCACCCTGAATAAATAAACATTACAAACGGAATTTGCAGCGGAAAATAAAAATGACGAAATAATCAAATGATCAAAATGATCGAACAAACGGAATGACTGGGCCCCTACTAGTATCATCGACTCGCCGCCAACATGCTCTTCCCGTGCCTTTGCCTTGCCGTGACTAAAACAAAATCCCCAACGGGCCGCCATACGTAACAACAATCCTCAAGGGTTGAAAATACACAAACATGATTTAACTGAAGTTATGAAATATCCTAAGTTATGAATTACGCTGAAGAGGAGCATCATAGTACGCCCGTAGTGTTCTGTGCAAGTGTACAAGACGGATGACCGGACACACCCGTCCTTGTACCTAATTAGTCTCACGGAGGTAAACGTTACCGTGTGCACAGTCCAATGTATCACTCCCAATACATGGCCATCACGTGCCCGACTAAAAATTCCACACATCCGCACCCGGCCACGCAATATGAACCCAGAAGGTCATATGAACAAGAATGACCATAATGAATATCAATGAATAATAATAATCCGACAAAGTCAAGAATGACTCACCGATACGAAAGTGATAATGAAGTGATTGATAGTTTTCAATGAAATGATTGGAACCGCCGTTCCTCGTTAATGAATGAGTATCCGACAATTACAAGTCTCAAAATGATTAATACAAGGATGAATGAGTTATGACTATGAATGATCAACAACAAAAGGAATGAATATCCTTTTAACCGAGTAAGAATCAACTTACACAATACCGATGAAGAATGTCCGTCCACGAACAACGTCCTAAGTGAAATACCGGTCGCTCGAACAACCTTGAATAACAATAATTACCAACAACCGTTCAATACACGCATCAAACAACAAAACACGACTATCCCAAAGGTCGAAACAACGATAATCGAACTCATTGGGGCATTCTAACGAATACGTAACCAACCACACGACTTCGAAAATATCCAATCCCGAATATGTCGAAACCAACACTAAAATGAGTATTTCGAACTAACAAAACACTTCAATGATATCAATAATCCATTAGGAATCCATAAATCATGATTACAACAACCTCAATCGGAAAATCCCCAATTAACCGAAGTCAACCTCAAGGGTTCTTGTAATAATTCCGAAAAATAACCATTAAATCCGTAGGAATATATTTATCCAAGGTAGATAATTCATATCTAACATATTCCAATGATAATCCAAGCTTACACGAAGAAATCGGAAGGAAAACCCAAAAAATCCGAAATTCTAGATCCAAGAGATTAATACCTTTGATTCGATGTGATGAAGATGATGAAATGATGATCAATCCGAAAGGTGAGCTTGAAGATGATGATTGATGATTACACCTCGAAGAACCCTCTCCGAATCGCTCGAAATCGCCCAAAAATACCGAAGGAGTGAAATGAGATGAACAAATGACGAAGTCTGACTAACTATCCAATTTATACTCAGTCCAGGTTAGCGTGCGCTAGCCCTTGTGCATAGCGTGCGCTAACGAGTAATTTGGGTAATCCAGTACCCCCTGTCCGAACACGGTAGCGCGCGCTACGTACCTCTTTGTAGCGTGCGCTACGGCCATACTACTAGCGTGCGCTAATTTCCATTGTTAGCGTGCGCTAGCGAAATACTTGACGCCCAGTACTGGAGTCCAGAAAACCATCTGCCTTCTGATCTAACCTCGATAGCGTGCGCTACAACCCTTATTTAGCGTGCGCTAATATATCAGTTGCGTACGCTAACAACAATGCATAGCGTGCGCTATGAATTAACCCAATGCAGTCCAGTAGCCACTGGACTCAACCTGATCCGTCCCTAGCGCGCGCTACTCCACACATATAGCGTGCGCTACTACAACCCGATAGCGCGCGCTACTTACCACTCGTAGCGTGCGCTACAATTATTCTCACCTGCAGTCCAAGACTTCCGGATCGGCAGCCAAGGTAGCGTGTGCTAAAGCCGAGCGGTAGCGTGCGCTACCTATACCCAATTAGCGTACGCTAAAAGGAGTATGTAGCGTGCGCTACTCCTCAAGCACAGCTTGCAACGAAAATGACAATGATGATAAACACGGCACGAAACTCCAATCAGATTAGTGATGAATGACGATTGATACACGATACGATTACTCTGAATGATGAATACCATGACTGAATATGAGTGACAAATGATCAATGATGAATGAAATTACTGAGTATCCATTACTGAATGATAAATACTGAATGATAATTACTGAATGATAATTACTGAATTACAACTGGGTATTACATACACCCCCCCTTAAAAGAGTTTCGTCCCTGAAACTAAGGGTCAAACAACTCGGGATAACTCTCCTGCATACTATCCTCGGTTTCCCAAGTAGCCTCTTCGACTCCGTGTCTAGACCACTGAATTTTGACCAAAGGAATCGTCTTATTCCTCAACTGCTTGCTTCGTCGCTCTAAAACTCGTATAGGACGTTCCTCATATGAATGATCATCGGCAATCTCAATTTCATCGAACTGAAGTATGTGACTCGGGTCGGCAACATACTTCCGCAACTGAGAGACATGAAACACATTATGAATTCGGCTCAACGCCGGGGGTAAAGCCAATCGATAAGCTAACTCGCCCACTCGATCCAAAATCTCAAACGGTCCAATGAATCTCGGACTCAGCTTTCCCCTCTTCCCAAAACGGAAGATACCACGACTCGGGGATACCTTGACCAACACATGGTCACCAGCCTCGAACTCTAATGGTCGACGACGGTTATCTGCATATGATTTCTGTCGACTCTGAGCTGTCAACAAACGACTCCTGATCAAAGCTACCTTCTCACGGGCGGCTATAAGCATATCGGGCTCAGTGCCGATTGATTCTGATAAGTCGTCCCAACACAACGGAGATCGACAACGACGACCATACAAGGCCTCGTAAGGTGCCATCTTGATCGAAGCATGCCAACTATTATTATACGTGAACTCGATCAATGGTAGTTGGGCTTCCCAATCGTCTTTCCAATCGAGGACGCATGCCCTCAACATGTCCTCTAATGTCTGAATGGTCCTCTCTGATTGTCCGTCGGACTGAGGATGAAAAGCGATCGAGATTAAGCCGAGTTCCCATAGCACGATGAATCGATTTCCAAAAATGCGACACAAACCGTCCGTCACGATCGGAAACGATACTTTTAGGAGTACCGTGCGATCGACTATCTCTTTGATGAACAGTTGAGCAAGTCTCTCGGGACCCCACGTCTCCTTGATCTCAAGGAAATGAGCTGATTTAGTTAAGCGGTCCACGATCACCCAGATCGTATTCATGCCACGACGACTCGTCGGCAAACTCGTGATGAAATCCATAGAAATGTCTTCCCACTTCCATTCGGGAATAGGAAGAGGTTTCAAGATACCCGCCGGTCGCCGATGTTCAATCTTAACTTGTTGATGTGTTAAGCATCTCGAAACAAATTCTGCGACTTCTCGCTTCATATTACTCCACCGGTAATTTTGTTTCGAGTCCTTGTACATCTTGCTAGACCCGGATGAACAGAATAAGGGGTAGCATGAGCTTCACAAAATCGAGTTTTTCAACTCGTCATTCGCCGGTACGCACAACCGATTCCTAAACCTCAAAAGTCCATCCTCGTGGACCACAAATCCAGGGGCTTTCCCCTGAGCCACATCCTCTCGGATGCGCAACAATGATGGGTCTGAACCCTGATTCTCTCGAATTGCCTCCTCGAGTGATGATGAAATCTCTAACATACAAAGCTGCCCCTGAACTCGCTGAAGCCAGACCTCGATCTCGGGTCTAAGGAATTCCTGCTGAAGCTCCTTCTGAACTGTTAAACGGGCAAGCATCTGCTCCTGAACGGACTTACGACTCAAGGCGTCGGCGACAACGTTCGCCTTGCCCGGGTGATAGAGGATATCGATATCATAATCTTTGATTAATTCCAACCACCGTCTCTGACGCATATTTAACTCCTTCTGAGTAAATATATACTTTAAGCTCTTATGATCGGTGAATATCTGACAGGTGACGCCATAAAGGTAATGACGCCAAATCTTCAAAGCGAACACCACGGCTGCTAGCTCCAGGTCGTGGGTCGGATAATTAGCCTCGTAAGGCCTCAATTGCCGTGAAGCATAGGCAATAACTTTCCCGTTCTGCATGAGCACACATCCGAGACCCTGTCCGGACGCATCACTATAGACCACAAATCCTTCCGTCCCCTGCGGCAAGGAAAGTACAGGTGCTGACATTAACCGACTCTTGAGTTCCGCAAAACTCCGTTGACACGCGTCGGACCACGTGTATTTCTTATCCTTCCGCAAAAGGTTCGTTAAGGGTTGAGCGATTCTAGAAAATCCCTCTACAAATCGCCGATAATAACCCGCTAATCCGAGGAAACTTCGGATTTCCTTAACATTCTTCGGAGGTAGCCAATCTCGAATAGCCTCCGTCTTCTGAGGGTCGACACGAACTCCGTCTCATGAAATTACATGACTGAGAAAAGTCACTTCGGACATCCAGAACTCACATTTGGAAAACTTCCCATAAAGTTGTTCTCGTCTCAACACGTCTAGCACTTGATGAAGGTGGAACTTGTTAGGAATACTTGTTAGATTTTGATGATGTCATTAATTTAGAATCAAATGTTTATTAATTGGCGAAATGTAAGGAAGAACCAAATGAGTATCTTCCATAGGCCAAAATGTGTTAAGTATAAAATTGGCAAAATGTAAAGAAGAACCAAATGAGTATCTTCTGTAGGCCAAAGTTAGTTAGGCTGAAAATCGGCTAAGTACTAAAGTACAGTCTAGTCTATCAGAGAAGTACACACTCAATCGAGTAGCCCCAGTCAACTAAAATTTATCGAGAAGTTTGACCAGATCTGCAATGAGGAACCTCGGGAAGTCACCTGATCGACAAGTCTCAAACAAGATAATACCGAGACGACTTACTCCGCAGAGAAGTAAGTCGCACATCGCCTACTCAACTACAAACCTAGTACTCCAAGTCCACGTCGGCATGCTTTGAAAAGTCAAATATTACGGAAAGCTCACATGCAACGTGAAGAGACAAATTGGAGTGATTCCCGCAAGAGATATGATTTATTTAAATCATCGACCCACCGTGAAAGACTTTAATCCTTTTATATTCAAAAGATTCGCGCTCACATGCGTAAGTCATCACAACGGTCGGAAGATGAAATTAAATAATGGGAATCCACCTTGCAAACGTTCGTAAAAGATTAAACAATGAAGTCTCTCTCCAACGGACGGATTTGTTGATTTGCAACGGCTACAAGGAAGAAGCTCGAGATCGTGATCTATATATATCCAGAGATTTGAAACCGAGCAACTACCGGTGCGAACTTATACTCTAAGCGATCAAAGCAAACAAAGCAATCCTAAGCAAACAAATAGCATCGAGAAAAGAGCAGATCCAAAAGTTCATATTCAAGGAAGCTCTTTAGTTGGAGAAGACAAACACTCTTGTCTTTAAATCTTGAGTAAGGGTACTTCATGGTTGAAGTAGCGATCGTAAAGGCATCCGAGGATCGAGGATCAAGAGGTGCAAGGCGGTCAAGTTTGTGTACAACGGCACGGAATTCCACCGGTTGGAAGTTGTAGTGTGTAGTGAATCACTGTAATATTTATCACTGGTTGAGAATTATAGTGAATTCATCTCCAACTGGTTTGGAGAAAAGTGGATTAGTAGAGGATTACCCCACCTCTGAGACCACTATAAACTGCCTGTGTCATTTACTATTTTACTGCATCATACTCTAACTGCTGCATCCATTGTTAAGTGTTTCATTAAGTTAATTTATATTTGTCATCAGCTGACTTCCGCACATATCCAAGAACAAACGACTCCTAGTCATTTGTTTGATCATCAGCTGAAGAAACTCACTCTTCGAGGAAAAGAGGTCAAGAGTTTCTACAAGTCTATTCACCCCCCCCTCTAGACTTGTTTCTGGACGACTTGTGACCTACAGAACTCGTGTTCCTCCCGGTCACGAGAATAAATCAAAATGTCGTCGATGAAGACAACAACAAACTGATCCAAAAAGTCGATGAAAATCCGATTCATTAACTCCATGAATACCGCAGGTGCATTAGTCAATCCAAACGGCATAACCACAAACTCATAGTGACCATAGCGTGTTTGAAACGCCGTCCTCGCGATATCCGACTCTCGAATCCGCAACTGATGATATCCAGATCTTAAGTCGATGTTGGAAAATACTGAAGCTCCCTGAAGTTGATCTAAGAGATCGTCAATACGGGGTAAGGGATACTTATTCTTGATCGTCACCCTGTTCAACTCCCGATAATCAATACATAAGCGGAAAGAACCATCCTTCTTCTTGACAAATAACACTGGCGCTCCCCACGGGGACGCACTCGGTCGAATATAACCTTTCTCGAACAACTCCTCAAGTTGGTTCTTTAATTCCTGCATTTCGGTCGGGGCCATCCGGTACGGCGCCTTCGATATCGGGGACGTACCAGGCTCCAACTCAATCGTGAATTCCACATCCCTCTGTGGAGGCAAACCAGGTAACTCGTCTGGAAAAACATCGGCATATTCCCTCACCACCGGAATATCCGTTAACATTACTGATGACTTCTCGGTTTTGGCCATATAGCACCAATAACCGACACATCCCTGATTGAGTAACCTTACAGCTTTCATCGAATTAATGACCTTACCAGAACAGCCGGGATTACCTCCCTGAAACACACATTCAACCCCATCGTCTGAAATGATAGTGACCATGCGCTTACGGACACTAATGATGGCATCATGACGATCCATCCAATCAATACCCAAGATGACGTCGTCCCTCGGCAAATCTACCACGATTAGGTCCGCTGGCCATACACGACCATGAAACTGAATCGGACAATTCTGAATCTCACGATTACCGATAATTCGTCTACCATCAGGTAGTCCAATGACATAAGGCTCACAACTAGTAGCACTACCCAGACGTAGTCTACTCAAACATGACTCGGAAATGAATGAATGCGATGCACCAGTATCGAAAAGAGTACACACAGGTTGAGATAGAATATCGAGTGTACCTGAGATCATTCGGGCCTCTGGATCATCGGTCTTCTTCATCTCATAAATCCGGGGCTTGCTAGTCTCGGCACCGGACGCTCCCGTATGGTGGATAAAAGCTCCTCGTTTAGGCGCTCCCGTCTTTTTAAACGACGCTGATTGAGTGGCCTGATTCAACGGCCGATCGCTTAGGGGCCTGAGATGACGCTCGAGTAGGTTTGGAGTCCTTACGGCAAAAACGGGCCTTATGTCCCACAATTCCACGATTATGACACGTGATGATCGTCTCGGACACTTAGTGCCGACATGACCAAGATCCCCACAGTTATAACAGTGATGGCCGAATCGCCGCTCGCGATCGAGATTCCGCGGGTTTAGACGACACCGAGGTCGCTCGAAAGCAGAGCCCGCACGGGGTTTCTTGAAAGTTGTCTCGACCGCCTTGATCGATTTCGATTCTTCGATTTCTTGCTAGCGCATTTAAGGTTGCCGCTAGCAATCTCTTTAGCAAGAAGCTCGTAGGTGAGAGATTTCTCAATGAATTCACCAACGTGGTGCAATTATGATTAAGTAATCAAGTCTCATACGGGTTTCACCTCTTGTGAAATATTTGATCTTATCCGCCTCGAATGAATGATGGATGAGGCGAAAGGAAGAAGTTCCTGAAATTTCGGCAATGGCGAGAACATCCTCGTCTGCCGAGGGGTCGGGGTGAGCAATTCCGATACTTGGCCTCTCTCGAGTGGGGCCGGATAATACCTCTCCATCATGAGAGTCTTGAATCGAT
The DNA here is from genome assembly GCA_033398695.1 of Orobanche coerulescens. Taxonomy (NCBI): domain Eukaryota; kingdom Viridiplantae; phylum Streptophyta; class Magnoliopsida; order Lamiales; family Orobanchaceae; genus Orobanche; species Orobanche coerulescens. The sequence goes on from CM065804.1 coordinate 29,344,077, forward strand.
CCCAAGTACAAGATCCTTCGGTGGGCTTCAACGATAACCACCAGAATGTGCGCTCTTACCCGGGTAGTAAGCCGCAACGAAACTTTGTGTCCCTCGGGACACTCTACCATAGCAAACAACTTCGAAATGCTCGAGCCAATGAATGATATCTCCGGCTCGACGAGCCCTCAAAAGTAGGTGGCCTCTGGCGAGAGATATCGCCGATGATATTACTCACATTCCTCTCTTGCCTCTGAGGTGGCGGCGGAGGAGCCTGCTGATTCTGATTGACGGAGTTATGCATCGTCTCCATCAACTGAGCCATCTGGGTCATTTGGGCCATCATGCCCTGCATAAAAGCAAGTGGGTCAACCCGGACACCCTCTGACTGAGCCGTGTCCCGAGTACGACTCCCCGATAGTGAATGATCGCGTCCAGGTGAATGAGTGGCAGCGTCGCTGCTCGATGAATTAGCATTATTCCTGGCATTTGCACGGGTATTCGCACGAGTTCTCGGGATTCGGCCCGCTCCACGGCCTCGTCCTCCACGTCCTCTGCCAGCCCTTTCCATACTGAAGTGGAAAGTCATATGATGATTATACATCTCGCATGAGTATCACATTATGATTATATTATGAAATGATGAAAATGAGCATACGCGCTCAAATACAGCGATTACATGAATGATTGATTGACGTGACATGATTATCTGATGAAGTTACTGAAATGATTATCTTGAATGAGTTAACAAGATTAATGATTCGATCTTCCTGATCAACAACTGAACAATGAAATGAATTGGTGATTAATGAGTTAACTCGACCGTCTGGTCAAAATGACAATGATGATTGAGGATTGTTAAGCGATGAATTATGAATGAATGACTATTGCGAAATTATACCATGGCATTAGAAATCTTACGGTTCTTGGTCCGATTGGCTCGGCATTTGCACAGTCACACGTGACGCGAAAGTCCAATGATACTAGTCCGATGACGATGATTTCAAATGAGACATGACTTGGAGGGTAGTATTCAAAACCACGCTCCGATACCAACTCTGTAACACCCCAAACTAGGCGGATATTACGGTCCGTGAATCCCCGACTGGGACCCACCGTGCAAATGAAAATGATGAATTAAATAATATAATTGTAGTACCGAACCACATTATATTACCAAACACTCCGATGAGGAGTTTAAGTACAACACACCAGACAATACCGAATACTAGTGTATTTTATATGAAGATAAAATACACCACCGAATAAATAAACATTACAAACGGAATTTGCAAATGAAAATACAAATGATGAAATAATCAAATGATCAAAATGATCAACAAACGGAATGACCGGGCCCCTACTAGTATCACTGACTCGTCGCCGTCAACATGCTCTTCCTGCCTTTGCCTTGCCGTGACTGAAAACAAAATCCCCAACGGGTCGATACGTAACAACAATCCTCAAGGGTTGAAAATACACAAACATGATTTAATCAAGTTATGAAATATCCTAAGTTATGAATTATGTGAAGAGGAGCATCATAGTACGCCCGTAGTGTTCTGTGCAAGTGTACAAGAATGATCAACTGACACACCCGTCATAGAACCTAATTAGTCTCACGGAGGTAAACTTTAACGTGTTCAAACACCAAAGTAACACTCCCAATACATGGCCATCACGTGCCCGACTAAAAATTCCACACATCCGCACCCGGCCACGCAATATGAACCCAGAAGGTCATATGAACAAGAATGACCATAATGAATATCAATGAATAATAATAATCCGACAAAGTCAAGAATGACTCACCGATACGAAAGTGATAATGAAGTGATTGATAGTTTTCAATGAAATGATTGGAACCGCCGTTCCTCGTTAATGAATGAGTATCCGACAATTACAAGTCTCAAAATGATTAATACAAGGATGAATGAGTTATGACTATGAATGATCAACAACAAAAGGAATGAATATCCTTTTAACCGAGTAAGAATCAACTTACACAATACCGATGAAGAATGTCCGTCCACGAACAACGTCCTAAGTGAAATACCGGTCGCTCGAACAACCTTGAATAACAATAATTACCAACAACCGTTCAATACACGCATCAAACAACAAAACACGACTATCCCAAAGGTCGAAACAACGATAATCGAACTCATTGGGGCATTCTAATGAATACGTAACCAACCACACGACTTCGAAAATATCCAATCCCGAATATGTCGAAACCAACACTAAAATGAGTATTTCGAACTAACAAAACACTTCAATGATATCAATAATCCATTAGGAATCCATAAATCATGATTACAACAACCTCAATCGGAAAATCCCCAATTAACCGAAGTCAACCTCAAGGGTTCTTGTAATAATTCCGAAAAATAACCATTAAATCCGTAGGAATATATTTATCCAAGGTAGATAATTCATATCTAACATATTCCAATGATAATCCAAGCTTACACGAAGAAATCGGAAGGAAAACCCAAAAAATCCGAAATTCTAGATCCAAGAGATTAATACCTTTGATTCGATGTGATGAAGATGATGAAATGATGATCAATACGAAAGGTGAGCTTGAAGATGATGATTGATGATTACACCTCGAAGAACCCTCTCCGAATCGCTCGAAATCGCCCAAAAATACCGAAGGAGTGAAATGAGATGAACAAATGACGAAGTCTGACTAACTGTCCAATTTATACTCAGTCCAGGTTAGCGTGCGCTAGCCCTTGTGCATAGCGTGCGCTAACGAGTAATTTGGGTAATCCAGTACCCCCTGTCCGAACACGGTAGCGCGCGCTACGTACCTCTTTGTAGCGTGCGCTACGGCCATACTACTAGCGTGCGCTAATTTCCATTGTTAGCGTGCGCTAGCGAAATACTTGACGCCCGATCGGAGTCCGAAAACCATCGCCTTCCGATCTAACCTCGATAGCGTGCGCTACAACCCTCTTTTAGCGTGCGCTAATATATCGATTGCGTCGCTAACAACAATGCATAGCGTGCGCTATGAATTAACCCAATGCGATCCGGAGCCACCGGACTCAACTCGATCCGTCCTAGCGCGCGCTACTCCACACATATAGCGTGCGCTACTACAACCCGATAGCGCGCGCTACTTACCACTCGTAGCGTGCGCTACAATTATTCTCACTGCGGTCAGTACCTTACGGATCGCAGCCAAGGTAGCCTTAGCGTGCGCTAAAGCCGAGCGGTAGCGTGCGCTACCTATACCCAATTAGCGTACGCTAAAAGGAGTATGTAGCGTGCGCTACTCCTCAAGCACAACTTGCAACGAAAATGACAATGATGATAAACACGGCACGAAACTCCAATCAGATTAGTGATGAATGACGATTGATACACGATACGATTACTCTGAATGATGAATACCATGACTGAATATGAGTGACAAATGATCAATGATGAATGAAATTACTGAGTATCCATTACTGAATGATAAATACTGAATGATAATTACTGAATGATAATTACTGAATGATAATTACTGAATTACAACTGGGTATTACAACTATGATACTCCTCTTCAGCGTAATTCATAATTCAGAATATTTCATAACTTCAGTTAATTCATGATTGTGTAATTTCAACTCTTGAGGATTGTTGTTCTGTGTAACTGACCCCGTTAGGGGATTCTGTTTTTCAGGTCACGGCAAGGTAAAGGCACGGGAAGAGCATGTTGACGGCGACGAGTCCCAGTGATACTAGTAGGGGGGCCCAGTCATTCCATTTGTTCAGTCATCTTCAGTCATTGTAGTTATTTCGTCATTTGTATTTTCCGCTGCAAATTCCGTTTGAGATGTTTATTTACTCAGGGTGGTGTATTTTATCTTCACATAAAATATACTAGTATTCGGTATTATCCTGGTGTGTTGTACTTAAACTCCTCATCGGAGTACTTGGTAATATAATGTGGTTCGGTACTACAATTATATTATTTAATTCATCATTTTCATTCGCTTGGTGGGTCCCAGTCAGGGATTCACGGCACTGTAATATCCGCCTAGTTTGGGGTGTTACAGAGTTGGTATCGGACGTGGTTTTGAATACTACCCTCCAAGTCATGTCTCGTTTGAAATCATCGTCATCGGACTAGTATCATTGGACTTTCGCGTCACGTGTGACCTGTGCAAATGCCGAGCCAATCAGACCAAGAACTGTAAGATTTCTAATGCCATGGTATAATTTCTGGCATTAATCATTCATTCATAATTCATCAGTTAACAATCCTCAATCATCATTGTCATTTTGACCAGGACGGTCAGATTAACTCATTAATCACTCAATTCATTTCATTATTCAGTTGTTGATCAGGAAGATCGAATCATTAATCTTGTTAACTCATTCAAGATAATCATTTCAGTAACTTCATCAGATAATCATGTCACGTCAATTAATCATTCATGTAATCGCTGTATTGGAGCGTGTATGCTCATTTTAATCATTTCATAATATAATCATAATGTGATACTCATGCGAGATATATAATCATCATATGACTTTCCACTTCAGTATGGAAAGGGCTGGCAGAGGACGTGGAGGACGAGGCCGTGGAGCGGGCCGAATCCCGAGAGCTCGTGTGAATACACGTGCAAACGCGAGGAATAATGCTAATTCATCGGCGGCGCCGCCACTCATTCACCACGGACGCGATCATTCACTATCGGGAGTCGTACTCGGGACACGGCTCGGTCGAGGGTGTCCGGGTTGACCCACTCGCTTTATGCGTGGCATGATGGCCCAAATGACCAGATGGCTCGGTTGATGGAGACGATGCATAACTCCGTCAATCGAATCGGCAGCTCCTCCGCCGCCACCTCGAGGCAAGAGAGGAATGTGAGTAATATCATCGGCGATATCTCTCGCGAGGCCACCTACTTTTGAGGGCCTGCCTGAGCCGGCAGATATCATTCATTGGCTCGAGCATTTCGAGAAGTTGTTTGCTATGGTAGAGTGTCCCGAGGGACACAAAGTTTCGTTGCGGCTTACTACGGGTAAGAGCGCACATTCTTGGTGGTTATCGTTGAAGCCCACCGAAGGATCTTGTACTTGGGATCGATTCAAGACTCTCATGATGGAGAGGTATTATCCGGCCCCACTCGAGAGGCCAAGGCCGGAATTGCTCACCCCGACCCCTCGCCAGACGAGGATGTTCTCGCCATTGCCGAGAAATTTCAGAACTTCTTCCTTTCGCCTCATCCATCATTCATTCGAGGCGGATAAGATCAAATATTTCACAAGAGGTGAAACCCCGTATGAGACTTGATTTAATCATAATTGCACCACGTTGGCTGAATTCATTGAGAAAGCTCTCACCTACGAGCTTACTGCTAAAGAGATTGCTAAGCAGCAACCTTCGTCTGCTAGCAAGAAATCGAAGAATCGAAATCAGTCTGAAGGCGGTCAGACAACTTTCAAGAAACCCCGTGCGGGCTCTGCTTTTTCCGAGCGACCTCCAGTGTCGTCTAAACCCGCGGAATCTCAGTCGCGAGCGGCCAGTTCGGCCATCACCTGTTTTAACTGTGGGGAACTTGGTCACCTCAGTACCAAGTGTCCGAGACAGACTATCACGTGTCATAATTGTGGGATTGCTGGTCATAAGGCCCGTTTTTGCCGTAGGGACTCCAAACCTACTCAGACGTCATCTCAGGCACCTAAGCGACACTGCTCGTAATCAGGCCACTCAATCAGCGTCGTTTAAAACGACAGGAGCGACTAAAGGTGGAGCTTTTAGCCATCAGACGGGAGCGTCCAGCGCCGGGACTAGCAAGCCCCGGATTTATGAGATGAAGAAGACCGATGATACAGAGGCCCGAATGATCTCAGGTACACTCGATATTCTATCTCAACCTGTGTGTACCCTTTTTGATACTGGTGCATCGCATTCATTCATTTCCGAGTCATGTTTGAGTAGACTACGTCTGGGTAGTGCTACTAGTTGTGAGCCTTATGTCATTGGTCTACCTGATGGTAGACGAATTATCGGTAATTGTGAGATTCAGAATTGTCGATCTGGCCATGGTCGTATGGCGTGGACCTAATCGTGGTAGATTTGCCGAGGGACGACATCATCTTGGGTATTGACTGGATGGATCGTCATGATGCCATCATTAGTGTCCGTAAGCGTATGGTCACTATCATTTCAGACGATGGGGTTGAATGTGTGTTTCAGGGAGGTAATCCCGGCTGTTCTGGTAAGGTCATTAATTCGATGAAAGCAGTAAGGTTACTCAATCAGGGATGTTTCGGTTATTGGTGCTATATGGCCAAAACCGAGAAATCATCAGTAATATTGGCGGATATTCCGGTAGTGAGGGAATATGCCGATGTTTTTCCAAACGAGTTACCTGGTTCGCCTCCACAGAGGGATGTGGTATTCACGATTGAGTTGGAGCCTGGTACGTCCCCGATATCAAAGGCACCGTACCGGATGGCCCCGACCGAAATGCAGGAATTAAAGAACCAACTGGAGGAGTTGTTCGAGAAAGGTTATATCCGACCGAGTGCGTCCCCGTGGGGAGCACCAGTGTTATTTGTCAAGAAGAAGGATGGTTCATTCCGCTTATGTATTGATTATCGGGAGTTAAACAGGGTGACGATCAAGAATAAGTATCCCTTACCCCGTATTGATGATCTCTTAGATCAACTTCAAGGAGCTTCAGTATTTTCCAAGATCGACTTAAGGTCTGGATATCATCAGTTGCGGATCCGAGAGTCGGACATCGCGAGGACGGCGTTTCGAACACGCTATGGTCATTATGAGTTTGTGGTTATGCCGTTCGGATTGACTAATGCACCTGCGGTATTCATGGAGTTAATGAATCAGGTTTTCATCAACTTTTTGGATCAGTTTGTTGTTGTCTTCATCGATGACATTTTGATTTATTCTCGTGACCGGGAGGAACACGAGTTTCACCTTCATCAAGTGCTCGACGTGTTGAGACGAGAACAACTTTATGGGAAGTTTTCTAAATGTGAGTTCTGGATGTCCGAAGTGACTTTTCTCGGACATGTAATTTCATCAGACGGAGTTCGTGTCGAACCTCAGAAGACGGAGGCTATTCGAGATTGGCTACCTCCGAAGAACGTTAAGGAAATCCGAAGTTTCCTCGGATTAGCGGGTTATTATCGGCGATTTGTAGAGGGATTCTCTAGAATCGCTCAACCCTTAACGAACCTTTTGCGGAAGGATAAGAAATTCACGTGGTCCGACGCGTGTCAACGGAGTTTTGAGGAACTCAAGAGCCGGTTAATGTTAGCACCTGTACTTTCCTTGCCGCAGGGGACGAAAGGATTTGTGGTCTATAGTGATGCGTCCGGACAGGGTCTCGGATGTGTGCTCATGCAGAACGGGAAGGTTATTGCCTATGCTTCACGGCAATTGAGACCTTACGAGGTTAATTATCCGACCCACGACCTGGAGCTAGCAGCCGTGGTGTTCGCTTTGAAGATTTGGCGTCATTACCTTTATGGCGTCACCTGTCAGATATTCACCGATCATAAGAGTTTAAAGTATATATTTACTCAGAAGGAGTTAAATATGCGTCAGAGACGGTGGTTGGAATTAATCAAAGATTATGATATCTAGATCCTCTACCACCCGGGCAAGGCGAATGTCGTCGTCGACGCCTTGAGTCGTAAGTCCGTTCAGGAGCAAATGCTTGCCCGTTTAACAGTTCAGAAGGAGCTTCAGCAGGAATTCCTTAGACCCGAGATCGAGGTCTGGCTTCAGTGAGTTCAGGGGCAGCTTTGTATGTTAGAGATTTCATCGTCACTCGAGGAGGCAATCCGAGAGAGTCAGGGTTCGGACCCATCATTGTTGCGCATCCGAGAGGATGTGGCTCAGGGGAAAGCCCCTGGATTTGTGGTCCACGAGGATGGACTTTTGAGGTTTAAGAATCGGTTATGCGTACCGGCGAATGACGAGTTGAAAAACTCGATTTTGAAAGAAGCTCATGCTACCCCTTATTCTGTTCATCCGGGGTCTAGCAAGATGTACAAGGACTTGAAACAAAATTACTGGTGGAGTAATATGAAGCGAGAAGTCGCAGAATTTGTTTCGAGATGCTTAACCTGTCAACAAGTTAAGATTGAACATCAACCCATCAGGGTATGCTGAAACCTCTTCCTATTCCCGAATGGAAGTGGGAAGACATTTCTATGGATTTCATCACGAGTTTGCCGACGAGTCGTCGTGGCATGAACACGATCTGGGTGATCGTGGACCGCTTAACCAAATCAGCTCATTTCCTTGAGATCAAGGATACGTGGGGTCCCGAGAGACTTGCCCAGCTTTTCATCAAAGAGATAGTGAGACTTCACGGTACTCCTAAAAGTATTGTTTCCGATCGTGACGGACGGTTTGTGTCTCATTTTTGGAAATCAGTTCATCGTGCTATGGGAACTCAGCTTAATCTCAGTACCGCTTTTCATCCTCAGTCCGACGGACAATCAGAGAGGACCATTCAGACATTAGAGGACATGTTGAGGGCATGCGTCCTCGATTGGAAAGACGATTGGGAAGCCCAACTACCATTGATCGAGTTCATGTATAATAATAGTTGGCATGCTTCGATCAAGATGGCACCCTACGAGGCCTTGTATGGTCGTCGTTGTCGATCTCCGTTGTGTTGGGACGACTTATCAGAATCAATCGGCACCGAGCCCGATATGCTTATAGCCGCCCGTGAGAAGGTAGCTTTGATCAAGAGTCATTTGTTGACCGCTCAGAGTCGACAGAAATCATATGCAGATAACCGTCGTCGACCATTAGAGTTCGAGGCTGGTGACCATGTGTTGGTCAAGGTATCCCCGAGTCGTGGTATCTTCCGTTTTGGGAAGAGGGGAAAGTTGAGTCCGAGATTCATTGGACCGTTTGAGATTTTGGATCGAGTAGGCGAGTTAGCTTATCGATTGGCCTTACCTCCGGCGTTGAGCCGAATTCATAATGTGTTTCATGTCTCTCAGTTGCGGAAGTATGTTGCCGACCCGAGTCACATACTTCAGTTCGACGAAATCGAGATCGCCGACGATCATTCATATGAGGAGCGTCCTATACGAGTTTTAGAGCGGCGAATCAAACAGTTGAGGAATAAGACGATTCCTTTGGTTAAAATTCAGTGGTCGAGACACGGAGTCGAAGAGGCTACTTGGGAAACCGAGGATAGTATGCGGGAGAGTTATCCCGAGTTGTTTGACCCTTAGTTTCGGGGACGAAACTCTTTTAAGGGGGGGTGTATGTAATACCCAGTTGTAATTCAATAATTATCATTCAGTAACTGATACTCAGTAATTTCATTCATTATTGATCATTTGTCACTCAGATTCAGTCATGGTATTCATCATTCAGAGTAAATGTATCGTGTATCAATCGTCATTCATCACTAATCTGAGTGGAGTTTCGTGCCGTGTTTATCGTCATTATCATTTTCGTTGCGAGCTGTACGTGAGGAGTAGCGCACGCTACGTACTCCTTTTAGCGTACGCTAATTGGGTATAGGTAGCGCACGCTACCACTCAGCTTTAGCGCACGCTAAGGGTTACCCTGGCTGCAGTCCAGAAGGTACTGGACTGCAGGTGAGTTATAAGTAGTGCACGCTACGAATGGTAAGTAGCGCGCGCTAGTGAGTTGTAGTAGCGCACGCTAATATGTGGTGTAGCGCGCGCTAAGGACAGATCAGGTTGAGTCCAGTGGCTACTGGACTGCATTGGATTAATTCATAGCGCACGCTATGTGTTGTTTTTAGCGTACGCAACCGATTGTATAGCGCACGCTAAATATTGATTGTAGCGCACGCTATCGAGGTCAGATCAGAGAACAGGCAGTTTCTAGACTCCAGTACTGGGCATCAAATTATTCGTTAGCGCACGCTAACTATGAGCATTAACGCACGCTAATGATATGGTCGTAGCGCACGCTACAAAAAGGTACGTAGTGCGCGCTACCGTTTTCGGACAGTGGGTACTGGAATACCCAAATTTCCCGTTAGCGCACGCTACGCATTAGGGCTAGCGCACGCTAACCTGGACTGACTATAAATTAGACAGTTTAGTCAGAGTTCGTCATTTATCATTCTAATCTCTTTCTCTCGTCGGTTCTTGGCGATTTGGGCGATTTTGAGAGTATCCTTCAAGGTGTAATCATCAATCATCATCTCCAAGTATTTGAGTTGGATTAATCATCACTTCATCATCTCCAAACATCGAATCAAAGGTATGAAATTCTTGGATCTAGAATTTCGGATTTTTGGGTTTTCCTTCCGATTTCTTCGTGTAAGCTTGGATTATCATTGGAATATGTTAGATATGGATTATCTACCTTGAATAAATATATTCCTACGGATTTAATGGTTATTTCGGAATTATTTCAAGAACCCTTGGGGTTGACTTTGGTTAATTGGGGATTTTCCGATTGATGTTGTTGTAATCATGAATTATGGATTCCTAACGGATTATTGATATCAGTGAAGTGTTTTGTTAGTTCGAAATACTCATTTTGGTGTAGGTTTCGACATATTCGGAATTGGATATTTTCGTAGTTGTGTGGTTGGTTATGTATTCGTTGGAACGCCCTATGAGTTTGATTGTCGTTGTTTCAACCTTTGGGTTAGTCGTGTTTTGTTGCTTGATACGTATATTGAACGTTTGTCGGTACTTATTGTTATTCAACGTTGTTCGAGCGACCGGTATCTTGGTTAGGACGTTGTTCGTGGACGGACATTCTTCATCGTTGTTGAGTAAGTTAAATCTTACTCGGTTAAAAGGATACTCATTCCTTTCGTTGTTGATTGTTCATAATCATAATTCATTCATCATAATATTAATCATTTTGAGACTTGTAATTGTCGAATAATCATTTCATTCACGAGGAACGACGGTTCCAAATCATTTCTTTGGGTTATCAATCACGTCACTATTACTTTCATATCGGTGAGTCATCTTGGCCTTTTCTAATTATTATTCATTGATATTCATCATGGTCATTCTCGTTCATGTGACCTTCCGGGTTCATATTGCGTGGCCGGGTGTGGCTGTGTGGAATTTTTAGTCGGGCACACGATGGTCATGTATTGGGTTCACCGATACATCGGACCGTGCACAGGGTAACGCTTACCTCCGTGAGACTAATTAGGTACAAGGACGGGTGTGTCCGGTCATTCGTCTTGTACACTTGCACAGAACATTACGGGCGTACTATGATACTCCTCTTCAGCGTAATTCATAATTCAGAATATTTCATAACTTCAGTTAATTCATGATTGTGTAATTTCAACTCTTGAGGATTGTTGTTACGTATGGCGACCCGTTGGGGATTCTACATTTCAGGTCACGGCAAGGTAAAGGCACGGGAAGAGCATGTTGACGGCGACGAGTCCCAGTGATACTAGTAGGGGGGCCCAGTCATTCCGTTTGTTCAGTCATCTTCAGTCATTGTAGTTATTTCGTCATTTGTATTTTCCGCTGCAAATTCCGTTTGAGATGTTTATTTACTCAGGGTGGTGTATTTTATCTTCACATAAAATATACTAGTATTCGGTATTATCCTGGTGTGTTGTACTTAAACTCCTCATCGGAGTACTTGGTAATATAATGTGGTTCGGTACTACAATTATATTATTTAATTCATCATTTTCATTCGCCTGGTGGGTCCCAGTCGGGGATTCACGGCACTGTAATATCCGCCTAGTTTGGGGTGTTACATATAGGAGATCATAAGATGAATTTACTTATTATGTTGTGTAGATTCGATTTTCCTTAAAAAGACGGTTTCTCTTTCGAACTATAAAATGCCCCTTACATATTGAATCAATCCACTATATTTCTATGTTGATTGGCTTCAATACATAGCATTAGGATTTATGAAAATAACTCAAAGAATCATCTAAGGTCTAGAGGTATATTTCTATCCCCTAGAACAACTTAGAGTGAAGATCATTTGATCTAATCAAACATATTTTCTTTCGAAACATATGAAGACCATAAATATCGTCATTTATTGGCCAAATAAATAAAGATTGTTAAAACAATGAAAATCACACACAATAATAAGTAATTCACAATTGATCTTTATACAAACATAAATAACATGACTAACCTTGTTTATAATCCCAACTAAAGGTAACTTAGCCCATGAAGGGTTTAATATACATAATACAAGCTTTGGTGGTCATTATTAGTTGAATCAAGAGAAAGAATTGATCCTCACTCCCTTAGTAGATAAAGGAGAAAGAAGCAATAAACTCTCTGAATAACATATGTTATACCACACTTACACAAATCACTCAAGAACACAAGTGTGTTCTTCACACAAAAAGAAAATATTACAAAAAGTGGAAAAATTATATGATGAATGATGAATGATGAAGAATCTAAGAGGTCTATTTATACACCTAAAGTCATCTAATAGCTCCAAAACTCCAGCATTATTACAATAGATCGAATCAGTGCCAGCCATCCCCTCAATAATACACAAAAAGTATAAAAAATTAGACAAATTTTAACAATCTGTCAAGAGTTACGGCCGTAACATTAAGGAGTTACGGCCGTAACTTGGATGACTTACGGCCGTAACATTCTGTAGTTACGGCCGTAACTTGGCTTCCTCAATTTGCTCACTGGTTGCTTTGAGAGTTACGTTTTCATCCCAGAATTTCTCAGGCTTTGCGTTTTTGCCCCAAATCTTCTTCGGATGATAACTTTTGATATATAACTCTGATTTTGAATCCGGAAAGACCACCGAATTCGTCTCGGAAAGCCCTACAACATGAATATATCAAAATTCAACAAATAGAATATTTAATAAACATGTTATTTCTTGAGTAAATCAGTTATTTAATCCGATTAAGACTAGATTTAGATCATCATCCGATAAAAATAAAATTATTAAAAACTAATTAATTAAAAGCAAAAAACGAGTAGACTTGCTCAATTATGGGTGATATTTATCGATACAAACTATGGATAAGTGTATAAAACTGACACTTATCGCTTGCTTCACATTTTCTTTTTAAGTTTCGGGACGAAACTTCTTTTTAGAGGGGTGGAATGTAATACCCGGGAATTTTATTTTCCAGTTGCCCTGAATTATTTGTCATTTGGTTTCGATTATTTGTTTCGTTACGATTATGTGGATTACGTTTTCCTTTGATGCACTGCATAATGTGTTCCGTTGTAGTGTTCGTCGAGTGAGACTCGTATCGCGTACATTTCTTTTATTAAATACGTACTTGTGGTATGTTATGTTTCGTAGTTTGCTCGTTATTGTTTTGAATCATAATCGGTGCGTTAGTGTGAGTGTGACCGAAATGTTGTCGAACGCCTAACGGGGCTGTCGGAGCTGGCCACGGCCGAGTGACGGCCGCACATTTTGGAGCAGGAACTCGCCTGGCCGAGTTACGGCCATAAAGTGTCGGTTACGGTTGTAAGTGATCGGCAGGCACTGGGCAGATTTCGCAAATGCCGGTTACAGCCGTAAGGCATAATAGGCTACAGCCGTAAGGCTGCCGAGTTACGGTCGTTATGCTTTGCCAATTACGGCCGTAACATACTTTCGTTTTTCGGACAGTAGGCCTGGGGACCCGGTTACGGCCGTAAGGACCTGCTGAGTAAGGCCGTAAGGCACTGCCGTAACCCGCGTGCCTATATTAGGCCTGGGCGACGGGTCCTTGGCCATTTTCTTCATTTTTTCATCTTCTCTCGCGACTGCTGGACGGGGGAGATGGGAACATCGATTCTTGGTCGATTCCACTCAATTTCAAGGTGTTTTGGAAGGCCCTTATCAATTATAACAACATTAAATCCGTGTTCTTCATCGAATCGAGGTAATATCTTGAAATCTCCTAGGGTTGACTTTCGAGATTTCTTCTTGATTTTCATTGTTCGTTCGATTTTGATGAATCGATTGATGTTATTGAACCTTATTAATTGTGTTCTATGGGTTGTATATCCATATTGCGAGTTTATTCAACTCGATCGGTGATTCGAGTGTTCTTAGGGATTATCGAACATTGATGTTCGATTTAATGTCCCAATGAGTTTCCCTTCGATAGTTTGTTGGAATTCCCGTTGTTATTGGCCTTGATTCTCGTTGTGATCGTATCTTTGTTGTGTTGCCGGAGGATTATAAGTGTACGATGATTCCGGTCGAGCTTCCCATTGTTTCACGTGTTTTGGACTTAAGGCGAGTATCTCGTCTATAATCTTTATATTTTGAGAATGTGACGTGTCGTGGAATTAACATGGACTTGTTAGTGATTGAACGTTTGATCGTAATTTACTACTAAATGAATATGTGATTCTGTGAAAGTAAATACGAACGTAATTTGAATTTCTTGAAGAATGATAACCACCATTTCGTATTGTATTGTGTTCGAGGTGGATATTTAGAAGTGAGTAGTTATCCGAGGAATTATGCAATGCTTGTATCATCCGCTTGCTAGTATGTTTCATGAATGATGGTGTGACGTGAATGTTACGCCTTGTGAAAGTGTTTGTTGCATTAACTCATGATTTTATGTGTTTGTGATTGTGGCGAATACTATACCCATGTTGTTGTGAAATCGGTGAATTAAGATATTGACCGGGTAGGGACCCATGAGGCCTCCGGCGGCGCGTACTTGCGAGTACGGCCAGATGCTATGATTTGACCATAAGGTTATCGAATCGAGTAGGTCTGGAGAGAGCTCCGAGAATCGTCACTTGCGAGTACGATGTCACAATAACTTATGGGCGTGTTTGAATGATGTTACCGGGTAGGGATCCGTGAGGCCTCCGGCGGCGCGTTACTTGCGAGTACGGCCAGTTGATATGATTTGACCATAAAGTTATCTAATCGGGTAGGTCTGGAGAGGGCTCCGAGAATCGTTACTTGCGAGTACGATGTCAATATAACTTCTGGGTGGATTCGAGTTGGGTCCTAATCCGGGTGGGTCCCATCGAGGCCACTAAATGTGATATGAATATCGATTGGATATTTCTGATTTGTGATTGTTTGAATCTTGGATTCTGGTTATATTGTTGATTATGGTTCCGCCTTTGAGGCTTGTTTGAGAATTGAAGCGTCTTCATGATTTTGAAAGAAAACCCTTTTGAAAATGAGTACCAAAAATCTTTTCATGATTTTACACTGAGACCCTCGATGCCCTCAATTATTCTTTTTAATGTGTTTTGAAGTTATCTTTATGACCCTCCCTAATGGGAACCATTTTCGAAAATACTTTAGACTCGGGGATCGTGTTACTACCTTTTCGAAAGGTTATTTTCATAACGGTTGTATTATTGATGTATAACTTTATAGCTTGGTTACTTGCTAGCGATTCCATCGCTAATGCAACACCCCAAACTAGGCGGATATTACAGTGCCGTGGACCTCCGACTGGGACCCACCAGGCGAGTGAAAATGAATGAAATACACAGGGTAAATGTAGTACCGAACCACATTACATCATTAATTACTCCGATGAGGAGTTTTATTACAACACACCCAAGGAAATGACCGAATACAAGTATATTTTATATGGAGATAAAATATACAACACTGAATGAACTTAAAATCCAAACGGAAATCTGCAGCGGAAATGAAATAAGGAAACACGGTGAATGAAAGGACTGGGGCCCCCTACTAGTATCACTGGGACTCCTCGCCGTCAATATGTTATTCCCGTGCTTTTGCCTTGCCATGACCTGAAAACAAAATCCCCAAACGGGGTCAGTTACACAGAACAACAATCCTCAAGAGTTGAATAAACACAATCATATATATGCTGTACAAACCACAAGTTCGATCAAAAATGAATCGGTTAGATTATAACCCAATCTTGTTGAAAACATACGCAATCAAACATGCTGTATGAATCAACTAACAGTACGGCTCAAAGGGTGGCGCCACACTACGTCTGGGATGGAAATGTGTCCGTGCACAAGCCACCAACGAGTATCGATCGAATACACGTGTGGTCTTGTACCTAATCAGTCTCACGAAGCAATCGACTCGTGTGCACAGTCCAATGTGAGGCCAACAACCAACACACGACTAAAATGTACCCGACATGAAAATCCTACACATACCAACCGGCACGCCAGTATGACCCGGAATGCCACGAGATAACAAAGTGACATCGAAATCAATAATGACTCACCGAGATGAAATGATAGTGAAATGAATGACAGCTCAATGAAATGATTGGAACCGTCGTTCCTTGTGACTGAAGTGATTAATTGACAATGACGAGTATTCATACGGTTAATACAATGATGAATGAGTTATGATTATGAATGAACAACAACAAAAGGAATGAATATCCTTTTAACCGAGTAAGAATTAACTTACACAACATCGGTGACAATTATCCTTCCACGAACAACGTCCTAATTGAGATATCGGTCGCTCGAACAACCTTGAATAACACAATTATAAATAATCCGGTTCAACACACGAATCAAACACGAGTATAACGAACTCAAAACATCGATACGATTAAACCAAGTTCATTGGGGCATTATATCGAACACTTTGTAGCCAAACTTCGATTGTTTACAACCAAACCTCAATAATACCAACATCAAATCCCCAAGAAGTGTTTCAAACCAACAAAACATCTTCAATACGATCAATAATCCAATATGAATATTCAAATTCGTGATTACAACAACGATTAATCGAAAACCCCCAAATCCAACTCAATATTCAAAGTGTTCTTGAATAATCCTTCAATAATCCAATGAATAATCAAACATATCCATAATCATGCGTATATCACTTCATACAACATGATCTTAACATCCAAAACAACATATCTCAACACAAATCGAAATCCAAGAGGTTTGACGAATATTACCTTTTGAAGATCCAAGCACTTTGATCCGAAGAACACGCGTTAGATCGACTATCGGGGGTTCACGATCGAAAGGAGATGAAGAAAAACCAAGTATTTAAGTGATAGATGAAGGAAAGTCTCCTCCTCAAGCCCTCTCTCTCGGATATAGGTGGAAGAATGGGAAAAATGGGTTGATTCTCACAAAAACCCGCAATTATAGTGCAGACTGCACTGTGTGCCGCGGCCCGGCCGAAGTGTGCCGCGGCACAGGGCCAAAACTGCCCCCAGTGATCGGCAGCGTGCCGCGGCCCGGACGAATGTGCCGCGGCAGTGTGCCGCGGCCCTGTCGGCATGAGCCACGACCCCCGGTACAGACGGGTTGGCCGAAAATTGAAAAATGTGAGTGTGCCGCGGATCGGCCAAGTGTGCCGCGGCAGTGACTCGGCAGTATGCCGCGGCCGCGGCCCCCGGTACAGGCTGCTCGGCCAAAACTGGAAAATGTGAGTGACTTAGCTATTTCGACCATAACTCCCTCGTCCGGACTCCGATTGACTCACCGTTTGAACCATTGGAAAGCTAACTTGATGCTATATAATATTGAAAAGATTCAGAATTTTTTGGAGTTTCCAAAAATTAATGGTGATTTTACAAAGTCGAACTCATACGTGGAAAAGTCGCTTAAGAACACGGAACTCAACAGAACGACACCGAGACGAACTCGGATGACAAAAAGTGTAGAATTAATCATCCTCGGAATGACGAAACGGTAACAATAGAGTCGCTAAGATGGACTTCCGCCTAAAAAATAAAATTACCGGAAATCCAAATTGCGGATATTACATACTACCCTCCTTAAAAGAAGTTTCGTCCCGAAACTTAAAAAAAGTAGGGAGAAGCAATATCCCGCTAGAAAAACTCAACGAGATACACAAGAACCGCAAATATACCCAACAATAGCATGATTCGAACAAGAAGGAAATTTGAAATGGCTTGAACTCCAATATCAACATCGATTAATGAAGTAATTATAACGATCAAGATAATATTCTCATCTCGATTCTCAAGCAAGGTTGAAACAATGAACGATATCAATACACGACTCAACATTAGTTCGAACGGTGAACACGAATGAATTAACATGAATGGTGAATGATTATTAATGAATGAAAATCCACTGAGTGACAATTACTGAATGAAAAATGAATGAATTTACAAGCGGGTATTACATACACCCCCCTTAAAAGAGTTCCGTCCCCGAAACTAAGGGTCAAACAACTCGGGATAACTCTCCCGCATACTATCCTCGGCTTCCCAATCGTCTTTCTAATCGAGGACGCATGCCCTCAACATGTCCTCCAATGTCTGAATAGTCCTCTCTGATTGTCCGTCGGACTCAGGATGAAAAGCTGTGCTGAAATTAAGCTGAGTTCCCATGGCACGATGAACCGATTTCCAAAAATGAGACACGAATCGTCCGTCACGATCGGAAACGATACTTTTAGGAGTACCGTGCAGTCTCAATATCTCTTTGATGAACAGCTGGGCAAGTCTCTCGGGACCCCACGTATCCTTAATCTCAAGAAAATGAGCTGATTTAGTTAAACGGTCCACAATCACCCAGATCGTATTCATGTCACGACGACTCATTGGCAAACTCGTGATGAAATCCATAGAAATGTCTTCCCACTTCCATTCTGGAATAGGGAGAGGTTTCAGCATACCCGCCGGTTGCTGATGTTCAATCTTGACTTGTTGACAGGTTAAACATCTCGAAACAAATTCTGCGACTTCTCACTTCATATTACTCCACCAGTAATTTTGTTTCAAGTCCTTGTACATCTTACTAGACCCCGGATGAACAGAATAAGGGGTAGCATGAGCTTCTCTCAAAATCGAGTTTTTCAACTTGTTATTCGCCGGTACGCACAACCGATTCTTAAAACGCAAAAGTCCATCCTCGTGGATCACAAAGCCAGGGGCTTTCCCCTGAGCAACATCCTCACGGATGCGCAACAGTGATGGGTCTGAATCCTGATTCTCTCTGATTGCCTCCTCAAGCGGCGATGAAATCTCTAACATGCAAAGTTGTCCTTGAACTCGCTGAAGCCAGACCTCGATCTCGGGTCTAAGGAATTCCTGCTGAAGTTCCTTCTGGACTATTAAGGGAGCAAGCATCTGCTCCTGAACGGACTTACGACTCAAGGCGTCGGCGACAACGTTCGCCTTGCCCGGGTGGTAAAGGATCTCGATATCATAATCTTTGATTAGTTCCAACCACCGCCTCTGTCTCATATTTAACTCCTTCTGAGTAAATATATACTTTAAACTCTTATGATCGGTGAATATCTGACAAGTAACGCCATAAAGGTAATGACGCCAGATTTTCAAAGCGAACACCGCGGCTGCTAGCTCCAGGTCGTGGGTCGGATAATTAACCTCGTAAGGTCTCAATTGCCGTGAATCATAGGCAATAACCTTCCCATTCTACATGAGTACACATCCGAGACCCTGCCCGGACGCATCACTATAAACCACAAATCCTTCCGTCCCTTGCGGTAAAGAAAGGACAGGTGCTGAAGTTAACCAGCTCTTGAGTTCCTCAAAACTCTATTGACACGCGTAGGATCACGTGTATTTCTTATCTTTCCGTAAAAGATTCGTCATGGGTTGAGCGATTTTAGAAAATCCTTCAACAAACCACCGATAATAACCGGCTAATCCGAGAAAGCTCCGGATCTCCTTAACATTCTTCGGAGGTAACTAATCTTGGATAGCCTCCGTCTTCTGAGGATCAACACGCACTCCATCTGATGAAATTACATTCCCGAGAAACATCACTTCGGACATCCAGAACTCACATTTGGGAAACTTCCCAAAAAGTTGCTCTTGTCTCAACATGTCGAGTACCTGATGAAGGTGAAACTCGTGCTCCTCCCGGTCACGAGAATAAATTAAAATGTCATCAATAAAGACAACCATGAACTGATCCAAACAGTCGATGAAATCCCGATTCATTGATTCCATGAATACCGTAGATGCATTAGTTAGCCCGAACGGCATAACTACGAACTCATAATGACCACAGCGTATGCAAGCAGCATCCTTGCGATATCCGACTCTCGAATTCGCAACTGATGATATCCAGATCTTAGGTCGATCTTGGAAAATACTGAAGCTCCCTGAAGTTGATCTAAAAGATCATCAATACGGGGTAGGGGATATTTATTCTTGATCGTCACCCTATTCAACTCCCGATAATTAATACACACACGAAACGAACCATCCTTCTTCTTGACAAACAACACTGGTGCTCCCCACGGGGACGCACCCGGTCGGATATAACCCTTCTCGGTCAAATCCTTTAATTGATCCTTCAATTCCTGCATTTCGGTCGGGGCCATCCGGTACGGTGCCTTCGATAATGGGGACGTACCAGGATCCAACTCTATCGTGAATTCCATATCCCTCGGAGGAGGTAAAACAAGTAGCTCGTCTGGGAGTACATCGTCAAACGATAATAATGATACCAAAATGGTTGAACACCTCGATTGCCTTAGAATGGCCAATCGACGACAACGATACGATGAATGGATGAACACCTCGATTGCCTTAGAACGGCCAATCGATGATAATGATATGAAGAATGATTGAATACCTCGATTGCCTAAGAACGGCCAATCGATGACAATGATATAATGAATGATTGGACAACTCTGATTGAGTAATTTTACTGCTTTCATCATAATAATGATTCTTCCGGAACAACGGGGATCACCTCCCTGAAATACGCACTTGGCTCCAACGACGGAAATGATGGTGACCATACGCTTACGAACATTGAGAATGGTATCATGACGATCCATCCCACTAATACCCAATATACATCGTCCTTAAGTAAATCCACCACAATTTGGTCCATCAACCAATCGCGGTCATTTAAACTTAATTCAGTCAGTTCTTAACCTCATGATTTCCGAAAATTCTTCCATAATCAGATAGACCGATGGTATGAGGTCCACAAGCAATAGGACTATCTAAATTAAGTCTATTTAAACATGATTCGAAAATGAATGAATGCGGTGCACCAGTATCAAAAGGTACACACAGGTTGAGATAAAAATTACGAGTATACCTGAGATCATTCGGGCCACCGGATCGTCGATCCTATTCATCACATGAATCCGGGACTTGCCGGCCCCCGAACCGGATGCTCCCGTCTGATAAATATAAGCTTCGCCTTTATTTGCCTCCATTGTCTTAAACGACGCTGACAGAGCAGTCTGATTCTGAATCGCTGATTGCTTCGGGGCCTGACATGCCGCCGGAGCCGACTTGGAGTCCTTTCGGCAAAAACGGGCCTTATGCCCAAAAATCCCACAATTATGGCACGTGATAGACGGTTTCAGACACTTAGTGCTGTAATGACCCGGCGCTCCACAGTTGAAACAGGTGATGGCCGAACTGGCCGCTCGGGACTGAGATCCCGTACGATTATGTGCCGTAGGAGGTTGCTCAGAAACGATAGGGCCCGCACGAGGCTTCTTGAAGGTTAACTGACCGCCTTCGGATTGATTACGCTTCGTTGATTTCTTGCTGACAGATGAAGGTTGTTGTTCAGCAATTTCCTTAGCAACAGGCTCATACGGGAGAGTTCTCTCGATTAATTCGGCCAGAGTGGCACAATGATGATTGAGCAATTGCATATGGGTCATCATGACCTGCATAAAAGTGAGTGGATCAACCCGAACATCTTCTGATCGAGCCGAGTCCTGGGTACGATTTCCCGACCGCGAGTGATTATTTCCCGGGTTTCGGCCCGCACCGCGGCCTCTCCCCGTGCATCCCCTGACAGCTCTCTCCATACTGAAATAGGAAGATCGCATGATAATCATAGATCTCGTATGAGTACCGCATTATGATTTACGTCATGAAATGATGCAAATGAGCATATGCGCTCTAACACGGTGATTACATGAATGATTAACTGAGGTGACATGATTATCTGATGATATTCTTGAAATGATTATCTTGAACAAGTTAGCAAGATTAATGATATGATCATCAAGATCAACAACTGAGTAATAAAATGAATTGAGTGATTAATGAGTTAACATGATCAACATGATTGAAATGAAAATGATGTTTGAGCATTGTTAACTAGTGAATTATGAATGAATGATTATTGCCAGAAATTATACCATGGCGTTAGAAGTCTTACAGTTCTTTCGG
This sequence comes from Orobanche coerulescens, assembly GCA_033398695.1. Taxonomy (NCBI): domain Eukaryota; kingdom Viridiplantae; phylum Streptophyta; class Magnoliopsida; order Lamiales; family Orobanchaceae; genus Orobanche; species Orobanche coerulescens. Next base: position 29,366,132 of record CM065804.1, read on the forward strand.
TCTGATGGCTCGGCATTTGCACAGGTCATACGTGACGCGAAAGTCCAATGATACTAGTCTGATGACGATGATTTCAAATGAGACATGACTCGGAAGGTAGTATTCAAAACCACTCTCTGATACCAACTCTGTAACACCCCAAACTAGGCGGATATTACAGTGTCGTGGACCCCCAACTGGGACCCACCAGGCGAGTGAAAATGAATGAAATACACAGGGTAAATGTAGTACCGAACCACATTACATCATTAATTACTCCGATGAGGAGTTTTATTACAACACACCCAAGGAAATGACCGAATACAAGTATATTTTATATGGAGATAAAATATACAACACTGAATGAACTCAAAATCCAAACGGAAATCTGCAGCGGAAATGAAATAAGGAAACACGGTGAATGAAAGGACTGGGGCCCCCTACTAGTATCACTGGGACTCCTCGCCGTCAACATGCTATTCCCGTGCTTTTGCCTTGCCATGACCTGAAAACAAAATCCCCAAACGGGGTCAGTTACACAGAACAACAATCCTCAAGAGTTGAATAAACACAATCATATATATATGCTGTATAAACCACAAGTTCGATCAAAAATGAATCGGTTAGATTATAACCCAATCTTGTTGAAAACATACGCAATCAAACATGCTGTATGAATCAACTAACGATGCAGCTCAAAGGGTGGCGCCACACTACGTGCAGGATGGAAATGTGTCCGTGCACAAGCCACCAACGAGTATCGATCGAATACACGTGTGGTCTTGTACCTGTCGATCTCACGAAGCAATCGACTCGTGTGCACAGTCCAATGTGAGGCCAACAACCAACACACGACTTAAATGTGCCCGACATGAAAATCCTACACATACCAACCGGCACGCCAGTATGACCCGGAATGCCACGAGATAACAAAATTACATCGAAATCAATAATGACTCACCGAGATGAAATGATAGTGAAATGAATGACAACTCAATGAAATGATTGGAACCGTCGTTCCTTGTGACTGAAGTGATTAATTGACAATGACGAGTATTGATACGGTTAATACAATGATGAATGAGTTATGATTATGAATGAACAACAACAAAAGGAATGAATATCCTTTTAACCGAGTAAGAATTAACTTACACAACACCGGTGACAATTATCCTTCCACGAACAACGTCCTAATTGAGATATCGGTCGCTCGAACAACCTTGAATAACACAATTATCAATAATCCGGTTCAACACATGAATCAAACACGAGTATAACGAACTCAAAACGTCGATACGATTAAACCAAGTTCATTGGGGCATTATATCGAACATTTTGTAGCCAAACTTCGATTGTTTACAACCAAACCTCAATAATACCAACATCAAATCCCCAAGAAGTGTTTCAAACCAACAAAACATCTTCAATACGATCAATAATCCAATATGAATATTCAAATTCGTGATTACAACAACGATTAATCGAAAACCCCTAAATCCAACTCAATATTCAAAGTGTTCTTGAATAATCCTTCAATAATCCAATGAATAATCAAACATATCCATAATCATCCGTATATCACTTCATACAACATGATCTTAACATCTAAAACAACATATCTCAACACAAATCGAAATCCAAGAGGTTTGATGAATATTACCTTTTGAAGATCCAAGCACTTTGATCCGAAGAACACGAGTTAGATCGACTATCCGGGCTTCACGATCGAAAAGAGATGAAGAAAAACCAAGTATTCAAGTGATAGATGAAGGAAAGTCTCCTCCTCAAGCCCTCTCTCTCGGATATAGGTGGAAGAATGGGAAAAATGGGTTGATTCTCACAAAAACCCGCAATTATAGTGCAGACTGCACTGTGTGCCGCGGCCCGGCCGAAGTGTGCCGCGGCACATGGCCAAAACTGCCCCCAGTGATTGGAAGCGTGCCGCGGCCCGGACGAATGTGCCGCGGCAGTGACTCGGCAGTGTGCCGCGGCCCTGTCGGCATGAGCTGCGGCCCCCGGTACAGACGGGTTGGCCGAAAATTAAAAAATGTGAGTGTGTCGCGGCTCGGCCAAGTGTGCCGCGGCAGTGACTCGGCAGTGTGCCGCGGCCCTTCCGTCAGGAGCCGCGGCCCCCGGTACAGGCTGCTCGGCCAAAACTGGAAAATGTGAGTGACTTAGCTATTTCAACCATAACTCCCTCGTACGGACTCCGATTGACTCACCGTTTGAACCATTGGAAAGCTAACTTAATTCTCTATAATATTGAAAAGATTAAGAATTTTTTATAGTTTCCAAAAATTAATGGTGATTTTACAAAGTCGAACTCATACGTGGAAAAGTCGCTTAAGAACACGGAACTCAACAGAACGACACCGAGACGAACTCGGATGACAAAAAGTGTAGAATTAATCATCCTCGGAATGACGAAACGGTAATAATAGAGTCGCTAAGATGGACTTCTGCCGAAAAAATAAAATTACTGGAAATCCAAATTGCGGATATTACAGCTAACCCCTCGTTGCGGATTTTGTTAATTATTCTAGGTGTTCTGATTGGAGAGTGAGCAACCACATGATTGGCTCGGAGGATGATGTAAAGCAGCGATACTAGTCACAGTTAGATTCGGTTGCCCGTCAGTGATCGGTCGGTTTGAGTTTTCTTGTCATCCTTGAGAGGATGTACATTTTATGTATTATGTGATCGAGTTGTATTTTGGTTTATCAGATGTAAGGATATATTGTGTTTTGAGAGACCTAATCGGTTTACGGTTTTATATTTGGTTGAGTCGACCGTATGTGGGTTTTGTTTTGTAGTCTCCTGCCTGGTAGCTCCTTGCGCAAAGGGGTCTACGACGTGTAATATCCCTGAGTGGATTGAGGGTGTTACAGATATAGAACTTCGTAAGTGGGATGAGGAAGTAAATCGGGACCTATTTAACGACAGAGATAGAGAATTGATTCTGTCAGTCCCTCTGCCTAAGATTAATAGAGAGGATGATTGGTTTTGGATACTTGGTCCCAAAGGGACTTTTTCTGTGAGAAGCAGTTACAGACAAATACAAGGTGACCTGTCAACAGAATTTGTTTCCATTATACACCTGTTGTAATTATCCAAGTAGCTTTTGTTTGAACTATGTCGAGAAGTATTGAAGTATTACATTTGTGGACTTCTCGATATATTTATTTCTGGACTTGTCCATATGCCTTTCTTGACTTGTCGATATATAGCATTCTGAACTTGTCGACATGTGTATTTTTAGACTTGTCAACATGTGACTTTTAAGACTTGTCGACATGTGTATTTCTAGACTTGTGGACATGTCTATATCTGGACTTGTTGACATGTCTATTTCTGGACTTGTCGACATAGGCAATTTGACTTGTCGATATGTAGAATTTTGGACTTCTCTATATGATGATATTGACTTGGCTATTTTTTTCACTCTGTAATTTATTCTTCCAAGCTTTATTCTTGATTTTCCAAGGCATGAACAGTTGATGAACTTCTTTCAGAAAACTTAATAGCTTTATCCTTTTTCTAATGTAGTGAAAAAATAGACCAATCTTCATTCTAATGCTAGTCACAGATTTAACTACATGTATACTACCTGGTCTAGTCTAGGAAACAAATAATACAATGAAATCTAATGTCACTTAGACTTGTTATTATGCAGGCATGACTTTTATGTAACAATCTCCCCCAATTTGTGAGAAAATCGTTTCACACAAATTCCTAGCCTGATAACAAGTCTACCTAAGATATAACCGATGTGAAAGTGACCTAGAGTTACAGAAATAGTTACACAAGATTGAACATAGGATTGAAGTATATTCATTTATAGATAAGGATTGAAGAAGAAACCAAACCTAAGGTACACATGATCGTGATGTTACAATACATCAAATAACAATCTACATAAAATCATCAAGGAAAACATCATATAAATAAAGATCAAAAGAAGATGAATAAGAAACCAAACCATCCATAATCTAAATCAAATTTTCAATTGCACTTCATATCACAATCTAAAACAGAATATTCATTAGCTTGAAAATCATAAGATTGACATGATCGTAAAGACTATAACATATGATCAGAATCATCATCATCATTACTATCTTCCTCATCTGACATTATTATATATCCATCATCTGATGCCTCATCACATAATCGATATCAATAAGTCCACCTCGTGGATGCGATATTGATATCTCATCATCTACAGTCGCTTGACTCCTCTAGTCCTCATGACCACGACATCCATGTAATGACGATGCGGATGGTTCACAAGCTACTTCAACTCTAGATCTATGTATGACTTTGCACACTCCTCACCAATCCTTATTAGCTTGATTCATACTAGGATATGAAGCATAATACACTTGAGTAGCTTGATTTGCTAACATGAGGGGTTCGTACTTCTTGTATTTACGAGTGTGGTTTACTGAAACCAATGGAAATCTATATTCACCAAAGTCCCTAGAGGTGATAAGTCAAACCACTCACACTTGAATAACATAACCGTTTTAGTGGGTTCACCATTATACTCTACCACACACACCTCCATTAATCGCCCGTAAAAATATTGCTCATCACTATTATAAACCTCACCCTTTATGCAGACACCACTATTCATAGTACTTTTATCTGACCCATGGTCAACCGTGTAGAACCTATATCCACTAACTAAACACTCAGAAAAAATTTGAACCCCGTACAATGGCCCTTCTGCAAGGTCCTTAATGCATTGACTTGCATTACTTGAAGGATCATTAACCTATGATAATTATAAATTATGTTAGTTATGTAACTTTCTACATATGAAATTAGTGTATAAATAATTTGATAAGGAACCCCACACTTACATATATTTTGAACCAACTTGCAAACTCCTTTTCAACTCTTGTTTGTAAGTTACTTTCCGTTATCTTCGGATCAGTTGCTCGAATTTGATCTTCAAACAATCTTCAAAACACAACGAGTTATTATATTTAATGAATGAATATATTCTTCATTAAATAAAATATCACAAAGGTACTTACGTCAAGTATGTCTCTGAAACCTCGACACAATTGGATAATATATATATATATATATATATATATATATATGCTGCATTATACTCTTTAACATCAAAATATTGTGAAGGCATTTTGCCAAAAGGACGGCCATCCAATTTGAAAATTGAGAGAATATCCGAACCATCATTTTCATCGGCTCCCCCCTCATCATTTCGAGGCACATTTCTAATCTTCGTAGTCACCCAATATTCAAAGTAGTATGAGCTAAATGTTGATACCTCTTTCATTAAGTAGGTATTGGTGATGGATCCTTCAACTCTGGCTTTGTTCTCTACAAAATATTTCAATGTCTTCATATATCTCTCAAATGGATACATCTATCGATATTGTACTGGACCATCAATACAGGCTTCATCAGCCAGATGGATAACAAGATGCTCCATTGAATCAAAGAAGCTAGGCGGAAAGATATGCTCAAGTTTGCACAAAGTAACCGGAATTGTTTCATGAAGTCTACACATGTCCTCTATTTTTATTGTCCGAGATGTCAAGTCTATAAAGAAGATACTCGACTCTATAACTGCCTTCCGAACAGCTTGAGGAAGAAGTTCACAAAATGCAATAGGTAACAAGCGTTGTATGAACACATGACAGTCATGACTTTTCATCCCTCTCATCTTTAGTTCTTTCTTATCCACGCATCTGCTAATAGCCATAAGGAAATTTAAGACGAGATATCCATTCACATTGTACTCTCTTTTCATCTCTTTCAAGTGAGTAACAATCTTTCGGATACTTTCCTGTCGTCTCATTTTTCTTCAATTCAGGTCGGATGCAGAGCAATTGCAACTCGTCTCTGAACTTGGTGGTATCCTTGGTCTTTCACGGCATATTAAGCACAATCTTGAACACATTTTTTTCAATGTGCATGACATCCCAATTGTGACGAATCAGAAGTTCTTTCCAATATGGGAGATCCCAAATGATGCTTCTTTTCTTCCACCCGCTCTTAGAATTCTTGGATATCTCTTTGCTTGTGTCATTGTAGTCTTCTGTCACTTTCACAAGACCTAGTGCCTCTATTTGATTCAATATCTCAGTGCCTCTATGTGATTCAATATCTCAGTGCCCGATCTTTTCTCAGGTGTAGGTACTTCACATGTCATATTCTTTCTAAATGCTCGTCGGTTCCTCCTAAACACGTGATCCGGCTCAGAGAATTTCCGACTACAATCAAACCCTATTTGCTTACCACTCTTAGGAAGATTAAATGCTTCAGTCTCATCCATGCAATGTGGGCATGCCAATCTTCTAGCAGTACTCCATCCAGACAACATTGAATATGCTAGAAAATCACTAATAGTCCACAAAAACACTGCTCACATTTGAAAGTTTTGCTTCAATGAAATGTAAAATGTTGGAACACCCTCTTCCCACAAGTTCACCAACTCCTTTATGAGCGGATGAAGAAACACATTCAACTGCATCTTAGGATTGCGTGGCCTTGGTACTAAGATTGTTAGGAACATGGATTGTTCCTTCATACAGAGCCAAGGTGGTAAATTGTAGGGTTTGACTATAACTGGCCATGATGAATATTGTCGCCCTGATTGTGCAAAAGGTGCAAAACCATCAGTCGAAAGACCTAATCTCACATTTCTAGCCCCCGCAGCAATATCTGGATAAATAGTGTTAAGGTGCTTCCATGTTGGAAAGTCTGCAGGATGACACATAATTCCATCATTTGAACCAGAACATGAAGCATGCCACCTCATATCTGCCGCGGTAGCATTTGACATGTATAGCCTTTGCAATCGGGGAATAAGAGGAAAGTAGTACATGTTCATGGCTGCCACTTTTTTCCTCCTGCGGCTTTCTGGGGCACGACACATATCTTTATAGCGTGATGTACCGCAGAATATACAACTCTCACTATCTTTGTAATGGTCCCAATAAAGCATATAGTTGTTTAAAACAATCAATCTTCTCTACAGGTAATCCCAACCCACGCAATAATTTCTGTGTACTATAGAAGTTATTGGGACATAGATTGCCTTTTGGATGACTGTCTTTCATGAACTCTGCAAACTGATTAAAACACTTTTCTGATAAGTAGTTCTCTGCCTTCACACTCATGAAATGAGTCATATAAGACAATTGGAAGTAATTAGCACAACCAGGCCACAACTCTTTGTCTCCAGCATTCAACATGTCATATATTCATTTTGCTTCAGGATTTGGTGGTTTTTCCACATTCTCAACATTAAATTGAGGCCCGACATGCTCCATGACCATCATGCGGTACACATTGGATACTGACTCGTTGGTATCCATATTCACATCTTCATCCATATCTTCATATCCCTCATCTATTTCAATTTTGCCGTGAAAAATTCAAGTTTTATACTCCCTAATGAACCCAAATTTCCCAATGTGATACTTAACTTTTTATGTATCATGAAACTGTATATTATCACATTTTTTTACATGGGCATCTTATTTGGTCACCCGACATGCAGTACGGCTGACTACTTGCATACTCGATAAAGTCATTAAGTCCATAGAGAAATGCAGGATTCCAAGAACCATCAATTTTCCGGCGATACATCCAGTCACGGTTGTCACCCATTCTAAAAATTGTAACAAAATAATCAAATGCACTTATTATTTCAATAAAATACGCTACGAGCAATATAACTCCTCTATCCTAACTTCTAAGTGCTCGACTAATCAACCAGCTAATTTTAATAAGGTATATTACAATTATAATTTAAAAAATACATAATAATCTTGCTAATTGCAGCTAATTACAATTATAAAACCACATAACACTACTTTGCTACTGATATATTACGATTCATAACGATTATCAAACACTAAAAACAGGTTTGTATATGCCACTGGGTTTAGCTACAATTTTAGAAAGAGCAAAGTGTTGCATACTCTATTATGTTTAGTTTGAACAAGTTAAATGTCGCAAACAATACTATATATATTTTGTTAAAGCATTTTGGATTCTAATGGAAAATGGAATAATGCTCAGAAAAATTATTCCACAATAAAAAAGGAAGTGTTATCCATAGTTAATTGTATTTCTAAATTTCAGAGGAATCTATTAAAAATCAAAACTTCTTATTAAGAATTGATTGTAAGGCTGCTAAAGACATCTTAAATGTTTCAAAACAAGTTTTTGCTAGATGGCAAGCCAATCTTTTGGTATTTGATTTTAAAATAAATCTATTTTTTAGAAGTACTAACAACTTTTTTGTTACAGGAATGAGTAATATCAAACCTAGAGACAAATGAAAGGGTCTTATGGACTCCTCCAATTCACAGTTTGGTTCACAAGACAGTATTAAATAGAAGTTATCACAGTTTGGTTCACAAGACAGTATTAAACAGAAGTTATCTACAGAAAACAAATACTATAATTCCATGGGGTTAGTACAAAATATTACAAAGACAGAATCTATACAAGAAGTATCCCCAACTTCTATATACAGAAATAATCAAGGGACAAAAGGCTCTGAAAGTTCTCTTTATCCTCAAATTAGGATAAGAAGATATGATGTATCTGAAAGGATAAATGCTTATTATTTGATAGATAGTGCTAATTTCTTCGATAAGAAGAAACAAGCAAAAATTATCACAAGATCTTATTCTCAAAGTATGGGTTATTATAATTCTTGTATTAATATTCTTAAAGAAATGATTGATCAAAATAAAAAATCTTTAATAAAAGATCCTAATAGGCAACAATTAATTTTCAATGATAAATTATTATCAGAACTTTCTGAATATTATGCTCTTAAAGAGCGTTTTGAAAATCATAATGCTGATAACAAAAATATCATGGATACTCATACTGGTATCTATTGTTATGGATAATATCCTTTTAAATTATTCAGATCTCTTTATAAGAGATTCCGGGATTTTATCTAGATTATATCTTAAAGAAGTTTGTTCTCAATATCAGAAAGAAATAGAAACTGATTCAACAGATGAAAGATCTTTTAAGTATTATTGAAGCCATATCACCTATCATAATCAAAATTAGAAACACGAACATGAACCCTATCAAAATCAGAGCACAAAGAACATGAACATGAACAACTTGATTTTTCATAAACAACATGAACATGAACATGAACATGAACAATTGAAACATAACCAAATGAGCCTCACACGAATGAGCTCACTGCACATGAAATTTAGCTAAAATCTGGAGAAAAAAAACGAAAAGATCTAACTTAATCAAAGGCATCCTTAATCGAACCTTTTCCTTTGAAGATTATAAAGGTCGACGGCGACAGAGTGTAACACCCCCAAATCCTATTGGGTTATTACAGTGTCGTGGACCCCACACCAGGAGATCCACCAGGCGAACATGATTAAAATTACATTAAATTAACTATCAAGGGAGATCACAGTCCTTACCATGATATCCGACACAATATTCCGATAAGGAATTTCAATGACAACGATGGGCCTACATGGCCAAAAATAAAAATACAACAACATCCACGAGCATCTGCTCGGGTAATACATAATGACAATGACTGACAAACTAGAGAACACTCCAACTGACTGACCAACATGAACAACTCGGACTAGAATCGAAAATCAAGAACAAATCTTGAAAAATCCAATCCTAGGAGATTTCAAGAAATTACCTCGATCCGACGAAGAACAATGATTTGATGTTGATATAATTGATAAGGATCCTCAAAAACGCTTAGAAATCGAGTGGAATCGACCAAAAACTCCATTTCCCGATTTTCCCCGTCGTCAGCCGCACCCGGGTGCAGAAAAGTGATGAAATGAAGGTCTGCCCGTCCTCGCCTATATATGGCGACAGTTACGGCCAGAATCGGCAGGCCTTACGGCCGTAATCGCATTCGTCAAAACCACACCCGGCGCCGATCGCTACGGCCGTAATGTCAGCAGGACTTACGGCCGTAACTCGGCACTTACGCCGCATCGCGTGTTCCACGGCCAGAACCGCATTCGTCAGAAGCTTCACGGCACCCGCACGGCCAGAACGGCATTCGCTGTGCCATGCCTGCCGAGCACGTACGGTCGTAACCGGCACCTTACGGCCGTAACTCGGCCAGGCCAGGCCCGGCTCCGGTCGTGGCCACTCTGATGGCCCGACGACCCCGAAACCCGAACCTGAATACGAATCGAAGATACGGTTACGACGTACTCGCAAATACGAATCTAAGCGCTAAGAGAACACACGATTCCGACCACCCGAAGGCTCGAAATTCGAGAACGGAAAGTAATTACCCCAAACTTTGGGAAATTACGAAAATGGCCCAAAACATCCGAAATGCACGATACACGATCGAAACACCAAGCCAAAGCTCACAACATGAATAATAACATTAAATGAACTTACGAGAAACTCGAAACGACAGTTTCGGACGAGATTCGCAAGAATCGAACTCAAGTGCGGAAAAGCCGCTTAATAACACGGATCTCAACAAAACGATACCGAAACGAACTCGAATGACAAAAAGTGCATAATTAATCATTCTCTGAATGACGATACGGTCATGAGCGAGTGTCAAAATGGACTTCCGCTAAAAAAATAAAATTACCGAAAAATCGAAATTACGGGTATTACATACTACCCCCCTTAAAAGAAGTTTCGTCCCGAAACTTAAAACAAGTAGGGAGAAGCAATATCCCGCCAGGAAAAATCGAGGAGATACACACGAACAAGAATGATCACAAAGAATGTGTAACACCCCCGATATATTCAGGAATATTACAGCGCCGTAAATCCTTTACATAAGAATTTACAAGGCTGATTAAAAGAAAAGACAATAACAGATACCGCTTTATGAAATTTCTGAAGTAAAATACAACCGTCTGGTTCAAAAACCGAAATACAAATATCCAATGGAGAGTTATTATTACATCACAAAAATCCAAACATTATAAACGGACGACGTACTCGAGTACTCAGTAAAATAACCAACAAATAACAGACAGTAAACCCGGACGGAACATCACTCTGCACCCTCGTCGTCATGCATCTCCAGTGGTTGTTTCCCCACTCTCCTAGATCCTGAACAAACACAATGTTCACCCCCGAGGGGTTAGCACAACGATGCTAGTACAAGTACAATAATCATACAACAGTGATATAATCAACAATTATATCATAACAAGTTTCTCCAACGAGAATATCCACAACACATATCATATCATAACAGTTTCAACATACTGATGGTATTCCAACGATCCAGCGCACACAGCTATAGATTCCCATGATGATCCCGTCGGACCAACACATGGTGGAACTACCTGTCCAACGATCCAGCGCACACAGCTATAGATTCCAATGATGATTCCCGTCGGATCAACGCATGGTGGACATATATTCACAACATATTTATACGATACAATCACATCATAATTGTCATAATATAAACAATTCTAATTAGAGTACTTGCCTCGATTAGAAGACAGAACAATACTTCCATGAAAACGAGACACTCGAAGGTCGCCCCTCTCGATCAATCACGTAGCAAAGTTCGAACCTTAAATAAGAGAAATAACATGGAATTCATCTTAGGTCGAACAAACATCTAACCATCCAAATTACGGTTGAAAGTCCACAAAACGAAAACTGCCTAACTTACATAACGTACGTTACATGTCCTTTGTAACGTACGTTAGACTTACTTGTTAGCGTACGTAAACTATGAAGTCTAGCGTACGTTAACCATATACTGACAGTTCCTCTCTGATCAGTCGACTTGACTCGCCTGATAGTGTAACGTACGTTACATACCAGACTTAACGTACGTTAAACATGTATGTCAGTTTCTCACTGGGCAGCTGACTGCCTCGATTAGTGACGGAGTATTACGAAATCCTTAGTGAGTAACCTAATATATCTTCAAATATATATCATACTCATGAATGATCTACGGATTAATATCTTCAATCCCAAGGATACGAATATCATCGTAATACTATTCTCAATCTTTGATTGTAATATCCATGCAAGATTCGGTTGGTCTAAGGTTGATATAACAGGTCTAATATCGTCATTAAATCCAGGCTTATATTGAAAGTGAACTACTTATTCCATCTATGCAAGTAAGATTACAACTATGATGATTCTTTCCAAAATCCATATAGTAAAAGTGGAAATCGGCACTAAGTCTATGATCAAAATGACGATAACATTTGATACGGTTTACAATCCACTATTCTCATCTTTGTCACAACAAGGTTCAACTTCAGTGTTCTAAACCATAATAATTCGATTAGTTTAAATATGATACTAGGTCGCATATATCGTCAAAGTGATCTATTAACCTTGGTAGTGTGATCATATCTTCTTTAACAACATAACTTCAAAGTTGGAAGTAGTATAACATACCTTAAGAGGAAGAAAATACTGAGACTATAAGTAATATCCAACTCCGGTTGCTTCAACGCCGACTCGTGATGATTTCTACTCCAAAATCCAATATAAGCTGTCTTCAATGATCAAGTAGTGTCATACAATCTCAATGATTCAGTAACAAATGATCTAAAGGTGTTAAAAGGGGCTGGAAATCTTCTGGGGACGAATATGGTGAAGTTTAGGGGCAAAAGGACGAGCTGAAATGAAATGGGGTGCTGCTCCTTTTATAATTTTTTTTTGAGTGTTACGTACGCTAGGACTTCTTCATAATGTACGTTATCGTTCAAAATAGTTCACTGTCTTGTTTCTGGACTTCATTACGTATGCTACACTAATCGTGTTACGTACGTAACCCATATAATTTACGTACGCTACCTGATGCCCATAACGTATGTTAAAGTCCGTTGACTTAAAAGGTGTCCAGGTTCATGCCGTGCGAATCTGGCGGGTATCTTGGTCGAGCCCACAACCATGTACCCCATGTGCTAGCTGGCCTACCCAATAATTGACCGCATTACGTACGCTAGACTTCATTCGTAGCGTACGTTAACATTAACAGGTTACGTACGTTAAGTTACATTCTTAACGTACGTTACCACGTATATGCATGGAGAAAAATTTATAAGTTGCTACACCCATGTATAAAGATACAAATACGATAATGATTATACTCCATTATCAATATCATCATTCCCAAAATAATACAGGGTTCAATGTACAGATGAAATACACAGTAATAAATCCGGATATTACATACTCTCCTACTAAAAAGGAGTTTCGTCCCGAAACTCAAGACGAAAATAACTCGGGATATCTAGACTTCATATCAGCTTCCGTTTCCCAAGTGGCTTCTTCCACTACGTGGCGTGACCATTGAACTTTGACCAAAACGATGGGTTTGTTCCTCAACTGTTTAACTCGACTCTCGAGTATCTTGACCGGTCTTTCTTCAAACGTCCCATCTTGAGCGACTTCGATTTCCCCAAAATCAATGACATGACTAGGGTCTGGTATATATCTCCGTAACTGGGATACGTGGAATACGTTATGAACATGGCTCAACGACAGTGGCAATGCCAATCTGTATGCCAACTCTCCAACTCTCTCAAGGATCTCAAATGGTCCGATATATCTCGGACTCAGCTTTCCTTTTCTTCCGAAACGAAAGATTCCCCGAGTAGGAGAAACCTTCAAAAGTACATGGTCTCCAGTATTGAACTCCAATGGGCGACGGCGTACGTCCACGTAGGATTTCTGGCGACTCAGGCGGTCGGCCTTTTACGAATCAAGGCTATCTTCTCTCGAGTCTGCACGATCAACTCTGGTTCTGTTCCGATCAAGTCCGATGAATCGTCCTAGCATAGGGGCGATCTGCATCTCCTTCCGTATAATGCCTCAAACGGTGCCATCTTAATGGAAGCATGCCAACTATTGTTGTAGGTAAATTCAATCAACGGTAGATGAACTTCCCAATCGTTTGACCAATCTAAGGCACAGGCCCTTAGCATGTCTTCCACCGTTTGTATAGTTCTCTCAGTTGTCCGTCGATCTGCGGGTGATAAGTCATCTTGAAGTTCAATTCGGTCCCCAAGGCCTTATGAACTGCTTTCCAAAAGTGAGACACAAAACGGCCGTCTCGGTCAGAAACAATGGTCTTCGGCGTACCATGCAATCGAACTATCTCCGAAATAAATACTCGCGCCAACCTCTCTGGTCCCCACGTATCCTTAGTGCCTAGAAAATGAGCTGATTTGGTTAAACGATCAACTATCACCCAAATCATGTTCATTCCTGTCCTGGTTCTCGGCATATTAGTGATAAAGTCCATCGATATGTCCTCCCACTTCCATTCAGGAATCGAGAGTGGCTTCAACATTCCGGCAGGCCGTTGATGCTCGATCTTAACCTGCTGACAAGTCAAGCATTTCGAAACATAGTCCGCTACATCTTTCTTCATGTTGCCCCACCAGAAATTTTGCTTTAAGTCCTTATACATTTCTTGGTGCCGGGTGGATAGAATAGGCGAATGTGAGCTTCCTTCATAATCGTGCATTTGAACATCGATATCGTGAACGCAGAGTCGGTTACGGAATCTCAAAATTCCATCATCATGAATTAGGAATCGGGGCCTTTCCCTTGATTACTTCATCACGTAACCGAATCATCAGAGGATCATCCGCCTGTCTGGATTTGATTTCTTCGGTTAATGATGAAGTTATCTCCATCACGCACAGTTGTCCTTGGACTCTTTGTAACCACACTTCAATTCCTTCACGAATCATCTCTCGTTGAAGGCTAAGTTGGGAGGTCAGCGTCTCCAGCATCTGAATAGAAACAGGTTTGCGGCTAAGTGCATCGGCCACTACATTCGCTTTGCCTGGATGATATAAAATCTCCAAGTCATAGTCTTTAATCAGTTCTAACCATCTTCTTTGCCGCATGTTTAATTCTTTCTGACTGAATATGTACTTGAGACTCTTGTGATCCGTAAAGATCTGACAGTGAGTCCCGTACAGATAATGCCTCCAGATCTTCAAAGCAAAAACCACTGCTGCTAGCTCCAAATCATGTGTTGGGTAATTTACTTCATAAGGTTTCAGCTGTCGTGACGCATAAGCGATCACCTTATCATTCTGCATCAATACGCACCCGAGTCCTTGGTTCGAAGCATCACTGTAAACTATAAATCCTCCAGTTCCCTGTGGAAGTTATAGAATCGGTGCCGTCGTCAATCTCTTCTTTAATTCATCAAAGCTAACCTGACACAACTCATTCCACTCAAACTTTTGAGTTTTCTGTAGGAGTCGAGTAAGTGGGCGGGAAATTTTGGAAAACCCTTCCACGAACCGACGATAATACCCAGTGAGTCCTAAGAAACTTCGGACTTCTTTCACATTTTTTGGAGGCTTCCAATCCATAATTGCTTCTATCTTCTGAGGATCTACTCGGACTCCTTCAGCTGACACCACATGACCGAGGAACATTACTTCTTTTAGCCAGAATTCACACTTAGAAAGTTTGGCGTACAATTGCTCGCTTCTCAAAAGTTCCAATACAATCCGCAAATGTTGCGCATGTTCTTACGGGTTCTTAGAATATACCAGAATATCATCAATGAACACGACCACAAATTTATCCAAATATTCGATGAACACTCGGTTCATAAACTGCATGAATACATCAGGCGCATTAGTGAGACCAAATGGCATCACTACAAACTCATAGTGTCCGTAGCGAGTTCTGAATGCTGACTTTGGAACATCAGATTCCTTAATCCTCAACTGATGGTATCCTGATCTTAGATCGATTTTTGAAAACATTGTTGCTCGTTGCAACTGGTCAAACAGATCATCAATCCGTGGCAACGGATACTTGTTCTTAATCGTCATCTTGTTAAGCTCTCGGTAGTCAATACACAGTCGAAGCGATCCATCCTTCTTTCGAACAAAAAGAACTGGCGCTCCCCAGGGTGAAACGCTTGGCTGAATATAGCCTTTGTCCAGTAACTCCTCCAGTTGCTTCTTCAGTTCGTACATCTCCATAGGTGCCATACGATACGGCGCCTTAGAAATTGGTGTAGCTCCGGGTTCCAGCTCAATAGTGAATTCTACGTCCCGTCGTGGAGGTAGTCCAGGTAACTCGTCAGGAAATACATCTGGGAATTCGTTCACAATAGGAATGGATGAAAGTTCCACAATTTCATCTTCTTTCTTCATTGAATAACACCAGTACCCGATACATCCCTGTTTCAACAATTTGACAGCTTTCATTGCTTTGATCAACTTTCCTGAGCTTCCTGGTTTCCATCCTTCAAACAGTACTTCGGAGCCATCATCAGCGATCAGCGAAATATTCCTCCTTCGGTAATTTACAATTGCTCCATATCGATTATGCCAATCGTCTCCGAGTATTAGGTCATCTCCTTGCATTTCTATCACAATTAGATTTGAGAGCCATTTCCTACCCCCAAATAATACAGGAAAATCTCTAGTCTCTAAGTTCCCAACAATCCTCTCTCCACTCGGTAAACCAACAACATAAGGTTCACAAGTATGAAAACCAGAAATATTCAAACGATTTACACAATACAAAGATATAAAAGAATGCGTAGCTCCTGTATCGAATAAAACGCTAACTGGTTGGGAAAGAATCTGGACAGTACCTGATGCGACAGCAGCATCCTGATCGTCTGTCCTCCTCATCTCATACAGGCGTGGGGGAACAGATCTGGCACTCGATGTCCCCTTTCGGTCCCATTGTCCTCTGCCTCGTCTACGGCCAAAATTTTGAGGCATCTGAACACTTTGCTGCGTCTGTTGGATACTAGCTTCCTTTTGAACTGGCTGTGATGAACGGGTTCCATTGTATTTGGTGGCGTCCTTGCAAAACGTCGCACGGTGCCCTTCCTGTCCATGATCAAAACATGTAACTGGGGTGCGCAAACAATCGCGCCAAAGGTAGCCTGGGCGACCACAATTAAAGCACTTCCTAGCTGTATCCGTCGTGGCTGACACTGTTCCGTAATTCTTTCCGTTTTTAGATGGGTGCGGAGGTTTCTTGAAAGAAAAAGAAGAATGGGCCTTGCGGGGCCCACTGCTCTTGTGCTCTGTAAAAGTACCAGAGACTTTCTGTTTCTTCGACTCCATAAACTTCTCCGTTGCTGCTTCTTTAATTTCGTACGCCAACGCCTTATCCTGGTATTGGCGGAGAGTGGTACATTCAAAACCGGACATGTACCTCTGGATTTCTGGTTTCATTCTCATTTCAAAATGAATCATCATCTCCGCATCTATTCTGACCAGATGTCGAACAAATGCTAATTGCTGGTTAAACGTCTTAATAAATGCAGGATACGGGTTCATCTGATGGCTGAGCGGAGAAAAATTCTCGAATTTTGGCTTCCCTCACAGGACGAGGGCAATACTGAGCTTTCATCATCATTTTAAATTCCGCCCAATCGGCATCATGATCTGCAGGTCGGATAGCTTCCCACCACTCGGATGCTTCTCCTATCAGAAAGTACTGGGCAATAGGAGCTCTCCTGTCATCCGGGCAATTAATTCCAGCAAAAATTTTCTCCAGTTCCTTCAACCAATGGTCCTAAGTGGGAGTCTCGGAAAAGCCGTCAAATTTGGGTGGTTGCATCTTTGCCACCTCTTGTAACCATCGGTCACCTCGATTTCCCATTTCTGAAATCCTTTGTTGTCCATCTCCCTGCTGAATTCCTGCCGCCACTTGCATTCGGTCCACGACCTGTGCGAACTGAGTCATCTGGTTCACGACTTGACGAAGGATTTTTGGTACACCAGGTTCCGGTTCGTTATTGATGGATTGTTGCGGCTCGCCCGAGCTATGACTAGCCTGATTAGAAGGTGATGCCTCGCTCTCAGCATTCCTTCGTCCGCGTCCACGACCGCGACCACGTCCACGTCCGCCTCTCAACATACTGTAAGCACAAGTACTTAATATACAGGAAACAACATTGTTCTAATGTTCAAGTATAAAGAGACACAACATGTAAAGAATGAGATAGAGTTTAGGAACTTACAACCACCGTTCGCATGAAGACGTAGGCAGTGCAGTGATGTCATTCACGGCCGGTTACCTCAAAGGACATAAATGACCCCTACTTTAACCCAACGGCCAAGATATCCATAATCTTAGCTCCGATACCATATTCTGTAACACCCCCTATGTATTCAGGAATATTACAGCACCGTAAATCCTTTACATAAGAATTTACAAGGCTGATTAAAAGAAAAGACAATAACAGATACCGCTTTATGAAATTTCTGAAGTAAAATACAACCGTCTGGTTCAAAAACCGAAATACAAATATCCAATGGAGAGTTATTATTACATCACAAAAATCCAAACATTATAAACGGACGACGTACTCGAGTACTCAGTAAAATAACTAACAAATAACAGACAGTAAACCCGGCCGGAACATCACTCTGCACCCTCGTCGTCATGCATCTCCAGTGGTTGTTTCCCCGCTCTCCTAGATCCTGAACAAACACAATGTTCACCCCCGAAGGGGTTAGCACAACGATGCTAGTACAAGTACAATAATCATACAACAGTGATATAATCAACAATTATATCATAACAAGTTTCTCCAACGAGAATATCCACAACACATATCATATCATAACAGTTTCAACATACTGATGGTATTCCAACGATCCAGCGCACACAGCTATAGATTCCCATGATGATCCCGTCGGACCAACACATGGTGGAACTACCTGTCCAACGATCCAGCGCACACAGCTATAGATTCCCATGATGATTCCCGTCGGATCAACGCATGGTGGACATATATTCACAACATATTTACACGATACAATCACATCATAATTGTCATAATATAAACAATTCTAATTAGAGTACTTGCCTCGATTAGAAGACAGAACAATACTTCCACGAAAACGAGACACTCGAAGGTCGCCCCTCTCGATCAATCACGTAGCAAAGTTCGAACCTTAAATAAGAGAAATAACATGGAATTCATCTTAGGTCGAACGAACATCTAACCATCCAAATTACGGTTGAAAGTCCACAAAACGAAAATTGTCTGACTTACATAACATACGTTACATGTCCTCTGTAACGTACGTTAGACTTACTTGTTAGCGTACGTAAACTATGAAGTCTAGCGTACGTTAACCATATACTGACAGTTCCTCTCTGATCAGTCGACTTGACTCGCCTGATAGTGTAACGTACGTTACATACCAGACGTAACGTACGTTAACAACATAATATAACGTACGTTAATTGCCAAACTTAACGTACGTTAAACATGTATGTCAGTTTCTCACTGGGCAGCTGACTGCCTCGATTAGTGACGGAGTATTATGAAATCCTTAGTGAGTAACCTAATATACCTTCAAATATATATCATACTCATGAATGATCTACGGATTAATATCTTCAATCCCAAGGATACGAATATCATCGTAATACTATTCTCAATCTTTGATTGTAATATCCATGCAAGATTCGGTTGGTCTAAGGTTGATATAACAGGTCTAATATCGTCATTAAATCCAGGCTTATATTGAAAGTGAACTACTTATTCCATCTATGCAAGTAAGATTACAACTATGATGATTCTTTCCAAAATCCATATAGTAAAAGTGGAAATCGGCACTAAGTCTATGATCAAAATGACGATAACATTTGATACGGTTTACAATCCACTATTCTCATATTTGTCACAACAAGGTTCAACTTCGGTGTTCTAAACCATAATAATTCGATCATCATAGTTTAAATATGATACTAGGTCGCATATATCGTCAAAGTGATCTATTAACCTTGCTAGTGTGATCATATCTTCTTTAACAACATAACTTCAAAGTTGGAAGTAGTATAACATACCTTAAGAGGAAGAAAATACTGAGACTATAAGTAATATCCAACTCCGGTTGCTTCAACGCCGACTCGTGATGATTTCTACTCCAAAATCCAATATAAGCTGTCTTCAATGATCAAGTAGTGTCATACAATCTCAATGATTCAGTAACAAATGATCTAAAGGTGTTAAAAGGGGCTGGAAATCTTCTGGGGACGAATATGGTGAAGTTTAGGGGCAAAAGGACGAGCTGAAATGAAATGGGGTGCTGCTCCTTTTATAATTTTTTTTTGAGTGTTACGTACGCTAGGACTTCTTCATAACGTACGTTATCGTTCAAAATAGTTCACTGTCTTGTTTCTGTACTTCATTACGTACGCTACACTAATCGTGTTACGTACGAACCCATATAATTTACGTACGCTACCTGATGCCCATAACGTACGTTAAAGTCCGTTGACTTAAAAGGTGTCCAGGTTCATGCCGTGCGAATCTGGCGGGTATCTTGGTCGAGCCCACCACCATGTACCCCATGTGCTAGCCGGCCTACCCAATAATTGACCGCATTACGTACGCTAGACTTCATTCGTAGCGTACGTTAACATTAACAGGTTACGTACGTTAAGTTACATTCTTAACGTACGTTACCACATATATGCATGGAGAAAAATTTATAAGTTGCTACACCCATGTATAAAGATACAAATACGATAATGATTATACTCCATTATCAATATCATCATTCCCAAAATAATACAGGGTTCAATGTACAGATGAAATACACAGTAATAAATCCGGATATTACAGAATGATAATGAATCGAAATCCAACAAGGATCAAGAATGACTTATATGAATGAATGAACGACAAATGAAATGAGTGATTATCCTATTACCGAACAAGAATTAACTTGCTCAAAACCGGTGATGAATGTCCTATTGTATCACAGTTAAAGCAACAACAGTCGAACTCGTCGTCCGAGATGAAGATGCTCTCCTAGCACGAAGACGACTAGAAAATGATCTCTTGGACGTCGGAGTCCGATGTCCCTCTGACAGCTCTTCCCATACCGAGGCAGGAAAGTCACGTGATAATTACAGATCTCGTATGAAGATCGCATTATGATTACGAGACGGAACGATAACAATGAGCATACACGCTCTAACACAATGAATGCATTAATAATGCAATGAAATGATCGTCGACATGATGTCGGGATATGATAAGATCGCATGAAAGATCAAGTGAGGTAACATGATTATCTGATGAAATTCCTGAAATGATTACCTTGAACAAGTTAACAAGGTTGAAAATTCGATCCGTAAGATCAACAACTAAACTGTGAGATGGACTGGATGATTAATGAATTAATTGAACAATGAGATTGACTGAGTGATAATGAATTAACTGAGCGATGAGATTAACTGAGTGATGAATGAATTGGTGAGCAATGAGATTGATCGAGTGATGAATGAATTGACTGAACAATGATATTGGTGAGTGATGAATGAATTAACTGAACAATGAGATTAACTGAGTGATGAATGAATTGACTGAACAATGAGATTAACTGAGTGATGAATGAATTGACTGAACAATGAGATTGACTGAGTGATGAATGAATTAACTGAGCAATGAGATCGACTGAGTGATGAATGAATTGACTGAACAATGAGATTGGCTGAGTGATTAATGAATTAATCTTAACAATGAGATTGACTAAGTGATGAAGGAATTGACTGAGTGATGAATGAATTAACTGAGCAATGATATTGACTGAGTGATGAATGAATTGACTGAACAATGAGATTGACTGAGTGATTAATGAATTAATCTGAACAATGAGATTGACTAAGTGATGAAGGAATTGACTGAGTGATGAATGAATTAACCGAGTGATGAATGAATTATTTGAGTAATGATATTGACTGAGTGATGAACGAATTAACTGAGTGATGAATGATATTGACTGAGTGATGAACGAATTAACTGAGTGATGAATGATATTGACTGAGTGATGAATGAATTAACCGAGTGATGAATGAATTATCTGAGTAATGATATTGACTGAGTCATGAACGAATTAACTGAGTGATGAATGATATTGACTGAGTGATGAATGAATTAACTGAACGATGAGATTAACAGAGTGATGAATGAATTAACATGATCGACAAGATCAAAATGATGATTGAGGATTATTAACTGGTGAATGAGTTGATCCTTAGCACTTACACAGGTCACACGTGCTCCAAAATAATTAGTCATGAATCAATCATAACAATAATATCACATATATGTTTCAACAAAGCATGAATAATTAATGACATGATGAATGTATGAACATAAAGAGAATCGAGTCCTTACACAGGTCATACGAAGCTTCGAGGTCTCGCGATACTAGTCTTCGCCGATTTACGACTCGATGAGCGAATGACTCGTGCAAATGTACTAATATTACGACTCACAAAACCCGATTGTCCGTTGTCATAATCGACAGCCCCACTACTACCGCATCGGTAGAGCCACATAACTCACATATCGGGGTATCTCACAACCCAAAATCTCTCGATACCATCTTACGTAACACCCCAAATCCTATCAAGTTATTACGATCTTGTGGACCCCACACCAGGAGATCCACCAGGCGAACATGATTAAAATTACATTAAATTAACTATCAAGGGAGATCACAGTCCTTACCATGATATCCGACACAATATTCCGATAAGGAATTTCAATGACAACGATGGGCCTACATGGCCAAAAATAAAAATACAACAACATCCACGAGCATCTTCTCGGGTAATACATAATGACAATGACTGACAAACTAGAGAACACTCCAACTGACTGACCAACATGAACAACTCGGACTAGAATCGAAAATCAAGAACAAATCTCGAAAAATCCAATCCTAGGAGATTTCAAGAAATTACCTCGATCCGACGAAGAACAATGATTTGATGTTGATATAATTGATAAGGATCCTCAAAAATGCTTAGAAATCGAGTGGAATCGACCAAAAACTCCATTTCCCGATTTTCCCCGTCACCGCACCGGGTGCGTAAAAGTGATGAAATGAAGGTCCAGCCCGTCCCTCGCCTATATGGCCGATGTTACGGCCAGAATCGGCAGGGCCTTACTACGTAATCGCATTCGTCAAAACCACGCCCGCCGCCGATCGCTTACGGCCAGAATCGACAGGGACTTACGGCCGTAACTCGACTTACGCTGCATCGGCAGTCCTTACGGCCGTAATCGCATTCGTCATGAAGTCGCTTAGCACCCGTCTGGCCAGTAACTCTCGGCCCTTACGGCCAGTAATCGCATTCGCTGTGCCATGCTTGCCGAGCACGTACGGCCGTAACCGGCACCTTACGGCCGTAACTCGGCCAGGCCAGGCCCGGCTCCGGCTGTGGCCACTCTGACGGCCCGACGACCCCGAAACCCGAACCTGAATACGAATCGAAGATACGGTTACGACGTACTCACAAATACGAATCTAAGCGCTAAGAGAACACACGATTCCGACCACCCGAAGGATCGAAATTCGAGAACGGAAAGTAATTACCCCAAACTTTGGGAAATTACGAAAATGGCCCAAAACGTCCGAAATGCACGATACACGATCGAAACACCAAGCCAAAGCTCACAACATGAATAATAACATTAAATGAATTTACGAGAAACTCGAAACGACAGTTTCGGACGAGATTCGCAAGAATCGAACTCAAGTGCGGAAAAGCCGCTTAAGAACACGGATCTCAACAAAACGATACCGAAACGAACTCGGATGACAAAAAGTGAAAAATTAATCATTCTCTGAATGACGATACGGTCATGAGCGAGTCGTCAAAATGGACTTCTACCAAAAAAATAAAATTACCGAAAAATCGAAATTACGGGTATTACACAGAGGGGCTCTGATTGACGACGGCAGATCGAGTTGGCAAGAAAAAATGTACTAATTAGGGTGAGTGGAAGCATGAGAGAGAGAGAGAGAGAGACTCACGCAGATGGAGGCTGAGTAGAATCTTGCTTCGATTGCCCGCGAAGGCATTTGTAGTTGGAGAAGATTTTAGGTCGTCGGTATTTGGCGAAGTCTGAGAGAGATTCGTTTTCTAATAAGATAGCAACATAATGTGTTTTTGGAGTAGAGTATGTAATAAAATTTCTCGACGCCAGTGGGCCGTCAGTAACGGCTTTGTTAAATTTGATAAATACCAAGGGCAGAGCCCGGCGTCGGTAAGGGCGTTGTTAAATTAGCAAAATACCGACGGCTAAACATGCGTCGTTAATTCCGACGAGTCAAATAATTGTGAAAAAGAATTATGACATTTAACGACGATAGAGGCGCCATCGATGAATTTCCGACGACAAAAGGCGTCGGTAATGGCGTCGGCAAATTTCGCGGGAATACGCCCGCGAAATGGCATCGTTAAAGCCGTTGGGGATCGTCCAAATCAACGGGGGTCGGTAACAGCGTCGTTAAATGTTAAAAATACCAACGACGTTTACTGGCGTCGGTAAACGGCATCGGTAAATCCTAGATTTTTTTGTAGTGTTCACACTGCATAAGACACAAATAACAAAAAAATAAGTACAATGAATCAATAAAGCTGAGAAACTATTCGGAGCCCTTCCAGTCCCAGCGTCTGGAAGGGTGTTATTATACCAGCGCCTACGTGGCGCTGATGTGGCGTCTAGTAGGCGCTGATGTAGTATATTTTAATATAAAAAATAGTAGGGGTGATACAAAAACACCCCTACTATCTACACCATGCTTTGTAGGGGTTGTACCGGATGCTGTATATGTAGTAAGGTTTTGATAGTAGGGGTGTTTTTATATCACTCATACTATTTTTTATATTAAAATATACCACATCGCCTACTAGGCGCCACATCAGCCACGTAGGCGCTGTATAATACCACCCTTCCAGACGCTGACCGAAGGGTGCCGCTCTACTCTCCCCTTTTCCGGGCAAAATGTTTAATATATCAATAGTTTCTAAGATTTCAGTCCCAGCGCCTGGAAGGGTGAGATATACTGTTACGCCATGGCGATGTGGTATATTTTAATATAAAAAAATAGTATGGGTGATACAAAAACACCCCTACTATCAAAACCTTACTACATATACAAAGATCCTGGACAACCCCTACAAAGATGGTGTAGATAGTAGGGTGTTTTTGATCACCCCTACTATTTTTTATATTAAAATATACTACATCGCCTACTTAGACGCTACATCAGCCACGTAGGCTACAGATAATAACACCCTTCCGCACTGACTGGAAGGACTCCGAGAGTAGAAGAATGTTTCCTTGGCACAACCAAAGAACGCAAAAAATATATAGAGAACAAAATTTATATTCCTGCAATTTGTAGATTGTTGATAATAGAGAATCTCTAGATATAGTATATCCCAAAAAGAAGGAAAAATGATTTTTTACCATTGAAACGATGCAAAAAATGAGCAAAAACATAAGGAAGATAAGAGCTAACCAAAAATAAAAAAATATTTAAATTGCATCATTAACACAGATGTATTCATACAGAAGGTAACAAACAAAAAAAATTCAATTACATAATGGGAAGAATTAAAGCCATAAATAACATAGTTTGACTGCAACAATATATGTCTCGAATTTAATCATATTGCATCCATAATCATAGAGCAAAATTTTCAAATTTGTGCAACTAAATTTTAATAAAAAAATTAGTTGGTTGCAAAATCAATAAATAAGAAGAATTAAGCCCATATATAACCCAACTTTACATCAAAGAAATAAAATTTGTGCAATTAAATTTCAACAAAAAAATTTGGAAGTGGCAAAAATATATGAGAAAAATCAAAATCACAAATAACACATTTTGATATCCAGCCAAATATGTACACTTAATTAAGTAAAAAATCGAAAATAGCTAAAGAAATCCAGGCAAAACCAATGAGGCTGCATAATTATAATAATATACTTTTAAATGATTTAATGTGATTGATTGATAAATTGTATAAATAATGATGGTGAGTGCACGGTGAAAAATACTTATTTCGTCATTGATTGCAAAATACAATGCACAAAATAAACTTCTTTCTTATTATTTTTTCCAATGATATTATTACTTACTAATTGAGATTAAATTTTGAACATCCGTAAATATATAAATAAGGGCATCAGATGTAGAAATATTTTTGACACTTCAAGGGAAGGAACAGGAAACGCAAAAGCAGAGTTATTTATCAGATAGGTGTATTTATAAAACATATTTATCTTTTAGGTGTAGTTTTGAATATATTTATTATTTAGGTGTTGTTTTCAATTTAAATGAATTTTTGTTTTATTTTTTTCAATTTAATGCTTTTTACTGTGAATTACCCCTGCCCTAAATATTTTTTACTGCTTTTTATAAAGATTAATTTACCAAAAAGGTGTAGTCTTAAAATATATTTACATTATAGGTGTACTTTCAAACATATTTACCAAATAGGTATAGTTTTCTATTTAAGTGAGTTTTTATTTTTTTTACTTTTTTAAAATCATTATTTTTATGCTTTTTTCAATTATTTTTTACTGCTTTTTTAAACTGTTTTTTAAGAAAAAATATTTGTAATATTAATATTAAAATCCGGAAGTTCTTATTTAAAATTCGTAAATAAAAATAAATTCAAAAAAAAAGATTTTGAAATTAATTTGTAAACTATTTTAATAAAAAACCGGAATATTATTCTACATGAAGAAATAAAAAGTTGAATAATTTTTTTAAAACCTGCTAGTTTATTTTCATAAAAAATTATTATATTTTTAAAAAAATCTAAAAATCTAAAAAACAGACAGATTAACATTTTTTACTGGTTTTTTAACTGTTTTTTAATGCCTTTACTAAATTATTTTTTTACTGCCTTTTTTTACTGATTTTACTTTTTTTTAAACTATGCTAACAATAATAAATTGTTTGAACAATGCTAACAATAAAAAAATTGTTTGAACAATACTTCTTCTTTGTGATGATGTTGGTTTTAATTTTTTTTGCTAGCATTGTTCAAATAATTTTTTATTGTTAGCATAGTAGTATAGTTTAAAAAAACAATAAAAATCAGTAAAAAAAGGCAGTAAAAAAACAATTTAGTAAAGACATTAAAAACAGTTAAAAAACCAGTAAAAAATTTTAATTTGTCTGTTTTTCGGATTTTTAGATTTTTTTAAGAACATAACAGTTTTTATGAAAATAAACTAGGAGGTTTTAAAAAAATTATTCAACTTTTTATTTCTTCATGTAGAATAATATTCCAGTTTTTTTTATTAAACAGTTTACAAATAAATTTCAAAAAAAAAATTTCACTTTTTTTTATTTGCGAATTTTAATAATAACTTTTGGCTTTTAATATTAATATTACAAATATTTTGTAGTTTGGCGGCGAATAGGGCATCTCGAGCTGTGGAGCTCATGAGTCATCTCCCAAGTCTACGGGACCCTCAATCCGAGCTCCTGTTGCTCCGCTCATGTATGGGTGTCGCAAAACTATTGTTCGGTCTTAGAACGTGCCAACCTATGTATATGGGGGAAGGTGTTTCTATTTTTGACAATGGCCTTCGGAGGGCGATAGAAGATATTGTGGTTTGCGGTGGTCCTTTTTTTGGGGATTTTCAATGGAGGCTAGCATCCCTTCCGACTCGATTTGGTGGTTTGGGTTTATGTTCTGCTGAGGATGTATCTACATATGCTTTTGTGGCTTCGAGGGCTCAATCTTGGAGTTTGCAGGACCACATTCTTCAGGGATGTGTTATTGATGGAGTTGACTCTGATT
Source organism: Orobanche coerulescens (assembly GCA_033398695.1). Taxonomy (NCBI): domain Eukaryota; kingdom Viridiplantae; phylum Streptophyta; class Magnoliopsida; order Lamiales; family Orobanchaceae; genus Orobanche; species Orobanche coerulescens. Next base: position 29,393,735 of record CM065804.1, read on the forward strand.
ATGGGTATGCGATGGATCGCTTGCGCATGTCCCTTCCTGATTTCGATCTTAGAGGCTTCTCTAATAAGGACACCGCCCCCCTAAAGCCTAGAATGTTCTGGCGTGTGCCCTATTTAGTGAAATCGTCAAGAGTTTGGGAGGGAAGTTTGATTTATCCCCTCGCCAAAAAGCGGTGTTTGAATGTCTCTGTGCTCCTCATGCTCAGAATTTTTTGAAGGTTACCCCCATTGAAGGTCTAGGCCAACATATGCCTACTGGAGTACCGGACTATCCTTAAGTACCGGCTTATGATCCCTCTGTTTCCAGCTGATGAGCCTTGCCCAGTCTGCCGCAAGGTTTGCTTGGATTCTTTTGGCGAGCATGCGGTCCATTGCAAGGAGTTACCTGGTTTCAAATATAGGCATGATTTGGTCAGGGATGTTTTATATGATGTTCTTAAGAGAGCAGATATTTCTTCTAAAAAAGAGGCCCCCGTGAACTTTTGACGGATCCGCTTGAAGGGAGGTCTACTTTACTACCGGTGATATACTTGTGTTTGGGCGAAACATGCTTGTGTAGATCTTCTGAGTGTCCCCTCTTGTTGGGCTCAGGGACATGGGTTTATTGCGGGGACAAGGTGCGTTGAAAGTGAATCGAAAAGTGGCTAAACACGAGAAAGCTTGCTTGGAGAATCAACACGTGTTCATCCTTTTGCCTTTGATACATTTGGTTTCTTAGCTCCCAAGAAAGTTTTGTCAGGAGTTCAACGGGTGGTGCAGTAATTTTTCATTCTCAAGAAACATAACTTCATTTTTAGTAGGATTGGTTTTGCCATTCAAAAGGGGGTTGCGGCGCAACTTGTTGCCCGTTTGCCTGCCATGTTATTGTAATGTGTTATTATATATTCTATTGTATTATAAATGTCACATACTATATTATGGTAATAAAAAAAGAAAAAATATTTTTTTCTTAAAAAAATAGTTTGAAAAAGCAGTAAAAAACAGTTGAAAAAAGCAGAAAAAATAATGATTTTAAAAAAGTAAAAAAATAATAATAAAACCCACTTAAATCGAAAACTATACTTATTTGATAACCACTTAAATATAAAATTATACCTATTTGATAAATATATTCAAAAAATATATTTTAAAACTACTCTAAATCACTTCGCAAAAGCAAGCCACAGCGTTTCCAGTCTTGTCTTCTCTGAAGTCCTCCGCTGTCAGCTAAATTCCAAATCCATACATATTATACACACACACACACACACATTTGGCATTATACTCTCGAGTCTTTGTGAGAATATCGAACTCTGTAGCTCTAAGCTTGGCAAATTTCACTTGCTTAATTAATGGGCGCGCTTTCGCTGGTGATCAAACCGGTCCTGGTTTGGCCACCGAGGATTGAGCGGTCCGATCATGCTCGGCTCTCTTTGAGGCCATACAGGAACCCTTATTCGAAGCGGACCCGGTTTTGGAAGACGATTGAGGTGAAAGCGCAGACAGGGAAGCAGACCAGCATCGATTTCAGCGATCCGGATTGGAAGTCAAAGTACCAGACTGACTTCGAGGCCCGCTTTCGCATTCCACATATCACCGATGTTCTCCACGACGCCGTTTCATACCCCTCCACCTTCTGCCTCAAAATGAGGTTCTTGCTGGAGCTTGCATTACAAGACTTGCATTAAAAACAAACTTCTTCATTTTTTTTGTTCATTTAAGTTATTGTCGCTGGTATATTTGCAAGGTTAATCCGGAACTTAGAGATTAAGTTTTTGGTTATTGGCACAATTGATTATGACTTTTATTTTTTCTTAATTCATACACGAAATTTGGTGCCTGTTAGTTCGAAAAAATGTCATATATTATGGTTTGAATTTTTTTTTTCTTAAGTTTAATTGGCAGAATCATTTGCCTAGGAAAATAACGATTAATGGGATATATCAACTGAAAGATCTTTTACATAACAATTGCACCTTTCCTTTTTCAGAAAGAATTTAAGTTGAGATATCGTTACAGGACTCCTGTAAGTACTGAATTTGTGGAAGGTTATCCATCAGATGAGGAATGGCACGGATACATTAACAACAACGACAGAGTACTGCTTAAGGTATACGTCGGTTTACTGCAGCAAGTTCCAAGTGCCAGTTATTGAGAAGTTGGCTAATTAGTTACTAATCTGGAAGGATAAATAGTTCTCTTTATTTAAGTTTTTGTTACTTCAAGTTTAGAAGAATTCGTCTTGACTTGGGCTTAATTATGAAATCTGAGTGAAAATGATATATATAGGGATTGGTTCAGGTAGAAAAGGTAAATTTCGTAGGAAATAGGAATGAATTTGGGCTTTTGATTGAGTTAGATCAATGATTGAGATTTATACTCAGTTGGCTACGTGTTTGTGCTGTGTGCTACGCGAACTGAAATATGTAAATTAAGTGAGGTTGTGCTGTTTGTGCTGCGATGCGATGGAAAATGTACTAGACAACCTATTTAAAATCTGTGCTACGAAATAATGAAATATGTGCTAAACTCACGTATTTAAAATCTGTGCAGTATAATAATTCTGATTGTGCTACACACATATGAAAGATGTGCTAGGCGGACTTATCTTTTCCTATATTCCTACACTAAGGGGTTTCTCACCATAACCCACCCCTATATATATATATATATATATAGGTTTGAGTTATTCTAAAAAGGGTCTTATAATAAAAAGTGTAGGAAGGATTCTGGGAGTGACATGTGTCATCCCTATTCCACATCATATGACACGTGTCACCCCCACCCCACCCACCCCCCCACCCCCCGCGGAAATTTTTTTTTTCCTGCCAAATTTTTTTTTTGGGGGGGCAAAAATTTTTTTTTTTCCCGCCAAAATTTATAAGTGCATCACATTTATAAAGTTACTGCATCACAATTATGATTTTAGTGCATTAAGGTTATAAGTTACTGCATCATAGTTGATGCACTTAACTATAAACTATGATGCAGTAACTTATAATAAAGACGCACCAAAACTTATTAGTGTGATGCACTAATGATATAAAAAAAGTGTAGTACTTGTATAAAAAAGAATCATATTTAATTTTGAAGCAATTACATACATATATGATGCAGAGAAACTTAGGATGATGCAGTTTCCTATAACTATAATGCAGTTACATACATGATTCACTTACTTATAACTATAATGCAGTTACATACATATATGATGCAGAGAAACTTAGGATGATGCAGTTTCTTATAACTATAATGCAGTTACATACTTGATGCAGTTACTTATAACTTATAACTATAATGCAGTTACATACATATATGATGCAGAAAACTTAGGATGATGCCGTTTCTTATAACTACAATGCAGTTACATACATGATGCAGTTACTTATAACTTATAACTTATAACTATACTGCAGTTAGATATATATATATATGATGCAGAAAACTTAGGATGATGCAGTTTCTTATAACTATAATGCAGTAAACTTATAACTATGATGCATTAAAACCCAGGTGCATCACCGTTATAAAATTTGGTGCATCATAGTTATAACTAATTTTTATAACTGTGATGCACCAAAATAAAATGGTGCATCATAGTTATAAAATTTTGGCGGGAAAAAAAAAATTTGGCCCCAAAAAAAAAAAAATTTGGCAGGGAAAAAAAAAATTTCAGGAATTTTTTTTTTTCGGGGTGGGGGGTGGGGGTGGGGTAGGGTGGGGTGGGGTGGGGGGTGACACATGTCATATGATGTGGAATGGGGATGACACATGTCACTCCCACAATCCTTCCTACACTTTTTATTATAAGACTTTTTTTAGAATAACCCCACCCTATATATATATACATATATATATATATATATATATTTGTGTCATATGAACGGAAGGAGAGTTCAGAAAATTGCTTTAGAGGTGCCATTGCTGTTCCAAATTCAATAGTCTGTCTTTCTTTAAGTCTGCAAATTGTGCCTTATAGTCCCACCAAAATGTCTCTTTCCAGTATGGTTCATATGTCTATTTCTTGTTTGAAATACTTGTTTCACATATCTAGCAACATTTGCACCCTCAGTCCAGAATGCAGTTAGATATAGTGTTCATTTCCAGACAAAAAACTCTCAGCAGTTCCTCTACTATCTTATTATCTCGTAATTTGGTGAATATAGGTCAACAGTCCGTCTAAGAATTTTCTCTTTTCTCTTTCTATTTTCCTAACTGTTCTTGTACTGCAAAATTTATGTTGCCTAACTTGTAGCCCTTATGAGTATCTATTCAATATGCGCATCTCATCCAAGGATGCCAGTCCATGGTGAATGTATTACATTTTGCCTATTTGATTAGACTTTGATCTAGTTGATGTCTGATGTGATTGTTATTGTTATTGATTTGGTTATTCAAGTATTTTTTTTTCCTTCAATGATTTGTCAGATAATTGCCAACCCTTAAAGAACGACTTGAAAAACATACTCAAATCTGAGACCAACTGGGGGAGGAATGTGCAATAAGATTGAGGACCTAGCACAGAGAACCATGTTTTCATGTGCTTTTGAAGCCCAATTCGATAAATAACTGGCTATATATGCCTTTTAGATTTAATCTTCTCAGATTACTATGGCTTGTTAAAAAAAGACTACATGTCTCTAGGGTCAGAGACTTCCATTTCTCTATATTGAACACTGGGTTTGACTTACGTTATTATCCTGAAAAAGTTTCTTATCCGATGGTTTCAGGTCATACATTATTCTTCTCCTACATCTGCAGGTGCCGAGTGCATAGATCCAGATTGTACATGGGTCGAGCAATGGTAAAAATGTACTGATTAATTTGAATTTTGAGGTTGATAAAAATAGGATCATCTAAGAGCTAAGACCTCTTTTAAGCATGTTTTTTTTGTCAAGGAACCTTGAAACTTCCCTTGATTTCCAGAGACAAGGATCGAATAATACAGAGTCAGAGTATGAAGAAAACAAGCAAACAAATTGATGTGATGCTAATTCCAAATTGATGATGAAACTTGTCTTCATTTGTACCAAACCTTCAATTATATATATATATATATACATATCAGATTTCCATTATTTTAATCTTTTCATCAAGATTTTATTATATGATCTTATGTATCAACTACATTTTACCCCATTAATGATAATTTATTCCACTAAACTTCAGGGTTCACCGTGCCGGGCCTCGAGAAAAAATATACTTCAAACCAGAAGATGTAAAAGCAGCAATTGTTACTTGTGGTGGCCTTTGTCCTGGTCTTAATGATGTCATTAGACAGGTACTCTAATAAAAACAAGTGCCTGGTACAGTTTCATTGAAATGTTTGTATTCCCTAATCGGAATGAAGCACAGCAGTAGAATAATCAGTATGATGTATGTATATATATAATACTACCTCCATAATTTTAGATGTTTTTTAGCTTTTCAAGACCAAACTTTGACCATGAATAACTTTCTAAGAAAATGATCAAAAAATAATATTATAAAATATTTTTTAAAAATGAATCTAACGATATATGGAGAGTAATACTGAATATATGGAGTGTAGGTTTAGCGAAAACAGTGATAGAGAGGCGGGGATGATTACATTTGATGGGAAAGTTGTTCATGGATCCACTTTCTTTCGGTATCTTGGATCTATTATCCAAAAGGATGGAGAGCTAGAAGGCGATATGGCTCACAGAATAAAGGCAGGGTGGTTGAAGTGCAAGAGTGCCACAGGGGTTTTATGTGATCCTGACATGCCTCATAGATTAAAGAGTAAATTTTACCGCACGGCAATTAGGCCTGCGCTGTTATATGACACCGAGTGTTGGGCTGTAAAACAGTGTCACGTTCAAAAGATGAATGTGGCAGAGATGCGTATGCTACGATGGATGTGTGGTCATACAAAAAAGGATCGGCTCAGAAATGAGGTGATTAGAGAGAAGGTAAGAATTGCGTCTATAGAAGACAAGATGATGTAGAATCGATTACGATGGTTTGGTCATGTGAGAAGAAAATCTGTTGATGCCCCAGTGAGGAGGCTAGAAAGTTGGGGAACAAGTAATGTTGTGAAAGGTAGAGGAAGACCCAAGAAAACTTGGATAAAGATGATTGACAATGATATGCGTTTTCTTGGAATTGGAGAAAGTATGGCGATGGAGAGGCAAATGTGGCGGGAAAGAATACGGATGGTGGATGGAATCTGATTCCTTTTTTTTTTTAATCTGTATTTTTATTCCTATTTTCTTTTATTACATGTTATCTTTTAATTTATTTTTCAGGATTTTTCATTTTTTTTTTTTAACATTCATTCTCTTTTTTTATTTGCTTTTTTCTCTATTTTTTTCCCTCTTTTTTCCTTTTATGTTATTTATGTAACGATTATTGACGGTTTCCAAGTTTGATTTATGTTAGCCGACCCCAAATCATTTTGGGACTAAGGCTTAGATGTTGTTGTTGTGAATCTAACGATATAATTTTTATATATAGGTGTAATACCTAAAAAGATTTAAATGGTCAACGTTCAATTTTGAAAAAGTCAAAGACAACTAAATGTACACGGAGGTAGTATATATATGTATGTGCGTGTGCGTGTGTGTGTGCGCTCGTGCGTTCTTTATTGGCTTCGGTGTTAATAACTACTCTTAAGCGACAGAGATATGACTTCTTATGACCTTAGAAGTTTGTTGGTATTATAGCAACCTAAAGCTGTTCAAGTCTTGCAATTTAACTTCTATTTTTAATTTAATCTCACTGCAGATTGTCATCACCCTTGAGATATATGGCGTGAAAAAGATTGTTGGGATCCCTTTCGGTTATCGTGGATTTTCTGACAGTAGTTTGTCTGAGATGCCCGTAAGTATGTTAACCCCGTTTGTTACGGATATAATTCAATCATTGATCTCTTTATGTAGGAGAAACATTTCTTGCTTGACATTTCATCATCATCTGCTTCGATTCAAATCTCATCAGTAATTGTTGTTGGCTAAGTTTGTTGCAAATTAGCACTTACGAATTAGGATAGGAATCTGCAAACTGTTGGCTACACGAAAGATTTTTGGTTTGCCTTGCAACTTCCTACGAACTTTAGAAACTTTTGGAACATCTGTATGTGATAATCACTAAATATAATATTTGAATTATATGTCGACATGTAGTTGTTATTAAGCATCTGGTTGATCACGTATAAGAGCATGAACAATGGTGAGGTGAATAACAATCTTGCTATGTGAAGTCAGCAGCTATGTTGCACAGGTGCGGGGGAGCGGGTGCGGGTGCGGGCAGATACGGGTGCGGGGATACGGTTTTTTGAAAATGTTAGGGTGCGATACGGCAAGGATACGTCTGTTTATTTTATATTTTATTATATATAACATTTGTTAAATATAAAAAACAACAATTCAAATATCACCATAAAACCAATTCAAATACATAAAACAAGTCATACAAAAACAATTCAAAATGGCTTTGAGCAATGAGCTTTCTAATCTTTGTCAGTGAATCTGCTAAAGGTAAAAGTAATTACTTATTAAATGATTTACTTTATGTATTTTAGTTTATTTGATTTACTTTTTAAAAATTACAAAAATCTAAAAAAAAAATGGACTCGCGTATCCTGTGCCAGGATACGCGAGTCCATTTTTTTTTTTTTTGCACGGATTCGCCACGTGGCGAATCCCGTGCGAATCCTACGCGAATCGCACCCGCACCCGCACCCATGCAGTATCCGATACTGCATACTGCCCAATTTTGAAGAATCCGTGCATCATAGGTCAGCAGTGTTAACTTCAATGTTTGAAAAGGCGAAGGCGTAAGCCTAGACGTTGGCCTGCCAAAAAGCGAGGCGTAAGCCTCGAGGCGCCTGGGCATCCTTTTCTTAAATATTGAATAACACCTAAATAATAATCCCTTAAACAAATAAGTTTCAAATAAGTAATAATCCAGCTTAAACAATATATATAAAGTTTAAAACATAAATATAAAGTTTTAAAACATAAGCTCAACAAAAAAGGGCCGAGATATCCCCTTTATTGATATTTTTAATTATTCTGCCTGGAAACATAGTTTCCAGGCCTAAGTTTAAAATAAAACGCGCGCTTTATGTAACACCCCCCGAGATATTCGGAGAATATCACAGCGCCGTAAATCCCGACCTGGGATTCACTAGGCTTATCTCACTTACAACGTATTGAATTTAATAAAATCCACTTGGGAAACAATAAACTCGATACAACCAAGGAAGTTCAAACACGGACAAACAATACCATGAAGAAATACAAGAAGTTGTACGACAATGGAAAAGGACTTTCCTAAAGTACTCGAGTACCACTTATTATTACAAGGATAAAATGGACCGAAGGAAACAACGACCAAACAAAGTAGAACACAACTAGCCACAGTATCACGCCTCGCCATCCTCATCGTATCGTCCCGGCGCTCGCTCGTAAGGTTCCTTAGGACCTGAAAAACACAAAGGTAATTTTCCCCAAACGAGAGGGGTTAGGGCAAGTATTACAAGTGAAGTGTCAAGTCTTATACATAAAAGCATATGCACCAATTCAAAGCCATGATAATGATTTTTCGGAAAATACAACTATCCAAACATATTTAGAAATGATGATATCTCTTGATTAACCGTGGACTCGACAATGCGCGAATCCCTCCTCGACCCCGTCGGATCATCTCGGAGTGGCTAACCCAAATGTTCACGGAACCGACATAAGCGGAACCCTCCTCGACCCCGTCGGGTCCTCTCGGAGTGAACGAAAGCAACTCTCACAATCACATGCATTACTTTTCACATTTAAGAACATAACATTCACAAGAATCACTTGCACAGAAACGAGAGGAGAGGGTACAAACGACAAGGTACCAAGATCGAAGGATTCAACAACTCCGAACCTGACAAGTTCGTAATTCAATTATCAAAACCCCATCGGTATGAAAATAGGTTGGAATCACCCGAATTTACTACCGATACATGTGTTAAATAATTCTCTTGGATAGTAAATCGCAAGTCAAATATCCCAAACACTCAAGAACTCAGGAAATATACCAATAAATCCGTAGGAAAACATGTATCCAAAGTAGATAACTCGTAATCGGTATATTCTAACACAAAAACAAAATTTGGATCGAAGAAATCGGATGGAAAATCCCCAAATCTCGAAAATCTAGGGTTGTGAGAATTTTACCTTGATTTGGAGCGGCGGAGAGGATTAAACGTTGATAAATCCGAACTAGAAACTCAAAGATGTTGCTAGATAATTGCGGCTCGAAGAACTCCTCACAAATCGCCCGGAATCGCCTAGAATCGCCAAGGAGGTGAAGGTAGGTAGAAATGACGATTTGGGAACGGAAATGTCCTATTTATACTAAATAGGGACTAGCGTGCGCTAGCCATGAAAAATAGCGCGCTATCGGACTCACCAGCAATCCAGTAGCCCTGCCATCTCCGTTAGCGTCGCTAACACTGCTCATAAGCGTGCGCTAGTGACTTCAATTAGCGTGCGCTAATTATTTCTAATAGCGTGCGCTACACGGTAGTCGGTGCCCGATCCGAACTCTTGTCCCCACTCTGCTCTCTTTAGCGCACGTTACTCTGCAACGTGGCGTGCGCTACCACCAAAATCTAGCGTCGCTACGGTCACACCTAGCGTCGCTAGAATTCCCTTTCCGATCCGGTAGCCAGGACTATCCGCCTCCAATACATTAGTAGCGTGCGCTAATGATAATGGATAGCGTGCGCTACCCTCACTAAATTAGCGTGCGCTACAAGGTGTGCGTAGCGTGCGCTACCCATTACACGAAGGTAGTATAATCGCATCAAGGATCCGAAAACAGCGACGATCCGAACAAGAAAAAGGGTAAATCCAATTGATAAGAGTTTCAAGATCCATATAAGCTTACCAAACACTTATACGAGCGTAAAAATTACAAAGTACAAGAGTAGAAGATTTACAAAAAGTACGGGTATTACATCCTCCCCCTCTAAAATGAAGTTTCGTCCCGAAACTTAAGAAATGAATAACTCGGGGTATCTAGTGCGCATGCTCTCTTCGGTTTCCCACGTCGCTTCCTCAACTCCGTGTCGTGACCACTGAACTTTAACCAACGGTATGGTTTTGTGCCGGAGTTGTTTTACTCGATGCTCTAGTACTTTCACTGGCTTCTCTTCAAATGTGACATCCTCTGCTATCTCGATGTCCCCGTAATCAATGATATGACTCGGGTCAGGGACGTACCTCCTCAGTTGGGAAACATGGAACACACTGTGAACATGGCTAAGGGCTGGAGGTAAAGCCAATCGATAGGCCAGCTCCCCGATTCTGTCAAGAATCTCAAAAGGTCCAATATATCTCGGACTAAGTTTGCCCCTTTTTCCGAACCTGAAAACTCCTCTAATCGGTGATACTTTGAGTAGGATGTGATCACCCACATCAAATTCTAAGGGCCGACGACGATTGTCAGCGTAGGATTTTTGTCGACTCTGAGCGGTTAACAGTCGGTCTCGGATGATGGAAATCTTCTCTTTAGTTTCCATCAACATATCGGGTTCCGTCGACTAAATCAAGCTTCATCCCAACAAAGTGGAGATCTACACCGCCTACCATCTGATGCCTCAAAAGGTGCCATCTTGATCGATGCGTGCGGCTATTATTGTAAGTGAACTCGATCAAAGGTAGGTGTACTTCCCAATCGGTACTCGATCCGGGGCACACGCCCTCGGCATATCTTCCAACGTCTGGATCGTCGCTCGGTCGGCCGTCGGTGAGGGTGGAAGGAAGTACTCAACCTCAATTCGGTGCCCGAGGCTTGATGGACCGCCTTCCAAAATGCGACACGAAACGGCCATCACGATCGGAAACAATAGACTTTGGCGTACCGTGTAATCTCACAATCTCCGATATAAAAATCCGGGACAATCGCTCCGGTCCCCACGTGTCCTTAATGCCAAGAAAATGTGCCGACTTAGTCAATCGGTCAACAACAACCCAAATCATATTCATCCCCGACTTAGTCCTCGGCATCCCGGTGATGAAGTCCATGGTAATATCCTCCCATTTCCATTCGGGAATAGGGAGAGGTTTCAACAGCCCGGCTGGCCGTTGATGCTCAATTTTGACCTGTTGACATGTCAAACACCTTGACACGAACTCGGTGACATCTCTCTTCATATTATTCCACCAAAAACTCCTTTTAAGATCCTTGTACATCTTACTCGTCCCAGGATGGATCGAGTAAGGTGTAGCATGAGCTTCTCGGAGTATTCTCTGTCTCAGCTCTGAGTAATTTGGAACACAAATCCTACATTGAAATTTCAAAATGCCATCCTCATGGATCATAAAACCAGGGGCTTTCCCTTTTTCCACGTCCGCCTTCAGTTGAACAAGCATTGGGTCATTCTCCTGTTTTTCCCCGACGTCGTCAATCAAGGACGGAACAGCCTCAAGAGTACACATCTGACCCTGAACCCGTTGGATCCGTACTTCGACTCCCTGCTCAATTAACTCCCGTCTGATCTTAACTTGAGGTGTAAGGGCCTCAAGCATATGAAGAGATATCGACTTAGGCTCAGCGCATCGGCTACAACGTTAGCCTTTCTGGATGGTAAAGGATTTCCGGATCATAATCCTTTATCGGCTCTAACCAACGTCGTTGTCTCATATTCACTCTTTACGGCTAAAAATATACTTTAGGCTCTTGTGGTCGGTATAAATCCGACATGAAGAACCGTACAAATAGTAACGCCGGATCTTCGGTCAAACACTACAAGCCTAATTCCAAATCATGGGTAGGATAATTCGGCTCATACGGTTTAAGTTGCCGTGAAGCATAGCAATCGTCTTATCATCTTTGCAAGAGTACGCACCCAAGTCCTTGTCCCGATGCATCACAATAAACCGAATACCCACCGACTCACGAGGTAGGGCTAAAACCGCGGTAGTCGACGCCTTTTCGGCTCTTCGAAACTACGTTGTCTCTCTTCATTCCATTCGAACCTTTCGGACTTACGGAGTAATTGAGTAAGTGGTCGAGCAAGTTTGGAGAATCCTCGACGAACCTCAGGTAGTATCCGCCCGGACCAAAAAGCTACGAACCTCCTTCACGTTTCGGTGGAGCCCAATCTAACAACGCCTCAATTTTACGGGGATCTACCCGAACCCCTTCCACAAATCACATGTCAGAAACATGACTTCCTTGACGGAATTCACACTTAGAAAACTTTGCATAGAGTCTTTGAGTCCTCAAAATCTCCGGACCAATCGCAAATGCCGAGCGTGTTCCTCTTCATCTCGAGAGTAAACAAAATATCGTCGATAAAAACGACTACACAATTATCAAGATGCTCGATAAATATTTTATTCATCAATTGCATAAATATCGCGGTGCGTTGGTTAACCCAAAAGGCATAACCACAAACTCATAGTGTCCATACCTCGTACGGAAGCGCTTTAGGAACGTCGGATTCTTTAATGCGAAGTTGATAGTATAGGACCTCAAATCAATTTTCGAGAACACCGCGGCTCCTGCAATTGATCAAACAAATCATCGATACGCGGCAAAGGGTATTTATTCTTAATGGTCACTTTGTTCAGTTCAGATAATCAATACACAAACGTAGTGAACCATCTTTCTTTCTTACGAACAAGACCAGGTGCACCCCATGGCGAGGCACTAGGTCTAATATACCCTTTATCCAACAATTCTCCCGGTTGTTTCTTGACTCTTGCATTTACGAAGGTGCCATACGATACGGTGCCTTAGAAATCGGGGTTGCTCGACTCCAAATCAATTGTAAATTCAACTTCCCGCCGGTGGTAGTCCCTTAATTAAATGCGGAAAAACATTCGGAAAATCGCTTCAATAGGAATCGAGGGAAGTTCGACTTTCCCATCTTCGACTTTCATGGCATAACACCAATACCCAACACATTACTTTCTAATAAGTTTTGTCACCTTCAAGGCACTAATCAAAAATTTCGACATCCCCTCTTGTACCCGCAAAATGGTGTTGATGCAGTCTTTGGCTAACATTGATATGATCTTCGTGCGATAATTCATTACCGCACCGTGTCTATCGAGCCAATCGTCACCGAGGATTAGATCTTCATCAACAATGTCTACGACTATCAAATTCGAAAACCACACTCTCTCGGCGATAAACACCTGACAATCTCTAACTTCCTTGTCTCCCACGATTCTATCACCCGGGCAACTTAACCACAAAGGACTCACAAGGAGACAAGCCCTCAATATTGATCGACGCACAATCCAAAGAGATGAACGAATGAGAAGCACCGTAATCAAAAAGCACTCTAACTGGATGAGACAAAAGAGAAATGATACTGCCGCCACGGTAGCCTCTGGATCTCCGGCTTTCCTCATCTCATAGACACGAGGTTGCAGAACCCGGCCAGGAGCTCCCCTCTAACAGATCGACCACGGCCTCTGCCTCGACCGTAACTCCGGGATGGTTGACCGTAGATAACCCGATTAACACTCGGTTCTCCAGCGTAGGGGCATTGCACGAGTTCCAAGTGGGTTTTCTTCTTCCGTCTGATACATGGCTCTGTGGCCTTCCCGGCCGCAATTAAAACACCTCAATGGGGGTAGACCACAATCACGATTAATATGGCCTGCATCACAATTAAAACATGTCACAACCGGTTGGACGCATTAGCACCACTACGAAATTCCGTTTACCTCCGTGCAGGAAGACCCTGGTTGTGTAGCTTGCCGATCGCGATCCGCGGGTTGCCACCTCTACCGCTAGAAAACTTTCCGGTGGTCTTACGCTTCTTACTCTCACTTGTCGCTTCGGTAGTAGTGAAGGACATATCATATCTTTAGTGCCCTATCTTGATACTCCTTGATGTGGCGCATAAGCCCGACATATAGTGCCGAACTTTTGGCTTCATTCGCATGTCAAAGTGACGAATTCTATCTCTCTCTTCCCTCACTTGATTCTTCACATGGTTGAGTTGACGGTTGTATTCAACGATTGCCTAAGATACAGGGACATCCTGGGGTTTAGCTTCATAAAGGCTCGAATCTGGCCTCCCGAACAGGCCACGGGCGAACTCGGCCTCCATCAATTCCTTAAACTCGTCCCATGAAACCTCACGATCCGAGGTGCAACAACTTGCCACCGACTAGCCGCATCCCTTGATAGAAGTATTGGGCGGCCCGGCACCTTACGTGCCTCTGGACAATTTAAGGCCATGAAAACTTTTTTCATCTCATTAATCCTATGTTGCCAGCAGATCGGTTCATTTGCACCAATACATTGGGGAGGGCGCTTTCGAATAACATCTTGTAACCACTTCTCAGCCCGAGTGTCGATGAGGAGGTGGTTGGTTAAGGCATCACTTGGGTCAAAAGAGCCATTTGGTTCGCCACTTCTTTGCGATATGGTGGCAACACCCACATCCGGTTGGCTCCTGTAGAAGTTCCCAGGTGGTGACGGTTCTGATGACTCTAGGTGCTAGGTTGAATAGAGTCCGACAAGCTGGCGTAGGCGAGCCTTCTCTTCGAGCCGAGGACATGGCCGCTCCACCGGCTGCGCCACGCCCTCGGCCACGACCACGACCACGGCCGCGTCCACGTCCTCTACCCGTTGACATTCTAAAGAAAAATGTAAGTAAAATCATAAGAATAGCTCAAAGCAATGCCATCTAGAATATGGACTTCTCATGTCCCATAATCGAATGATAGTGAGTGAATGAAGAGGGTAAATAAGATAGGGAACTTACGAGTACCGGTCGTACGAGATGACAGCGGTACATGATCTTGTGTCCTTGGAATAGTACATTTAGACCCAGAATCAAACGGCGGCTGTATCCATAAACCTAAGCTCCGATACCAAATTCAGTAACACCCCGAGATATTCGGAGAATATCACAGCAAGTAAATCCCGACACGGGATTCACTAGGCTTATCTCACTTACAACGTATTGAATTTAATAAAATCCACTTGGGAAACAATAAACTCGATACAACCAAGGAAGTTCAAACACGGACAAACAATACCATGAAGAAATACAAGAAGTTGTACGACAATGGAAAAGGACTTTCCTAAAGTACTCGAGTACCACTTATTATTACAAGGATAAAATGGACCGAAGGGAACAACGACCAAACAAAGTAGAACACAACTAGCCACAGTATCACGCCTCGCCATCCTCATCGTATCGTCCCGGCGCTCGCTCGTAAGGTTCCTTAGGACCTGAAAAACACAAAGGTAATTTTCCCCAAACGAGAGGGGTTAGGGCAAGTATTACAAGTGAAGTGTCAAGTCTTATACATAAATGCATTTGCAACTATTATAAGCCATTATAATTTTTTTCATGAATATACAACTATCCAAACATATTTAGAAATGATGATATCTCTTGATTAACCGTGGACTCGACAATGCGCGAATCCCTCCTCGACCCCGTCGGATCATCTCGGAGTGGCTAACCCAAATGTTCACGGAACCGACATAAGCAGAACCCTCCTCGACCCCGTCGGGTCCTCTCGGAGTGAACGAAAGCAACTCTCACAATCACATGCATTACTTTTCACATTTAAGAACATAACATTCACAAAAATCACTTGCCTGGAAACGAGAGGAGAGGGTACAAACGACAAGGTACCAAGATCGAAGGATTCAACAACTCCGAACCTAGACAAGTTCGTAATTCAATTATCAAAACCCCATCAGTATGAAAATAGGTTGGAATCACCCGAATTTACTACCCCGATACATGTGTTCCGGAAATAATTCTCTTGGATAGTAAATCGCAAGTCAAATATCCCAAACACTCAAGAACTCCGGAAATATACCAATAAATCCGTAGGAAAACATGTATCCAAAGTAGATAACTCGTAATCGGTATATTCTAACACAAAAACAAGCTGGATCGAAGAAATCGGATGGAAAATCCCCAAATCTCGAAAATCTAGGGTTGTGAGAATTTTACCTTGATTTGGAGCGGCGGAGAGGATTAAACGTTGATAAATCCGAACTAGAAACTCAAAGATGTTGCTAGATAATTGCAGCTCGAAGAACTCCTCACAAATCGCCCGGAATCGCCTAGAATCGCCCAATGAGGTGAAGGTAGGTAGAAATGACGATTTGGGAACGGAAATGTCCTATTTATACTAAATAGGGACTAGCGTGCGCTAGCCATGAAAAATAGCGCGCTTATCGGACTCACCAGCAATCCAGTAGCCCACTGCCATCTCGGGTTAGCGTCGCTAACACTGCTCATAAGCGTGCGCTAGTGACTTCAATTAGCGTGCGCTAATTATTTCTAATAGCGTGCGCTACACGGTAGTCGGTGCCGATCCGAACTCTTGTCCCAGTGTGCTCTCTTTAGCGCACGTTACTCTAGCAACGTAGCGTGCGCTACCACCAAAATCTAGCGTACGCTACCGGTCACACCTAGCGTGCGCTAGGAATTCCCTTTCGATCCGGTAGCGGCTGGTGTCGCCCTCGATACATTAGTAGCGTGCGCTAATGATAATGGATAGCGTGCGCTACCCTCACTAAATTAGCGTGCGCTACAAGGTGTGCGTAGCGTGCGCTACCCATTACACGAAGGTAGTATAATCGCATCAAGGATCCGAAAACAGCGACGATCCGAACAAGAAAAAGGGTAAATCCAATTGATAAGAGTTTCAATATCCATATAAGCTTACCAAACACTTATACGAGCGTAAAAATTACAAAGTACAAGAGTAGAAGATTTACAAAAAGTACGGGTATTACACTTTACATATAAGGCGCACGTTGAGCCTTAAAAGCGTGCGCCTCATATAAAAGGCGTACGCTTTACCTGCAGTTTGCAGGTCGCCAAACGCCTCAAGAAAGGTGCTCCAAGGAGCGCAGAGCGGCGTTTTTTCAAGCATTGGTTAACTTTATTGATATGTGATGCCAACTGTCTACAATGTGAGTGAAATTGTTGCAGGGAAAATGTTGAACAAAAATTAATATTTTATTCCATTTCTTCTATATAATCGGAAACAGTTATCATAATATCAAAAACTAATTAAGTTGTTTCATTAAAAACAAATCAATAAGTAATAAAGTAAAAACACTACATTGAATTTAAAACATAATGAACAACACAAACATATAAAGAAATTGCAAATAATTTAAAAACCCAAACATAAACAGATAACTAAACGGCATGTGTCTTTTAGGTAAATTTTAGCTTGAAGTTGCATGCAGTATTGTTGTTATATTTCAGTCCATTTCGGATAGAGATTAGAGATCAATTTACATGATCTATTTTCGGCCTTTGTTTCCAAAATTTTCGGCCTAGTTCCATTTTTTTCGAAGTGCTCCTTCACCAAAGCAATTTTTTTTCTTGATAATTTCTTTGCTTCGTCTGAGGAAATCAGCATGGCATTCACCACTCAATGGTTTTTAAGGCCTTTCTTCCCATAGACCTATGAGTGTAAGGCGGATCCTGCTTAAGATCTATTTCTTCCATTAAAGGAGTGCCACTAGGTGTTTCATTTGGCGCTAAAAATGGAGACGTGGGACGTACCTTCAATATTTTTCGATTTTTTTTCAATATTTTTCGACTTTTTGTAGTTGCTCATGAATTCTCTTGAATTTGTTAAACAAACCAAATCTTCCACTTTGAGTGGCCTTTGAGGACTAACCAAGCTTTCTCGGAGGACCATGAGTACTGTAGTCTTGCTCATGCAATGTTTGAGTTTGAGAATACCTCATTTGAGCATTTGAACCACTTTGATTGAGGCTCTCAACCTCAGAAATTTTATTTTGGAAAGCGTACTCTCGGCTCGCAACATCAATGAGATGATGGTGCATTTGGTCACGACTCACGGGTACGGTCTTTCCATCTATTTAGCAACTCCAATTGTAGTCTTTGTGAACCAACGATCAAAAGCTTCAGGAGATTTGATCATTTCCGATAGCTGGACTAGTGGATGCATTTACCCACACCGTGGTGAGACATTTGTTTTCATCCTTTGTCCAATGCTTCCGTGACGAAACACCGCCGACAACCTTCTTCCCTTTTTTTGTCCGTGAAACATCACATCTGAGCCCGTTGCTTCGACGGTGGAGGGACATCACTTGACAATTGAGTTGGGATATAATGATGTTGGCCAAATTGGTTTGGGAAAGTCGAGCTTGGGAAAATACAAAAATCATCATTTGTTCGTTGTTAGATTGATTTTGGGAGAGCCCCTTTTGGAAATTGAGATGGAGTGTCGAAATCTTCATTGTTGAATGGATTGAAGTGAAATTAGAATAAGAAAAATTAGAGTTGTATGAAATGGAGAGAGAATCATGTTTTTTTGGATGATGCTTGAAAGATTGTGTGAGAAATGAGGTGAGGATGATACATGTGTAGGGGTTTCGGGTGAAATTTGAAAAACTAGCCGTTATGGCTTTTTCATTTTTTTTTTGTTTTTAAAAATCGATTTTTTTGAGAAGAAGACCTGTTGATGCCCCAGTGAGTAGGCTAGAAAGTTGGGGAACAAGTAATATTGTGAAAGGTAGAGGAAGACCCAAGAAAACTTGGATAAAGATGATTGAAAATGATATGCGGTTTCTTGGAATTGGAGAAAGTATGGCGATGGAGAGGCAAATGTGGCGGGAAGGAATACGGATGGTGGATGTAATCTGATTCTTTTTTTTTTATCTGTATTTTGTTCCTGTTTTCTTTTATTTTATGTTATCTTTTAATTTATTTTTCAGGATTTTTCATTTTTTTTCTTTTTTTTAACATTTATTCTCTTTTTTTTATTTGTTTTTTTCTCTACTTTTTCCCCTCTTTTTTTCCTTTTATGTTATTTATGTAACGATCATTGACGGTTTCAAAGTTTGATTCATGTTAGCCGACCCCAAATCATTTTGGGACTAAGGCTTAGATGTTGTTGTTTAAAAATCGATTTTGTTTTGAATTTTTAACGAATTTTTTGATATTTTTTTGAATTTCTAAATAAATATTAACTAATTATGGAATATCAAGAAAATATAAACCGTGTATCTGTTGGAGACATAATCCAGCAATTAATTTTGAATTTTTTTTTTTCACATTTTCTTTTGCTATTTCTAAAAATTTATTTTGCATAGAAAATATAAACTTGAATCTGGATTATCTGGCTGTTGGGTCCCAAACGGCAAGATCATATTCATCTGAACTGCTACTTAAAAAGAATAAATTAATAAAGGAAAAAACTTCAATGACTGTGATTATCTGGGCCGTTGGAGATCCAACTGGCCTTTATTCTGAGACATTGATTTTCAAAAAATAAATAAATAGAAAACCACTTCCCAGCACCCTTAGAGCAGAGAGGGTTCAAACCCTGTACCTCTCACTTTCATTGAGATTTATTCCTCCCCTTGAACCATTCTCCCAACTTATTAAATATATACATATATGCATTTACATGTAACTACCTTTTTAGATGGCCTAATTACAATTTAGACCCTATTGTTTTAGATATTACAATGAAGGACAATCTTTGCCCATTCTAGAAACTATATTTACAATGAAGGACAAAAGTCAAACTTTCAGATGATGTCATAGGAGAGAGTACTCATATTCCGGATTTGCCCTTTTATTTTTCTTTTTGTTTTTACCCATTTATTTTTTGGCCTCACGTGAGTGGCACATGCTGGACCTCATTGTAATATATATAACACTTTTGGACTTCAGTGTAATAAATTTTCAAACTTTCTAGAAAAAAAAAATTTCCAAAAAAAAAAGTATTTTCTCGAAAAATATATTATATTTCGAAAAAATAAAAAATAAATTATTTTATGGGAAAAAAATTATCTTTTCGAAAAAAACATTATTTTATGGGAATTTTTTTTTGTTCGAAAAAAATTTAAAAAATATTTTCTGGAGAAAAAAAATTTATTTTTTGGCAAAAAAATATTTTTCGAAAAAAAATTATTTTCTGGAAAAAATATTATTTTTGGAAAAAATAAATTATTTTCTAGATTTTTTATTTTTGAAAAAATAAAAATTATTTTCTGGAAAAATAAAAAAAATTATTTTTTGCGAAAAAATTAAAAAAATTAGTTTCTGGAAAATAATTATATTTAAAAAAAAAAATTATTTTGTGAAAAAAAATATTTTTTAAAAGAAATGTATTAGCCAAACCCTTTAATAACTTATAAGCTATTTGTTTCATATGAAATGTATTTTAAAAGAAATATTTTATTCAAGTAAATAGAGGGGCATTTTCGTTTTTTTAATGGAAGTCAACACCAAACCAGATTTTTGTCTTTCGCTGTAATTTATGAAACAATAGGGCTAAACTGTAAACAAGCCATCTAATAAGGAATAAGGTAGTTGGATGTAATTTCCCCATATATACATATATATCTGATTGATGTAATGCATTATCAACTCAGCAACCGAATTGTATAATGTAACATAGTCACTGATTGTCATCTTCTTCTCAAACTATCCTCTCGTCTTTGCCGACATAGATTTTACTCATTTCCTTTTGTCCTCTTGCATGTTTAATCAAACCCCATGTGCTTTGATATGTCATTTCAGCTATCCAGGAAAGTGGTACAAAATGTCCATCTATCTGGAGGAAGCTTGTTAGGAGTCTCACGTGGAGGGCCTACGGTTAGTGATATTGTGAACAGTATGGAGGTCCGTGCTCCTTATTTATCTGGCTTCATCATATTTTTCAAAAAACCTTTGTTTGTTTTTGATACTAATTCAAAAAAATGCTGGCACAGGAAAGAGGGATAAATATGCTCTTTGTTCTGGGCGGAAACGGTACACATGCTGGTGCCAATGCCATACACGAAGAGGTTTTTATCTCCTTGCTAGAGATCGTGTGCATTTTCATTTATAAAATCTAATGTTTATTACAATTATAAGAAATCAAAAGTTTGACACATTATTAGTTCTAAAAATTATAATATCTTGCTCCAATTTTTACGGGAACTTTACCTTGAATTTTCATGTTTTAGAACTTATTAAACTAAAATGAAAAAAGTTATCCTTATTTTATCTGACAAAGAATGAAGGGAAACTGACATGTACGTCTTTGTCTCATTTGAGATTATGTTTGACTAATCCCATATACACGTGGGATTAATTCTCTAAAGGTTATTGTGTTCTTCTTGTTCATTATTCAGTGCCGCAAAAGACGATTGAAGATAGCTGTAGTTGGTGTGCCAAAAACCATTGACAATGATATCTTGCTTATGGATAAAACATTTGGTTTTGATACTGCTGTTGAGGAGGCCCAAAGAGCAATTAATTCTGCATATATTGAGGTTTGAATTCATACTTCTCTTTTTTCCTATTGATTTTTTTGTCGGATTTGACCTTTCATTTGGCTATATTGCAATTTTAGCCATGCAACTCTTGGGGGTCGGCAGATTTAGTTCTTTAACTTCTTAATGTGGTAATTTTCTTCTTTGACAATTATGCTTTTTAGTTAAAAAAATACTAGTAATTTACTAATTTTACTCCTAAGGAAGTCGGAGGTTTGGACGTTGAAAGCATTTATTTGAAAAGTAGTCGAAAGTGGTGGTGGCGGTTTTAAGTCGAGGGGGTGCTTTGTAGTGTTTAGTTATTGGAAGCAAATACGGCGTACAAGAAAGTAATTGGGATGCGGGTTTATCTGTTAGAACCACACTTAGGATCCCCTGGAAGTGCATCTCTAGAGTTTTCACAGATTTCCACAAAAAAAAGTTAAGGATGAGACTGTCCGGGTGGGGTGGGGTGGGGTGGTGGATAAAATTAGTTTTTGGGATGATATTTGTGTGGGAGAAATTTCCCTTAGGGTTTTATACCCTGCTATATATCGTATTTCTTCTTGGCATCAAAAACTTATAGCTTCCTTTGTCACATACAATTCTAATGACTCCTTGGTTTCTTCATTTTCTTGGGATTTTCAACTTCCATTGGAATCTAAAAGATTCAGAAATGCAGAGACTTGTGTTCAATGCTTAACCAGTTGGAAGGAGTTGGGTTGGTGGATGGTGCAACAAATGTCAGAAGATGAAACTAGAACCCTCAGGCGTGTTCTCTTGTAAATATTTCTTTGCATCTCTCGTTCCGAGTGATATCTCTTCCCCCTTCCCATTTTCTGAATAAATTTGGAAAACCCATGTACCCAAGAAGGTCCAGTTCTTCTCATGGTCATGGCTTTTGGTAAAGGCAAGGTGCTCACTTGTGATGTTTTACAAAGGCGGTTACCATATCCATCTTTTGTCTCCAAATTGGTGTGTAGTTTGTAGGAATAATTAGGAAGATTTGAATCACGTCCACCTTCACTGTCTTTTCTCCAGTCATTCATAGTATAAAGCATTAGGGGAATTGGGGTTCAGTCGCCTATGCCATATGCTGCAGCTGATATTTTTTATGCAATGCAAAGGTTTTGAGTAGAATTCGAGGTCAAATATTGTGGAGAGTGATAGTTGAGCTATGTGTTGGTCACTTTGGCTATAATAAATAAACATATCTTTGAAGATATGGAAGTCTTTGGAGGAGGTGTGGGATATATATGAAGTGAGGGTGGCATGGTGAATATCGAATCATAAGGAGTTTAAGGCTTTATTAGTGTCAGATATTGTTAGAGATTGGAGATGTGTGTGGTAGCGTATTGGTCATTCTCTGGGACTACTCATCTCTTTCTTTCTCTGTAATATTTGTTTTTTCTCCTTTTAATAAAAATTTATTGTTTCGTCTAAATATAAACAGTAACTTCGCTCTTATAGCTTCCATAGGGAATTTTGATATTTTTGCATTTAAAGGCATTTTGGGAAGAAATCAAATATTGAAACAACAATTTGTGACCATAATTACACCAACTTAAAACTCAGGATCATTTTGCAAGGAATTAAGCCTTACCCAAAAGTGCCACATTGCACACTTGCTGGGCCAAAATTGCTAGTCCCTTAATAGTTACACGATGGGATTGGCCTACTGTATGTCTCAGGCTCGAATCCCCCGGGTGCTATCAATTCTGTGTTGGACCAGTCGATACAGAGTGCTGCTCTGGCTTCAGTGTTGGGCTAGTCGATACAGAGCTTTGCTCAGTTGGACCTCCCATTAAAGGACGGTGGGATTGGTTCCCGGATTTAGTCGGTCCTTGGGTGGGATTCCGGGCTATAAAAAAAACACGACCAATTTTGAAATTAAGCATTTTCATTTGCTTCTTTCCTCTCCTATTACATTTGCGTATGAGAATTCTCTTATTTACATTAATTGTGATGAACATCTCTCTAATATGACAGGCACACAGTGCATATCATGGAATTGGAATTGTGAAATTGATGGGTCGTAGTAGTGGGTTTATAGCCATGCAGGCATCTCTTGCTAGTGGACAAATTGATATATGCTTAATTCCAGAGGTATTACTTTTTCTAACACAATTTGAAAATATATTTACCATATTGGCCTTGCCATTGTTTTTCTGAATCCATCAGGTACCATTTAATCTGCATGGACCTCATGGTGTTTTAAATCACCTAAAATACCTGCTTGAGAGAAAGGGATCTGCTGTTGTCTGTGTGGCAGAGGGAGCTGGGCAGGTTAGTGAGATCGTGTTTTCCATTTCAGAAGTCAAGATTATAATTAGATATAGATTTATAAAATTGTAGCATATCAACAGATTGTCCAGCATCCTCTTTTAAATTGCCTCTTTCTTAATTAAGTTAAATATTATAAACTGATGGGAGTCTCGTAATCTTAGCATAGTATGGTTAAATACATATGTATAAATCAGAGAAATTGAAAAAATCCTTCAATGCACAATTTCCAATTAACTTGATGATTGGAGTTGGCATACTAGAAAAACACTTTAGGAATAACTTTACAAGAAAGTGTTTCAAGTACCCTACTATGGATTTTCTCAGGTGTCTTCTTAAATTGCAAGGCTTTCCTACATTATAGTAGTAGCATGGTTGTCACGTCGACGACTAGTCGAAAAGTCGACATGCCTGAAAAAGTCGATGCCCGACTTCTGTAATAGTCTTCCATGGGTTATACCCGGACCCGACCCGGACCCGCAATCCGCCCAATTATCCGACCCGAAATTAAAAAAAGAGGGTTTTTAATTGACATACCTTTTTATCACATAACCCACCTACCCGAGTGTTCTCCTCTCCTCACCCGACAGTCGGCGCCGACAGATCGCGACTCATCTCCTCCGACGACTTCAACGGCGGCTTCATCTCCTCCGGTAAGTCTTCTCTCTCCTCTCCTGTCTTCTCTCATCTTTTCTTCTTCTCTCATCTTACTGGGTGTATATACATACATAGTGTTTACATACACGAACACGTAGCAACACACCAGTACACCACGTCTCAATTACATACATTTTTATTTTTATCTTTCAATTTTTTCTGTTTTATTTCTTAAAATTAATTTTTGTTTTATTTTTAAAAATTAATTTTCGATTTTATTTTTATAATTAATTTTTGGTTTTATTTTTAATTATGTTTTTATTTGCTTATAGATGTTTGACTTTGGGTACTTGAACTTATTATCTATTAGTTTTTATTTGAACTCTGAAATTGAAGTATGTTTACCTATATTATATATTATAATTACTCTAAATAGGATATTGTCAACTATTTACGACTAGTCGGGCGACTTGTCGACTAGTCAATTCCACGGTACTCGGGGCCACATGGGATTCCTCATTCTATTATAAGTGATTGCGACCCCATACTTCTGAGTTTCTTTTGGAGGGAGCTATTTGAGCTCGAAGGTACAAAACTCAAGTTGCGCTGTTTTTATGTGTTAACAGACCCCTAAGTGGATGAATTGGCTTTCATGGGCGGCTTTAGTGCAATGGAAGTGGTAGTCGCGCAAAACGACAAATGGAAGAAACATTGTCACCTGAACAAAGAGGAGTTGAATTTGCCGTTGTGACTTTCGCCTTGGGGACTTGGCGGTTCATGAGAGGAAGGGAGTTGTAGTGGAGCAAAACGACTGGTCACTAGAGCGCGGGGAAGGGGAATGATTTCCGCTGTGTATTGCATTGTCCAGAGGAAGCATCGTGAGGAGGAACGTCAGCGACGTGAATTTTAGTTGTTTTAATTGCTTTTGGAGTCCTTGTTAGTTAGGCGACGCCTTGGCGGCTGCGCGGTCTAGCCAGCCCGCCAGGAGGCTTCACCTCGCGTGAAATGGAGCAAGGCGGTCTAGTTGTCACCTAGGCGTGTTAGGTGACGCCTCGTTGCCAAATCGGGACCCCTTAAAAAAAATTCAGCTTCAAAGGTGGCCGAGTGGATCTTGCCCGGGGAGATCCGCAACCAACATCTCTGGAGTTGAAGAGCCACAAAATTTGGAAACCCTAGAAGGAAAAGAGTGAGAAAATTAAAAGAATTGAGCTTTACGGGAATTGAAGAGCCTTGACGATAGAGTTTCAGTTTCGGGTTACTTTGAAGAAGAAGGATAGTTGGCGGAAGTGTAAAGCCAGCTGTGGCCTTCTATGACTTTTATTTGTAAAGAGTAAAACGTTTCTCCTCTTCGATTAATTGACAGAAATAAGTAAGGCCAGCTGTAAGCCTGTAACCCATATACCTTCTCAATCTCACGCTAGTTATTTAATTTTCTTTATTAATTTTTTGTTTAAAGCCTATATTTCTAATTTATATTTTATTAACTGTATTTTGATTTGGTGTCTATTGTCGGATGGGCGACTAGGCGGTGGGCTAGCGCCTCGCCTCGCATTGGCGCTGTGATAACCATGAATTAATCTTAAATTACTGAGTCAAGTCTTTTGTTAGGAATAAGCTTCCAGATATAGGACTGACCTATTTGATATAGGACTGACCTATTTGATATAAAGAGTTGGATAAAATATTCCCCGTGTTGAAGAGTTGATAGCTTTATTTATCACTTTGCATTCCATTAGGATTTAGCTTCTGTTGCATTTCTCTAGATGGTTTAGCATATAGATATTATGTGTGCATATCAAGGGACTAATACTTTGCATGGTCATTGGTCAGCAATAGCCCATCCTAAAGCATTTTCTGCATTTGTAGAGTTGTGATCAACTAACATTGCGAATTACTACTGGAAAAGTCTCGTTATCACCAAAAAATGAGTATTTCAATTCTGACGACAAAGATTTTAAATTAATTGCTGAAGCTTCGATACTTGATGGAAGTAATTGCACTATTGATGGCGATTTCCTCAAATTCTCGTCTCCAAAAAAATAACTAGATTTTCATGCAAATTTTCAGATAGAACACCAGGATTTGTCTTTTCACAAATATATTCACTTTCAATATAAGTTTCTGTGGAATCAGAAGAATAATTTAAATTGAAATGATAGTCTTCAATGGAAGCCACTTTATGTCACAATTCACATCTGCAATTTGTTTGCAAACATTAAAGGCAAAATATGATTAATGCCACTTTAGAGGTTAGGGTTTTAAAAAATACCATCCGACTCTTTTTTTTGCAAAACCACCACTTGTGTGTCCAAAAAGTCCAAAATACCCCCAATTTTAAATGCTACACAAAAGGGCAAAAATAATATTTTCACCCCTAGAAGCCTTCATCAGTTGCGCACAGAAGAGAAAACCCCCCCAACAATCCCTTGTTTTCTCCCGACCTACTTCAGCCTGACACGCCATTTCCGGCGACATTAGGCGAGCTAACTCAACTTTTGAGTTATTCGTGGTATCCTAGTACGAAACTACCTGCAAAAACCACAATATTTGAGAGCACAAATTTAAGAAGTCGACCATTTGGCGATGAAACTCATATTTCTATTATATAATTTATGGTACGCACTTTTCTTTATTTTCCCATTTTCTTACGAGATTTTTTTAGATTTGACATAATTTTCTCCTCGGCTTGTGATTTATTCCGTTTTTGGTTAGTGATTTTCTATTGGATGAGTTGTCTCGTTGGTGGTAAGATTGTCACAGTGCCAAGGCGAGGCGAGGCGCGAGTCTACGTCTAGTCGCCTAAGCAACAATTAGATGCCAAATCAAAATACATTTACTAGAAAATAGTAATGATATACCATTATATGAAGAAGTGAATAACATAACGTCAAGTCTAATATTCTAAAAATTCCCGTATAGGCCGATTAATCCTACGATTAATCCCTGTACTCCGATTATGGCCTAGGCGCTTTTATTGGGCGTTTGGCTGTTAAATGATCGTCTAAACCGGCTGGTTGGGCGCCTAGGAGCGCAAGTTAAACGGGCGCCTAAGCGGTTAGACTTTTTTGTTTTTGTTTTGACAGTACTATAGGTATATGTATATTATAGACTCATTTATACATATATCAATGTTTCAAATTTCCTAGGTAGGTGGGCGGTTAGACGGATGCCTATGTCTAGACGGTTATATTTTTCGTGCTTTTATTTTTGTTTTAACAGTACTATAAATGCTTAAACTGAGATATTATAGAATATAGACTCATTTATACCTATATCACTGTTTCAAATTTAATATATAATTGATTATATGTCTGTTCGAATGGTTATATAGTAATTACTTTGAATTATTTTACATATATGTAATTTTATTATATATAAAATTGATCAATATAAATAAATCCACATAATCTATTTAATCTCCAATTAATCCCCGATTAATCCGCATGCCTATCACCTAGCGTCTTTTAGAAACTTGATCAAGTCCATGTTACATTGTCAAAGCAACAAAATATACCACAAATAGAATAAGTGATTAATTTCAAGTTGACATTATCACAAAAGACGATAACATAACATGAGGCCCCCATCTCTCGAACATTATCACCAATGGTTAAATTATTAGCATGTCCTTCATTGCCCGAATTCTCACTGTCATCATGAGCATGAGTAGGTGCAATTCGGCCATAATCATTGTCAAAATCATTATCATCACGTGGAAAAGGCTCATCTTCTTCGCCTGTCAAACTTTGTCAACCTTAATCTAGAACTAGAAGTAGATTTACTACGTCGAGCATAAACTCGTACGTGACTACCATGAGAACTTGTAGCTTCATCAACTTGAGAGGTCTTGGCTTCATGATTATGAGCTCCCCTGGGAAGATTGTAACCTTGAACTCGCACGTCACTACCATGAGAACCTATGGCTTCATCAACTTGAGAGGTCTTGGCTTCATGATTATGAGCTCCCCTGGGAAGATTATTGGCTTAAAGATTGCTTGATGCACATGTTTCTTCATCAACGTGACTCCATAAAAGATTATCCCCCGAATAGACAACATCATTGTCAACCCATTCATTATCCCATTGAAAATGTTCTATGGGTTAAAGTTATCCCCCTTCTTGACTTCACCTTTGCAACCTATTTGCGTTCTTCCAATGCCAAATCATTTGGTCGTTGATGCTCTAGTATGTTTCTCTTTTTTACGTGTATCTAACATGCAAAAAGGAATATATATATATATATATATGTATTTGTATTGTAAGTTAGTAATTTAATGAATTCGATTTTTATTTACTTATTAATGACATATAGTACTTACAAACTCAAACGCGCTCCAGTTACGCTAACATCCGAAAGAGGAGCAACAAAGACTAATGAAACACTTGCTAAGTAATTGAAGCTCAATCGTGCTTACACCAAAAGCAACAAAGACCAGTGATACAACTCTTTATTTACTTTTTTTGCATGATCCATCGCCACAAAAAGCTCCGGCATAGCTGGCGTCTCATCATAATCAACTCTTTTCATCACAATAAGAAGCAATTGTGGTGTCCTTACTACTGCAGCTCAAAATCTCGAACCACAACGTCACACACTCTTTTGCCTGCTTCTGTAGACACCAATTTAGACCTACTTCAATCCTCACTAACAAATAACATTCTCAACGCATCTTTATGCTAGTTGCAAGGTGAGAAATGTCGTGGCAAATCGTGTAGCTCCGGGCCTCACAAGATCTCTCCAAACCATCTTGTCTCTCATTGTTTCATAAACTCGCCCAATACAATAATGAATGTAGTGACACGTCTAGATCCAATCCTCCCTAACAAACAGGGGCGTTATTTTATGAATTCTAGTGCTCATCCTAGTTCTGGGGCAGCTTCAAATAGAAAGCTATCAGTTTTCAAATTGTTTGACCAACAACCAACACTGGTGAAACATAGCAAGTCGGTTGCCACAATGCCAAGAAAATCTCCGCAGGAAGTTATTGAAGAAAGACTAGCTGATGGGGAAGTACGCAAGTGAAGATAATAATGACTTTTTATATTTTCTATTAAGTAGTTTTAATATTTCTAATGTCGATAGGATTAATGTACTTATTTATATATCTGATATATGGGGCTAGGTACTTAGTATATGTTAATTAAGTTATTGATAATAAGCGCGATTGTTTATGGGCCTTAGGCCCTGTTCTTTTGGACTTATTTTTCGATTTTGATTCGATTCCATTGATTCGATTCGATTCGAATCGAGTCCATTCGATTCGATTCGATTCGGCTATTTCAGTTCTTCTTCTTCTTATTATTATTATTAATCTTAATTATTATTATTGTTATTATTACTAATAATATTACTATTATCGTTGTTATTGTTAATTACTATTATTATTATTATTTACCATTAT
The DNA here is from genome assembly GCA_033398695.1 of Orobanche coerulescens. NCBI lineage: Eukaryota > Viridiplantae > Streptophyta > Magnoliopsida > Lamiales > Orobanchaceae > Orobanche > Orobanche coerulescens. The sequence continues at coordinate 29,423,238 of CM065804.1, forward strand.
TATTATTATTATTATTTACCCTTAATATATATTTGATTCGATTCGATTCGATTCGATTCGAGATCCATTCAGATTCGATTCGATTGATTCATTCACCCAAAACAACAGAGCCTTAGTCCATTTGGTCAAATTATTAGTGTTTTATTCTATATATAAGTGATGCAATCTCCTAATATAGGATAGGCTTGATTGGTTATTGAATTATTGATTTTGTCTCTCTTCATGGGTTGTAATCTATCATCTTTTCTCCTTTTGCGGTTGGGAAACCCTAGGGATAGTGGTTCGGCGGTTGAGTCACTTTAGTTTTTTTATCTTTTTATTCTTTTTAATCCACAAATCCTTTATTTCAATTCTTGTTCTGCATCAATTGGTATCGGAGCTTAGGTTTCTCCATCAATTTCATAATTGTTGGGAGATCTTACCGTTCATCACCGAAAATTACTGTTCATCAACAAAGTTGCTGTTCGTCAGCCGAAAAAATAATAAAAAAAGTTCATGTTCATCATTACTATTCAACCGTACTGTTGATCTTCACTGCAACCGCACTGTTCAACCGCACTGTTCATCAGGTACTATTCGCCGCACTGTTCATCTCGCGACGTACTGTTCACAAAAACTCTGGAAATTTTTTTATCTTAAATTTTCTGTTATTGCGCCGCCATGTTTTCAGTCATCTCTGCGTACATAAAATCTGAAATTGAGAGAGTAAAGGATGCTATTTGTTTTCTCGAAGACGAATGTAATTTCTTCTGCTATGAAGTTTGTGTTCGTCATGGTAGAACCAAGTTATCCAAATAAGAGTTTATAGTGGATGAGTTAAATGAAGCACAATATGAACTGGAGAAGTTGAGACAGAAGTACAATGTTAAAGGAGAAAGGAGGAAGAGAAAAGACGTGAAAGGGAAAGACGAGAGGTTTTTATGATATTTTTATTCCTCAAACTTCTTAGTAAGAATGATGCAAAGACCCTTCTGACTTTTATACTTATGCTGGATCTGGTATAAGACAATTGATTTTTATTGCGCCATTAGCGCGCGCCAAAAAAATAAAAAACGCTACAAACCGCAGGGCTGATTGCTCTTCACCAAATTTGCGCACGCTATTAGATGACGTGGCAGGAAATATACGCCTTTGCGCGTGCGATATGCGTGATTCTACAAAAATGCTCGCAATTAGGGTGAGAAATTGGGAACCCTAATTATAAAATACTTCAATTCTTTCTGAAGCAGCGCAGCAAAAAGTTTTGTGGTCTTAAAGTGGGCAGAAAAGTCTCTGAAACCCTAGGCAGAAAGTAAGATTTTTTTGAAACCCTTCTCTGGTCTTAAAGCGGGCAGAAAAGTAAGACTTTTCTGAAACCCGCAATTGAACAAAAGCAGACGCGCAAAAAATCGCAATAAAAAAACTGCGCTCTATGAAAATTAGAATTTTTAAGTGTTTTGAGGATTAAATATTTTCGTACTGTGATTTATTTGGGTTTGCTACTATGGATTATTATAAGAGTTCTAGGTTGGTTTGATTATTTGTAATTATTTCATGACTATTTGCTTTAGTTATTTATCTATTATTCTTACGTAGGAATACTATTTATCTCTTTAATTAAAAAATGTCATGTTCAAATTATCCTATGCTATGCGCTACGCTATTTTACGCTACACAATTTCGGACAAAAACGCTATGTGGCTGCACAACGCGACTGAAAACACTGTACAAGACGTATTAAACTTGCTATTTAATCCTCATTATGAACTTGAGTGTGTTTCTGGAGCTCTTGTAAAGTCATTAAACTTGCACCATGAATCCGTTCCTCAAAAATATGTGGTTCCTTAGTTTGATTCTTCAATTGCAGTTACTCGTGCTTCTTCTTGGGTACTTATCACTTTTTGATGCTACACATTACGTACTCATTGTTATGTTCTGCCTATGGATGTTGCTCATATATTGCTTGGGAAGTGTTTTAAAGGTACAATATTTTGAGGTCTATAACATTTTTAGTTTTGGCATTCAAGGAAAAATGATTAGTGTGTCTTCTATCAAACCGTATTTGAGAACTAGCAAAATTCACACCGCAGCTATAGTTGCGAAGAGAGATCAAACTGACGAGGTTAAGCAAGTTGAAAATGCAGAGTTCGTTATTGAGGATCAAGTCAAGGAAACCAAGGTTGTTGAGATTGTTATTGAGGATCAAGTCGAGGAAATCAAGCCACAGTCTAACTGTTTTCAGAGCTTTGAGGAATATGAGTGGTTGATGATATTACTGAGGCTAATGATATTGAGTTTATCATTTCGGAAAATCTGTTGAAGCCTCCTTCGCATACAAAGTTTTCAAAGTTCTTCACACCTGAACATTCTTGAAGAAGTGCAGAAAGATTTTCTTTGTTCCATTTCAGTCTTACATGGTTCTCGCTTTCTACAAAACTCGTAGTCGAGTATTTTCTAACAAGGGGAGAACGAGTGAGAACGCAAGTGAAGATAATAATAAATTTCTATATTTATTATTAGTATTAGTATCTCTAATGTAGATAGGATTAATGTATTTATATATTTTATATGTGGGGCTGGGTATTTAGTAGATGTTTAATTATGTTATTGATAATAAGCCCGATTGTTTATGGGCCTTAGTCCATTACGTCATATTATTAGGATTTTTATTCTCTATATAAGTGATGCAATCTCCAGTTATTTGGAGATAGACTTGATTGATTACTGAATTATGATTTGAGTCTCTCTTCATGGATTGCGATCCATGGTCTTTTTTCTCTTCTGTGGTTTGGAAACCCTGGGATTACTGTTCTTATAGGTCACAAATACGTAGGGTAAAAGTCTAGAGGAGGGTGAATAGATTTTTAAAACTTTTCTTAACTGAACTGGTTTTTGAAACTCAACTGTAATACGCAGCAGCTAGGTAAACTTAGCTGGTTTTGAAACTTAGCTGAAAACTCAGATAGGAGCAGTTCAGATGTCGGCTGAAAAATCACAAAGCGCTTATAGTGGTTTCAGAGGTGGTGTAATCCTCTACTAGTCCACTTTTCTCCAATCCACTTGGAGATAAATTGACTATAACTTTTGAACGGTTACAATGAATTAGTTAGAGCAACTTTCAACTAGTGAAACACTTGGCAGTAACTCTTTCCCTTTGGTTGCTTGTCACCTCCTGATCGAAAACCCGTGGATGCCTCACAACTCTCAAGTTGCTTATCACCTTCCAATCAAGAACCCTTGGATGTCGCACAACCCAACTTGCAAGAACCTCGTTCAAAAAAGTACCCCTACTAAAATCTTAATGATAAGAGTTTTGTTTCCTCCAACTTCTAAGAGCTTCTTTTAACTTATATCTTTGATCTCAACTCTTCACGATGCTTACTACGTTGAGTGTATTGCTTTGTTTGCTTGTAAGTGTTATGATCATCGTGTTGAGTTGTGGAGCCGGAAGTACTATATAGGGTATTTACCTGTATTAGGGTTTCTTCTGTTTTTGGCTATAAATAAGCCCTTATGAAGTCATATTCCTGGCTTGGTAGTGCCCACAGACGTAGGCAGATTTCTGACGAACTAGGTTAACAAATCGTATGTTTTTATCGTTTTTCGATTTTCTTTTTCATATTATCCCAGTAATTCCTAACAACTGGTATCAGAGAGCCTTAGGGTTCGAGTGGGAGCAGATATGATGGCTGAAGGAAGATCGCCAATCGAAAAGTTTGACGGAGCTGACTTTGGGTTCTGGAAGATGCAGATCGAAGATTCCCTATATGGTAAAGATCTGTATTTGCCCCTTGGTGATAAGCCGTCGGAGATGAAAGACGAAGAATGGAAGGTGCTTGACAGGAAGGCGATGAGCGTGGTTCGTTTGTCCTTTTCACGAAACGTCGCGTTTCATACGATGAAGGAGAAATCCACGAAGGGAATTCTGAAGGTTTTAGCAGACATATACGAGAAGCCATCAGCAGCGAAAAAGGTTCATCTGATGCGGCGTCTCTTTAACCTAAAGATATGAGAGAGCTCTGTGGTGGCGGATCATCTAAATGAATTCAACTTAATCACAGCCCAGTTGAGTTCGGTCCAGATCGATTTTGAAGACGAGGTTAGAGCCCTAATTCTGTTGTCGTCTCTACCTGAAAGTTGGAGTGGTATGGTTACCGCCGTTAGTGCTTCACCGGGGAAGGAGAAATTAAAATTTGACGAAGTAAGAGATCTGATTGTAAGTGAAGAAATTCGCTCAGGCATGGCTTCGGGATCGGTCCTAAACACAGAATACAGAGGCAGATCGAATTATAAGAATTCTAACCATGGCAGATCGAAATCAAGAGGCAAAATTAGATCGAGGAAGGATGTGAGTTCGATTAAGTGCTGGAATTGTGATCAATTTGGTCATTTAAAGAATAAGTGTCCAGTCCCCAAGAAGATCGTGAAATCAGCAAATATGGCAACAGAAGAAATCAGCAATGCTCTAATATTGAGTGAGCAATGCAGATGAATCGTGGTGTTTGGACTCAGGTGCATCTTACCATTCGTGCAGGGAAGCTGACATGATAGAATCTTATACTCCTGGAGATTTTGGCAAGGTTTATCTTGCTGATGATGAACCAATGAAGATTGTGGGAAATGGGGATGCGTGGATAAAAACCCCGAACGGAGGAAAGATTCTGTTGCATGATGTAAGACACATTCCTGGTTTGGAGAGGAATCTGATTTCAGTGGGAGTTCTTGATAGCGAAGGTTATCATGTGAACTTTGGCGACGGTGAATGGAAGATAACAAAAGGGGCCATGGTGGTGGCTCGTGGAAAGAAAATGAGTACGCTGTACACGACAGTCAACACGAAAGAAAGCATCGCCCTTGCAGGAGCAAATGGGGATGCAGAGTTGTGGCACTGTCGTCTTGGCCACATGAGTGAAAAAGGGATGAAGGAGCTTTGTTCAAGAGGTATGTTGCCGGGCTTTAAAACAGTTGATATCGGTCTGTGTGAGGGATGTATATTCGGGAAGCAGAAAAGAGTGAGTTTTTCGAAGGGAGGCAGAGACTTGAGGAAGCAGAAACTGGAGTTGGTTCACAGTGACTTATGGGGACCAGCACCAGTTACATCTCTTGGTGGCGCGTCTTATTATATGACCTTTATTGACGACTCCACAAGAAAGGTATGGGTTTATTTTCTGAAACATAAATTTGAAGCGTTTGATGCTTTTAGAAAATGGAAAGCCCTTGTAGAAAATGAAACAGGTCTAAAATTGAAGTGTTTGAGATCTGACAATGGTGGAGAGTATGAACTTACCCAGTTCACCGAATACTGTAAGCTGAATGGTATTCGTATGGAAAAGACTCCGAGAGGCACCCCTCAGTTAAATGGGGTTGCAGAACGTATGAACAGAACTTTGAGTGAACGTGCTAGATGCATACGGTTGAAATGTGGGTTGCCACAGATGTTCTGGACTGATGCAGTTAACACTGCTGCTTTCTTGATCAACAGAGGACCATCGACTACTTTGGATAATGGTATACCGGAGGAGGTTTGGAGTGGTAAAGAGGTAAACTTATCTTTTCTTCGAGTTTTTGGTTGTGTTGCATATGTTCATTTTGATGCTACTGTTAGAAATAAATTGGATGCTAAATCTGTTAAGTGTACGTTCATTGGATATGGTGGTGACGAATTCGGATATAGATTTTGGGATGAACATAATCGGAAGATAATTCGCAGTCGAGATGTTGTATTCAATGAACAAGTGTTGTACAAAGACAGGTTGGGAGCGCCGGAAGTTGAAAATGCAAGTACTCGGGCTAATAGTCCCGAAGTTGTTGAGTTGGATATCTCCAATTCGGGTGGGAGCAAAACTGTTCAGAATAACCGGGAGGTTGTTGAACCTGAACCGAGCACGCCGACAGTTCCAGTGTGGAGATCTGAAAGGCAGCGTCGTGCACCAGATAGGTACTCACCCTCTCTATGTTATTTGTTATTGACTGACAGAGGTGAGCCTGAATGTTATGCAGAGGCTGGTCAAATTGAGGATGTGGACAAGTGGAAACTTGCGATGGATGACGAAATTGATTCCTTGATGATCAATGATACTTGGGAGCTTGTTGAGCTTCCTAAGGGAAAAAAAGCATTGCATAACAAGTGGGTTTACAGGATTAAAAGGCAGATAAAAGTGACCGTTACAAAGCAAGACTGGTCGTGAAAGGATTTCAGCAAAAATATGGTATTGACTATACCGATGTTTTTACTCCTGTTGTGAGACTAACCACTGTTAGGATGGTCTTGGGTATGGTTGCTGCAGAAAATTTATTGTTGGAACAGATGGATGTAAAAACAGCCTTTCTTCATGGTGATCTCGAGGACGAAATCTACATGAAACAACCAGAAGGGTACTTGTCTAAAGGTAACAGTGAGCTGGTGTGTAAACTGAAGAAGAGGTTGTACAGTTTGAAACAGGCTCCGAGACAATGGTACAAGAAGTTTGACGGATTCACGCACGAGATTGATTTTGTACGGTGTGATGCAGACCATTGTTGCTATATCAAGAGGGTTGACAATAGCTATATCATTATGCTCTTATATGTTGATGACATGCTAATAGTAGGTTCCTGTGCTCGAGAAGTGAGCAAGTTGAAGAAGCAATTGTCTGAGCGGTTTGCTATGAAAGATCTTGGTGAAGCTAAGCAAATTTTAGGTATGCGGATTACTCGAGACAAGGAGGCGGGAAAATTGTATCTTTCGCAGGCTGAATATGTAGAAAAAGTTTTGAAGAGATTCAATATGCAGGATGCAAAGCCAGTAAGCACTCCGTTGGGTAGTCATTTCAAACTATGAAGAGCGTGCCTACATGGAGAAGATTCCTTATGCATCGGCAATTGGTAGCATTATGTATGCAACAGTATGTACTAGACTAGATATTGCGCATGCAATGAGAGTTAGCAGATTCATGAGCAAACCGGGCAAGCAGCATTGGGAAGCAGTGAAATGGATCCTTAGGTACTTACGGGGTACCACAGAGAAGGCCTTATGTTTCGAAGGCAAAGAGATTAAATTGGCAGGATATGTCGATGCTGATTTGGCAGGAAGTGATCTTGACAAAAGGAGGAGTACAACCGGTTATGTGTGTACTTTGGGTGGAACATCAATTTCTTGGGCTTCTAAGTTACAGAAGATTGTGGCCTTATCTACTACAAAGGCCGAGTACGTGACGGTGACCGAAGCCAGTAAAGAGATGGTATGGTTAAAGATTTTCTTGCGTGAATTGGGAAAGGAGCAGAAGAATAATGTTCTATACGGTGATAGTATGAGTGCTATTTACTTAGCTAAGAATCTAGCATTTCACTCTAGAACTAAACATATCGAGCTGAGGTATCACTACATACGATATCTCTTGGAGAAGAAGATCATGCAATTTGTGAAGATTCGAGGAAAGGAAAACCCTGCTGACATGTTTAGGGTGTGACCTTAGAGAAGTTGAAGCTATGCATGGCTTCAACTGGCCTCAGGACTTAAGATGAGAGGCTGGCGCTACCATTGAAATTGAGGAGGTGATTACTATTGACTTCAGTCTCCAAGTGGGAGATTGTTGGGTTGTGGAGCCGGAAGTACTATATACCAAAGCTCCATATCGCCAAATTTTTGGGAGGGGTATATAGGGTATTTACCTGTATTAGGGTTGCTTCTGTTTTTGGCTATAAATAAGCCCTTATGCAGTCAGTTGTAGACACACCAAAATTGTAAGAGGTGATCATCTCTCTTTCTTAGTGATATTCCTGGCTTGGTAGTGCCCCCAGACGTATTCAGATTTCTGACGAATTAGGTTAACAAATCTTATGTTTTTATCGTTTTTTGATTTTCTTTTTCATATTATCCCAGTAAATCCTAACACATCGTACTTCTGCTCATTAGTTCTCCGGATACATACGGTACGATTCTTGAGCTCTTCTTGCAAGTGTTATGATCATAACTTGGCTGTCTTCATACTCAGTTGGGTTTCCCGCTTTTTCTGCACTTCACTGTACGATCCTGATTGATTAGAACCTGGCTGATCAATACTTAGCTTAAATTTTAAAAGCTTATAGAAGATACTCATTTGGTTCTTCTTTACAATGCCAAGACATAAAACATACATTTGAATTAAACTTTGAATATAGGGATGACATCATCAAAATATTAAATGTATTCCTAACAGTTCTGTTGCTGTTGAATCACCCTAGTTTTTATCTTTTTATTCTTTTTAATCCATACATCCTTTGTTTCAGTTCTTGTCTCAAACAACTATTGAACAATGCACAAAAAGTATTGTAGAGAAATACAGAGTGAAACTCTCAGAGCTATGAGATTATGGTTAAATTATATGGTTAAATCAGGTAATTTGGACTCAGATTAAAGCCTCCAAAGTTTTCATGAGTTGCGGGACCTTACCTTGAGAAAGCAAAAAGAGACTGAAAACTTGAAAGAAAAACAAGAAATTTTATGGAAGGAATATGGATGCACCCTAATGTCAGATGGTTGGACAGATAAGAGGAACCATCATTTGATAAACTATCATGTTAATTGTCCGCATGGGATATTTTCCTAAGCGTAGTTCATGCGTTAAGCCAGTCTGCCTGTGTCAACATGCAAAAATGTTGGCTGACGTGCTTGAAAATTAATTGATGAAATTGGCCAGGATAAAGTTGTACAAGTAGTGAGAGACAACAGTGCTAATTAAGGCAGCTGCAAACCCAGACTGTAGGATTCCTACACTATGTTGGACTCTGTATGCCGCACATTGTATAAACATTATGTTGGAGGGTATTGGAAAGTTGAAGGAGTTCAAGGGTAATATTGAAAGAGCTACATGTGTCACTACGTTCATTTACTGTCATGGGTGAGGTGATGAAACAATGAGAGAGAAGATGGATCGGAGAGATCTTGTAAGGCCCAGCACTACTCGATTTGCCGCGAATTTTCTCTCCCTGCAAATCCCGAGGGAGCTCATGTTCATGAAGCCATGAGCTCTCAAGTTGATGAAGCCATGGGTTCTCGTGGTGGTGACGTGCGAATTTATGCTAGACGTGGTGAATCTACTTCCAATTCTAGGCTAAGGCTGACAGATGAAAAAAATGAGCGTTTCCCAGATGATCATAACGATCTTGATGATGGCCAAATTGCACCTACTCTTGCTCATGATGATAGTGAGAATTCGGGCAATGGACATACTAATGATTTAATATTTTGTGGTGATGATTGACAGATGAGGGTTCATGTTATGTCGCTGCTTTTATAATTTTGTCTACTTGATATTACTTATTTTTATTTGTGGTGTATTTTGTTGCTTTGATAGTGTAATATGGACTGAGATGTTATTCACTTATTCGAATAATGGTATATTACTTCTGTATTTTGATTTGTTGCCTAGGCGATAGGCTAGCGCCTCGCCTTGGCGCCGTCAGTGTTTTAAAAGATGCTCGACTCATACGAGTCGACTAACGAGTCGAGGCGAGGCGGAAGGCGCGTGAGTCGAGGCTTATGAGCCAGGTGTTTGTTTAAATTCTTGCGAGTTTTCCGTGTGATGTGTACGACTCGAGTTGACTTGCAAGAGGCAGACGAGTCTGTTGAGTGGGTATCTTTTAGATTTTCTTTAATTTTAATGGCTTAATAGAAGCCCTAGTTCTAAACCGACAACCCTGTTTTATTTCCCAAAACCTACTCAGTCGTCTCTCTCTCTCCCTCCCACCCTCCCCCCCCCCCCTCTCTCTCTCTCTCTCTCTCTCTCTCTCTCTCTCTCTCTCTCTCTCTCTCTCTCTCTCTCTCTCTCTCTCTCTCCCTCGCTCGCTCGCTCGCCCCCCCCCCCCTCCCTCTCCCTCCTGCAATTGCCAACGTCTCTCTCTCTCATCAGGTCTATTATTTAGTTTTTAGTGTTTACTTTTTCCCCATGTTTACTTTTGCATCCTTCGGGTCTCTCACCAGCTGATCTTTTTTTTTTCAGCCCTCTTCGTTTTGTTTCCATAAACATCTCCTCTTCTCTAAGTTGTAAATTAGAAACTTTGTTATCAAAGTAATAATTGCACAGCTCTCCAGCCCCATATGTAGTTTTTTTCACATACTTTTTAATAAAAATAACTTTAATAGTTACTGTACAACATATATTGTAGTGAATATGGTGAAAGGATCAGAGGGGCAAGAAGGCACGGGTCTTAATAATTACTCTGCAACATATATTTTTAATTATTGTAGTTGAACTTTGTGTTAGATAATTTTATATATTCTTTTTCCGTTTCAACAAAGTTGAGGCGTACGCCTCGTTCCACGTCGAACGAGGCGTACACCTCCCCTCATTTTGTACAAAACGCCTCGAATACGAGTCCCGAATTTTAAAACATTGGGTGCCGTGATAACCTTGTTTTCAAACTTTGATTTGGCCTTCAATCACTTTTATAAACTTGTAACACGAATTGTGAATCAGGCCACAAATCATGTCAGATTCCAAAATTATGCCGGTATCTCTGGATTTGCACAAGAAATGCATCTTAGTAGAGTTTTCTATTGATTAAACTAAAATACTTTTAACTTGAGATTTTTAATGTTAGTAATAAAGTCAAATAATATTACAAACCCTAATCTATTATATATTTTTAACATTCAGCAATTAAAGGTATAGTGGGTTGGAAGAGAAACTAGATGGGGGAGCTTAGACGAAGTAGCATTACCCCACAACACTAGCTTCAAGTGCATTGGTTTTATCCTTCAAGTGTATGGAGAATGGAGGTTGTTAGGATGTTAACCAGAGGAGTGAAGCAGGATGGATGAAATGGAGAAGTGCATCGTGGGGTCTTATGTGGCCAAAACATCCCAAATAAATTAAAATGAAAGTTTAATCTCAATGCTATACGGGCGGTTGTGTCATGTAGGGTAGTGAGTGTTGGGCTATATGAGTTTCTAAGATGAGTGTTGTGGAGATAAGAATGTTGAGATGGTTGTGCTGGCATACTAGGATGACCGAATTGGAAATGATATATGTGATAAGATCAGAGTTCATATAGTCGATTGATTGAGAGAATGGCGCTTGAGATGTTGTGGACATGTTGCTCACTGACCCTTAGATGCACCAGTTAGAAAATGTGAGTAAATGCAGCCAGAAAATGTAGGGTTAGACCTAGTTGCTTAGAGTCGGGTAACATCAGCTTTATTAGTTATCGTAGAGACACATTTTTCTAGAAACAAAAATGACTGGGAGATCAGTTAACCCATAGGAATCTTTTTAATGTAAATTGTGATTGCGCTTTATATCTTCTGAGTTTCTGGGAGAAAATTGTTGCTTTATCCACATTATTCGACATCTTATGAACTGTTGGACAGATGGGCCTTTTAACCTTCTTATAATTTTTCCTCACATTTATTGTGCAGGATCTTCTTGAGAAGACAAATGCTACAGATGCATCAGGAAACACTATATTAGGAGATATCGGTGTTTATATACAACAAGAGGTTAATCCCTTCACCTGGTTGTATTCATTTACCCGTAATCGTATTGTTCTTTACTTTATTTCTTCATACTTGTTCCATTATTCTTTTCAGTGGCTGACGTTTATTTTGGATTCATATCATCCACCACTAATACACATTATATAACGCACAGACAAAGAAGTTTTTTAAAGGGATTGGATTTCCAGCAGATGTGAAGTACATAGATCCCACCTACATGATTCGCGCATGCCGTGCCAATGCATCAGACGGGATTCTCTGCACTGTTCTTGGTCAAAATGCTGTGAGTTTCTTTTTCCCCTTTTCCAAAAGTAAATGGTTTTGGATCTTATGATTGTCCCAGTTGGATTTGATCTGAGCTAAATGAAAGTTCAACATTTAGTGGATCTGAACTCGGTTAGAGCTCATTCACGTGTGTTCATTTAATTAAACAAATATTAAATGAACAAAATTTAGAGCTTTTTGACAAACGAGCAGAGTTTGAGCAGCTTTATGCTTGTTTACTAAGGGCTAGTGAACAAGTTCGTTTGTAGATTTTCATGAAGAAGTGCAATAATAGCTCAATTATAACCTAATTAACAAGCGAGTTACAAAGTTGAGATTTATGTATAAAAAAACCATTAGTATGATAATATTACTCATTAGTCTTTGACAATATTTAGTTTAAGAATCTTTGACAATATTTAGCTCAATTATAACCTAATTAACAAGAGAGTTACAAAGTTGAGATTTATGTATAAAAAAACCATTAGTATGATAATATAACTCATTAGTCTTTGACAATATTTAGTTTAAGAATGTTCGTTTATTGCCTACTATCAAGTGTTAACGAACCCGAAAACGAACATGTCCATGATCATATTCAAACATCTAAAATTCGTAATGAACCAAGCTCGAACATGATCTGAAAAAGCTTACGAAGCGAGCTCGAACTAAACAAAAAATAAACCAACAGAGCGAAGCTCAGCTCTCTTCATTACATTTACACCCCTATTAACATTACATTGATATTCATCAAGATGGTAATATTTGCTCAATATATATATATTTATGTATAAAAAAAAATGGCAGGTTCACGGTGCATTTGCTGGATATAGTGGAATCACAGTTGGAATATGCAATACTCACTATGTCTATTTTCCAATTCCTGAAGTTATTACCCAGCCCAAGGTTCTCGACCCTAACAGCCGGATGTGGCATCGTTGCCTAACGTCAACAGGCCAACCAGATTTCGTTTAAAATAAAGGTGAAGGTAATTTAGGCTTGAAACATGATATTCCGTACTGATGACTAGACAAATGGGTGGCCATCTTCCATTTGCGTCAAGTCTTCTTCGATTTGTTAAGTGTGCAGTATTCGCATTGCCGTTGGGCAGTGGCAATGTCCGTAATAAGCTTGCTTAAGAAAATGAGAAGCACATTTTTTTGTGACTTTAGAGTGAGAATATTAACTTATGAAACGCCTCTCCCCACAGATTAGTATAGAGTTGAAGCTGTTGTACTGATAATAAAATAAATTAAATAAGTCCTTAATTCTTTGGATAATATCTTGCATTCACAGAATCATATCTATGTAATTTTGTGATTCCTGTTTTATTTTCTCTATCCTGGAGGATGAGATACATTACAGACTTGAAACATACCCTTCCAGTTGAAAATCCTTGCATCAGCACTCTCCCTTTCTATCTTTTTACCCGTACCTTTTCCCCACCGAACACGGCTACCCCTGCCTCTTCCAAGGAGACTTGCGGCAGTGGCGTGTGGGCTGCGCAGGAAAAAGGAGTTCCTGAGTTTACGGCGAAGAGAAGATTGACTCTTGATCGGTCTTCATGCTTAGAGCACTGGTCCGACAATTCGTGATTTTACACGTAGCCTAGTAGGGCAGGGATCAGGTTGAAATTTAAAAAAAAGAAGAGCAGAACCGGAATCTGAATCCAAATTGTATTTTTTGGGCCAGGTTCTTCGCAAAATCTGACAGAACCCGTGTAAACCCGAACCCAATCTGCACCCAAGTTTATTTTCAGGCTGGGTTCTTTGCAAAATCCGACAGAACTCGCAAAAATCCGAACCTAAAATAATAGGATCGGATTCTTCAAGTTGAGTTTCTTCTGCTTCAAACCTATATATAATATTGTATTCACAAGTGTTCCACATAATATCACACTGACATCAAGTCGAAACAATTTCAATAAGATGCATATTCATACTTGTTTAATAAGCTGAAATACACATTTATCTGTGTACTTCAAACATAAATGATTCAAGTCATTCAAACAACATACTTTAAAAGATGCACACAAATTAATGACTTAAAGAACTTAAACTTATTAACTAATACAGTCAAGAACATACTAGAAAATAAACACTTCATTCTGAATTTTCGATGCTTCTTCTTGATGCCCCTCGACATACTTCTGACTTCTTCAATTTTTTACTTTCTCCTCTTTGAACTTGTTTCGTTGGATGTTGGTTTTGGAACTGAAGCAGACGCCTTTGAGCTTTTTGTTGATCTGATGGATTTAGAACTACTAGCAGATGAAAATGGTCCAAATATATATTGAGCTGCAATAATCTTCTCTAGACCTTGTTTTAGATGTTCTACACAGTAAAAACAAATTGTTAGAAGCAATATATTGAAAATAGCAAATTAAAGACAGAACTAACCAAATCCTAACACAAATCTAATAAAAAGAAATTGCAAGTGTTTAAATTTATCACCATACTACTGCTAACAAAGCTTTAAATATTTTGAAATCTCATTTGGCATTTACTGTTAACGGCCATGATATGATCTCTTAGACACACTCTCAACAATCAAACTTAACAAACATAACACTAGTAACCTACTACGAGATCAAATATGATTTTGCAGATTGAAAGAGCAATCAGATTAACAACATTTCAAGTTGGATGCATCTTCTAAAATTCATCTGTCAGACATTGCTGATTCATTATGCATGTTCTCAAGTATATTATTATCAATACAATTCATATCATAGCACAAGGATACAGAAAGCAAGTATTATAGACAACAACCATTTTCCAACAATTATTATAGGCAACCACCATGTACAAGCATTATAGGAAAATAAAAGAAGACTTGCCAGCTTCCAGTTTTTCATATATCTCCATCTCCTCTGGTTCCGGAAGGTATTGCAGCCCCATTATTGCATCATACTTCAACCAATTTTGTAAACATATGAGCTTCTCAACAGTTTGGGGAGTCGAAGGCTCCAATATGGATCAATCACCCTTTCTCCAGTTGAGAAGCTTGATTCACTTGCTACTGTGGACAGTTGAATTGCTAACACATCTCTAGCCAAAGCTTGCAAACTCGGATATTTACTTCCACAACCTTTCCACCAATTCAATATATCCCATGTATCCTCATTCTCATCCTCATCCTCACTTTCTACCTGAGCTGGTTTCTCTATAGGATCCAACAAGTACCTATTTACTTCATGAACTTTCCAAAGCTTGAATGGCTAACACATTTCTAGCCAAAGCTTGCAAACTCGGATATTTACTTCCACAACCTTTCCACCAATTCAATATATTCCATGTATCCCTCATTCTCATCCCCATCCTCACCTTCTACCTGAGGTGGTTAATCTATAGGATCCAACAAGTACCTATTTACTTCATGACCTACAACAACTTCATGGTTCTCTTCTAGTTGTCAATTCCAATCTTGCTTCACTGTAGCCTTTTCTCCAACTGGTTTTCTAGGTCGACCTTTTGCTTTTCCTTTATTCTTGGCTGAAACAACATTTTTGTTTGTAACATGCTTTTGCTGCCTCTTTGAAACATCAGAATACATGTCAGAAAGCTACACTTGAAGTTGCTTTACTTCTTCCATTTTACTCCTGCTCTTCACATTATCATACCCAGCATGTTTTCACACATGAGCCCAATCTAATTCAGCTTATACCTTGGATATAACACCAAGGCAACAAGACATAATTGGTTGACATTATCCAACTCACCAAAATACTTGTTATACTTGGTCTTCATATCAACTGCCATGTTGGATAACACAATTACATCACTTTCACAACCTACACTATTGCAACTCAGCTCCTCAAGCTCAACTTCGATCTAACCGTAAGCGTCACATAAAAGACTCAGAAACTTCACAAAAAAGTTTCAGTTGTTTGCTAACCGTAAGCGTCACATAAGACTCAGAAACATCACAAAAACAATCACCTTGCCCCAATCATCATCTGTTGGTGGCCCAGTTCTTTTCCTACTCACATTATGTTGGTGGCTCTCATCATTAATTTCGTCATCATTATCTTCATCAAAGTAGTTCCTAAACCTAGGATCATCCTTGTACAATCTTGCAAATCGTGCTCTATACTCCAAAGTTGTGCCCAACATAAGGAATGTGGAATTCCACCTTGTTGGAACATCAAGGATGCAGGTCTTCTGACTTTCACAATTTGCTTCCCTTGCACTTCTTTTAAATTCTTCTTGTCTTTGTGCAGAACCCCCCAACATACAAAACGGCATTTCTTATCGCAGTGACGGACCTCTCCAACTCTTTCAACCTAGCTCTAACAATTAGGTTTACAATGTGAGCTAAACACCTTACTTGCATAAACCTACCTCCCAACATTGGCTTGGTCTTCCAACCACACATTACGGTCCTCAAATAGTCAATGGCAACCTTATTGGAAGCTGCATTGTCAACTGAAAGAGTACGTTTTCAATCTTCCAATGGTAAATAGTCTTCTCTAAGGCTTCTCCGTTAGTTTCACCCTTGTGATTCCAGATCTCACAAAATGCAAACACCATCTTATGCATGTGAAATAGAGCGTCCAAGAAATGCGCAGTCACCACCATATAATTTATATTCTGGCAAGAGGTCCAAGTGTCGCTTGTCAAACTCACTGAATGGCTGCTTAGATTCCTTCTTAACTCCTCATTCTTCTGGTCGTACATGAGAAGAAATTCTTCATATTATTTTCCTACATGGAACTTTGAGCAATGGTGCAGCCACCCTACAGAAGTATCTAAATCTTGGCTTTTCAACCTGGCTGAACGGCAGCTCATCCACTACAATCATATGCTTAGCAGCTTCAATACAATTCTGCTGCGACCAAGTAATTGTCCTCGGCTTTTCCTTAACTTCTACTTCTTCATTGCTTATTTGTGTCTGTCCCTTTTCTAACTTAACCCTTCCAGCATACTTCTTGCAATACATGTCAAATACCTCCTCAAAGTTGACCTACACTCAAGCAGCTTCTCACAATAAGTACACTGTGCATTTGTTGTGTGGCAACTAACTTCTGCTCTCCATTAACTTCTTGATACAACGGAACTTTTTACCCTCTTATAATGAGGCTAAACACCAGGCTTGAGTTCCTTGCCTTCTTTCAGACCTGCTCCTTGCTTTTTCGTCGCATTTGTCGTAGTTGTTTCAGCCGTAGGAGCAGGGGCAGAAGTACCAATGGTGAGGGTCTCAGCTGAATGTCCTCTCTTTAACCTCTTTTTAGGAGCATCAACTACTGCCACTTCTTTGGACAAAGCTGAAATAGAATCTCCTTAGGCACTAGATTCATTCGAAGAGGTTTCCACCATGGTGTAGCTTTCCTGAAACATTGTTATATTGACAACAATCATTAACTTTGTATATCGAGTAATATAGCAGAACCACACAAACACAACTGAACATCCAGATTTTACAAAAGTTGCAGAATCAAAACTTCCTTAATTCAACAACACCGATCAAGAAACACAACATCTCTCAAAATTATAAAAATGGAATTTGATATTTCAGCACAACAACAACGTTTGCATCAATTTGACATAGGAAATCAGGATAAGACAAGTTATAAAAACAGAAATAACACAAACTATAGCAGCAATAGTTGTATGTTCCATAAAGTCCAATCTTATAATCCAACATGAAAAGGAAATTCTAAATTAGAGACTCCAGTCATCATTTTACATAACTTTGTAAAGCAGTTTCAGGTTTCTAATCATCTGTTCTCATCAGTGAGTTAATCACCTTCAGATTTAAATCTATATAGTGTTCCCAGGCCCTCTTACGTGGTAAGTGTGCAGTTTCTCATAGTTACTACTATCAGGGCCGGCCAATAACCATTTAAAATAAAAGAGAAATGTCTCCAATCAAATTATAACAAACATTTGCTGGACTGTAGTCTGTAATAAATATGAAAAAATTCACTTGCCATAGTAGCATACAAAAATAGGACACTCGATCATCAGTTGTGCAATAAAATAGGATTTATACCGGTAATATATGTACAGCCCTTATATATATATATAGGGTAATTTTTTGGGCCCATGGACCTCAGTGGGCGTAGTGCGGTTGCACTGCCAACATTGGGCTAGGGCCGTCCTGCTGCTATTACTATCTATATCAACATGAATTAAATAGATTAATGTAAATTCCTTCAGGAGAATCAAGCCTTTCCAATTTGGGACAAACAGTGATGTAGAGGCTACTTATTTCAACACAAATTTGGAAATAATAATGATAATAACAAGCCCTACCACTTGATTCAATATCTGCAGTTTTTCTCTTTCGCGTGGTGAAGCCGGCACTAGTTAGCTTCACTTGCATTTTCCTACTCTTTTCCATTCCCATTCTCAGCGGCTGCAACTTATTCCCTAACATATTTTCACAATCTAGTAAATTTATTTATATTTTAATCCAAGTCTCACTTGTAAAAAAGATTTTATCAAGCAAAGGAGAATTGTCAAAGCAACAGCTATGCTGACTAAATGAGCCAAGAAAGCAAATAATAGTCATGAACGCTTTCAGATTTTGGATCACAGATTAACCATAATACTTGGACAAAGTCTTTGGAATACGATGTACATATCTTCATATCAAGTGAATCCTTTCAGTTTAGATTTCAGCATATTACAGTCGGCCATTTTGTGTCTATCATAACTGTGTACTCACCTAATTGATGGGCGAAGCTCGAAGAAGTGGAACAATACCGGCGAAGTGAGGAGAGCGGCGAGCGGCGGCGAGCTCCAAGCGGCGAAAGATTAGCGTGCAGGCGCAACGAAAAGAACGAGGCGAAGCGAGAGTCGGTGGAGGCGCTGAAAGACTGAAGATAGAAGAGACTAGGGTTACTTTGGCCCTCAGGTTCCAGCAGCTTATATATATTTCGGTTTTAATATATTGTGATCCAATAGAACCCGAACCCGATCCATGAGAAAAAAAACGAATCTAAGATGAGAAAAATTAAGAGCAGAAAATTTACAATCCAGTCCGATTTCGGGTTAAGAATCCCATCCTAAAATCTAGTCGAACCACAACCCTCTAGGTTTAGGTAGGAAATCGTTGTATTTCTAGTAGATTTGATTGGTTTTGGATTATGATAATTTATTTGGGGATGAGGAACATGGTTCCAATAGGTAAATGAAGTGAATTAGTGTTGGTCATCAGGTAAACAGTGAGGGCAATAGAACAGCATCCTCACCCACACCCGATACACATTCGTGTTGTATGGTGTTGTACTGCATGCTTTACAGATTAAATATTTATAATAATATTATAATAAAATTAATAGTAAAGCACGCGGTACAACACTCATAAAACACGAATGTGTTTGAAGTAATGGTTCAGTATTCTTTTATCATTTTCGATGAAATGATATTAAAAATAAATATGAATTTTTGTGCATAAGTATAAAATGAAGAAAATCAACATAAATTGTAGGTAAAAGATAAATATTAAAAATTTGGAGTAGCAGAAAACAGAAAAAATCTATATAATTTTAAAAAGTTTGGATAATAAAAAAAAAGTAAAGAAAGTCAGTGTAAGAATTAGGCAAAAAATAAATATGACCAAATTTAGATTTCTAAATTATTTTTTTTCCTATTAATAATTTGGTGCATCTTGGATTTTACCTAGTTGTATACCATTTTCCACCAAATCCTTCATCTATTTTATTACCTAATATATTTACTAAAATAATTTTCGACTTATCTTGAGGTTTTTTTGCATATGAATACTTATATTGATTCTTATTTATTTTTTTACCTAGTAACGTTATGAAAAAATAGAATGTATATTGTATATATTCAATATGAATTTCTATGCAGAGATAAAATACTATTAATTTAATATATTATACATTAAAAAGGATACAAACGAGTAAGTTGTGAATAAAAAAAGGATACAAACGAGTAAGTTGTAACCAACTGCTTAGCGTGATTAGTAGCACAACCTTTAATTTAGTTGGAGGTCGGGGTTCAATCTAGTGGCGTGACTTTGGAATTGAATTTCTCAGCCGATGATCATGATCTTTGGTAGGGTTAGAAACTAGCCTCCAGTCTGTTGGTGGAACAATTAAATATTGAGGCTTCACGGCGGTGTGGGAGGCCAGGATCTCGGTGGGAACATGCGGTTGGATTTGGGGAGTCAGCGTGGAGCAATCACTTGAGGCAGACTCGCATGCGCGGTAGTTGAGGATATTTAAGAACCCAGGAGATACACATCTCGCGATTTAACTCAGCGATCTTGTGGGGTGGTGGGGATCGTTATCCCGAGGACTAGTCAGTAAGAACTGGGCATCAAAAAAAAAAAATGGATCATAGTGAAAAATTATACTTAAGGGATGGGATACATAATAAAAGTATTAGTCTCCTTTTGTGCTAGTCATGTCTTTACTAAAATACTTTTTTTTTTTGATAACTAGGTGATCCCAGCTTAGCCGGACTAATCCTAGTCCCTCAATGAACCCATTCCTAACCCATTGAGAGAAGTAAATCGCGAGTCGCTCGAGCAATTCCAGGGTTCCCAATGCCTTTTCTGTACACTTCTGCACACGCGAGAAGTCTTAATCGGATTAACGCGCCGAGTTCCCGGACAGTTCTCGGGAGAACAGCCACTGATTGGTCAGCACCTCCGGGTTCCCAGCAAGGAAATACTCCCACACTGCCGCTTGACGCGAGATTAAACATTGATTAGCGGTCACTCGAGCTAGCCCCGGGGAGCTAGAGGATCATAAAGAGAAAAAACCTCCTCTTTCACCTCCTTGGTGGGAATTGAACTCAAGACCTCCCAAAGGGTGTCTTTAAGGGTAGGTGTCCTACCATTGGACCACCAACCAATTCCCGTCTTTACTAAAATACTAAAATACTTATTTCTCTTTAAAGTGGTTGTTAATTTTCTGAGTTTCTTAAAAAGTTTAAGGAATTTTGATCTTTTATTGTTAGTTGATAAAAATGACCAAATGTTTTAAATGATTTTGAGAAACTCAAAAAATACAAATCTACCAACCATTTCTTTTTTATTTTTTTTAATGTCCTAATGTGTTCAAGGCACTAAAAAAAAGAATTCTCACATTTGGACACATTTTGGTATGTTTAAGATAAATGTAAAAGCGAGTGGAAGTGAGACGAGTCTCTTCATTCTATTGAGTGTCACAATTGTTCTTTAATTGGAAGACTCGGTGGCCACTTTCCGCTTCTGCATGTGGCTGGATAGAGGTTTTTTCTCCAACGCCATATTTGTTTATACGTTCTTTGGTGTAATTTGTTTGATTATGAGAGGTCCATTTCTTGATTTGTATATCTAGAAAGAAATTTAATTCTTTCATCATACCCATCTCGAATTTTCCTTGCATGAGTTTAAAGAACTTTTTACACACATATGAGTTTGTTGATCCAAAACAGAGTCATGTAGAAAGAATTTATTTCTTTCTTATTTTCCTTTTATCTATACTTGAACTAGGAAATATGTTCATGTATTTAATTCTGAACATAGTTTTGTCAACTTTTTTCAGTAAAAATATAGACAGTGTCATACCAAGATCTTGGACCTTGCTTCAATCGATATAGGATATTTATTGAATTGCATGTCATTTAAGTTCAAAGATAGGGGGTTGTGCGACATATTTATACTGCTAGGTCTCCTTATAGAAATACACATTTTACATCTATTTGATAGACTTTGAAGTCTTGTGAACTGCATAGGCTATAATATTCTAATAGCTTCAAGTTTGGCTACAGGGATAAACGTTTCATCAAAATCAATTCCTTCTGCTTGGCAGTAGCCTTTAGCTACCAATCTTGCTTTGTTCTTAATAACTTCTCCATGTTGTAAACCCATTTGGTACCTATGGTTTTTATGGGTTCTGGTTTAAGAATGAGTTTCTATCCTTGATTTCTCGCAAATTGGTTGAGTTTCTCTTGCATTGATTTAATCCGGACATCTTCACATAGAGCTTCATTAATGGTTGTTGGTTCTATTTGTGATAGATAACAAACAAATAGATCTTCTAAGATTGTTGCGAATCTGGTTTACTCCAGAGCTTGGATTGCCAATCACTAGCTCATTTGGATATGCTTTTAGCCATCTTGTGTCTGATTCAATTCTGGTTGAAATACCTGGTCCCCTGGTGTTTCAATTGTTGAGCACCTCCTGGCTCTACTGATCCAAACAGACCCATATACAATAGACTAAGTGTTATGGTTGAATGCTTGAGCTTTGATTTAATGGTGTTTTGACTTGTTTGCATTTCTGATAGGTATCATATAAGCCCTTTTGTAGAATACTATATTAAGTAGTTTTTTTAACAAGGTTTTCTCTGCCAGTTTTTTGATAGGTTTGAAGTTTATATGGCTCATGCGTTTGTGGCATAACCATCACTGATCCTATTCTATAACAAGGCATGCTTACTTAAACACTGAGTTCCAGTTGGAAATATAGAGATTTACATCTCCTAAGGCTTTGAATATTGCTTTACTGAAGCCTTATTCGAATTGAAGTTGTCCTGCTTTGGAAACCAAGTAGCCATATTTTCTTTTAATATCTTCATATCCCCTGTAACATAGTTGGCTGGCACTTAGTAAGTTCAAGTGTCGTCGTTTCACATAGTATACTTCTTACATGTTTCTTTTGAGGACTCAAGTTCCTTGTATTTGGACTGGTTTGTTACCTCTAAAAATTACTTATGGTCACATTATCTCCTCCAGGCTTTCGAGGAGTTGTTCCTTCCATGTCATGTATATCGAACATCCACTATCTATGTACCAGATTTCTTCAATTATTTGGATGTTCCCTATATTTGTGATTTAATTTAACAAAGCTTTGGGTACCCTCATGGGAGTGGGTCCTCTAGCGTTATGTTTTGTTGATTTCTAGGAGAGCTTTAAGCCCTGATAAGGGGCATGAGCAATTTTATGTTCCATTGCATAGTTATAAGTATATGAAATGTTTGAAAGTATTTTTGGTTTATGCGAGGTCACGATTTTTTGAGGCCATGGTTTGACCAAACCTCTTTTCTTATACTCAGATACAACTTGTTCGGCAAAAGCTCTATTTTGGAAATTATGGGTCCTCTGCTCTCGTGACTTCTGGTTGTGCCTTTTAAGAGCTCGTCTTTCGGGTTTATAAGTCGTTTGACTAGTTTCCTTTCTAGGATTCATACTAGTTTTGTTTACTTTATCTTCAAGAGTTTCGTCTTTTGGTATAAGGAAATCTCAAGAATGTATTAGCATTAATTTCATTTGAATTTTTACGAGAGTAGTAATATATGGTGTTGGCCACAGAGTATACAGTAAACATCTTAGAAGGTAAAAATACAATAAGCTGTGTGATTTTCGAAGTTAATTGCGTAGAAGTCCCAGTGAGTTGCTGTAAATACAACAACTAGGTAATCTCCTGTTTTCTTGATGCGTAAAGGGTTTTCACAATGTATACTATAAAGCACAGTTATGAATTGAAAACAGTAAGGACGGAAAGTAAATACACACAAATTTAAATGGTTCGAGGTAAACCCCTCTACGTCCATTGGTCCTCCACACATGAGAAACATTTATTAAAATCACTACATACACAACTACGTGACTTCAACTAAACATGTCTCTGTATCGTTCATACAGATTGATACAAGGACCACAACTTTGGCCATTCACACAGATTGGCTTCAGCTCTTTCGACTTGCTTCTTCTCACACAGATCGAAGCTTCGTCTTCAGTGCTATTCTTCCCACACAGTTCGGAATATGCAAGGACTTAGTCCACACAGGACTAAAGTTGATCTCAACGGTAAAGATGGTAGAATGATTCCAAACAGCAGTTATAGCTTTGATGAGTGTTTGTTGTATGCTGTGCTGTTTGTGTTGAGGACTTAGTATATTTCTTCGCTTAGATACTGATGTATGCTCAGGAAATATACTGCTCTCTAGTAGCTTGAATGTCAGAGCTATCTGTCAGATGTATGCGTGAGAGTAAGTTCGTGAAGTGAGCAATGTCCTCTTGCTTGGGGCTACTTATAACCTTGGAAATAGATCCGTTATAAATATATCCGTTGGCCGGTTGGTGAGATGTAGACGTCTCTGATTAGCGACTGCTGAATGTTTGAATTAAAGGCAGCTCGCATTTAATGTTTCAGATATTCTTTTTGACTTTGCATTAAATGCTCTTCAGCGCGTCCAGAATGTTGCCTTTCGGCCGCATTAAATGATGTCCTATCAGTAATAAATGCTGCTTTAACCGTGAATACTTTATGAATAAACAATGTTTATTTCACAATGGTTTAAAGCTATTCTTCAATCTTGTTGGATGTGCTTTACTTTTCCTAAGTAAAACACCTACAGCCAGACTGCTGTATCCAACATACATAACTTCTGTTGTATAAAGATGTAGGCTATGTAGGATTGGACTCTGTAGAAGATCTCTTGCTGTATGGATGGGTCGTATGGAGTTTCCTAACAGCTTCCATACTTGGTGAAATTCTGACTTCTGAAGACTTCGTTGCTGTACGTTGGCGGTTATCAAAACAGGAATATTTGTCCTAACATATGGCCATCTAGTATCATTTCCGAGTAGAGGGTTTTGACTTTCGAAACTTATTGCTGTGAGGCCTTTGGTTTCCCCATGTAGTGTAATACCCGAGATCTTTGTTCCGGATTCGTTGAGTTTTCTGGGTTTTATCGGATTGTTATGGTCCACATCGTTGGAATGTTGTGCCATGTATGGTTGTGTCATGAGTTGACACGTGTTTGATTTCCGTTCTAGATCATTTCATGAGTTTTTGGCCGATTTCAATGTAACGCACGCTACCGTTTGTGGTGTAGCGCACGCTACTGTGCTATTGTTAGTGCACGCTACCGGGCATGTAGCGCACGCTAACTAGCAGTCCAGAGGCAGTCCAGGAGCTATTGGACTAGGACTGGGGTCTCGTTAGCGCACGCTATCGATTGATTAGCGCACGCTAATCATTATTCCTAGCGCACGCTACCTGGTAGGTGCAGATCTGTCCAGGGGCTACTAGACTGTTTTCGTGACCCGTTAGCGCACGCTACGCTTATTTGGCTAGCGCACGCTAACCGTTACAGGCCAAGTATTCTGAGGTGTTGACCTCGTTAGCGTGCGCTAATGCTGTCTGGTTAGCGCACGCTAATAACTGTGCAGTAGGCTTCACTTCGTCATTTTTCACTTTTCTTCATCTCTTTCCATCGGGAGCGAGTTCCAAGGGAGATTTTGGGTGATCTTCATCATCAAGCTTCATCTTAGAGTGGATTTGTAGGTGTTTAACAATATTTAATCATCTCCCTTGCTCAAATCAAGGTATTCTCATCTTAGAACCCTAGTTTCTTGAAATTGGGGGTTTTCCTTGGTTTTGGTGATTTTTACCCGATCTTATCCGATCGGTTGAGTATTATTGAGTGTCTTGGCCGTGGATTTTGGTTTGAAAACTCATTTATTGATTTTGTATCACCCGGAATAATGATTCTTGATCTCCTTGAGAACACTTAGATCTTTGTTGTTCTTAGTGTTGATTTGGATTCCGATTAGTTTGTTGAGTCGTGATGGTATTGTTCTCGTAGTATTCGGGGGATTGTCGAGATTCTTGATCGTTATTTGGAAGCCCGGGGGCTGCTCGAACCCATCCGTTCGACGTTCCATTGCCCGTGGTTTTGAGGCAAGTATCTTGCCCATACACTTCGTGTTTCGTAGACATAATAAATTGGTGATTGTCTATGTGTGAAAATTGAATGTTATTTAACTTTCAAAAGAATCAATATATATATATATAAGTATATATTCCCGATAAAGGTCTTCTTCAAATTAACTTGAGTGTTCAAGAATGAAGGTGTCATTCTGAGAATGGGTATTAGTATTGTATGTTGTGCCCGGTTTTCGTGTGGTACTGGTAGATGACTGTCGTCACGATGATGTGTGATGTTGTGTGGTTTTCCATTGGGTTTTTCACTCGGGGATGTCTCAATGAGGCTCCGAGGTCCGTGGCTTACTAACACGGGATGCGAATAAACCTTGGGAGGATGTCGATGTGAATATTTGGGTCTTGGACCCCGTGATTTGTGATTGGAATTTTATTTTGGAAATAACCTTGGGTTGTGTCCCAAAATGGGTTCCGGAAGGCTGTGAATTCTTTAAAACATTTTATTAGTTGTTTACCTCGTTTCATTCCTACCTTTAATAGTTTGTAGATTATATTGTTAATCTTGCTTGTGTCCGATTGCGGAGGCCATTCTGGTGAGTACTCTGAGTATATGGTTTATAGTCCTTTGCATTGGAAGTCGGATATTACTTCTGAATGTGAGAGTTATATTCGTTCACTCGAGAGAGGGACTTGGGCCGAGGAGGGTTCCGCTTATGACGGTTCCGCGAACATTTGGGTTAGCCACTCAGAGGGCAGACGGGGTCGAGGAGGGATTCGCGTATTGTCGGATCCACGGTTAACCAGGAGTATTTTTAGCCTTGTGGCTTGATGCATTTTTGTGATATGTCCGGAGTATCACGATGTTTTGACTTGCCATAATGCTTGGGATGTAATACATATTTATGAGAGGTGCTTGGACTAGAATGGCTTATGGATGATGTGTTGTGTGTAATTGGTCCTCAGTTGTGAATTGATGTATGGCTATAGATTTTGTGATTATTTTCCAATCAAAAACTCCCGGGATTCGGAGTTGTTTTCAAAGTGCTTACCTTTTCAATTCTACTTTCAAGACTTGAACTATTTTAACTAAATGAAACATCTCGGGAAGTCTTTCTAAATTAATCAAGTTATTGTATTCCCAGAATATGATATGTATGTCTTGTATTTATATTTTATACTTGCATTAGCAAAACAGTAGAGTTTTGCTAACCCCCGAATATTCGGGGGTGGATGTCTGTATTGCGTCCAGGTATTTGCAGGTTGCTGAGGAGCGAATCACAAGATCGGTACGAAGGATGATGAAAGACGACGATACTAATCACATGAAGACCAGTCATTGAGTATTCTGGTAGAGTCTTGTTGTTTGTCTCTCCGTTGTATTGTTCTCCCATTTTATGGGGATGTTGATGTGTTCCAACCCCTGCGCGGGTACGAATTATGAGAATCGGTTATGTATGTTTGATATGTTGTGTTGTGGCAAAGACCAAATTGGTCTAGTGGTTCGACTTTAGCGTGTTGGCATGTATGGTTTATCGTGTTTTTCTGTATTTAGCCTGGTAGATCCTCACCGAGAGGGTCTGCGGCGCTGTAATATTCCCAATCGGTTTGGGGGTGTTACAGAATATGGTATCGGAGCTTAGGTTGAGGAAACCTAGGCTGTCGGGTTGAGTCGTGTATTGTCGGGTCTTGTCTTGTCAGATTTTGTCTGACTGAGTCGTGTCGCGACGCGTCGTCTGAGATGTCAGTCGTGATTAGTATCAAGGTGCAGCCATCATCTTCGTGCGATCTGTGGATGTAAGTCTCCCCTCTATATGTTGCGTCTCATGTCACACGAGCTTGTGTGATTTTTGTGTTATGATGTGGAGTTAAATGTAATACCCGGTTGTTATTCAGTCATTATCATTCAGTAATTTCATTCGGTGATTGTCACTCAGTGGATTTTCACTCATTTATAATCATTCATCAATCATGTTCATTCACCCGTGTTCACCGTTCGGAGAAACTTCGAGTTGTGTATCGTTATTGTCCATTGTTCAACTTTCCGCATATGAGTTCGACTTTGTTAGATCACCATTAATTTTTGGTAACTCCAAAAATTCTGAATCTTTGCAATATTATAGAGCATCGAGTTAGCTTTCCAATGGTTCGAACTGTGAGTCAATCGGAGTCCGGACGAGAGAGTTATGGTCGTTTTAGCTCACCCGCTCATTTTTCAGTTATTGGCCGATCATCCGGCCGAACTTCGGCCGTGTCGTCCGACACGGCCCGTCTTTGTACTCGTCGGAAATGCGAAGTCTCGCCACAGGACTCGGCCGTGTCGCTCAGCATGCCGAGTCGAACTCTTAGGATAAGCGAGCAAGCGCGGGCCTTGGCCGTGTTCCAGGACACGATCGAGTCATGCCGAGTCGCTGTCGGACGGGTCACTATCGGAAGGCCCCTCCGCGCCGCGACCGTGTCAAGCAGGACACGGTCGAGTCCCTGCCGGCCAGTTGCGCGCCGCGACCGTGCCGATCGGCACGGGCCGTGTCCGGCAGACAGTCAACCCCTATAATTTCATTTTTTTTTTTGAGCATTTCAGCTCATTTCTTCATTCTTTCACCTTCATACGCGAGAAAGGGTCTTGAGGGAGAGGTTTCTTCATCAATTATCATTTGAGTGTGTATTTTTCATCATCTTCAATCATTTGGGAAGCTTGGATACTCGATTTAACTCGTGTTCTTCGGATCGATGTGGTTGGATCTTCAAGAGGTAATTTCTTCAACATCTTGGATTTCGATTTTGTGTTGAGATATGATGTTTTGGACGTTATAATCATGTTATATGAAGGGATATATATATATATGATTATGAGTTTGTATAAGGATTCATTGGATTATTGAGGGATTATTCAAGAACACTTTGAATATCGAGTTGGATTTGGGGATTTTCAACTAATTGTTGTTATAATCACGTTTTTGGATATTCATAACGGATTATTGATCGTATTGGAGATGTTTTGTTGGTTTGAAACACTTCTTGGGGATTTGAGGTTGGTATTGTTGAGGTTTAGTTGTAATCAATCGAAGTTGGCCTCAAAGTGTTCGATATAATGCCCCAATGAACTTGGTTTAATCGTATTGACGTTTTGAGTTCGTTATACTCGTGTTTAATTCGTATATTGATCGGATTGTTGGTAATTGTATTAAATTAAGGTTGTTCGTGCGACCGACACTTCATTTAGGACATTTGTTCGTGGAAGGACTTTCTTCATCGGTATTGTGTAAGTTAATTCTTACTCGGTTAAAAGGATATTCATCCCTTTTGTTGTTGATCATTCATAATCATAACCCATTCATCATTATATTAATCATTTTGAGACCTGTAATTGTCGAATAATCATTTCATTGGGTTATCAATCACGTCACTATTTACTTTCATATCGGTGAGTCATCTTGGCCTTGTCTAATTATTATTCATTGATATTCATTATGGTCATTCTCGTTCATATGACCTTCTGGGTTCATATTGCGTGGCCAGGTGTGGCTGTGTGTAATTTTTAGTCGGGCACACGATGGTTATGTATTGGGTTCACCGATACATTGGACCGTGCACACGGGAAAGCGTTACACCGTGAGACTAATTAGGTACAAGGACGGGTGTGTCCGGTCATTCGTCTTGCACACTCGCACAGAACACTACGGGCGTACTATGATACCCCTCTTCAGCATAATTCATAACTAAAGATATTTCATAACTTCAGATATAATCATGATTGTGTATTTTCAACCCTTGAGGATTGTTGTTCTTTGTAACTGACCCCGTTT
This sequence comes from Orobanche coerulescens, assembly GCA_033398695.1. NCBI lineage: Eukaryota > Viridiplantae > Streptophyta > Magnoliopsida > Lamiales > Orobanchaceae > Orobanche > Orobanche coerulescens. Next base: position 29,452,374 of record CM065804.1, read on the forward strand.
GGGGATTTTGTTTTTCAGGTATTGGCAAGGCAAAAGTACGGGGAGAACACGCTGACGTCGAGGAGTCCCAGTGATACTAGTAGGGGCCCCCGATCTTTCAGTTATTCATGTTATTGTCCTTTATTTTCTGCTGCAGACTTTCATTTGAATACTCCGTTTCATTCAGTGTCGTGTATTTTATCTTCATATAAAATACACTAGTATTCGGTATTGTCCTGGTGTGTTGTAACTAAACTCCTCATCGGAGTAATTATTGTTGTAATGTAGTTCGGTACTACATTTATCTTGTGTAATTCATTCATTTTCATTTGCCTGGTGGGTCCCAGTTGGGGATCTACGACACTGTAATATCCGCCTAGTTTGGGGTGTTACAGAGTTGGTATCGGAGAGTGGTTTTGAATACTACCTTCTGAGTCATGTCTCATTTGAAATCATCGTCATCAGACTAGTATCATTGGACTTTCGCGTCACGTGTGACCTGTGCAAATGCCGAGCCAATCGACTGGAAGAAGCGTAAGATTTCTAACGCCATGGTATAATTTCTGGCAATAGTCATTCATTCATCATTCATCATTTAACAATCCTCAAACATCATCATTCATTATGATCAGGACGATCATATTAACTCATTAATCACTTAATTCATTTCAATACTCAGTTTATGATCAGGACGATCATATTAACTCATTAATCACTCAATTCATTTCAATACTCAGTTAATGATCAGGACGATCATATTAACTCATTAATCACTTAATTCATTTCAATACTCAGTTAATGATCAGGACGATCATATTAACTCATTAATCACTTAATTCATTTCATTACTCAGTTAATGATCAGGACGATCATGTTAACTCATTAATTACTCAATTCATTTCATTACTCAGTTGTCAATCTAGATGATCATATTATCAATCTTGTTAAGTTATTCAAGATAATCATTTTAAGAATTTCATCAGATAATCATGTAACTTCAGTAAATCATTCATATAATCACTAAGTTAGAGCATGTATACTCATTTTCATCATCTCATGACATAATCATAACGTGCTAATCATGCGGGAAATATAATCATTATGCGACCTTCCTACTTCAGTATGGAGAGACCTGTCAGGGGATGGACGGGGAGAGGCCGCGGTGCGGACCGAAACCCGAGAAATAATCACTCGCTGCCGGGAAATCGTGCCCAGGACTCGGCTCGATCAGAAGATGTTCGGGTTGATCCACTCACTTTTATGCAGCCATGATGACCCATGCGGTTGCTCAATCATCATTGCGCCACTCGGCCGGATTAATCGAGAGAACTCTCCGTCTGAGCAGTGCTAAGGAAATTCTTGGCGGCAACCTTCATTTGTCGCCAAGAAATCAACGGCGTAATCAACCCGAAGGCGGTCGATCAACTGCAAGAAGCCTCGTGTGAGTCCTATCGTTTACGGCGACCTCCTACGGTGCATAATCGTGCGGGATCTCAGTCCCGAGCGGCCAGTTCGGCCATCACCTGTTTCAATTGTGGAACGCCGGGTCATTTCAGCACTGAGTGTCTGAAACCGTCTATCACGTGCTATAATTGTGAGAATTTCGGGCATAAGGCCCGTTTTTGCCGAAAGGACTCCAAGTCGGCTCCGGCGGCATCTCAGGCCCCAAAGCAACCAGCGTTTCAGAATCAGACTGCTTTGTCATCGTCGTTTAAGGCAATGAAAGCGAATAGAGTTGGAGCTCGTCTTTATCAGACGGGAGCGTCCGGTTCGGGGGCCGACAAGTCCCAGATTCATATGATGAGGAAGATCGACGATCCGGTGGCCCGAATGATTTCAGATATACTCGTAATTTTATTTCAACTTGTGTGTACCTTTTGATGCTGGTACACCGCATTCTTTCATTTTCAAATCATGCTTGAATAGACTTATTTCGGGATAGTTCTATTGCTTGTGGACCTCATACCATCGGTCTACCTGACGATGGAAGAATTTTCGGAATCATACCGAATTAAGCTTAATGACCGCGATTGGTTGATGGATTTAATCGTGGTGAATTTATCTTAGGACGATGTAATTTTCGGTATTAGTTGGTTTGATCGTCTTGATACTATCCTCAGTGTTTGTTAGCGTTTGGTCGCTATCTTTCCGTCGTTAGTTGTCGAATGTGTGCTTCAGGGAAGTAATCCCCGTTGTTCCAGAAGAAGTATTATTATTATGACGAAAGCAGAGAAATTCCGCAATCGAACTATTCAATCATTCATTGTATCATTCTCATCGATTGGCCTTTCTAAGGCAATCGAGTTATTCAATCATTCTTTGTATCATTTCCATCGATTGGCTTTTCTAAGACAATCGAGTCATTCAATCATTCATTGTATCATTTTCATCGATTGGCCTTTCAAAGGCAATCGAGTTATTCAAACATTCATTGTATCATCTTCATCGATTGGCCTTTATAAGGCAATCGAGTTGTTCAATCATTATTGGTATCTCTTTTTATCGACTGACCATTCTAGGGCAATCGAAATGTTCAATCATTCATGGTATCATTGTCATCGATTGACGATGTATTTCCAGACGAGTTATCTGGTTGTCTTCACATAGAGTAGGGGAATTCAGGAGTGAGTTGGAGCTGGTACGTCCCCTTTATCGAAGGCACCGTATCGGATGGCCCCGACCAGAATGCAGGAGTTGAAGATTCAACTTGAGGAGTAGTTCGAGAAAGGCTATCTCCGACCGATTGCGTCCCCGTGAGGAACACCAGTGTGATCTGTCAAGGAGAAGGATGGCTCGTCTCGTGTGTGTATTAATTACCAGGAGTTGAACAGGGTGATGATCAAGAGTAGTATCCCTTACCCCGTATTGATGATCTTTTAGATCAACTTCAGGGAGCCTCAGTATTTTCCAGGATCGACTTAAGATCTGGATATCACCAGTTGCGGATTCGAGAGTCGGATATCGCGAGGACAGCGTTTCGTACACGCTATGGTCATTATGAGTTTGTAGTTATGCCGTTCGGGCTAACTATTGCACCTGCGGTATTCATGGAGTTAATGAATCGGGTTTTCATCGACTTTTTGGATCAGTTTGTTGTTGTCTCCATCGATGACATTTTGATTTATTCTCGTGATCGAGAGGAACACGAGGTACGTCTTCATCAGGTTCTCGACGTGTTAAGACGCGAGCAATTTTATGGAAAGTTTTCTTAATGTGAGTTCTGGATGTCCGAAGTGACTTTTCTCGGGCACATAATTTCATCTGCCAGAGTTCGTGTCGACCCTCAGAAGACGGAGGCTATCCGAGATTGGCAACCTCCGAAAGATGTTAAGGAAATCCGATGTTTCCTCGGATTAGCTGGTTAATTATCCAACCCACGGCCGGAGCTAGCAACCGTGGTTTTCGCATTGGAAATTTGGCGTCGTTACCTTTATGGCATCACCTGTCAGATCTTCACCAATCACAAGAGTTGAAGTATATATTTACTCACAAGGAGTTAAATATGCGACAGAGGCGGTGGTTGGAACTAATCAAAGATTTTGATATCGAGATCCTTTACCACCCGGACAAGGCGAACGTTGTCGCCGACGCCTTGAGTCGTAAGTCCGTTCAGGAGCAGATGCTTGCTCGTTTAACAGTTCAGAAGGAGCTTCAACAGGAATTCCTTAGACCCGAGATCGAGGTCTGGCTTCAGCGAGTTCAGGGACAGCTTTGTATGTTAGAGATTTCATCGTCACTTGAGGAGGTAATCAGAGAGAATCAGAGTTCAGACCCTTCATTGTTGCGCATCCGTGAAGATGTGGCTCAGGGGAAAGCCCTGGATTCGTGGTCCACAAGGATGGACTTTTGAGGTTTAAGAACCGGTTGTGCATACCGGCGAATGACGAGTTGAAAAACTCTATTTTGAGAGAATCTCATGCTACCCCTTATTCTGTTCATCCGGGGTCCAGCAAGATGTACAAGGACTTGAAACAAAATTACTGGTGGAGTAATATGAAGCGAGAAGTCGCAGAATTTGTTTCGAGATGCTTAACCTGTCAACAAGTTAAAATTGAACATCAGCGACCGGCGGGTATGCTGAAAACCTCTCCCTATTCCGGAGTGGAAGTGGGAAGACATTTCTATGGATTTCATCACGAGTTTGCCGACGAGTCGTCGTGGCATGAATGCGATCTGGGTGATTGTGGACCGCTTAACTAAATCAGCTCATTTCCTTGAGATCAAGTATACGTGGGGTCCCGAGAGACTGGATCAGTTGTTCATCAAGGAGATAGTGAGACTGCACGGTACTCCTAAGAGTATCGTTTCCGATCGTGACGGACGATTTGTATCCCTTTTTTGGAAATCAGTTCATCGTGCTATGGCAACTCAGCTCAATCTCAGTACCGCCTTTCATCCTCAGTCCGACGGACAATCAAATAGGACTATTCAGACATTAGAGGACATATTGAGGGCATGCGTCCTCAATTGGAAGGACGATTGGGAAGCCCAATTACTGTTGTTTGAGTCCACGTACAGTTTAGTTGGCATGCTGCGATGAAGATAGCACCTTACGAGGCCTGGTACGGTCGTCTTTGTCGATCTCCCTTGTGTTGGGACGACCCATCAGAGTCAATCGGCACCGAGCCCGATATACTTATAGCCGCCCGGGAGAAGGTAGCTTTGATCAGGAGTCGTCTGTTGACTGCTCAGAGTCGACATAAATTATATGCAGATAATCGTCGACCACTAGATTTCGATATGGGTGACCACGTTTTGGTCAAGGTATCCCCGAGTCGAGGTATCTTCCGTTTCGGAAAACGGGGGAAATTGCGTCCGAGATTCATTGGATCGTTTGAGATTCTGGATCGAATAGGCGAGTTCGCTTACCGTTTGGCTTTACCTCTGGCGTTGAGCCAAATTCATAATGTATTGCACGTCTCGCAATTGCGGAAGTATGTTGCCGATCCGGGTCACATACTTCAATTCGACGAAATCGAGATCGCCGACGACCATTCATATGAGGAGCGTCATATACGAGTCTTAGAGCGGCGAATCAAACAGTTGAGAAATAAGTCGATTCCTTTGGTCAAGATTCAGTGGTCTAGACACGGAGTCGAAGAGGCTACTTGGGAAACCGAGGATAGTATGCGAGAGAGTTATCCCGAGTTGTTTGACCCTTAGTTTCGGGGACGAAACTCTTTTAAGGGGGGGTGTATGTAATACCTGGTTGTAATTCAGTCATTATCATTCAGTAATTTCATTCGGTGATTGTCACTCAGTGGATTTTCACTCATTTATAATCATTCATCAATCATGTTCATTCACCCGTGTTCACCGTTCGGAGAAACTTCGAGTTGTGTATCGTTATTGTCCATTGTTCAACTTTCCGCATATGAGTTCGACTTTGTTAGATCACCATTAATTTTTGGTAACTCCAAAAATTCTGAATCTTTGCAATATTATAGAGCATCTAGTTAGCTTTCCAATGGTTCGAACGGTGAGTCAATCGGAGTCCGGACGAGAGAGTTATGGTCGTTTTAGCTCACCCGCTCATTTTTCAGTTATTGGCCGATCACTGCCGACCGAACTCGGCCATGTCGTCCGACACGGCCCGTGCTGTACTCGTCCGGAAATGACGAAGTCTCTGCCCACAGGACTCGACCGTGTCGCCTGGCACGACCGAGTCGAACTCTTCCGGATAAGCCAGAACCGACTTCCCAGACGCCCGACCGTGTCGCTGTCGGACGGGTCACTATCGGAAGGCCCCTCCGCGCCGCGACCGTGTCAAGCAGGACACGGTCGAGTCCCTGCCGGCCAGTTCCGCACCGCGACCGTGCCGATCGGCACGGGCCGTGTCCGGCAGACAGTCAACCCCTATAATTTCGTTTTTTTTTTAGCATTTCAGCTCATTTCTTCATTCTTTCACCTTCATACGCGAGAGAGGGTCTTGAGGGAGAGATTTCTTCATCAATTATCATTTGAGTGTGTATTTTTCATCATCTTCAATCATTTGGGAAGCTTGGATACTCGATTTAACTCGTGTTCTTCGGATCGAAGTGGTTGGATCTTCAAGAGGTAATTTCTTCAACATCTTGGATTTCGATTTTGTGTTGAGATATGATGTTTTGGACGTTATAATCATGTTATATGAAGGGATATGTATATGATTATGAGTTTGTATAAGGATTCATTGGATTATTGAGGGATTATTCAAGAACACTTTGAATATCGAGTTGGATTTGGGGATTTTCGACTAATTGTTGTTATAATCACGTTTTTGGATATTCATAACGGATTATTGATCGTATTGGAGATATTTTGTTGGTTTGAAACACTTCTTGGGGATTTGAGGTTGGTATTGTTGAGGTTTAGTTGTAATCAATCGAAGTTGGCCTCAAAGTGTTCGATATAATGCCCCAATGAACTTGGTTTAATCGTATCGACGTTTTGAGTTCATTATACTCGTGTTTAATTCGTATATTGATCGGATTGTTGGTAATTGTATTGAATTAAGGTTGTTCGTGCGACCGACACTTTATTTAGGACATTTGTTCGTGGAAGGACTTTCTTCATCGGTATTGTGTAAGTTAATTCTTACTCGGTTAAAAGGATATTCATCCCTTTTGTTGTTGATCATTCATAATCATAACTCATTCATCATTATATTAATCATTTTGAGACCTGTAATTGTCGAATAATCATTTCATTGGGTTATCAATCACGTCACTATTTACTTTCATATCGGTGAGTCATCTTGGCCTTGTCTAATTATTATTCATTGATATTCATTATGGTCATTCTCGTTCATATGACCTTCTGGGTTCATATTGCGTGGCCGGGTGTGGCTGTGTGGAATTTTTAGTCGGGCACACGATGGTTATGTATTGGGTTCACCGATACATTGGACCGTGCACACGGGAAAGCGTTACACCGTGAGACTAATTAGGTACAAGGACGGGTGTGTCCGGTCATTCGTCTTGTACACTCGCACAGAACACTACGGGCGTACTATGATACCCCTCTTCAGCGTAATTCATAACTAAAGATATTTCATAACTTCAGATATAATCATGATTGTGTATTTTCAACCCTTGAGGATTGTTGTTCTTTGTAACTGACCCCGTTTGGGGATTTTGTTTTTCAGGTCTTGGCAAGGCAAAAGTACGGGGAGAACACGCTGACGTCGAGGAGTCCCAGTGATACTAGTAGGGGCCCCCGACCTTTCAGTTATTCATGTTATTGTCCTTTATTTTCCGCTGCAGACTTTCATTTGAATACTCCGTTTCATTCAGTGTTGTGTATTTTATCTTCATATAAAATACACTAGTATTCGGTATTGTCCTGGTGTGTTGTAACTAAACTCCTCATCGGAGTAATTATTGTTGTAATGTAGTTCGGTACTACATTTATCTTGTGTAATTCATTCATTTTCATTTGCCTGGTGGGTCCCAGTTGGGGATCTACGGCACTGTAATATCCGCCTAGTTTGGGGTGTTACATTAAATGTGAATCGTGAATATGTACTCCATGATTGTTGATTCTTGCATTGTACTGGAATGAAGAGTGGTGCCGATGTATATATATATATATATATATATATATATATATATGTCTTTGTATAAATCGTTTTTACAGTAGTAATGTTTTGGTGTGGCTACGAGGAGAGTTTATCAACGTGATATTTTAAAACTTTAAATGCTTTGGGAAGTCACGTAAATTTCATTATAAAACATCCTTCTAGAGAGGAAAAAAATTTGATTTCCTATGATAACCTTGAGACAGAAAATTTTTGAGAATTCAAACTACTCACATTTTATTTTCATCTTGCCTTGCAAATTTTCAAAATTTGATTTTTAAAAACTCAAATGAGGTCTATCAAAAATATACTTGAAACGTGATTTCCGCTTTTAACTTTTCGGTTATGAATTTCGGTTAGTAGGTATGTAGTAATGATGTTACTATCATTTCAACTATAATGCTCGGAGTTGTGATTAAAGGGGTGGTGGGGACGCTTAGTCATTCGATATGCACTCATTGAGATAGTTTTCTTGACCGAGTGGTGGGAATTCGGTTTTGAATATTAATTATCTTCTGATGGTTATTTGCATCATGTTATAATTATGTGAACCATTGGCGTTTGGATTTGTACGCTGTTGTTTATTTGCAACCTTCGATTTTGGTATGGTTTGGCATATGTTCATAACGTGTTGCTGAATTGGAGCAATTAGCGCACGCCAAGTGTGCAGCTAGCGTGCGCTAATATGGCATGGCTAGCGCACGCTAAGTCTCTGTTGTAGCACGCTAATCCGTCTGGTCATAATCTTTGGTACTGCATTTTGGCCGTTAGGTCTAACTTTTGCGATTGTTAGACCGATCATTTGTGACCGTATTCTATGTGTGTTGTCTAATGACAACAATTATTGTGTGTGATTACGTGATTTTCGTTGCGTTAGGTGGTTGCTTGTTAATATGCCGAGGGGCAGAGGTCGTGGTCGCAACCGTGGTACGGATGGCCACGGGGATCAGACGCAGGATCGAGAGAATATTGCCAGGAATGACATTAGTATTAGTGTTGCTACTACACCGCAAAAAGTAGCAGCACAGATGACTCAGTTGACCCAGGCGGTTCAACGCAACACTGACGCGACTCAGAACGTCGGTGTAAATCAATGGCTTCGAGAGGTAATCCGTACAAATCCCCCTCAATTCGCCGGTGCTGCGGATGCATTGGGCTGGGACGGTTGGCTTTTCCAGTTGGGAAACATATTCGAGGTTGTTGTCCCGAAGAGCGGAAGGTACCTATCGCTTAGTACCTTCTTGACAAAGATGCCGCTAGTTGGTGGGAAGATGTTAAATCTCGTGATCGTGATGTCACGTGGGCGGAGTCCTAGGCGTTTATGGGAGCTGAGTTCTGTCCGAAACTGATTAGAGATCAGAGGATTCGTGAATTTTATTTGGCAGAACCGCAAGATATATCGGTGTCGCAGGCTATCATCGACTATAACAAATAACTCAGTTATGTGCGAGACCAGGTGAGAACCGAAGAAGAGGAGATCCTTTATTGTGACAGATGTATGAAGCTAGAGATTCGCCAGTATATGGCGGGATTTATGTGCACTTCGTTGAGAGATTAACAGGATCGAGCCTTAGCCTACGAACTAGCTTCGTTATCTTCGGAGCGTGTGCACGAGTCGAAGAAGCAGAGGAAGTCCGATGACCTTATGGACAATACAGGAGTTGGTGTTTCTAGATTGCAATGTCGTAGTCTCTCTGCTGTGAGACTCCATCGCACGATGCGTGGGACTGAGAGTTTCACGTCGTCTGCTTTGACTCCTGGTAAAGCCATGAGGTGTTTTAACTGTAATGTATCGGGGCATGTTCGTGCGCATTGCCCTTCTCCGCCAGTAACGTGTTACAAGTGTGGACTCATGGGACACCGGGTTTAGTTTTGCCAGTTAGTCACCGAGCCTTTCGCGGCACAGACTTGAGCACTAATATCAGGATTGACTCCGAGAGTCCCTGAGAGTGTAGTCTGCCAGTTGTATGTTGTGTTATTTTCTTGCCTTGTTGTTTCGAATTTCGGGGATGAACTTCTTCTATTGGAAGAGAATCGAATTTTTGAACTTCTGTGTTCTCAATCATATCAACTCGTTTGTGTTCGTTGATATATTCTGAACTTATCCTAATCTTTTGTTTTTGTTGGTCGAATGAGTTGTGGTATTGTTTCGGATTAATCCGTTTGTCATTGTGACTTTTTTTTTCGAATTCGACTCCATTCCTATGAGTCGTATGTTAATGTATATCTTGTCGTTTTTACCAGACCATCTATTATCTCGAGTCGAGGTGTGGACTTCGGAATGGTTATTTGATTTTGTCGTCCGTCGTGATTCGAATATGATTGTTTGACCGATGTTGTCTCGATCGTTGTGGTTCGATCGCTTGTTGTCCAGTCTTGTTGGTCTTGTATCGTGATTTGAGCGTTCAAATTTCTTCGTAATTTCCTTAAGTTCGGGAAATTAACTTCGTTTTCGATCTTCCAATCCTTGTGTTGTGGAATTTCGTAACTGTTCAGCGATTAACTCGCGTTTTAATTGATGTACTATTCGGGCTGGTCAACCATATTGATTTTGTTCGTTGCGATTCGTTATCATTCTGGCGTCGCGATATCGATGGTAGCATCCACGTGCTGCATGTGATTCGTGGCAGGTTGTCGGCAATAGATAGCGGATGTTATCTGAAATTGTTTTGCGTTGATCGTTCTATGTTTCAAGTTTCGGGGACGAAACTTCTTTTAAGAGGGGTAGAATGTAATACCCGAGATCTTTGTTCCGGATTCGTTGAGTCTTCTGGGTTTTATCGGATTTTTATGGTCCACAGTTTACACGTGTTTGATTTCCGTTCCAGATCATTTCATGAGTTTTTGACCGATTTCAATGTAACGCACGCTACCGCTTGTGGTGTAGCGCACGCTACTGTGCTATTGTTAGCAACCGCTACCGGGCATGTAGCGCACGCTAACTGGCAGTCCAGAGGCAGTCCAGGAGCTACTGGACTGAGACTGGGGTCTCGTTAGCGCACGCTAAGGTTGATAGCTAGCGCACGCTATCGACTGATTAGCGCACGCTAATCATTATTCCTAGCGCACGCTACCTGGTAGGTGCAGATCTGTCCAGGGGCTACTGGACTGTTTTCGTGACCCGTTAGTGCACGCTACACTTATTTGGATAGCGCACGCTAACCGTTACAGGCCAAGTATTCTGAGGCGTTGACCTCGTTAGCGCGCGCTAATGCTGTCTGGTTAGCGCACGCTAATAACTGTCCAGTATAAATACTGGGCAGGAGGCTCCACTTCGTCATTTTTCACTTTTCTTCATCTCTTTCCGTCGGGAGCGAGTTCCAAGGGAGATTTTGGGTGATCTTCATCATCAAGCTTCATCTTGGAGTGGATTTGTAGGTGTTTAACAACATTTAATCATCTCCCTTGCTCAAATCAAGGTATTCTCATCTTAGAACCCTAGTTTCTTGAAATTGGGGGTTTTCCTTGGTTTTGGTGATTTTTACCCGATCTTATCCGATCGGTTGAGTATTATTGAGCATCTTGGCCGTGTCTTTTGGTTTGACAACTCATTTATTGATTTTGTATCACCCGGAATAATGATTCTTGATCTCATTGAGAACACTTAGATCTTTGTTGTTCTTAGTGTTGATTTGGATACCGATTAGTTTGTTGATTCGTGATGGTATTGTTCTCGTAGTATTCGGGGGATTGTCGAGATTCTTGATCGTTATTTGGAAGCCCGGGGGCTGCTCGAACCCGTCCGTTCGACGTTCCATTGCTCGTGGTTTTGAGGTAAGTATCTTGCCCATACACTTCGTGTTTCGTAGACATAATAAATTGGTGATTGTCTATGTGTGAAAATTGAATGTTATTTAACTTTCAAAAGAATCAATATATATAAGTATATATTCCCGATAAAGGTCTTCTTCAAATTAACTTGAGTGTTCAAGAACGAATGTGTCATTCTGAGAATGGATATTAGTATTGTATGTTGTGCCCGGTTTTCGTGTGGTACTGTTAGATGACTGTCGTCACGATGATGTGTGATGTTGTGTGATTTTCCATTGGGTTTTTCACTCAGGGATGTCTCAAGGAGGCTCCGAGGTCCGTGGCTTACTAGCACGGGATGCGAATAACCCTTGGGAGGATGTCGATGTGAATATTTGGGTCTTGGACTCCGTGATTTGTGATTGGAATTTTATTTTGGAAATAACCTTGGGTTGTGTCCCAAAATGGGTTCCGGAAGGCTGTGAATTCTTTAAAACATTTTACTAGTTGTTTACCTCGTTTCATTCATACCTTTCATAGTTTGTAGATTATATTGTTAATCTTGCTTGTGTCCGATTGCGGAGGCCATTCTGGTGAGTACTCTGAGTATATGGTTTATAGTCCTTTGCATTGGAAGTCGGATATTACTTCTGAATGTGAGAGTTATATTCGTTCACTCCGAGAGGGCCTGACGGGGCCGGGGATGGTTCCGCTTATGACGGTTCCGCGAACATTTGGGTTAGCCACTCCGAGAGGGCCCGACGGGGTCGAGGAGGGATTCACGTATTGTCGGATCCACGGTTAACCAGGAGTATTTTTAGCCTTGTGGCTTGATGCATTTTTGTGATATGTCCGGAGTATCACGATGTTTTGACTTGCCATAATGCTTGGGATGTAATACATATTTATCAGAGGTGCTTGGACTAGAATGGCTTATGGATGATGTGTTGTGTGTAATTGGTCCTCAGTTGTGAATTGATGTATGGCTATAGATTTTGTGATTATTTTCCAATCAAAAACTCTCGGGATTCAGAGTTGTTTTCAAAGTGCTTACCTGTTCAATTCTACTTTCAAGACTTGAACTATTTTAACTAAATGAAACATCTCGGGAAGTCTTTCTAAATTAATCAAGTTATTGTATTCCAAGAATATGATATGTATGGCTTGTATTTATATTTTATACTTGCACTAGCAAAACAGTAGAGTTTTGCTAACCCCCGAGTATTCGGGGGTGGATGTTTGTATTGCGTCCAGGTATTTGCAGGTTGCTGGGGAGCGAATCACAGGATCGGTACGAAGGATGATGGAAGACGACGATACTAATCACATGAAGACCAGTCGTTGAGTATTCTGGTAGAGTCTTGTTGTTTGTCTCTCCGTTGTATTGTTCTCCCATTTTATGGGGATGTTGATGTGTTCCAACCCCTGTGCGTGTACGAATTATGAGAATCGGTTATGTATGTTTGATATGTTGTGTTGTGGCAAAGACCAAATTGGTCTAGTGGTTCGACTTTAGCGTGTTGGCATGTATGATTTATCGTGTTTTTCTGTATTTAGCCTGGTAGATCCTCACCGAGAGGGTCTGCGGCGCTGTAATATTCCCAATCGGTTTGGGGGTGTTACATGTAGGGGCTTCAAGTTTTTGTCAAATAAGTATTTTCATTTTTCTTCGAAGTCTCTCTTATGTCTTGGTTTACCATCACTTCTCCTTTACAAAAAAAAAACATTTTTTTATTATGATGATGTTATTGTATGAACGTCATCCCAATTCATTTTTGTTTTCTGATGAAACAGGAGAAGCTATTAACATTTTCGATCCCTTAGATGAGACTATAAAGGTGTTAACTTGTTACTTTAGTTTAACATCACTCTTCTTAGTTACTTTATATTTATTTTCCAATGAAAGATATGTTATGGAGAGCCCACCAATTTGTCCAACAAGGATTTTCATCTTTTTTTTTTTCAAATTTGTCTTGTTTCATTTAACTGAGAATTTTTTTTGAGAGAGGAATGTGTGAACAATATTTGTTCAAATTCATGAGTGAGCATTTCCATCATCTCTTGTAAATCGTTATTTGAGCAACGAGTATTGAGTGAAGAAATTACGTCATCTTCATTTACAGCTAGACATTTGTTAAGGCTCTGGTCTTCTGATTTTCTGACATAAGACTTTATAATGGATTCTTCAGCGCTTGAATATAATAAATAACTTGAAGTATAGGTTCTTGTCTTGTCATTTAGAGTTAAACAAAACAATGCATATTGAGAGTTCATATGGTTCTAACTAGATTTCATATGTGAGACTATCATTTTCTTCTTGTTTCGGTTCTTCTTGCATGACTAGAGCATTCTTCTTATTTTTGTACTCATTTTGTAGTGCGTTCTTGAGATTAGTCGGTATTGACTATTAGCATACATTAGCGTATTTGCACACTGTTGTGTCAAGATTTATACATCTCAAACAGGCGATCGGCACAGAGACCGGGCGACCGAGTCATAGTCGAATAGCCAAGGCAGATTGGCCGATCGAAGGTCCCAGGTCAAGTCCTGGTGCCGAATGATCGACATCTAAGGCGATCGTCTCTTGGAAATTGGCGATCGACCCCTGGTGCCCGGCCAACGACGACCGCCTCTTGCCACGCAAAGCCAGCATGTCCAGTCGGCGAAGGACGAAGTTCGTACAAAAGACCCATGTGCAGATCCGGAAAAGGTGTCACAGGACATGGATCATTGACCACAGCCTGTCACCAATCTCACCTACCGACAGACCCGCCGAAAGGTGCAAGTGGGACCGCTCGGGACAACGACGCAGGACGCATGCAGGCTCCTCATTGGACCGTTGAAAGCACTTCGTTTAATACCTCGGTCATTTAATCAAAACCATGTATCTCAACATTTAGAAAACACTAAAACATTATCCGGCGAGCACAACAACACTACAAACTTATCACAACCACTTAGCCCCAACACATGGACATAAGAAGTTCAAAATTCCAAAAACCAAAAATCGTTCTGCAAAATAAAGATTTCCCGAAATCCTTTAGTTCATAAACAAAACGACGGTAATATTATACAATGTCCGAAGTACTTCAAAACACATTTTTCTAATACCGTCTGATGGTGTCATTTGAAAATACACGGCCCATTTGTCAAAATTTACAAATTTTAAAAATCCATATAAACCGTGGTTTGACCGAACCACCAAAATATTTTCCAAAAATCGATTTCTACAAAAATTCTCAAACTGTAAAGTCCTTCAGAAAATATTCTTAAAGTTACCCATAGCGGAAAAAAATTACAACATTCCAAAAACAGTCGAATTTGAAACCACATACTCAAATGGCAACCAGGGTCGCCAATTCAATCAAATGTATCTCGTGGTATCAAGTTTAAACACACAGCAAAATCATTCATCGGAGTTTCTCACAAACTCTACCGTTGATATCTTCACAGAACCCATCAAGGTTTACATCTTTCACACCATACCACCCCACACGGTGGTTCAAAAGTAAAACGACAATACGCCCATCTATACTCATACCATGTACCACAAGTATTAAACACAACTACATCACACAATACTGTGTAAACAAAATCATGCACCGCAATTAACTCACTATGATAAAATCGAGATACACAGGTATTACGCATAAAGGAGGAGACTTACATCCACAGGTCGCACGGAGGTGACAGTCGCCCACGATACTAATCTCATCCGACAATATAACTGACACGTTGTGACTACGCACAACTCAATTTGTCACTGACGACTCGAACGACAAGACAACACATTACTCGACAAATCACGACTTGACTCGACCGGCGGCTAGGTTTCCGCAACCTAAGCTCCGATACCATAATTGTAACATCCCCAAAACCATATGGGAATATTACACGCCGTAGACCCTTTCCACAAGGATCTACCGGGCTAAACATCCATAAACAACCAAATGCTTGCAGACTGTGGTCAAACAATAAAATGATACGCACCGATATGGTCACTCATAATCGTGAATACAGCACCGATGAGGTCACACAACCCAATCGATAAAGCGACTTACATAACATTACCCACACAGGGGTGAAATACAATACAATCTGAAGATCGAAATCAACTCGACAACACAAAAATCAAAATAACTCTCGACTCATGATTAGTATCGCACTCGTCATCCTCTTGTGCCAATCCTGTGACTGCTCCCCTAAATCTGCATGTACCTGGACGCAAAACAGACATCCACCCCCCGATTACTCGGGGGTTAGTAAAACTCCACTGTTTTACTAGTGCAAGTATCAAATCATACGAAATATAACAAGCAAGTAATAATCGTGAATCAAATATGGCAATCAAGTATCAAAATATCCCCGGGAGTTTTTCACAAGGACAGATAAGCTATGAAGCATTTGAAAATAAGATTATCACCTCGGGAATTTTAGAATTTCAAAACCTTTCGAAAATATCAGGGTCTTAACCCAAATCTCAAAATTGTATTTCAACAATTTACAGTACGAAAACATTTCCATAGATCTCATGGGGCTCGGCCCAACATTCTTTTCTTAAAACTTTCTTACAAAAAGTTTGATTTACAAAACATGGTTCGTGACACCATGATCCCCTGTCACGTGTCTCCGTAGGTTCAACAACCCGCACGGACTTAACCAATCACAACAATCAATCATGCTCATGACTCCGTGATCGCTTGCCACGAGTCTCCGTAGGTTCAACAACCCACACGGATTGAGCAAACACAACAATCACAACAATCAATCATGCTCATGACTCCGTGATCGCTTGCCACGAGTCTCGTGGGTTCAACAACCCACACGGATTGAGCAAACACAACAATCACAACAAGCAGTCCGACCCGTGAACTCGTGTCACGTGTCACCGTAGGTTCCGTCGAACCCGCACGGTTGGACGTCGTGTCGATTCAATGGACTGTTCCATGAATCATCGTAGGCCTCGTCGGACCGCACGATTGGACCTCAGCACCACACACTAAGTTCTGATCCCATGGACCTGTGCCATGAATCCTCGTAGGCCCCGTCGAACCCACACGAGTGAACTTAGCGTTCCAGCACATCATATTACATACAACAATGAGCACAGTTAGTCAATCACGTTGATCACCACAAAACCGTACGTTACACGCACATAACACAATCTCAACAACTATCATCAATCAACGACGTACAACCAACATACCACACGTTCGGTACACAATGCATTGCACTGACTAACACATATACCAATATAACACTATTATCACAAAGCCTTCAAATTTCGGAAAGCACAAACAACTCAAACGGAACATATTTACGAAGACAAGCAAAATCTTCATAAATCTCATATGTGATTACTAGTCGCAAGATACAAGTCGTATAGTAAGATACTTGCCTTAATAACCGCTACCGAACGCTCCGAAGAACACGGTTCGACCGGGAAGCTCGGACCCCAAAGAAGGCAACGAACGGAAGGGTTCCGACTTGAGATCTTCACAAGAATTCGTTCCTAAGTCACAACAATATCAATTCAATCACAATTCTACGAAAACGTATGGAACTTCCCAAGTTCTACCCATTGAAGCATTTTATCAGACACTTTGAAGGCGTAGTCCAATTTAATCGATTATTCAAATAAATACTCAAATTCGTTCCACAAAACTTCAAGGGTATTGAATGATTATGAGTTTATAATCAAGTTCTAACAATAATATGAATCAAAACGAAGCAAATCGGCCAAAACACCAAGAAACCTCAAGAACATCCAAAAACCAAAAGTTTAGGTGTTCTTACCTTCGATCCGGGTGGAAGATGATGTTAATCCATGATTCCAACTTCCAAAACATGTTTATATAAGTTGATTCTACTCAAAACCATCGATCTATGGTGAAAAATCGCGGAAGGAACGAAGAAAAGATGAGAAATGGCCGGATGACTCGGTCGAGGCCTATAAATAGCCGACCCTGGCCGCTTACGTCGTAATCGGCCCAAGGCCTACGTCATGTCGGCCAAGGCCGAATTCTGGGTGATTACCGGACATGTTACGTGCGTAATCGGCGGTATTACGTCACGTAACGGCATTACGGCCGTTCGCCGGGCCATTCGGCCGTTACTCGGTCGAGCGGCGGCCAGGCCTCGGTCGATCCGACGGTCCGAAAAATCCCGAAACTCCGACCTGAACGTAAACCGAAAACACGATTATGAAGTACTCGCAAAGGCGAATCCGAATACTAAGAGAACACCCGATTCCGACCACCCGAGGGCTCGAAATTCGACAACGAAAGTAACTATCCCAAACTTTGGGAAATTACGAAAATGGCCCAAAACGTCCGAAATACCTGATACACGATCGAAATACCAAACCGAAGCTTACAACATGAATAATAACATTAAATGAACTTCCTAGAAACTTGAAACAACAGTTTTGGACGAGATTCGCGAGAATCGAACTCAAGTGCGGAAAAGTCATTTAAGAACACGAAACTCAACAAAACGATACCGAAACGAACTCGGATGACAAAAAGTGTAGAATTAAATATTCTCAGAATGACGAAACGGTCAAAAGAGAGTCGTCGAAACGGACCTCCACCAAAAAATGAAAATTACCGGAAATCCGAAATTGCGGATATTACATTATACACTCCTTAAAAGAAGTTTCGTCCCGAAACTTAAAACAAGTAGGGAGAATCAATATCCCAACAGGAAACCTCAACGAGATACACAAGAAACGCATAACTTTCACCCATTGGCGAAACGTTACAAGCAATGCGAAAGAATATACAGCGTGAAAACACGCCTCACGACGATCATAACAACGCCACCGGCAATGATTCAAAACAATAACGATCAATTAACGACGCATCACATACCACATCATATGCACACATTTAATCAAATAAATGTACGTGACAACAAGTCTCACCCGACTAAAACGGCTATGCGATAGAAACAAATAGAGTATTACGATAGAAATCATTCCGATTCTCATCAACAAGAAAATGTCCGACGTCAAAACACAAACAATTCAAGATAACGGAAAACGAGGGTACCGGATATTACATTCTATCTCACAAAAAATAAGTTTCGTCCCGAAACTTAAAATAAAACATCAGGGTAGACTACAAACAAAACCAAAAAGTTCACGCAACAAATATCAATTTCTACTCGAATTACAACACAAATACAACACGCAACTATGCTACTGGGCACCACTGAGCTCTCCACGCGTAGGGGCGAGATCTAGGCTTCCGAACATCTCAACGACGGTCTCGCAGTGTACCGCCTGATGTCCCACATGTCCACATTTGAAACAGTTAACTTGCGGCGAGCGACAATTCTTACGAGTATGGCCCACACGGCTACAATTGAAACATAACTTCACGCCGCTTGTCTTACTCGGCTCGTGAGTAGGATTCTTAGACTGGTCAACCGAACGAGGAGTGCACCCAGAAGGAAACTGCGAAGCAACAGGCTCACGGATCTCACTTCTTTGGCCTCTTGAAAAGTTACTCAAGGTCTTCTGCCTCTTACCTCCTGAGCTACCCTCTGACATGGAAACAGCCATCTCGATGGCTAGAGCTCGATCCTGATAATCTTTCAAGGTGGTACACATGAGCGGAGCCATACTCTCACGGATATGGGGTTTCATGCGCATATTGAAGTATCGGACCTTGTCCGCTTCACTTCTCACTTGATCACGAACATAAGCCAGCTGTCGATTAAAATCGACTATCGCACAGGATATCGACACATCTGGGCGTAGCCGAGAAAAACTCAACGATTCTGCGTTCACGAACAGCAACGGGCAATACTCTGCCTCCATGGCGGTCTTAAACTCAGCCCATGTAGGTGTACGATCTGCAGCACTACAGCGTGCCACCATCTGCAGCTTCTTTGTCGAGTAGGTACTGAGCAATGGGTACCCTCCTATCATCGGACAAGCTACGAGATCAAATATTCATCCCAACTGGAAGAGCCGATTTTCCCAACCTAACAAGTCGACGAACCCACAAAACGGGCGGCCGCATCTTCATCACATCTCGTAACCACTTACTAGTTCCGTTATCCCTATTTGGGTTCTCATCCCGACGTACGGCCTGATTCATCTGCACTAACTGGTCAACCACCTGACGAAGGATGGTGGCGGCGCCAACGTCAACATTAACGCTAGTCGAATGTCCCGATGCATCTTGGTGATTGGTACTCGGCAAGGAGGGAGTCGCCCTCTCCTGCTCCCGATTACGACCACGACCACGACCACGGCCACGGCCTCGACCTCAACCCCTTAGCATACTGAACGGACAACCAATCAGAATAACAAGATAAAACAAACCTCACATAACCGACATAAGCCCACAATCAGCAGCACAATGCAATATTCACACGTTCACATTGATAAAGATGAACGACCTATACCTCAGCATACATGGTTAAAACATTAAGCATACCATTGTGGTCCAACACCGGTAATATTTAAAAAAATACAAGTTTATCGAGGTATTTGTTCGAATGATAATATAAAAAAAAAATTCGTGAGTTCGAAAGATTTTGCTGGGGTGAAATTTTGAAAGCACTTCATTTAATACCTCGGTCATTTAATCAAAACCATGTATCTCAACATTTAGAAAACACTAAAACATTATCCGGCGAGCACAACAACACTACAAACTTATCACAACCACTTAGCCCCAACACATGGACATAAGAAGTTCAAAATCCCAAAAACCAAAAATCGTTCTGCAAAATAAAGATTTCCCGAAATCCTTTAGTTCATAAACAAAACGACGGTAATATTTTACAATGTCCGAAGTACTTCAAAACACATTTTTCAAATACCGTCTGATGGTGTCATTTGAAAATACACGGCCCATTTGTCAAAATTTACAAATTTTAAAAATCCATATAAACCGTGGTTTGACCGAACCACCAAAATATTTTC
Source organism: Orobanche coerulescens (assembly GCA_033398695.1). Classification (NCBI taxonomy): domain Eukaryota; kingdom Viridiplantae; phylum Streptophyta; class Magnoliopsida; order Lamiales; family Orobanchaceae; genus Orobanche; species Orobanche coerulescens. The sequence goes on from CM065804.1 coordinate 29,472,602, forward strand.
CAAAAATCGATTTCTACAAAAATTCTCAAACTGTAAAGTCCTTCAGAAAATATTCTTAAAGTTACCCATAGCGGACAAAAATTACAACATTCCAAAAACAGTCGAATTTGAAACCACATACTCAAATGGCAACCATGGTCGCCAATTCAATCAAATGCATCTCGTGGTATCAAGTTTAAACACACAGCAAAATCATTTATCGGAGTTTCTCACAAACTCTACCGTTGATATCTTCACAGAACCCATCAAGGTTTACATCTTTCACACCATACCACCCCACACGGTGGTTCAAAAGTAAAACGACAATACGCCCAGCTATACTCATACCATGTACCACAAGTATTAAACACAACTACATCACACAATACTGTGTAAACAAAATCATGCACCGCAATTAACTCACTATGATAAAATCGAGATACACAGGTATTACGCATAAAGGAGGAGACTTACATCCACAGGTCGCACGGAGGTGACAATGCCCACGATACTAATCTCATCCGACAATATAACTGACACGTTGTGACTACGCACAACTCAATTTGTCACTGACGACTCGAACGACAAGACAACACATTACTCGACAAATCACGACTTGACTCGACCCGACAGCCTAGGTTTCCGCAACCTAAGCTCCGATACCATAATTGTAACATCCCCAAAACCATATGGGAATATTACACGCCGTAGACCCTTTCCACAAGGATCTACCAGGCTAAACATCCATAAACAACCAAATGCTTGCCCGACCAGGGTCAAACAATAAAATGATACAGACCGATATGGTCACTCATAACTGTGAATACACAGACCGATGAGGTCACACAACCCAATCGATAAAACTGACTTACATAACATTACCCACACAGGGGTCGAAATACAATACAGCGGAAGACTAAAATCAACTCTGACAACACAACAAAAATCAAAATAACTCTCGACTCATGATTAGTATCGCAGCTCGTCATCCTCTTGTGCCAATCCTGTGACTGCTCCCCTAAATCTGCATGTACCTGGACGCAAAACAGACATCCACCCCCCGATTACTCGGGGGTTAGTAAAACTCCACTGTTTTACTAGTGCAAGTATCAAATCATACGAAATATAACAAGCAAGTAATAATCGTGAATCAAATATGGCAATCAAGTATCAAAATATCCCCGGGAGTTTTTCACAAGGACAGATAAGCTATGAAGCATTTGAAAATAAGATTATCACCTCGGGAATTTTAGAATTTCAAAACCTTTCGAAAATATCAGGGTCTTAACCCAAATCTCAAAATTGTATTTCAACAATTTACAGTACGAAAACATTTCCATAGATCTCATGGGGCTCGGCCCAACATTCTTTTCTAAAAACTTTCTAACAAAAGTTTGATTTACAAAACATGGTTCGTGACACCATGATCCCATCACGTGTCTCCGTAGGTTCAACAACCCGCATACGGACTTAACCAATCACAACAATCAATCATGCTCATGACTCCGTGATCGCTTGCCACGAGTCTCCGTAGGTTCAACAACCCACACGGATTGAGCAAACACAACAATCACAACAATCAATCATGCTCATGACTCCGTGATCGCTTGCCACGAGTCTCCGTAGGTTCAACAACCCACGGATTGAGCAAACACAACAATCACAACAAAGCAGTCCCGACCCGTGAACTCGTGTCACGTGTCACCGTAGGTTCCGTCGAACCCGCGGTTGGGCGTCTTGTGTCAATTCAATGGACTGTGCCATGAATCATCGTAGGCCTCGTCGAGACCCGCACGATTGGACCTCGGCCACCACACTAAGTTCGATCCCATGGACTGTGCCATGAATCCTCGTAGGCCCGTCGAACCCACACGAGTGAACTTAGCGTTCCAGCACATCACATTACATACAACAATGAGCACAGTTAGTCAATCACGTTGATCACCACAAAACCGTACGTTACACGCACATAACACAATCTCAACAACTATCATCAATCAACGACGTACAACCAACATACCACACGTTCGGTACACAATGCATTGCACAGCAGCTAACACATATACCAATATAACACTATTATCACAAAGCCTTCAAATTTCGGAAAGCACAAACAACTCAAACGAACATATTTACGAAGACAAGCAAAATCTTCATAAATCTCATATGTGATTACTAGTCGCAAGATACAAGTCGTATAGTAAGATACTTGCCTTAATAACCGCTACCGAACGCTCCGAAGAACACGGTTCGACCGGGAAGCTCGGACCCCAAAGAAGGCAACGAACGGAAGGGTTCCGACTTGAGTTCTTCACAAGAATTCGTTCCTAAGTCACAACGATATCAATTCAATCACAATTCTACGAAAACGTATGGAACTTCCCAAGTTCTACCCATTGAAGCATTTTATCGGACACTTTGAAGGCGTAGTCCAATTTAATCGATTATTCAAATAAATACTCAAATTCGTTCCACAAAACTTCAAGGGTATTGAATGATTATGAGTTTACAATCAAGTTCTAACAATAATATGAATCAAAACGAAGCAAATCGGCCAAAACACCAAGAAACCTCAAGAACATCCAAAAACCAAAAGTTTAGGTGTTCTTACCTTCGATCCGGGTGGAAGATGATGTTAATCCATGATTCCAACTTCCAAAACATGTTTATATAAGTTGATTCTACTCAAAACCATCAATCTATGGTGAAAAATCGCGGAAGGAACGAAGAAAAGATGAGAAATGGCGGATGACTCGGTCGAGGCCTCTAAATAGCCGACCCTGGCCGGCCGCTTACGTAATCGGCGAGGCCTACGTGCATGTCGGCCAAGGCGAATTCTGCGGATCGATTCTATCGACATGTTACGTACGTAACTAGCAGGCTGTTACGTACGTAACCGGCATTACGGCCGTTACTGCCGGGCCATTACGGCCGTTACTCGGTCAGGCCTGGCCAGCCAGGCCTCGGTCGATCCGACGGTCCGAAAAATCCCGAAACTCCGACCTAAACGTAAACCGAAAACACGATTATGAAGTACTCGCAAAGGCGAATCCGAATACTAAGAGAACACCCGATTCCGATCACCCGAGGGCTCGAAATTCGACAATGAAAGTAACTACCCCAAACTTTGGGAAATTACGAAAATGGCCCAAAACGTCCGAAATACCTGATACACGATCGAAATACCAAACCGAAGCTTACAACATGAATAATAACATTAAATGAACTTCCGAGAAACTTGAAACAACAGTTTCAGACGAGATTTGCGAGAATTGAACTCAAGTGCGGAAAAGTCATTTAAGAACACGAAACTCAACAAAACGATACCGAAACAAACTCGGATGACAAAAAGTGTAGAATTAAATATTCTCAGAATGACGAAACGGTCAAAAGCGAGTCGTCGAAACGGACCTCCACCAAAAAATGAAAATTACCGGAAATCCGAAATTGCGGATATTACAGAAACGAGAACAAGAACACACAGAGCTTCCCTCAAGAGCTAGATAAATAGGATCTTTTACACTCATTGTAATTGCATTCTTACATCAATATTTGTACTCAAACGTATTCTTATTAATAACATCTCGCGAGAGCATTCAAGCCCGGGCCTAACAAACCCGGCAAATCTTGTATTATTTCCATTCCCATGGACGTGCTTCGCACCTTGTTTGCTGTCCGTCCATTCCAGCAATATCTATCTCCGGATAATATTTCGGGCAGCAACAATTGGCGCTAGAATAAGGGGATCTTAACCCTCATTTTTATTCCAACCGTCTCGAAGAACACTCACTGTTCTCCGGGGCATATACTTGAAGAGACACTCACTGCTCTTCAAGCAAAGCTTTCAGAATCATGACTTCTGCCTCCACATCGAAGAAAGTCGCTGGCCGATCCGCCGGACACCTCATTTCGTCCCAATCCGAGCCCCGGCCTATGGCTGAGGGTGGCCACGGTGACCTGAAACTCTCGATCCCGCCCCCGAGGGACGGCCCAAGCCTCTCGCTCGATCAGTTCCAAACCACGGAACAGATCGAAGAGGCCATGGCCATCCTACGGGAGCGATGGAGAGCTTTCGACGCGCCTGCTATAACCCCCTCGGCCATCCGCCGCGTGAGCAAACGGAAGTTCAAGGGGCTACTGGCCGAGCTATCGCCAGGGCCCCATGATTCGCAAGAAAAGCCGCTCTCAAGGCGGGACACCTCCGTCTTCAGCCACCTAGGAAGCGACCCATCATGGCGACCGGGGCAGTCCGGCCCCAGCCACGAAATGATGGAGCCCGAGTCCATCACCAGTAGTTCAGCTTATCCAACTCCCAGAAGGCCGACCATCCATCTGGCTCCTCCTCGCCGAAGAACCGAGGTCGGCGACCGCGGAGTCAGGAGATTGGTACACGATCGCCTCGGCTCCAGCTCCGAAAGCCAAACCACGAGCAACCAAGCTACAGCAATGGCCGCGATGCAACGCCAGCTCGATGACATGAAGACGCTCCTAGAAACTGGGGCAGGCGCCAATAGCAAGATCGCCGGGCCGAGTGAGCCACTCGCAGTCCGCATCAAGCTCGCCCCCGTACAGCTTAAGATCGCTCCTCCGCAAACACCTTTGTACGAGGGGAGGTCGGACCCCAAGACTCACCTGAGCAAGTTCCGGATCTATATGACCGGGTGTGGGGCATCAGACGCGACCAGGTGCCGAATGTTCCTGCTAACGCTAGGCGACCTGGCCCACAGGTGGTACATCTCATCACCGCCGTGATCCATCAATTCCTTTGATCAACTGGCGAACAACTTCACAGCGTACTTCTCCGCCAAAATCGCTCGGCCGGAAGGTCCCCATCGCATGATGCAGATCAGGCAAGGGGAAGAAGAGTCCGACGCAGACTACATCGACTGGGTGGACGAGATAATCCTCAATGGCGAGCCCGTAAGCGACGAGATCGCCCTATATTCGGTCCTAGGGGGATTCCATGGTCTTTCGCCTATGTTCAGGCGCTTTACGAAGGACATCCCCCCGACCTATGCGATCTTCCGCGCTAAGGCCGCAGACTTTTTGGCCAGGCAACGGTTACTTTTCCACCTATGAGTAATGCGGTCGGCGACCGAACGACGATCATCAGTCTTACAACCCGATCGCCAGAATCAAGCAACATCCCCTAAAACGGAGGACTCGCTCGCCCTCTACAGTTCGTCATCTAACATGATGGACTAAGGCACGAGATCACCTCCCCCGCACAACGTATACCGTCGAGGGTCGGCATCTAACATGACGATCCGAGATAGAAGAGTGCAGCCATGGTCCTTGTGGTCGATGGAACCGACTGCTTCGGCCATGCAAGGTTCCTTTGGGCTGCGATCGATCGCCCTTCATTTAAATACGAGGCGCGCGTAGACGAAGGACTCTCCAATCAAATCAGTGGACACGCTCGCCCGCCCTCAAAGGTTCATCATCTAACTTGGTGGACCCGGACAATGCGACGCGTCCCTACCCCCATCTCAACGTATACCGTCGAGGGTTACCATCTTAATGGCGGCCCGAGGTAGAAGAAGAGCTAACAATCCGCGGACGTGGAGTTGATTAATCCGACGACGCCCCGCGCAAGGAATTTTCCAGACCAAGACCGCACGCCTTTCGTTTAAATACGAGGCGAGGCGCAGCCTTCGGAGGACCCTACCAATTAAGAGAGTCGTGAGAACTTAGCCATCATACGGAATGTCGCTCGCGCATAAGACACGGTCGTGGAGGTCGGTCCATCGAACTCCGCGATCGTGCATGGCTCCTCAAGACCGAGATGGACGGCCATTCGAGGATTCGACAAAATTTGAAAATTGTAGGTACAAGACCGAAGATAGCTCGCCAATCGATCAGATCGCCCAAGTCCGAGACCAAAATCCGCTCAAAGGATCGCCCGTCTTTATCCTCAACGATCGCCAGAACCACCTCGCCCCATGTCTTCAACATCGGAGCAAGCTGGGGGGGCAATTGTTGTGTCAAGATTTATACATCTCAAACAGGCGATCGGCACAGAGACCGGGCGACTGAGTCATAGTCGAATAGCCAAGGCAGATTGGCCGATCAAAGGTCCCAGGTCAAGTCTCGGTTCCAAACAATCGACATCTAAGGTGATCGTATCTTGGCAATTGGCGATCGACCCTTGGTGCCCGGCCAACGACGACCGCCTCTTGCCACGTAAAGCCAGCATGTCCAGTCGGCGAAGGACGAAGTTCGTACAAGAGACCCATGTGCGGATCCAAAAAAGGTGCCACAGGACATGGATCATTGACCACAGCCTGTCACCAATCTCACCTACCGACAGACCCGCCGAAAGGTGCAAGTGGGACCACTCGGGACAACGACGCAGGACGCGTACAGGCTCCTCATTGGACCGCACAGCTGGCTGCCATCAACAGCCGCGGACTTCAAGGCAGGCAACCCATGTGCGGAAAGACGATCACCCCTTATTATATTATAAGAAAGGCGATCGCTCAGCAGGGGCCAGTCCTATAAATAGGAAGCCTCCAGCAGCGGAAAGGAGGTTCAGAAACTCAGCTCATAACTTGGCTTTCACTCTCTTGGCAACGCTATACACTTCGGATATATATCTCTCTCTCACTCTCGAGACCTCGTAATCCTAAGACGGTCAGCAGAAACGAGAACAAGAACACACAGAGCTTCGCGCAAGAGCTAGATAAATAAGATCTTTTACACTCATTGTAATTGCATTATTACATTAATATTTCTACTCAAACGTATTCTTATTAATAACATCTCGCGAGAGCATTCAAGCCCGAGCCTAACAAACCCGGCAAATCTTGTATTATTTCCATTCCCACGGACGTGCTCTCGCACCTTGTTTGCTGTCCGTCCATTCCAGAAATATCTATCTCCGGATAATATTTCGGGCAGCAACACATACATTGAACTGGATCACAATGAAAAATTATCTTCTGCACTGACTGTAAGAAGAACGTAAGCTTTGGATAATTATTATTTTTTAATTCTAGTATATAATATTTAATTATGTATCTATAATATGTATTGCTTTGATTTACCATGGGCGAGAGTTACAGTGATTGACTCAGCATGCTTCGTATCTTGGGAAATAATATTATTTGTATGACAAATAAAATTATAACAATAAATCGTGTCCCAACTAGTGTGGGTTGATGATAGCCCCTAGAGGAGATCGAGAATGATCATTATATTAAACCCTGCAGGTGGATTTAATTATGATATAAAATAAGGTTTGAGTAGAGAATACTTATTATATTAAACCCTACATGTGGATTTAATTCCGATATAATAATAAAGTTTGAGTGGCACTACTTTTGATAAGCAATTAGTTAATTAAAGCTGCAAGTAGATTAAGTTAATTAATGAATATTTGATATCTTTAACACAAAAGATAATATATTTAAATAAAGAGCCTGATTTTATAAATTAGGATTTGGGTTGGAAGTGCAATATCAATTCTTTAGTGGATTGAATTGATATTAGTAAACTCAACTATACTAGGAAGGGATTAATATGGAAGGTTGAGTTATACTACGAGTCCTAATCCTAATCCTCCTTAAAATCCCTAAAGTAGCCCAAAGCCTATAAAAAGGACACACACTGGGGTTCGACCGATCCTATTCCAAACTTCGTTTCCGCTGCGTTTTATTTCCAAGAATTACACTTTAGTGTGATAATATCGGTGCAGTCGCAAATTCGAGGGAACCACGAGCCATAAGGTAAGTAAATATATCAACCTCAAGTATCATATCATACGACACTTTGTAAAAGAATGAGATGTAGTTGTTTCGAGGGTTGCATCACAAGATAATCTCGCCGATCCTTTTATAAAAGGCTTACCCTCAAAAGTTTTTGAAGGGCATATGGAGGGAATAAGATTACAGTTTTATGGCAGCATTGTTTTGAGTATAAGTGGGAGATTGTTAGTGTTGTATACTGCGAATCATACTTTATGCTTATATTTTATTATTCCCTATAACTATCTATGAGAATACTAATTACATTTTGTCATACATTTTGTATATTAATCCACGTTATGGTTATGCAAGTATGTTGTCTATTTATTTTATATTGTAGATAATGTGGTGTGTTGGTGTCACACGAAAGATCACACTATAATAGTTCACAACCTGTGTAATTATTAGACAAATTATGTGAAAAGTTGTCGTGTATGCTTGAAACTAGTCGGTCTTGACTATTAGCATCCATTAGTATATTTGCATACGTTGAACTGGAATGCCGTGAGATAGTATCTTCTTTACTGATTAAAAGAAGAAAGTAAGTCTCGAATAATTGTTATTTCTTAATTCTAGTATATAATATTTAATTATGTATTTGTAATAATTATTGATTTGATTTACCATGAGTGAGAGTTACAGTGATTGACTCAATATGCTTCGTATCTTGGACAATAAAATTATTTATATGATAAATAATATTATAACTAGAAATTGTGTCCCGACTAGTGCGGGTTGATGGTGTCCCCTTGAGGAGCTCGAGAATAATTATTATATTGAACCCTGCAGGTAGATTTAATTCTGATATAATAATAAGGTCCGAGTGGTACTACTCCTGGCTAAGCATTATTTAATTAAAGATGTCAGTAGCTTAAATTAATTAATGGACATTCGGTATCTTAAATAAAGAGCCGAGTTTCGTAGAGTAGGATTTGGGTTGGAAGTGCAACATCTATTCTTTAGTTAATTGAATTGATATTAGTAAGCTTGACTATATTAGAAAGAGCTTAATATGGAAGATTGAGTTATACTAAGAGTGACTTTAATCATCCTTGAGATCTCTAGAGTAACACAAAGCCTATAAATAGGACATTATAGGGTCATGTAACGCCCCGATTCCGCATATACATTTATTGTGAATTATAGAAAACAGGTTCAGTTTTATTAAATTAATGCCGAATAATTTTATCATTTAATTCATTTTATTTCATGATCATGCAAATTCATTTATGTCATTATAATTTTTGTCAAGTCATATGATTCATGTTGTTTCATTTCTCATTATAATTCATCATTTCATCTCGTCATTTCTAGGCCCGAGTCAAATATTAAGTGATGTTAATTGTTACCCAAAAGGATTTTACAAAATAATATTAATTATTTATTATTATTACTATTACTATTATTAATATTATTATTATTATTTAGTTTAGCCCAATTATTATTCATTTTCATTGTTTGGCCCATATTAATTTTGTGGCCCAAATTCTTTTACTAGTCCAATTAATGAGTTGGTCCATGCCATTTTCCTAGCCAATTAGAATTATACCCTAACCCTAATATCTATAGTATAGTATAAATTTTGTATTTATACTGCAGCCAACCCTATAATATACAGAATACACAATACACAAAAATACTCTGCAAAATTGTTCACGGCCGCAACACTTTCTTTTCCTGTTCGTGCGTGAAGTGTGTGCCTCTGTGTTTAGTGTGTTGTGCGACGGTAGGGATGGCAAGAAAACCCGAACCCGACGGGGAAACCCGAAACCCAATCTTAACGGGTCGGGGTGGGCAGGCATTATCGGGTTACGAAGCGGGAATCGGGGCGTTAACGGGGATTTTTTCGGGGTTCGGGGTAGTGACTGGGGTGACCGTGCCCCGCCCGCCCCGACCCGATATTATATTATATATATTTTTTATATTTATATAAAATTATATTTTATATATATAAAATATAATTATATATAATATATAAAACAGGGCAAAAACAGGGGATGGGGCGGGGTTCGGGGTAAGCTGTAGCCCCAATGGGGCGCCCCGATAAGATCCCCGACGGGTAACGGGGCGGGAACAGGGCAAATTTTAGATTTCGGGTTCGGGAACAGGGATAACCCGCCCCGCCCCCGAACCCGCCCCATTGCCATTCCTATTCCTTGTGGTCTCCTGGTAATTCAAGGTCTTTCATAGTCATATGTCCAATGAATAATATTTTTGGAAGTGTCCATATTTCTTATATCTGAAACACACGCACTCTCTCTCTCTTGTTGAAGGTCATGAGGTAGGTTTCTTGAGTTTGTATGTGGATTTTTCTGGTAACCCTTTTGACAAATTTCTAAGCTCTTCATTAGTGGAGCGTTATCTTATTCCAGGTTTTCATCTTTCTTTAATTTGGAGTTGGATGGCTTTTGCTTGTGTTTGTTTCCAATAGACTGTTGTACCGGGGGTGTTGCCATTAGTGCAGCAGAGTACTTGTTTGCTGCTTCATTTTTGTCCAACATATTGGGAAAAATACCGATTAACGTCACGTCACAATGAATAAAGCGGAACTTCGTTTGACAAATTCCCACTCTTCAATCGTAACTTTGTGGTTACCGACGAGTAGAGCAACAATTAAAACTCGATAAAATTAATACAAATGATATCCGAAAGCAATAAACAACGAGACACAATTTTAACGTGGAAAACCCCTCAAGACGAGAGTAAAAACCACGGGACCGAAGCCGCTTAAAATCCACTATCACCAATACACACAACTACACAATCGTCCCTAATACAAACTAGGGGTATACACCAATCGTCAAATACTTGGTAATAAATGTTCTTCAAGTATTTGGAATCAATAACAACAACAAGATCGATAAAGAAAACAACCGTAAATGGCTTACACAAAGAGCTAACGAAATACACGTACTTCCGGACTCAAAAACTCGATCTACACCGGCGAAAAGATTTGCCCAATAGCTACCAAGCTCTTGTCAAAAGATCACGACGATCCGACCGATAAATCTCCGGGAAAATGAAAATTTGTATTTCTCTCTCTTGTTTCTCTCTCTATATCTATCTCTCTTGTTCTTGAAGTGTAGGTAATGAATTGATTGAAAGTCCCGATCCAAAACTGCATAAAAAGGTGCCAATTTGCAGGTTTTGACCCGTGTGCCGCGGCCCGGGCCAAGTGTGCCGCGGCACACTGCGCAAAAATGCGCCTGTGGCTCGCAGATGGCCGCGGCCCGGGCAGGGGCCGCGGCCCAGAGTACAGGCGTGCCAGGCGAAATGAAGGGGCCGCGGCCCGGCAGGGATGTGCTGTGGCCCATGGTGATCGGCAGGACTCGACATGTCTCGGCATGAGGGTGCTCGGCAGGGGCCGACAGGGCGTGCTCGGCAGGGGCCGCGGCCCCAGCCCCAGAGTACAGTGTCGGCCGATTCTAAAGGAAATTCCGGGGGCCGCGGCCCGGCTGCTGTGTGCCGCGGCCCAGCTGTGCAAAGTGAGAAAAACGTCATTTCGAGCGTAGTGCCACGGACCGGAGGGTTTGTGCCGTGGTCCGGAGTCCGGTCGATTCCGAAAAAGCCTATATTTTGGAAATTACTCCTACAAATCTCCCCCTTTCCGGAATATAGGAAGAGTTCGCCATCCCGGCGATCGAGCAACACACTTTCACCTTATCTCTACTTAACGCTTTCGTTAACATATCGGAACCATTATCATCGGTATGAACTTTATCAAGTTCAAACAAACCATCCTCCAAAGCATCTCGGATCCAATGATACCTCACATCGATATGCTTCGTTCTCTTGTGAAAAGTCGCATTCTTAGTCAAATGAATCGCACTTTGACTATCACAAAGAACTACGTAACGTCGTTGTCGGAAGCCTAGCTCTCGTAAAAACATTTTCAACCATAAGAGCTCTTTGCTCGCTTCCACTGCCGCAATATACTCGACCTCCGTTATAGACAAGGCAACGCACTTTTGCAATCTTGATTGCCATGACACGGCTCCCCCTGCAAACGTCATCAAATAACCGGAAGTGGATTTTCGGTTATCTTCATTACCGGCCATATCCGAATCGGAATATCCAACAAGCATTGCTTTCCCGTTTCCAAACGTAATCCCCAATTTGGAAGTACCCCGTAAATTTCTAAATATCCATTTTACGGCTTCCCAATGCTTTTTACCCGGATTCGATAGAAACCGGCTCACCACTCCCACGACATGAGCAATGTCGGGCCTAGTACATACCATAGCTTACATCAAACTCCCGACTGCCGAGGCATATGGAATTTTATCCATATCCTCAATCTCCTCCTTCGTCTTAGGGCAATCTTGACTCGTCAATTTAAAATTGTTAGTAAGAGGCGAACTAACAACTTTAGCTTTGTCCATGTTGAAACGTTTAAGCACCTTCTCGATGTATTGCTCTTGCGACATGTGCAATTTCCGGGCTGCTCTATCTCGAGTAATTCTTATCCCAAGTATTTGTTTAGCCGCCCCCAAGTCCTTCATGGCAAATGACTTACTCAATTCTTTCTTCAAGTCGGCAATCCTCTCGGCATTTTTGCCAACGATCAACATGTCGTCCACATAGAGCAATAAGATGATAAAGTCATCATCTCCGAATTTCTTAAAAAATACGCAATGGTCAAGAGTCGTCTTCCGGTAGCCTTGATCCCCCATAACCGACTCAAACTTCTTGTACCATTGCCTTGGTGCTTGTTTCAACCCGTATAAACTCTTTCGAAGTTTACACACATAATCCTCTTTCCCTTCGACCTCAAATCCTTCCGGTTGCTTCATATAAATTTCTTTGTCAAGGTCTCCGTGAAGAAAAGCCGTCTTGACATCCATTTGCTCGACCTCAAGATCGAGGCTAGCCGCAATACCAAGGACCAATCGAATCGATCCTATCTTCACAACCGGAGAAGAAATCTCGTCAAAATCAATGCCCTTCTTTTGACTAAATCCTTTCACCACGAGTCTAGCTCAGACGGGCAACGAGGTATGCTCCTCCGACTTCACCCGATACACCCATTTATTTCTCAAAGCCCTCTTGCCTTTCGGCAACTTCACCAACTCGTAAGTGTTATTCTCATGCAAGGAACTCATCTCGTCTTGCATGGCATCCATCCATTCCTTCTTCTTTTCATCCTCCATGGCCTCCGCAAAATATTCGGGCTCTCCCTCGTCGGTGAGTAAAACGTACTCATCGGCCGAATAACGGGTGGAGGGATGACGGTCCCTCGTCGACCGCCTATGTGGAAGAAAAGATGGCATATTCGTCACGGGTAGCTCGGGATGAGCTCCATCGGTGTCATCTTGTTTCAACTCATTGTTGTCACCGACATCTTGTTGTTCATCATTTTGGACGTCATCTCCAACGGGTGTCTCAACATTTTGTGGAGGAATGGGGTCCAAATCAATAAGATCATAGTCATGTTGTGGAGCCGACTCTCCATTCTCAACATCTTTCATCGTTTGATCTTCTACAAAAACAACGTCTCTCGACCGAACAAGCCTCTTTGTCACCGGGTCATATAATCTATACCCGAACTCATCAAGCCCGTAGCCAATAAAAATACACGGCTTCGTCTTGGAATCAAGCTTTGATCTCTCATCATTCGGAATGTGAACAAAAGCTTTACATCCGAAGACTCTCAAGTGGCGGTACGAAATTTCTTTACCGCTCCACACCTTATCCGGCACATCAAACTCCAAAGAAACACACGGTGTCAAATTAATAACATGAACCGCCCTGTTCAAAGCTTCTCCCCAAAACGACTTTGGTAATCCGGCATATGATAGCATACAACGAGCTCTCTCAACCAAAGTCCGGTTCGTTCTCTCCGCCAAACCATTGAGTTGCGGAGTCTTCGGGGGCGTCTTTTGATTTCGGATCCCTTGCTCTCGGCAATATTCATCAAAGGGTTTGGTGTACTCTCCACCATTGTCCGTCCGGATACACTTTAGTTTCTTCCCGGTCTCTCTTTCCACCGAGGCATGAAATTGCTTGAAAGTGTCTAACACTTGATCTTTGGTCTTCAAGGTGTAAGCCCACACCTTCCTAGAATGATCGTCGATGAATGTGACAAAATATCGGCAACCACCGAGTGTCCTAGTCTTCATAGGACCACAAACATCGGAATGAACAAGATCAAGCACATTTTCCTTCCGTGAAGGAGTATGACTCTTAAAAGTAACTCTCCTTTGCTTCCCGGCTAGACAATGAGAGCATCTTTTAAGGTGTACCTTATGAACCCCGGACAACACCTCTTTCTTCGACAATAGCGCCATTCCTTTTTCACTCATATGACCGAGCCTCTTATGCTATAGCTCGGCCATGTCATTATTGTCGATTGCGTTCACAAAATTAGTCATGACCTTCGGAAGTGTCACGTACAATTTTCCTTCCTTTTATCCTCTCCCGACAATCAAGGAACCTCTCGTGAGTTTCCACAACCCCTTGCAAAAACCGCTATGGTAACCGTCATCATCGAGTAAACCAACGGACATAACATTAAGCCTCATGTCCGTAACATGTTTTACATTTCATAAAACAAGTTCCATTCCGGTGTTGAATCTCAAATGCACATCTCCCACTCCAACAATCTTGGATAACCCGTCGTTACCCATCTTGACTATACCAAAGTCGCCCGGAGTATAAGAGGAATAAAAATCTCTACGTGATGTAACATGACACGTAGCTCCACTATCGACCACCCAACTCGAATCATCTCTAGCAAGATTGACCATATCATAGTCACAACAAACAAAGAACTTTTCGGTAGTAGTATTAACTTCGGCTTTATCATTACTACCGCTTTCCTTCTTTTGTGAATTTTCTCGGCCTTGGCGATTCTCCTTCTTCAATTGTCGGGAAAATTTCTTAGTATGCCCTTTCTTACCACAATGGTAACATTCGATGTTGGCATACTTCCCCCGAGAACTACTCCTTTGTGTCCCTCTATTACTCGGACCTCTACTTGGACCTCTCCCCCGTCTTTCGGTAACTAGAACATCCGACTGTGATGAAGATCCTTGTGCTTTTCTTCGGACCTCCTCATTCAACATGTTCTCTTTTGCTAATTCCATCGAAATGACTCCATCGGGGGCAGAGTTAGACAACGACGTTCGAAACGTCTCCCAAGAATCCGGCAATGTGCCTAACAACCACAAAGCTTGCACCTCCTCTTCGAATTTAATTCCCATTCCGGCAAGTTGATTAATTATGCCTTGGAATGTATTTAAATGATCCGATAGAGGAGTCCCGTCTCGAAACTTCAAATTCATTATTTGTTTAATGAGGAATAACTTATTATTCCCCGTCTTCCGAGCATACAATTGCTCGAGATTGTGCCATAACACTCGAGCATCTTTCTCTCCACTAATATGGTTCAAAATGTTGTCATCCACCCATTGTCGAATATATCCGCAAACTTGGCGATGCAAAATAGTCCACTCCACGTCGGACTTCCCTTCCGGTTTATCTTTGCTAAAAACCGGCATATAATAATCCTTCACGTATAGAAGGTCTTCCATCTTCCCCTTCCATACGTGGTAGTTTGAACCGTTTAGGTTAACCATTCTACTCGTGTTGGCTTCCATCTTACGATTGAGATACTAAACACCACGAAACAACAAATCCCGTGGCTCCGATACCACTATGTTGGGAAAAATACCGACTAACGTCACGTCACAACGAATAAAGCGGAACCTCGTTTGACAAATTCCCACTCTTGAATCGTAACTCTGTGGTTACCGATGAGTACAGCAACAATTACAACTCGATAAAACTAATACAAATGATATCTGAAAGCAATAAACAACGAGACACAATTTTAGCATGGAAACCCCCTCAAGACGAGAGTAAAAACCACGGGACCGAAGCCGCTTAAAATCTACTATCACCAATACACACAACTACACAATCATCCCTAATACAAACTAGGGGTATACACCAATCGTCAAATACTTGGTAATAAATGTTCTTCAAGTATTTGGAATCAATAACAACAACAAGATCGATAAAGAAAATAACCGTAAATGGCTTACACAAAGAGCTAACGAAATACCCGTACTTCCGGACTCAAAAACTCGATCTACGCCGGTGAAAAGATTTGCCCAATAGCTACCAAGCTCTTGTCAAAAGATCACGACGATCCAACCGATAAATCTTCGGGAAAATGAAAATTTATATTTCTCTCTCTATATCTCTCTCTCTTGTTCTTGAAGTGTAGGTAATGAATTAATTGAAAGTCTCGATCCAAAACTGCATAAAAAGGTGCCAATTTGCAGGTTTTGACCCGTGTGCCGCGGCCCGGGCCAAGTGTGCCACGGCACACTGCGCAAAAATGCACCCAGGGCTCGGCAGTGGGCCGCGGCGCGGCCGACAGGGGCCGTGGCCCAGAGTACATGCGTGCCAGGCGAAATGAAGCGGCCGCAGCCCGGCAGGGATGTGCTGCGGCCCATGGTGATCGGCAGGACTCGGCATGTCTCGGCAGGAGGGTGCTCGGCAGGGGCCGGCAGGGGCCGCGACCCAGAGTACAGTGTCGGACGATTCTGAAGGAAATTCCGGCCGCGCCCACTGTGCCGCGGCCCACCAGGTAAAGTGAGAAAAACGTCATTTCGAGCGTAGTGCCACGGACCGGAGGGTTTGTGCCGTGGACCGAAGTCCGGTCGACTCCGAAAAAGCCTATATTTCAGAAATTACTCCTACACAACCTTTCAATATTAAGAGCATGGTCCTTGAGTTCCCAGAAGAGAGATTACACTATTAGAGTGTTCAGACCTTTGGTGCTTTTGATGGACACCACTTTGACAAGCCATTACTTTCTAAGTGCTTTCAAAATTGTATTGCATACCTCTTTTTTGGTATAATCTTTCTAAATACATAACTCATTGAAAATATTAGTGAATATAATTCTCATTCTTGTCGATCGATCCATTTTGCAGCATTTTAAATAATTTATATTTTTGCATTATCATTGAGAGCTTGTTCTATCTTATTTGATATGTCCCAAGGGACAATCATTTGGTTAATATAACATCTTTTTGTCCATTTTAGTATGATTTTTAATATTTTGGAGAAAATATTTTTCCCCATGTCATCATGATTTCGCTTTAGGCCAGATTGTCTAGGTCTGTCAGCTTGTAATCATCTCTTGTCCATCCTCCTTAGGCTTGGGAATGAATTCTTGTGTTGTTGCGTAGTGCGAATTTGTGGAGCACCAGCAGACAGTTATTCTGTGGTAGATGTGGAACTTGTAAAAGCAGTAAATGAGGGTTAACTTTCCGAAGAGTTTTTGATCCTTCCTTTATGACAGTCCACATGTCATCATGCATGGCAGAGAGATATATATATCTGCATGTATATTCTCCATTCGTCGAATTCTTCCATAGAGTAAACTTGAATTTTGTGAATGTTTGTAAGTATGAGATTTCTCAAGGAAAGAAGAATGTGGGATATGTGATATAAATGAAAGATCAGGTTTAACAACCAGATACAAACCGTTCTGATACCACTTATTGATTCCGAGGCAAATAATAGACTGATGGGTGAACAATCTAATGAATTCTATAAGCTCTCTTTAAATTATTTATATTCAAAATTTGCAAGTCAGCAAAAGACATCTCCTTGCCGCTTATTAAAGAATGTCGTGGTTGAAATATTTCGTAAACTCAAGTTAAAGCACTCTTATGGTTTAAAGTACTAGACATGGTTTAGAAGTCATCTGGGTTTAACTAGAGTTTTCTTTTAAACCACTCTTCTGGTTTAACCAGTAAGTCCTGTACTTATTTGTGCGTTTGATAAAAATGAATGTAGAAAACAAGTATCGTAAGAGTAAAGAAGATTTTAAAATGGTGTCAGGAGTTTATGTAATATACCATTATTCACTACTACACAGAAGGCCTTCAATGACACACAAAAAATGTCATGGAAAGGTTTCCATGATGCTTTCTGTATGCCGTCAGGAGTGTCATCTTAGCATGCGTCATGGAAAGGTCACCCTTCAATGATGTTCTGAAAACGTCATTGAATATCTTTTGAAGACGCTGAATAAACGTCACCTAATATCTTTCCACGGCATTTTTAAAATGTTATTAAATCATTTCGATGATCTTTATTAATTTTCGTCGTTATTCAATTTGTTTCATTGACTTTGTTTTTATGACATTTATTTTGCGTCATAAAATGTTCACTATGACGTTTAGTAAATGATGTCTTTTGCGTTCAATACGTTACCAAAGGCATAACATGTGTACAATTAAATAAATCATATATTCTGAAAGCGAATTGCTTATAATAAATTAAATTCACTAGAACTAATATATATTGCGGCATAAGAAACTTGATTGCATATTATGTGTATAGATATATATCTAGGATTATGTGTCTATAGAAATAAATATACTTCTATTGTATGCATCTATATATATCGCATGCAAATTAAGTTTCATCATTAGTAGATTTTAGAGGATTTAATTCTACTGCCTACAACATATAGAACCATGATAAAGTAATTTCATGGGTAATTCTCAAATAGCATTGAAAGAAATTGTGACCATATATTGGTTCCAAAAATAATACGCTTCCATTATTGAAATGTTATCATGAAGTACTGTTGGTAAACTGTGAAAATTCATTTTTTTTCTTGTATCAAGATGGCAGATCCAACTCGTCCCGAATTTGAAATCTTGGCCTCAGAAGGGCTTGAGTATCATAGATGGGTCTTCGACGTTGAGACCATATTTGTTTCTAAAGAATATAGTGCTACGCTCCTTGACACCACACACCAAGCACCGCATGATAAGATAAAAACGAGCGCACTTATGTTCCTTAGGTGACATATTGACCCCATCCTGAGATGGTAATATCTGCAGTTGAAATCCCCCAAAGAACCGTGGGATGTCCTTAAGGGTCGTTTTGGAAACATTCACAACAATTTGCTCTCGGAGTTGACCGTGCAATGGAATGAAATCCACTTACTTGACTATAAACAGATCAACAATTTCAACAAATATATGCTCCGCCTCAAGGCACGCCTAATTTTTGTGGGAAGGACATCACAGAAGATGACATGATCCAGAAAACTCTTCCCACCTTTCCTACTTCTAACCTCATATTAGCGAACCAGTATAGGCGGGAGTATGACAATAAACGCATCACTACCTTCAGTAAGCTAATCAATCTACTGCAAGCAGCTGAGAGGCACAACGAAGTGTTAGTGAGCAACAATGCCTGGACGGTTGGGACAAAGAAAATTTTCGAGGCCAAGTATAGCAAAGTGAAGGCTAGAAACTACCCCAATGAATAGGGGACTAGATATGACAGACGTCTTGGTTGAGGGCGTGAGGGTTCCCCAATGTAATATGAATCGCTTGGTGCTTCAAGAATCGAATCGAACTCGAAAAAGTCACAGCGATAACCAGATTGATCCAAAACAATATCACGGCTCGTTCGAACGATAAAAAACAAAATACAGAACAAGTTCAGAAAGCATCAACGAACGCGATCAAGTCGATAGAATTGAGAGAGAGAAAAAAATGCAGAAGTCAAAATAATACGAGTATTACATTCAACCTCTTTTAAAAGAAGTGTCGTCCCCGAGACTCACAACAATGGAAGCAAGGTAACAACACAACAAGTAACCGACAAAAACATCTTTCAAGGGCCTCTCAAAGCCGATCCTGACATCTGTGCTGAAGTTCATACCCCGGAAGGCTCGGCAACCAATTCGCAAAACTGGATTCTGTGTCCCTCGAGTCCACACTTGTAACACGTTACTGGCTAGAAGGATAATTTGCATGTACATGCCCCAGCACATTACAGTTGAAGCACCTCAGCATACCGAATATACAACTGCTAGGTACTGTAATATCCGGAATTTCTACTACTGTTGTTTAATATTATTTTATCCGAGTTATGTTGTACAGCGTGGAATCTGTACAGTATGGATAAAATAATGAAGGACTGAGATGTCAGTATTAGTATAATTGTCGTATTTGGTAGACAATTACAATTGAGAATATCGTGTATCAAGTTATCGCACTTTTGATATTGGGTATATCGTATGAGAATATTGTTGGATTCAGTATTTGTGTTCAGTGTGTCGTATGTTCGTTTTTGGTATGTCGAGTCGTTGGACAGAAATTGCGGGAAATGGCTAAGTGTAGCATTATTAGCGCACGCTAATATGCATTCCTAGCGCACGCTATCGTGCAGGTTTAGCGCACGCTAATGGTAAAAGATAGCGCACGCTAGTTCAGAACAGATCAAAGGGAATCTACGTGTGGACCCGGTCACTTTCGGCACATGTGCCGACGAAGTCAACTGATGTTTGTCGTAAAGCATTAGCGCACGCTAATGCCCATTGTTAGCGCACGCTAATATCAGATCGGTCAACAGGGAATCTTGGCTTTATTGGTTGCTTTCGGCATGTGGGGTCACGAGCATATTCGGGGTAGGTGCAGACTGTAGCAAGTCAACTTCGGATAGCGCACGCTAAGGACATAGGACTTGCGTACGCTAGACAGTGTAAGTTACGTACGCTAATGCATGGGCATTACGTACGCAAGCACATGTACGAAGCCAGACAGTGGCCTCTGGACCCCGATAGCGCACGCTAGTAATGTATTCTATATAAGGGGACAGACGGGTTTTGAGATGCATTTATTCCATTCTTTCTCCTTCAGTCGATAGAGAGAGCTTTGGGAGGTTCTTGAGGTTCCAAAACACGGTGAGATGACGATCTTTAACAAGATTAAGATGGAGAGCATGGATTCAAGCCTTGTTCTTCAAGTTATTCATGATTCTTGGAATGGAGTCAAGTGTTCTTATTCTTGGTTCATCCAATCCAGGTAATTTTTGTATCCCTTTGATGGTGGTTCGTTTTTCTTGGATGATTACATGTGAGGAGCATGTTGGATAATTAGATGATGATGTTATATGAGATTCAATGGAATTTTGATAAGAGTTTCGGATGTTAGTAAAGATTCTTCATACTATAAGGATGTTGATTCATTTAACCCGATCTAAGATGGATTTCTGAATCTTGGTAATTATATTGGTCGATTTAGATGAGATGAATCATGATACTAGGTTGAATTCCAGATTGAGTATGATATGATCCTTGTTATCGAGTCGGTTTGATTGTTGATGTTGTTATTGATATATGGACATTGATATGATCATTGTGATAGTTATGGTGTCGTTTATCTTCAAGAGATATGGAGATTTATGTCTCCCTTCATTCGGATTCGTAGTCGCAAGATGTTAGTCGATGCTTGGAATGCATGCCACGGTACAGCATTAGCGCACGCTAAGCTTACTGGCTAGTGCACGCTAACGGGAGCAACTTAGCGCACGCTACGTTATGCGTTTAACGTGCGTTAAGTAGGCAGACAGTGCAGTATTTTTGTGTTGTGATTATGAATTCGTGATGGTTTGATTTGGTTTGTTCTGACTGTGTTTATTGGAGGTTTCGTTGAACCATTGAGTTCGATTGGTTAGTTTTGTTGGTTGTTGATTGTTATCGGATATGTGTTATTTGATTTCTTCGATAGGTTGAGATTATTGATCGGTGATTATAACCGGATGTTGCGGTTGTGTTCGAGTATGTCCGTTGTGTTGCTTTTGATCGGGGCTGAGGAGCTCGTAGACAAAGGCAATATGTTCGGTAGCAGCTTCGTGGTATCGGTATCGAGACAAGTTATTACTTGCTCAGTTATAATATTTAATGAATGGTTTCAGTTTCATTTTGTTTATAATGCATATATCAATGATTATTATTGTGAACTCTGGGTATTCGGATCGCATATCGTTCTTCCGATTGTTTGAGGTAAATCATAATGTATATGCTTTATCTCAGTTATTGGTATGTTCGGGTATCGAGGTTACATTATGGTAAAGATGAGGATATGAGTATCTATAGTTCATTGTACGTTTGGATCACCGAGCATTGAGGATAATTGCCGGTGATGATTTGACATCGAGATTACTCTTGAAGGACTCGGGACAAGTATCTTAGTTTGACTCGGTTTAGTGTTAATGATGTTGATCATGCAGGTTGTCATTCATGTTGCTGAACATGAAGTCGTCCTAGTTGTTTCATCATAGAGTCGTTCATGTTTGATTCATATGTTGTTCATGTTTATGAACATTTTGATTTGCATATGTGTATACATAATTGTGTTATTTGTGTTGTGTTGATCCGATGGGATCGTGTGATCTATGCTGAGGGCGCTGGATCAGATGTCCACCTCGTTATGGTACGACGGGATCATCTTGGGATCTATGCTGAGGGCGCTGGATCATTGGACGGGTTTTTCCACCTCGTGTTGGTCCGACGGGATCATCTTGGGATCTATGCTGAGGGCGCTGGATCATTGGATTACCCAATGTCATGTTGATGGAATCATGTGGATTCGCATCGTTGGTTTTATATGTGTTGTTGTATGTATATTATTGGTTATCCACCTCGTGTTGATCTTGTAGGATCATCTTGGGATCTATGTTGAGGGCGCTAGATCATGGGATTGCCATTGAGTATACATTGTTATTATTTTGAGCATATTGACGTGGTCATATGAGTATGCATTTGTAGGTCTTGTGTTAGGACCGTGCCCGTGTGTTGCATTGATCTGATCTTGGATTAGACTGATATGATTGTCGTGGTATTGTGCATCTCGAGGTATGTTTCGTATTTCCTTTGGTTATTGTCTTTTGATGGACAATCGATTATTGTGTTGAGATGTGATGATGTCACCCGATGGATTGGGGTTGGACCGAGTTAGTAGTTTTCGTAACAGTGAGTTATGAAGACGTTTTGAGAACCTTGGGTTCCGTTTGAGATACAGTTCAGTTGATTAGATATGAGCTTGTCGTGTTGTAGAGGATAATGTGAATTTTGGTAAAATTATAACGATAAGATTACATTGGTCGTATTCTTATTTTGTATCTCATTGGTATGTAATTATTGATGTGATGTGACGGTTATCATTGTTGGATATTATGACTGACCCCGTCGTTGGCTTTCTTTTTAGGTTCTTGGATTTTCGAGCTTGTAGCGGTCGTGGAGAGATGAGCTTCCCGGAGGATACTGGCTAGGGCATGTATTTGTGTATTGAGTTTCCTGATCAGTCGCTGTATTGCGCTGCTAGAGTATCTTTATGGTTGGTCTTTTCCGCTGCGTGAGTATTTTTAAATGACCTTTCGTTTCTGATAATTTGAGTTACTTTGGAAATCATTTTCTAAACTATTGAGTTTCGGTCGTTTGGCCTTGCCCTTTTCAAAACGAGATTTCACGACGGTTTTGATAAATAGATTTTGTAAAGTCTTCGAATATTTTAAAGATAGTACCGTCGTCGGCCTCTTGGGCATTTGTAAATGTTTGCGAAAATTTTCTTTAGCCTTGTGGGTTCCATCTCGGGGCCCACGGCACTGTAATATTCCCGGTTAAATTTGGGGGTGTTACAGAATATGGTATCAGAGCTTAGGTTGAGAAAACCTAGGCATTTGGGTCGAGTTGGGTCGTGTTTTGGTCACGTCATTCGAGTTGTCGATTGACTAATATTGGAGCCGTGAGTTTTTGTTGTTCACTCGGGCTTATTCGTTATGCGATTTGCGAGTGTAGTACTGGGCTCGTTATAAACTTTTCCAAATGGTGCTAACGTGATTCTTTTGAAAGAGATGTGTTGTGTTCTCAAGTTGAACTGATTTTGCAAAACGTGTGCTAGTATCACGAGGAATCGTCGGCTTCACGATCTGTAAGTATTTGGATTTTTGAATTTCATTGAGATTTATTGCCGTTCTAAGTTGATATGCTTTGAGATTCGGAAGAATATTATACATTGTGTTATAAGATAACAGAACACAGTAGTTGGGACAGGATTGATGATCTTGAGAAGCTATGATTTTGGAAAATCAATATGTCGGTTAAGATTTGGAACAGAATTGTGTATTTGGGAGAAGGACTGTGAATTGTTGAGAAGAACATGTAGTCATGCTAATTCATTTTGATATATGAACTACTTTTGAGCATTTGAAAATATACTTTTCAAAATGAACGTTTCACGAATGTTTTATGGAAAATGATTTTTGGGCCGAGACCCAATTAAATCTGAAATGGTTTTATAACTCAGGACTTGGGGTCCGAAAAGAGTTTTCTACTTTTTAAACTTCTTGTAATGCGGAACAAGATACGGGCTGAGACCCTAATGTTTCAAAAGAAAGCTTTTCTGTTTTCCAAAGCTCCCGAGAATTGTAAAATACTTTATCAATCTTTATCTATTTCATTTCTGCCTTTCACGGTTTTAGTTTACTTGTTCAAATGAAACCTCTCGGAAAGTCTTTCGCTGTGTTGATTTGTTTCAATGCATTGTCATAGTATAATTGAGGTGATCCAGGATGGAAAATGGTTGACGTTGCGAGTCATGTATGGAAGAGGAGTTTTTATCCGAGTTTATATATTGAGATTTTGGAACTCTATCGCGTGGTTTTCCGATGGAATATCAGTGGATATTGGTGACGAATCGGATTGGTATACAGGAGTATGGATGTAGTCGAGCATTTGCATACTTTTCCTTTTAAAACTTTGAAATCGTGTGGATTCGAAGGAAACTGTTATCAAATACTTGGCACCATCGAGCCAATTTAATTTTTCAAAAATTGATTTTGTGGTCTTACCAAAATTTATGTTTTGAGTTTTGGAATTTTTGAAAAGAACTTTCGAAAATTGTCTTCGTGACAAGATTATATGATTTCAAACTGGTTTTGAAAATGGGATTGATGTACATACGCATTTAGTGCATAATGCATATCGTGGTGAAGCTCTGAGTGAGACTCACCAACTGGATAACACACTAATGGTACTATGAAAGGAGATTCGAACTTTAGTATGGCAGTTTGGTTATCCAGGGATGATCGGTTGATCTATCGGATGAGAGAAATATGCTGCGTATTGTAGATTCATGCACAGGATGCGATTTTAGAAACTTTGAATTTTCTGAATTCGGGATATATGTTCTATGTAATTCCATTGGTATGGTAGTAGTGTGATTTTTACCATAATGATTTTCGAATGATTTCTTTGTAAGTGTAGATTTGGGGTTGTTGACCTCATGCTGGTTGTTTTGAGTATCGATTGGTCGTTCCCACTCCATGTATAATTTGGATATGTTCGACGGGTTGTGATTGGTTGTTCGTACGCTGAGGGGTATGTTCACCAGTCGGGTATGTTTATTGAGGTACACTGTATGTGATTGGCGTGTCGTTTTGAGAACTTTATTCGTTTGTATATCGGTTTCTATGGTTCTGTGTTGATCGTGTTGGAGTTTATCACGTTGATGATATTCTCGATTGTGTTTTGACCTCTGGTTGGTTATATTGGAATTTATCATGTCGATGATAAATTCGGTTGATTGTTGATCATTGCTGGTGATCATATGAGCATTCGGATTTTGTGTCAACGTTTCGGGATTCGTATCATTGTTTTGGGCAGTTATCTCGCAGATGTATTGTATATTACTCGTCTTATCGGAATTGAGACCTGATTATGTAATCAGGCAGACAGAATTTGATTCGGGCAGATTGTTTCATCCGAAGATGATATATTTTGTTGAGACTCAAGGAATTGTGATTGTGAAATGTATTGAGACTTTACAGTGAAGTCACTAGCTAGTATCTCAGGAGATCGTCGACTTTGCGCATTGGTAAGTATGCTGTTGTGGTTATTCTATAGTGATGATGATTGATCATTGTCGTGATGGTTTTGGATATTTTGGGTTGAACGGTATGTTTGTTTGTTTTTATGACGGCTTGCAAGTTTTGAGGCCGAAACTTATTTTAAGTGGTGTAGAATGTAATATCCGGAATTTCTACTACAGTTTTTTAATATTATTTTATCCGAGTTATGTTGTATAGCGTGGAATCTATACAATATGGATAAAATAATGAAGGACTAAGATGTCAGTATTGGTATAATTGTCGTATTTGGTAGACAATTACAATTGAGAATATCGTGTATCAAGTTATCGCACTTTTGATATTGGGTATATCGTATGAGAATATTGTTGGATTCAGTATTTGTGTTTAGTGTGTCGTATGTTCGTTTTTGGTATGTCGAGACGTTGGACAGAAATTGCGGGAAATGGCTAAGTGTAGCATTATTAGCGCACGCTAATATGCATTCATAGCGCACGCTATCGTGCAGGATTAGCGCACGCTAATGGTAAAAGATAGCGCATGCTAGTTCAGAACAGATCAAAGGGAATCTACGTGTGGACCCGGTCACTTTCGGCGCATGTGCCGACGAAGTCAACTGATGTTTGTCGTAAAGCATTAGCGCACGCTAATGCCTGTTGTTAGCGCACGCTAATATCAGACCGGTCAATAGGGAATCTTGGCTTTATTGGTTGCTTTCGGCATGTGGGGTCACGAGCATATTCGGGGTAGGTGCAGACTGTAGCAAGTCAACTTCGGATAGCGCACGCTAAGGGCAAAGGACTTGCGTACGCTAGAGAGTGTAAGTTACGTACGCTAATGCATGGGCATTACGTACGCAAGCACATGTACGAAGCCAGACAGTGGCCTCTGGATCCCGATAGCGCACGCTAACAAAGTCAGTTAGCGCACGCTAAGGCTGTTGCGCACGCTAAACAGGAGATGTTAGCGCACGTTAGTAATGTATTCTATATAAGGGGACAGACGGGTTTTGAGATGCATTTATTCTATTCTTTCTCCTTCAGTCGATAGAGAGAGCTTTGAGAGGTTCTTGAGGTTCCCAAACACGGTGAGATGATGATCTTTAACAAGATTAAGATGGAGAGCATGGATTCAAGCCTTGTTCTTCAAGTTATTCATGATTCTTGGAATAGAGTCAAGTGTTCTTATTCTTGGTTCATCCAATCCAGGTAATTTTCGTATCCCTTTGATGGTGGTTCGTTTTTCTTGGATGATTACATGTGAGGAGCATGTTGGATAATTAGATGATGATGTTAAATGAGATTCAATGGAATTTTGATAAGAGCTTCGGATGTTAGTTAAGATTCTTCATACTATAAGGATGTTGATTCATTTAACCCGATCTAAGATGGATTTCTGAATCTTGGTAATTATATTGGTCGATTTAGATGAGATGAATCATGATACTAGGTTGAATTCCAGATTGAGTATGATATGATCCTTGTTATCGAGTCGGTTTGATTGTTGATGTTGTTATTGATATATGGACATTGATATGATCATTGTGATAGTTATGGTGTCGTTTATCTTCAAGAGATATGGAGATTTATGTCTCCCTTCATTCGGATTCGTAGTCGCAAGATGTTAGTCGATGCTTGGAATGCATTCCACGGTACAGTATTAGCGCACGCTAAGCTTACTGGCTAGCGCACGCTAACGGGAGCAACTTAGCGCACACTACGTTATGCGTTTAACGTGCGTTAAGTAGGCAGACAGTGCAGTATTTTTGTGTTGTGATTATGAATTCGTGATGGATTGATTTGGTTTGTTCTGACTGCGTTTATTGGAGGTTTTGTTGAACCGTTGGGTTCGATTGGTTAGTTTTGTCGGTTGTTGATTTTTATCGGATATGTGTTATTTGATTTCTTCGATAGGTTGAGATTATTGATCGGTGATTATAACCGGATGTTGCGGTTGTGTTCGAGTATGTCCGTTGTGTTGCTTTTGATCGGAGCTGAGGAGCTCGTAGACAAAGGCAATGTGTTCGGTAGCAGCTTCGTGGTATCGGTATCGAGGCAAGTTATTACTTGCTCAGTTATAATATTTAATGAATGGTTTCAGTTTCATTTCGTTTATAATGCATATAGCGATGATTATTATTGTGAACTCTGGGTATTCGGATCGCATATCGTTCTTCCGATTGTTTGAGGTAAATCATAATGTATATGCTTTATCTCAGTTATTGGTATGTTCGGGTATCGAGGTTACATTATGGTAAAGATGAGGATATGAGTATCTATAGTTCATTGTACGTTTGGATCACCGAGCATTGAGGATAATTGCCGGTGATGATTTGACATCGAGATTACTCTTGAAGGACTCGGGACAAGTATCTTAGTTTGACTCGGTTTAGTGTTAATGATGTTGATCATGCAGGTTGTCATTCATGTTGCTGAACATGAAGTCGTCCTAGTTGTTTCATCATAGAGTCGTTCATGTTTGATTCATATGTTGTTCATGTTTATGAACATTTTGATTTGCATATGTGTATACATAATTGTGTTGTTTGTGTTGTGTTGATCCGATGGGATCGTGTGATCTATGCTGAGGGCGCTGGATCAGATGTCCACCTCGTTATGGTACGACGGGATCATCTTGGGATCTATGCTGAGGGCGCTGGATCATTGGACGGGTTTTTCCACCTCGTGTTGGTCCGACGGGATCATCTTGGGATCTATGCTGAGGGCGCTGGATCATTGGATGACCCAGTGTCATGTTGATGGAATCATGTGGATTCGCATCGTTGGTTTTATATGTGTTGTTGTATGTATATTATTGGTTATCCACCTCGTGTTGATCTTGTAGGATCATCTTGGGATCTATGTTGAGGGCGCTAGATCATGGGATTGCTATTGAGTATACATTGTTATTATTTTGAGCATATTGACGTGGTCATATGAGTATGCATTTGTAGGTCTTGTGTTAGGACCGTGCCCGTGTGTTGCATTGATCTGATCTTGGATTAGACTGATATGATTGTCGTGGTATTGTGCATCTCGAGGTATGTTTCGTATTTCCTTTGGTTATTGTCTTTTGATGGACAATCGATTATTGTGTTGAGATGTGATGATGTCACCCGATGGATTGGGGTTGGACCGAGTTAGTAGTTTTCGTAACAGTGAGTTATGAAGACGTTTTGAGAACCTTGGGTTCCGTTTGAGATACAGTTCAGTTGATTAGATATGAGCTTGTCGTGTTGTAGAGGATAATGTGAATTTTGGTAAAATTATAACGATAAGATTACATTGGTCGTATTCTTATTTTGTATCTCATTGGTATGTAATTATTGATGTGATGTGACGGTTATCATTGTTGGATATTATGACCGACCCCGTCGTTGGCTTTCTTTTTAGGTTCTTGGATTTTCGAGCTTGTAGCGGTCGTGGAGAGATGAGCTTCCTGAGGATACCGGCTAGGGCATGTATTTGTGTATTGAG
Source organism: Orobanche coerulescens (assembly GCA_033398695.1). NCBI lineage: Eukaryota > Viridiplantae > Streptophyta > Magnoliopsida > Lamiales > Orobanchaceae > Orobanche > Orobanche coerulescens. The sequence goes on from CM065804.1 coordinate 29,501,496, forward strand.
TTTCCTGATCGGTGTTGTATTGCACCGCTAGAGTATCTTTATGGTTGGTCTTTTCCGCTGCGTGAGTATTTTTAAATGACCTTTCGTTTCTGATAATTTGAGTTACTTTGGAAATCATTTTCTAAACTATTGAGTTTCGGTCGTTTGGCCTTGCCCTTTTCAAAACGAGATTTCACGACGGTTTTGATAAATAGATTTTGTAAAGTCTTCGAATATTTTAAAGATAGTACCGTCGTCGGCCTCTTGGGCATTTGTAAATGTTTGCGAAAATTTTCTTTAGCCTTGTGGGTTCCATCTCGGGGCCCACGGCACTGTAATATTCCCGGTTAAATTTGGGGGTGTTACAGGTACAATGGAATATAACATCGCAAAACAACATACTGGAGATGCCGACTCAGCACAACATATCAACGTAAGGCAACCCACATACACAAAATCACAAAAACAACGACATACATTCGGCGCTTTCAACGGCCCAAACGATAACCAGCACACAATTATAAAACATCATGAAACAATCACAGATGTACACAATCATACAAACCCAAGCTCTAACAGCTCGCACAGGTGCGATAACACGCAAATCACCATGAAACAACAACATTAAAGACCAGCATCACACCTCTGACAGAGGGCTAACACAACAAATGCTTGGCGAACGACTCAACGCCCACACCACCAATTCAATCACAACTCGGGGGCTAACACCCTAACGAAAATGCGAACATCATACATACATTTCCGGACCGCAAACATGAATGATAGGTTTTAAAAACAAAAACCACTTTTTTGAAAATAATTTTGGGAACACCAGTTGATCTTGAGTATCATATTTCGAAAAAAGTAACACAACCATCATTAACGAGACTTTGAAAAACCATCTTGCGTTTGATAAAAATGAGGACACCTTTCGTTTTAGTTAAAAACTTTCAGAAATATACGACTTTCGGGTCTAAGCAAATGCATAATTATTGAGAATATCTCAAAATATTTTGGTCCTCAAATTAGAAGAATTTTGAAGCATATAGTTGCGCTAGTAGGCATCTTGAAAATGTAATCCATTTTAAAAAAAAAGTACGCCTCGAAGTTTATTCTCTAAGATACTCAAGGTTTGAGAAAAAAAATCCATTAGGCCAGAATGCCCAAAAACTCATGCATATCAACATTCACTTACACATCTCGCAGTACACGCATCAAATCGTTCAAATCAAAACAAGACCTCATCTTTTCCGAAAAACAAGCAGTCAAATATCACAGTCGAAAACCGCCTAGGATCGGGGCGAAATCCCTGATCCCATTCGAGATCGCTAAGGACCCACCCGGACTGGCTAGCGAAACAAGTTTATGAATCCAGAGCGAAGTCACGAATTTCCCCGAGGCCTCGTCGGACCCTCCAGGAGTGAGCAAATCAAACACATATAATCACAATCCTTATTAAGCACAAAGATTTCACAAGAATACTTGCAAACGAACCAATCATTTTGAAAATCATTAGCAGCGGACAAAAACAACAGTCGAAAAGACATAAGCAGCGACAATACTCCTCATATAAACGAGATATGAGAGTCAAATAAACACACATCACGAAACCAAAAGTCTACATAAGGATTCCATCACTTAACAAATAATCATACAAGTAGCTCGTGTCACACGAGGCACAACACAAAGAAGGGAGACTTACATCCACCGGTCGCACAAAGATGATGATCGCCCCATGATACTAATCACGACCAACAAACTCAGACGACGCGTCGCAACATGACTCGGTCAGACAAAATCCGACGAGACAAGACTCAACAGACACAACTCGGCTCGACAGCCTAGGTTTCCACAACCTAAGCTTCGATACTATTTATGTAACACCCCCAATCCACTCAGCGATATTACACGCCGTAAACCCTTATCTCAAGGATCTACCAGGCTGGTAACATAATTAAGCATCTCAACAACGTCTTTAAGACTAAAAAGACTCAGTAGACCGATTTGATCTTTCAATCAATACATACAAATAAATCCCAATACGTTCCCACGCAGGGGTCAAAATAAAACACTCTCGTGCAACGGGAAGATACTGCAGCGGAAAATAAAACTACAACTAGACCGAAACAACATCGTACAGATCCTCCCGTGATTAGTATCGATCATCATTCATCATCCTTCGTGCCAACCCTGTGTTATGCTCCCCAAAACCTGAATGCAAAACATACTTCCATCCCCGATTACTCGGGGGTTAGCAAAATTCCACTATTTTGCTAGCGAAAGTACATAATCATACGAAATATAACAAACCAATGGAAATCACGAATCGGGTACGACAATTAACTACCAAAGCCTTCCTGTGAGGTTTTATTAATTAGAAAGCATTCAATGAAATGTTTGAAGATAAATTCCTCATCTCGGGATTTTAAAAGTAGAAACCTTATTGGACCTCAAGTCCTTAGTTGAAAAATAACTATTTCGAGATGAATGGGTCTCAACCCGAAATCACTTTCCGTAAAATGACCTTTACAAAACCGTTGGGATCTCATCACAAATCTCATCAAATCACAGTACACGAGAACAATAGCAAGGTCCGTTTTCCAACATCAAAACCTCACAACTAAAGGACTAAACACATACGACAAATATTCTAGTGCCAACCTTGCCAAGTAGGCCAAATGAACAATTTACCTCTTACACATTTAGTCAATGCATGCAATCATGAAATCGTCGTTCAAAAAACACTCATTTCCGGAAACGCCATAACCAAAAACACATTTGAAAAATGCACCACAATTAACCGTCGATCCACGCCTCTGTGGACCCCTACCGAGACCCTGTCGGATCTAACTCGTAGTGGTTAAAAGCAAATCTCGTCGATCCACGCCTCTGTGGACCCCTATCGAGACCCCGTCGGATCTAACCCGTAGTGAGCATACACACACCCATCACTCATGCAATACTAATATGCTAAGAATGTAAGTTCATTAAGAATACTTGCTAGAAATGGCCACTTACCCGACATAATTATCATACTCATCACAATACCACCATCAAGAACAATCAATCACAACACAACAACACAATTAACATAGAATACACGATTCCACAACATTAAACCAGCAGGGATATCATTAAAGTCCTCGGCGTTCAAAATAATAAAATCATAATCAATTCACACGAATCATATTCACGAGGGTAAACCAACCATTGTATATCCAACATGTAGACTCTATTTGCAGGACACAAATCGTATAAGAAAATACTTGCCTCAAAACCACAATCGAAACGAGACGATGAACGGGATGCGGTCGGGCAACCCCGAACTCCTGAACATAATCAAGAATACAATAGCACCGCGAACACTACGAGAATAACGCCACACGAATTACCGACACAAAATAGAGATCAACTCGGAATCCTTGAGTACCTATAATCCTCCGGAAGAAACAACAAAAACATAATTATGACGAGGATCAAGACCAAAGACAATGGAGATCACATCAAACTATCGAAGAAAAGCTCATTCGAACATTTAATCGAACATTAGATGTTCACTACACCTCAAGAACACCGAAATCACCATTCCTGCATACCCAAGGGAAAAGGAGGGGAGTGGAATTCTCGTTCAAGGGTGGGCTAACTAAGAAGAAGATGCTTGACTTCAAGGAAGATATGGATATACAATCTATAAAATATATTTAACAACAACATCTAACACCAATCGATTCATCTAAACCAGATTGGATTTGGAAACAAGAACAAAACTCCCAAAAAGCCAACTCTAGGGAATCAAGAAAATACCTCGATCTGGTGAAGAACAATAGATTAAATGATGTTAACACACACAATCCATCCCAAGATGACGCTTGATGATGAAGATCGCCCAACACATCGCCCAAAAATCGCCCATAGAGAGAAGGAAGAAGAAATGAGAGGAAAATGAAATCCTCTCCAAATCCCGCTGACAAAAAGGCCTGCTGACACGCGTGCCGCGGCTAAAATCCACAATCAGGCCTTCAGGCCGTGCCGCGGAGCACGGTACAGCCGCACCCGGCTCGAATCTTAGAAAGGGGTGTGCCGCGGCGCACATCCCCTTGTGTCGCGGCACACACTGTTCGTGCCTAAAAGTGCCGAAATAAAACCTACGAACATGATACACTTGAACGACGTATAATCCCGACCATTCAAAGGCCTGAATGAACAACCACGATTCCCCGTTTAGTGACTTCACGTCAAAACAGTCGGTCCTAACACGTCAGTAACATCAAACGACCCGGAAAGAGAATAACGTAATAGAACCCAAAACTTTGGAATATTACTGAACGACCCAACACGATACTCGATCGAAATACCAATAAAAGTTCACAACACGTCTAACAAAGTTAAACGGACTTATGGGAAACTCGAAACAACAGTTTCGGATGAGATTCACAAGAATCAAACTCAAGTGCGGAAAAGTCGCTAAGAAGTACGGAACTCAACAAAACGACACCGAAACGAACTCGGATGTCAAAAAGTGCAGAACTAATCATTCTCAGAATGACGTAACGGTCACAAACGAGCCGTTAAAACAAACTCCTGTAAATTTTTTTTTTACCGAAAATCGAAAATTGCGGATATCACAGCTTCTGTCGTGCTTCTCTATATATAGTGGAAAAGGGAGTTTTTTTTCTCAAGAAAGGTGGTTCTAAATCTTTATTACTCCTTTTAGTGGACCGTCTTTATTGCAGCAGAAAACTACCTAGAATTAGGGTTTATAGTTGTCTAGACCTTCCAAATAAAGAATTGTAGGGTTTGTTAATTACCTTAGGACCAATGTATGTATCTTATCATGTGTTGAGAAGTAAACAAGGATAGTTCTGCGGTCCACCAAGAATGTACTTGGTGAATATACATCAAGTTAAAATGTACTTAATTCTCACCGTTAGATTAATTGTAAATATAATGAAATCAGTAGTACTAAATCTTAGCCATATGTATATTGTAATCTAGTACAAGTATTTTGTTAGAGTCGTACTTTTAGAATTGAAATTACGTATTTAACCTTTTATTTTTAATATTAAAAAATAAATTTCACACCTACATAATTTTTTTATTTTTTTTAATTCGGTAATTTTTTATTTATGAATTTTGGAAAATCTAAAAAATAAAAAAAATCAGAAAAATTTCGGAAAATAAAAAATCTGAAAAAAATAAAAAATTTCTGAAAATCCCAGAAAATTCCGCAAAATTTAAAAAATTTGAAAAAAGCGTAACTTTTATTTTAAGAAAAGTTATCTTGAACAATAATATTAAAAATCGATCCTTTATTTAAAATTCAAAAATAAAAAGTAAAAAATAAAAAAAAATCTGGAAAATTTAAAATAAAATTTTGAAAATTCTGAAAATAATAATATTAAAAATAAGAACTTTTACTTTTTATTTTTGAATTTTAAATAAAAGATCTGATTCTTAGTATTATTATTCCAGATAATTTTTTTAAAAAAATAAAAGTTCGATTTTTTTCGATTTTTAAATTTTCCAATTTTCTAATTTTTATTTTTTACTTTTTATTTTCGAATTTTAAATAAAAATTCTGATTTCTAATATTATTCCATATATTTTTTTAAAAAAAATAAAAGTTTCGATTTCTTTGTCAGATTTTTTAAGTTTTTTCAGAATTTTTTATTTTTTACTTTTTATTTTCGAATTTTAAATAAAAAATTCTGATATTTAATATTATTCCATATCTTTTTTCTTAAAAAATAAAAGTTATGATTTTTTTGTCAGATTTTTTCAATTTTCCATAATTTTCAGAATTTTTTTTTATTTTTTACTTTTTATTTTTGAATTTTAAATAAAAGATTTGATTTTTAATATTTATTCCAGATAAATTTTTCTTAAAAAATAAAAGGTCCTAATTTTTTTTCAGATTTTTTAAATTTTGCAGAATTTTCCAGATTTTTTTTTATTTTTTTCAAATTTTTTAGATTTTTCAAAATTTTCAGATTTTTTTTTTACTTTTCAGAATATATATAAAAATATAATGTACTACAATTATAATATATGTGGTTAAGATGTAGTACAATCATTTATAATAAATTTACTATTAATCCAAAGGTTATAATTAAGTACATCTTAAGGTGGTGTATGTTAACTAAATACAAGGAAGGATGAACCCTAGAATTCCCCTAGACCTTCCAAATAAAGAATTGTAGGGTTTGTTAATTACCTTAGGACCAATGTATGTATCTTATCATGTGTTGAGAAGTAAACAATCATAAAAAAGATATCTCCACTAAACTAGAGAAAATAAATTATTATTTTCATGTCAATTTGATAAGCAACTTAAATGAAACTCTCTCTTCTAATTAGAGGTGACTGTGTTCGAACCTAACCCTGTAAAATCGAACCTGAATTGTGGTATCTAAAATCGAAATGGAACTGTATTTTTCGGGTTTAATTAATGTTTGGTATATTAGCATTGCCTTTTCAGTTGAAAATGGTTACTGAATTTGTTTTAGGACTCAAGCACGTAATGGAATCATCTTTTATATCCATATAAAGAAAATTGAGAAAATTAATGCCTTATTTTGTTAAGACGAATTACTACTTCATAAGCTCATATCATACATGATCAGAAAAGATGAAAAAAAAAGAGGGGAAAAAGGAGTTCCCCATATCTATACTATATAATATTAAAGTTTTTTTCATTATTTTTTATCATTTATTAAAAGTTTTCCCGCCCAAATATTGGCCAATTGTTTTTATATCAATTTTTATTTTTGGTAATAAAATTTTATTTTGGTAGCTCCCCAAATCTCTCGAACAATTTTTTTTCTATCGATCTATTTCTTCTATCTTTTCTTCAAACTCTATCCTTTCTTTTTTCTTTTCTGTTTACTTGCGGCTCCTTGCTATTTTTTTCTATCTTCTCTCTGAGTCGCTCTCTTTTTCTCTCTAATTCTTGATGCACATCGCCAATTGCTCCTCCTGTTATTTGCTTTCGATTCATGTGTTTTTTGCGATTTTTGATCAAATTTTTAACTGCTTATGATTTGTTGGTCGAACAAGGTGCATAAAGACCTTCATCAAGATTAGAAATAGAAAATTATTTTTTGATAAAAGGCGCATACTTTTTGCTGAATCTATAGTTAGGGTTCTGTGCACACTTCTTTCCGAATCTATAATTAGGTTGCTTTAAAAATTCTTTTTGATTTTCTGTTTTCCAATTTCCGTTTTACTTATTTTTCTAATTTCTGTTTTAATTTTTTGTTTCAATTTATGTTTTTAATTTATGTTTCAATTTTTTGTTTTCATTTTTGTTTTTATTTTCTGCTTTTAATTTGATGTTTTAATATATTGTTTTAATTTCTATTTTATGTTTCTTTTTTCTGTTTTAATTTTTGTTTTTATTTTAGTTTTTTATTTTTGTTATAATTTTCTATTTTATTTTACTGTTTCTAACTTTTGTATTATACTTCTGTTTTAATTTCTATTTTAATTTTATATTCTTAATTTCTATTTTTATTTCTGTTCTAATTTTAGTTTTCTACTTCTGTTTTATTTCTGTTTTTTAATGTCTGTTTAGTTTCTATTTTTAATTTCTATTTATATTTCTATATTTTAATTTCTGTTTTAATTTTCTGTTTAATTTTTTTATTTATGTTTTTATTATATGTTTTAATTTTATATTTAATTTATGTTCTAATTTCAGATTTAATTATGTATTAACGAAAGGGGTTTGCAATATTTTAATGGCATTTTTGCGATTTTGAAAATAACTGAAATTCAAACATATTTTGAGCACAAGGTTATAATTAAAGAGGTCACTGGTGTTTAAGACCTTGAGTTAGTGTCTCTGTGTTTATTTTGCTAAAAGTTGTGTTTATTTTTATTTTAATCTCTCTTTTGATATTTTTTATTTTTAGTTACTGCTTTAATTTTTGTTCTAATTTTATAGCTTTAATTTCTGTTCTAATTTCAGTTTTACATTTTTGTTTTAATTTTCTATTTTAATTATGTTTAGATTTCTGCTTAGATTTTCTATCTTAATTCTTGGTTTTGATTTTCTGTTGTTAATTTCTGTTTTACTTTCTTAATTTCTGTTTTGCCTTTATGTTTTTGATTTCTGTTTTAATTTTTCTTTTGATTTCTGCTTTTAATTTTTGTTTTAATTTTTTGTTCTGACAAAAGGGGCTTTGCAACACTTTAATAAGGGGGTTTCTGTGATTCTGACTATCATATTTTTTTCTCCACTTTTAAAGGATGAAATTCTTACTTATATAGGTATTCACGTATCTACAATCCTACCCGTTTCAATTTCTACATAGGATTTTGAATTTAGGGCATATATTGTATACAATTTCATTGAAAATTTTATATAAATTTTTTCCTTTTTTATTTTGTTTTTGTAATTAGTTTTGTATGATTCCATTGCTTTCAAGTTATTTTAATTCTTCTTCAATATACAAATATACAATAATTTTTTTTTGTTTGATTTACTCGTGACATATTATGAAAATTAATCACTACTGATCAGTTTATAGGCTATAATTAGCTACAGTAACTGATTTTTTTTTATTTCTTTGCACCATCTCCAATTTGTGTTGTTCATATTATGCTCATGCGAATTCTATATTATAAAAATTTTACTTTATTTCTGAAGTGGAACTAATCATTTAGTTGTTGTTAGTATGAATCTTTATATTGAAAATATCGTCCAAGTTTTTCAAATTATTTTATTACTGTGTAGGTCGTTTGATTGATTTATTAGGGTTGTCGTCAGACGTTTTAACTTCTTTCTTAATTTCTCTTGTTTCTTTTTGTTTTTAATTCCTGTTTTAATTTCTGTTTTAATTACTTTCATGGTTAGACTAGGCACTGAAAGAGGGAGGACAGAGGCGTCAGTCGTGCTTTGCAAATAGGAGCGTGATCGTGGAGATCGCCGCAAGTTTCTCATGATAAAAATGTAAATTCCAAAATATTCTCACTTCGGTTTCCTTAATGTTCATATTTGTAATATCCGGAATTTCTACTACTGTTGTTTGATATTATTTTATTCGAGTTATATTGTACAGCGTGGAATCTGTACAGTAGGAATAAAATAAATAAAGGACTGAGATGTCAGTATCGGTATAATTGTCGTATCTGGTCGACAGTTACATTTGAGGATATCGTGTATCAGGTTATCGTACTTTCGATATAGAGTATATCGTATAAGAATGTTATTGGATTCAGTATATGTATTCAGTAAGTGTATATGTGTTTTCGGTATGTCGAGACAGGCGGTAACATTTGGAAATGGCTAAGTGTAACATTATTAGCGCACGCTAATAATCATGAGTAACGCACGCTATCGTGCAGGATTAGCGCACGCTACGGATATAAGATAACGCACGCTAATACAGTCCGATCGGAAGGAATCTACGCGTGGACCACGCTACTTTCGGCGCACGTTCTGATAAGTCAACGGATGTTGTAATGTAGTGTTAGCGCACGCTAATGCATGTTGATTAGCGCACGCTAACTATATATCGGTCAACAGGGAATTTTGGCTTTATTGGTTAATTTCGGCTGGTGGGGTCACAAGCATCTTCGTGGTAGGTGTAGACTGTAGCAAGTCAACTGGTATTAGCGCATGCTAAGGTAAATGACTTGCGTACGCTAGGCAGGATGTTTTACGTACGTTAATGCATGGGCATTACGTACGTAAGCTAGTTTACGAAGCAAGGCAGTAGCCTCTGGGCTTCGACAGCGCACGCTAACAAAGTCAGTTAGCGCACGCTAAGGCGGTAGCGCACGCTAAACATGAGATGTTAGCGCACACTAATAATGAATATTATAAAAAGGGACAGAAGGGTGTTATGAAGCATTTCATCCATTCCTTCCTTGCAACCGAGAGAGAGAGTTTTTAGAAAGAGGTTTGAGGTCTCAAACACTGAGAGATGGTGATCTTTAACAAGATTAAGATGGAGAGCATGGATTCAAGCCTTGTTCTTCAAGTTATTCATGATTCTTGGAATGGAGTTCTAGTGTTCTTCTTTTGGTCTGCCTAAACCAGTAATCTTCGTATTCCTTTGTTAATGGTTCGTTTTTCTTGGATGATTTCATGTAAGGAGCATGTTGGATAATCATATGATGATGTTATATGAGATTCAATGGAATTTTGATAAGAGTTTCGGATGTTAGTTAAGATTCTTCATACTATAAGAATGTTGATTCATTTAACCCGATCTAAGATGGATTTCTGAATCTTGATAATTATATTGGTCGATTTAGATGAGATGAATCGTGATACTAGGTTGAATTCCAGATTGAGTATGATATGATCCTTGTTATCGAGTCGGTTTGACTGTTGATGTTATTATTTATATATGGACATTGATATGATCCTTGTGATAGTTATGGTGTCGTTTATCTTCAAGAGATATGGAGATTTATGTCTCCCTTCATACGGATTCGTAGTCGCAAGAGGTGAGTCGATGTTTGGAATGCATGCCACTGAACAGCATTAGCGCACGCTAAGCTTATTGTCTAGCGCACGCTAACGGGACAACTTAGCGCACGCTACGTTATGCGTTTAACGTGCGCTAAGTACGCAGACAGTGCAGTGTTTTTGTGTTTTGATTATGAATTCGTGATGGTTTGATTTGGTTTGTTCTGACTGCGTTTATTCGAGGTTGTGTTGAACCGTTGAGTTCGATTGGTTAGTTTTGTCGGTTGTTGATTGTTATCGGATGTATGTTATTTGATTACTTCGATAGGTTGAGATTATTGATCGGAGATTATAACTGGATGTTGCGGTCGTGTTCGAGCGTGTTCGTGAATTGCATAGTCAGGGCCGAGGAGCTCGTAGACGAAGGCATTGTGACTGGTAGCGGCTTCATCATCATCGTATCGGTATAGAGGCAAGTTATTACTTGCTCAGTTATAATATTTAATGAATGGTTTCAGTTTCATTTCGTTTATAATGCATATAGCGATGATTATTATTGTGAACTCTGGGTATTCGGATCGCATATCGTTCTTTCGATTCTGGGAGGTAAATCATAATGTATATGCTTTATCTCAGTTATTGGTATGTTCGAGTATCGAGGTTACATTATGGTAAAGACGAGGATATGAGTATCTATAGTTCATTGTACGTTTGGATCGCCGAGCATTGAGGATAATCGTCGGTGATGATTGGACATCGAGGTTGCTCCCGAAGCACTCGGGGCAAGTATTCCATATTGATTATGGTTTAATGTTATTTATTTTGGTCTCGTACATTTTCTTTCATGTTGTTGAACATGAAGCCGTCCTAGTAAATTGTCATGTTGTCGTGCATGTTATGTTGTTCATGTTGACGAACGTGTTGATTTGCATATGTGTATGCATATTGTGTTGTTTATGTTGTGTAAATAATCCGATGTGATTATGAGGATCTATGCTGAGGGCGCTGGATCGAATGTCCATCATGCGTTGGTTCGACGGGATCATCATGAGGATCTATGCTGAGGGCGCTGGATCGTTGGACAGGTTTTCCACCATGCGTTGGTTCGACGGGATCATCATGGGGATCTATGCTGAGGGTGCTGGATCGTTGGATTACCAGTATTGTGTTGATGGAATCTTGTGAATTCGCATCATTGATTTTATCACGTGTTGTTGTTCATATGTGTATTGTTGGTTATCCACCTTATGATGATCTGATAGGATCATCAAGGGGATCTATGCTGAGGGCGCTGGATCGTCGGATTTCCATTGAGTATACATGATTGTTATTGTTGTGATCATATTGACGCGGTCATATGAGTATGCATTTGTAGGTCTTGTGTTAGGACCGTGTCCGTATTGCATTGTTCTGATCTCAGATTAGACTGATATGATTGTCGTGGCACTTCATATCTCAAGGTATGTCCCGTATTTTCCTTTGGTATTTGTCCTTGATGGACAATCGGTTATCGTCTTGGGATTTGATGATATTATTCGATGGATCGTATTGGTCAGAAATGGTATATTTCCGTATCGTGAGTTGGTTATGATAGTTTGAGAATCTTGAGTATTGTTTGAGGTACAATATAGATATTATGTTCGAGTTTATTGGTTAATCGAGTACAGGATGTGAAATGTGATAATGGTTATTCTGATGAGAATTACTTGAGTAAGTAAAGTTATGGCGGTAAGATTACGTTGGTCGTATTCTTATTTTGTATTCTCATTGGTATGTAATTATTAGTGTGATGTGACGGTTATCATTGTTGGATATTATGGCTGACCCCGTGGGATTTATTTTTAGGTTCTTGGAGTTTTGAGCTTGTAGCGGTCGTGAAGAGATGAGCTTCCCGGAGGATACTGGCTAGGACATGTTCTGTGCATTGAGTTTCTTGATTGGTTCTTGTATTCCGCTGCTAGAGTATCTTTTTGGTTGGTCTCTTTCCGCTGCGTGAGTATTTTGAAACGCTATTTTGGTATCTGGTAACTGAGGTTACTTTGGAAACCGTTTTCTAAACTTTTGAGTGTCGGCCGTTTGGCCTCGCGATTTCAAATGAGTTTTTACGACGGTTTTTGATAAATGGATTTTATGTCTTTATGCATTTTTAAAGATAGTACCGTCGTTGGCCTCTTGGGCATTTGTAAATGATTGTGAAAATTTTCCTTTAGCCTTGTGGGTTCCATCTCGAGGCCCACGGCGCTGTAATATTTCCGGTTAAATCTGGGGGTGTTACAGAATATGGTATCGGAGCTTAGGTTGAGAAAACCTAGGCATTTGGGTCGAGTTGGGTCGTGTTTTCGTTGCCTCATTCGAGTTGTCGATTGACAAATATTGGAGCCGTGAGTTTTTGTTGTTCACTCGGGTTTATGGGTTATGCGATTTGCCAGTGTAGTATTGGGGTTGTTATAAACTTTTCCAAACGGTGTTAAACGAGATTCTCTGGAATGAGATGTATTGTGTTCTTGAGTCGAACTGACTTGGCAAAACGTGTGTTTTGAAAATATCCGTGTTGAGTATTTTCTAGAGTCGAGACATGTGCCAGTATCACGGGAAATCGTCGGCTTCACGATCTGTAAGTATTTGGATTTTTGAATTTCATTGAGATTTATTGCCGTTCTAAGTTGATACGTTTTGAGATTCAGCAGATATCATGCGTTACAGTATAAGGTAACAAAATTGGGACATGATTGATGAATGGAGAAACTATGATTTTGGAAATCGATGTCGATTAAATTTTGGAACGGAATTGTGCATTGGGAGAAATATTGTGGATTGTTCAGGAGAACATGTAGTCATGTTAATTCATTTTATGATATATGAACCGCTTTTGAACATTTGAAAATGATACTCTTCAAAATGAATGTCTTACGGATGTTTTACGGAAAATGATTTTGGGCCGAGACCCAATCGATTTTGAAATGGTTTTATAACTCAGGACTTGGGGTCCGAAAAGAGTTTTCTACTTTTTAAACTTCTTGTAATGTGGAATGAGATACGGCCGGAACCCTAACGTTTCAAAAGACCTTCTGTTTTCTAAAATTCGAGATTTGTAAAATACTTTTCAAATCGTTTACCTATGTTATTTCCGCCTTCGAGGCTTTGGTTTACTTGTTCAAATGGAACCTCTCGGAAGTCTTTCGCCGTGTTTGATTTGCTTGATTTGTTTCAACGTTTTGTCATATCATATTTGAGGTGATCCGGGATGGGTAAATGGTTGACGATACGAGTCATGTGTGGAAAAGGAGTTTTTATCGAGTCTATATATTGAGGTTTTGGAACTCGATCGTGTGGTTTTCCCGATGGAATATCGGTGGATATTGGTGACAAGTCGAACCGATATACAGGAGTATGGATATGGACAAGCATTTGCATAAATTTCATTTTATTTAATCGTGTCTATTTGAAAAGAATTCTTATCGAGAACTTCGCACTTTGATCCGATTTAATTTTAAAAAATTGATTTTGCGGTCTTACGAAAATTTATGTTTTGAGTTTTCAAACTCTTGAAAGAATTTTCGAAAATTTGTCTTTTGACAAGAATATATGATTTCAAACTGGTTTTGAAAATGTGATTGATGTACATACGCATTTAGTGCATCGGGCATATCATATCGATGGTACAAGGAAAAGAGATTTGAAGTTTAGTATGGTAGATTGGTTATGCAAGGATGATCGGTTGATTGATCAGATAAGAGAAATATACTGCGCGTTGTAGATTCATGTGCAGGATGTAATTTTGGAACTTTGGACTTTGTAAAACCGGGACATATGTGCTATGTGAGTCCATTGGTGCGGTAGTTGCGCAATCTTACCATAGTGATCTTTGAATGATTTCTTTGTAAGTGTAAATTTGGGGATGGTGACCCCATACTGGTGGTTTTGGATATTGAGTGGTCGTTCTCACTCCATGTATAATTAGGTATGTTCATCAATTTGTGATTGGTTGTTCGTGTGCCGAGGAATATGTTCGCCAGTTGGGTATGTTTATTGAGATCTACTGTACGTGATTGATTTGTCGTTTTGAGAATGTTATTCTTTCGTATATCTGTTTCTGTGGTTCTGTGTTGATCGTGTGAAGGTATTCTCGATTTTCGTTGATCATTCGTTGAGTTTATCACGTTGATGATATTCTCGATTGTGTTTTGACCTCTGGTTGGTCATATTGGAATTTATCATGTCGATGATAAATTCGGTTGATTGTTGATCATTATTGGTGATCATCTGAGCATTCGGATTTTGTGTTGATGTTTCGGGATTCGTGTCGTTGTTTTGGGCAGTTGTTTCGTAGATGTATTGTATATTATTCGTCTTATCGGAATTGGGACTTGATTATGTAATCAGGTAGACAGGATTTGATTCGGGCAGATTGTTTCATCCGAAGATGATATATTTTGTTGAGACTCAGGGAATTGTGATCGTAAGCGTATTGAGACTGTACAGTGAGACCGCTTGCTAGTATTTCAGGAGATCGTCGACCTGCGTATTTGTAAGTATGCTCTTTTGGTTATTCAGTGATGACGATAATTGATCGTTGTCGTGATGGTTTTGGGGATATTTTGGGTTGGAAGGTATGTTTGTTTGTTTTATGACGGATTGCAAGTTTCGAGGACGAAACTTATTTTAAGTGGTGTAGAATGTAATATCCGGAATTTCTACTACTGTTGTTTGATATTATTTTATTCGAGTTATATTGTACAGCGTGGAATCTGTACAGTAGGAATAAAATAAATAAAGGACTGAGATGTCAGTATCGGTATAATTGTCGTATCTGGTCGATAGTTACATTTGAGGATATCGTGTATCAGGTTATCGTACTTTCGATATAGAGTATATCGTATAAGAATGTTATCGGATTCAGTATATGTATTCAGTAAGTGTATATGTGTTTTCGGTATGTCGAGACAGGCGGTAACAGTTGGAAATGGCTAAGTGTAACATTATTAGCGCACGCTAATAATCATGAGTAGCGTACGCTACGGATATAAGATAACGCACGCTAATACAGTCCGATCGGAAGGAATCTACGCGTGGACCAGGCCACTTTCGGCGCACGTTCTGATAAGTCAACGGATGTTGTAATGTAGTGTTAGCGCACGCTAATGCATGTTGATTAGCGCACGCTAACTATATATCGGTCAACAGGGAATCTTGGCTTTATTGGTTGATTTCGGCTGGTGGGGTCACGAGCATCTTCGTGGTAGGTGTAGACTGTAGCAAGTCAACTGGTATTAGCGCACGCTAAGGTAAATGACTTGCGTACGCTAGGCAGGATGTTTTACGTACGTTAATGCATGGGTATTACGTACGTAAGCTAGTTTACGAAGCAAGGCAGTAGCCTCTGGGCTTCGATAGTGTTGGGATTCGGTGCCTAAAACGAAGGCCCAGCGGAAGCGGTAAAACGAAAATTAATTCGATCCGAATCCCTACGAGGATCGATCGAGCTACGTATATACGAATATCAAAAACGAAATACAAGAGATACGAGAAACATACCCTCGTAGTCCGTTGATTAAATGGATAACCTTCTCTTGAGCTATTCCCCAAGCTTTGCTTGATCTCTACGAATCTATTCCGCTTCAAGCCCTTGAACGATCCAACGCCGAAAGCACCGCGTCTCTACTTGCCACGCGCCGGAAAAACGAACGGAATTACAACACCTTGCTATCCTCCGAGGATACGGCTAGAGCTAGGTGATGAAGCTTGTTATAGATATTAATATCACTCTAAGTGTATGAATATCTATCTCTCTCGATATTTCCTCACAAAATTTCTCTAAGAAGTTATGAAGAAGATGAATGAAGAAGATGAATAAAGAAGATGATGAAGAAGACTTCTATCTCTCTCTTCTCTTGCAACCTCACGTTGGAAACAAAAGTTGCTTGGAATTATTAGTGAGAGATGTCTTCATCTTCATTTATTCAACTCTCCACATGCACATCTCATAATAATGAGAATCAAAGCCCCACCACCTCAATGATCAACCATTAAAGAATAGAACATGGGTCCATATGAAAGTGGGTGGAAGTGTGGGGTTTGGCCCATGTAGAAATTGGACAAGTTCGGTTCGTTTCGGACTCCCGCGAGTCCAAACAGATAAACTCCGATTCCGTATCGATGTATTTATATCGATTAATTAATCCAATTAATTAAACATATCAAATACATTATAACCTAATTAATTTCTCTAAGAAATAATTATATCCATGAATTAAATTAATCACCCAGTGATATATTTAATTCATTAGGCCGTAAATCAATTTATCCAATAAATTGATTTAGACATCTAATGTCCTAAATTTAGATATCCAATATCTAATATTCATAATGAGAGAATTAGCTTGATTCATTCCGTCGTCAATCCTAATGCGCGACTCGGTAGGTCCGTCTCAGTCAGCAATGGGAGGAACCAAAGAGTAGTAGCACCACCTAGCCAGCCTGGTGGCCTACACTGTACCCCAACTGAGAACGAATGATTGGGATCATTCAAGAACCATTCTGTCGTGAATACCAGTATACGTATAAACCCTTCTTTCAAATGTCCCGATCAAGTTATAGGGTCACGGCTACCAAACCCTATCTCAGACTTGACGCTATGCATGCGTTAATGCAAATCGAGATCATCGAAATGTCGTGTATCTAATACAACTAGCTCCAATGCTTTGGCCAAAGACTTATGATCTCATCCGCCAATAACCGCATAGGACATATAACCCGCTCACTAACGGAGAAAGAATTCTATCTTGGTATTCGTAGGACTGCTACTTGCCGTCAAGATGCACGTCGAGGTTGACCCCCGCCTTCCGGTTTACAGGGTCGAACTACTCTAATGAAAATCTTGACGTCACAAGCACATCCCTACTAAATCCTCAAGTCGAAGGTTCACGAATACCTATCACAACCTTTCGATTCCATCATTGACTGTCCCGGAGTGAAAACCACGTGACGAATCGAGGGTGAGTCGGTTCGAGTATACTAATCCAATTAGCATACCTATAACGTGTGCTCCCACTAACCATTAGTGTTCGACAGGCACTCTCCATGTCAAAGAACACGTCATACAAGTCTTCACATAAACTTAACGCCCAGTCAAGTTTCATCGACTTGCGAACGATTAAGTATTTGAGCTATAATCTTTCCAAAGGCCGACCCCCTTATCCAATAAGGAGTGGAACGTTTTGCTCTCAAATACACGGACTAGTTTCTATATGTTTATTTACGAGTTAGGAATGCCAGTAACTACCAGTAAATAAGAAACATTCATTTGCCTTATATAAATGGTTTACATAATTACAAGTACAATGCCCTCACTCAACAACCTCTGAGTGGCATTCGAGGGCATACTCCTAACAATCTCCCACTTGCACTCAATGCCACACACTATGGTATCTAATACCCATGTTCTCCAGATGACGCTCCAAGCTAGTCTGAGAAAGTGGCTTGGTCAGTGGATCGGCGACGTTGTCGGCCGAGTCTACTCTGTGCAGCACAATGTATCCCTTGCAAACAAATTCTATTAAGAGATGATACTTCATCTCAATATGTTTGGTGCTTTTGTGAAACCTCGGCTCCTTGGCCTGCGCTACAGCTCCGTTGTTGTCGCAAAGATGAACAAAACAAAGACATGGTATCATTTGAAGTTCTCCGAAACTTCTTAATCCGTAACCCTTCCTTGGAAGCCTCCGAGGTGCTTGATACTCACCGACAGTGGAATCGGCGGTCGCGCTTTGGTTGGCACTAAGCCAAGATACTGCTCCTCCATTAAGAGTAATTATGTAGCCAGAAGTGTACATCGAGTCGTCCTTCAGTCCTTGGAAGTCCGAATCATTGAATACAACCACATCCAATTCTCCACCGACATACATAAGAACCATATCTCTAGTTCTTCTCAAGTACTTGAGAACGTTCTTTACAAAGACCCAATGTTCCCTACTGGTTTGCTCGAAACCTACTCACCACGCTTACAAGATGCGCGATGTCGTCTTGTACACAACATAGCATACATTAGGTTACCCACGACCGAAGCATATGGTATATTACTCATTTCCTTGCGTTGTTCCTCACTTTGAGGACACATCTTCAAGGTGAGTTTTATTCCATGTTGCATCGGTAGGAACCCTCTTTAGAAACATCCATCTTAACTCGCTTTAAGATCTTATCTATATAGAGGGCTTGGGAAAGGCCTATTGTTCTCTTCGCTCTATCCTAGAGAGTCGAATACCAAGAATATAGGTTGCTTCTCCCAAGTCTTTCATGGAGAAATTACTCAAAGCCAAGCTTTCACGTAACTAAGCATTCCCACATCATTTCCTATTAGTAGAATGTCATCTACATATAGTACTAAGAATGCGATCTTGCTCCCACTAACCCTCTTGTATACACAAGGTTCCTCTTCATTTTGCACGAAATCAAACTCTTTGATAGCCTCGTCAAAACGAAGGTTCCAACTACGCGACGCTTGCTTCATCCATAAATGGAACGTCAAGCTTGCACACTTTCTCGAATATCGACTTCGGACACAAAGCCTTTAGGTCGCTCCATATATATTTCCTCCTCGAGGAATCTATTAAGGAAAGCCGTCTTTACGTCCATTTGCCATATCTCATAATCGTGGTAGGCTATAGCAAGCATCATGCGAATAGACTTGATCATGGCTACGGCGAGAAGGTATCGTGGTAATCGATCCCTTCCTTCAGGTATAACCCTTTGCCACAAGCCCGGCCTTATAGGCGTCAACCTTGCCATCACCATCGCCTTTCTCTTGTAGATCCACTTGTTCCCAATAGGCACTATGCCCTTGGGGCGGTCTACTAGAGTCCGCTGATTGACATGCATCGAGTCTATCTCGGCTTCCATAGCTTCACGCCATTTCGCGGAGTCTACATCCACCATCGCTTGGTCATAGGTTGTTGGGTCGGTCTCTTGGCTATCACTTGGAACCTCATGGAGACCCGGCTCCTCCAAGTGCACAAGCCCATACCTCTCGAGTAAATGAGACACCCTACTAGACCTACGAGGTGGTTGTACTTGTGTTTCGAAAGTTCGGTTCCAGTTTCTTGCACAGTGTCTCTCGAGGAGTTTCATTGTATTCTTCTAAAGAAATACTTCTACCTGCTCCGCCTTCCTGAATGAACTCATCTTCCAGAAGTGTGCTTGTAAAGCAACAATGATCCTTCGATCTTCGGGCATGTAGAATAGATATCCCATCGTCCTGCACGGAATCCAATGAAACGTCCCTTCTGCACCTAGCTTCCAACTTTTCCACCTTAGTCTTCTTGACATAAGCGGGACATCCACAAATCCTAATATGATTAAGACTTGGTTTACTTCCTTCCCACATTTCATGTGGAGTTTTTGGAACGGATTTGGAAGGACATCTGTTCAAGATATACGCGGTCAGTGCATACCCCCAGGTAAATCGGCAAGTCAGTATAGCCCAGCATGGAACGGACCACGTTCAACAGGGTCCGGTTCCTTCTTTCTGACACACCATTTAACTGAGGAGTACCTGGAGGTGTTAGTTGTGAAACTATTCCATGTTCCTTAAGGAACTCGTCAAACTCCGTACTCATATACTCGCCACATCGGTCCGACCGAAGTGCTTTGATATGATTACCAGTTTGTTTCTCGACTAGGGCCTTGAATTCCTGTAATTTCTCAAAGGCCTCGGATTTATGTTTCATTAAGTATACATAACCATACCTAGTATGATCATCTGTAAACGTAATGAAATATTTATATCCGTCATGTGCTGCTTCCAAAGCACCACATACATAGGTATGGATTAATCCCAGTTTATCAGCGGCTCTTTGAAATGTCCCTGTGAAGGGGGACTTAGTCATTTTGCCTTTAAGGAAAGATTCACAAGTAGGAAAGGGATCCGATCCCAATGGACCCATAAGTCCATCTTTTTCCATCTTGTAAACCTTGGTCTGACCAACATGACCAAGTCTAAGATGCCATTTCAAAACTTGATTGGTTTCATCCCTACCGCGTTTTCTAGTTATAGTATTCACAACTACTTTGTTGCTGAGATTTAGATGATACAATCCATTCAACAATGTAGCAGTACCCACTAGTTTATTTCTAAAATAAATTTTGCAGGAACCATCACCAATGAAAAATGAAAAGCCTTTTCGGTCCATGACCGGAATGGATACAATGTTTTTGTGCCCCTTGGGCAAAACAAGTACATCTTCTAAAGTCAAAACAAAGCCGGATTCTAAACCCAAAAGAAGTGATCCTATGTCGGTCGCCTCGACACTATGCCCGCTTCCGACTGTGATGATAACTTCTCCAGCTCCAAGTTTCCTACTTTGTTCCAGATCCTGATTCATGGTACAAATATGAGAACTAGCACCAGAATCCAGTATCCAGGAAGTAGAAAATACGGTAGAACAATTTGTTTCCAAAACTAAAAGTTCTGTACCTGAAGTGCCATGAAGAATCGGACAGTCTCTAGCCCAGTGGCCCAGCTCACCGCACTTGAGACAAGCATCCTTCTTCTTCTTGTTCTTTGGAACCATCGGGGCCTTGCCCTTTCCCTTAAGGTCCTTAGCTTGTGGTCCAGTCCGCTTCTTGGTCTTTTTCTTCTTATTCTTAGACTTCCGAAGTCCAGAAGAAATCACAAGTGCAGACTCCTTCATCCGCGGGGTCTTCATCCGAGGCGAGCGGTCACCAGTTTGTTCATTAGCCCAGCTAAGTTACATGCAATCTCATTGCAGTTGAAGTTCATAACAAACTGTGAGAAGGAATCAGGGAGAGACAGTAGGATAAGGTCGGTTTGGAGAGAAGTATCCATTTTAAAATCAAGAGCCTCCAATCTCTCGACCATGGATATCATTTTGAGGACGTGTTCCCCAACCTTCTCACCTTCCTTCATCCTTGCACCGAACAGTTGCTTGGATATCTCATATCTAGCAGTTCTGCTGTGCTCACCATAAAGCTCGGTTAAGTGAGATAGAATCTGCCTAGCAGAAGTCATTTTCTCATGAGCTCTCTTAAGCTCATTAGACATGGAAGCCATCATATAAGCACGGACTTTCACGTCATCCTTAACCCACTTTTCGTGGTTTTCAATCTCTTCCTGATTGGCTCGAGTCCGCATAGGAGGCGCCGGAATGTCCGTCTCCAAGACGTATCCCAGTGCCTCTATACTGAGGACAATCATCAGATTGCGGAGCCAATCCACAAAGTTAGGTCCCATTAAGGTGTTCTTTTCAAGTAGAATTGCGAGTGGATTCATTGTCATATTGAGATTTGTCTGCATTAAGTATAACAGATTAATTAGTGACTCATTCAATTATGTTCTGAGTATAGAATTTAAGGTCTTTTCTATTCTTGTTACCCAGCTCCCACTATTTTTATCGGAATAACACACTCCCATGTGATATCCGGAAGTATCGTCGCTCTACTTCATAGTGGTGATCGAGTTCTTTATAAATCTTAATAGAGGGCAACCGAACAGGTTTCTAGTCTATTAATTTTCATAAAGTGGTGTCCAACACCAACCCATCTAATGGATGATTCGATCTTCTTTTTCCCCTTGTTCACTCACCACAACCTATACGGTTTCTATGGTTCGTGAACAAGTTAAGTTTATACCATCGACGCAAATCAGTTTCACAATTGAATCTTATCCGGCAACCTATCAGGTTTCTAGGGATAAAATTTGCTCCAACCGAAGGCATCCAATGCGCTTTTGGTAATTTATCCGTCCTCCCCGAACGACTACCCCGATAACTCGGAAGCATAGCACATCCGGTTTGGATTTCAATTTCCCGAAAACTCGATGGAGGGAAGGAAAACCTTGAAACCTTATAAACTTAATTATTTATTGTGGGAGAATTTTCGCGATTAACGTTACACTTTGCACATTAATCATATTAGCGCGTTTGTGGCATTCATACAATATGAAACAACCATTCACAACCTAGTTGCTACCAACATGTGGTTCATGGACCGTTCCTAGAAAACAAAAACTTCGTAATCTAATTACAAGTCTTCGTCTTGAATCTTCGTCTTCTCGAAATGGATCTTCCTCCGGTCTTCGTCATTACATATAAATTTTACATCGAAAATTGCATCCTAGATACAAACATTTCTAGTAAAATAAATAGGCTCAAAACTGCCTTTACAACCCAATCGAATAAAACGAACGATACAAAACTAAGTCCACAAACCACATCCCCATTCAAAAAGCATTCATCCAATAAATACTATATAAATGGAAAGCGTAGAGATACATTGATCCAATCAACAATACGAACCGATCCAATCGATTCACACAATCGGTAATTTGATAACGTTCAAAATAATTCGGTCGACTATAAATATTCCAATTAATCAAATTTCCCTTATAAAATGAAATACCATAAATCATTTTAATCATATTAAATCCAATTTAATGTGCGGGAGATTAATTTTTAAGAATACACGGAAAAATCGAGCCGGGGTGAAAACGGGCCAGCATGACCGAGTCACCCTCGGCATCCTACCGGCAGTCACGCCTAGCTTGGCCGAGTCACGCTCGGAAGATGCCGGCCAGGACATGACCGAGTCACCCAAGACACGGTCGGGTCGCCTGGCAGTGACTTGGCAGACTGCCGGACACGACCGTGTCACCCAGGACACGGTCGAGTCACTCTCGGCCAGATTACCCTTTTTGTCCAAAAAATCGTCCGACGACGATTCGGGGCTAGATTTTCGACCGGATATCCAATATCAATATTTTCCGACTTTCATATCTTCAATATAAATCATATTTCCCAGAAATTTAAGATTTATATTTAGACATAAACTTACGAAAAATACAATTATTACGAACGAAAAACATATACCACGATTATGACTAAAATGATTCCAAATCATTCACCATCTAATCGAGCATTCCAAATGCCAATATCGTATATACGATCGCAAGACCTACGTTCCGATACCACTGTTGGTATTCGGTGCCTAAAACGAAGGCCCAGCGGAAGCGGTAAAACAAAAATTAATTCGATCCGAATCCCTACGAGGATCGATCGAGCTACGTATATACCAATATCAAAAACGAAATACAAGAGATACGAGAAACATACCCTCGTAGTCCGTTGATTAAATGGATAACCTTCTCTTGAGCTATTCCCCAAGCTTTGCTTGATCTCTACGAATCTATTCCGCTTCAAGCCCTTGAACGATCCAACGCCGAAAGCACCGCGTCTCTACTTGCCACGCGCCGGAAAAACGAACGGAATGACAACACCTTGCTATCCTCCGAGGATACGGCTAGAGCTAGGTGATGAAGCTTGTTATAGATATTAATATCACTCTAAGTGTATGAATATCTATCTCTCTCAATATTTCCTCACAAAATTTCTCTAAGAAGTTATGAAGAAGATGAATGAAGAAGATGAATAAAGAAGATGATGAAGAAGACTTCTATCTCTCTCTTCTCTTGCAACCTCACGTTGGAAACAAAAGTTGCTTGGAATTATTAGTGAGAGATGTCTTCATCTTCATTTATTCAACTCTCCACATGCACATCTCATAATAATGAGAATCAAAGCCCCACCACCTCAATGATCAACCATTAAAGAATGGAACATGGGTCCATATGAAAGTGGGTGGAAGTGTGGGGTTTGGCCCATGTAGAAATTGGACAAGTTCGGTTCGTTTCGGACTCCCACGAGTCCAAACAGATAAACTCCGATTCCGTATCGATGTATTTATATCGATTAATTAATCCAATTAATTAAACATATCAAATACATTATAACATAATTAATTTCTCCAAGAAATAATTATATCCATGAATTAAATTAATCACCCAAAGGATATATTTAATTCATTAGGCCGTAAATCAATTTATCCAATAAATCGATTTAGACATCTAATGTCCTAAATTTAGATATCCAATATCTAATATTCATAATGAGAGAATTAGCTTGATTCATTCCGTCGTCAATCCTAATGCGCGACTCGGTAGGTCCGTCTCAGTCAGCAATGGGAGGAACCAAAGAGTAGTAGCACCACCTAGCCACTGGCGGCCTACACTGCACTTAACCGAGAACGAATGATTGGGATCATTCAAGAACCATTCGTCGTGAATACCAAGATACGTATAAACCCTTCTTTCAAATGTCCCGATCAAGTTATAGGGTCACGGTCAGTCAAACCCTATCTGTACTTGACGCTATGCATGCGTTAATGCAAATCGAGATCATCGAGCTGTCGTGTATCTAATACAACTAGCTCCAATTCTTTGGCCAAAGACTTATGATCTCATCTGCCAATAACCGCATAGGACATATAACCCGCTCACTAACGGGAGAAAGAATTCTATCTTGGTATTCGAGACTGCTACTTGCCCGTCAAGATGCACGTCGAGGTTGACCCCGCCTTCCTAAGCATGTGGTCGAACTACTCTAATGAAATTCTTGACGTCACAAGCACATCCCTACTAAATCCTCAAGTCGAAGGTTCACGAATACCTATCACAACCTTTCGATTCCATCATTGACTGTCCCGGAGTGAAAACCATATGACGAATCGAGGGTGAGTCGGTTCGAGTATACTAATCCAATTAGCATACCTATAACGTGTGCTCCCACTAACCATTAGTGTTCGACAGGCACTCTCCATGTCAAAGAACACTTCATACAAGTCTTCACATAAACTTAACGCCCAGTCAAGTTTCATCGACTTGCAAACGATTAAGTATTTGAGCTATAATCTTTCCAGTGCCGACCCCCTTATCCAATAAGGAGTGGAACGTTTTGCTCTCAAATACACGGACTAGTTTCTATATGTTTATTTACGAGTTAGGAATGCCAGTAACTACCAGTAAATAAGAAACATTCATTTGCCTTATATAAATGGTTTACATAATTACAAGTACAATGCCCTCACTCAACAACCTCTGAGTGGCATTCAAGGGCATACTCCTAACAGATAGCGCACGCTAACAAAGTCAGTTAGCGCACGCTAAGGCGGTAGCGCACGCTAAAAATGAAATGTTAGCGCACGCTAATAATGAATATTATAAAAAGGGACAGAAGGGTGTTATGAAGCATTTCATCCATTCCTTCCTTGCAACCGAGAGAGAGAGTTTTTAGAAAGAGGTTTGAGGTCTCAAACACTGAGAGATGGTGATCTTTAACAAGATTAAGATGGAGAGCATGGATTCAAGCCTTGTTCTTCAAGTTATTCATGATTCTTGGAATGGAGTTCTAGTGATCTTCTTTTGGTCTGCCTAAACCAGGTAATCTTCGTATTCCTTTGTTAATGGTTCATTTTTCTTGGATGATTTCATGTAAGGAGCATGTTGGATAATCATATGATGATGTTATATGAGATTCAATGGAATTTTGATAAGAGTTTCGGATGTTAGTTAAGATTCTTCATACTATAAGAATGTTGATTCATTTAACCCGAACTAAGATGGATTTCTGAATCTTGGTAATTATATTGGTCGATTTAGATGAGATGAATCGTGATACTAGGTTGAATTCCAGATTGAGTATGATATGATCCTTGTTATCGAGTCGGTTTGACTGTTGATGTTATTATTGATATATGGACATTGATATGATCCTTGTGATAGTTATGGTGTCGTTTATCTTCAAGAGATATGGAGATTTATGTCTCCCTTCATACGGATTCGTAGTCGCAAGAGGGGAGTCGATGTTTGGAATGCATGCCACTGAACAGCATTAGCGCACGCTAAGCTTACTGTCTAGCGCACGCTAACGGGATAACTTAGCGCACGCTACGTTATGCGTTTAACGTGCGCTAAGTAGGCAGACAGTGCAGTATTTTTGTGTTTTGATTATGAATTCGTGATGGTTTGATTTGGATTGTTTTGACTGCATTTATTCGAGGTTGTGTTGAACCGTTGAGTTCGATTGGTTAGTTTTCTCGGTTGTTGATTGTTATCGGATGTATGTTATTTGATTACTTCGATAGGTTGAGATTATTGATCGGCGATTATAACCGGATGTTGCGGTCGTGTTCGAGCGTGTTCGTGAATTGCATGGTCAGGGCCGAGGAGCTCGTAGACGAAGGCATTGTGACTGGTAGCGGCTTCATCATCATCGTATCGGTATCGAGGCAAGTTATTACTTGCTCAGTTATAATATTTAATGAATGCTTTCAGTTTCATTTCGTTTATAATGCATATAGCGATGATTATTATTGTGAACTCTGGGTATTCGGATCGCATATCGTTCTTTCGATTCTGGGAGGTAAATCATAATGTATATGCTTTATCTCAGTTATTGGTATGTTCGAGTATCGAGGTTACATTATGGTAAAGACGAGGATATGAGTATCTATAGTTCATTGTACGTTTGGATCGCCGAGCATTGAGGATAATCGCCCAGATCCATATAAGCTTACCAAACACTTATACGAGCGTAAAAATTACAAGAGTAGAAGATTTACAAAAAGTACGGGTATTACATCCTCCCCCTCTAAAATGAAGTTTCGTCCCGAAACTTAAGAAATGAATAACTCTGGGTATCTAGTGCGCATGCTCTCTTTGGTTTCCCACGTCGCTTCCTCAACTCCGTGTCGTGACCACTGAAATTTAACCAACGGTATGGTTTTGTGTCGGAGTTGTTTTACTCGATGCTCTAGTACTTTCACTGGCTTCTCTTCATATGTGACATCCTCTGCGATCTCGATGTCCCCGTAATCAATGATATGACTCGGGTCAGGGACGTACCTCCTCAGTTGGGAAACATGGAACACACTGTGAACATGGCTAAGGGCTGGAGGTAAAGCCAATCGATAGGCCGCTTCCCAATGCCGAGAATCTCAAAAGGTCCAATATATCTCGGACTAAGTTTGCCCTTTTTCCGAACTCGAAGACTCCTCTAATCGGTGATACTTTGAGTAGGACATGATCACCCACATCAAATTCCAAGGGCCGACGACGATTGTCGGCGTAGGATTTTGTCGACTGAGCGGTTAAATCGGTCTCGGATGATGGAAATCTTCTCTTTAGTTTCCATCAACATATCGGGTTCCGTCTCGACTAAATCAAGCTTCATCCCAACAAAGTGGAGATCTACACCGCCTACCATACAATGCCTCAAAAGGTGCCATCTTGATCGATGCGTGCGGCTATTATTGTAAGTGAACTCGATCAAAGGTAGGTGCATTTCCCAATCGGTACTCCAATCCAGGCACACGCCTCGATATCTTCCAATGTCCGGATCGTCCGTCGCCTCGACTGCTGACCGAGGGTGGAAGGAAGTACTCAACCTCAATTCGGTGCCCAAGGCTTGATGGACCGCCTTCCAAAAATGCGACACGAAACGGCCATCACGATCGGAAACAATAGACTTAGGCGTACTGTGTAATCTCACAATCTCCGATATAAAAATCGGGACAATCGCTCCGGTCCCCACGTGTCCTTAATGCCAAGAAAATGTGCCGACTTAGTCAATCGGTCAACAACCACCCAAATCATATTCATCCCCGACTTAGTCCTCGGCATCCCGGTGATGAAATCCATGGTAATATCCTCCCATTTCCATTAGGGAATAGGGAGAGGTTTCAACAGCCGGCCACCGTTGATGCTCAATTTTGACTTGTTGACATGTCAAACACCTTGACACAAACTCGATGACATCTCTCCTCATATTATTCCACCAAAAACTCCTTTTAAGATCCTTGTACATCTTACTCGTCCCAGGATGGATCGAGTAAGGTGTAGTATGGGCTTCTCGGAGTATTCTCTGTCTCAGCTCTGAGTCATTCGGAACACAAATCCTACCTTGAAATTTCAAAATGCCATCCTCGTGGATCATAAAACCAGGGGCTTTCCCTTTTTCCACGTCCGCCTTCAGTTGAACAAGCATTGGGTCATTCTCCTGTTTTTCCCCGACGTCGTCAATCAAGGACGAAATAGCCTCAAGAGTACACATCTGACCCTGAACCCGTTGGATCCGTACTTCGACTCCCTGCTCAATTAACTCCCGTCTGATCTTAACTTGAGGCATAAGGGCCTCAATCATATGAAGAGATATCGACTTCCGGCTCAACGCATCAGCTACAACGTTAGCCTTTCCTGGATGGTAAAGGATTTCCAGATCATAATCCTTTATCAGCTCTAACCAACGTCGTTGTCTCATATTCAGCTCTTCTCGCTAAAAATATACTTTAGGCTCTTGTGGTCGGTATAAATTCGACATGAAGAACCGTACAAATAGTGACGCTGATCTTCGGCAAACACTACAGCAGCTAATTCCAAATCATGGGTAGGATAATTCAGCTCATACGGTTTAAGTTGCCGTGAAGCATAGGCAATCGTCTTATCATGCTGCAAGAGTACACACCCAAGTACTTGTCCTGATGCGTCACAATAAACCGAATACCCACCGACTCCCTGAGGTAGGGCTAAAACCGGCGCGGTAGTCAGGCGCCCTTTCAGCTCTTCGAAACTCCGTTGTCTCTCTTCATTCCATTCGAACCTTTCGGACTTCTGGAGTAATTGAGTAAGTGGTCGAGCAAGTTTGGAGAACCCCTCGACGAACCTCCGGTAGTATCCGGCCAGACCCAAAAAGCTACGAACCTCCTTCACGTTCCAGGGTGGAGCCCAATCTAACACTGCCTCAATTTTCTGGGGATCTACCCGAACCCCTTCCGCTGAAATCACATGCCCGAGAAACATGACTTCCTTCAGCCAGAATTCACACTTAGAAAACTTTGCATAGAGGTGCTGAGTCCTCAAAATCTCCAGCACCAATCGCAAATGCCGAGCGTGTTCCTCTTCATCTCGAGAGTAAACCAAAATATCGTCGATAAAAACGACTACACAATTATCAAGATGCTCAATGAATATTTTATTCATCAATTGCATAAATATTTTCGGTGCGTTGGTTAACCCAAAAGGCATAACCACAAACTCATAGTGTCCATACCTCGTACGGAAAGCAGTTTTAGGAACGTCGGATTCCTTAATGCGAAGTTGATAGTAACCGGACCTCAAATCAATTTTCGAGAACACCGCGGCTCCCTGCAATTGATCAAACAAATCATCGATACGCGGCAAAGGGTATTTATTCTTAATGGTCACTTTGTTCAGTTCCCGATAATCAATACACAAACGTAGTGAACCATCTTTCTTCCTTACGAACAAGACCGGTGCACCCCATGGCGAGGCACTGGGTCTAATATACCCTTTATCCAACAATTCTCCCAATTGTTTCTTCAACTCTTGCATTTCTGAAGGTGCCATACGATACGGTGCTTTAGAAATCGGGGTTGCTCCTGACTCCAAATCAATTGTAAATTCAACTTCCCGCCCTGGTGGTAGTCCCGGTAATTCATCTGGAAAAACATCCGGAAAATAACTTACAATAGGAATCGAGGGAAGTTCAACTTTCCCATCTTCGACTTTCATGGCGTAACACCAATACCCAACACATCCCTTTCTAATAAGTTTTGTCACCTTCAAGGCACTAATCAAAAATTTCTGACATCCCCTCTTGTACCCCGCAAAATGGTGTTCGGTACCATCTTTGGCTAACATTGATATGATCTTCGTGCAATAATTCATTACCGCACCGTGTCTATCGAGCCAATCGTCACCGAGGATTAGATCTTCATCAACAATGTCTACGACTATCAAGTTCGAAAACCACACTCTCTCAGCGATTAACACCGGACAATCTCTAACTTCCTTGTCTCCCACGATTCTATCACCACTGGGCAACTTAACCACAAAGGACTCACAAGGAGACAAGCCCTCAATATTCAATCGACGCACACAATCCAAAGAGATGAACGAATGAGATGCACCAGAATCAAAAAGCACTCTAACTGGATGAGACAAAAGAGAAATGATACTGCCGCCACGGTAGCCTCTGGATCTCCGGCTTTCCTCATCTCATAGACACGAGGTTGCACCGAACCAAGACTGAGCTCCTCTAACAGATCGACCACGGCCTCTGCCTCGACCGTAACTCCGGGATGGTTGACCCGTAGATGACTTCGATTAACACTCGGTTCTCCAGTGCGTAGGGCCGTTGCACGAGTTCCAAGTGGGGTTTCTTCTTCCGTACAGTACATGGCTCTGTGGCCTTCCTGGCCGCAATTAAAACACATCAATGGGGGTAGACCACAATCACGATTAATATGGCCCTGCTGGCCACAATTAAAACATGTCACAACCCGGTTGGACGCATTAGCACCAGCTCTGAAATTCCGTTTACCTCCCGATGCACGGGAAGACCCTTTGGTTGTATAGCTTGCCGACTGCGATCCCCGCTGGTTGCCACCTCTACCGCTAGAAAACTTTCCAGTGGTCTATACCTTCTTACTCTCACTTGTCGTTTCGGTAGTAGTGAAGGACATATCATATGCTAGTGCCCTATCTTGATACTCCTTCAATGTGGCGCAAGCGAGGCCCGACATATAGTGCCGAACTTTTGGCTTCATTCGCATGTCAAAGTGACGAATTCTATCTCTCTCTTCCCTCACTTGATTTTTCACATGGTTGAGTTGACGGTTGTATTCAATGATTGCCTGAGATACAGGGACATCCTGGGGTTTAGCTTCATAAAAGGCTCGAATCCTGGCCTCCTGAACATGCCACGGGCAGAACTCGGCCTCCATCAATTCCTTAAACTCGTCCCATGAAACCTCATGATCCTGAGGTGCAACAGCTTGCCACCAGCTAGCCGCATCCCTTGATAGGAAGTACTGGGCAACTGGCACCTTACGTGCCTCTGGACAATTCACGGCCATGAAAACTTTATTCATCTCATTAATCCAATCTTCCCAGCCGATCGGATCATTTGCACCAATAAATTGGGGAGGGCGCATGCGAATAACATCTTGTAACCACTTCTCAGCCCCAGTGTCGATGCAGGAGGTGGTTGGTTAAGCTGTACCGCCTGGGTTAAAAGAGCCATTTGGTTCGCCACTTGCTGCAGTATGGTGGCAACACCCACATCCGGTTGACTCCCTGTAGAAGTTCCCAGACTGGCTGACGGTTCCTGATGACTACCGGTGCTAAGTTGAATAGAGTCCGACAAGCTAGGCGTAGCTGAGCCTTCTACCGAGCTGAGGGACATGGCTGCTCCACCGGCTGCGCCACGCCCTCGGCCCCGACCACGACCACGGCCGCGTCCGCGTCCTCTACCAGTTGACATTCTAAAGAAAAGAGTAAGTAAAATCATAAGAATAGCTCGAAGCAATGCCGTCTAGAATATGGACTTCTCATGTCCCATAATCGAATGATAGTGAGTGAATGAAGAGGGTAAATAAGATAGGGAACTTACGAGTACCGGTCGTACGAGATGACGGCAGCGCGATGATACTGTGTCCTTGGAATAGTACATTTAGACCCAGCAATCCGACAGCCTAGGTATCCATAAACCTAAGCTCTGATACCAAATTCTGTAACACCCCCCGAGATATTCGGAGAATATCACAGCGCCGTAAATCCCGACCTGGGATTCACTAGGCTTATCTCACTCACAACGTATTAAATTTAATAAAATCTACTCGGGAAACAATAAACTCGATACAACCAAGGAAGTTCAACCACGGACAAACAATAACATGAAGAAATACAAGAAGTTGTACGACAGTGGAAAAGGACTTTCCTAAAGTACTCGAGTACCACTTATTATTACAAGGATAAAATGGACCGAAGAGAACAACGACCAAACAATGTAGAACACAACTAGCCACAGTATCACGCCTCGCCATCCTCATCGTATCGTCCCGGCGCTCGCTCGTAAGGTTCCTTAGGACCTGAAAAACACAAAAGTAATTTTCCCCAAACGAGAGGGGTTAGGGCAAGTATTACAAGTGAAATGTCAAGTCTTATACATAAAAGCATATACACCAATTCAAAGCCATGATAATGATTTTCCGGAAAATACAATTATCCAAACATATTTGGAAATGATGATATCTCTTGATTAACCGTGGACTCGACAATGCGCGAATCCCTCCTCGACCCCGTCGGATCATCTCGGAGTGGCTCACCCAAATTTTCACGGAACCGACATAAGCGGAACCCTCCTCGACCCCGTCGGGTCCTCTCGGAGTGAACGAAAGCAACTCTCACAATCACATGCATTACTTTTCACATTTAAGAACATAACTTTCACAAGAATCACTTGCCTGGAAACGAGAGGAGAGGGTACAAACGACAAGGTACCAAGATCGAAGGATTCAACAACTCCGAACCTAGACAAGTTCGTAATTCAATTATCAAAACCCCATCAGTATGAAAATAAGTTGGAATCACCCGAATTTACTACCCCGATACATGTGTTCCGGGAATAATTCTCTTGGATAGTGAATCGCAAGTCAAATATCCCAAATACTCAAGAACTCCAGAAATACACCATTAAATTCATAGGAAAACATGTATCCAAGGTAGATAACTCGTAATCGATATATTCTAACATAACAACAAGTTGGATCGAAGAAATCGTATGGAAAATCCCCAAATCCCGAAAATCTAGGGTTGTGAGAATTTTACCTTGATTTGGAGCGGTGGAGAGGATTAAACGTTGATAAATCCGAACTAGAAACTCAAAGATGTTGCTAGATAATTGCAGCTCGAAGAACTCCTCACAAATCACCCGGAATCGCCTAGAATCGCCCAAAGAGGTGAAGGTAGGAAGAAATGACGATTTGGGAACGGAAATGTCCTATTTATACTAAATAGGGATTAGCGTGCGCTATTCATGAAAAATAGCGCGCGCTATCGGACTCACCAGGCAATCCAGTAGCCTCTGCCGATTAGTTAGCGTACGCTAACACCTGCTCATAGCGTGCGCTAGTGACCCCAATTAGCGTGCGCTAATTACTTCTAATAGCGTGCGCTACCTGGTAGTCAGTGTCCAGTCCAGAACCTACTGTCCCCAGCTCTGCTCTCTTTAGCGCACGTTACTCTAGTAACGTAGCGTGCGCTACCATCAAAATCTAGCGTACGCTACCAGTCACACCTAGCGTACGCTAGGAACTCCCTTTTCCAGTCCAGTAGCTACTGGACTGTCCGCCTCCAATACCTTAGTAGCATGCACTAATGATAATGGATAACGTGCGCTACCCTCACTAAATTATCGTGCGCTACAAGGTGTGCGTAGCGTGCGCTACCCATTACACGAAGGTAGTATAATCGCATCAAGGATCCGAAAACAGCGACGATCCGAATAAGAAAAGGGGTAAATCCAATTGACAAGAGTTCCCAGATCCATATAAGCTTACCAAACACTTATACGAGCGTAAAAATTACAAAGTACAAGAGTAAAAGATTTACAAAAAGTACGGGTATTACAGATTGGACATCGAGGTTGCTCCCGAAGGACTCGGGGCAAGTATTCCATATTGATTATGGTTTAATGTTATTTATTTTGGTCTCGTACATTTTCTTTCATGTTGTTGAACATGAAGTCGTCCTAGTAAATTGTCATGTTGTCGTGCATGTTATGTTGTTCATGTTGACGAACGTGTTGATTTGCATATGTGTATGCATATTGTGTTGTTTATGTTGTGTAAATAATCCGATGGGATTATGAGGATCTATGCTGAGGGCGCTGGATCGAATGTCCATCATGCGTTGGTTCGACGGGATCATCATGAGGATCTATGCTGAGGGCGCTGGATCGTTGGACAGGTTTTCCACCATGCGTTGGTTCGACGGGATCATCATGGGGATCTATGCTGAGGGCGCTGGATCGTTAGATTACCAGTATTGTGTTGATGGAATCTTGTGAATTCGCATCATTGATTTTATCACGTGTTGTTGTTCATATGTGTATTGTTGGTTATCCACCTTATGATGATCTGATAGGATCATCAAGGGGATCTATGCTGAGGGCGCTGGATCGTCGGATTTCCATTGAGTATACATGATTGTTATTGTTGTGATCATATTGACGCGGTCATATGAGTATGCATTTGTAGGTCTTGTGTTAGGACCGTGTCCGTATTGCATTGTTATGATCTCAGATTAGACTGATATGATTGTCGTGGCACTTCATATCTCAAGGTATGTCCCGTATTTTCCTTTGGTATTTGTCCTTGATGGACAATCGGTTATCGTCTTTGGATTTGATGATATTATTCGATGGATCGTATTGGTCAGAAATGGTATATTTCCGTATCGTGAGTTGGTTATGATAGTTTGAGAATCTTGAGTATTGTTTGAGGTACAATACAGATATTATGTTCGAGTTTATTGGTTAATCGAGTACAGGATGTGAAATGTGATAATGGTTATTCTGATGAGAATTACTTGAGTAAGTAAAGTTATGGCGGTAAGATTACGTTGGTCGTATTCTTATTTTGTATTCTCATTGGTATGTAATTATTAGTGTGATGTGACGGTTATCATTGTTGGATATTATGGCTGACCCCGTCGTGGGATTTATTTTTAGGTTCTTGGAGTTTTGAGCTTGTAGCGGTCGTGAAGAGATGAGCTTCCCGGAGGATACTGGCTAGGACATGTTCTGTGCATTGAGTTTCTTGATTGGTTCTTGTATTCCGCTGCTAGAGTATCTTTTTGGTTGGTCTCTTTCCGCTGCGTGAGTATTTTGAAACGCTATTTTGGTATCTAGTAACTGAGGTTACTTTGGAAAGCGTTTTCTAAACTTTTGAGTGTCGGCCGTTTGGCCTCGCGATTTCAAATGAGTTTTTTCGACGGTTTTTGATAAATGGATTTTATGTCTTTATGCATTTTTAAAGATAGTACCGTCATTGGCCTCTTGGGCATTTGTAAATGATTGTGAAAATTTTCCTTTAGCCTTGTGGGTTCCATCTCGAGGCCCACGGCGCTGTAATATTTCCGGTTAAATCTGGGGGTGTTACAATATTAGATTCTGAATAATCAAAAAAGTGGAATTATTTTACTAATACATTCTCAACCAGTGCTATTTATTATAACTCGAGTAAACATGCCACTACTCGAATTCCCTCTTTATGCTAGGGCATATGTATGAAATATATCAAATTTCAGTGCTAATTATAAGAAACAACTCCTAAATTTTAATTTAGTTACAAAGTAATGGGCTGAATTAATATTGGAACTGCCCCTTAAAAATATGTATATGATCAAACACGTGTTTCTCAATGGCAAAATTGCATTATATTTGTATTTGAACATAGAATAGACAATATGTTCTATTATGGTAGCTCGTGTAAATAAATAATATAGTTTTTTGCTTTCAAAATTTTACTTATCTATAAAAGGAAAAGAAGGGTCGAGCCCCACCATTGCGGTATATCACGTGAGCTGAATTTCATGTTGTCAAGCGAAATATATTTTAGATACATAGCTTTTACGCTGTATGTGGATTAAATGAAAGATGTAAATGGTGTAAGGCTCTTTAAAAAATCTCAACAATAGTTTATATTCTTTTTAGATTACAATGATTCGACTCTAAGATTAGCAAACTTTAACGGAGATCAATTTTGGTTGGTTCATGATTGGTCTTGATTGTGTTTCAGTTCTAGATCTGTTGACGAGAAGGCGGCTGTTTGGCCGCATCATCAAGCACGAGATCATCATTTATTCTATGTATTGGTGAAATATGTTCAATGAGAAGGTATCATATCTGAGATTTCTTGTGCTATTTTGTGCGACTTATTTCTATATTTTATGGATATACCTCTATATCAATTTCAATGTTCTTGTCTTAATTGAGGGTATGGCAGTTGACAATAGTCTTTAATCACTTTGGGAAAGTTATGAAAATATTATTGCATGGTGCAATTTGCAAACTCGTAGAAAATGATAGAACTCTTAAACCATTTTCTATATGTTTTTATTTGATACCTTTATCCCCAAGATACGTTTCTCTTCAAATGATGGTGAATTTCTTACGAGCTCTTTTCACATTTATGACTTTTGTGCCGTTTTTGTTTCATATTTACATTCATTTTGTATCATTTTTTTGACGATTCATATGCAGTATAATTAACATCATGCCTTTTT
Source organism: Orobanche coerulescens (assembly GCA_033398695.1). NCBI lineage: Eukaryota > Viridiplantae > Streptophyta > Magnoliopsida > Lamiales > Orobanchaceae > Orobanche > Orobanche coerulescens. The sequence continues at coordinate 29,537,885 of CM065804.1, forward strand.
TTCTTAATATGCATATGAATTGATAACTGAAGGAAGAATGTAATGTTGGGGGCATCTGAGGCAGAAGTAAGTACTGAAACAAGTGAATTAGAAATGCAAGGTAACACACATCTTCCCGCTCCCTCTCGCCCTATCTCTATGTGTGTGTATGAATAAATATGATTTTTCATATGCATGTTATGCATTTATCCTTCTGATTATTTAGCTGGATAATATTCATTTGATTGATCATTAATGCCTGGACGAAAAATGCGAGAATGCAGAAATTATTGTTTTTTTTTCTGTTTCAGTTTCTATACTGGTTTATGATTGATTCTATTTCCAACTTTGTGAAACTGGTTTTTATTTGACCGTGACACAACTTAATACGCATATGTTTGTAGTTTGAGTATCAAGATAACTTAACAGCAAAATGGTTTTAAACAAGGGAAAATTATATGTTTTTTTAACTTATGATGTCATTACTCAACGTACTTAAAACCTTCTCAATAAAAAGTTTAAGATAAATATTGTAAATTTATCGGAAATAAAAATTCATCGTGGCTGGTTTAGGTTATGCTTGTGGTGAATATTGAAAAATTAGTAAGAAAAAATGAAAGTTGAAAATTTTCCAATAAAGTACATACTGTATTTTTTTTTTTTTTTTGGTTATCTACGCAGCACATCATTAAGTTCCTCTTGTGGTTCGGAGGAGCTCTCGTGGAAAGGATTAATATCTGTCATTAGTTTGGTAATTGAGTGTTTTGGTTCAGCTTTATGTATGCTTTAAGGCAGCTCTATCAAATTTGGAATTGTTCTCAAATCCATATCGATGTTGGATAACAATTTTTAGCCACATAGTGAACCTCAAACTATTTCAGTCTGAATAAAAAAATAAAAAGCGTGGTAACTACTTGACTTGCACCAACCTTTCTTAGAGCCATTAAACTTTTCGGCTCTTCAACTTTTGATGTTTTGAACCACCAGAATTGCATCAAAGTGACTCAGTTGAGGATGATGATAATGTGAAGTAGCTTGGAGAATGTTCCCCGTCTTCTACATAGCTCTACAACTGGGTGGATGGATGTGTGTGTGTGTGTGTGAACTGATAGCTTATACTCTATGCACATCTATAAAATCGAGTTTGAATTTGTAGGATTGTATTATCAATAACGTTAGGAATTGGAAATCTTGTCAAAATTGTGTTATTATTTTGTCATATAATATTTTTCTTTAGAATTGCCATATTCATACTTCAGAAAAACAAAACTCACCCTCCCTCACTATCTCGGTTTCTCTCTTATATATATATTGCTATTATTTTTTATTCTTTATTCTATGTAGAAGATCAGACTCTTGAAAGCACAACAATAGTAGAAATAACTGAGCAGCTCTATTTCAAAAAATGGAGTATTGGTTTAATTTATTTTCTTAGCAAATAACAATTGGGTAATCCCGTGATGCTGAGAGAGCTGCATATATTGAATGGGCACGTCCTGGTGTAGGTGAGAGGATTGAAAGGATTGGATATTGCTACAAGACAACATCATGTAATAATATGAAACGTTTGCGTATGATGTAATAACGTTTCCATTGGTAGCTAAAAGGGTTGTTGGCATGTAAAACAGAAAGTTTAAATTTATGTTGCTCGGGATTGAAGTAATAAGATGCTTGAATATAAGTTCATGTATTTTTATAAGTACGATTATTTTATATATTCGTAGTTAATGTACGCCGATGTATTTGAATTCGTGCCAAATTGGACTTGCCCCTAGGGAATTTGTAAGTTGTGGAATCTATTTTTGGGTTCTAAAAATATTTAGACATGAGTGTTTTCTATGTTTGTTTGTTTATTATTGTTATTTCATATTTGCAGCTGCACAAAATGAAATTAACTATTAGCAATTTGATAGATTTTCAACCGGTGTAAATTTACATGCATATGTGTGTTGTCCATTCTTCAAACATTTGAAAGTGTTTTATTTGTATCAATCTATGTTATGTAATGTTTGTGTTGAGACAATATGGATAACAATTATTGCTAGAGAATGTTTAATGTAAAAATGCTTTTATTGGGACTTTCTGAAACTATTATAGTTATTAAGTGTTAATAATTGATATGTCTTCCCGTGCAACACACGGGTGAAAAGACTAGTTGTATTTGAACAGGAAAAATCAATTTTTAGTAGATTTTGAAAGAAAAAAATGGGAGCAGAGATTAAGGCCCTGTTCAGTTCAGGAAAATTATTCCATTATTCTATTCTAAATTTTTCAAGAGTATTCCAAAATATTCCGTTTTCAGAAAAATATGGAATTGGAGAAAACATGTTCAGAAACAGTCCAGTTTTCTAATTTGGAATATGCGGTATTCCATTATTCCAAATTTTTGGAATACTCCAGTTCAAATTTGGAAAACAAGCTGAGATTGTTTTCCAAAGTTTGACTTATTTTCCAGAAAAATGGAAAATTGGAATACCGCCTATTCCAAATTATTCCAAATGAATTGTTTGTGAACATGTTTTCCAAATTCTCTTGTATTCTAGAAAATTATTCTGAAAAAGTGGAATAATTTTCCTGAACTAAACAGGGCCTAAAGATTAGAAAGGGAGCAGAAGAGTGGGCTGAAATGTTGACTTGGACTCTATGTAATACCCGTAATTTCGATTTCCGGTAATTTCTTTTTTTCGGTGGAAGTACGTTTTGACGACTTTCTCACGACCGTTTCGTCATTTCGAGAATAATTAATTCTACACTTTTTGTCATCCGAGTTCGTTTCGGTGTCGTTTTGTTGAGTTCCGAGCTTTTTGGCGACTTTTTCGCACTTGAGTTCGATTCTTGCGAATCTCGGTCGAAACTGCTGTTTCGAGTTTCCCGTAAGTTCGTTTAACTTTGTTATACGTGTTGTGAACTTCGGTTTGGTTATTCGATCACGTATCGTGATTTTCGGACGTTTTGGGCCATTTTCGTAATTTCCCAAAGTTTGGGGTAATTACTTTCTGTTGTCGAATTTTGAGCCTTCGGGTGGTCGGAATTGTGTGTTCTATTAGTGCTCGAATTCGTCTTTGCGAGTACTTCATAACCGTATCTTCGATTCGTATTCAGGTTCGGGTTTCGGGGTCGTTCGGGCCGTCGGAGTTGGCCCGGGCCGAGTCATGGCCGGTCGGCCAGGCCGGCCCGGCCGAGTTACGCCGGTAGTGCTCGCGATTACGTACGTAAGGCCGGTTACGTGCGTAAGGCCTGCTCGTAACGCATGTGATCCGGCAGATTTGGGGCGATGAGTTCGGCCATGGCGATTCGTCGTAAGCCATGGCGATTCACGTCGTAAGGCGGCCGGCATCGGCTATTTAAGGCCAAAGATACGTTTTCTTCAGCCATTTCTCACTCGTTTTTCTTCTCTTCTGCGGCTGGGGGTGTGTTGATCATGGAGAGATGTTGTTGGACAATAAATCCATGAAGTCTTGGAGTTCATATCATCAATCAATCATCCCATAACCTCCTCCGATCTACCAAATCAGGTCAGATTTTCTAGAAATCTAATTTTGCGGATTTTGGGTATTTTGTTCGATTTTGCCCGTTTAATCCGATTTAACTTAGGATTGTGATGGATTGATGATTATTTAGACGTATTATATCAATTCCCTTGTTATTTCATGGTTGGATCGTATCGATTCGTTATTTGGGCCGAGTTCTTGACCGACGCCTTGAAGGTGTCCGGTAAAATGTCTTAGAGGGATTTTCGGGCGTTCTAAGATTATTATTCATCGTATGATCGATGATTTATTGATTATATGTTGTTAGGGTCGAGTTTCTTGCGAAGAAACCGCGTTGAACCCTTCCGTTCGTCGTCGTCTTCCTTTTCGATGGCATCGGGCGTTCTGAAGCTTCCCGGTTGAGCCGTGTCCGTTCGTGGTTCCGTGCTCGTGGTATCGAGGCAAGTATCTTTCCCATACTTTTCATGTTTCGTAGACGGAATCATTGATAAATGATTTTATGTGCAATCCGAAAGTTTTAATGAACTTTTAAAAAGATCGGTATGTTCTCGATAATTGTTGTCTTTCAAAAGATAACTCATATGCTTCGGGGATTAATGTGCCTTCGGAATATGTGCGTTAGTTTCGTATGTTGGAAGATGTTGAACATATTTAGTGAATTTAGTAGACCGTAATTATTTGCCGAGAATTGTGTATTGATATGTGTAATTGTTCGGTGAATATGTGATGTTGTGTGATATTAGTTGTTATTCCTTCGTGAGGAGGTTGTGACACTTGGTGTTATTTGGTATTGGTATTTGCTTGTGGTTGTGTGACATTAGTTGTGAGTGTACGTCAACTATAGTGACCATTCTAGCAAAGTACCTAGCATTTGTATGCATATTCTAGTATTCGAATTATGGCTTCCCGTGGCGTCGTGGATGATATGTGTATGTTCACCTAGGGACGGTCTGACGGGACCTCTAGGGATACGTATTGCCGTGAGTGTGTGTATCACGAACTAGGGTTAACCACCCAGGGATGTCCGACGGGGCTCTGCGGGGTACGACGGCCGTGAGTCTCGTACCAACAGTTAACTTTGAAATGTTTTGTTGGAGAACTGTGATTTTTGGCGCATATTTCGTCTGATTAGAATGGTAGTCCAAATGGTAGGGTACTTAGCTGGAATGGCACCAGTAAATGTGTTGTGTATGATTCGTCTATTGGTTGTGATAATTTGGTATGGGTACGTGAGTCCTGTGGTTGCTCTGTGTATTGTAGCTCTGTGGTATGTTGAGTGCGACTGTATTGGTTAAGTTGCAAAGTGGTGCTCTCTGATGTCGTTCTGTGAGACTGTTGTCATGGTAATGTTTGACACGGTGTAGTTTCCACCGGGTTATTCTTGCGAGTATATGATGTGGATGATTTGGGTTGTGGCCCCCGTGTTTGTGATTGGAATGTTATGATTGGGTCGTGGACTCTGTTTTCTGCTATCGGAATTGTATTTTGAAATAAACGATTGTCGGGCTATGTCCCTAAGTGTTTCGAAAGGCTTGAAAATTCTTAAACCCCAAATGCTTTCAAAACTCCCGAGATCGTAAAATGTTTTGTAAGATGTAAAATGATTTTGTTCCTATCTTTCATAATTCAAACTGTTTTGATCAAGTGAATTATCTTGGGAATTATATTCACGATTTCTATGTTCTTGGAGTATGATATGTATGGCTTGTCTTTGTATTTATACTTGCACTAGCAAAACAGTGGAGTTTTGCTAACCCCCGAGTATTCGGGGGGTGGATATCTGTTTTGCGTCCAGGTACTTGCAGGTTGCTGGGGAGCAATTCACAGGATTGTTACGAAGGTGATGGAAGGCGGTGATACTAATCACATGAAGACCGGTGTTGAGTATTTGGTGATGTCTTGTTTTGTCCTTCCGTTGTGTTTATTTTTCCCTATGTGGGAACGTTGATTTATGTTAACCCCTGTGTGGGTATGGGTTACGAGAAAGAGTAATGTATGGTTGATGTGTATGTTGTGGTAAAAGACCAAATCGGTTTAATGGTCTGTTAATTACCCACGTCGGTATGTATTGTATTGTGGTGTTTCTGTATTTAGCCTGGTATATCCTCATGGAGAGGGTCTACGGCGCTGTAATATTCCCGAGTGGTTTGGGGGTGTTACAGAATATGGTATCGGAGCTTAGGTTGCGGAAACCTAGGCTGTCGGGTCGAGTTTTGTGTTGTCGGGTCTTGTCTTGTCTTGTCAGATTTTGTCTGACTGAGTCGTGTCGCGACGCGTCGTCTGAGGTGTCGGTCGTGATTAGTATCGAGGTGCCGCCATCATCTTCGTGCGACCTATGGATGTAAGTCTCCCTTCTTTGTCTTTTTGCTTCATCTGATGCGAGTTACTTGTATGATTATTCGTTAAGTGATTGAATCCTTCTGTGGATTTTGATTTTGTGATGTGTGGATATTTGACTCTCATCTTCATCTGTATGAGGGGCGGTGTTGCTGCTAATGTATTTACGAACTGTATTTTATGCGCTGCATGAGTCCTTTAAAAATGACTTTCAGTATTTTGCAAACTGAGTTCTCATTCGTAAAACCGATTCCCTAAATCGAGTTTTGGCATTTTGGCCTTGAATGTTTTATGACGGCTTGATAAAGAATTTTTGTGAGTTTTGGGCATTCTGGCCTATTGAACTTTTGAAAATCTTGAGTATCTTAGAAAATTAAATTTCGAGACGTACTTTTAAAACGAATTATTTTCTTGCGGTGTTTTCAAGGTGCTTTCTAATGCCGCAATACATTTAAAAAAATTTCCAGTTGAGGATCAAAAATATTTTGAGATATTTTTAAATGCATTCTGAAAGTTTTTCGCTAAAAGAAAGTGTCCTCATTTTTTTTATTAAACGCATGATGGTTTTCAAAGTCTCGACAATAATGTTTGTTCAACTTTTTGAAAGGTGATACTCAAGATCAACTAGTGTTTCCAAAATCATTTTTTTTTTCAATGGTGGTTTTCATTTTTTTTAAAAAACCTTTCGTTCCTGTTTGCGGTGCGGGAATGTATGTATAATGTTCGCACTTTCGTTATGGTGTTAACCCCCGAATTGTGATTGAACTGGTGGTGTGAGCGCTGAGTCGTTCGCCACGTAATTGTTGTATTAGCCCTCGGTGATAGGTGTAAGGTTGATCTTTAACGTTGTCATTTCGTGGTGATTTGCGTGCTATCGCACATGTGCGAGCTGTTAAAGCTTGGGTTTGTACGTTTATGTAAATGTGTGATTGTTCATGATGTTTTGTGATTATGTGCTGGTTATCGTTCGGGCCGTTGAGATTGCCGAACGGTGCCGTTGTTGCTGTGACGTTGATATGTGTGTTGCGTGTCATGATTTTCTATTGTGCTGAGTTGGCATCTCCGGTTTGTTGTTTTGCGATGTTATATAATCCATTGTACCTAGCAGTTGTATTTTCGGTATGCCGAGCCGAGGTGCTTCAAACGTATTGTGCCGGGGGCATGTATGTGCAAATTGTCCTTCTCGTCGGTGACACATTTCAAGTGTGGACTCGAGGGACACAGAATTCAGTTTTGCGAATTGGTTACCGAGACTTCCGGAGTTCGCGCTTAGCACAGTCATCAGAATCGGCTTTGAGAAGCCTTTGAAGGATGTTTCAGTCGGTTGCTTGTTGTGCTGTCACCTTGATTTCATGTTGTGAGTTTCGGGAACGACACTTCTTTTAGAAGAGGTCGAATATAATACCCGTATTATTTTTGGCTCCTGCATTTTCTCTTTCTCAATTCTATCGGCTCGCTCGTGTTCGTTGATACTTTCTGACCTTGTTATGTATTCCGGTTTCATCGTTCGAACGAGCTGTGATCTTGTTTTGGGTCGATCTGGTTATCGCTGTGACTTTTCCGAGTTCGGTTCGATTCTTGTGAACCTTGAAGTTGTTGTTTGAATTTTATTGTTCTTCGTGATTCGAACATGATTGTTCGATTTTTGTTGTCTCGACCGTTGTGGTTCGATCATTTGATTGTTCGGTTTTTGTTGATCTCGTCTCATGATTGCTGAACGGTCAGACTCCTTCGTAATTCCCTTAAGTTCGGGAAATTGGTCTCGTTTTCGATCTTCCAACCCTTGGGCGGTGGAATTCCGTATTTATTCAGCTATTAGCTCGCGTTTTGATTGATGTACCGTTGGGTTGGTCAATCATATTGATTTTCGTTCGTTGTGTTTTGTGATTGTTCGGATAATTGACTTGACTATATTATCCGTTTGATGACGCTTGTTACTTGTTGGTTTGTTTCTACCGGTGGCATTGTGTTGGTCGTCGTGGAGCGCGCTTTCATGCCGTATATTCCTTTGCGTTGCTTGTAACGTTTCGCCGTTGGGCATAAGTTACGCGCTTCTTGTGTATCTCGTTGAGTTTATCCTAGCGGGATATTTCTTCTCCCTACTTGTTTTAAGTTTCGGGACGAAACTTCTTTTAAGGAGGGTAGAATGTAATACCCGTAATTTCAATTTCCGGTAATTTTTTTTCGGCGAAAGTACGTTTTGACGACTCGCTCATGACCATTTCGTCATTTCTAGAATGATTAATTCTACACTTTTTGTCATCCGAGTTCGTTTCGGTGTCGTTTTGTTGAGTTCCGAGCTTTTTGGCGACTTTTCCGCACTTGAGTTCGATTCTTGCGAATCTCGGTCGAAACTGCTGTTTCGAGTTTTCCGTAAGTTCATTTAACTTTGTTATACGTGTTGTGAACTTCGGTTTGGTTATTCGATAACGTATCGTGACTTTCGGACGTTTTGGGCCATTTTCGTAATTTCCCAAAGTTTGGGGTAATTACTTTCCGTTGTCGAATTTTGAGCCTTCGGGTGGTCGGAATCGTGTGTTCTATTAGTGCTCGAATTCGCCTTTGCGAGTACTTCGTAACCGTATCTTCGATTCGTATTCAGGTTCGGGTTTCGGGGTCGTTCGGGCCGTCAGAGTTGGCCCGGGCCGAGTCATGGCCGGGCACTCTGGGCCCAGGCCGACTGGCCGAGTTACGGCCGGTAGTGCTCGGCAATTACGTACGTAAGGCCGGTTACGTACGTAAGGCCCTTTCCGGTAACGTACGTAACGTTCCGGCAGATTTGGGGCAGTGAGTTCGGCCATGGCCGGTTACGTACGTAAGCCATGGCTGGTTACGTACGTAAGGCGGCCGGCAATCAGACTATTTAAGGCGAGCAGACGTTTTCTTCAGCCATTTCTCACTCGTTTTTCTTCTCTTCCGCGGATGGGGGTGTGTTGACCATGGAGAGATGTTGTTGGACAATAAATCTATGAAGTCTTAGAGTTCATATCATCAATCAATCATCCCATAACCTCCCCCGATCTACCAAATCAGGTCAGATTTTCTAGAAATCTAATTTTGGGGATTTTGGGTATTTTGTTCGATTTTGCCCGTTTAATCCGATTTAACTTAGGATTGTGATGGATTGATAATTATTTAGATGTATTATATCAATTCCCTTGTTATTCCATGGTTGGATCGTATCGATTCGTTATTTGGGCCGAGTTCTTGACCGACGCCTTGAAGGTGTCCGGTAAAATGTTTTAGAGGGATTTTCGGGCGTTCTACGATTTTCTTCCTCGTATGATCGATGATTTATTGATTATATGTTGTTAGGGTCGAGTTTCTTGCGAAGAAACCGCGTTGAACCCTTCCGTTCGTCGTCGTCTTCCTTTTCGATGGCATCGGGCGTTCCGAAGCTTCCCGGTTGAGCCGTGTCCGTTCGTGGTTCCGTGCTCGTGGTATCGAGGCAAGTATCTTGCCCATACTTTTCATGTTTCGTAGACGGAATCATTGATAAATGATTTTATGTGCAATCCGAATATTTTAGTGAACTTTTAAAAAGATCGGTATGTTCTCGATAATTGTTGTCTTTCAAAAGATAACTCATATGCTTCGGGGATTAATGTGCCTTCAGAATATGTGCGTTAGTTTCGTATGTTGGAAGATGTTGAACATATTTAGTGAATTTAGTAGACCGTAATTATTTGCCGAGGATTGTGTATTGATATGTGTAATTGTTCGGTGAATATGTGATGTTGTGTGATATTAGTTGTTATTCCTTCGTGAGGAGGTTGTGACGCTTGGTGTTGTTTGGTATTGGTATTTGCTTGTGGTTGTGTGACATTAGTTGTGAGTGTACGTCGACTATAGTGACCATTCTAGCAAAGTACCTAGCATTTGTATGCATATTCTAGTATTCGAATTATGGCTTCCCGTGGCGTCGTGGATGATATGTGTATGTTCACCTAGGGACGGTCTGACGGGACCTCTAAGGATACGTATTGCCGTGAGTGTGCGTATCACGAACTAGGGTTAACCACCCAGGGATGTCCGATGGGGCTCTGCGGGGTACGGCGGCCGTGAGTCTCGTACCAACGGTTAACTTTGAAATGTTTTGTTGGAGAACTGTGATTTTTGGCGCATATTTCGTCTGACTAGAATGGCAGTCCAAATGGTAAGGTACTTAGCTTGAATGGCACCAGTAAATGTGTTGTGTATGATTCGTCTTGGTTGTGATAATTTGGTATGGGTACGTGAGTCCTGTGGTTGCTCTGTGTATTGTAGCTCTGTGGTATGTTGAGTGCGACTGTATTGGTTAAGTTGCAAAGTGGTGCTCTCTGATGTCGTTCTGTGAGACTGTTGTCATGGTAACGTTTGACACGGTGTAGTTTCCACCGGGTTATTCTTGCGAGTATATGATGTGGATGATTTGGGTCGTGGACCCCCGTGTTTGTGATTGGAATGTTATGATTGGGTCGTGGACTCTGTTTTCTGCTATCAGAATTGTATTTTGAAATAAACGATTGTTGGGCTATGTCCCTAAGTATTTCGAAAGGCTTGAAAATTCTTAAACCCCAAATGCTTTCAAAACTCCCGAGATCGTAAAATGTTTTGTAAGATGTAAAATGATTTTGTTCCTATCTTTCATAATTCAAACTGTTTTGATCTAGTGAATTATCTCGGGAATTATATTCACGATTTCTATGTTCTTGGAGTATGATATGTATGGCTTGTCTTTGTATTTATACTTGCACTAGCAAAACAGTGGAGTTTTGCTAACCCCCGAGTATTCGGGGGGTGGATGTCTGTTTTGCGTCCAGGTACTTGCAGGTTGCTGGGGAGCAATTCACAGGATCGTTACGAAGGATGATGGAAGGCGGCGATACTAATCACATGAAGACCGGTGTTGAGTATTTGGTGATGTCTTGTTTTGTCCTTCCGTTGTGTTTATTTTTCCCTATGTGGGAACGTTGATTTATGTTAACCCCTGCGTGGGTATGAGTTACGAGAAAGAGTAATGTATGGTTGATGTGTATGTTGTGGTAAAAGACCAAATCGGTTTAATGGTCTGTTAATTACCCACGTCGGTATGTATTGTATTGTGGTGTTTCTGTATTTAGCCTGGTAGATCCTCATGGAGAGAATCTACGGCGCTATAATATTCCCGAGTGATTTGGGGGTGTTACACTCTAATGGTGGAAAATTATTTAATTTGGGAATTAAGATCAAAAGTGCTCTAGTTAATGAAATAAAACTTAATATACCTTGAGAATCAAGTGCATGCGATTGCTCCGTGCGTACGTTTGAGGAGAGAGTTATTAAAACTTTTATTTTTTCATGCATCTATTTATTATGGCTAAAATATGCAGTTGGTCCCCGAAGTATGATCAAAGTTCCAAACGAGTATTCAAATAAAATTTTGTTCTATTTGATTCTGAAAGAGAAGTTTGTGTCTCGATCAACTCCTTCAGGCAGTGTCTCCGACAACGATCTAGTAATTAGACACGTGTCGCCCATTTAGAGACATGCAATATCTTTTCTAATTTTTGATATATTTTAAAATAAAGAATAATAATTTTTTAAATAAAAATAAGGAAAAGAAAACCTTTGTTTAGAGATTAAAATAGGAAACAATTTTTTTTTAAATTAGTTACACGTCTCTATTTTACTGGAATGTTGCCGGAAGGACTTGATTGATATGCAAACCTTTCTTTGGGAATTAAAATTGGACAAAATTTTGTTGAAGTCTCATTCAGAACTTTAAAATCATATTCTGGAGACCATCTATGAAGATTAACTATTTATTCTTTTCTTTTCTTTCTCATGTTTGTCCCGTCAATCTTTTTTGATAATAGAGTGGTCCCAACCTGCACATCAAAATCCATATATTGATGCTTTAGCTGCAGATATAACAGGAACAATTGGTCCAACCTCCACATCAAGATCCTACTTCAATGTAACCTTAAAAGGGACGATCGATAATTGAACAAAAAAAATAAAAAAAAGAGGATCGATATATTGAAAATAAACTTGCTTTTGGGTTGGACTTTTAGTTGTATTTTGGGATTTTTAATTTGTTGGTATTTGTGCTTTGAGTTGATCCCAATTTCTAGAATGTCTTGAAGAATGGAAGAATTCTAGGGAGCCAGAATTTTTGTTTGCGGTGGGCTCTGTGTAAGCAGCGATTATTTAAGTGGTTACGACAACATAAGGAAGGAAAAAATACAAACTAAATTTTTTATATATTTTTTTTCTTTATAGGCATGAAAGTAAGCCAACTTTGTTGCGAATGGTTTTTCTAATATCTTTTCTTAGTTAAAAACGACTTAATACGTCGTATCATTCATTCTTCTTTTTTCTCATTCCAAATTAGATTAAAATGAATATTTTTGGGAGCTCTTAGAAAATTATCTTGAATTCCAAACAAATTTATTTTTATTTTATGAAGACAATACGAGAATTCAAGGCCAAGTTCATATTTGTACCAAAAAATGATTTGAACTATTATATTATTAATTATAATATAAAGAAATGTCATCTTAAGTATTTACAAGTAATTCGTGAAGTTTTTTTCTTTTTTCAAATTTGAGTTCCTTTGCTCACAAAATATTTGTATGTTTAAAACTTAGTGACATAATATATAAAAAGATATGACTTATACTAGCCATTACAATTTTAGAAATATACATTCTTAGTCTTACAAACGGGAAAAATATGCAATTTTCTTGAATATTTAGATAAAGAGAAATTATCAAATTAAAATATGATTACTAGTAAAAATGGAAATCAATACATTAATTGAAAATTTAAAAGAATACAGAAAGGAAAAGAAACAAAAATGTTAAAAAGATAAAATCGATTGAAATTTGAAAAGTTAAAACATAACCGACCTCTTTAATCTATTTTTCTCTCTTCTGGGGACCCGCATCTTATTCTTCCCCCCAACCCCCAATTAATACATTTGCATCACTGGCTTCAAAAAAATTCATTCCTGCACCAGTTCTGTCCCCGACTCTCCAGTTTCAACAACATATAATTGATTAGTCCGAAGTTCGTCTCTCCCCCGACTGAAAATGGTTCGCGTCGCCGCTGCAATGCACTGAGCTAACTTTGATTTAAGGCTGAATATTATATATAGGTGCAAGAGAAAATTTTGAGCTTGCACTGGGATGGAGCCCAATATAACGCCACCAGAGCCATCCAGGACTATTACAGCGCCGTGGGCCCCGAAACGGAACCCAAAAGACTAAAAGATATTTTTACAAACATATCAAATACGCCTAAGCTGCGATAACGGTAATATCTTCTAAAATATTCAGAGGCTTTATAAAATCTATTTATCAGTACCGTCGTAAAATTTCATATGAAAGTACAAGGCCAAAACGCCAAAACTCAACAGTTTTCAAAAGTGTACATTAAGCCACCGCTTGCACGTATCGGCAAAATAGTTTAGAAAACAATTTTCCAAAATGAACCCAAGTTCGTAAAATGCTAGCAAAGCCATTTTAAAACACACTCGCAGTGGATATAACAAATAACTAAAAATACTTTTGCAGCGGAATAGCAATCAGACAAAATTCTCAATTCTCAAACACATGCCATAGCCAGTATCCTCTGGGAAGCTCATCTCTTCACGACCGATACAAGCTCGATCTCCGAGTACCTAAAAATAAAGCCCACGACGGGGTCAGTCATAATATCCAACAATGATAATGATCACATCACGTCAATAATTACATACCAATGAAAATACTAAGTAAGAATAATACCAATGTAATCTTACTGTCATAACATTACAAACTCATGATAATCCTCATCGAAGTTATCCCCACCATATTCCACATTCATATTCTCAACAACACACTGAATCGTACACAAACATTTCTACTGTATCCCAAATAATACTCAAGATTTTCAAAACATCATCATAACTCACTGATACGAAATATACCAACCCTGTCCAACCCAATCCATTGGATAATATCATCAAATCTCAACATGATAATCGATTTCCAATCAACAGACAAGTACCAAGAAGAAAATATGGAACATACCTCAAGATACACAATGCCACGACAATTCATATCGGTCTAATCTGAGATCAGATCAATACAACATACGGACCTGGTCCTACAAGAGACCTACAAATGCATACTCACATGACGACATCAATATGCCCACAACAATAACAACAATGTATACTCAATGGAAATCCGATGATCCAGCGCACACAGTGTAGATCCCAAGATGATCCTATTAGATCAACACAAGGTGGATAACCAATAATATACATATGCAGAACAACAACACATGGGTAATCTGATGATCCAGCGTTCACTGCATAGATCCCAAGATGATCCCATCGGACCATCACGAGGTGGAAATCCCGTCTAACGATCCAGCGCACACAGCATAGATAACCAAGATGATCCCATCGTACCAACACGAGGTGGACATACGACAACAATGCATAAATGCATGTTAACAACAATGCACAAATGCACGACAACAATAATAGACGAATGTATGACAACATGATCAACACAAAATGACAAAAATGATTAGAGTACTTGCCCCGAGTCTTTCGAGAGCAATCTCGATATCAAAACCATCACCAATAATTTCCTCAATATTCGACGATCCAAAAGTACCATAGACTATAGATAACTCATATCCTCATCTTTGCCATAATGTATTCTCGATGCCCAAGTATACCAATAACAACAGTAAATCATATACATTATGATTTAATTCCAAAAATCAGAAAACAACGTACAATCCCAAATCTTCAGAGTTCACAATTATAATTATTTCTATACGAATTATAAATGAATGAAACTGAAACCATTCATTGAATATTATAAACTGAGCAAGTAATAACTTGCCTCGATACGGATATAATGATAATGAAGCCGTTATCAATTTCTTTGCCTTCGTATACAATCTCCTCGGCCCTAACCAGAGCAATTCACGAACATCCTCGAACTCGACCACAACATATTATTCTAATCAACGATCAATCCTCATAACCTATTGTAATAATCGATAAACAACAAGTTCGATAAATTAATAATCAATATAACCATTCCACAAACCTAACGGTTCCACAATATCTCAATTAAACACAGTCTGAACAATCCAACTCAAACACTTACAAATTCATAACCACAATACGATTTACGTACGCTGTTTGTTGACTTAGCGTATGATAGTCACATTACATAGCGTGCGCTAACTGTCACTGACTTGTATCTTACTCAGAACATAGTTTACGTACGTAATACCTCAATATTTACGTAAGCTAAATATTCCAGTTAACGTGCGTTAGCCAGTTAGCTAGCATGCATTAACGTCATGCAGTTGCATGCATTACAGGTACCGATCAACACCTTGCAATTACGAATACAAATGTAAAGGAAATCATACTCCAAGATCAATAATAACCTTCCCAAATTCAATCTCATCACCATACTCGTATTGTTATACGGAAATCACATCATCAATCAACATAACTTAATTCTAGATATGAACATTCCATGTTCATATCCAAAAACATCAATACTTCAACATATAGTCATCTTGCTATGTTATATTCACCAAGAAGTTCTTCAAGAACACCAAATAATCTATAACCATGTTTATAATCAATAAAACAACATAATCCAATATCCTTTAACGTCTAAACACTTATTCAACTCATAATCCAATATATATATATATATATATCATCTTTTTCAATACAAACTTCATGAAATACCAAGAATCATCATATCATTTCCATATTCATCGTAATACGAAGTAAGCAACAACAACAACATCAAAACCCAAAACCAAAATATCTCTCAAAGGTAAACAACACAATGCAAAACCACAAGAATTATATCAATATCCATATATCAACAACAACATCATCATAATTCGGTAATACATCTCATAATCATACCTATCAACCTGTTTATATGCTAATCATCAACTCAAGAACACCAATATTCAATCCAAAACAAAATCCATAGTGAATATTAATTACCTCTTCGAAGAAATGGGTTGATTCTCAAGGTTGATTCCGTTTCCAATCACTCCCAAGTTCAATATTGTTAAGTACGATCAACTCCATGATACTCAAGTGTTTTGGAACCTCAAAACCTCCTTCAAGACTCTCTCTATCGGATGAAGGGAAGAAATGGCCGAAATGAATAATAATACCAAGTTGCATATATATATATATATATATATATATATATATATATATACTGTATGTTATTAGCGTGCGCTACTCTTACTAGATAGCGTGCATTACCTGCCATAGCGTGTGCTAACTGACTTTCTTAGCGTGCGCTATCGTAGTCCAGAGGCTACTGCCTTACTTCGCACAATAATTTACGTACGCAAAACCCATGACGTGGCGTACGTAATATCAACGTTGACTTCCTAAAGTAAAAGACTCATTAGCGTACGCTATTCTCCACAGGTAGCGTGCACTACTCATAGTTGACTCGACAATCTGCACCTACTCCGAAGATGCCTGGGTCCACATGCCGAAAGAAAATGACAAAATCAGGATTCCCTCTGACCGATCTGATATTAGCGTATGCTAACCTTACGCGTTAGCGTGCTCTAAATGCCGATGACTCAGGTCGGGACCTACCTGTCGGCCACAGCTTGGATCCTGTCCAATATAATATTACATATGTTAAAGTTCCTTCGTAGCGTATGTAAACTCTGCACCTCAACGTGTGCTAATTACTCATACTAGCGTATGTTAATCAGACTATATTTAGGCAATTCCAACTGTTCTGTCTGTCATCTCGATATACCAGATACGTATACATGACATACTGAATGCATATACTCCTTCCAATAATATTATCATGCAACATACCTGACACACAATATCTTCAAATGCAATTGTCGACCAAGTACGGCAATTATATCAATACAGATGTCTCAGTCCTTCAACTATTTTATCTATACTGCACGGATTCCTCATTGTACAATATAACTCGGATAAAATAACCTCAAACAACCATAGTAGAAATTGAGGATATTGCATTATACCCCACTTAAAAGAAGTTTCATGCTCGAAACTTGCAATCCAGTCACAACCAAAAGTTCAACCACAATATTCAGAATCATCACGAAACCGATCAATCATCATCATTAACGAATAACCAAAACGGTATACTTACAACTGCGTGAAGTCGATGATCCCCTGCGATACTAGCAAATGATCCCACTTCAAAGCCTCAATACGCTTACAATCACAATTTCACAAATTTTAACAAAATACATCGTTATAACTCAATTATGGAATAATCCATCCGTGTCAAAGCAGTCTGCCTGATCGCATAATCAAGTCCCAATTATGATAAAAACGAATAATACACGATACATCTATAGATCAGCTGCCCCCAAACAATGACAACAAGTTCAAAAACACCAACACAAGGTCTGAATGCTCATACGATCAATACCAATGATCAACTGGTACATTAACCGAGAATATCATCGACATGATAAACTCCAATACTGCCAACGAAGGATCAACAATAACCAAGAATACCCTCACATGGTAAGCTTCAACACGATCAACACAGAACCATAGGGATAGATATACGAAAGAATAAAATTCTCAAAACGTTACACAAATCACATACAGTCGATCTCAAAGAAACACGCCCAACTGTTGAACATACCCCTCTGCGTATGACAGCCATACGCAAACCGACGAACACACCAATAATATATGGAGTACGAACGACTAATCAATATGGCTCAAAAGTCAAAAATCATTATAGCAAAATCACGCAACTACCACACCAATAGAGCCACATAGCACATATGCCCCGATTCTACAAAATCCAAAGTTCCAAAATTATATTCTGTACATGAATCTACAACATGCAACATATTCCTCTTATCTGATCAACCAACCGATCATCCATGGATAACCAAACTACCATACTAAAGTTCGAATCTCTTTTCATCGTACCATTGATGTGTTATCCAGTTTGTGAGTCTCACTCATAACTTCACCATGATATGCATTATGTACTAAATTTGTGCGTATACCAATCACATTTTCAAAACGGCCTTGAAATCATATAATCTTGTCAATAAAAACCAATTTTCGAAAGTTCTTTCAAGAATTTCAAACTCAAAACATATATTTTTGTAAGACCACAAAATCAATTTTCGAAAAGTTAAACCGGCTCGCTTATGTCAAGTACTCGATGACATTTATTTTCGAATACACACGATTAAATAAAATGAAATTATTCAAATGATTGACCACATCCATACTACTGTATACCAATTCGGTTCATCATTAATTCCATTGACATTCGGTCGGAAAATCATACGATAGAATCCAAAATCTTATTGTATAGACTTTGTTGAAATCATCTTTTCCAGACATGACTTGCTATATCGACCACTATTCCATTCTGCGACACTTCAACTATGCCCTGATGAAACATCTTTTTAAAGACAACAATATTGTCTCTCAAAATAAATTTAAGAAAATACATTTTCATGACAGCGAGCAAAATAGTTTATTCAAAACATATCATGTTGAAAAGTATCATTTTGAAATGTTCAAAAATAGTTTCATGCATCTCAAAATGAAATAGCATGACTACATGTTCCTCTCAACAATCCACAACATTTCTCCCAAATACATAACTCCGTTTCCATGTTTAACCGAAATATTGATTTTCCATAATCATAGCTTCTCAAGATCATCGGTTTTGTCCCAACTATTATATTCTGCTACCTCATACAGTAACACATAATATTCTTCCGAAATTTTCTCAAAGTACATCAATTTATAACTGCAATTAACCTCAATGCTATCCAAAAATCCAAATACTTACAGATCGTGAAGCTGGCGATTCCCCGTGATACTGGCACATGTCTCAACTCTAGGAAAATACTCGATACAGATATTTTCAAAACATACATTTTGCAAAATCCGTTCAACTCAAAATACGACACCTCTCTTTCCAAAGAATCATGCTAATACCACTTGGATAAGTTTAAAACAAGCACAGTACCACACCGGTAAACCACATAACACACAAGCCCGAGTGAACAACAAAAACCCAGGGCTCTAATACTTGCCAACCGACAACTCAAATGACGTGACAAAAACACGACTCAACTCGACCCGACAACCTAGGTTTTCCCAACCTAAGCTCCGATACCATATTCTGTAACACCCCCAGAGCCATTCGGGAATATTACAGTGTTGTGGGCCCCGAAATGGAACCCACAAGGCTAAAAGACATTTTTACAAATATATCAAATACGCCTAAGCGGTGATGACGGTAATATCTTCTAAAATATTCAAAGGCTTTATAAAATCCATTTATCAGTACCGTCGTAAAATCTCATTTGAAAGTACAAGGACAAAACGCTAAAACTCAACAGTTTTCAAAAGTGTACATTAAGCCACCGCTTGCATGTATCGGCAAAAATAGTTTAGAAAATAATTTTACAAAATGAACCCAAGTTCGTAAAATACTAGCAAAGCCATTTTAAAACACACTCGTAACGAATTTAACAAATAACTAAAAGTACTTTTGCAGAGCAATCAAACAAAATCCTCAATTCTCATACACATGCCATAGACAGTATCCTCCGGGAAGCTCATCTCTTCACGACCGCTACAAGCTCGATCTCCGAGTACCTAAAAATAAAGCCCACTATGGGGTCAGCCATAATATGCAACAATGATAACGATCACATCACGTCAATAATTACATACCAATGAAAATATTAAGTAATAATTCTTACCGTCATAACATTACCAATTCATGATAATCCTTATCGAAGTAATCCCCACCATATTCAACATTTCATATTCTCAACAACACACTGAATCGTACACAAACGTTTGTAATATATCCCAGACAATACTCAAGATTCTCAAAACATCATCATAACTCACTGATACGAAATATACCAACTCTGTCCAACCCAATCCATAAGATAATATCATCAAATCTCAACATGATAATCGATTGCCAATCAACAGACAAGTACCAAGAAGAAAATACGGAACGTACCTCAAGATACACAATGCCACGACAATTCATGTCGGTCTAATTCGAGATCAGATCAATACAACATACGGATATGGTCCTACAAGAGACCTACAAATGCGTACTCACATGATTACATCAATATGCCCACAACAATAACAACAATGTATACTCAATGGAAATCCAATGATCCAGCGCACACAGCATAGATCCCAAGATGATCCTGTTAGATCAACACGAGGTGGATAACCAATAATATACATATGCACAACAACAACACATGGGTAATCTGATGATCCATCGTTCACTGCATAGATCCCAAGATGATCCCGCTGGACCAACACGAGGTGGAAAACCCGTCCAACAAACCAGCGCACGCAGCATAAATACCCAAGATGATCCCATAGGACCAACATGAGGTGGACATACGACAACAATGGACAAATGCATACTAACAACAATACAAAAATGCATGACAACAACAATACACGAATGTATCACAACATGATCGACACAAAATGATAAAAATGATTAGAGTACTTGCCCCGAGTCCTTCGAGAGCAATCTCAATATCAAAACCATCACCAATAATTTCCTCAATATTCGACGATCCAAAAGTACCATAGACTATAGATAACTCATATACTCGTCTTTACCATAATGTATTCTCGATACCCAAGTATTATAACACCCCCAGAATTCTACCGGGACTATTACACACCGTAAACCCTTCTCACAAGAATTTACCAGGCTAAACACAATAAAACAATCAATTGTTCGACCGGCCGGGGTCGAACAGGATAATGACTCAGACCGATATGGTAACATAACTAATTTAACTGAAATAATTGTTACAACACATGCCCACGCAGAGGTCCAAAATACGAAACGATACAACACAGCGGAAGACTGAGAATAATACAATGACATCACAACATCAACTGAATTCCATAACTCTTGATTAGTATCGCAGCCCATCATCCTTGGTCCCGATCCTGTGACTGCTCATATGAACCTGCATGTACCTGGATGCAATACAGATATCCACCCCCCGCTCACTCGGGGTTAGCAAAACTCCACTGTTTCACTAGTGCAAGTATCATAACCATACAAAATGTAGTAAGTAATTATAAATCACAATTCAGACAACCACAACTCAAACAATCACAACACAGACAGTCGCTACTCCATCAATAATATATTCCCGAGAGGTTTTAATAATCTAGAAAACAACACAAGTGGAATCTTTGCAAAATAAACTGTCATCTCGGGAGTTTTTATAAAACAAAAATCCTTAGGATCTCATTTCCTATGTTCGTCAAAATCATTAGGAACTCATGTCCTCAGTTTGTCAAAATCTCCTTTTCGAAAACATTAGGGTGTTAACCCAAATCTCACACTATACAACACGGAAAATATTTTCACAAATCGCTTGGGACTCGACCCAACCTTTATTTTCATAAACTTTTCCTTTTAAAAATTTGTTTAACAAAACATGTTATCAACTCCGTGATCCACTGTCACGAGTCACTGTAGGTTTAACAACCCGCATAGTCTTAACCAACACGATAGTCACAAGCAATATCAACTCCGTGATCCACTGTCACGAGTCACCGTAGGTTCAACAACCCGCACGGTCTTGTTGATTTTGGCTTTGTTGGGATGCCTTTTACTTGGTACAGTAACTTCATTTGGCAAAGGCTTGATAGAATTTTACACTCTCCAGATTGGTTTGATACCTTCCCAGATTCGAGTGTGAAACATCTATCTTGCCTTCATTCGGATCACATCGCGATTTTGTGTAGTGTTGGTAACAACATTTTTAAACCGAGACCTTATTTCCGTTTTCAAAATATGTGGATCAAGCACACTGATTTCTTTAAAGTAGTCAAGGATTCCTGGGAGGTCCCGGTACATTCGTCCGGGATGTTTAAACTCCTCAATAAACTCACTAGGATTAAACTCACTCTTAAAGACTGGAATAAAACTCATTTCGGTGACATTTTTTCTAAAGTTTTCGAAGCCAGGGAGCTCGTCTCGGAGGTCGAACTTAATTTTGATAACAACCCTTCTGATAGCAACCATATTTTGTTAAAAAAAAAATAGAACTAATCTTAATCTTACGATGGCTATGGAAGAAGAGTTTTGGAAATAAAAAACTAATTTAAAATGGTGTCTTGAAGGGGAGAGCAATACCAAATTTTTTCATGATCTGGTCAAATATAAAAGAAGCAAAAGTCTTATTTTTCAAATCATGGATAACGTCCAAATCACCGATCCCGTTGGTATCAATAATTCCGTCGTTAATTATTTTTCTAATATGTTTAAATGTAATATTGGTAATCCGGCGACTATTAGATCGGACATTACCCCTTGCCTTATTAATTTTGATGATAACGATATTTTATGCTTGATGCCGGATGTGGATGAAATTAAATGTGCTGTGTTTAGTATCGACCCGGGTAGTGTGGCGGGGCCGGATGGTTTTAATGCTTTATTTTCCAGAAATGTTGGGACGTTATTGCGCAGGACTTGTGTGAGGTAGTGTGGGATTTTTTCTCCGGTAACCCCATGCCCAAATATTTTTCGTGTACTTCTATATCCCTTATCCCCAAATGTTCCCCCCCTCGTGTGGAAAGATTTTAGGCCAATTAGCCTTTGCAATACTACTTACAAAATTATTTCAAAAATTCTAAGTACGAGGCTGGGCCGCTTTCTCCCCAAAATTCTCAGCCCAGCTCAATCGGGCTTTGTGAAGGGCCATCTTATAACAGACAACATTTTAACAGCTCACGAAGTATGTCACGATATTACTAGATCCGACTCGAACACTTTGATCAAATTGGACATGGAGAAGGCTTATGATAGGCTCAATTGGAATTTTCTTTTTAATATTTTTAAAGCCTTCGGTTTTTCGGAGGGGTGGACCGACATGATCTATCATAGCATTTCTAATTGCTGGTTTTCGATTCTTGTTAACGGGAATTTAATGGGCTTTTTCAAATCTGATAGGGGCATCAGACAAGGTGACCCCTTATCTCCCCTCCTTTTTGTGGTTGCCTCGGATTATTTATCTATACTCTTGGATAAAACTTATTATGGCTACCCCGATATGTTTTTTAAAATTAGGAAGAATGTAAGGATTTCACATTTGGCCTATGCCGATGATGTTTTGATCTTTGCTAATGCTTCCTACAACAACCTCCTCATACTCAATAACTGTCTGGACCACTACACCTCGAGCTATGGTCAAAAAATCAATAATTCCAAAAGTTCCTTTACTTTTGCCAAGCCTAACAACACGCTGGTTCGTATGGTGAAACAAACGACTGGATTCTCTCAAATGAACCTCCCATTTAGCTACTTGGGGGTCCCCCTGTGAAAGGGAATAAAACTTTTGACATGTATAATGACCTTATTTCCAAAACGTGTTCCAAATTCCAGTCGTGGAACCACCTCTTACTAACCTCGGGTAGCCGACTTGAGCTTATTAAAACCACCCTGAGCTCAATCCCGTTCTATTGTCTCCAAGTGCTTAAACCCCCTAAAAATGTTATCACTTTTTTCGAGCGCCTTTTCAATAAATTTCTGTGGGGAACTAATGACAATAGAAAAAGACTCCATTGGGGGTCTTGGCTTAGCTTTGTTACCCCAAGGAGGAAGGTGGCCTCGGATGTAGGGGATTGAGGGACATTATTAAAGCTTCCGAGATTAAACTTTGGTGGCGGTTTCGTACCTCCCATAATATCTGGTCCCAATTTATGATGAATAAATACTATAAACGGCTTCACCCGATGGTGGTTAAAACCAACCCGTTTGACTCTCCTACTTGGAAAAATATTTGTGACATTCGTCACGTAGGTGATAAATGGATTTTTTGGACATTTGGGAATGGTGATATTTCATTTTGGCATGATAATTGGTGTGATTTCAGCCCGTTATCCCGATGGGCCTTCAATCCTCGATCTAAGGCCTCCATCTCTCAACTTTGGACTCCTCACAGGTGGGATCGGGCAAAATTACTCTCCGCGGTTTCTCCGGAACTTGGAGACTATGTTATGTCCTTTCCCACCCATGGGGAGGCTGCCCCGGATGACTGTAAAGCTTATTGGAAACTCACCTCCCATGGGGGTATTTCTTTTAAAAGCACATGGGAGGCGATTCGGCAACGCAGCGATACTCATAATATTTTAAAATTTTGCTGCAATCATATTCTTACGCCGACTATGTCTTTCTTCATGGTTAGGCTTCTTAAAAAATGAATCCCAACCCTGGATGGCCTTAGATCCAGGGGCAATATTACCGACATGTCTTGTTTTTTCTGTGGAGGTGTGGAGGACCTCTCCACCTTTTCCTCATTGGTCCGGTTGCTTCATCGGTCTGGGCTAATTTTTGCACCGTTGTGGGGATCCCTTATTTACAAACCAACTCTATCAATGTAGTTCTTTCTAATTGGTTTAATAAGGCGTCCGGTGACGTCCACATTTTGCGTATCATCCCAGCCCTCATCTTATGGTTTATTTGGTGTTCTAGAAACAACATGCGGGTCAAGAAGATTTCGTTCACGGCTCAACGCGTGTGACACCGTATTTGGCAATTCTTGTTCATGATCAAAGGCCATAGGAGCCTTAAACCTCGGGCGTGGCTCGGCACTCCTGCGCTTACTGACATCTTGGGTCTCTTTGTGTGCCCTTGTAACTTTATCAATAATTTTATTTGTAATTGTAATCACAAAAAAAGGAAAAAAATTACGTTGGTCAAATAGACCAAACCGAGCCCCGGGATTACTAAAATCAACACGGATGGAGCTTCGAAATACAACCCGGGTGAATCGGCTGTTGGGGGGATCGCTAGGAACTCCGCGGGCGACCCTATTTTCCATTTCATGAATTCATCGGCACTCACACAAATAATTTTGCTGAATTATTCGCTATTTGGAGAGCCTTGGATCTTTGTCTCGAGAGGAAGATTCTTAAGGTTTGGGTGGAGATAGACTCGGCCTTTGCTCTTTCTATTATTACTTCGCCTAACATCGGCAATTGGCAAGTCCAGAGCATTCGTCACAAAATCTCGGCTTTTTGGCGTTCTATGGATATCTCGTTCTCCCATATTTATCAGGAAGGGAATGCCATTACGGACCACTTGGCCAATGAAGGATATAAGTCCAGAAACTTTCATCTCTATATCCCGTCGGACCTATCCGGGCAGATTCGCGGTATGATTAGGTTGGACAAAATCGAGTCCCCGTATGTTAGATTCAAGTAGGCCGCTCGTCGGGCCGAGTTTCATGTCATTTTAATTGTTTGTGCGTGTAGAGGGGATCGTCCTCCCTTAAACTCTATGGGCGTGTAGTAGGTCTCGTCCCCCCACATGTGTGATCCATTTAATAAATTTCGTTTTATAAAAAAAAAGAAAAAAAAACTCATATCCTCGTCTTTACCATAATGTATTCTCGATACCCAAGTATTGTAACACCCCCAGAATTCTACCAGGACTATTACACGTTGTAAAGCCTTCTCACAAGGTTTTACGAGGCTAAACACAATAAAACGATCAATTATTCGATCGGCCGGGGTCGAACAGGATAATGACTCAGACCGATATGGTCACATAACTAATTTAACTGAAATAATTGTTACAACACATGCCCATGCAGAGGTCCAAAATACAAAACGATATAACACAGCGGAAGACTAACAATAATATAATGACATTACAACATCAACTGAATTCCATAACTCTTGATTAGTATCGCAGCCCATCATCCTTTGTCCCGATCCTGTGACTGCTCCCACGAACCTGCATGTACCTGGATGCAATACAGACATCCACCCCCCGCTCACTCGGGGTTAGCAAAACTCCACTGTTTCACTAGTGCAAGTATCATAACCATACAAAATGTAGCAAGTAATTATAAATCACAAGTCAGACAACCACAACTCAAACAATCACAACACAGACAGTCGCTACTCCATCAATAACATATTCCCGAGAGGTTTTAATAATCTAGAAAACAACACAAGTGGAATCTTTGCAAAATAAACTTTCATCTCGAGAGTTTTTATAAAACAGAAATCCTTAGGATCTCATGTCCTAGGTTCGTCAAAATCATTAGGAACTCATGTCCTCAGTTTGTCAAAATCTCCTTTTCGAAAACGTTAGGGTCTTAACCCAATTCTCACACTATACAACACGGAAATTATTTTCACAACCCCGTCGAGTCTAACCCGTAGTGAGCATACACACACACAATTTCTCATACAAAACTACTATGTCAAGATTGTAAGTTCATAAGGATACTTGCCTCGATTAAATAGACGACGACACGAACGGAACGGAAGAATCAAGCACGACCGTGAGGAACCGACGAGAATGAACCTAACGATTCGAATAGTACAATCACAACCACTTCTAAACGATTATGGAAATGGAATACACCCGAAAACCCGCCTACGATTCATGTATATTCATACAAAAATAACAATGAGGGCGGACCACAACCAAACCCTCTCGATTTCGCAAAACCATGAAAATATACCATGAATCCGTAGGAAAACTAATTATACCAACAAGATTAATCATATTCATCATGAATCTACCAACAAAACGGAACGAATCGGAAGGAAATCCCAAAACCCCCAAATTATCCAAAGGTAGGGTTCTAAGAGATTTACCGTGGATTAGGACGAAAGATTCGTGTTGTTGTTGATGTAATACTCCAAGAACTCAAGAAGGATGTTGGATGAGATGATTGGAGGAAGAAATCGCCAAGAGAATCGCTTCGGGATCGCCTTCGCCGTGGAGAGAGGAAGAAATGAGATTTTGTGATTATCTCGGTCAACTCCCTGGTTTATATAGCCAGGGAGTGTTAGCGCACGCTAAAACCTCAAGGTTAGCGTGCGCTAACGGGATAAGATTACAAACCCTACCGTTAGCGTCCCGATCCGGTAGCTGTGTTTTGGCCGTTAGCGTGCGCTACCATACATGCGTAGCGTGCGCTAATAGCCTCTCGGTAGCGCGCTATCGACCAATAGCGTGCGCTACGAACATCGGCCGAGTCCAGTAGCCAAATGCCCAAAACTCACGACCGTTAGCGTGCGCTACCATACAAGCGTAGCGTGCGCTAACTAGCATCCGATTGAGTTCGTAGTAACCGCCCAAGATCGACAGTACACTAGCGCGCCATCAACAACTTAACGTGCGCTAGTCTCCCGACATTAGCGTGCGCTAGACAAGATAGCGTGCGCTAATCCGATAGTCCGCAGGCACGGGAGTTGAACCGCCACCCCTGTGGTTCACTCGCTAGCGCGCCATTTAAGTAAACGTAGCGTGCGCTACAAAGGAACTTCTAGCGCGCTTATGCGTAAAAATTAGCGTGCGCTAGGTACTGAACATAACCGTACACTACACCGTATTTAACGAAACATCAAACTAACACCTCAAAACGCATCATAGCATAGAATGAATCCACGGCAACCCAAACGGCGGTTCCGCACAACAATTACGAGAATCGATCAAAAGATGACGGAAAAGTTACATCGAGGATACACGAGGGTCACTACAATCGAGAATTACACCGAAATACAATTACAAGGGAAAGAAAATACGGATATTACATTCTACCCTCTAAAAATAAGTTTCGTCCGAAACTTAAGAAACAAACAACTCGGGGTACCTAGCACGCATGCTATCCTCGGTTTCCCAAGTTGCCTCCTCGACACCGTGTCTCGACCACTGCACCTTGACCAAAGGTATGGTCTTATGCCTCAATCGTTTCTCACGATACTCCAAAATCTTCAAAGGGCGCTCTTCGAAAGTAACATCTTCGGCGACATCAATCTCACCATAATCGATGATGTGACTAGGATCCGGGACATATTTCCTCAACTGGGAAACATGGAAAACGCTATGAACATGACTCAAGGCCGGAGGTAACGCCAAACGGTATGCCAACCCACCTACTCGCTCGAGGATCTCAAAGGGGCCGATAAATCTCGGACTCAACTTCCTTTTCTTCCCGAAACGAAAAACTCCCTTCGTCGGCGACAACTTTAGCAAAACGTGATCTCCCACTTCGAATTCCAAAGGTAGACGACGGACGTCGGCATACGACTTCTGTCGACTCTGGGCAGTCAACATCCGTTCCCGAATTACTTCTATCTTCCGCCTCGTCTCTAAAACGACATCCGGCTCGGTCCCGACCAAATCGGACGCCTCATTCCAACAAATAGGTGATCGGCATCGCCGCCCATAAAGTGCTTCATACGGTGCCATCCGAATCGACGCGTGCCAACTGTTGTTGTACGTGAATTCGATCAGCGGCAAATGTTCCTCCACTACTACTCCAATCGAGGCACAGCACGCAACAAGTCTTCGAACGTCCGGACAAGGCGTTCGATTGTCCATCCGATCGGGATGAAAAGAGGTACTCAAATGTAAACGGTACCCAACGCCTTATGCACCGCCCCGCCGTAAGTGCGATACAAAACGGCCGTCACGATCCGAAACAATAGACTTCGAGTACCGTGAAGTCTCACAATCCGCGCGATAAACACACGAGCTAACTTCTCCGGCCCCAAGTGTCCTTGATGCCCGGAAAATGTGCCGACTTGGTCGACGATCAACAATCACCCATACCATATTCATGCGCGACTCGATCTCGGCAAACTCGTAACGAAATCCATCGATATATCTTCCCATTTCCATTCCGAATGGGAAGTGATGCAATAACTCAACTGTCACCGATGCTCGATTTTGACTCACGACAAGTCAAACATCTCGCTACAAACCGTGCGACCTCATCCTTCATATCATTCCACCGTAAATTTCTTCTCGTGTCCTTGTACATCTTACTCGAACCAGATGAACGGAATAAGGTGTAGCATGGGCCTCCCGTGAAATACTCGCCTCAACTCGAGTCGTTCGCACACAAAGCCGACTGAATCTCAAAATACCATCCTCGTGAATCACAAACCCGTGAGACTTTCCCTTAAGAACGTTCTCTCGGATTTGAGTAATCATCGGATCCTCTCGATTGCTTGACTTAATTTCATCGATCAAAGATGATGAAATCTCTAAAGCACAAAGTTGCCCGACAGCCTCCGGAACGAGACCTCAATGTCTAACTCGATCAAATCCCTCCAAGCTCGACCGAGACGTAAGGATCTCAAGCGCTCGCAACGCAATCGCTTCCGACTCAAGGCGTCGGCCACGACGTCGCCTTACCGGATGATAAAGGATTTCGAGGTCATAATCCTTAATCCACTCTAACCACCTCCTCTCGCCTCATATTCAACTCTCGCCGAGTAAATATGTATTTCAGACTTTTATGATCGGTAAAAATCGACATGTAGAGCCGAAAAGATAGTGACGCCAAATCTTGAGCGCAAAAACGACGGCCGCTAACTCCAAATCATGAGTAGGGTAGTTCAGCTCATACGGCCTCAACTGTCTCGACGCATAGGCAATGGTCTTGCCGTGCTGCATTAATACACACCCAAGACCACGACCAAGCATCGCTATAAACGGCAAAACCCTCGTTGCCACATGGCAATGCCAAAATCGGGTGAAGTCAAACGCTTCTTCGCTTCCTCAAAACTCGATCGCCTCTCGTCATTCCGCATTTAACCTCTCGATTTCTCGAGCAATCGCGTAAGTGGTCGAGCCGCCGAGAAACCTCGACGAACCTACGGTAGTAGCCACCAAACCCAAGAAACTACGGAGCTCCTTCACATTCTTGGCGGTGCCCAATCCAATACGGCCTCAATCTTCGCGGATCCACACGAACCCCCTACCAAATCACGTGACCTAAAAACATCACTTCCTTCAGCCAGAACTCACATTTCGAGAACTTTGCATAGAGTTGCTCGGTCCTTAAAATGTCTAATACTATCCGCAAATGATGGGCATGCTCTTCCTCATTCCTCGAATAAATAAGAATATCGTCAATAAAGACGACGACGCACTTATCCAAATACTCGATAAAAACTTTGTTCATCAATTTCATGAACACCGCCAGCGCATTAGTTAACCCGAAAGGCATGACTACGAACTCATAATGTCCGTACCTCGTCCGAAAGGCTGTTTTTGGCACATCGGACTCTCTCACCCAGAGCTGATAGTACCCCGATTTCAAATCAATTTTCGAGAATACCGCAGCTCCCTGCAACTGATCGAACAAGTCATCAATCCTCGGCAAAGGATACTTGTTCTTGATGGTCACCTTGTTTAGTTCGCGATAGTCGATACACAAACGTAGTGAACCATCCTTCTTCCGCACAAACAGGACCGGTGCGCCCCAAGGCGAGGCGCTCGGTCAAACATACCCCGACTCAAGAAGCTCACTCAACTGCTTCTTCAACTCGGACATCTCTGAAGGTGCTATGCGATAGGGCGCCTTCGAAATAGGAGCCGCGCCCGGCTCTAACTCTATAGCAAACTCAACCTCACGATCCGGTGGCAATCCCGGTAACTCGTCAGAAATACATCAGAAACTCATTAACGACCGGAATCGACGAAAGCTCGACTCCACCATCCTCCGCCTTCAAGGCATAGCACCAATAACCAGTACACCCCTTTCGCAGAGACTCATCGCCTTCAAGGCATTAATGACGACTGTTTCCCCTCTTTCGCCCCGCGAAAGAGTGCTCGGTGCCGTCCTCGGCTAACATAGTGATGATTCTCGTGCGGTAGTTCATGATCGCACCATGCCGCTCGAGCCAATCATCACCAAGAATCAAATCCTCACACTCGATACTCACAACAATAAGGTTAGAGGGCCAAGTCCTCTCACAAATAAGTACAGAGCAGTCTCGAACCTCCTGATCACCAACGATCCTATCTCCGCTAGGAAGCCTAACGATGAAGGGCTCACAAGGCGTCAAACGGTCGAGACTCAAATGGCGCACACAATCCATAGATATGAACGAATGCGTAGCACCGGAATCGAAAAGCACACTGACAGGATGAGAAAGAATATAAACGGTACCTGTCGCCACGGTAGCCGCTGGATCATCGGCTCTCCGCATCTCATAGACACGCGGGTGGGCTGAGCCGAGACTGGAAGCTCCCCCCTTAGAGGGCTGACCCCGACCTCTCCCCCGACTAGCACTCTGTGGAGATTGAGGAGCAAACGATCCCTGATTCACACTTGGTTCCCTAGGCGCTGGAATGGAAGCCCGGGCACCAAGGATTTTCTCCCTCTCAGCACAGAAAGCAGCTTTGTGACCCGACCGCCACACCGATTACACGTCGCCAAAGGGTTCTGACAAACACGACCGATGTGGCCTCGCCGCCACGCTAAAGCATTTCACCTCTCGAGAAGGGGCACTGGCACTCTACGGGAAACCCAGTAGATCGAGCCGGGCCACCACCAGAAAAGTTAGCAGATCAAATTTCACGACCCCACCTTTGTGGCCCGAAAATTCCGTGGACTTCTTTCTTACTCTCGCGGCCGCCTCACTCGCCACACTGCATATATCGTAAGCAAGGGCCCCGCTCTGGTAATCTTTCAAGGTAGTGCATACGAGCCCCGACATATAGTCCCGAATCGGCAACTTCATCCGTCTGGAGAAATGGAAAATCTTGTCACTCTCCTCGACAACTTGGGTCTTCACATAACCCAACTCCTTGTTAAAATCAGCAATAGCTTGAGCTACGGGGATATCCCGTGGTTGAGCATCATAAAAAGCATGTACCCGAGCCTGTCTGACTGGCCACGGGCAATATTCAGTCTCCATCAACTCTTGAAACTCACCACGGCAAAGATGGTCTTTGGGCCCAACGGCCTCCCACCAGTCCGTAGCGTCCCCAGTGAGAAAATATTGAGCAATAGGGACTTTACGGTCCTCGGGACAGTTAGTGGCAACGAAGACCTTAGATATCTCCTTGATCCACCCTTCCCAGCCAATCGGGTCTGAAGCTCCCGAGAACTGAGGAGGATGCATCTTGATAACATCTTGGAGCCAACGATCCGCTCCGCCCCGATTAGCATGGGCCTGATCCGGGTTCTGAACCGCCTGAGCTATTGCCGCCATTTGGTTCACCATTTGTTGCATAACAGCCGCAATACCAAGATCGCACGCCTCGAGAAGAAGCATGGCTATGACGGCCGCCAGATCGCGGCCTCAAGATCAGTAACGTGGCCGCCACCGGCCGCCCACGCCCCCGGCCGCGTCCACGACCACGACCGCAACCACGACCTCTTCCAGCATCCATACTGGAGTTAAATAAGTAGCAAAAGCCATACGAGGATCAGTACAAGAAAAGAACAATTACAAGTCGAGAATCAAGGGTACGATACAAGGAATTAATGAACAGAGGAAGGAAAACTTACAGACACTGGTAGTACCGGAATCATGGCAGCGTGACGATGATGTGCATAACAAAACACCACAAGACCCAATAAACCGACAAGCCTAGGTATCCATAAACCTAGTGCTCCGATACCATTTTCTGTAACACCCTCAAGATATTCGAGGTATATTACAGCGCCGTGAATCCCTATATGGGACCCACCAGCCGAATAAAGATCATACTCATCGACTCACATAAACGACAAACCAACACCATGTCATAAAGACGCAAAACAGAATAATCCACCCGGTTCAACCGGTCAAACATAACATCATCAATTAACACAAACATATAAGCAACAATACAATCCGGACGAACAAGAACTCTTAAGTACTCGAGTACAACTATTAGTTCAAAAGCCACAAAAGATGAAAAGACAAAAAGACATTAAGACGTCACTTATGCACAATCATCACGCATGACCATCATCCGTGTACTGGTCCAGCGCCCGCTCGTCCCGATGAACCTGACCTGAAATTCATAAAACGAATTTTCCCAAAATGGGTCCCCAGAGGGGTTAGCAATTACGCTAGTACAAGTAACCAAATGAACAATTTACATCTTACACATATAGTAATGCATGCCATCAAGAAATCATAGTTTCCAAAACACTCATTTCCGGAAATGCCAATGATCAAACCACATTTGTAAAATGCACCACAATTAACCGCGGACCCACAGCTTCGTGGATCCCTGCCGAGACCCCGTCGGATCTAACCCACAGTGGTTAAAAGCAAGCTCGCGGTCCCACAGCTTCGTGGAACCCTACCGAGACCCCGTCGAGTCTAACCCGTAGTGAGCATACACACACACACAATTTCTCATACAAAACTACTATGTCAAGATTGTAAGTTCATAAGGATACTTGCCTCGATTAAATAGACGACGAGACGAACGGAACGGAAGAATCAAGCACGACCGTGAGGAACCGACGAGAATGAACCTAACGATTCGAATAGTACAATCACAACCACTTCTAAACGATTATGGAAATGGAATACACCCGAAAACCCGCCTACGATTCATGTATATTCATACAAAAATAACAATGAGGGCGGACCACAACCAAACCCTCTCGATTTCGCAAAACCATGAAAATATACCATGAATCCGTAGGAAAACTAATTATACCAACAAGATTAATCATATTCATCATGAATCTACCAACAAAACGGAACGAATCGGAAGGAAATCCCAAAACCCCCAAAATTATCCAAAGGTAGGGTTCTAAGAGATTTACCGTGGATTAGGACGAAAGATTCGTGTTGTTGTTGATGTAATACTCCAAGAACTCAAGAAGGATGTTGGATGAGATTATTGGAGGAAGAAATCGCCAAGAGAATCGCCGGATCGCTTCGCCATGGAGAGAGGAAGAAATGAGATTTTGTGATTATCTCGGTCAACTCCCCGGTTTATATAGTTGGGAGTGTTAGCGCACGCTAAAACCTCAAGGTTAGCGTGCGCTAACGGATAAGATTACAAACCCTACCGTTAGCGTCCCACCCAAGAGCTGTGTTTTTGCCGTTAGCGTGCGCTACCATACATGCGTAGCGTGCGCTAATAGCCTCTCGGTAGCGCGCGCTATCGACCAATAGCGTGCGCTACGAACATCACCGAGTCCAAGAGCCAAATGCCCAAAACTCACCTGACCCGTTAGCGTGCGCTACCATACAAGCGTAGCGTGCGCTAACTAGCATCCGATTGAGTTCGAGTAAATTGCCCAAGATCTTGGACAATACACTAGCGCGCGCCATCAACAACTTAACGCGGCGCTAGTCTCCCGACATTAGCGTGCGCTAGACAAGATAGCGTGCGCTAATCCGATAGTCCGAGGCACGGGAGTTGAATCGCCACCCTGTGGTTCACTCGCTAGCGCGGCCATTTAAGTAAACGTAGCGTGCGCTACAAAGGAACTTCTAGCGCGCGCTATGCAGAAAAATTAGCGTGCGCAAGGTACAGAACATAACCGGTCCACTACACCAGAATACGAACGAAACATCAAACGGAACACCTCAAAACGCATCATAGCATAGAATGAATCCACGGCAACCCCAAAACGGCGGTTCCGCACAACAATTACGAGAATCAGATCAAAAGATGACGGAAAAGTTACACTGAAGGATACACGAGGGTCACTACAATCGAGAATTACACCGGAAATACAATTACAAGGGAAAGAAAAATGCGGATATTACAGGCCCAACCTTTATTTTCATAAAACTTTTCCTTTTAAAACATTGTTTAACAAAACATGTTATCAACTCCGTGATCCACTGTCACGAGTGACCGTAGGTTTAACAACCCACACAGTCTTAACCAACACGAGAGTCACAAGCAATATCAACTCCGTGATCCACTGTCACGAGTCACCATAGGTTCAACAACCCGCACGGTCTTGTTGATTTTGAATTTATTGGGACGCCTTTTACTTGGTACAGTAACTTCATTTGGCAAAGGCTTGATAGAATTTGACACTCTCCAGATTGGTTTGATACCTTCCCGGATTCGAGTGTGAAACATCTATCTCGCCTTCATTCGGATCACATCGCGATTTTTTGTAGTGTTGGTAACAACATTTTTAAACCGAGACCTTCTTTCCATTTTCAAAATATGTGGGTCAAGCACATTGATTTCTTTAAAGTAGTCAAGGATTCCTGGGAGGTCTCGGTACATTCATCTGGGATGTTTAAACTCCTCAATAAACTCACTAGGATTAAACTCACTCTTAAAGACTGGAATAAAACTCATTTTGGTGACATTTTTTCAAAAGTTTTCGAAGCCAGGGAGCTCGTCTCGGAGGCCGAACTTAATTTTGATAACAACCCTTATGATAGCAACCATATTTTGTTAAAAAAAACCCAGAGCCAATCTTAACCTTGCGATGGCTATGGAAGAAGAGTTTTGGAAACAAAAAACTAATTTAAAATGGTGTCTTGAAGTGGAGAGGAATACCATAATTTTTCATGATCTGGTCAAATCTAAAATAAGCAAAAGTCGTCTTTTTCAAATCATGGATAACGTCCAAATCACCGATCCCGTTGGTATCAATAATTCCGCCGTTAATTATTTTTCTAATATGTTTAAATGTAATATTGGTAATCCGACGACTATTAGACCGGACATTATCTCTTGCCTTATTAATTTTGATGATAACGATATTTTATGCGCGATGCCGGATGTGGATGAAATTAAATGTGCTGTGTTTAGTATCGACCCGGGTAGTGTGGCAGGGCCGGATGGTTTTAATGCTTTATTTTCCAGAAATGTTGGGACGTTATTGCGTAGGATGTGTGTGAGGCAGTATGGGATTTTTTCTCCAGAAACTCCATGCCCAAATCTTTTTCGTGTACTTCTATATCCCTTATCCCCAAATGTTCCCCCCCTCGCGTGGAAAGATTTTAGGCCAATTAGACTTTGCAATACTACTTACAAAATTATTTCGAAAATTCTAAGTACAAGGCTGGGTCGTTTTCTCCCCAAAATTCTCAGCCCAGCTCAATCGGGCTTTGTGAAGGGCCGTCTTATAACAAACAACATTTTAACGGCTTACGAAGTATGTCACGATATTACTAGATCCGACTCGAATATTTTGATCAAATTGGACATGTAGAAGGCTTATGATAGGCTCAATTGGAATTTTCTTTTTAATGTTTTTAAAGCCTTTGGTTTTTCGGAAGGGTGGACCGACATGATCTATCATTGCATTTCTAATTGCTGGTTTTCGATTCTTGTTAACGGGAATTCAGTGGGCTTTTTCAAATCTGATAGGGGCATCAGACAAGGTGACCCCTTATCTTCCCTCCTTTTGTGGTTGCCTCGGATTATTTATCTAGACTTTTGGATAAAACTTATTACGGCCACCCCGATATGTTTTTCAAAATTAGGAAGAATGGAAGGATTTCACATTTGGCCTATGCCGATGATGTTTTGATCTTTGCTAATGCTTCCTACAATAACCTCCTCATACTCAATAACTGTCTGGACCACTACACCTCGAGCTCTGGTCAAAAAATCAATAATTCCAAAAGTTCCTTTACTTTTGTCAAGCCTAACAACCCGCTGGTTCGTATGGTGAAACAAACGACTGGATTCTCTCAAATGAACCTCCCATTTAGCTACTTGGGGGTTCCCCTGTGGAAAGGGAATCAAACTTTTGACATGTATAATGACCTGATTTCCAAAACGTGTTCCAAATTCCAGTCGTGGAACCACCTCTTACTAACCTCAGGTGGCCGGCTTGAGCTTATTATAACCACCCTGAGCTCAATCCCGTTCTATTGTCTCCAAGTGCTTAAACCCCTAAAAATGTTATCACTTTTTTCGAGCGCCTTTTCAACAAATTTCTGTGGGGAACTAATGACAATAGAAAGAGACTCCATTGGGGGTCTTGGCTTAAGCTTTGTTACCCCAACGAGGAAGGTGGCCTCGGATGTAGGGGCTTGAGGGACATTATTAAAGCTTACGAGATTAAACTTTGGTGGCGGTTTCGTACCTCCCATAATATCTGGTCCCAATTTATGATGAATAAATACTGTAAATGGCTTCACCCGATGGTGGTTAAAACCAACCCGTTTGACTCTCCTACTTGGAAAATATTTGTGACATTCGTCACGTAGCTGATAAATGGATTTTTTGGACAATCGGGAATGGTGATATTTCGTTTTGGCATGATAATTGGTGTGATTTCAGCCCGTTATCCCGATGGGCCTCCAATCCTCGATCTAAGGCCTCCATCTCTCAATTTTGGACTCCTCACGGGTGGGATCGGGCAAAATTAATCTCCGCGGTTTCTCCGGAACTTGGGGACTATGTTATGTCCTTTCCCACCCATGGGGAGGCTGCCCCGGATGACCGGAAAGCTTATTGGAAACTCACCTCCCACGGGGGTTTTTCTTTTAAATGCGCATGGGAGGCGATTCGGCATCGCAGGGATACTCATAATATTTTAAAATTTTGCTGGACTCCTATTCTTATGCCGACTATTTCTTTCTTCATGGTTAGGCTTCTTAAAAAATGGATCCCAACCCCGGATGGCCTTAGATCCAGGAAAAATATTACCGACATGTCTTGTTTTTGCTATGGAGGCATGGAGGACCTCCCCCACCTTTTTCTCATTGGGCCGGTTACTTCGTCGGTCTGGGCTAATTTTTGCACCGTTGTGGGGATCCCTTATTTACAAACCAACTCTATCAAATATAGTTCTTTCTAATTGGTTTAATAAGGCATCCGGTGATGTCCTCATTTTGCATATCATCCCGGTCCTCATCTTATGGTTTATTTGGTGTTCTAGGAACGACATGCGGGTCAAGAAGATTCCGTTCGCGGATCAATGCGTGTGACACCATATTTGGCAATTCTTGTTCATGATCAAAGGCCATAGGAGCCTTAAACCTCGGGCGTGGCTCGGCACTCCTGCGCTTACCGACATCTTGGGTCTCTTTGTGTGCCCTTGTAACTTTATAAATAATTTTATTTGTAATTGTAATCACAAAAAATGGTAAAAAATTATGTTGGTCAAATGGACCAAACCGAGCCCCGGGATTACTAAAATCAACACGGATGGAGCCTCGAAAGGCAACCCGGGCGAATCGGCTGTTGGGGGGATCACTAGGAACTCCGCGGGCGACCCTCTTTTCGCATTTCATGAATTCATCGGCACTCACACAAATAATTTTGCTGAATTATTCGCTATTTGGAGAGCCTTGGATCTTTGTCTCGAGAGGAAGATTCTTAAGGTTTGGGTGGAGATAGACTCGGCCTTTGCTTTTTCTCTTATTACTTCGCCTAACATCGGTAATTGGCAAGTCCAGAGCATTCGTCACAAAATCTCGGCTTTTTGGCGTTCTATGGATATCTCGTTCTCCCATAGTTATCGGGAAGGGAATGCCATTACGGACCACTTGGCCAATGAAGGATACAAGTCCAGAAATTTCATCTCTATAGCCCGTCGGACCTATCCGGGCAGATTCGTGGTATGATTAAGCTGGACAAAAGCGAGTCCCCGTATGTTAGATTCAAGTAGGTCGCTCGTCGGGCCGAGTTTCATGTCATTTTAATTGTTTGTAGGGTGTGTAGAGGGGCTCGTCCTCCCTTAAACTCTATGGGCGTGTAGTGGGTCTCGTCCACCCACTTGTCTGATCCATTTAATAAATTTCATTTTTTCTTAAAAAAAAAGAAAAAAAACTCATATCCTCGTCTTTACCATAATGTATTCTCGATACCCAAGTATTGTAACACCCCCAGAATTCTACAGGGATTATTACACGCCGTAAACCCTTCTCACAAGGATTTACCAGGCTAAACACAATAAAACAATCAATTGTTCGATCGGTCGGGGTCGAACAGGATAATGACTCAGACCGATATGGTCATGTAACTATTTTAACCGAAATAATTGTTACAACACATGCCTAGCATAGGTCCAAAATACGAAACGATACAACACAACGGAAGACTGAGAATAATACAATGACATCACAACATCAACTGAATTCCATAACTCTTGATTATTATCGCAGTCCATCATCATTTGTCCCGATCCTGTGACTGCTCCCACGAACCTGCATGTACCTGGATGCAATACAGACATCCACCCCCCGCTCACTCGGGGTTAGCAAAACTCCACTGTTTCACTAGTGCAAGTATCATAACCATACAAAATGTAGCAAGTAATTATAAATCACAAGTCAGACAACCACAACTCAAACAATCACAACACAGACAGTCGCTACTCCGTCAATAACATATTCCCGAGAGGTTTTAATAATCTAGAAAACAATACAAGTGGAATCTTTGCAAAATAAATTGTCATCTCGGAAGTTTTTATAAAACAGAAATCCTTAGGATCTCATGTTCTAGGTTCGTCAAAATCATTAGGAACTCATGTCCTCGGTTTGTCAAAATCTCCTTTTCGAAAACGTTAGGGTCTTAACCCAAATCTCACACTATACAACATGGAAAAATTTTTCACAAATCGCTTGGGACTCGGCCCAACCTTTATTTTCATAAAACTTTTCCTTTTAAAAGTTTGTTTAACAAAACATGTTATTAACTCCGTGATCCACTCACTACAACATTATAGGCCTATTGCGACACACGCTTATGCGACAGTGTCACTGAACTACCACACTTATGCTTCTAGTGTCATATATTTGCATCATTTATGCGTCACATACATATTGTGTCGTAGTTTAGTGACACACGCGCGACACTCCTTTTTATGTCTCGAAATTACGACAATTTATTTGCGACACCTCCATCAAATGTCATAATTATACCACATTTTTAGAACAGTGTTGCATCTAGTGTCGTATATTTACGTCACTTGTGTGTCACATACATATTGCGTCGTAGTTTAGTGACACACGCACGACACTCATTTTGTGTCTCAAAATTGAGACAATTTATTTGCGACGCCTCCATCAAATGTCATAATTATACCACATTTTTAGAACAGTGTTGCATCTAGTGTCGTATATTTACGTCACTTGTGTGTCACATACATATTGCGTCGTAGTTTAGTGACACACGCACGACACTGGTTTTGTGTCTCAAAATTGAGACAATTTATTTGCGACACCTCCATCAAATGTCATAATTATACCACATTTTTAGAACAGTGTTGCATCTAGTGTCGTATATTTACGTCACTTGTGTGTCACATACATATTGCATCGTAGTTTAGTGACACACGCACGACACTCGTTTTGTGTCTCAAAATTGAGACAATTTATTTGCGACACCTCAATCACATGTCATAATTATACCACATTTTTAGAATAGTGTATTTACGTCATTTGTGCGTCATCTATATTTTGTATCGTATTGTAGTGACATGGATGCGACACTCATTTTTGTGTTTCTAAATTGTGCTGATTTATTTATGACACCTCAATAAAATGTCACTATTATACCATAGTTTTAGAATAGTGTTGCATCTAGTGTCGTATATTCACGTCACTTGTGTGTCACATACATATTGTGTCGCAATTTAGTGACACACGCGCAACACTCGTTTTCATGACTCTAAATTGCTACAATTTATTTGTGACACATTAATCAAATGTCATAGTTATACCATATTTTTAGAATAGCGTTACATCTAGTGTCGTATATTCATGTCATTTGTGCGTCATCTATATTTTGTGTCGTATTTTAGTGACACGGACGCCGACACTCATTTTTGTGTTTCTAAATTGTGTCATTATTTATGAGACCTCAATAAAATGTCACTATTATACAACACTTTTAAATTGGTGTTGCACACGAATGGCACACATTGCATCACTTTTTGTTATGGAGTTTGTACTAGTGGCACAAAAATAACAATAAAAAATAATTTTAAATACCAACAAATATTTCACTAAAATCTAAGTCAAAATCAAATTTAACAGATCCAAGATCTAAATTTTCAGAGGATAAACTCGCCTCGTTTCTTCATGGACGAAGAAACAACGTCGTTTTAAGTATTTTGAAAAATTCGCTACATTGATGTAAATTGTACAACGTCAGAAAATTAGATCGACTACAAAATTTATTTGGGATCGATTCACCCAATAGTTGTGGGACTATTTATGATTTAAACTCTGCTGATATTTATTAATCGAAACTATGGTTGATAATGAGCATATATGTACGATCACACAAAAATGTGATCCCAGATGATCATTATGGCAGTGGATCGATATTTGCTACAATGAGCACATTTCTTCTCGCACCTAAATTTGAAGCATCGTTTCACTTAACTAATCAACTATATAGCTCAAGATATGCAATCTACTGAAAGCAAATCACTTACTAGCATCATATCTCAAGAATATGATGGAACATTATTAGCGTGCACTACTCTTACTAGATAGCGCGCATTACCTGCCATAGCATTCGCTAACTGACTTTGTTAGCGTGCACTATCATAGTCCAGAGGCTACTGCCTTACTTCGCATAATAATTTATGTACGCAAAAGCAATGCCGTAGCGTATGTAATATCGACATTGACTTGCTACAGTAAAAGACTCATTAGCGTATGCTATTCTCCACAGGTAGCGTGTGCTACTCATAGTTGACTCGACAATCTAAACCTAATCCGAATATTCCTAGGTCCACACGCTGAAAGCAAACGATAAAATCGGGATTCCCTCTAACCGATTTGATATTAGCGTATGCTGACCTTATGCATTAGCGTGTGCTAAATGCCGATGACTTAGGTCGGGACCTACCTGTCGGCCACGGCCTGGATCCTGTCCAATATGATCTTACGTACGTTAAGGGTCCTTATTAGCGTACATAAACTCTGCACCTTAGCGTGTGCTAATTTCTCATACTAGCCTACGTTAATCAGGCTATACTTAGCCAATTCCAACTGTTCTTGTCCATCGTTTTGATATACCAGATACGTATACATGACATACTGAATACATATACTCCTTCTAATAATATTATCATGCAACACACCTGACACACAATATCGAAAATGCAATTGTCGACCAAGTACGATAATTATACCAATACAGATGTCTCAGTCCTTGAACTATTTTATCCATACGGTACAGATTCCTCACTGTACAATATAACTCGGATAAAATAATATCAAACAACTATAGTAGAAGTTCAGGATATTACACCCAGTGCAGCTCACTAGTAGATCTGCCCTTGATTTCTAGGATGCGTCTAGAATATGTATTATCTAGAAAAATATCTAGTGTCTAGAAGTGTCTTGAGAAATATCTATGTATTTAAGATTGGAAGCATCTAGATATTTTGAATAGTATAAATAGGGGTCTTCACCCCTCATTTGTAATTAAGCCAAAAATTTGAGAAGTAATAGAAAGTTTTTGTTTCTACCTTCAACACTTCCTTTTTCTCTTAGAAACACTTTCTACTTCCTTAAGTTTAACTTATAGCCAACTTTCCTACTTTGAGACATCCCAACAGTGGTATCAGATCTTGCTTGGTCATCACACAAAAATGGTCGATAACTTCCAAGTACCCGTACTAAAGAAAGAGTACTGTGATAATTGGCGCATTTGCATGAATGCGATACTAGGAGCCAATGATGTGTGGGATATCGTGGAAGAAGGGTATAAAGAACTGCACAATATGTCCACGCTAACTCAAGCTCAAAGAGAAAGCTTGAAAAGTTCAAAGAAAAAGGATCAAAAGGCGCTCCCTACCATCCGTCAAGCTTTGCATGAAGTCATGTTCGCGAAGGTGGCAAATGCAACTATGAGTGAGGAAGCATGGGAGATATTAG
This sequence comes from Orobanche coerulescens, assembly GCA_033398695.1. Classification (NCBI taxonomy): domain Eukaryota; kingdom Viridiplantae; phylum Streptophyta; class Magnoliopsida; order Lamiales; family Orobanchaceae; genus Orobanche; species Orobanche coerulescens. The sequence goes on from CM065804.1 coordinate 29,580,320, forward strand.
AGAATTCTTTCAAAGGAGTTGATAAGGTGAAGAAGGCGCGACTCCAAACTATTCAAGGAGAGTTTGAAGCTTTAAACATGAACTCTTCTGAAACTATTGATGATTACTTTTCTAGAGTTCAAAATATAGTAACTCAAATGAGAAGATATGGTGAAGAAATTGATGGTACTCGAGTGGTCTAGAAAATTTTACGATCTTTATATTCTAAATTTGATTACATAGTCATGGCTATTGGAGAATCTAAAGATCTAGAAACTATTACGGTGGACCAATTTTTGGGCTCATTACAAGCTCGTGAAGAAAAACTAAATAAGAAAAAAGTGAAACAAGAATCACGTGAACAAGCTCTTAAAAGTAAACTCTAACAAAGGGATTTTTGAAAATAAAATTTTTGAAAATCAAAGAGGAGGTGGGCAAAATTATGGACAAGGACGAAAGTTTGACAAAGTTATGGTCGTGGAAAAAGTTATGGTCGAGGACAAAACTAAGGATAAATTGGACAAAATTATGGACGAGAACATGGAGGACCATATGAAAGGACAAGAAATAATAAATTCCAGGTTAAATGTTATAATTGTAAAAATTTGGATATTATGCTTTCAAATGTAGAACTTCTTTTAACAAAATCGAGGAAAGGACAATTTTTTTTAAAGAGATGAAGTACTTTTAATGGCTCATAAAGAAGAAGAAAGTGACTCAAGTACGACTTAGTGTGAGACCCCGTGTTTTTAAGCTAGTGTAACCTATGACATTGTAGTCCTTTTGTGACTATTTCGTGAAATAAATAGAATCATTGTCCCCATCCAGTGAACTCATTACCTAGAGCCAACAAGAAAGTGTGTAATGAGAAGTTACCCTTGACGATAATATTTCACTGTTTTACATGATTAACCTAAGAATTAGGTAACCTACATGTCACTGCTTCGAACATCACCATTCGAAATCATATGATGTTTGAGCTTCGCGCGAACATTACACACTCTTCAAAGTGCAAACTAACCATGAACAACGGCGGTTAAGGGCCATGGTCAGCAGCCGTTAGGTGCACAAGTTGGTACCGACCATTCCTTACCGACTTAAGCTTCAAAACGAAGGTTCTGGTGACCCACCGCCATGCTAGCGGCCGCTAATGGCCATGCGTAGCAGTTGGACTGAACCAAATGACCTTGGAGGGGAGAACCGCCTCCTTAGCGGCCGCTAAGGAGGGCTTGTAGCGGTTGCTACAGCTGCCGACTTAAGGTGACCTGCAAGTATAAATAGGTGCACCTTGAGGTTTCAACCTCACTTTCTTACACCTTCTTTGTCCAGCCTCAAGTATAGGCATATAAACTAGTTTTCAATCCTATTTGCATGATATTAACACATGTCCAACATTCGAGGATCGAAGTAGCAAGTCCGTTGAAGTCGGTTTCAGGAGTTTCTGCAGATTGAACGTAATTATAACCCTAAACCATAATCTTGTTCTTTTAGATCGATGAGTGACATTTGTTTAGAAGTTGAAAGGGATTGTGTATGAAGTATCCTACAATTGTTATTATGGATTCTAGCGGGGCATAAATCAAAATCTTTCGTTTAAGTCACCCTATTCATGAATGACTGCTAGATAGTCGTTAAAATTCCCCAACGAGTATTAACTAGGAATTTCGATATCGTGTTGGTTCGTATAGCCAACCCTAATGTTGGTCAAATTGTATTTCTCGTACTAGGTCTAAATCCCCAGGGTTTCAACTCATAATCGCAATTTGATTAAAGGTTCATGAATCTAAAGTTACCAAGAAAGTACCTTGATGGTGCCTTATGTATTATCTTGCATTTGATGTTATACTATGATGTTTTTTGAAAATAAATGACATTGATTTGACAAACTTTCTGAAAAGTGATGTTTTGTAAAATAAACATGGTCATTAGAACTGTGTGGGCCGAAACTAGGGAATGCACCTGACGAGGGCTCGGGGGTACGTTATGTTGAGCCAGCATATCACTCGACCGGTTATCCAACTGGGGATTGCCCTGACGAGGGCTCTGTGGTATGAAGTGTTGGGTTCGGTTATAATAATCGAATTACGCAGCGAAAAAATAAACGGATCAAACAGAATAAATCCAAATCCCTAAGAGGATCGATCAAGCATCGTATATACGAATATAATTCACAAAGTATGAATATAGAAATCATTTTTGATTAAATGTTGACGATAAACACGTTTCAAATTTTCGAAGCTTTTGGAATTCCCGAGCACCGAAAATACCGTGCCTCTACGTATCACGCGTCAGAAAGATGACCAGGAAAATTGCAACCACCACCACCATGATACCTCCAAGGTCGACGACTAATAAGTGCTAGTGACATGATATATATTTCTTGTTATTTTTTTACTCTCCAATAGAAGATTGCTGATAAATTTATCTCAAAATAATTTTGAGAAATAATTTCTTTCTTTCTTTTCTTTTCTCTCTTTCCCTTTTTTTCTTTCTTTCTTTCCCTTGGTTTTTGGACGTAAATTTTTTTCTTCAGAAACTGTGTTATAACTTTTGACAATCATGGAGACTTTAATAATGAATTCCAAATTCATTGTTCAAGTCTTACTCACATGAGAAGAATAACACATTAAAGAAAGATCACATGAAGCGGAAGACTTCAAAAATAATATTCAATGCATTATAAAGAGGGGTGGGGCGGCCAAAGTGAAGAAAAAAGAGTTAGTTCGTTTCGGTCCGTGAAACGAACCCTCGTGTATCTAATTTGATAGGTAAGCCTTGGTACATTTAAATATTAATACAATTAATTAATCTAATTAATTAATTAATTATATTAAATATTAATTCTATAAGACAAGATGAATTAATTAATTACTCAGTAATTTATTTAGTTCATTAGATCAATTTAATTTATCCAATAAATTAAAATAATAATTATTCAATAATTTAAATTGGACATCTAATGTCTAATACTTATTAAGAGAGAATATCCTTAATTTAATTCGTTATCTACCGTGTCTCGCAACTTCATAGGTTCATCTCAGTCGGCAATGGGAGGAACCAAAGAGTATGAGTAACACTAAGGCACTCTCGTGGCTCACACTATAACCCAACTGAGAACGAATGATATGGATCATTCCAAAAACTTGATGTTATGAATACTGTATACGTATAAACCCATCAATCATATGTCCCTATCAAATATTAGGGTCACGATAATATCAAACCCTATTATAACTTGACTATATGCATTTGTTAATGCAAACCGAGATCACCCAACTCTCGTGTATGAAATACAAATAGCTCTAAAGATTTGGCCAAAGACTTATGATCTCATTTACCATTAACCGCATAGGACATTTACCTGCTCACAGGAGAAAGAATCATATCTTGGTATTTAATAGAGACTGCTACTTGCCTACTAAGTTGCATTTCTAGGTTGTGTAACACCCCCAGGATTTACGGAGATATTACAGCGCCGTAGATTCCTTTTGGGGAACCTACCAGACTTTGACCAATATAAGACACATTAACAAACAACAAACTGAGACATTAACACACATAAAACGAACAACACCCCCAGTACGACACATCACATGATAGTACATTACATAATCCCGTTGGATCGCAACAAACACAACAACTCAAATTGATCCAACCAAAACATCAATAACCATCATTAAACACAAATTACATCACGTGATAGTACCCGCGCGAGTACAAAACCAAAACTCGACTATGATCATGACCATACGACCACCGAATCAAAATAGTGCACGATATCAATGCTGCCCATCAAGATCGTGTCCGCCCTGTGCTGGCTTTCCTACTGGACCTGTACCTGAATACACAAAAGTATATCCACCCCCGAAGGGATCAGCAAGAAGTTGGTGCAAGTATAACGATTACAGAATATGTACAACAAATGAATGTTCAACAAAAACCACAGTGCCATCACATATATTCCGAAATACAATACTATAATCATCATCACGAAACAAACTCCCGAGCTATACTGGCCCTGTACCTCTCCAGCAAGATACACACCCAGGGACACCTTGTCAGGCCCTCCCTGGTGTACAGCCCAACCGGGTGATCCGCAGAACTCGAAGTCTAACGAATCCCAGGGGACCCTCGCTGGTTTTACTCGGATCGCACACACTCAATAAGCACTTGGCACAAATAACATTTTCACAAAATCACATTTTCACATATTCACACGAATAATAAACGTAATCAGAGTACTTGCCTCAATTCGAACGACACTGGAAACAACGAACGGATGAACGTACGGTCCAATTACCTTCAACAATTCGACCCTAACATATCGAAATACCGAATTAAACACAACACCACAAAAACAGAAGGATTTACCCTAAGTTCTACCCTTAGACACATTTAATCAAACACTACGGAGGCGACAAAGGTCGAACCCAAGAACGAATTAAAAACTTGGAATTTAATCCATAAACTTTGAGGAAAAACAAAGGAACATGATTACAACATCATAATCTAACATAATTCAAAGCCAAAATGAACTTGAATCAAGAATTACAAACAAACCCCAAAATTCTTTGAAAGGACTTGAAGAACTTCAAACCACATACCTTAATTCAACCAAGAAATGGATAATTCTTCAATAATGGACTTGATATCTTGATTCTATAGTGTTTGGAACATGTTTATGGCTTTATTTGGGAGCTTAAGATGAAGGATTCTAGGTGGAGGATGAAGGGGACTTGAGGGAAGGTGCTAGAATGCCCAAAAAATCGACCAAAGGCTATGTATAGCTCCCGAAGTCGGTTTTCAACATTTATGCACTTTCCAGCCGTGTCAAATGACACGGTCGAGTCAGGGGTCGTGTCACCCGTCCAGAAGACTTTTTCTTATCCGCAATAGCTTGACACGGCCCGCGTCAAATGACACGGCCGTGTCACTGCACCAGTGTCGCTATTATGACCATAACTCCTTCGTCCGGGCTCCGATTGACTCACCATTTGAACTATTGGAAAGCTAACTCAATTATCTACAATTTTGTCGAATTTTAGAATATTTGGATTTTTCTGGAATTTATGGTGATCGATCGAAGTCAGCCCTTGTGCATATCACTACTCGGAAATATCTACTCTTATTCTATTAACACCCTTTCGGTAATACAATCATATCTTGTGGCCATAACTCTCGTGTCACCACTTCGACATTCCGGCCAGAACAAACATACTACGGAAATCACAATACTCGACAATTACCAACCATAAACATTCCAATTCCGATCGTCAAAACACACGGTTCCAAATAACCACAATAAAACATGAAAATTACGAATAAATTCTCAACTAAATACGTCCGAAACAACACACACACGAATACTAAAATACACGGATATTACACCCTTACCTCTTAAAAAGAAGTTTCGTCCTGAAACTAAAGATTCAAAAAGGCCGGGGTATCGGGCACGCATATTATCCTCGGTTTCCCACGTGGCCTCCTCCATAAAGATGTTAAACGGGCTAGCCGTAGCAGTTCCGGGCTAGCCCTAGCGGGCTTCGGGCTAAACGGTCTAGGCCAAAAAAGCCCGGATTTAAACGGGTTAGGAAATATCGGCCCTAACCCTAACCATAACGGGCTTTGGGGTAAACGGGCTGAACGGGCTAAATATTTAAAAAATCTATTTTTTATAAGTCATAAACCAAAAAAAAAAACAGTAACAATATATTTTATATATATAGAAACAACTATACTATAATAAATATAACAAAAAATACACTTTTATAGATATATATATATATATATGTATATATATACATATATACTATATTAACAAATACAGTAATACTATATATTATATATAATATTAATATATATTACATATATAATATTTATATATTATATATATAATATTAATATATATTATATATATAATATTAATATATATTATATAAATATAGTATTACTGTAAGTTGAAATTAACAATATATATATATATATATATATATATATATATATATATATATGGATTGATTATGGTGGAAACCTCCTTAATGGTGAAATCTAGAAACCAGTATCGACCTGTTGCATTATTAAGCAATATCATTGCATATTTGTCATTATTTGTTGAATCAAGCTGGTCGCTAGTATATGCAACAATAATGCAATAAAAAAATACATAAATGCATATAATCCTACTCATCTACAGCCGTTAGATCACTAATATCAATGGCCTAAAAGTTTCTAGATTTCACAAGGTAATTAGTTTTCATATATATATATATATATATATATATATATATATATATATATCGGGCTAAACGGTCCGGGCCAAAAAAGCCCGAATTTAAACAGCTAGGAAATATCGGCCTTAACCCGGTTTTTTGGCGGGTTAAACGGGCCAGCCCGAGCTCGTTTAACATCTCTACTCTTCCATTCCATGCTTAGACCATTGGACCTTTACTAACGGAATTACTTTCCGTCGCAATTGTTTCACTCGTCGCTCTAATATGGTTATCGATTGCTCTTCATACGTAACATCATCATTAACCTCAATCTCTTGATAATCAATAACATGGGTGGATCGGGAACATACTTACGCAATCGTGAAACATGAAACACGTTATGTACATGACTAACGCCTTGTTCCCGAGTTTTAGTAAAAGAAAGAAAAGAAAGGGAAGGAAAATATGGAGAGAAAAGAAAGGGAGGGGAAGGAAAGGAATAACTACTTTCGTGTTTCCGAGTTCGTAGGAAATAGAAGGAAAATTAAAAAAAATGTGTTCCCGAGTTCGTAAGGATTAGAAAGGAAAACAACAACTTTACAATTTTACCCCTAATTTTTTTCACCAAACATGCTAATCTTTTGAATTCAGGTCTTGGTCAATAAAACTAACAATTTCACAATTATACTCTTAATCTATTTTCACACCAAACTTGATAATTTAACGCCAACAATAACATTACAATTTTGGCGGAAGACTAAATTGCAATGAAATAAATGCATTTGAAATTGTCCTAAACGTTGAAATTATCCCAAACAATATAATTTAATTAGAACAGGACTCCTAAAACCAAAATTCAATTCGTAAAGCCAAAATCAAAAACCAAATATATAAAGTCAAAGAAATAAGAAATCAACAACTATCATCCCATGTGACTCAATTACCCGCACCCATCATTGTTTTTAGTAGATCCTTTCGTATGCTGAGTGGACAACTAAACAATGTCCTTACATCTGCTTGATTATGTGCCAAATACATAAGAGCACCTGGTATTTCATGGGGTTCCAAACCCATCAACTGCAATTCTTTATAAATTTCATCACCGGTGTACTTGTGATGGTAAGCTCTTTCAAAAATTTTGTTACCTTCCCTCATAACATTAGTCACGTCTGCAACAATATTCACAATCTTTGTTTCAAACGGTTCATCTTCATCTTCTTCTACAACTTTTTTTTTTTTTTTTTTTACTTTTGTACTTGAATTTTGCTCAGGTGAAAAACACGTAGGAGATATCACTTGAATGTCATCGTCATCATCATAATCTATGTGTTGGTTCTCCAGTGTAACGTCATTACTTCTCAATAAGTCATCAACTTCTGCAATAGTTTCTAATTCGATGTCCACAGTTTTGCTCAATCGGGCATTTTTCTCTTTCGCTGTTTCAGCATGTGCTCCCAAAGCTCTATCTCTCGCAAATAAGACCAACATTTGATCATAGTTTGCCACTTTTTTAGTCTTCAAGGAGACTGCCTCAGGCTTTGACTGTTTAACAAACCCAAATACAATTAATATTGTGAATAATAACATAAATATATAAGAAACTAAGTAAAACGTAAAACAAACACTTACATTAATCAAGTTTTGCCACACTTCATCATCTGCTTCAATTAGTTGGGTATCAGAATTCCATGCGAACCCACTCAATGAACTTCCACGAAACATATTATTTTTTGTTAAATTCATTTGAAGTTTTGTATTCAGCTCCTCCACCATATTGGCGTATGCTTGTGTAGTAAAGGTCCCATTAATCCTATTGCCTTTTTCTTGTTGTGTTACCATTGCATCAATAAAAGCAGAATCCATCATATCTGTCCAGTTCACGCTATGTTTCTTACTGGCATTTCCAGCGGGTTCTTGCTTACTCATTATCAGTTTCTACATAGCAACAAAAATAAATGAACCATACATTGTTATAAATAAATAACATTCACAAGAACCATACTTAGAAAGTCTACAAGTTACAAATAAATAACATTCACAAAAACTAAATAACACTAATAAATTCAAATTGAAATACTATAACGAACTACTATTGGACTACTTTGACATATCTATTTCATTGTTCGGATTCAACAAGTAATTAGTCCACATTTGATTTGCAATTGAGTTCCTTAGTTGTTCTGTCGTGGTAATATCCTCACGTGCATTGCTTAAATTATGTTGCACTTCCTATGTTGGTCCATTTAACACATCTTGTAGTACCTCATCTTCAAGATCTTTGTCACGATCTTCCTCCAACAAAAAGTTATGTAAAATACAGCATGCCAAAAAAAATGTCTGATTGTGTCTCACAAGAATAAAAAGGTTCCTCTGTACTTCTAATGATAGGAAACCTTTTTTTAGAACACCAAATGCCCGTTCTATAGCGTTACGTAATGAAGCATGGCGGAAATTGAACAACTCTCTTGCATTCTCCGGGGGCCGAGCGAAATACTCTTTCAAATGATACCTGACACCTCTATATGGCGTCATTAGTGTACTCGTATGAGTCAAACCCGCGTCTACCAAACAATATCGGCCTATAAATAAGGTGTAATTAGTTTTATAATAATAAGTTACACACATAATGAAAGTTGGTAATAAAAATTACCCATTGGAATTACTAGTTTGTCATCTCTACTGAGTGCATTCTTCAGTATCCTTAAGTCTGATACAGTACCCTCCCAACCAGTTAAAACATATGTAAATTTTAAATCAAATGAACAAGCAGCTAAGACATTTATCGTCGGGTATCCCTTGTGACCACGATATCTAGGGGCATCTTTATCAGGTACCTTGACACGAACATGTGTCCCATCAATTGCCCCTACGCAATTCTTGAATTAAGGATAAAATCTCTTTTTCTCTTGAATTTCTTTCGGGACAACATCACCTTTTGGTTGTTGAATATAACGACTTTCTAATGATATAACCGCATGCAGAACTCTATGGAAGCACCTACTTGTTGTGGATTTAGAGCGCCGATATATCCAAGAGACCAATCTATTTTTCAAATCATTACCTACAATGTGCAAAAATATTGCAACATGCTCTTCAACGGACATGCGTTGAGTAGGTCGAAGACCACCATCACGCTGTAAGATAGTGCACAACTTCTTAAAAGCTTGCTCACTTATACGGATAAGCTCACGACATTTACCACCATTTAAAAGGTCGTCTAACAACTCTTCTCGTACACGTCGACGATGTAAAATAACTTTTTTAGTAGGTAAATTAGGATGATTTTTGTTCGAAAGTCTATATTGTGTCAGAATGGCCATCAACAAGCAAATAAGATGAACCACTTGCATTTGTCTGGCTTTCAGAACATGAGCGGGTGGGGGCATCTCATTATCCATTGAAAATGTTATTTGTTTTATGAAAAAAATAACTATGCATATATCAACAGTATATCACCAGATAATGTCAACGACCCATATGGACTGCTACAATCATATATAGAGAGTAGTTGTAAAAAAGAATCTTAATGCTATAAGTTTTGTGTACGGGGAAAAGAATAGTTCTAAAAAAGAATCTTCTTTTCTCTTTTAAACAAAATCTCCTTTTCTTTTAGACGATTTTACTTTATATAGTATAACAATTATATCGATATCATACATCGCCTCAGCACTGCACGTGCCGAACCCTAGTTGTTATTAAGAAAACCTCGTACCTCCATCTAACAGAAATGAGTATTATTTAAAAATATTGATTTTGAAATCACTAAATAAATATACAAAATAAAAGTATAAAAATATATTAAAAACCCAAAGGATTGATCTTAATATTATTATTCCTAATAAAAAAGTTTTGAATTATATAAAACTCATGATAGTTAATCAATATCATCTATTTATCTTAATATTAATATTATGACTCTTAATAAAAAAGTTTTGAATTATATAAAACTCATGATAGTCAATTAACATATCAATATAATCTATTCATTAATCAAATAAATGCTTTAATTTTTTTCATGTTAAAAAAATAAACTCATATAATAAGTTCATTAAAACAGAGATTTGTAGTTAATTTAAATTTTGCATTAAAATATGATAATTGTTGGAAAATATAAAAATAATTTAGATAAAAGAAAACAGACGAACAAGAGTTTTTCTGAAAACGCCGCCGCCCCTGATAATCACCACCGACTGACCAAGAGTCGCCAGCCAACGATTTGTTTGTGGACATGCCGCCGTTGATGACTTTAGCTATACACGTGACATATCTTAAATATATATTATTTTTGAATTTTTATTGTTTGTTTATTTGTGATATAATTTAGTGGATTATCAACTTTAAATTATTAAAATATCTCAATTATGAATGGAGGTTGAAAGATAATTATTACACAAATAAAATAATATACAGTATAAAAATAATGAAGAACTGCTAGGCCTTGTTCAATGAAGGCAGCTACTGACAAACCTAGAACCTTCGTTATCATTACCTCGAAACCTATAGGCCTTATTCAATGAAGGCAGCTACTGACAGATAGAGCACTTTTTTATGAAGGCATGCGTTTTTCTGTGAGGACCATTTTCAGTAAAGAAAAAACAGATCTTGATCACAAAACCCACAATTAAAAAGAAGAAAACAATCACATATCCAAATCAACAGAATATTGAAAGCAAAACTCCACAAGAAAAGTTAAGAACTTGATATAAAAGGATAAAAGTAGCACCTAAAGTTGCATTGATCAGAGGTTTTTCAGTGCATTAATAGCTTTGGCAATTAAAGAAAATAAAAAGAAAAAGAAAAGAGCCCAGAAAAAGAACTGCTTCCATTCATGGGCCTTGCATCACAAAAATTCAAAAACACAAATCTGCAAGTTTCAATAGTTACATGTACCTGTGCAGAACTTCAAAATAAAAGACGGAAGGGAAGAGCCAAGAAGAAGAAGAAGTACCTGTGCAAGAATTCAGAAACACAAAGCGGCAAGTTTCAATAGTTACACATTCCCAGTTTTTTTTATCTTGCTGAAAGAAGGAAGAGCCAAGAAGAAGAAGATGGGATACGTGAGATACAGAAGGGAAGGGCAAATCTGTCAAAATAAAATATATGTATAACAACGTGATTCCTTTCTCTCCAAAACTCTCCAATTTCGGAGGAAAATTTGGAAGGATGATTATCCCCAAAATCTTTTCTTTTCTTCCCACTTCCTTCCAAAAAAAACTACATTTTAATTTCTTTTCTTTCCGTTTCTCTCCACTTGGGTTCCTTTCCCTCCTTAAATAAGACTCGGGAACAAGGCATAAGTGTCGGAGGTAACGCTAGTCAATAAGTCACATCGCCTACTCTATCCAGGATTTCGAAAGGACCAATATAACAAGGACTAAGATTCCCTTTCTTACCAAACCGAAGGACCCTACGAGTCAGCGATACCTTCAACAACACATGATCTCCTGCCTGAAATTTCAAAGGTCGACGTCGAGCGTCAGCATATGACTTTTGTCGACTCTGGGCGGTCAACAACCTTTGTCGAATAACAACTTTCTCCCGTGTTTGAATCATCAGGTCCGGTTCTACTCCAAGTAACTCGTACGGTTCGTCCCAACAAATTGGCGATCTACACCGTCTTCCATATAACACTTCAAATGGAGCCATTCCAATCGAACTATGCCAACTATTATTATATGCGAATTCGATCAACGGTAAGTGAATCTCCCAATCTTCTTTCCAATCCAACGCACAAGCACTCAACATATCTTCCAACGTTTGGATCGTTCTCTCCGACTGCCCATCCGTCTGAGGATGATAAGCGGTACTAAAATTCAATTCAGTACCGAGTGCTTGATGTACTGCTTGCCAGAAATGTGATACAAAATGACCATCGCGATCCGAAACAATACTCTTTGGGGTACCATGGAGTCTCACAATTTTTGCAATAAACAAACGAGCCAATCTAATTGGTCCCCAAGTATCTCTAATGCCCAGAAAATATGCTGATTTGGTTAGTCCATCAACGATTACCCAAATCATATTCATCCTGGTTCGCGTCCTTGGCATTCCCATAATGAAATCCATCTCGATATCCTTCCACTTTCATTCTGGAATGGGTAACGGTTGCAACTTCCCGGCAGGTCTTTGGTGCTCAGCTTTAACCTGCTGACAAGTTAAGCATTTCGACACGAACTCCATTACATCTTTCTTTATATTTGGCCACCAAAAATTTTTCTTTAAATCTTTATACATTGTACTCGTACCCGGATGAATCGAGTATGGAGTAGAATGTGCTTCATTCAAAATCACTTGCTTATGATCATCCTGATTCGGTACACAAATCCTACCTTGAAATCGAAGAACACCATCATCATGTATCATGAATCCAGGTGCTTTTCCTTTAACAACATCTTCTCGAAGCTACACAAATAAGGGATCGTTTAACTGTTTGGACTTAATGTTTTCCATCACGGAGGGCGTGAACTCAAGGAAACATAATTGTCCTTGAGTTAATTGAGGTCAAACTTCAATTTCCAAATCAATCAACTCTCGTCTTTGCTTTGGTTGAATGGTAAGTAATTCCAATTTTTGCAACACGACTGACTTGCGGCTCAAAGCATCGGCAACAACATTCGCTTTACCTGGATGGTAAAGGATGCCAAGATCATAATCTTTAATCAATTCCAACCATCGCCGCTGGCGAATATTAAGCTCCTTCTGCGTGAATATATACTTCAAGCTCTTATGATCCGTATACACTCAACAAGAAGAACCATATAAATAGTGCCTCCAAATCTTCAACGCAAACACTACAGCGGCCAGCTCCAGATCATGGGTAGGATAATTCATCTCATATGGCTTTAATTTTCGAGACGCATATGCAATTACTTTGTCATTCTGCATCAATACGCATCCCAACCCTTGTTTAGAAGCATCACTATAAATAATGAAACCTTCAGTTCCCTGTGGTAAAGCCAAGACTGGTGACATAGTCAACTGCTTCTTTAACTCATCAAAACTCCTCTAACACTCATCACTCCATTCGAATTTCTGAGTTTCTATAATAATTGAGTGAGCGGCCGAGCAATTTTCGAGAATCCCTCGACAAATCGACAATAATAACCAGCTAATCCCAGAAAACTCTGAACTTTCTTAACATTACGTGGGGGCTCCCAAGCTAAGACTGCTTCAACCTTTTGAGGGTCTACTCGAACACCATCGGCTGATATAATGTGACCAAGAAAAGCAACTTCTTTCAGCCAGAATTCGCACTTAGAAAACTTAGCATAAAGCTTATCATCCCTCAAAATACTCAACACAATTCTCAAGTGTTCGGCATGCTTCGTTTCATTCTTGGAATAGATTAAGATATCATCAATAGACACCACCACAAATTTATCGAGATATTCGATAAACATTTTGTTTATAAGTTTCATGAATGCTGCCGGAGCATTCGTCAAACCAAAAAGCATGACTACAAATTCATAATGCCCATATCGCATTCGGAATGCCATTTTCGGAATATCCGAATCCCGAATTTGCAGCTGATAATATCCTGATCTCAAGTCAATCTTGGAGAAAACCGTAGCCCCTTGCAATTGATCAAATAGATCATCGATTCTAGGCAACGGATATTTGTTCTTGATAGTGAGTTTATTCAACTCACGATAGTCAATACATAACCTCAAAGATCCATCTTTCTTCCGTACAAACAATACTGGTGCACCCCATGGAAACGCACTAGGCCGAATATAACCTTTGTCCAGCAGTTCACCCAATTATTTCTTTAATTCTTGCATTTATGATGAGGCCATTATGTATGGTGCTTTAAATATTAGCGCCGCATGAGGCTCTAGTTCGATAACGAACTCCACCTCACGATGTGTCGGTAATCGCGGCAAATCATCCAAAAATATATCTGGAAATTCATTCACAATTGGGATAGAAGATAACTGAACTCCGTCAGCTTCTGTCTTCATTGCGTAACACCAATAACCGGTACAATCTTGGTTCAACAATTTCATAGCCTTCATGGCTCGGATAATCTTTCCAGAAGTACCAGGTTTCTGCCCTTCAAAAACATATTCAGTACCATCTTGATCAATGATCGAGATTATCTTTCGACGATAATCCATTACTGCCCCATGACGAGCTAACCAATTATCACCGAGAATTAATATTCTCCCTTCATATCAATTACAATCAAATCGGATGGCCAATCTCTACCGTCAATGGTTACAGGACAGTTCACCATCTCTCGATACCCAACTATCCTTTCCCCACTCGGCAGCCTGACATAGTTGCAGCCCCTACGTCCTCAGTCCGTCTCATCTCATACAATCGAGGCGGGGCTGATCCAGTGCTCGGTGTATCCTTATGCTCAGTTTTACCTCTGCCACTACCGCGTCCGACACTCGGATTTGGCTAACCCGTAACTGTGCCTGCCGGCGTAGGAGACTGTTTGGCAAGGATTCTACTCACTTTCTCACAATACGATGCCCAGTGTCCCTGCTTCCCACACGTAAAACAAGTAACAGGGCGCAAGGAACAATAAGAACTAACATGCCCAGGAACTCCACAACTAAAACAAACTTTCGACGCTCCTCAACTGGGTTGAGGGGAGCCAATGGAAGACTGCACAGAAGGTTGAGGCTTACGCGATCCACTATTTCGGAAACTACCAGAAAACTTCGGTTTCTTCGAGCTTGAAACCATAGGAACCGGAACTGTAACCATCTCATAAGCGAGCGCTCTATCTTGATATTCTCGCAGAGTAGTACACCCAAGACCCGCCATGTACTTTCGGACCTAGGGTTTCATTCTTGCATCAAAATGAAGTATTTTGTCTATTTTATCCTTAATCCGATCTTGGACACACACTAACTGCTTATTGTATGTCTTGATTGCCTCGGAAATAGGAATGTCTTCAGGTTGAGCTCTGAAGAATTCACTGACTCTCGCTAACCGTACCAGCGCTGGACAATACTGCGCTTCCACTAGTTCTTTAAATTCTTCCCAAGTGATATCACGATCTCTTGGCTTAACAGCTTGCCACCAATCGGACGCATCATCGGTAGTTAGGTACTGAGCAATCGAGACCCTCTTAGCCGCAGGGCAGCCAGTACCATCAAATATCTTATCCAGTTCAACCAGCCAATGGTCCCAGTTATTAGCATCGCCTGAACCATCAAATCTAGGAGGGTTCATTTTCATAACTTCTTTAAGCCACCGATCCTCAACAGTCCTGCCAGTGTTAATGTTATGCACCACTTGAGCTAATTGGTTCACTTGAGTCACAACTTAATGGAGGACATTAGGGACTTCGGCCTCTGCACTCCCATCTGCACCTCCCGAAGGAATCGGGTCTGATTTAGCTACAAAATGAGATGCTGAGTCTGTAATGGACATCTCGGACTCAGATATGGTTACTCTGCCACGGCCTTGGCCGTGTTGATGGATAGCTCTACCTCTCGGCATACTGAAGAATAAGAATGGTTCAACAAGAAAACAATTACAACAAATAGATTACACAATGACAAGAATAATTACTCCCAAAGGAAAGAAACAATCAACCTCCGAAGAGTCCTACAGCACAGGCAACACGGAATGGTAGCACGCCAATGATATCGTAGACAACAACCGACTTTAACGAACCCGAAACGCCGATAGCCTAGGTATCCATAAACCTAAGATCTGATACCATATTCTGTAACACTCACGTGATTTACGGAGATATTACAGCGCCGTAGATTCCTTTTGGGGAACCTATCAGGCTTTGACCAACATAAGACACATTAACAAACAACAAACTGAGACATTAACATGCATAAAACAAACAACACCCTCAGTACGACATACATCACAAGATAGTACATTACATAATCCCATTGGATCGCAACAAACACAACAACTCAAATTGATCCAACCACAACATCAAAAACCATCATTAAACACAAATTACATCACGTGACAGTACCCGCGCGAGTACAAAACCAAAACTCGACTATGACCATGACCATACGACCATCGACTCAAAATAGTGCACGATATCAATGCTGCCCACCAAGATCGTGTCCGCCCTGTGCTGGTGTAACACCCCCGAGATATTCGGAGAATATCACAGCGCCGTGAATCCCGACCTGGGACCCACTAGGCTTATCTTACTCATAACGTATCAAATTTGACAAAATCCACCCGAGAATCAATAAATTCGATACAAAAAAAGAAGTTCAACCACGGACAACAATACCATGAAGAAATACAAGAAGTTATACAACAATGGAAAAGGACTTTCCTAAAGTACTCAAGTATCATTTATTATTACAAGGATAAAATGGACCGAAGAGAACAACGATCAAATAAAATGGAACATAACCAGTCACAGTATCACGCCTCACCATCCTCCTCGTATCGTCCCGGTGCTCGCTCGTATGGATCCTTAGGACCTGAAAAACACGAAAGTAATTTTCCCCAAACGAGAGGGGTTAGGGCAAGTATTACAAGTGAAATGTCAAGTCTTATACATAAAAGCATATGCACCAATTCAAAGCCATGATAATGATTTTCCGGAAAATACAATTATCCAAACAAATTTAGAAATGATGATATCTCTTGATTAACCGTGGACTCGAAAATGCGTGAATCCCTCCTCGACCCTGTCGGATCATCTTGGAGTGGCTAACCCAAATGTTCACGGAACCGTCATAAGCGGAACCCTCATCGACCCCGTCGGGCCCTCTCAGAGTGAACGAAAGCAACTCTCATAATCACATGCATTACTTTTCACATTTAATAACATAACTTTTACAAGAATCACTTGCCTGGAATCGAGAGGAAAGGGTACGAACGACAAGGTACCAAGATTGAAGGATTCGACAACTCTTAACCTAGACAAGTTCATAATTCAATTATAAAAACCCCATCGGTATGAAAATAAGTTGAAATCACTCGAATTTACTACCCCGATACATGTGTTCCGGGAATAATTCCCTTAGATGGTGAATCGTAAGTCAATCATCCCAAATACTCATGAACTCCGGAAATATACCAATAAATCCGTAGGAAAACATGTATCCAAGGTAGATAACTCGTAATCGATATACTCTAACATAACAACAAGCTGGATCGAAGAGATCGGAAGAAAAATCCCCAAATCCCGAAAATCTATGGTTGTGGGAAGTTTACCTTGATTTGGAGTGGTGGAGAGGATTAAACGTTGATAAATACGAACTAGTAACTCAAAGATGTTGCTAGATAGTTGCAGCTCGAAGAACTCCTCACAAGTCACCCGGAATCATCTGAAATCGTCCAAGGAAGGGAAAGAAAGGAGAAATGATGATTTGGGAACGAAAGTGTCCTATTTATACTAAATAGGAACTAGCGTGCGCTAGTTATGAAAAATAGCGCGCGCTATCGGACTCACCAGGCAGTCCAGTGGCCTCTGCCTGCTTCGTTAGCGTACGCTAACACCTGCTAATAGCCTGCGCTAAAGCCTTCTAATAGCGTGCGCTAACTCCTTCTAATAGCGTGCGCTACCTGATAGTCGGTGCCCAGTCCAGAACCTACTGTCCCCAACTCTGCTCTCTTTTGCGCACGTTACTCGAGTAACGTAGCGTGCGTTACCACTAAGATTTAGCGTACGCTACCAGTCACACCTAGCGCAGGCCGAATTCCTTTTCACCCAAGACTACTGGACTGTCTGCCTCCAATACATTAGTAGCGTGCGCTTATTATAACAGATAGCGTGCGCTACCCTCACTAAATTAGCGTGCGCTACAAGGTGTGCGTAGCGTGCGCTACCCTTTACACGAAGGTAGTATAATCGCATCAAGGATCCGAAAACAGTGACAATCCGAACAAGAAAAGGGGTAAATCCAATTGACAAGAGTTCCAATATTAATATAAGCTTACTAAACATTTACACGAGTGTCAAAATTACAAAGTACAAGAGTAGAAGATTTATAAAAAGCACGGGTATTACATCCTCCACTTCTAAAATGAAGTTTCGTCCCGAAACTTAAGAAATGAATAACTCTAGGTATCTAGTGCGCATGCTCTCTTCGGTTTCCCACGTTGCTTCCTCAACTCCGTGTCATGACCACTGAACTTTAACCAACGGTATGGTTTTATGCCGGAGTTGTTTTACTCGATGCTCTAGTACTTTCACTGGTTTCTCTTCAAATGTGACATCCTCTGCGATCTCGATGTCCCCGTAATCAATGATATGACTCGGGTCAGGGACATACCTCCTCAGTTGGGAAACATGGAACACACTGTGAACATGGCTAAGGGATGGAGGTAAAGCCAACCGATAGGCCAGTTCCCCAACTCTGTCAAGAATCTCAAATGGTTCAATATATCTCGGGCTAAGTTTGCCCCTTTTCCCGAACCTGAAGACTCCTCTAATCGGTGATACTTTGAGTAGGACATGATCTCCCACATCAAAGTCCAAGGGCCGACCGACGACGATTGTTAGCGTAGGATTTTTGTCGACTCTGAGCGGTCAACAATCGGTCTCGGATGATGGAAATATTCTCTTTGGTTTCGATCAACATATCGGGCTCCATCCCAATTAAATCTGAAGCTTCATCCCAACAAAGTGGGGATCTACACCGCCTACCATACAATGCCTCAAAAGGTGCTATCTTGATCGATGCATGCCAGCTATTATTGTAAGTGAACTCGATCAAAGGTAGGTGTATTTCCCAATCGGTACTCGACCAGTGGCACACGCCTCAAAGATATCTTCCAATGTCCGGATCATCCGCTCGGGCCCGACTGCCGATCGTGGGTGGAAAGAAGTACTCAACCTCAACTCGGTGCCCAAGGCTCGATGGACCGCCTTCCAAAAATACGACACGAAACGACCATCACGATCGGAAACAATAGACTTTGGCATACCGTGTAATCTCACGATCTCCGATATAAAAATCCGGGACAATCGCTCCGGTCCCCACGTGTCCTTAATGCCAAGAAAATGTGCCGACTTAGTCAATCGATCAACAATAACCCAAATCATATTCATCCCCGTCTTAGTTCTCGGCATCCCGGTGATGAAATCCATGGTAATATCCTCCCACTTCCATTCGGGAATAGGGAGAGGTTTCAACAGCCCGGCCGGCCGTTGATGCTCAATTTTGACTTGTTGACATGTCAAACACCTTGACACAAACTCGGTGACATCTCTCTTCATATTATTCCACCAAAAACTCCTTTTAAGATCCTTGTACATCTTACTCGTCCCAGGATGGATCGAGTAAGGTGTAGCGTGGGCTTCTCGGAGTATTCTTTGTCTCAGCTCCGAGTCATTCGGTACGCAAAGCCTACCTTGAAATCTCAAAATGCCATCCTCATGGATCATAAAACCAGGGGCTTTCCCTTTTTCCACATCCGCCTTCAGTTGGACAAGCATTGGGTCATTCCCCTGTTTCTCCCCGATGTCGTCGATCAAGGATGGAATAATCTCAAGTGTATACATCTGACCCTGAACCCGTTGGATCCATACTTCGACTCCCTGCTCAATTAACTCCCGTATGATCTTAACTTGAGGCGTAAGGACCTCAAACATCTGAAGAGATATCGACTTCCAGCTCAACGCATCAGCTACAACGTTAGCCTTTCCTGGATGGTAAAGGATTTCCAAATCATAATCCTTTATCAGCTCTAACCAACGTCGTTGTCTCATATTTAGCTCCTTCTGGCTAAAAATATACTTTAGGCTCTTGTGGTCGGTATAAATTCGACATGAAGAACCGTACAAATAGTGACGCCAGATTTTCAATGCAAACACTACAGCAGCTAACTCCAAATCATGGGTAGGATAATTCAGCTCATACGGTTTAAGTTGTCATGAAGCATAGGCAATCGTCTTATCATGCTGCAAGAGTACACACCCAAGTCATTGTCCTGATGCGTCACAATAAACCGAATACCCACCGATTCCCTGGGGCAGGGCTAAAACCGGCGCGGTAGTCAGACGCCTTTTCAGCTCTTTGAAACTCCGTTGTCTCTCTTCATTCCATTCGAACCTTTCGGACTTCTGGAGTAATTGAGTAAGTGGTCGAACAAGTTTGGAGAACCCCTCGACGAACCTCCGGTAGTATCCGGCCAGACCCAAAAATCTACAAACTTCCTTCACGTTCCTAGGCGGAGCCCAATCTATCACTACCTCAATTTTCTGGGGATCTACCCGAACCCCTTCCGCTGAAATCACATGTCCGAGAAACATGACTTCCTTCAGCCAGAATTCACACTTAGAAAACTTTGCATAGAGGTGCTGAGTCCTCAAAATCTCCAACACCAATCGCAAATGCCGAACGTGTTCCTCTTCATCACGAGAGTAGACCAGAATATCATCGATAAAAATGACTACACAATTATCAAGATGCTCAATAAATATTTTATTCATGAATTGCATAAATATCGCCGGTGCATTGGTTAACCCAAAAGGCATAACCACAAACTCATAGTGCCCATACCTCGTACGGAAAGCGGTTTTAGGAACGTCGGATTCCTTAATGCGAAGTTGATAGTAACCGGACCTCAAATCGATTTTCGAGAACACCGTGGCTCCCTGCAATTGGTCAAACAAATCATCGATACGCGGCAAAGGGTATTTATTCTTAATGGTCACTTTGTTCAGTTCCTGATAATCAATCCACAAATGTAGTGAACCATCTTTCTTCCTTACAAACAAGACCGGTGCACCCCATGGCGAGGCACTGGGTCTAATATACCCTGTATCCAACAATTCTCCCAGTTGTTTCTTCAACTCTTGCATTTCTGAAGGGGCCATACGATACGTTGCCTTAGAAATCGGGGTTGCTCCCGACTCCAATTCAATTGTAAATTCAACTTCCCGCCCCGGTGGTAGTCTCGGTAATTCATCTGGGAAAACATCCGGAAAATCACTTACTACAGGAATCGAGGAAAGCTCAACTCTCCCATCCTCGACTTTGATGGCATAACACCAATACCCAACACAGCCTTCTCTAATAAGTTTTGTCACCTTCAATGCACTAATCAGAAATTTCTGACATCCCCTCTTGTACCCCGCAAAATAATGTTCAGTACCGTCTTTGGCTAACATTGATATGATCTTCGTGCGATAATTCATTACTGCACCGTGTCTATCGAGCCAATCGTCACCGAGGATTAGATCTTCATCAACAATGTCTACGACTATCAAATTCGAAAACCACACTCTCTCAGCGATTAGCATCGGACAATCTCTAACTTCCTTGTTCCCCACGATTCTATCACCACTGGGCAACTTAATCATAAAGGACTCACAAGGAGACAAGCCCTCAATATTCAATCGACGCACACAATCTAAATAGATGAACGAATGAGAAGCACCGGAATCAAGAAGCACTCTAACTGGATGAGACAAAAGAGAAACGATACCTGTCGCCACGGTAGCCTCTGGATCTCCAGCCCTCCTCATCTCATAGACACGAGGTTGCACCGAACCAAGACCGGGGCTCCTCTAACAGACTGACCACGGCCTCTGCCTCGACCGTAACTCTGGGATGGCTGACCCGTAGATGACTTCTGATTAACACTCGGTTCTCCAGGCATAGGGGCTGATGCCTGAGTTCCAAGTGGATTTTCTTATTCCGTACAGTACATGGTTCTATGGCCTTCCTGGCCGCAATTAAGACACTTCAATGGGGGTAGACCACAATCACGATTAAGATGGCCCTGTTGGCCATAATTAAAACATGTCACAACCCGGTTGGACACACTAGCACCAGCTCTGAAATTCCATTTACCTCCCGATGCATGGGAAGACCCTTTGGTTGGATAACTTGCCGACTGTGATCCCCGCTGGTTGCCACCTCTACCGCTAGAAAACTTTCCAGTGGTCTTCTGCTTCTTACTCTTACTTGTGGTTTCGATAGTAGTGAAGGATATCATAGGCTAATGCCCTATCTTGATACTCCTTCAATGTGGTGCAAACGAAGCTCGACATATAGTGCCGAACCTTTGGCTTCATTCGCATGTCAAAGTGACGGATTCTATCTCTCTCTTCTTTCACTTGACTCTTCACATGGTTGAGTTGACAGTTGTATTCAATGATTGCCTGAGATACAGGGACATGCTGGGGTTTAGCTTCGTAAAAGCCTCGAATCCTGGCCTCCTGAATAGGCCACGGGCAGAACTCGGCCTCTATCAATTCCATAAACTCGTCCCATGAAACCACACGATCCTGAGGTGCAACAGCTTGCCACCAACTAGCCGCATCCCTCGATAGAAAGTACTGGGCAACTGGCACTTTACGTGCCTCTGGACAATTCACGGCCATGAAAACTTTATTCATCTCATTAATCCAATCTTCCCAGCCAATCGGATCATTTGCACCAATAAATTGGGGAGGGCGCATACGGATAACATCTTGTAACCACTTCTCAGCCCCAGTGTCGGTAGCAGGAGGTGGTTGGTTGAGCTGTACCGCCTGGGTTAAAAAAGCCATTTGGTTCGCCACTTGCTGCAGTATGGTGGCAACACCCACATCCGGTTGGCACCCTGCAGAAGTTCCCAGACTGGCTGACGGCTCCTGATTGTTAGGAGAATGCCCTCGAATGCCACTCAGAGGTTGTTGAGTGAGGGCATTGTACTTATAATTATGTAAATCATTTATATAAGGCAATGAATGTTTCTTTATTTACTGGTAGTTACTGGCATTCCTAACTCGTAAATATACATATAGAAACTAGTCCATGTATTTGAGAACAAAACGTTCCACTCCTTATTGGATAAGGGGGTCGGCACTGGAAAGGTTTATAGCTCAAATACTTAATCGTTCGCAAGTCGATGAAACTTGACTGGGCGTTAAGTTTATGTAAAGACTTATATTACGTGTTCTTTGACAAGGAGAGTGCCTGTTGAACACTAATGGTTAGTGGGAGCACACATTATAGGTATGCTAATTGGATTAGTATACTCGAACTGACTCACCCTCGATTCGTCACACGGATTTCACTCCGGGACAGTCAATGATGGAATCGAAAGGTTGTGATAGGTATTCGTGAACCTTCGACTTGAGGATTTAGTAGGGATGTGCTTGTGACGTCAATATTTTCATTAGAGTAGTTCGACCCTGTAAACCGGAAGGCGGGGGTCAACCTCAACGTGCATCTTGATGGGCAAGTAGCAGGTCCTACTGAATACCAAGATAGAATTCTTTCTCCCGTTAGTGAGCGGGTTATATGTCCTATGCGGTTATTGGCAGATGAGATCATAAGTCTTTGGCCAAAGCATTGAAGCTAGTTGTATTAGATACACGACAGCTCGATGATCTCGATTTGCATTAACGCATGCATAGCGTCAAGTACAGATAGGGTTTGACTGACCGTGACCCTATAACTTGATCGGGACATTTAAAAGAAGGGTTTATACGTATACTGGTATTCACGACAGAATGGTTCTTGAATGATCCCAATTATTCGTTCTCAGTTGGGGTACAGTGTAGGCCGCCAGGCTGGCTAGGTGATGCTACTACTCTTTGGTTCCTCCCATTGCTGACTGATACGGACCTACCGAGTCGCGCAATAGGATTGACGACGGAATGAATCAAGCTAATTCTCTCATTATGAATATTAGATATTGGATATCTAAATTTGGAACATTGGATGTTTAAATCGACTTATCAGATAAATTGATTTATGGATTAATGAATTAAATATATCACTGGGTGATTAATTTAATTCATGAATATAATTATTTCTTGGAGAAATTAATTATGTTATTTTGTATTTGATATTTTTAATTAATTGGATTAATTAATCGATATAAATACATCGAATAAGAATCGGGGTTTATCTGTTTGGACTCACGGGAGTCCGAAACAAATCGAACTCGTCCGATTTTCATCTTGGCCGCCCCCCATTATTTCCACCTACTTTCCTTTTGTCTTTGTTTCCATTTCTTAATGGAAGACAAGGACTTTAGTAGGGATCACTCATGTGGCATGAGTTGTTCAACATATGGGTGGAATTATAATAAGAAGGGAAGACTTCTATCTCAAAGAAATTCCTAATTCATTTCATACGTATTATTGGAGTGAGTTCAAGAGAGAGAAAAGTTCTTTCTCAAAGTCTTCTTCTTCATCTCATTTCTTGAGAGTTTTTCTTAGAGAAAAATCAAGAATTCAAAGAGAGATTGTGAGTTATACACTCAGAGTGTTATAATTTCATATTGGAAGCTTCATCACTTAGCTCTAGCTGTATCCTCGGAGGATAGCAAGGTGATCGTTGTTCCGGTCGTTTCTCCGGCGCGTGGCAAGTAGAGACGCGGTACTTTCGGCGTTGGATCGTTCAAGGGCTTGGAGCGGATTGAACTCGTAGAGATCAAACTAAAGCTTGGGGAATAGATCAAGAGAAGGTTACCATTTAATCAACGGACTTCGAGGGTTAGTTTCTTACGACTCTTGCTTTTCGTTTATATATTCGTATATACGTAGCTCGATCGATCCTCGCAGGGATTCAGATCGAATTAATTTTCGTTTTACTGCTTCCGCTGGGCCTTCGTTTTAGGCACCGAATCCCAACACTGGTATCGGAGCGTAGGTCTTGCGATCGTATATATGATATTGGCATTTTGAATGCTTGATTAGATGGTGAATGATTTGGAATCATTTTAGTCATAATCGTGGTATATATTTTTACGTTCGTTGTAGTTATATTTTTCGTAAGTTTATGTCTAAATATAAATCTTAATTTCTTGGAAATATGATTTATATTGAAGATATGAATGTTGAAAAATATTGATATCGATATCCGCCGAAAATCGAGCTCGAATCATCGTCGGACGACTTTTCGACAAAGGGCGAAGCTGCCAGGTGACTCGGCCGTGTCTGGTGACACGGCCGTGTCCGGCGGCCCCAAAGCATCGCCAGGCAGACCCGACCGTGTCGAGACACGGTCCGTGCCGGCCGGCCGAGCGTGACTCGGCCATGCCAGCCGGGTCACGGAAGTCACGAGGTGACTCGGCCAGTACCATTTTTTGCCCGACTCGATTTTTTCGTATTCTTGAAAATTAATCTCCGCATGTTAAATTGGATTTAATATGATTAAAATGATTTATGGTATTTTATTTTATAAGGGAAATTTGATTAATTGGAATATTTATGGTCGATCAATTATTTTGAACGTTATCATATTACCGATCGTGTGAATCGATTGGATCGGTTCGTATTGTTGATTGGATCAATGTATCTCTACGCTTTCCATTTATTTAGTATTTATTGGATGAATGCTTTTGAATGGGGATGTGGTTCGTGGACTTAGTTTTTGAATCGCTCGTTTTATTCGATTGGGTTGTAAAGGCCGTTTTGAGCCTATTTATTTTACTAGAAATGTTTGTATCTAGGATGCAATTTTTGATGTAAAATTTATATGTAATGACGAAGACCGGAGGAAGATCCATTTCGAGAAGACGAAGATTCAAGACGAACACTTGTAATTAGATTACGGAGTTTTTGTTTTCTAGGAACGGTCCATGAACCACATGTTGGTAGCAACTAGGTTGTGAATGGTTGTTTCATATTGTATGAATGCCACAAACGCGCTTAAACGATTAATGTGCAAAGTGTAACGTTAATCGCGATAATTCTCCCACAACAAATAATTAAGTTTATAAAGTTTCAAGGTTTTCCTTCCCTCCATCGAGTTTTCGGGAAATAGAAATCCAAACCGGATGTGCTATGCTTCCGAGTTATCGGGGTAGTCGTTCGGGGAGGACGGATAAATTACTGGGAGCGCATTGGATGCCTTCGGTTGGAGCAAATTTTATCCCTAGAAACATGATAGGTTGCCGGATAAGATTCAATTGTGAAACTGATTTGCGTCGATGGTATAAACTTAACTTGTTCACGAACCATATAAACCGTATAGGTTGAGGGGAGTGAACAAGGGAAAAAAGAAGATCGAATCATCCATTAGATGGGTTGGTGTTGGACACCACTTTATGAAAATTAATAGACTAGAAACCTATTCGGTTACCCTCTATTAAGATTTATAAAGAACTCGATCACCACTATGAAGTAGAGCGACGATACTTCCGGATTTCACATGGGAGTGTGTTATTCTGATAAAAATAGTGGGAGCTGGGTAACAAGAATTGAAAAGACCTTAATTCTATACTCAGAACATAATTGAATGAGTCACTAATTAATCTATCGTACTTAATGCAGACTCAAATCTCAATATGACAATGAATCCACTCGCACTCGCCGAAAAGAACACCTTAATGGGACCTAACTTTGTGGATTGGCTCCACAATCCGATGATTGTCCTCGTATAGAGACACCGGGATACGTCTTAGAGACGGACATTCCGGCGCCTCTGTGCGGACCCGAGCCAATCAGAAGAGATTGAAAACCACGAAAAGTGGGTTAAGGATGACGTGAAAGTCCGTGCTTATATGATGGCTTCCATGTCTAATGAGCTTCAGAGAGCTCATGAGAAAATGACTTCGCTGGCATTCTATCTCACTTAACCGAGCTTTATGGTGATCATAGCGTAATCGCTAGATATGAGATATCCAAGCAAATCGCTCGGTGCAAGGATGAAGGAAGGTGAGAAGGTTGGGGAACACGTCCTCAAAATGATATCCATGATCGAGAGATTGGAGGCTCTTGATTTTAAAATGGATACTTCTCTCCAAACCGACCTTATCCTACAATCTCTCCCGATTCCTTCTCACAGTTTGTTATGAACTTCAACCGCAATGAGATTGCATGTAATTTAGCCGGGCTAATGAACAAACTTGTGACCGCTCGGTCTCGGATGAAGACTCACGAATGAAGGAGTCTGCTCTTGTGATTTCTTCTGGACTTTGGAAGTCTAAGAATAAAAAGAAAAAGACCAAGAAGCGATCGACCACAAGTTAAGGACCTTAAAGGAAAGGGCAAGGCCCCGATGGTTCCAAAAGGCAAGAAGAAGAAAGATACTTGTCTCAAGTGCGGTGAGTGGGCCACCGGGCTAGAGACTGCCCGATTCTTCATGGCACTTCGTGCATGTAACTTTTAGTTTTGGAAACAAATTGTTCTGCTACTTCCTGGATACTGGATTCTCGTGCTAGTTTTCATATCTGTATCGTGAATCGGGATCTGGAACAAAGTAGAAAGCTTGGAGCCGAGAAGTTATGATCACAAGGTAAGCGGGCATAGTGTCGAGGCGACCGACATAGGATCACTTCTTTTGGGTTTAGAATCCGGCTTTGTTTTGACTTTAGAAGATGTACTTGTTTTGCCCAAGGGGCACAAAAACATTGTATCCATTCCGGTCATGGACCGAAAAGGCTTTTCATTTTTCATTGGTGATGGTTCCCGCAAAATTTATTTCTAAAATAAACTAGTGGGTACTGCTACATTGTTAAATGGATTGTATCATCTAAATCTCAACAACAAAGTAGTTGTGAATACTATGACTAGAAAACGTGGTAGGGATGAAACCAATCAAGTTTTGAAATGGCATCTTAGACTTGGTCATGTTGGTCAGACCAAGGTTTACAAGATGGAAAAAGATGGACTTATGGGTCCATTGGGATCAGATCCCTTCCCTACTTGTGAATCTTGCCTTAAAGGCAAAATGACTAAGTCCCCCTTCACAGGGACATTTGAAAAAGCCGCTGATAAACTGGGATTAATCCATACCAACGTATGTGGTGCTTTGGAAGCAGCACGCGACGGATATCAATATTTCATTACGTTTACAGATGATCATACTAGGTATGTGTTAGGCGTATTTTTATACGCTTATTTATCATTATTTTGTAGTGTTTTGGTGAGTGAAATCATCTAAATGAGCTTTTAATGCCTTGATTTTGTATGATTGACAGGAAATTGAAGTCCGGGAGCTAAAACGAGGCAAAACGGGCGAAAACGGCAAAATCGATGAGCCGCAAGGAATCGGAGCCGCAGACAGAAGACACCGGCCGAAGGGCGAGTATCAGACTGTGCCGCGGCACAGCCCAGGTGAGCCGCGGCACAGAAGAATTTATTTACGCCCAGGTATTCAGCTTTTGGGCGATGTGCCGCGGCACAGGTTCAGTGAGCCGCGGCACACTTAGCGGGTTTGGTACGTCTGCGCGGATTCTGGACCGTTTCGAAGCCAGTTTTCAACCGATTAATACGGACGCGATTTGTGGAGGTGCTGAGCTATAAATAGGGCTTAAGACCCTAATTTAATTATCTTGGAATCATTGAATCTAAACCTAGGAGAGCTTAAGCTTGGAGACAGAGAAGAGGAGGAAAGCAGAAGAATTCAAGGGCGTATATGGAGTCAAGAACGGAGGAATACGAGCTTCATCTGCGTTTGAATTTTATGCTTTCGTTTATTTATTCTGTATTTTCAGTTTTTAGTATGTCAGGCTAAAGCCCTAATCTAGGGTTTTGATGAAACCGTTGTTTTGACGAATTGATTAAGATTATCCAATTTATTACCTTTTTATTGAGTTTTCCCAATTATGTTTAATGCTTGCAATTATCTGGCCAATAGTTGTATTGATTTAATCATTCACTTCGAATCGGGAGAGGAGATTTGGTGAGGAACTATTGGTGAGGACCGTTTTATTCTGTGAGATAGGAATATACTCATAGAAACTACGTGGCCGTTAGGAGATTTCATGCTTTTTGCCTATCGACGAGATAATTCACCTAGGGATAGAGTGCGTTAGTCGCCGTTAGATAAATCTATTGACCTCGGGAGAGGCGGTAGAATATATTAGCAATCTCCGCCTTCAGTAAATTGGGAAAATTATTTATTACGGATAATCGAGAGTAAATTCGGATAAACTAAGGTGGATTCAGAACCCTAGACGTATTCATCATTTGATTTCCTTAATCCAAGATATTGTTTTCTACTGCTTAGTATTTTAGAAATTCTTTTAGTTATTAATCCAAAACCCCAACTTCGATTGTTCAAATAAAATTGGAATACGAAAACGCTCGTAGTTAGAGATTCAATCCTCGTGGGAACGATACTCTACTTATCACTTTATTACTTGTAAACGATGACGTGCACTTGCGTGTAGGAAATATCGCAATGAGATGGTTATGTATACTTAATGAAACATAAACCGAGGCCTTTGAGAAATTCCAGAATTCAAGGCCCTAGTCGAGAAACAAACCGGTAATCATATCAAAGCACTTCGGTCGGACCGAGGTGGCGAGTATATGAGTACGGAGTTTGACGAGTTCCTTAAGGAACATGGAATAGTTTCACAACTAACACCTCCAGTACTCCTCGCTTAAATGGTGTGTCGAAGAAGGAACCGGACCTTGTTGAACATGGTCCGTTCCATGCTGGGCTATACTGACTTGCCGATTTACCTGTGGGGGTATGCACTCCTGACTGCCGCTTACATCTTGAACAGATGTCCTTCCAAATCCATTCCTAAAACTCCACATGAGATGTGGGAGGGAAGGAAACCAAGTCTTAATCACATTAGTCATGGAGAAATCGGGTGTTTCGGAAAATTTTTCAAGTCGAAACCTTTTCACAATCAACATTTGATGACCGAACCGAAACTCGAACCACTGATGACCAATGGTCATAATTTTAACCAAAACATAAACGGTTCGATGAACGGGGCGGAAGCCAAATGGAGTTTGCGAAAGCGAACTAACGTTGTCCAATAGGTACTACCAAGACTATAAACTTAGCGCTTCTCGGGAGGCAACCCGAGTTCGTAGTTGTAGATTTTTGCATTTCTTTATTTTTCTTGTATTCGTGATTCTTATTTTTCATCATTTTTGTGCTTCTAATTGCTTCTGCCTCTCGTTTTTAACGTCTTCTTCTATAATTTCTGTGCAGGAATCAGCAAAAGGGGAGAAATTCAATGATGAGCCGCGGCACACTCCAGGTGAGCCGCGGCACACACCAGCTGAGGAAAAATGGCCGAGCAAACTGTACCCTGTGCCGCGGCATGATCTTACTGAGCCGCGGCACACCAGGTCACCGAGCCAGCAACTACCAGTAAATAAAGAAACATTCATTGCCTTATATAAATGATTTACATAATTATAAGTACAATGCCCTCACTCAACAACCTCTGAGTGGCATTCGAGGGCATTCTCCTAACAATCTCCCACTTGCACTCAATGCCACACACTATGGTATCTAATACCATATGTTCTCCAGATTATGCTCCAAGCTAATCTGAGAATGTGGTTTGGTCAGTGGATCAGTGACGTAGTCGGCTGACTCTACTCTATGCAGCACAATGTATCTCTTTGCGATCAAATACTCTTACGAGATGATACTCTCTCAATATGTTTGGTACTGTTGTGAAACCTCGGCTCTTAGGCCTGTGCTACCGCTCTGGCAGCGCAGCACAAGGTGTCACGAGAAGTTTACCTAGTAACTTCTTAACCCTTCATTTGGAGGCCTCCGTGGCCGCTTTATACTCAGCCTAACTGGTGGAATCAGCAGTCACGCTATACTAGGCACTATGCCAAGATACTGCTCTTTCATTAAGAGTAAATGTAGCCAGAAGTAGACATATAATCGTCTTTCTGTCCTTGGAAGTCCAATACAGTGAATCCCACCACATTCTGTACTCCACCACCATATATAAGAATCAGATCTCTTAGTACTTCTAAAGTACTTGAGAACATTCTTTACGACGGTCTAATGTTCGCTGATTGGGTTAGCCCGAAACCTACTTACCACGCTTCCAGCATGCGCAATGTCAGGTCTTGTACACAATAAAGCATATGTAAGGCTACCCACTTCCGAAGCATATGGTATATAACTCATTTCCTTTCATTGTTCCTCACTATGAGGACACATCTTCAAGGTGAGTTTTATTCCATGTCGCATCGGAAGGAACCCTCTTTAAGATCTAATCTATATAGAGGGCTTGGGAAAAACTTATCATTCTCTTCGATCTATCCCAGTAGAGTCGAATCCCAAGAATATAGGTTTCTTCTCCCAACTCTTTCATGGAGGAATTACTCGAAAGCCAAGCTTTCCCAGAACTGAGCATTCCCACATCATTTCCTATTAGTAGAATGTCATCTACATATAGTACTTAGAATGTGATCTTGCTCCCACTAACCCTCTTGTATACACAAGATTCCTCTTCATTTTGCACGAAGTCAAACTCTTTGACCGTCTCGTCAAAATGAAGGTCCCAACTACATGAAGACTGCTACAGAACATTTCATGGAGTCTACATCCACCATTGCTAGGTCATTGGTCGCGGGTCGGTCTCTTGTTTATCACTTGGAACCTCGAGGAAGCCCAGTTTCTACAAGTGCATAAAACTATACCTCTCAGGTAAATGAGACACCCTACTAGACCTACGAGGTGGTTGTACTTGTGTTTCAGAAATTTCAGTTCCAGTTTCTTGCACAGGTGTCTCCTGAGGAGTTTCATTGTATTCTTCTAAAGAAATACTTCTACCTGCTCCGCCTTCCTGAATGAACTCATCTTCCAGGAAGTGTGCTTGTAAAGCAAAAACGATCTTTCGATCTTCGGGCATGTAGAATGGATATCCCATCGTCCCAGATGGGAATCCAATGAAACGTCCCTTCATGACCTAGCTTCCAACTTCTCCACCTTAGTCTTCTTGACATAGGCGGGACATCCCCAAATCCTAATATGATTAAGACTTGGTTTCCTTCCCTCCCACATCTCATGTGGAGTTTTAGGAATGGATTTGGAAGGACATCTGTTCAAGATGTAAGCGGCAAGAGTGCATACCCCCACAGTAAATCGGCAAGTCAAGATAGCCCGGATGGAACGGACCATGTTCAACAAGGTCCGGTTCCTTCTTTCTGACACACCATTTAACTGAGGAGTACCTGGAGGTGTTAGTTGTGAAACTATTCCATGTTCCTTAAGGAACTCGTCAAACTCCGTACTCATATACTCGCCACCTCGGTCCGACCGAAGTGCTTTGATATGATTACCAGTTTGTTTCTCGACTAGGGCCTTGAATTCCTGGAATTTCTCAAAGGCCTCAGATTTATGTTTCATTAAGTATACATAACCATACTGTTGCGATATTTCCTATACGCAAGTGCACGTCATCGTTTACAAGTAATAAAGTGATAAGTAGAGTATCGTTCCCACGAGGATTGAATCTCTAACTACCGACGTTTTCGTATTCCAATTTTATTTGAACAATCGAAGTTGGGGTTTTGGATTAATAACTAAAAGAATTTCTAAAATACTAAGCAGTAGAAAACAATATCTTGGATTAAGGAAATCAAATGATGAATACGTCTAGGGTTCTGAATCCACCTTAGTTTATCCGAATTTACTCTCGATTATCCGTAATAAATAATTTTCCCAATTTACTGAAGGCGGAGATTGCTAATATATTCTACCGCCTCTCTCGAGGTCAATAGATTTATCTAACGGCGACTAACGCACTCTATCCATAGGTGAATTATCTCGTCGATAGGCAAAAAGCATGAAATCTCCTAACGGCCACGTAGTTTCTATGAGTATATTCCTATCTCACAGAATAAAACGGTCCTCACCAATAGTTCCTCACCAAATCTCCTTTCCCGATTCGAAGTGAATGATTAAATCAATACAACTATTGGCCAGATAATTGCAAGCATTAAGCATAATTGGGAAAACTCAATAAAAAGGTAATAAATTGGATAATCTTAATCAATTCGTCAAAACAACGGTTTCATCAAAACCCTAGATTAGGGCTTTAGCCTGACATACTAAAAACTGAAAATACAGAATAAATAAACGAAAGCATAAAATTCAAACGCAGATGAAGCTCGGATTCCTCCGTTCTTGACTCACCTTCTGCCCTTGAATTCTTCTGCTTTCCTCCTCTTCTCTGTCTCCAAGCTTAAGCTCTCCTAGGTTTAGATTCAATGATTCCAAGATAATTAAATTAGGGTCTTAAGCCCTATTTATAGCTAAGCACCTCCACAAATCGCGTCCGTATTAATCGGTTGAAAACTGGCTTCGAAACGGTCCAGAATCCGCGCAGACGTACCAAACCCGCTAAGTGTGCGCGGCTCATCGAACTGTGCCGCGGCACATCGCCCAAAAGTGAATACAGGCGTAAATAAATTCTTCTGTCGCGGCTCACTGGTGCCGCGGCACGAGTCTGATTACTCGCCCCAGGTGGTGTCTTCTGTCTGCGGCTCCGATTCCTTGCCGCGGCTCGCCAAATCGATTTTGCCGTTTCGCCCGTTTGCCTCGTTTTAGCTCCCGGACTTCAATTTCTGTCAATCATACAAAATCAAGGCATTAAAAGCTCATTTAGATGATTTCACTCACCAAAACACTACAAAATAATGATAAATAAGCGTATAAACATACGCCTAACAAATACCCCAAACTTAAGCCTTTGCTTGTCCTCAAGCAAAAAGAATTAAAGTCAATAAAAGAATGTCGTGAATAATTGTGCAACTCATAGTGTTCAATCTAATCAATACTATCCTGCCATTCTCTCTAAATAATACGAGTGTCATAAAAGCGGCACTTTCGGAATAATGATTCCGCAAAGTAATCAAGTTCGGTCCTAATCATTCGTTCATGAAGAAAACTCGGCTCAAAGATTAACAAAACATGAGTCAAATCGTCAATATGAAAGGCTAACATAAACAAGCTAGTTCGTCGCGTTCCCACGTCTAAAGGCACAATTTTCACGAGTCTCATAATAAATAAACCTCGGACAGTATCCCCTTATATATATGCTCAAAAATTTGATTCGAGTCGACCACTAGGTTAGGATCTCGGATGTTTCATCGGGATAATCCTAGGTGGAACTTCCATTCTCATGTATTAGGAAACCGTTTGACGTAAAAGACACTCATGGGGCACATGGATGCTTCTAGTTACTAAGTTCCGTCTCTGACGGAGAAACAACTCGAATATATAATTTCGCATGTCCGAATCAAGGTTGCCGTTTTACGCGAGAGTAAGCAATGGGTCACGCGAATGCCCCGGTTACTAGGCTTCCTATCATTGGCACATGTGAAATATCTAAATCATTAATCTAATCGGGGTCGTCGTTTTCGCGAGAGTAAACAACGGTCACGCGAATACCCCGGTTACTAGACTTCCCATCATAGAACACATTATCTCGACTTTTAGGAAAAAGCCCAGACTCAAAACTCAAACTAAGTGCCAACACGACTAAAGAAACGGCGACTCACTATCCAGGAAATGTAGCCAAACGTATTGATGGGGATTTAGCAAGTATGTATCGTCTCTTATACGCAAGACCTCTACAATCGGGAAAAATTTGGACCTAATTGAATACTAAGCGAGCGAAATAATCGGCTCAACTCGACTAGAACTGCCCGCTTCTTGAGAGAGAGAAAGACGGTGTCGTAACATCAGTCTCACACAAATAGAAGCACAAAAATTCACGAATAAGGAGAAACTACGGCAAGCAAGGCTAAAAATTTTTGCAAAGAAAAGAAAAGTGCAACAGAATATAATGTACAAAGAAGAAAATAGAGTACGGAATGAATGTAGATCAATGTAAATCCCCCAAACTTAGGACGTACATTGACCTCAATGGACAAAAATGAAATGCAAGAAAAGTAAAGGTCAAGTACTCCCCTCCGATCTGCTCAGAGGTAGTGCCGACATCGTCGGTGAGCTTGCATGCTTCTTGACTACATCATGCGGAATGTGAATAAACAAGCTTGCATCATCAAAAGGAAGTTAAGTATAGCTCTCAAGTTGAACATGATGTAGAGGTTGGGGATAATGTGACAACATGATTCATTGCATATAAGTTGGAAAATGCCTAGCTTATCCATTTTTCATTGCTGCAATTTATCAAACACCTTGTGTGCACAAGTTAAAATGAAGAACAAAAATTTTCATGGTTAATTCCAAATTCCAAAAATAATAACACAGTTATAGCCACAATTACGAAAACCATCATCAACAATTCGTTCATAAACATCAATTCCATCACAATAACAAATTCCCCATATTCCAACTCCATTTTAGAAACAACAATGAAGAATAACTAGCAATATAAAACTCCAAATCTTTTCACATCAAGAATCATTAATGATTTAGAAATCAAAAATAACCTGGAGAATTTGAGAAGGAGACTCATAGAGTGGAGCCAACTAACCTCCATGTGTGCAGGAAGGAAGGGAGGGAGGGTAGAAGTATCCTATATAGGCCGATCAACTGAATGAGCCTTACCTGGATGCTCTTATTTTGCGACGGGGGCCGCGGCACAATATAAGTGAGCCGCGGCCCAAAGTACAGTCGAACTGGGACGTTTTGGTATGTCGTCGGGTGCCGCGGCTCAGATTTCGTATGCCGCGGCTCAGTGTGTTAGTGTGCCGCGGCTCAGCCTTAGTATGCCGCGGCACAAAGTACAGGCGCCCTGGGCGTTTCTCGACCATTTAGTGTGCCGCGGCTCAGTTATCGGGTGCCGACATAGTATTGCTAGTTATTTTTGATTGTTAGTGTGCCGCGGCTCCACTCTATGAGTCTCCTTCTCAAATTCTCCAGGTTATTTTTGATTTCTAAATCATTAATGATTCTTGATATGAGTCTCCACTCTATGAGCCTTACCTGGATGCTCTTATTTTGCGACGGGGGCCGCGGCACAATATAAGTGAGCCGCGGCCAAAGTACAGTCGAACTGGGACGTTTTGGTATGTCGTCGGGTGCCGCGGCTCAGATTTCGTATGCCGCGGCTCAGTGTGTTAGTGTGCCGCGGCTCAGCCTTAGTATGCCGCGGCACAAAGTACAGGCGCCCTGGGCGTTTCTCGACCATTTAGTGTGCCGCGGCTCAGTTATCGGGTGCCGACATAGTATTGCTAGTTATTTTTGATTGTTAGTGTGCCGCGGCTCCACTCTATGAGTCTCCTTCTCAAATTCTCCAGGTTATTTTTGATTTCTAAATCATTAATGATTCTTGATGTGAAAAGATTTGGAGTTTTATATTGCTAGTTATTCTTCATTGTTGTTTCTAAAATGGAGTTGGAATATGGGGAATTTGTTATTGTGATGGAATTGATGTTTATGAACGAATTGTTGATGATGGTTTTCGTAATTCAGGGCTATAATCTGTGTTATTATTTTTGGGATTTGGAATTAACCATGAAAATTTTTGTTCTTCATTTTAACTTGTGCACACAAGGTGTTTGATAAATTGCAGCAATGAAAAATGGGTAAGCTAGGCATTTTCCAACTTATATGCAATGAATCATGTTGTCACATTATCCCCAACCTCTACATCATGTTCAACTTGAGAGCTATACTTAACTTCCTTTTTGATGATGCAAGCTTGTTTATTCACATTCCGCATGATGTAGTCAAGAAGCATGCAAGCTCACCGGACGATGTCGGCACCAGCTCCTGAGCAGACTGGAGGGGAGTACTTGACCTTTTACTTTTCTTGCATTTCATTTTTTGTCCATTGAGGTCAATGTACGTCCTAAGTTTGGGGGGGGATTTACATTCAGTCTACATTCATTGCTGTACTCTATTTTCTTGCTGTACATTATATTCTGTTGCACTTTTCTTTTCTTTGCGAAAATTTTTTAGCCTTGCTTGCCGTAGTTTCTCCTTATTCGTGAATTTTTGTGCTTCTATTTGTGTGAGACTGATGTTACGACACTGTCTTTCTCTCTGAAGAAGCGGGCGAGTTCTAGTCGAGTTGGAGTCAGTTATTTCTGTTCTGCTTAGTATTCAATTAGGTCCGAAATTTTTCCTGATTGTAGAGGTCTTGGCAGATAAGAGACGATACATACTTGTTGCTAAATCCCCATCAATACGTTTGGCTACATTTCCCGGATAGTGAGTCGTACTGTTTCTTTAGTCGTGTTGGCACTTAGTTTGAGTTTTGAGTCGGTCAGTTTTTCCCTAAAAGTCGAGATAATGTGTTCTATGATGGGAAGTCTAGTAACCGGTATTCGCGTGACCCGTTGTTTACTCTCGCGTAAAACGACGACCCCGATTAGATTAATGATTTAGATATTTCACATGTGCCAATGATAGGAAGCCTAGTAACCGGGGCATTCGCGTGACCCATTGCTTACTCTCGCGTAAAACGGCAACCTTGATTCGGACATGCGGAAATTATATATTCGAGTTGTTTCTCCATTGTAGACGGAACTTAGTAACTAGAAGCATCCATGTGCCCCATGAGTGTCTTTTTACGTCAAACGGTTTCCTAATACATGAGAATGGAAGTTCCACCCTAGGATTATCCCGATGAAACATCCCGAGATCCTAACCTAGTGGTCGACTCGAATCAAATTTTTGAGCATATATATAAGGGGATACCGTCCGAGGTTTATTTATTATGAGACTCGTGAAAATTGTGCCTTTAGGCGTGGGAACGCGACGAACTAGCTTGTTTATGTTAGCCTTTCATATTGACGGTCGATTTGACTCATGTTTTGTTAATCTTTGAGAGTTTTCTTCATGAACGAATGATTAGGACTGAACTTGATTACTTTGCGGAATCATTATTCGAAAGTGCGGCTCGCTTTTATGACACTCGTATTATTTAGAGAGAATGGCAGATAGTATTGATTAGATTGAACACTATGAGTTGCACAATTATTCACGACATTCTTTTATTGACTTTAATTCTTTTTTGCTTGAGGACAAGCAAAGGCTTAAGTTTGGGGGTATTTGTTAGGCGTATGTTTATACGCTTATTTATCATTATTTTGTAGTGTTTTGGTGAGTGAAATCATCTAAATGAGCTTTTAATGCCTTGATTTTGTATGATTGACAGAAATTGAAGTCCGGGAGCTAAAACGAGGCAAAAGCGGCGAAACGGCAAATCGGGCGATGAGCCGCGGCGCAAGGAATCGGAGCCGCGGCACAGAAGACACCACCGAAGGGCGAGTATCTGACTGTGCCGCTGAACAGCCAGTGAGCCGCGGCACGTAAGAATTTATTTACGCCCAGGTATTCAGCTTTTGGGCGATGTGCCGTGGCACAGGTTCAGTGAGCCGCGGCACACTTAGCGGGTTTGGTACGTCTGCGCGGATTCTGGGCCGTTTCGAAGCCAGTTTTTCAACCGATTAATACGGACGCGATTTGTGGAGGTGCTGAGCTATAAATAGGGCTTAAGACCCTAATTTAATTATCTTGGAATCATTGAATCTAAACCTAGGAGAGCTTAAGCTTGGAGACAGAGAAGAGGAGGAAGCGGAAGAATTCAGGGCAAGGCGGGAGTCAAGAACGGAGGAATCCGAGCTTCATCTGCGTTTGAATTTTATGCTTTCGTTTATTTATTCTGTATTTTCGCTTTTAGTATGTCGCTAAAGCCCTAATCTAGGGTTTTGATGAAACCGTTGTTTTGACGAATTGATTAAGATTATCCAATTTATTACCTTTTATTGAGTTTTCCCAATTATGTTTAATGCTTGCAATTATCGGCCAATAGTTGTATTGATTTAATCATTCACTTAATCGGGAGAGGAGATTTGGTGAGGAACTATTGGTGAGGACCGCTTTATTCGTGAGATAGGAATATACTCATAGAAACTACGTGGCCGTTAGGAGATTTCATGCTTTTGCCTATCGACGAGATAATTCACCTAGGGATAGAGTGCGTTAGTCGCCGTTAGATAAATCTATTGACCTCGGGAGGCGATAGAATATATTAGCAATCTCGCCTTCAAGAATTGGGAAAATTATTTATTACGGATAATCGAGAGTAAATTCAGATAAACTAAGGTGGATTCGTAACCCTAGACGTATTCATCATTTGATTTCCTTAATCCAAGATATTGTTTTCATCGCTTAGTATTTTAGAAATTCTTTTAGTTATTAATCCAAAACCCCAACTTCGATTGTTCAAATAAAATTGGAATACGAAAACGTCGGTAGTTAGAGATTCAATCCTCGTGGGAACGATACTCTACTTATCACTTTATTACTTGTAAACGATGACGTGCACTTGCGTGTAGGAAATATCGCAACAGTATGGTTATGTATACTTAATGAAACATAAATCTGAGGCCTTTGAGAAATTCCAGGAATTCAAGGCCCTAGTCGAGAAACAAACTGGTAATCATATCAAAGCACTTCGGTCGGACCGAGGTGGCGAGTATATGAGTACGGAGTTTGACGAGTTCCTTAAGGAACATGGAATAGTTTCAC
The DNA here is from genome assembly GCA_033398695.1 of Orobanche coerulescens. NCBI lineage: Eukaryota > Viridiplantae > Streptophyta > Magnoliopsida > Lamiales > Orobanchaceae > Orobanche > Orobanche coerulescens. The sequence goes on from CM065804.1 coordinate 29,619,582, forward strand.
AACTAACACCTCCAGGTACTCCTCAGTTAAATGGTGTGTCAGAAAGAAGGAACCGGACCTTGTTGAACATGGTCCGTTCCATGCTGGGCTATACTGACTTGCCGATTTACCTGTGGGGGTATGCACTCCTGACTGCCGCTTACATCTTGAACAGATGTCCTTCCAAATCCACTCCTAAAACTCCACATGAGATGTGGGAGGGAAGGAAACCAAGTCTTAATCACATTAGGATTTGGGGATGTCCCGCCTATGTCAAGAAGACTAAGGTGGAGAAGTTGGAAGCTAGGTCCGCGAAGGGACGTTTCATTGGATTCCCATCTGGGACGATGGGATATCCATTCTACATGCCCGAAGATCGAAAGATCGTTTTTGCTTTACAAGCACACTTCCTGGAAGATGAGTTCATTCAGGAAGGCGGAGCAGGTAGAAGTATTTCTTTAGAAGAATACAATGAAACTCCTCAGGAGACACCTGTGCAAGAAACTGGAACTGAAATTTCTGAAACACAAGTACAACCACCTCGTAGGTCTAGTAGGGTCTCTCATTTACCTGAGAGGTATAGTTTTATGCACTTGTAGAAACTGGGCTTCCTCGAGGTTCCAAGTGATAAACAAGAGACCGACCCGCGACCAATGACCTAGCAATGGTGGATGTAGACTCCATGAAATGTTCTCAGAAATCTTCATGTAGTTGGGACCATCATTTTGACGAGACGGTCAAAGAGTTTGACTTCGTGCAAATTGAAGAGGAATCTTGTGTATACAAGAGGGTTAGTGGGAGCAAGATCTCATTCTAAGTACTATAAGTAGATGACATTCTACTAATTGGAAATGATGTGGGAATGCTCGATTGGGAAAGCTTGGCTTTCGAGTAATTCCTCCATGAAAGAGTTGGGAGAAGAAACCTATATTCTTGGGATTCGACTCTCCGGGATAGATCGAAGAGAATGATAAGTTTTTCCCAAGCCCTCTATATAGATTAGATCTGAAAGAGGGTTCCTTCCGATGCGACATGGAATAAAACTCACCTTGAAGATGTGTCCTCATAGTGAGGACCAATGAAAGGACATGAGTTATATACCATATGCTTCGGAAGTGGGTAGCCTTACATATGCTTTATTGTGTACAAGACTGACATTGCGCATCTGGAAGCGTGGTAAGTAGGTTTCTGCCAACCTAATCCGAACATTAGACCGTCGTAAAGAATGTTCTCAAGTACTTTAGAAGTACTAAGAGATCCGATTCTTATATATGGTGGTGGAGCACGTAATGTGGTGGGATTCACCGTATTGGACTTCCAAGGACGTAAAGACGATTATATGTCTACTGCTACATTTACTCTTAATGAAAGAGCGATATCTTGGCATAGTGCCTAGTATAGCGTATTTCTTGATTCCACCGGCTAATTTGAGTATAAAGCGGCCACGAGGCCTCCAAATGAAGGGTTAAGAAGTTACTAGGTAAACTTCTCGTGACACCTTGTCTTGCGCGCCGCCAGCGGTAGCACAGCCTAAGAGCCGAGGTTTCACAACAAGACCAAACATATTGAGAGAGTATCATCTCGTAAGAGTATTTGATCGCAAAGAGATACATTGTCCGCATAGAGTAGAGTCACCGACTACGTCACCGATCCCGACCAAACCACATTCTCGCATTAGCTTGGAGCATAATCTGGAGAACATATGGTATTAGATACCATAGTGTGTGGCATTGAGTGCAAGTGGGAGATTGTGAGGAGAATGCCCTCGAATGCCACTCAGAGGTTGTTGAGTGAGGGCATTGTACTTATAATTATGTAAATCATTTATATAAGGCAATGAATGTTTCTTTATTTACCGGTAGTTACCGGCATTCCTAACTCGTAAATATACATATAGAAACTAGTCCATGTATTTGAGAACAAAACGTTCCACTCCTTATTGGATAATGGTGTCTGCACTGGAAAGGTTTATAGCTCAAATACTTAATCGTTCGCAAGTCGATGAAACTTGACTGGGCGTTAAGTTTATGTAAAGACTTATATTACGTGTTCTTTGACAAGGAGAGTGCCTGTTGAACACTAATGGTTAGTGGGAGCACACGTTATAGGTATGCTAATTGGATTAGTATACTCGAACTGACTCACCCTCGATTCGTCACACGGATTTCACTCCGGGACAGTCAATGATGGAATCGAAAGGTTGTGATAGGTATTCGTGAACCTTCGACTTGAGGATTTAGTAGGGATGTGCTTGTGACGTCAAGATTTTCATTAGAGTAGTTCGACCCTGTAAACCTAAGGCGGGGTCAACCTCAACGTGCATCTTGATGGGCAAGTAGCGAGTCCTATCAATACCAAGATAGAATTCTTTCTCCCGTTAGTGAGCGGGTTATATGTCCTATGCGGTTATTGGCAGATGAGATCATAAGTCTTTGGCCAAAGCATTGGAGCTAGTTGTATTAGATACACGACAGCTCGATGATCTCGATTTGCATTAACGCATGCATAGCGTCAAGTACAGATAGGGTTTGACTGACCGTGACCCTATAACTTGATCGGGACATTTGAAAGAAGGGTTTATACGTATACTGGTATTCACGACAGAATGGTTCTTGAATGATCCCAATCATTCGTTCTCAGTTGGGGTACAGTGTAGGCCGCCAGGCTGGCTAGGTGGTGCTACTACTCTTTGGTTCCTCCCATTGCTGACTGAGACGGACCTACCGAGTCGCGCAATAGGATTGACGACGGAATGAATCAAGCTAATTCTCTCATTATGAATATTAGATATTGGATATCTAAATTTGGAACATTGGATGTTTAAATCGACTTATCAGATAAATTGATTTACGGCTTAATGAATTAAATATATCACTGGGTGATTAATTTAATTCATGAATATAATTATTTCTTGGAGAAATTAATTATGTTATTTTGTATTTGATATTTTTAATTAATTGGATTAATTAATCGATATAAATACATCGAATCAGAATCGGAGTTTATCTGTTTGGACTCACGGGAGTCCGAAACAAATCGAACTCGTCCGATTTTTATCTTGGCCGCCCCCCATTATTTCCACCTACTTTCCTTTTGTCTTTGTTTCCATTTCTTAATGGAAGACAAGGACTTTAGTGGGGATCACTCATGTGGCATGAGTTGTTCAACATATGGGTGGAATTATAATAAGAAGGGAAGACTTCTATCTCAAAGAAATTCCTAATTCATTTCATACGTATTATTGGAGTGAGTTCAAGAGAGAGAAAGGTTCTTTCTCAAAGTCTTCTTCTTCATCTCATTTCTTGAGAGTTTTTCTTAGAGAAAAATCAAGAATTCAAAGAGAGATTGTGAGTTATACACTTAGAGTGTTATAATTTCATATTGGAAGCTTCATCACTTAGCTCTAGCCGTATCCTCGGAGTATAGCAAGGTGATCGTTGTTCCAGTCGTTTCTCCGGCGCGTGGCAAGTAGAGACGCGGTACTTTCGGCGTTGGATCGTTCAAGGGCTTGGAGCGGATTGAACTCGTAGAGATAAAACTAAAGCTTGGGGAATAGATCAAGAGAAGGTTACCATTTAATCAACGGACTTCGAGGGTTAGTTTCTTACGACTCTTGCTTTTCGTTTATATATTCGTATATACGTAGCTCGATCGATCCTCGTAGGGATTCGGATCGAATTAATTTTCGTTTTACCGCTTCCGCTGGGCCTTCGTTTTAGGCACCGAATCCCAACACTGATGACTACCGGTGCTAGGTTGAATAGAGTCCGACAAGCTAAGCGTAATTGAGCCTCCTACCGAGCTGAGGGACATGGATGCGCCACGCCCTCGGCCACGACCACGGCCGCGTCCACGTCCTCTGCCACTTGACATTCTAAAGAAAAAATGGAAGTAAAATCATAAGCATAGCTCGAAGCATTCCCATCTAGAATATGGACTTCTCATGTCCCATAATCGAATGACAATGAGTGAATAAAGAGGGTAAAGAAGATAGGGAACTTACGAGTACCGGTCGTACGAGATGACGGCAGCGCGATGATACTGTGTTCTCGGAATAGTACATTTGGACCCAGCAATCCGACAGCCTAGGTATCCATAAACCTAGGCTCCGATATCAAATTTGTAACACCCCTGAGATATTCGGAGAATATCACAACGCCGTGAATCCCGACCTGGGACCCACTAGGCTTATCTTACTCATAACGTATCAAATTTGACAAAATCCACTCGGGAATCAATAAATTCGATACAAAAAAAGAAGTTCAACCACGAACAACAATACCATGAAGAAATACAAGAAGTTGTACAACAATGGAAAAGGACTTTCCTAAAGTACTCGAGTACCATTTATTATTACAAGGATAAAATGGACCGAAGAGAACAACGATCAAACAAAATGGAACACAACCAGTCACAGTATCACGCCTCACCATCCTCCTCGTATCGTCCCGGTGCTCGCTCGTATGGATCCTTAGGACCTGAAAAACATGAAAGTAATTTTCCCCAAACGAGAGGGGTTAGGGAAAGTATTATAAGTGAAATGTCAAGTCTTATACATAAAAGCATATGCACCAATTCAAATCCATGATAATGATTTTCCGGAAAATACAATTATCCAAACATATTTAGAAATGATGATATCTCTTGATTAACCGTGGACTCGACAATGCACGAATCCCTCCTCGACCCCGTCGGATCATCTTGGAGTGGCTAACCCAAATGTTCACGGAACCGTCATAAGCGGAACCCTCCTCGACCCCGTCGGGCCCTCTCGGAGTGAACGAAAGCAACTCTCATAATCACATGCATTACTTTTTACATTTAAGAACATAACTTTCACAAGAATCACTTGCCTGGAATCGAGAGGAAAGGGTACAAACGACAAGGTACCAAGATTGAAGGATTCGACAACTCCGAACCTAGACAAGTTCGTAATTCAATTATAAGAACCCCATCGGTATGAAAATAAGTTGGAACCACTCGAATTTACTACCCCGATACATGTGTTCCGGGGGAATAATTTCCTTAGATGGTGAATCGTAAGTCAATCATCCCAAATACTCAAGAACTCCGGAAATATACCAATAAATCCGTAAGAAAACATATATCCAAGGTAGATAACTCGTAATCGATATACTTTAACATAACAACAAGCTGGATCAAAGAGATCGGATGGAAAATCCCCAAATCCCGAAAATCTAGGGTTGTGGGAAGTTTACCTTGATTTGGAGCGGTGGAGAGGATTAAACGTTGATAAATCCGAACTAGTAACTCAAAGATGTTGCTAGATAGTTGGAGCTCGAAGAACTCCTCACAAGTCGCCCGGAATCGTCCGAAATGGTCCAAGGAAGGGAAAGAAAGGAGAAATGACGATTTGGGAACGAAAGTGTCCTATTTATACTAAATAGGAACTAGCGTGCGCTAGTTATGAAAAATAGCGCGCGCTATCGGACTCACCAGGCAGTCCAGTGGCCTCTGCCAGCTTCGTTAGCGTACGCTAACACCTGCTAATAGCGTGCGCTAAATCCTTCTAATAGCGTGCGCTAACTCCTTCTAATAGCGTGCGCTACCTGATAGTCGGTGCCCAGTCCAGAACCTACTGTCCCCAGCTCTGCTCTCTTTAGCGCATGTTACTCGAGTAACGTAGCATGCGCTACCACTAAGATTTAGCGTACGCTACCAGTCACACCTAGCGTGCGCTAGGATTTCCCTTTTTCAGTCCAGTACCTACTGGACTGTCTGCCTCCAATACATTAGTAGCGTGCGCTTATTATAACATATAGCGTGCGCTACCCTCACTAAATTAGCGTGCGCTACAAGGTGTGTGTAGCGTGCGCTACCCTTTACACGAAGGTAGTATCATCACATCAAGGATCCGAAAACAGTGACGATCCGAACAAGAAAATGGGTAAATCCAATTGACAAGAGTTCCAATATTAATATAAGCTTACTAAACATTTACACGAGTGTCAAAATTACAAAGTACAAGAGTAGAAGATTTACAAAAAGCATGGGTATTACAGCTGGCTCTCCTACTGGACCTCTACCTGAATACACAAAAGTATATCCACCCCCAAAGGGGTCAGCAAGAAGCCGGTGCAAGTACAACGATTACAGAATATGTACAACAACTGAATGTTCAACAAAAACTACAATGCCATCACATATATTCCGGAATACAATACCATAATTATCATCACGAAACAAACTCCCGAGCTATACTGGCCATGTACCTCTCCAGCAAGATACACACCCCACGGACACCTCGTCAGGCCCTCCCTGGTGTATAGCCCAACCGAGTGATCCGCAGAACTCGAAGTCTAATGAATTCCAGGGGACCCTTGCTGGTTTTACTCGGCTCGCACACACTGAATAAGCACTTGGCACAAATCACATTTTCACAAAATCACATTTTCACATATTCACACGAAGTACAATAAACGCAATCATAGTATTTGCCTCAATTCGAACGACATGGGGAAACAACGAACGGATGAACGTACGGTCTGATTACCTTCAACAATTCGACCCTAACAAATCGAAATACCGAGTTAAACACAACATCACGGAAACAGAAGGATTTACCCTAAGTTCTACCCTTAGAGACATTGAATCGAACATTACGGAGGCGACAAAGGTCGAACCCAAGAACGGATTAAAAACTCGGAATTTAATCCATAAACTTTGAGGGAAAACAAAGGAACATGATTACAACATCATAATCTAACATAATTCAAAGCCAAAACGAACTTGAATCAAGAATTCCCAACAAAACCCCAAAATTATTTGAAAAGACTTGAAGAACTTCAAACCACATACCTTAATTCAACCAATAAATGGATAATTCTTCAATAATGGACTTGATATCTTGATTCTATAGGGTTTGGAACATGTTTATGGCTTGATTTTGGAGTTTAAGATGAAGGATTCTAGGTGGAGGATGAAGGGGACTTGAGGGAAGGTGCTAGAATGCCCTAAAAATCGACCAAAGGCTATATATAGCTCCCGAAGTCGGTTTTCAACATTTCTGCACTTCCCGGCCGTGTCAAATGACACGGTCGAGTCAATGGTCGTGTCACCCATCTAGAAGACTTTTGCTTATCCGCAATAGCTTGACACGGCCCGCGTCAAATGAGACGGCCGTGTCACTGCACTAGGGTCCGCTATTACGACCATAACTCCTTCGTCCAGGCTCCGATGACTCACCGTTTGAACCATTGGAAAGCTAACTCAATTCTCTATAATTTTATAGAATTTTAGAATTTTGGGATTTTTCTGAAATTTATGGTGATCGATCGAAGTCATCCCCTTGGGCATATCACTACTCGAAAATATCTACTCTTATTCTATTAACACCCTTTTGGTAATACAATAAAATCTTATGGCCATAACTCTCGTGTCACTACTTCGACATTTCGGCCAGAACAAAACATACTCCAGAAATCACAAAACTCGACAATTACCAACCATAAACATTCCAATTCCGATCGTCAAAATACACGGTTCCAAATAACCACAATACAATATGGATATTACGAATAAATTCTCAACTAAATACATCTGAAACAACACACACGAATACTAAAATACACGGATATTACACCCTTACCCCCTAAAAAGAAGTTTCGTCCCGAAACTTAAGATTCAAAAAGGCGAGGGTATCGGGCACGCATATTATCCTCGGTTTCCCACGTGGCCTCCTCCATAGAGATGTTAAACGGGCTAGCCCTAGAGGTTCTACGCTAGCCCTAGCGGGCTTCGGCTAAACGGCCCGAGCCAAAAAAGCCAGAATTTAAACGGGCTAGGAAATATCGGCCCTAATCTAATCCTAACGGGCTTCGGGCTAAACGGGCTGAACGGGCTAAATATTTAAAAAAATTAATTTTTTATTTTTTTATAAATCATAAACCAAAAAAAAAAACCCAGTAACAATATATTTTATATATATAGTAACAACTATACTATAATAAATATAAAAAAATACACTTATATATATATATACATATATATATATATATACTATATTAACAAATACAGTAATAATATATATTATATATAATATTAATATATATTACACATATAATATTAATATATATTATATATAATATTAATATATGTTATATAAATATAGTATTACTGTAAGTTGAAATTAACAATATATATATATATATATATATAGGGATTTATTATGGTGGAAACCTCCTTAATGGTGAAATCTAGAGACAAATCTATACCTGTTGCATTATTAAGGAATATCATTGCACATTTGTTATTATTTATTGCATCAAGCTGTCGCTAGTATATGCAAAAATAATGCAATAAAAAAAATGCATAAATGCATATAATCCTACTAATCTACAACCGTTAGATCACTAATATCAATGACCTACAAAAGTTTCTAGATTTCACAAGGTAATTAGTTTTCATATGATATATTTCTTTTGCAATAAAAAATACATAAATGCATATAATCCTACTCATCTACAGCCGTTAGATCACTAATATCAATGACCTACAAAAGTTTCTAGATTTCACAAGGTAATTAGTTTTCATTTGATATTTGTCCTATATGTATATATATATCGGGCTTTTGGCTATCCCTAGCGGGCTTCGGGCTAAACGGTTCGGGCTAAAAAAGCCCGGATTTAAACGGGCAAGGAAATATCGGCCCTAACCCATTTTTTCGGCGGGTTAAACGGGCCAGCCCGCCGGGCCCGATCCCGTTTAACATCTCTACTCCTCCATTCCATGCTTAGACCATTGGACCTTTACTAACGGAATTACTTTCCGTCGCAATTGCTTCACTCGTCGCTCTAATATGGTTACCGGTTGCTCTTCGTACGTAACATCATCATTAACCTCAATCTCTTGATAATCAATAACATGGTCGGGATCGGGAACATACTTACGCAATTGTGAAACATGAAACACGTCATGTACATGACTAAGTGTCGGAGGTAACGCTAGTCCATAAGCCACATCGCCTACTCTATCCAGGATTCGAAAGGACCAATATAACAAGGACTAAGCTTCCCTTTCTTACCAAACCGAAGGACCATGAGTCAGCGATACCTTCAACAACACATGATCTCCTACCTGAAATTCCAATGGTTGACGTCGAGCGTCGGCATATGACTTTTGTCGACTCTGGGCGGTCAACAACATTTGTCGAATAACATCGACTTTCTCTCGTGTTTGAATCATCAGGTCCGGTTCTACTCCAAGTAACTCGTACCGTTCATCCCAACAAATTGGCGATCTACACCGTCTTCAATATAACGCTTCAAATGGAGCCATTCCAATCGAACTATGTCAACTATTATTATATGCGAATTCGATCAACGGTAAGTGAATCTCCCAATCTTCTTTCCAATCTAACGCACAAGCTCTCAACATATCTTCCAACATTTGGATCGTTCTCTCCGACTGCCCATCCGTCTGGGGATGATAAGCGGTACTAAAATTTAATTCAGTACCGAGTGCTCGATATACTTCTTGCCAGAAATGTGATACAAAACGGCCATCGCGATCGGAAATAATACTCTTTGGGGTACCATGGAGTCTCATAATTTCTGCAATAAACAAACGAGCCAATCTCTCTGGTCCCCAAATATCTCTAATGCCCATAAATGTGCTGATTTGGTTAGTTGATCAACGATTACCCAAATCATATTCATCCGGGTTCGTGTCCTTGGCATTCCCACAATGAAATCTATCTCGATATCCTTCCACTTTCATTGTGGAATGGGTAATGGTTGCAACTTCCCGGCAGGTCTTTGGTGCTCAGCTTTAACCTGCTGACAAGTTAAGCATTTCGACACGAACTCCGTTACATCTTTATTCATATTTGGCCACCAAAAATTTTTCTTCAAATCTTTATACATTTTTCTCATACCCGGATGAATCGAGTATGGAGTAAAATGTGCTTCATTCAAAATCACATGTTTACGATCATTCTGATTCGGTACACAAATCCTACCTTGAAATCGAAGAACACCATCATCGTGTATCATGAATCCAGGTGCTTTTCCTTTAACAACATCTTCTCGAAGCTGCACAAATAAGGGATCGTCTAACTGTTTGGACTTAATCTTTTCCATCACGGAGGGCGTGACCTCAAGGAAACATAATCGTCCTTGAGTTAATTGAGGCTAAACTTCAATTTCCAAATCAATCAACTCTTGTCTTAGATTCGGTTGAATGGTAAGTAATTCCAATTTCTGCAACACGACTGACTTGCGGCTCAAAGCATCGGCAACGACATTCGCTTTACCTGGATGGTAAAGGATGTCAAGATCATAATCTTTAATCAATTCCAACCATCGCCGCTGGCGCATATTAAGCTCGTCCTGCGTGAATATATACTTCAAGCTCTTATGATCCGTATACACTCGACAACAAGAACCATATAAATAGTGCCTCCAAATCTTCAACGCAAACACTATAGCGGCCAGCTCCAGATCATGGGTAGGATAATTCATCTCATATGGCTTTAATTGTCGAGACGCATATGCAATTACTTTGTCATTCTGCATCAATACGCATCTCAACCCTTATTTAGAAGCATCACTATAAATAATGAAACCTTCAGTTCCCTGTGGTAACGCCAAGACTTGTGACATAGTCAACTACTTCTTTAACTCATCAAAACTCCTCTGACACTCGTCACTCCATTCGAATTTCTGAGTTTTCTGTAATAATTGAGTGAGCAGTCGAACAATTTTCGAGAATCCCTCGACAAATTGACGATAATAACCGGCTAATCCCAAAATACTCCGAACTTCCTTAACATTCCGCTGGGCTCCCAAGCTACGACTGCTTCAACCTTTTGAGGGTCTACTCGAACACCATCGGCTGATATAATGTGACCAAGAAAAGCAACTTCTTTCAGCAAGAATTCGCACTTAGAAAACTTAGCATAAAGCTTATCAGCCCTCAAAATACTCAACATAATTCTCAAGTGTTCGGCATGCTTCGTTTCGTTCTTGGAATAGATTAAGATATCATCAATAAACACCACCACAAATTTATCAAGATATTTGATAAACATTTTGTTCATAAGTTGAATAAATGCCGCCGGAGCATTCGTCAAACCAAAAGGCATGACTACAACAATGGCGGAGCATTCGTGTCCGATCTAGCTACAGAATGAGATGCCGAGTCTGTAACGGACATCTCGGAGTCAGATACGGATACTATGCCACGGCCTCGGCTGTGTTGACGGATAGCTCTACCTCTCGGCATACCGAAGAATAAGAATAGTTCAACAAGAAAACGATTACGACAAATAGATTACGCAATGACAAGAATAATTACTCCCGAAGGAAAGAAACAATCATCCTCCGAAGAGGCCTCCAGCACAGGCAACACGGAATGGTAGCACGCCAATGATATAATAGACAACAACCGACTTACTTTAACGAACCCAAAACACCGATATCCTAGGTATCCATAAACCTAAGCTCTGATACCATATTCTGTAACACCCCAGTGATTTACAGAGATATTACAGCGCCGTAGATTCCTTTTGGGGAACCTACCAGGCTTTGACCAACATAAGACACATTAACAAACAACAAACTGAGACATTAACATGCATAAAACAAACAACACCCTCAGTACGACATACATCATAAGATAGTACATTACATCATCAGCCCTTGTGCATATCACAACTCGGAAATATCTACTCTTATTCTATTAACACTCTCTTGGTAATACAATCATATCTTATTGCCATAACTTCCGTGTCACCACTTCGACATTCCAGCCAGAACAAACATACTCCAAAAATTAGAAAACTCGACAATACCAACCATAAACATTCCAATTCCGATCGTCAATATATATATATATATATATCCTTATATAAATCATTTTTACAGGAGTAATGTTTTGGTGTGGTTAAAGAAAGTCTATCAATGTGATATTTTAAAACTTCAAATGTTTTGGGAAGTCACGTAAATTTTATTTTAAAACATCCTTCAAGAAGCGAAAAAGTTTGATTTCCGTATGATGACCTTGAGACCAAAAATTTTTGAGAACTCAAACTACTTATATTTTATTTTCATCTTGCATTGAAAATTTTCAAAATTTGATTTTAAAAACTCAAATGAGGTCTATCAAAAATTTACTTGAGACGTGACTTTCGCTTTCAACTTTTCGGTTTCATAAATTCCAGTTAAAAGGTATGTGGTAATGATGTTGTTGTCATTCTGATATAATGCCCCGAGTTGTGATTCAAGTGGTGATGTGAACGCTGAGTCGTTGGGTATGCACTCGTCGAGATAGTTCTATTGATCGAGAGGTGGGAATTGTAATATCCGGATTTATTACTGTGTATTTTACCTGTATTCGAACCCTGTATTATTCGGAATTGTGATCTTGATGATTGGAGTATGATATTTCTTACATTGGTATCTTTGTACATAAGTATATCAACATGCAAAATTTCTCATGCAAACTCGTGATAGTGCACGCTAAGAATGTAGCTTAACGCGCGCTATCGGATACTACTAGCGCACGCTACGTATGTAGGAGTTGCGTGCGCTAGGCACTCAATTATTGAGCTGGACGGCTAGCACATGCGCCAGCCGGGACATGGGTCCGGGTAAGATTCCCGCGGACGAACCTGGACAGTTTTGAAGTCAACTCTTATTAGCGCGCGCTAAGGAATGATTAGTAGTGTGCGCTAATCTGCTTTGTGCAGAAAGTTTATATGTGGGCCAGCACTCCATTCTGTTCTCATTTTCTTCGTTCATCTGTCGTTCTTGAGAGACCAGAGGGCATATCAGCTTCCTTAGACACACTTATAACACATCCACTTGATCCTTGAACATTGGATATTACTTGTGAGTGATCATTGAAGGGAATTAACACCTTGAAGTGGCATATAACCAACCGGAGTCGGATTATACCTTGTGGTTCAGTGATTTCGTCATATTAAGGTATGTTGATTCTATCTTCAACTCTAGATTCGTGTTATGGAGAATAAGATGATCATGTTAGCTAATATTGATCTTCTTGGATGAATTATCCAAAGCACATCATGTTTGGAATATTGAGATGATTATGCCTTAAGTACCGTGATTATGAACATCATGATTTGAATCTTATTACAATGAACAAGTAGAGGAAGCTTCTATCATTGGTAATCCGAATCTAGTAGGTGTTTTCATAGCAATCATGGACTTGACTTTAACATCATTATTGATAGATGAATCTAAAGGATTGATCATGGAAGGACTTATCTTGTATAGATGGAATGTTAATCAAACTCCAGAATGATAGTTTTTGATTGATATAAAGGTGTTGATATCGACCGTTAAGCCTTCCGAATTATCGCATGAAGAATTGTAATCGAAATGGAATATGGTTTCATAATAGTATACGTATTCTTGAATCCAAAGTTGTTGTTATCCGTAAGATCATTCATAACCATATGAACATGATATTCATGGAGGTAACATGAATTAGCACTGAAGATTTCTTTTGGTTCGATCATGTTGAGATCAGTCTACTGCCCAGTAGTAAACTGCCATGCACAGTTAGCGCACGCTAAGCTATGTAGATTAACGTGCGCTATCGAGCATGAGTTAACGTACGCTACGTTTGGTACGTAATGTACGTTAGGCCATCGGACGAGCCAGTCGGCTGATCAGTGTAGTACTGACCTTGCATAGTTAGCGTACGCTAGGCTTTGTTGTTTGCGTGCGCTATCGAGCAGACTTAACGCACGCTAACACAGAGTACGTAGCGTGCGCTACGAAGTTCAGGCAGATTGCAATTTATGAACTTTCGGCAGTAAATTGAATAGTTAGACATTCGTACGACGTGAGATAAATTCTATATTATTTCTTTTGTTAAGGTTTGAGCTTGTTACGTGATTGATTGAAGGGGCGACCTTCGAGTGTCTCATTTTCGTGGAAGTATTGTTCTTGTCTTCGAAATCGAGGCAAGTACCTTATTTGTTTTATGTATTGATGTTATATATATTGTCGTGCATGTATGTCATTGTTATATGTCCACCTCGTGTTGGTCCGACGGGATCATCGGGGGATCTATGCTAGCGTGCGTTGGATCATTGGACGGGTTTTTCCACCACGGGTTGGTCTGACGGGATCATCGTGGGTTCTAGGCAGTGAACGCTGGATCGTCGGAATTACCATGTGTATGTTATGATATCATGTTGTGATTATCAGTTGTGTATGTTATTTATGAGTTTCTCGTAGGAGAAGACTCGTTGGTATTTTTGTCAATTACGTATTATTATTCTGCGTGAGATGTTGAATAATACTTTGTGGTACTTGTACTAGCATCGTTGTGCTAACCCCTTCGGGGGTGAACATTTTGTTTATGTTCAGGATCCAGGAGAGCGGGGAAACAACCACTGGAGCTGCATGACGACGGGGGTGCAGAGTGATGTTCTGGCCGGTTTACTTGTCTGTTGTTTGTTAGTTATTTTAATAAGTACTCGAGTACGTAGTCGTTTATGATGAATTTGAATTTGGTGATGTATTAATAATTTCTGTTGAACATTCGTATTTTCAGTATTTGGTCAGAACTGTTGTATCTTAATTTCGTTATTTTCATTCGTTGGTACCTGTTAATGTCTTTTCAATTCTTTAGCCTTGTAAATCCTTATGTAAAGGATTTACGGCGCTGTAATATTCCTGAATCTATCGGGGGTGTTACAGAATATGGTATCAGAGCTAAGATTATGGATATCTTGGCCATTGGGTTATAATAGGGGTTATATATGTCTTTTGAAGTAACCGGCCGCGAATAACATCACTGTACTGCCTACGTCTTCGTGCGGGTGGTGGTTGTAAGTTCCTAAACTCTATCTCGTCATTTACATGTTATATTTCCTTGTACTTGAGCATTTGAACGATATTGTTTCCTGTATATTGAGTATTTATGCTTACAGTATGTTGAGAGGCGGACGTAGACGTGATCGCGGTCGTGGACGCGGACGAAGGAATGCTGAAAGGGAGGCGTCGCCTTCTAATCAGGCCAGTCATAGCTTAGGCGAGCCGCAACGATCCATCAATAACGAACCGGAACCTGCTGTACCAGAGATTCTTCGTCAGGTGGTGAACCAGATGACTCAGTTCGCTCAGGTCGTGGATCGAATGCAGGTGGCGGTGGGATTACAGCAGGGAGATAGACAACAAGGGATCCCAGATATGGGGAATCGAGGTGCCGGTGGCTGCAAGAGGTGGCAAAGATGCAACCATCCAAATTCGACGGTATTTCTGAGACTCTTACCTGGGACCATTGGTTGAAGGAACTGGAGAAAATCTTTGCCGGATTTAACTGCCCAGACGACCGGAGAGCCTCTATCGCTCAATACTTTCTGATAGGGGAAGCGTCCGAATGGTGGGAAGCCATCCGGCCTGTAGACCATGATGCTGATTGGACAGAGTTTAAATTGATGATGGAAGCTCAGTACTGCCCTCGTCCTGTGAGAGAAGCCAATGTTCGGGAGTTTTTCTCCGCTCAGCCTTAAGATGTGCCAGTATCTCAGGCAATTAAGACGTTTAATCAGCAGTTAGCATTTGTTTGACATATGGTCAGAACCGATGCAGAGATGATGATTCACTTTGAAATGAGGATGAAACCAGAAATCCAGAGGTACATGTCCGGTTTTGAATGTACCACTCTACGCCAATACCAAGATAAGGCGTTGGCGTACGTTATCAAGGAAGCAGCAATGGAAAAATTTACGGAGTCGAAGAAGCAGAAAGTCTCTGGTACTTTTACAGAGCACAAGAACAGCGGGGCCCGCAAGGCCCAGTCATCTTTTCATTCGTTTAAGAAACCTCCGCACCCAGTTAGGAGCGGAAAGAACTTCGGAGTAGCATCAACCATGACTGAGGTTACCAGGAAATGCTTTAACTATGCCCAGACGGGGCACTATCGACGGAATTGCCCCCTACCTGCCGTGACATGTTTTGATTGTGGTCGAGAGGGACATCGTGCGGTGTTCTGTGAAGAGGCTGCAAAGTCTTTTAGAGCCCGTACACCACAACCACCCGTAAGGAAGCCGATCCAATGTGACGCAAAGAAAGTGTTCGGATGCCTTAGAATTTTGGCCGCGGCAGGCAGAGGACAGTGGGACCGAAAGGGTACATCGAGTGCCGATCTGCTCCCACGATCGCATTTGCGAGATGAGGAAAACAGACGATCGTGATGCCGCTATCAGCATCGTGCATCGCCCGGATCCTTTCCCAGCCAATTAGCATTTTATTCGATACAGGAGCTACGCATTCTTTTATATTCTTGTCTTGTATAAATAGTTTGAATGTTTCTGGTTTTCATAAGTGTGAACCTTATGTTGTTGGTTTACCGAGTGGAGAGAGGATTGTTGGAAACTTAGAAACTAGATATTTCCCTGTATCATTTGGAGGCAGAGAGTGGCTCTCAAATCTGATTGTAATAGAAATGCAAGGAGATGATCTGATACTCGGAGATGATTGGCTTAATCGATATGGAGCTATTGTAAACTATCGAAGGAGGAATATCTCGCTGATCTCTGACGATGGTTCCGAAATACTGTTTGAGGGATGGAAACCGGGAAGCTCAGGAAAGTTGATCAAAGCGATGAAAGCTGTCAAATTGTTGAAACAGTAATGCACTTGACATCGTGTTATGCAATGAAGAAAGAAGACGAAATTGTGGAACTTTCATCAATTCCTGTTGTGAACGAATTTCCAGATGTATTTCCTGATGAGTTACCTGGACTACCTCCACGAAGGGATGTAGAATTTACCATCGAACTGGAACCTGGAGCTACACCAATTTCTAAGGCGCCGTATCGTATGGCACCTACTGAGATGTATGAACCAAAAGCAATGGAGGAGTTCTTGGACAAAGGCTATATTCACCAAGTGTTTCGCCCGGGAGCGCCGGTTCTTTTGTCCGAAAGAAGGATGGATCACTTGACGTGTATCTACTATCGAGAGCTGAACAAGATGACGATAAAGAACAAATAACAGTTGCCACGCATTCATCATTTATTTGACCAGTTGCAAGGAGCAACAGTATTCTCTAAAATTGATCTGAGATCAGGATATCATCAGCTAAGGATTAAAGAATCAGATGTTCCGAAATCAGCGTTCAGAACTCGCTACGGACATTATGAGTTTGTAGTGATGTCGTTTGGTCTCACTAATGCACCTGTTGTATTCATGCAGTTGATGAACCGAGTGTTCATCGAATATTTGGATAAATTTGTGGTCGTGTTCATTGATGACATTCTGGTGTATTCTAAGAGCCCGGAGGAACATGCGCAGCATTTGCGGATTGTATTAGAACTATTGAGAAACGAGTAACTGTACGCCAAACTCTCTAAGTGTGAATTCTGGCTAAAGGAAGTAATGTTCCTCGGTCATCTAGTATTAGCTGAAGGAGTCCGAGTAGATCCTCATAAGATTGAAGCGGTTTTGGATTGGAAGCCTCCTAAGAACGTGAAAGAAGTCCGAAGTTTCTTAGGACTTGCTGGGTATTATCGTCGGTTCGCGGAAGGGTTTTCCAAAATTTCCCGCCCACTTACCCGACTCCTGCAGAAAACTCAGAAGTTTGAGTGGAATGAGTTGTGTCAGGTTAGCTTTGATGAATTGAAGAAGATATTGACGACGGCACCGATTCTATCACTTCCACAGGGAACGGGAGGATTTATAGTTTACAGTGATGCTTCGAATCAAGGACTCGGATGCGTATTAATGCAGAATGACAAGGTGATCGCTTATGCGTCGCGACATCTGAAACCTTATGAAGTGAATTACCCAACACATGATCTGGAGCTAGCGGCAGTAGTTTTTGCTTTGAAGATGTGGAGGCATTATCTGTACGGGACTCACTGTCAGATCTTTACGGATCACAAGAGTCTCAAATACATCTTCAGTCAGAAAGAGTTGAACATGCGGCAAAGGAGATGGTTAGAGCTGATTAAGGACTACGACTTGGAGATTTTATATCATCCAGGCAAAGCGAATGTAGTGGCCGACGCACTCAGCCGCAAGCCTGTTTCTATTCAGATGCTGGAGACTCTGACCTCCCAACTTAGCCTTCAACGAGAGATGATTCGAGAAGGAATTGAAGTATGGTTACAAAGAGTCCAAGGACAACTGTGCGTGATGGAAATAACTTCATCATTAACCGAAGAAATCAAATCTAGACAGGCAGATGATCCTCTGATGATTCGGTTACGTGATGAAGTGATCAAGGGGAAAGCCCATGGATTTGTAATTCATGATGATGGAGTTTTAAGATTTCAGAACTGACTCTGCGTTCCCGATGTCGATGTTCTGAAACAGACGATTCTGAAGGAAGCTCACAGTTCGCCCTATTCTATCCACCCGGGCACCAGTAAGATGTATAAGGACTTGAAGCAGAATTTCTGGTGGGGCAATATGAAGAAAGATGTAGCGGACTATGTTTCGAAATGCTTGACTTGTCAGCAGGTTAAGATCGAGCATCAACGACCTGCCGGGATGTTGAAGCCGCTCCCGATTCCTGAATGGAAGTGGGAGGACATATCGATGGACTTTATTACTAGTATGCCGAGAACCAAGATAGGAATGAACATGATTTGGGTGATAGTTGATCGTTTAACCAAATCAGCTCATTTTCTAGGCATTAAGGATACGTGGGGACCAGAGAGGTTGGCACGAGTATTTATTTCGGAGATAGTTCGATTGCATGGTACACCGAAAACCATTATTTCTGATCGAGACAGCCGTTTTGTGTCTCATTTTTGGAAAGCAGTTCATAAGGCCTTGGGGACCGAATTAAACTTCAGCACAGCTTATCACCCGCAGACTGACGGACAATCCGAGAGGACCATTCAAACGGTGGAAGACATGCTAAGGGCCTGTGCCTTAGATTGGTCAAACGATTGGGAAATTCATCTACCGTTGATTGAATTTACCTACAACAATAGTTGGCATGCTTCCATTAAGATGGCACCGTTTGAGGCATTATACAGGAGGAGATGTAAATCGCCCCTATATTGGGATGATTCATCAGACTTAATCGGGACAGAACCAGAGTTGATCGTACAGACTCGAGAGAAGATAGCCTTGATTCGTGAAAGGCTGTTGACCGCCCAGAGTCGCCAGAAATCTTACGCAGACGTACGTAGTCTCCCTTTGGAGTTCAGTACTGGAGACCACGTACTTTTAAAGGTTTCTCCTACTCGGGGAATCTTCCGTTTTGGAAGAAGGGGAAAACTGAGTCCGAGATATATCGGACCGTTCGAGATCCTTGAGAGAGTTGGAGAGTTGGCATACAGATTGGCATTGCCGCCGTCGTTGAGCCATGTTCATAACGTGTTCCACGTATCCCGCCACGAGATATATACCGGACCCTAGTCATGTCATTGATTTCGGGGAGATCGAAGTCGCTCAGGATGGGACGTTTGAAGAAAGACCGGTCAAGATACTCGAGAGTCGAGTTAAGCAGTTGAGGAATAAACCCATCGTTTTGGTCAAAGTTCAATGGTCACGTCACGGGGTGGAAGAATCCACATGGGAAACGGAAGATGGCATGAAGTCCAGATATCCCGAGTTATTTTCGTCTTGAGTTTCGGGACGAAACTCCTTTTTAGTAGGAGAGAATGTAATATCCGGATTTATTACTGTGTATTTTTCCTGTATTCGAACCCTGTATTATTCGGAATTGTGATCTTGATGATTGGAGTATGATATTTCTTACATTGGTATCTTTGTACATAAGTATATCAACATGCAAAATTTCTCATGCAAACTCGTGATAACGCACGCTAAGAATGTAGCTTAACGCGCGCTATCGGATACTACTAGCGCACGCTACGTATGTAGGAGTTGCGTGCTGTTGTTACCTAAAATATTATCCGGAGATAGTATTGCTGGAATGATCGAGTAGCAAACAAATGCGAGAACACTTCCGTGAGAAAATAGATAACACAAGATTTGCCGGGGTTGTTAATCCCGGGCTTGAATGCTCTCGCGAGATGTTATTAATAAATATACTGTCGAGTACAAATATTAATGTTAGAATCTATTACAAGGAGTGTAAAGATTCTTGTTATCTTAGCTAGTGAGCGTGTAGATTGCCGGAAGAACCAGATTTGATGCTCTGTGAGTTCTTGTAACAAAAGAGATGAACAGTCGCGGCGGTGAGAGATCGACAGTCTCTCACGGCGAGTATTAGCTCGATGCTTGAGCTTTTGGGCTTATGAATCTCTTGAATTGCCTTGTGGAGACTTCGCCCGCCGATCGTCTTCGGGGTGAGAGATTCGAGAGAGAAATCCGAGATGGATTCCGCGAGAAAGCCCAAGCTTGATGATATGTTTGTTCTTCCGTATTTCCGTGAATGAATTCTAATGTAAGTGAATGAGTTCGTAACCTTTTTCCAGTAGGAGGAGGTTCTCTATTTATAGGACTTGGATATGCCGCGATCGCCTTTTCGTATTATAATAATCGGGCGATCGTCTTTAGCACATGGGCTTGTTCCTTAAAGTCCATGGCTGCCACTGGCAAACAGACGGTCCAATGGGAGCTCGCACGCGTCCGAAAGTTGTCACACGGCGGTCCCACCGACAACTTTCGGCGGACTGCCGGTAGGTGAGGTAGGTGACAGCCGTGGTCAAAGGTCTTGTCACAAGACTGCGCGCCTTTTGTGGATCTGCACGTGGGTGCTGTTCTGAGATCCAGTCTTCGATGACTTTGACGGGCGATCATCTCTGTTCGGGGCATAGGCCGATTGTCCTTAGCCGGACACTAGAGTCGATCGCCAGGCGATCGCCTTGGGAGTCGATCGCTAGGTACCTGATGGCGGTCTGGTATCTTCGATTAGGCGAGCTAGCCATTGTTTGACTGGTGTTGACTTGGTCGCTCGGCCTTATAGTCGATCGCCTGTCGGGATGAATAAATCTTGACACAACAATTGCCCCCCAGCTCGCTGCTATGTTGGAAACGTGGGGTGAGATGGTTCTCTTGGCGATCGCTGAACTTTTGACGAGCGACTCTGTGTTTAACTGAATTGGCGATCGTCTTTGAGCTGATATATTCTGAGTTCGGGCGACCTGGTTGGCCGCTAAACTGCGCGGGAAAAGGCAATGGGCGTGGAAAAGTCTCCGCGCACGTGTCGGGCTTCTGTTGGAGGATACCAACGGCCATTAATGACTCCTCGGCTGACACGTCTTTGAAAATACGCGTACGTGGGTCTCGAGGGAGTCAATAAATGCGACGTTTGGGATCCGACCCCTGAGATTTTCCCTTATTGCAAACGAGTCCCTGCCACTCCTATAAAAGGGGGCAGTGTTGCAGTCTTCATTCTCACGCGCACTAA
The DNA here is from genome assembly GCA_033398695.1 of Orobanche coerulescens. Taxonomy (NCBI): domain Eukaryota; kingdom Viridiplantae; phylum Streptophyta; class Magnoliopsida; order Lamiales; family Orobanchaceae; genus Orobanche; species Orobanche coerulescens. The sequence continues at coordinate 29,640,897 of CM065804.1, forward strand.
CTGGAGAAAGAAGGACTTGCTGAAGATTTTTCTGAAGATCTTAGTGCCGATCGTCGATCAATTTCATCTTTGGGTAAGAAAAAATCCCTTTCTCCTTTCTTTCTTTGAGAATGGATGGAACGTCATCATCGCATGGAGTGAGTACCGCTTCGCCACGGACATCGATCGTCCGGAGGACCTTCTTCCGACTTCCACTGAGACGGCCACGAGGCTATTCGGGCCGAATTGACCACTGAAATCGAGGCTTTATTCAACGGCCGACGTCGCTATGAAGCGGCCGAAGATAGACGATCGCAGATAGAGAGGGATCTCGCGATTAGGCTTCATCGGGAGCAAAGATAGCGCTTCGGCCGCCTATAAGGCTTTTGCCGAGATAATGGAGAAGTTGGCCGGTCCGACTCCGAGATTCGATTTCCGGGATACTCGATCGCTACCCTTATCGCCTTCCCAAACGGCCGCAGACGGGTTGCGCAATGATCTTTGTGGTCGCCGCCAAACTGAGTTCGACGACCAGGAAAGATCTGGCCGTCTGGAGGACGAGGTTCCATTTTCCTTCAGATGTGGACATGTTCGCGCCGGCGGAGAATGAGCGAGCCGATCAGCCTCCGATGGGTATGGTCGCCGTGAATGAGGCGATTATGGAGGTCGGGCTACGCTTCCCTCTATCTTTTGTTGTCTCCCACCTGCTGGCCGCTTGGAACGTGGCGCCACTTCAGTTGACGCCGAACACTTGGCTCAAAATTATCTGCACTCTCACTCTTTTCGGCGGTCACCGCCTGTACCGCCTCCCATCGCCGTTGGAGATGAACCATTTGTTCAAGCTGACGGCTCAGAAAGGGTCGGTCGGCGGTTACCATATTCAGGGCCGATCTGGTCGGGTAATCCATGGAGTCCCAAATAAGGCGTGGGGCGATCCGATGAAGTGGTTCTGGGTCGCCGGCAAGTGGAGGGCTTCCGCGAGCGACAATCCTTCGGGCGAGCTGGAGATCCCTAATGAGTTTCGGGAGAGGAATCCCGGTAAGGGTTTAGACTCTCCCTTCGTTCGGATGCGTTTTGGACTGATCTAATTTGATCTCGGTTTTGCAGGTTTTCATATTCCGGCGGTCGAGGAGCTGCCCTTTGACTTCCTGGTTGTCTGGGAGCGGATACGGAGCTTGTCGGACGACGATCTTGACGCTAGCCGGATCAATAAGGAGAGCCGTTGGTTGTTGGCTCAGCTATTCCGCTTCCCGAGACATCTCTCGGTACCAGGTATGAGTTTCTGCGACCTTCACTTTCTAGGCGATCGCCTTACTTGAAGAATTATATCTAACTGTTGATCGATCGTCTTAACTGTAGAGGTTCGCTTTCCTCGCTTTTTGGAGCCCCCGCTGGAGATCGCCATGTCGAATCCTGGAGTTCTAGGCCGTCTCCGCCACAAGAGGTCGTCTCGGGACCCACCTGTTGCGCTGCCAATTGTTCCGGAGGCAGAGCCTCGCATGGAGCCGATCGTGGCTGAGGAGGTAGTTCCGGAGGAGGGGCTTCGATCGAATCGCAAAAGGCCGAGGACGGTAGAAACTCCGGTTCCTGCCCCTGGCAATGAAGTGCCGATCGCCGCGCCTCCGATCACCATTCTCACTCCGGAGAATGAGCCGCCCTCTGCGGCTTTTATGCGAGAGATGGCGATTGCTGACGCAGAGACTCCTCGAGGGAAACCGTATTTCGGTCGCGACCCCGAGAGGGCTGAGAGGTAGATTGCATTTTTGTGTTGAAACTTGCATTTGCGTAGGAGTTGTGTTAACTTTGTTGTTTTGATGTAGGATCCGTCGCACAGATCCATCTTGCCCGCCGATGGTCGTGGATTTCCTAGCGAGCCGATCTCCTCGCCAGTCTTGCGACATCCCTCAATACATCATCAAGGCCGCTTCTGCTCTGCCGAAGGCCTGGACGACCGATCTGGATGCGATCGCTCGTCAGCGATCGGGGAGTACGATGCAGGCTGTTCTCGCCCTTTCTCTCCAGACGGCGACCATGGCTGTCCAGGCTGCGCAGGAGTTTGAGGGGCGACCTTCAACTATTCGCCTGCAGGCGGATCTCGAGGCGGCTCGGAAAGAGAACCCCGAGTTTGCCGATAAAATCGTGGCGATGGAGAAGGACTCTTTGGAGGCAGCCAAGCGGGCGAGCCACGAGCTTGAGCTGGCGAAGAAGGAAACCGAGTTGTCTGTTGGAACAATTTGTTCCATACATAAATTAAAAGTGTTTTGATGATTAATGGCGATAAACAAAACAAAACAACGAAGAGGCGAAGCCAAGAATCGAAGTGCAAAAAGCTGGAAAAACACAAAGCTAACGTACGTAATATGTGATCATTAACGTACGTAATGTAAGCAGCTTAACGTACATAATGGATGAGAGATAACATACGTAATGTAGTTCAAACCAAGTGAACGTTGGAGAAGTCAAAGTCAGCAAAGCATACAACGGATATATGACGTCAACAGTGACGTAGTTATAACGTACGTAATGAAGGAAATGATAACGTACGTAATCAAAATGACGAAGTTCCCTGGACTGTTTTGTGAAGATGCTAACGTACGTAACCAGGCAGGTTTAACGTACGTAAACGATGTTTACGTACGTAATGGGAAGTATATAGCGTACGTAACGAAGGTCCTGGCAGCTAACGGCTAGTTTGATCAAGAAGCCTATAAATACCATGTCTATGGTATTGATCAAAAACAACAACTCAAGCAAACGAGACATACATCTGAGAATCATATTGATACTATTGTTGTTGTAATATTGAGCTTACATTGAGTGATTGAGTGTTATACACAAAATCATACACGAGTGGTAAAAGAAAAGATACGATTGGATTCGGTGTTATTAGGATCAAGGATCCGACATTATTAGAATCACAATCGATATCTAAGTGAGGTTTATCTAGTACCTATAGAAATCTAGAGCGGTTGATTCCTTGTCCGATAGAAAAGGAAAACGGTTTAACTTGGACCGACGCAAAGACAAGTACGAGTGGTTTATCACGGACCAATAGAAGACGTGATTGTAAACGGTTATACCTCGACCGATAGAAGAGAGGCGTAGAGGTTGCTATCTTTAACTTATTGAAAAAGATAAAGAGAGGACGTAGGCTCGTTTATAGCCGAACCTCTATAAATCCTCGTGTCCTTTATTTTTTCGCACCTTTTATTTACGCTTCCGCAAACGGCGCAAATATCCGACCCCGTACCCAACAATTGGTATCGGAGCGGTACTCCAATACGCGGCTTAACATCCGAGGTGAAAAGATCAAAAAATGGCATTTCAATTCTCTCCAGTCGAAGGCCTTGCTCTCAACCGACCACCATTCTTTGACGGCTCAAATTATTTGACGTGGAAGAAGAAGATGTCGATATTCATCCGAGCATATGACATCGAGATTTGGAAGATTATTTGCCTTGGCCCAAAAGTTCCAATCAAATCCGACGGTACGCTCAAATCTTTTGAAGAATACGACGATGCCGATTGGAAAAATGACCATCTAAATTGTAAGGCCACCCAACTTTTATTTTGTGCCTTAAATCCCGAAGAGGTCAATCGAATCTCGTCGTGTGAGAGTGCGAAAGAAATATGGAAAATTCTAGAAATCACACACGACGGGACAACTCAAGTCAAGGAGACGAAAATCAATATGCTTCTCCATGACTACGAGTTATTCATGATGAAAGGTGACGAGTCCATCACCAATATGCTCGACTGATTCTCGGTCATCACAAATAGACTTGCGTCATTCGGAAAACCATTATATAGTAGTGAAAAAGTTAAGAAAATTTTACGATCACTACCTAGCGAATGGGACGGCACCGTGACCGCGATTATGGAATCCAAAGATCTCAACACGCTAGATTTTAGTGCCCTTGTTGGTTCACTAATCAATTATGAGATTGTATTAAAATCACGAAGTGTCAAGCCAAAGCCGAAGGAACGATCGTTAGCCATGAAGGCTAAGATGTCGAAAAAGAAAGAAGAAATCCCGGTGGAAGAAAGCGACGAAGAAGCGGCATATTATGCCAAGAATATTAATAAATTCCAAACATTATTAAACCGGAGGAAGAAGGATATCTCGAGCGAAATGAAGAAATTCGACAACCCTTGTCGAATATGTGGAAAACCAGGCCACTTCGCTAAGCATTGCCGTGCCAAACCCAAGAAGGAGGTCCTCGTGGCTACTTGGAGCGATGAAGACGAAGATGATGATTTCATCAATCAAAATAATCTCGCTCTCATGGCCCGGAGTTCGTTCGACGACTGCGACGTCGAAAGCCAAGTAAGTACATCCTCCCGTGACGAAATTTTTGATGCATTTGAGTTATTACATACGGATTTCCAAAATGCTTTATCGGAAATTAAATCCCTTAAGTCTAAAATTAAATTTTTGGAAATTGAAAATTCCAAAATTATCGAGAAGGGAAAATTTGTCGAAATCGATCATTCGAAATGCATTGATAATGAGAATATTTTGAAGAATGATCTTTTAAAAGTTCAAGATGAACTAAAATCTTTGACAAGAAAATTCTCGTGCGGCAACGATAAATTTGAACAAATATTATGTGTTCAAAAATATACTTTAAATAAAGAGGGGTTAGGATTCAAACCACGTTCGAAAAACGAATCCGTTAATTTTAAAATACCCCATTGCGAAAAGTGTTTGAAAATCGGGCATCACATTTCAAATTGCAAAAGCCCTCGCCGGACGATAAAAATTAAGAAAATTTGGGTTCCTAAAGGAACAAATATTTCAAACATTGTTTATGTCTCGAAACAAAAACCAACTATAGGTTGGATCCCCAAAAATTGATTTTTGTATTTTACTCATGGGGAGTATATTTTTTTAAGAGGAGATATTATTCTCAGGGGGGGTTTTTACCCTCTATGCAAATGTTCATAAATTGTATCATGCATATTTTATATTTTGGTATTATTTATTTCGATTTTTTTACTTTTTGATGAAAACAAAAAGGGGGAGAGAAAGGAGGAAAATGGGATTTACCCTGAAAGGGGGAGAAACGAAGGAATTGAAAAATGAAGAGGAATTGAAAAATGAAGAGGAGTTGAAAAATGAAGAGGAGAAGTCGAAAAAAAAAATGAAAGAAAAAGAAATGGAAAGTAGGAGAAAGAAGAAGTCGAAAAAGAAATGGGAGAAGAAACTAACGAAACGGACAAAGTCGAAAACTTTGGTCTGTACACATATACATATATTTATATTTTTTTTGCAGAAAAATCCCATTGACGAAGTGTTGTTTTGTAATCATCAAAAAGGGGGAGATTGTTGGAACAATTTGTTCCATACATAAATTAAAAGTGTTTTGATGATTAATGGCGATAAACAAAACAAAACAACGAAGAGGCGAAGCCAAGAATCGAAGTGCAAAAAGCTGGAAAAACACAAAGCTAACGTACGTAATATATGATCATTAACGTACGTAATGTAAGAATCTTAACGTACGTAATGGATGAGAGATAACGTACGTAATGTAGTTCAAACCAAGTGAACGTTGGAGAAGTCAAAGTCAGCAAAGCATACAACGGATATATGACGTCAGCAGTGACGTAGTTATAACGTACGTAATGAAGGAAATGATAACGTACGTAATCAAAATGACGAAGTTCCCTGGACTGTTTTGTGAAGATGCTAACGTACGTAACCAGGCAGGTTTAATGTACGTAAACGATGTTTACGTACGTAATGGGAAGTATATAGCGTACGTAATGAAGGTCCTGGCAGCTAACGGCTAGTTTGATCAAGAAGCCTATAAATACCATGTCTATGGTATTGATCAAAAACAACAACTCAAGCAAACGAGACATACATCTGAGAATCATATTGATACTATTGTTGTTGTAATATTGAGCTTACATTGAGTGATTGAGTGTTATACATAAAATCATACACGAGTGGTAAAAGAAAAGATACGATTGGATTCGGTGTTATTAGGATCAAGGATCCGGCATTATTAGAATCACAATCGATATCTAAGTGAGGTTTATCTAGTACCTATAGAAAGCTAGAGCGGTTGATTCCTTGTCCGATAGAAAAGAAAAACGGTTTAACTTGGACCGACGCAAAGACAAGTACGAGTGGTTTATCACGGACCAATAGAAGACGTGATTGTAAACGGTTATACCTCGACCGATAGAAGAGAGGCGTAGAGGTTGCTATCTTTAACCTATTGAAAAAGATAAAGAGAGGATGTAGGCTCATTTATAGCCGAACCTCTATAAATTTTCGTGTCCTTTATTTTTCCGCACCTTTTATTTACGCTTCCGCAAACGGCGCAAATATCCGACCCCGTACCCAACATTGTCTCGTTTGGCGGTTGACCGATTTTGGGACCAGATGCTGAATGCCGTCCGGGCGCAGAAGGTTGCTGAGGAGGAGGCCGATCGTCAGAAGGTGACGATCGCTCGGTTGACTAGCGAGCTGACGGAGGCGAGGGAGAAGGTAGCTGCAAGGGAGGCCGAGCTCCAAGGGTCACAACAGGCGATGGCGGAGCTGAAAAAAGAGGTAGAGGCGACCAAGGCTGATCCCTTTCAAAACTTGGAGTTTGTCAGCGAGTTCGCCTATTATATGGCGTTCGCCGACTCGATCCGAGCAGCTAAGAAGGGAGGTTTGGAGGTCGGGCCTCTTGCTGAGAACTTCAAGGCGTATGCGTTGGAGCATCCTCTCCATTCAGCTTTCTCCTTGCCGATCTTGGATCTTGCGGACATCGGCGTGGATTTGAGATGGTATCCGACTCCGGCCAATCTTGCTCATCCCGACGCTCCGGAATATGGGGGACCGTGACGGATGCGATGGCGACACAGCAGGGGCCTGAGGCACTTCATTTTTGATGTTTTAGCTTATTTCCTTGTAATTTGTAGCTTTCTTTTGTAGCATTTAGGCCTTCGGGCGACCATGTACACTGATCTTTTCAAGTAATGAAATGAACGTTTGAATTTCTGACTTATCACTTGAATGATTGTTATTTTTGAGTCTTTGTTTGACTTTGTACAAATGTGTGAGGAGTGATCGTTGCGAGGGTAGTTCCAAATGAATTGATAAACTCATAAAGATAACTTTTACAACAAATTCGATCGCTGCACAACATCTGAAAAAATGACGATCTCCGTATGTGGTTGAATAGCGACGATCGTCGTATAGGTAGTTCGCACTCTTCCACCTTGTTTTTATTCACTTAGTGGAAGTAAAGGGATGAAAATAATTCGTTGAGTGAGCGGTCTTCAACTTTGTCGAATCCTCGAGGACGGTCGTCCGTCTTGAGGAACCGTGCACGATCGCGGAGTTCGATGGACCGACTCCCTGATCATGTCTTGATGCGCGAAGACATTGAGTGTCTCGTGACTCATTTTATTATGAGGGTCCTCTGTTAGGCTGCGCCTCGCCTCGTATTTAAACGAAGGGCGTGCGGTCTCGGTCTAGAGGAGTCCTTGCGCGGGGCAGCGTCGGATGATTCAACTCCACGCCCGCAGCTTGTTTAGCTTTGTTTCCACCTCGGCCCACCATGAAGATGGCGAACCTCGATGGTGTATGTTGAAATGGGGGTTGTAGCACGTCGCATTGTCCGGGTTCACCATGTTAGATGATGAACCTTTGAGGGCAAGCGATCGTGTCCACTGATTAGTTTTGGAGGGCCCTCAGACTACGCCGGCCTCGTATTTAAACGAAGGGCGGGCGATCTTGGCCCAAAGGGACCTTGCATGGCCTAAACAGTCGGTTCCATCGACCACCAGGACCATAACTGCACTCTTCCACCTTGGATCGTCATGTAAATGCCGACCTTCGACGGTGTACGTTGGGCGGGGGAGGCGATCTCGTGCCTTAGTCCATCGTGTTAGATGGTGAACTATAGATGGCGAGCGAGTCCTCCAGTTTCTTAAATAAGGGGGGAGATCGGGGAGACTTCCGAGGTCCCCTTCTCTTGATTGAAGCATGTAGAGATGGTCGCCGAGGTTGATCTAGGGGTCGGCTCGTATGAGCTTCTTAACCTGTTTGGTGTTCGACTCAGATGACCGTGTATAGAGATTGGTATGGGCCTTGGCTAAGCCAATCAGCTGTCCAACTTGCCCTCCTCGAACAATCTCCAGAGCTGTTTGAGGAGGTCGCGGCATTGGTTGGTGCTGTGGCCGGGACTCTTATGGTAGGCACAATATTGATTGTTGTCCAGGTGACCGTGGTCCATTATCGCCTTTGGCTTTTTGAGCTTTTCGTGACCCTTGATGGCATAGAAAATGTGTGCCGGAGTTCGGTTGAACGTATGGAGGAGATGGGCTTCCATGTCCTCGAAGGCCTTGAGATCTCCGGGTGGCTTGGCGATCGCCTTCTTTACTTTGGCGATCGTCGTCTTCTGGACAGGAGGTGGCGTTTCCTCGCCTAGGTGGAGGGTGAGTAGCCTTTGTCTGGCCAGAAAATTGGCAGCCTTAGCGCGGAAGATCGCATAGGTTGGGGGAATATCCTTGGTAAGATGTCTAAACATGAGTGAATGACCGTAGAATCCCCCCATGACCGAATAGAGAGCGAGCTCGTCACTGACGGGTTCGCCGGTGAGGATGATTTCGTCTACTCGGTCAATGCAATCTGCATCGGTTTCGTCTTTCCCCTGCCTGATTTTCATCACGCGGTGGGGGCCTTCTGGTCTGGCGACCTTGTTGGCGAAGTATGACGTGAAGTCATTCGCCAGTTTCTTAAAGGAGGTGATTGATCGTGGTGGTAGTGAGGCGTACCACCTATGGGCCACCGCCAATGTTAACGGAAGATCCGGCACTTGGTTGCATCGGATGCCCCACACCTACCATGTAGATTCTAATTTACTCAAGGTGGGTTTTTGTCCGATCTCCTCACACAGAGGTGTTTTGGGAGGAGCGATCGTTGGTTGTATGGGGGCAAGCTCGATGTGGACCGTGAGTGGCCTTGGCCGGCCGGTGATCTTTCACCGGCGCTTGCCCGGTGTCCAAGAGTGCTTTCATCTCGCCGAGTGGCGTTGTATAGCCCATCGCCGTGCTGGCCTCGGCCGCCGCGGCTCGGCGCCGAGCGGTGCCGAGGTGATTGAGTACTGATCCCCTGGCGATCGGGACGGGAGTCAGATGCGTTCGGCTGTGAGGTGGGTAGGCCGAACTCCTGGTGACGGATTCGGATTCCGTCTTTTCGTGGTTGGAAACAGAATGCCCCGGTCGCCAGGATGGGTCGCGCCCCAAGCGATTGAATATGGATCCGTACGGTCGTGCGAGAGCCTTTCCTCGCGAATTGGGGCTTTCTGACGATCGCTCGCTCAGTAGCCCGTTGAATTTCCATTTTCCCATGCGGCGGACGATCGAGGGAGTTATCGCGGGCGACGCGCATGCTCTCCGTCGCTCCTCTAGGATGGCCATAGCCTCCTCGATCTGTTCCTCGGTTTTGAACTGATCGAGTGAGAGGTTGGGGCCATCTCTCGTGTGCGGGATCGAGAGTCTCGCGTTGCTGCGGCTTCCCCCGGTCGTCGGCTGGGGTTCGGATTGAGCCGGGATATGGTGTCCGACGGTTCGGAGAGTGGCTTTCTTCGATGTACCGGCGAATGTCATGATTCTGAAGGTTTTCTTTGAAGCGCAGTGAGTGTCACTTCAAGTATATGCCCCGAGAACAGTGAGTGTTCTTCGGGACGGTAGGAATAAAAATTTGAGGATTAGATGTGCCCTCCTTCTAGCGCCAATTGTTGTTACCCAAAATATTATCCGGAGATAGTATTGCTGGAATGATCGAGTAACAAACAAATGCGAGAACACTTCCGTGAGAAAATAGATAACACAAGATTTGCCGGGGTTGTTAATCCCGGGCTTCAATGCTCTCGCGAGATGTTATTAATAAATATACTGTCGAGTACAAATATTAATGTTAGAATCTATTACAAGGAGTGTAAAGATTCTTGTTATCTTAGCTAGTGAGCGTGTAGATTGCCGGAAGAACCAGATTTGATGCTCTGTGAGTTCTTGTAACAAAAGAGATAAACAGTCGCGGCGGTGAGAGATCGACAGTCTCTCACGGCGAGTATTAGCTGTATGCTTGAGCTTTTGGGCTTATGAATCTCTTGGAATCTGTCTTGTGGAGACTTCCTGCCTCTACCGATCGTCTTCTGGGTGAGAGATTCGGAGAGAGAAATCCTGAGATGGATTCCGGCGAGAAAGCCTGGAGCTTGATGATATGTTTGTTCTTCTGTATTTCCGTGAATGAATTCGGAATGTAAGTGAATGAGTTCAGAACCTTTTTCCAGTAGGAGGAGGTTCTCTATTTATAGGACTTGGATATGCCGGGCGATCGCCTTTTCTGTATTATAATAATCGGGCGATCGTCTTTTAGCACATGGGCTTGTTCCCTTAAAGTCCGCGGCTGCCGCTGGCAGCCAGCTGTATGGTCCAATGGGGAGCCTGCACGCGTCCTGAGTTGCTGTCACGGGCGGTCCCACTGACAACTTTCGGCAGACCTGTCGGTAGGTGAGGTAGGTGACAGGCTGTGGTCAAAGGTCTTGTTTGTCAGCACTGTCAGCACCTTTTGTGGATCTGCACGTGGGTGCTGTTCCGAGATCCAGTCTTCGATGACTTTGACGGGCGATCATCTCTGTTCGGGGCGTAGGCCGATTGTCCTTAGCCAGACACTAGAGTCGATCGCCAGGCGATCGCCTTGGGAGTCGATCGCTAGGTACCTGATGGCGGTCTGGTATCTTCGATTAGGCGAGCTAGCCATAGTTTGACTGGTGTTGACTTGGTCGCTCGGCCTTATAGTCGATCGCCTGTCGGGATGAATAAATCTTGACACAACACGTGCGTTAGGCACTCAATTATTGAGCTGGACGGCTAGCACATGCGCCAGCCGGGACATGGGTCCGGGTAAGATTCCCGCGAACGAACCTGGATAGTTTTGAAGTCAACTCTTATTAGCGCGCGCTAAGGAATGCTTAGTAGCGTGCGCTAATCTGCTTTGTGCAGAAAGTTTATATATGGGCCAGCACTCCATTTTGTTCTCATTTCCTTCGTTCATCTGTCGTTCTTGAGAGACCAGAGGGCATATCAGCTTGCTTAGACACACTTATAACACATCCACTTGATCCTTGAACATTGGATATTACTTGTGAGTGATCATTGAAGGGAATTAACACCTTGAAGTGGCATATAACCAACCGGAGTCGGATTATACCTTGTGGTTCAGTGATTTCGTCATATTAAGGTATATTGATTCTATCTTCAACTCTAGATTTGTATTATGGAGAATAAGATGATCATGTTAGCTAATATTGATCTTCTTGGATGAATTATCCAAAGCACATCATGTTTGGAATATTGAGATGATTATGCCTTAAGTACCGTGATTATGAACATCATGATTTGAATCTTATTACAATGAACAAGTAGAGGAAGCTTCTATCATTGGTAATCCGAATCTAGTAGGTGTTTTCATAGCAATCATGGACTTGACTTTAACATCATTATTGATAGATGAATCTAAAGGATTGATCATGGAAGGACTTATCTTGTATAGATGGAATGTTAATCAAACTCCAGAATGATAGTTTTTGATTGATATAAAGGTGTTGATATCGACCGTTAAGCCTTCCGAATTATCGCATGAAGAATTGTAATTGAAATGGAATATGGTTTCATAATAGTATACGTATTCTTGAATCCAAAGTTGTTGTTATCCGTAAGATCATTCATAACCATATGAACATGATATTCATGGAGGTAACATGAATTAGCACTGAAGATTTCTTTTGGTTCGATCATGTTGAGATCAGTCTACTGCCCAGTAGTAAACTGCCATGCACAGTTAGCGCACGCTAAGCTATGTAGATTAACGTGTGCTATCGAGCATGAGTTAACGTACGCTACGTTTGGTACGTAACGTACGTTAGGCCATCGGACGACCCAGTCGGCTGATCAGTGTAGTACTGACCTTGCATAGTTAGCGTACGCTAGGCTTTGTTGTTCGCGTGCGCTATCGAGCAGACTTAACGCACACTAACACAGAGTACGTAGCGTGCGCTACGAAGTTCAGGCAGATTGCAATTTATGAACTTTCGGCAGTAAATTGAATAGTTAGACATTCGTACGACGTGAGATAAATTCTATATTATTTCTTTTGTTAAGGTTCGAGCTTGTTACGTGATTGATTGAAGGAGCGACCTGCGAGTGTCTCATTTTCGTGGAAGTATTGTTCTTGTCTTCGAAATCGAGGCAAGTACCTTATTTGTTTTATGTATTGATGTTATACATATTGTCGTGCATATATGTCATTGTTGTATGTCCACCTCGTGTTGGTCCGACGGGATCATCGGGGGATCTATGCTAGCGTGCGCTGGATCATCGGACGGGTTTTTCCACCACGGGTTGGTCTGACGGGATCATCGTGGGTTCTAGGCAGTGAACGCTGGATCGTCGGAATTACTATGTGTATGTTATGATATCATGTTGTGATTATCAGTTGTGTATGTTATTTATGAGTTTCTCGTAGGAGAAGACTCGTTGATATTTTTGTCAATTACGTATTATTATTCTGCGTGAGATGTTGAATAATACTTTGTGGTACTTGTACTAGCATCGTTGTGCTAACCCCTTCGGGGGTGAACATTTTGTTTATGTTCAGGATCCAGGAGAGCGGGGAAACAATCACTGGAGCTGCATGACGACGGGGGTGCAAAGTGATGTTCTGGCCGAGTTTACTTGTCTGTTGTTTGTTAGTTATTTTAATAAGTACTCGAGTACGTAGTCGTTTATGATGAATTTGAATTTGGTGATGTATTAATAATTTCTGTTGAACATTTGTATTTTCAGTATTTGGTCAGAACTGTTGTATCTTAATTTTGTTATTTTCATTCGTTGGTACCTGTTAATGTCTTTTCAATTCTTTAGCCTTGTAAATCCTTATGTAAAGGATTTACGGCGCTGTAATATTCCTGAATCTATCGGGGGTGTTACAGGAATTCAGTTTGGAATGTTAATTAATTTTTGAAGGTTATTTGTGTAACATTATAATTATGTGAACCGTTGACGTTTGGAATTGTACGCTGTTGTTTATTTGTAACCTTTGGTCTAGTACCATTGGAAGATGAGTATATATGTGTTGCCAAACTTGCACCGCTAGCACACGTCATCTTTTGTTGTGGAGCGCACTTTCTAGCAGGGCAAAAGTTTTGGGACTGCATTCTTGCCGTCAGGCCTATTTTTTTTTTTTTTTGCATTCTATCATCCGTGAGTGGATTCTATGTGTGATTATGTGATTTTCGTTGCGTTAGGTTGTTGCTTGTTAGTATGCCGAGGGGCAGGGGTCGTGGTCGTAACTGTGGTACTGATGGCCACGGGGATCAGATGCGTGATCAAGAGAATATTGCCGGGAATGATATTGGTATTGGTGTTGCTACTATATTGCAACAAGTAGCAGCACAGATGACTCAGTTGACGCAGGCAGTTCAACGCAATACTGACACAACTTAGAACGTCGGTGTAAATCAATGGCTTCGGGAAGTAGTCCGTATGAATCCCCCTCAATTCGCCGGTGCTGCGGATACGTTGGGCTGGGATGGTTGGCTTTTCCAATTGGGAAAGATATTCGAGGTTGTTGATTGTCCCGAAGAGCGGAAGATGCCTATCGCTCAGTACCTTCTTGACAAAGATGCCGCTAATTAGTGGGAAGCTGTTAAACCTCGTGGTCGTGATGTCACGTGGGCGGAGTTCCAGGCATTTATGGAAGTTGAGTTCTGTCCGAAACCGATTAGAGAACAGAGAATTCGTGAATTTTATTTGGCAGGACCGCAAGATATATCGGTGTTGCAGGCTATCATCGACTATAGCAAACAACTCAGTTACGTGCGAGATCAGGTGAGAACCGAAGAAGAGAAGATCCTTCATTTTGACAGACGGATGAAGCTAGAGATTCGCCAGTATATGGCGGGATTCACTTGCACTTCGTTGAGGGATTATGAGGATCGAGCCTTAGCTTATGAACTAGCTTCATTATCGTCGGAGCGTGTGCCCGAGCCGAAGAGACAGAGGATATCCGATGACCTTATGGACAGTACATGAATTGACGTTTCTGGATTGCAATGTCGTAGTTTTTTTGCTGTGAAGCTCCATCGCTCGATGTTAAAGACTGGGTGACCTGCCCATAAATTTGATCGGGTGAACTAGGGGTGTTCAAAAATATCCGATATCCGATCCGAAATATCCGAAAATCCGAAGTTCTGGATATCCGAAAATTCGGATATCCGATAATTCGGATATCTGAAGTTCGGATATCCGGAACTTCGGATTCGGATATCAGATTGTACTTTTCAGAAAAATCGGATATTCAGATATTCGAAATATCCGAAAAATCCTAAAAATTTTATTTTTTTTATATTTTTAATAATAGAATGTATTCAGATATTCGGATATCCGATATCCATATCCAAAGTTTTTTCGGATATTCGGATATCCGATATCCAAATCCGAATATTTTTTCGAATATAAGGATATCCAGAAATAATTTATATTTTTTTCCAGATATTCGGATATCCGAAAATCGGATATCCGCAATTTCGGGTACGGATATCAGATATCAAAATCTATTATCTGAATTTTCGGATATCCGGTTTTGAACACCCCTAAGGTGAACTGCCCTCAAATTTGAAGACTGAGTGACCTGCCCATAAATTTGATCGGGTGAACTGCCCTCAAATTTGAAGATTGGGTGACCTGCCCAAGAATTTGATTGGGTGAACTGCCCTCAATATACAGCTTGCTCAGCTCGGCCTCTTATTATTTTGGTCTCTACCAGGTCTCTCGGTATAGAAGGCCTCAAATCGGAATCCTTTCCTCTTGGTCTTGGCTTAGCCTATGAGCACCTCGATCTTAAGATCGCCCCATCTATATCACTAGTCCAAGACAGTGTGTCTATGAGGCCCCTTATTGTACTCTTAGCTTTGTTCATCAGCTACAAAATGAACAACTGCATTGGGTCTTGTCATGTTTTAGAGCTTAACTTTTGCGCTTATGGATATAAAAAAAATATTTAGTCTACTCTACTCGGTCTCATTCTTCGATCGACTAGAGTAGGGGAGACTGGCTGATATGACCCAAAATATACCTACCCGGTTTATTGTGGTTCATCTCGAAATAGCGGAACAAAGTCCGTTTACTAAAGACCCAGCTTATTGTGTGAAGTTCCAGTAGGTCCCATCGACCTAGTATACAACTTGGAGAGTGGAGCTCAGAGCCTAGCTCTACTAGGTGCAGCTCGGTCCCTATAAGTCTAGCCCCAACAGGTGTAGACCTGCCAAATCTAGACCAGCAAACTTGGAGAGTGGAGCTCAGAGCCTAGCTCTACTAGGTGCAGCTCGGTCCCTACAAGTCTACCCCCAACAGGTGTAGACCTGCCAAGTCTAGACCAGCAAACTTGGAGAGTGGAGCTCAGAGCCTAGCTCTACTAGGTGCAGCTCGGTCCCTACAAGTCTACCCCCAACAGGTGTAGACCTTCCAAGTCTAGACCAGCAAACTTGGAGAGTGGAGCTCAGAGCATAGCTCTACTAGGTGCAGCTCGGTCTCTACAAGTCTACCCCCAACAGGTGTAGACCTGCCAGGTCTAGACCAGCAGGTCATCCCACATGTCAGCTCTCCTAGATGACATCATATTCAGGTCTGTTAAAGAACTTGGTCCACTAAACCCAGCTCTTAAGCAAATCCAACTGAACTAACGACCTGGAGTAGGTCGGAGGGCAGATGAGCTCGGCATTCCCAGAGAAGAACTTTCCCGAAAAGGAGATCCGACCCCAAGTCTATTTTATGAGCTCATAACTAGATAGACCTCGGCATCGTCAATTAGGCAAGCTAGAAAGAGTCCAGCTCAAATAGGACAAGGTCCCTGGAAAGCTGGGATTTCATGAATCCCTGATTTTCAGGGATATACCCCTGAAAATTAGGGATCTCCCCCAATCAAAGGCAGGATTTCAGGGATAAGTTCCCCTCTCTTCTATAAATATCGGAAGGCCTGTCCTCCTTCAAGGCCAAGAGAAGAAAACACACATACACACATTATATTTGGATTTTTCCAGAAACTTGTTCCAGTTTAAGCATCGGAGAGTTTGTGCCGGGACCATTCCGGCGTCTTCTGCAGGAACTCCGGTGGTTTTCTAGCTCGGAACAGAGGGAGCAATCTGATTCGTGGTGGCCGATCAGCTCGGATACATCAGTTTTGCATATGCTTCGCGACTTCCATGATCCGCGCAGTACATGGACAACATTACTGAAGCCGGAATAGGTAACCACATTCTTTGATTTGTCTTCATCGTGTTTAGATTGGATCATTGGTAATCTGAGATCCTTTGCTAAATGTGCGAATGGTAGTAATTGGTGCACCTTCTATGGACTTGCTTGTTTGAACTTGTGGAAAAAGAGATGTGGTTTTGTGTTCCAACTAGTGAAATTGCCTCCCTCTGGTGTTATTCATTAATCACTCTCCATGCTGCGGTAAATAGAGGAAGCACAGAGACAGTCTATTGCCAATCCTACTAGGACGCATATGATGATTCAGCAAATATATTGGTCCCCCTCGCCGAACCTTTGGATCAAATTAAATGCAGATGCTTCTCTTTCGAGGGGGTCCTCACATGCCTTTGGAGGAGGAGTGTTGCGCGACTCGACATGTGCCTGGCATGGAGGGTATGTGGTTAATATTGGATCATGCTGCATTCTCTATGATGAGGTATGGATTATTTAATATGGTATGAAATATGCACATTCTATGGGTTTTACTTCGTTAATTGTTGAGAGCGACAACCTTTCCGCCGTTGAGATGATCAAGGGGCCACATCACATTAATGCTCACTATCGCAACCTAATGTCTAATATCCGAGAGCTAATGCTGTTATTTGGGTCTCTTGAGATTAGGCATTTGCATCCGGAAGGTAATTTTTTGTGGTTGATTATTTGTCTCACCATGTATACATATTTCCTCGAGTCTTTCACGAGCTAGAACAACCACCGGAAGGAGTCAAGTTATGGCTTTTGCACGATGTAATAGGCATTTCATATGATCGTCAGCTGTATAGTTTGCTCTCGGGCTTCGCCCGCTACTACTACCAAAAAAGAAAAAAAATAAAAGAAAAAATAAGACTAAAAAACTAGAAATCTCTCCTATATACTAATGCAGAATACGCTGAGCCTAAGTGGCAGCTTCTCATGCTTTGGATGCCACATGTCTTTGTTGGTGCTTCGGGTGCTTATGTGTCAGCCTTTCATGCTTCAGCTGACACGTAATCAATTACTGACCTAATCATCATTGCATTAATTACATTATAATTATACCTCAAATAACTCCTACCTACCTTATTAGTTTTTACGAATTAAGGAATATGAATTATGAATAAATAAGAATTGATTATATTTACAAAAATATTTCATATTTTCATTAATTAAAAATATAAATCCCAAATAAAGAGAAATTTAATATTGTAGTGTGCACTATATATTAAAAACTTAAATCTAAAATCTCACGGAAATATTATATATTCCACTAATTAATTAGTTTATATTAGTTAGTCATTATAATTAGGTGTATCAATAAGAAAAAGATCAACTAAAATGAAAGATGCTTGGAGTATTGCAAAAAAAGTGTTGAATATATATATATATATATAATTAAAAAGGTACTTGAAGTCCTAATCAATTAAATAAATTGAAATGATCTTATTAAAAAAATATTATTGAATGTGTAGAAACAATGATTTTAATTATTTATATATAGATCGAAGAAACTATGGAATAAATCAGTCTATTTTAATTTTAAATCTTATTTAATTATTATAAAATAACAAAATAAAAGAAAAAATTATATTTACTAAATTATATAATTACTGATTTTATGAATTTTTAAAGAGATATTTCAAAATATATAAGAAATTGAATTTAATAGTAATATACTAATCCGTAGATCTACAAAGAGAAATTTTAGAAAATAAAAATTGATCGTTTTAAGTGATTTTTAAGTGATTTTTTAATTTTTTTGTTTTAAATTATCTACTTTAAAAATCAACTATATATTTTTGAAAGTTTTGGATTTGCTTTTGTATTTTAACCTATATCCAAATAATTTATGTAATTTTTTTTTTCAAATATAAGGATTAAATTATCCCATTTTTAGCCATATAACAAAAATCGTTGATACTTAATGATTTGGACCATTTGGGCAAAAAAAGGACCAAAAAAGAACGTGGAACTAAAATTTCATCAAATACAGTTTAACACAATCAAATATGAATTGAAGTTTTTTTCTAATATGAGTTTCCAAAATTACTAAAAGTGCACAACTATTTATGTGTTTTCTTGAATGTAAAATGTGTCAATTTTAATACTTCTATATATTAAGTTAAGTGTTTGAAAATAATATCATATAAAAATAATATAAAGTTTCAACTGAATCAAATATCATTTAGTTTTTTTGTAATACAAGTTTCACAAATTACTAAAAATACTCTAATTATTTTTCTTTTCTTTTGAATGTAAAATTTCTTGAATTTAGTACTCTTAATTATGAAGTTCAATGCGTGAAAAGTACCCTATAACTTTTCCCGGCTCATCTTATATTACAAACAAATTTGGGCTTTTTTTTTTACTTTTAAAAAATTAGGATAATTTTAATTGGGCTAAGATGTGTATGTAGTTTTCTTAGTTAACTCCGCGATTATTATATTTACAATAAGTCATACAAATAATTCACCTATATATATATACTACGATCATGCTGTTTTTTTTTTTGGCAAATTGGGAAGTACTTAATTTTAAGTTATAAGTCATAATCTCCTTACTTTGTAATTCTAAAATCTATTTTAAAATGAATATACATATAATTTCATTTCAACCAAATGCCACTAAGATTTTTTGTAATACAAGTTTTAGAAATTAATAAAAGCACTTCAACTCTTTTTCTATTTTTTAATGTAAAATAGGTAGACTTTAATACTCTTAAATATGAAGCTAAATGTTTGAAATATCATATAAGCATAAATATGCCGTTTCACTTCAATCAAATCAATTAAGTTTTTTATTTTATAATTTTTTAAAATTTTAAGGTCGTTTTTAATTAGGACAAAATTCTGATGCATATTTTTTAACTTATCCAAGCTATTCTTATATATATATATATTATAATCTAAATTGTTAAATTTCTTGGTAATTTTAAGGCTAGGACTTGGATGTAGTTTTCTAAATTAAAAGGTATATTTATAATAGGTCATACAAGTAATTAAATTATATATACTACTACTATGTTTTTTATTGCAATTTGAGAAGTGCTTAATTTTAAACTATAAGTCAAAATCTCTTATGTATTTCCAAAAGTTTTTTAAATTTTAAATATTACTAAAATTACCTTTGCCATAATTATTTAGTATAATTCTACATATGAAGTTGTACTATAGGACAATGCATATGTCGGTTATTCAAGTATAAGCTCTTCTTCACTTGGGCATCATTGCAAACTCATGAGACTGACCAAGAATATGGGATTAATCGTTCGACAAACAATGTCATCTCATCATCTACAAGAAATTAAGGACTTCTCTGAATGAATCCTCAAAATTGTAAATGGTGAGCTGGGTGGAGAGGTCGATAGAGAAACTTTGATATTCTTGATATTACTAATCCAGAATACCGAAAATCATATTACAACCATTGTTGAAAGCACTATCATTCACTTATAAGTAACTTTCCATCACTAGTGGAAAAATACCATTTTACATCGCACTTTCTAGATCGGTTGCAATATAACCGATTTAAAAAGTGATTAGGTTTCATTTTACATCGGTTATTTGGGAATCGAGTAAATATATCGGTCTTTTACATCGGTTAATAGAGAACCGATTTAATATATCAGTCTTTTACATCGATTAATAGAGAATCGATTTAATATGTCTATGTTTCACATCGGTTAATAAAAAACCGGTCTCTTATACCAACACATTAAACGGCCCCCGCTGCTCAATTTAGGTCATTCAACCTTCATTCAACCTTTTCCTCCGCTTTCAACCTTCTCCTCCGCGATTCATCTCCTCCCCTCTCCCCCCTTTGATTCTTTTTTTCTTTCTTCGAGATTGGGCGGACTACTGCGATCGGTGCCGGCTTTGGATTTCCGACGGTGGGATGTTGGGCTCCATCGGACAGAGGGGTGACTGGGTGCGATGGGGACCAACGATGTTCGGCTCTAATACAACCAGGACTGGGCGAGCCATGACCGACTTGGTCAAGTGCTGACCTTTACGATGGAGAGCAGCGACCAACTGAAGTCTCCGTCGAGGCGTTGAGCTGCAACCGCTAAGTGGGCTAGCGCAGACGACGATGAGTTCGAGTTTCTTGTGGCCCGTCGATCTTGCACGGAGAGTCGACCGGTAAGGGTCGTTTAGCTCGGCCTCGTTTTTTTTAAATCGAAAATGAGATCGAGTTTGGGATAGAATTTCAGTCAGTCATGATCTGACTTTGAAACTTATTGATAAAAGCTACCTTGGCTGAACGATTAGAATCCAAGGAACTGGAGTAGAAGATCATGAGATTTTTTAGATTTTTGTCAAGTCTCTTACATCGTTTTTGGTGTGTATTGAAATACTTGAGATAAGTGGGATTTTGAGTCTAATTTCTGGACATGGAAAAAAGAAGAGTGGAAGTATATCTGTGAAAGGGTATGTTAGAAAACACTCCGATTTTGCCGATGAGCATATTTTGGCTGTCTTTTGGAGTTTAGATATGCTTCCTAGTAGATTTTTTTGGCTGTTCTGCAATATCTCCAGCCAAGAGGTAAGTATTTTTTTTAGTATTTGTTGCTATTTTCTCTCGCTAGATTCGCAAATAGATTTTTTTTCATTCTTGTTAAAAAATTGGTGATTCATAAACTAAAACTGAAAGAAAAGAGTATATACTGTGATAAAATTTGATTCCACGATTTTTAATCTATCATGCCCTAAGCTGCACTAGACAATTGGTATTTCCATTAATTAAAGCATCATGTTCTATACTAAAAATGATTCGTATGTCATGCCCTAAGCTGCACTAGATAATTGGATCCATTGGCAATTAGCCTACATTTTGTTTCGTTGTGACCGGTTGTCTTGTGCAACTGCTTTTTGTATGTCAGGTGCAAAACGTATTATACCATTAGGTCTTGGAGACGATGATCAATGCATCGAAGATGATTTCTCTGCTTGGTATGCTGTATACTTGCTTATTAACTACATTCTCAATGTTGTTAATAATTTTGTTTTCTATGATTCGTATGTCATGCCCTATGAATCTCATCTGGTTGCGTGGAATGAAAGTGAAGGAGCCATCAAGAGGACATTCTCTGGTTTCCGGAAGCGTTCTTTGGGTGTTGTGCAATTTGACACGACGAGGAACCGTTTCTTAGCAGCTGGTGACGAGTTTCAGTTAAAATTCTTGGACATGGATAATACAAACATGCTTGCTTATACAGATAAAGATAACGGACTACCCGTTAGTATCCCTTGTATATGAAGATCATTAATTGGTCTCCTTAGTGTCTTGATAAATGGAAAATTCCAAAATTACTCTGCATCATACCTGCAGGCAAGCCCTAGATTAAGATTCAACAAGGAGGGTTCATTGCTGGCTGTTACAACTAGTGAAAATGGAATCAAAATCTTGGCGAATAGTGATGGGCTGCGCATGTTGAGAATGCTGGAGACCAGAGCATTTGATGGGTCCCGTGGCCTTTCAAGTCACAATGTCAAAGTAACATATGTTCTCTTGTATTATCGATTTCTTTATACATTTTTGGTTTTAATTTTCTCCTATGCTATTTTTTTTGTCTGACTGCTATTCTTTGGTGGAGTAGGTCCCATTGAAAACGCCTCGGTATTCCAATGCTTGAGCGTAATGATAGAGTTCAAGGCAGCCCAATGTCCCTCCCGCAATATTCTCATTTTCAATTCGACTTTTAGTCTCTTAATTGTTAAGTTGGTGGTTTCTTTACAAAATTCGTATTATTCGTAATCGTCCGCTCATTTAATCTGAATTGAATATTCAGCTAGCATGGAAATCAAGGGGTAGCGATGTAAAACCAAGGATTCATGATACCGAGAAAATTAAAAGATGGAAGTTCCCGACATATCCGACCGCCTCAACTCGTGGCTCAAATTGCCCGACCCACATGACACGTAGCAAAGTATGACCGGGTTCCTCTCCTTTATTTGTTTAGAGTGTTCGATTGAATAAGATCTTTAAGGGCTGATGCTTGTCGTAATTGTTGATCTAGAACTCCAATTCTTAATGCATGTAGTCGTATATCCCGAGACCGCATTTGATTTCAATATATTTGATGGTCCCTTTTCGCTTTCCCGCTTATGTATTTTGTATTAAGCGGGTTGTGCGGTTGCCGTACACAAATTCTGGATTAGTTGTGCTAGATCCGACTTCAATGCTATTCATAAACCGTGGAACTGGCAACAAGAACGAACGCAATCCATCCGGAAAGGTCGAACTATAATGTTACTCTCTTCTTTAATTTTTTTATGCATTTTTATTAGGGATGATTCAGATCTCAATTTTCTTGCAAATTACCAAGACTCACAGAGGGTGCAATTTACCTAACAAATATCCTCTCTTGAGGGTGCACTTTGTAGATAAAGACAAATGGCAGGGGGATTTGAATTTTTGAAAGATAACCTTTTTTCTTTATAATTTGGCTAAATCTCAGAGGGTATTTTTTAGTTCTCTTATTTTTTCTTTTTCTTTTTGATGACGACTTCTCTTATTATTTATTGATATTATGGCGTTTGGTTTCATGAGCATTTTTTACTTAAATTAATATAGATGATGCGATGTGTACTTTCAGTCTTCTGCCTCCTATGTGCCACAGTTGTGGCAGCCTACTAATGGGGCTCTCATGGCTAATGACATGAATGATGCGAAGCCAGCTTAAGACTCTGTTGCATGTATTCCCTTGTCTAAAAATGATTCGTATGTCATGCCCTAAGCTGCACTAGACAATTGGATCCATTGGCAATTAGCCTACATTTTGTTTCGTTGTGACCGGTTGTCTTGTGCAACTGCTTTTTGTATGTCATGTGCAAAACGTATTATACCATTAGGTCTTGGAGACGATGATCAATACATCGAAGATGATTTCTCTGCTTGGTATGCTGTATACTTGCTTATTAACTACATTATCAATGTTGTTAATAATTTTGTTTTCTATGACAGCTCTGTCCCATTTTTATTAGTTTTATGCTTTATGTGAATTATGATACTATTGAGGTAGTATGACATCAGAATTATGTCCTGAATTAGATCCAATTCTTAGGGGCGATGATGATGCAGAATCTACGGTTACTCCATACGCAGCTGCAATTCCAGAGTATAGAGTTCTAACTCATGATCCTGCCACATCATCTTATGATGATAACCACACATCCGTTGCTAATGGGGATGCTTCGTATGATATTCACCACCCATGCAGGTATTCTATTTTGTTTGTGTATTTTATTCTTATGTGCTTAATGACTGGGTTATTATTTACCTCTCAAGGGTGCATGTTTCCGCTCAAAGAGAACTAGACACCTCGGAATCTGATCGCTCTTGCATACACCTGGAGTTTGACATAAATATTTAGGAAATAGAACCCCCATCCCGCTTTTTTCTGTGTTTTTACCATAAAAATGGTTGTTGACAATAAAAGAAGGAGAAATGGCAAAATATCAGTTGTTCAAAATCAAAGACATTAAAATGTTTATGGATATTTGATCAATTGGTGGCCTCTTGTTAATTTGCAGACATTTGATATGGAAGAGCCTTATTCGAAGGATGATATTGATGACGTACGAAGACGTTGGACTCAATATTTTCTAGATTTTACATCTTTATCGAAGTAGTAAGAGAGGAATATGGGAACCGGGTACGTAGGGATTTGCTGCGTAGGGATCATTCATCATTTTGTGATTGTACTTTTTTTTGCAAGATTTATAAATCTCTTGTAATAACTGTTGTACATTTTTTGCAAGATGTAAACAGGGTTTTGTAATAGAATAGTGTAAACTTGATAATTTGGGTAGAATATATGGCGTCTTGTTGGAGATTTTATTGTTCATGTTATGTTTTATAGGAGGGATTCTGTCGTGATCTAAAAATTGCCACTTTTGTGAACAGGGCTTTTCTAAATCTGCCATTTTTTGAACCAGAATATCAATTTTTCTAAATCAGTTAAAGCAGTAACCTATTTAGATTATTACACATTCTAAATCGGTTAAAGCATTAACTGATTTAGAATATTACACATTCTAAATCGGTTAAAGCAGTAACTGATTTAGAAACTAAACATTCTAAATCGGTTTTTTGGATATCCGATCTGGAATGTGAGATTCGAAATCGGTTATATCAACTTACTAAATCGGTTAAATAACCGATGTTAAAAGTATTTTCTACATCGGCTAAATAACCGATGTTAAATGCGTCGATTTTCTACATCGGCTGGATCTATAACGGTTCGAGACCCGATTTAAAAGGCCTATTTTAACCGATTTAAAAGGTGTTTTTTCTAGTAGTGCATAAAGTAATTTTTTAAAGAAAGAGCAATCCTCGCGCCAACAAACAACGCTGTGGAGATAGTAAACGATTACGTGATGTCTATAATTTTCAAAAGACAAGCGAATATATCTCAGTTATGATATTATATGCAAAATTTCTGTCCTCTAAAAGTTAAAATCAAGTATATCCAATGGAATTTTTTGAATAGCATCAAATGTTCTAGAATTCCAAATCACATCTTGAAATTGTAAGTTAGAATTTCAATTATGCTAATTCAAGATAGGGATCAATCATCAGAATTATGCAATGTCACATCATTAATAATTATCTAAATCCATAACCATATTATTGGACAAAGAAATTCGGAGAATAATTCTGAGAGTAAAGTATTTATTCAATTGATATTAAGCATCTTAGATATCAGATTACCACTTGGATTTCAAATACGCCAGTTCCCACTTATTATGAGTTTTGCCATGACTATATCTACGAGTCAAGGTCAAACGTTTTTTCATGTCGGTATGTATCTTCCAAGACCCATATTCGATCATGTTAGCGTTATGTAGCCATATCAAGAGTGAAGATCAGGAAAGACTAGAAATCTTTTGCGATGAGAATGGTGTAATCATAAATAGAACAAATAGTGTAGTTTATAAAGAAGTATTATGGAATTTATAATGAACGATTACATATTATATATTTACATAAAAGTTATTTTTTATGTTTTCGTGTAATTACATAAATGTGGACTTCTTCCGATCGTTAGAGCATATTTTGGGGAGTTTTTCCCAAATAAAACCCAAACAATAACGACGAAATAATAATAAAGGAAAAAAGTTGAAAACTCTATAAGGATGTCAGCATATATATGT
Organism: Orobanche coerulescens; assembly: GCA_033398695.1. Lineage (NCBI taxonomy): Eukaryota > Viridiplantae > Streptophyta > Magnoliopsida > Lamiales > Orobanchaceae > Orobanche > Orobanche coerulescens. The sequence continues at coordinate 29,666,330 of CM065804.1, forward strand.
GTATTTTTTGTTATCGAGAAGCCGGAAGCCCAACTATACTATAGCCAACATCGTTAAACCCTAGCATTTACCCTTCACTACTGACACTATATATATTTCTCAGAAACCTAGCTCTTCCTCTACCATAGTTCGCTGTAGAAGGATGGAGATGTGCACTGCTCGAGGCATCTCAAACCTTCCCTTAGTCCAGCCGAAGGATCTCGCTCCCAAACACATCCAATCAATCCCTTCCATAACGCGGAATCCTTTCATCCGCAGGCAGGTCGTCTTTAACTCTGGTAATTTTCTTTCATTTCTCCCTTTTTTCCATCTTTATTTTGGCCATCGATGCTAATTCGAGTGCTATTATTTCGAAAAGATAGGGGTTAGATCTAGGGTTTTAGTTTCGTGTCGATTTTCCTGATTTTTTTCTGTAACGAGGAGTATTACTTTGAGTCTTTGAGCAGGACAATGCTAAATGTTTATCCATTTTGGTTACAAGAACAGGATTTAGACACTGTCGCAATATATCTCTGAGGTCAGCTACACCTGAGGGAACCTCTACGGAGACAACTCCATATGAGAAAGTCGAATCTGAACCTGATGGCATGATAATTGTGGGAAATACTCGGACGGATTATATCAAACAAATTTATGATGCTAAACCAAATGAAGCGTTGCATAAAGGATCTTTGGTTGACAATCCACTGGAATTGTTAAAGTTTCTGAAGGAGTTTGATATAAAGGTGTTCTTCCTTAATTCTTTGTGTTTTTCTTCATATAGTATTTCAAAATTCCACATTAACAGTTAATTATAGTGTTGAAATGGAAATTTTTTCTTTTATTTTTTTCTTTAAAATTTGGTATCCAAGTCAACTTTTTAGACACAGAATATTATAAAAGTGTGGAATATCACACACTCTAGTTGTCTTCAAGTTTGGTTGCTGTGATGAGTATATTCAACTCTTTGAAAGCCTATGAATGCTTGATGAAACATCGACGATCAAGTTGATGCTGAGCGGTTACCTGAGCAACCTTATATTATAATTAATTTCTTCATATGTTTTTGTTTATTTCTGTCAACTGTCAAGTCATGTATTTCTTTTATGATATTATTTTCTAGCTTTAGTTCTCCGAATGGTTTAGAGATCGATTTTCTTTTTCTTTTCAAATCTTGATTTGTGCTTGATTTTATTCTCAAAGAGTGTGTATCGTTATGTAATGGGTCTCTGGTGTTAAAAACATAAAGGTAGGAAGTGATTCTGTTTTAATAATATTGACTTAATAATTAAGAGAATGATGATACAAAATGGTATTTAATTAGAGTATGTTAGCATGTTTACATCTACTTGGCATACATAGAATTGTGTGTTGATAGATGAGAATGAAAGGATATGTAGTTGATTTTCTGGAAATTGAATCTTCCAAGAATGATTGAATATGGGTTTTGATTGTAGATTGTTCTATGATAAGTTGTTAAATACCATGTGCTGTGAAGTTGTCCTAAATCAGAACTTTTTTGTATGAAAACTGTGAATATGCTTATGGTGGCTGAATGTACAAACAGACGCTGTATCAAATGAAATGTTACAAAGTGGTCGTATGATGTTAGTGAAATTCCTTGAGGGATTTGAATCTCATAGTTGTTCTTCCATTTCAGTTTGATCATGAAGATACATATTCAGTTTTTGTTTTGGGGGCTGGTGGTGCTGTTGCACTTTGGTTAGCATCTGCTGCTGTTGGAGCCATTGATTCTATCCCACTGGTTGGTGCTCTGTTCTCTCTCTCTCTCTCTGTGTGTGTGTTCCTATGATGCAAGCTAGGGAAAAAAACTGACTGTAAGATTGTTTTAAATGTGATCAAATTTAGTTGCCAAAAATGTTGGAGCTTGTCGGTCTTGGCTATACGGTTTGGTTCAGCTCACGCTACCTGATTTTCAAGGTTCGCATCCTAGACATGTCCAGTAAGGATTTTTTGCTGCCTTTCTATTTGTTACCAACTTGATGCAGTTTGTTCAATTTGAATTTGCAGGAAAATAGGGATGAGTTGTTTGCCACAGTCGAACAGATAAAGCAGGAGGTGCTTGGTTCGACTTCAAAGGATGATTAATGCTGAAATTGGAATTATCTGAACTCGTCTTGTGAGAAGAAATAGTAATAGTTTATTGATGTATATTGTTGATATACAAAACTCAATGCATTTGTTGAAATTTTGTTTAGCGCAAGTGTGCACCAATGATCAATTTTGATGTGGTTTGTTGGAGCAAACGTATAATACTTTTTTGATGATTTTGTTCGGCTAGTTGATATTAATACTTGATATTAATAATCTCAATCTCGTCTTGACTTCTGATTAATGCATAGTCTGAATTCATGAATTCTACATGAAAACCTTATTAAACTGTATTCAGTTGTCATTCGTTGCCAATTGAAATTTGTGTTCAGATCAATTGTAACTATGTTTAGACAAAAAATGCTGTTCAATTGTGAATTAGTTCGATTTTATTTTCAATCCTAATTTATGATCAATAAGTTCTATATTGTCATAATTCATATTTTTAGGTCTCATTTAAGGAAATATATCTTCATTTAGGAGTATACTATATATATAATATATATTTTTACCCAATATTTTGTGTTCTTATTGTATCATTGACTTGTGTGTGATTAATAGTTCATCCACATGATGATGATGAACTATTAATCATGTGGATGAACTATTAATCATGTGATTAATAGTTCATCCACATTTGACTCAATGTCTGTTTTGAACAGTAAATCTTCTCTCTCAATCTACTAGGGGCGAATCACACACACTAGTGGTGTAACTCGGCGATGCCTCGTAAGAAGGCTAGAGGACGCGGCGAACCGTTGCAGAAGGCCGCTGCTGCCACCCAAGTGGTGGAGGGAGGAGCTGTGGCTGTGACGAAGAATAAGGGTTCTGTTTCCGACGATTCGAGTAAAGCGGATGTCGATTTGGGGCAGAATGTTGTACGCCCTAGAAAGAGAATTGATTTTGTTACTCCGGACAAATCGCCAGTGGGAATGGTTACTGGGAGTGATGGAACTCAATCCCCATTACCTGGTGGCACGATAATGGTGGGGGAAGACCCTGCTCCTAAATTGGGGGTTCAGTTACACACTCCACCATTGTTACCCGCTTCGATTCGACTAGCTTGCGTAAGGCAAAGGATCTACCTAGGGATGAAATCCGCTCATATGATGGAGTTCAATTAACCCCTCAGGCGCTTCAAGGGTATATACTGGGATGAAGTTCCCGCTCAAAGAGAAGGAGAAGGCAATGGTTCACTAAATCGACCAAGCCATGGGTCGATGTTATACGAAATAATCGGATTCCGGATAAGAATTTTGCTATTCCTTTTATCTCTCCTACTGTTATTGATGGTGTAATGGAAGTTGTTATTACTGAGGATGATGTGATCTCTGAAAAACTGTTTTGGGCCAATACGCTTGTTATGTATAATTTGGGTGAAGACCTGTCGATGAATGCGGTTAGGCAATTCATTGATAAGGTGTGGAAATTTGTGAGAATGCCGGGTATATTCTATAATGACGCGGGTTATTTCTTGTTGAAATTTGCTAGTAAAGAAGACATGGAGTTGGTGCTGAAAAATGGCCCGTACACCATTTATAATATGCCTATGGTTTTGATACCTTGGACAATGGACTTTGTCTTTACAAAGGAGATGCTAAGATCGCTCACATTTGGATTCAATTACCACAATTGCCGTTGGGACTTTGGGGAAGTCAAAGTTTGGGAAAGATTGCAAGTGTGGTTGGAAGGCCAATATTCATGGATGAATGTACGGCTAAGAAGTTACGGGTTTCTTATGCTCGGATACTTGTTGAAGTTGATATTACACAGCCTTTAGTACGGGAGGTGAAAGTTAAGAATATTCAAGGGGGATCGTATATGCAAGAGATTGTATATGAATGGGAACCTCCTACACAAACTAATGCTAAACTGGTGGGTAATATTCAAAGAACAAGGATCGTAAGAAAGCAAAGGAAACCGAGAAATGATGTACAAGGGCAACCAAAAGGAGGGAGAAAGGTCATAATGGGGATTGACTATCGATGTGCCCAGAGACAATCTGTAGGGATTACAAATACTAAAATGGAGGATATTACAAAGCGGCAGCCGGAGCAACATCACCAAGTGGCATCATGAGTGTGAATAAGGAGGTGCTCGTAGGCCGGAAAAGACCAAAAAGAGATGATGCAGAAAGTGGTGCTAAAGAGGTCCTGGTGACATTAAATCGAAGAAAACGGTGAGATTGGAAAAGAAAATGGAAGCACATTTGCAGATCGGAACAAGTGGGTTAAGATTGGGTAATGCTTTTCAATCCTTACAGGTTGGTGACTGCCTTGTAGGGGATGGGGAAGCAGTCCCATGATTATTGCCTGGAATGTGAAGGGCATTAATAAAGCGGCTAAACACGTTGAGGTCTGCTCCTACCTCAATAAAATTAATGTGTGTATAGCTGCACTGTTTGAGACTCGAGTTAAAGCAAGTAATGCAAACAGGATTAGAGGTAAATTGGGAAGGAAGTGGTCTTTCCATGATAATTATTTACATCACAATAATGGACGTATTTGGTTACTTTGGGATATGAGTAGAATTAATGTGGTCTTGATCTCCTCTTCGGATCAGTTTTTGCATTGCCATGTGAAGAGTAGGGATAATTTGATGACTTTCACCCTCACGGTTGTATATGCTCACAATCACCTAAATGAGCGGAAACAACTTTGGGAGGGTATAAAAAATCTTGCAAACGGACTTGTCGGTCCTTGGTTAATAGTGGGTGATTTCAACAATGTGCTACATGTTACGGACAGGATTGGTGGTAACCCAGTTCAAGCGTGTGAATATGTGGACTTGGAAAACATGATGGATGAGGTTGGACTCGGAGAAATTAATATAGGTGGGAATGAGTTTACTTGGTCGAATAAACACTCTAATGGGATTATTTATTCGAAAATTGATAGAGCGCTGGGGAATGTTGATTGGTTTCATTCTTATCATTGGGTTAACGCGGAAGCTTTGGATCCACATATTTCGGATCATTCTCCTCTACTCTTCAAGTTTGAACAACCTTTGGTCTTGAGGAAGAAAAGATACTGTTTTAAATTTCTCAATTGCACTGTTGAAACTGAGAATTTCTTGAATATTGTACAAGGTGTTTGGAGACAAGATGTGGTGGGGCAACCCATGTATTGTATTTGGAGAAAGTTACACTTGCTACAACCAGTAGATTTAGAGGTTTAAATAGAAGATTTGGAGACATAGATAGACAGATTGAACAAGCGCGACAAGCCGAATCTGTCCAGCTACAGTCCGGAACAACGCCAATGCCCTGATTTGCGGGTCAAGAGAAAAATAGTGTCGAGCAATTTTCTTTATCTTCGGGAAATCGAGGAAAAATACTCCAACAAAAATCTAAGGTGGATCGGATTAAACTTGGGGATGGAAACAATCTTTATTTCCATTCTATGCTAAAAACAAAGAATTCCCAAGTTGGGTTGACTCAATTAGAAACGAAAGTGGACAAATAGTTACGAAGGAGGAGGAAATTGAAGATGAAGTCATTCGTTTACACTCAACTTGTGGGTTCTAAGGAGGTTTATCGTGTTGGATTAGATGTGGAGGCATTGAGATTGGGGAAGCAATCGATACTAATCTTTGGCATGGACTTGTTGCGGATGTGGAAGAAGATGAAGTATTTCAAGCTCTTAAGGGATCGGGATAATAGTGCTCCTGAGTGGATGGGTATAATGCTAAATTTTTCAAAGCTTGTTGGTCTATAGTGAAAGCGGATGTGGTACGTGCGGTTCAAGACTTTTTCATGCATAATAGACTTTATAAAGCTTTGAATTGCACTCTTGTTACCCTTATTCCCAAAACAAAAAGTGCTAAGACTATGAAGGAAATGAGACCGATTTCCTGTTGCTCAACACTTTACAAAATTATCTCTAAGATTCTTACTTTGAGATTGAGTAAAGTTGCTAGTATGGTAGTTTATGATAGTCAGTCTGCCTTTGTGCCGGAAAAGTGATTCATGATAACATTCTTATAGCACATGAGTGGTTCGTGGTTATACTAGGAAAGGGGTATCCCTCGATGTATGGTGCAAATGGATCTTGAGAAAGCTTATGATACAAATTGATCGGGATGCACTTGAGGGGATTATGCTTGAGATGAATTTTCCTAGGAAGTTTGTTGTGTGGGTTATGATTTGTGTTCGGACGATCTCTTATAGGTACAACATTAATGGTGTGCCTAGTAGCATCCTTTGTGCTAAGAGGGGAATTCGACAAGGAGATCCATTATCTCCTCTTCTCTTCGTGTTGGTGATGGATTATATGCATAGGAAGATGCAAAAGCTTTGCTTGAACCCGAACTTCAATTTCCATCCAAGATGTGAGAAGGTTGGCTTGATAAATATTTGCTTTGCCGATGACTTACTCTTATTTTGCAGAGGGGACTTGGGTTCTATCCATTTACTCATGGGGCAATTTGAAGAGTTTTCAAGGCTACGGGTTTGAAGGCTAATCGAGCTAAGTGTCGAATTCATTTTGGTGGTGTATGTCCACAAGAACAAGAAGAAATTCTCAAGATAACGGGGTTTGTAAAAGGGAGATGCCTTTTAAATATTTGGGGGTGCCTTTAACCACTAGGAAGCTTTCTATTCATGCTTGCAAGCCTCTTATTGATAGAATTGTTGGAAGGGTGAAATCGTGGGAGGCTAAACTTCTTAGTTATGCGGGGCGTGTACAACTTGTAAGGAGTGTGCTATTTGCCATTGCTAGTTATTGGATGCAAGTTTTCCCGATACCAAAGAAAGTTTTGAAGCATATTGAGTCTATTTGTCGATCTTTTCTATGGAGTGGAAAAGAAAAGACTACAAAGCGTGCTCCCATTGCTTGGGATACGGTTTGCGATCCAAAAAGTGCCGGGGGGCTGAATATTACTTCTCTTGTTGAATGGAATAAAGCTACTATGATGAAACTTTTGTGGAATTTATGTGAAAAAGCCGATAAGCTTTGGGTGCGATGGGTTCATGCCTATTACATTCGATTGGTGATGTGATGAGCTACCTTCCTAAAAGTAATTGCTCCTGGATTTTGAAAGGTATGTTGAAACAAAGAGAGGCGCCGCCGAAAGGAGGGGACTGCCGAGTGGAGGTAAGTTCCCTACGAGGAGGTTCTACAATGATCTTCGAGGTAATAAGGTAAAGATTGCTTGGAGAAAAATTCTTTATGGGAACAAAGCAAGACCTAGGGCTTGTTTTATACTTTGGATGGCTTTGCATGATAGATTGATGACTAGAGATCGAGCTATTAGATATGGTGTCGAAAGTGATGGTATGTGTAGTTTTTGCTTCCATGAAGAAACTCTTGACCATCTATTTTTTTATTGTCCATTCTCTTGTCGAGTTTGGCAAGAAGTGCTTGCGAAGATTGGGATTGTTAGGAATCCTAAAGGATGGGGTGAGGAGAAAGCTTGGCTTTGTGTGGCTACCAAGGGTAAAAGCAGCAGGGCGTGCATGCTGAAAATGGTGGCAGCCGAAACTGTGTACTCCATTTGGGTTTTGAGAAACATGGTTACGTTTCAAGATGGACGCGTTTCTTTGAGCATAGTGCAACAAATTATACATACTTGTGGGATACGAGCTAGATTGTATAGAAAGTTAGAGAGTTTTTGTGTATGTCTTGGTTTTTGAGAGATGGCATCTTTGGATGTTTTTTGTGATTTTTGATATATACCTGGATCTTCGGATCGGTTTGTACGAACTTGTTTTTGGATAATAAGAAGTTTACTTTGGTTCCAAAAAAAAATAGTTCATCCACATGACTATTTTTGTGTTGAAGTCAATATTTTCAATTTCTACGATATTATGTCTCCTATATGTATGTTATGGTGTTTTGATTGCTTATGTATCAGTTTCGCTTGAAAATTTTAGTTTGTAGGATTTGAACTTCTATTTTATAATCTATTTTAAATGATGTGCATTTGCGTTGTTTTGGTACAACTTATACCCATCATTTATACATAACTCGGTGATTTTAATATTTTTAATTATATAATTACGGATTTTACTAATTTTTGTAGATATTTTCTTAACGTATATAAGCATTTAATATTATATTAATCAATAAGGAATCTTCATTGAAGAAAAATTTTAGAGAATACAACTTAATTATAAATCTTTCTAAATATGAGTGGATAATTAATTCAATTATCTTAAAATTTTAATCTTTCGGAAATAGAAAGTTCGTATGAGAAAAAATTAAATGATTGTATTACTGAAGATATAACTAATTTCATGAGAGAGTTTAACTTTATTTATTTTATTTTTGATTATAGTTTGGATGATGCAAATTTACAATATCTAGAACTTTTGCTCAAGCAATTATATATATTTCAGTAATTTATTATAATAAATAAACAATTTCTGATTTTATAAACTTTAATCTATATCTTCCTAAACTATATAACCAATTAATTTAAACGATAGCATATGAATCAAAATAATTTACTTTTTGGGAATAATAAATGATTCTATATATATTTTCATATGATTGAATTTTTTTATTATTCTAAAATTTAATTGACGAAGAAAACAGAAAATTAATGTGAAAAAAAACAATCATTTAATTGTGTTATTGGAGATCAGGATCAACAGTCCTGAATCCTCATAGGCCCCGTCGAACCCACACGAGTGAACTTAGCACCAGAACGCTCACTACTCACGTTCACATTCCATCAACAACGAACAAATCAATCAATCACATATCACGCGCACATAACACAATCTCAACAATCACAACAACCGTCATCAATCAACAATATACAACCAACATAACTCACGATTAATACACAACACATTACACAACCATGTGTACAACCACACCAACATGATTATCACAATCCTGCACACATAACACAATACAATACACATACCAAAATAACACAATCATCACCAAGCCTTCATAACGCATAACACATAACCAACTCAAATGAACCATGTTTACAAAGGCAAACAAATCATCACAAACCCAACACGTGATTTCTAGTCACAAGATATAAGCCATATAAGTAAGATACTTGCCTCAATAAATGATACCGAACACTTCGATGAACACGGCACAATCGGGAGAACCTCGAACACCTACAACTTCCACAAGAAACAACGAAAACGCGATCACAACGAGGATCAATACCAATAATAACGGAAATAACTTCAAACTATCGAAGAAAAACTCATTGGAAAATTTAATCAAACATTAAATATTCAATATTTCCCAAGAACACTCAAATCTCCAATCGAGTTAAACCAACTCGAAATATGGATATACAATCATAGAGCATGATTAATAACATCACATAACACCAACCGATTCATCAAAACCGGACTAGAACCGAAATCAAGAACAAAACCCCTAAAAAAGTCAACTTTAGGGAAATCAAGAAAATACCTTGATCCGACGAAGAACAAGGATTAGATGTTAATCCACACCAAAACCTTGATGATTATGAACTCTCGACAAAACTTCGCCTTGGAATCGCCCAAATCGCCCAAATCGCCCAAAAGAAGAGGAAGAATAAAGAAATGGATTAAAAAACTCATTCTTCACGTTTTATGCTGCTGCCAGACCAACCCGGTCGTGGCGGATTTTGTAATATCCACAATTTCGATTTCTGGTAATTTTCTTTTTTAGTGAGAGTCCATTTTGATGACTCGCTTGTGACCGTTTCGTCATTCTGAGAATGATTAATTCTACACTTTTTGGCATCCGAGTTCGTTTTGGTGTCGTTTTATTGAGTTCCGTGCTTCTTAGCGACTTTTCCGCACTTGACTTCGATTCTTGTGAATCTCGTTCGAAACTGCTGATTCGAGTTTCCCGTAAGTCCGTTTAACTTTGTTAGACGTGTTGTGAACTTCGGTTTGGTTATTCGATCACATATCGTAATTTTCGGGCATTTTGGGCCATTTTGTAATTTACCCAAAGTTGTGGGTATCCGCATTCGTATTTGTTGTCTTGATCTATGTTTGTGTTTATTTTGTCACGTGTGATTAATTGTTTCATGGTATTTCATTTCGGATCGATGATGTTGTCCGCGAGCATTTCGTCGTGTTCGCCCGCGCGCTTAAATCGAATCGCCGGTCATGGCGGGTACTCTTGGACAGTGCGGCATGCATCGCCGAAAATGCCGGCCGGACAGTGCGAGCACCGCCGGAAGTCGGGCAATGGCCGGGCAGAAGCGGCAGGAACAGGCGTAGCGCACGCTAGCTCGGCAGGAATAGCGCACGTTATTCGGCCGGCCGGCGCACACTATCGTGCTGGGCAGAGAGGTTTATGGAGTTTTAGACTCGGGGAGGATCGGCAGGTAGCGCACGCTACTGTCGGTCGTGGCGTGCGCTAATCGGCATGTGTAGCGCACGTTGTCGGCCGACTAGCGCACGTTACCTGGCCGAGCAGTTTAGTCCAGAGGGTTCTGGACAGGTCGGCTAGCGCGCGCTAGCGTCCGCGCAGCACACGCTATCGGGGTCGGGCAGACAGGTCCCGTTCGACAGGTTGGGTCATCAGTGCCGGGTCATACAGGCCCCGACCGAGGGTTCTGGGCGATACTGGCCGATAGCGCACGCTAGTCCGGAAGGCTAGTGCAACTGCACGCTAGGCCGCGCCAGTATAAATATCGCTGAGCAGTCATATTTTCACCCGTTTTTCATTTCTATCTTCTCCTTTCCGCGGCTAGAGGCTTGGTGATCAAGGAGACATGTTGTCAAGCAATTAATCCACGAAGTTCTAGAGCTTATAACATTGATTAATCATCCTATAACATCCTTTGATCCAGCGAATCAAGGTTAGATTTCCTAGAACCATATCTTTGGGAAATTTTGGGGTTTTGGGGTTTTTGTCCGATTCGTTCCGTATTGTTGATTAATTTATGATGGGTATGATTAATCAAAGTATTATTCATGTGTTTAACATTATTTAATCCATTGTTCTTCGCCGAATCAAGGTATATTTCTTGATTTTCCTTCGAGTTGACTTTTTGGGGGATTTGTTCTTGATTTCGTTTTCCATCCATTTTTGATGAATCAATTGTTATAAAGTGATGTTGTTAAACATATCCTATGGATTGTACATCCATATTTCGGTTGGAAATTCCATTTTCATGTTTTTGTCGGGTCGATTCGTGTTCTTGGCCGTTTTGGAAGAAACCCTTGAACTTTCATCGTTTGTTCCTTGAATTCAGCGGCTTTGGGTCGTACTTTGGAATTCATTTTCATTGTTATTATTGTCGTTCGTAGTTTATTATCGCGGGTTGTCATTCGACAGAGTCAGCGGGTTCGTAGACGGTTCGAGTCTCCTCACTTTGGTCGATTCTCCGCGTTTGTGGTTATTCGAGGCAAGTACCTTGTCCTTACATTTCTTGTTTTGAAAATGTAATGATCGGTGATCGTCTACATGTGTTTGTTTGATTGTTTGAGATGAACTTTCAAAATATTTGGTTTAGTCTCGTTAAAGGCTCACTTTCAAAACGCGTGTGTTTTGTGAATGTTGTGTCTCGTGAATGGTTAAGTGAACCCTACGAATACGCTTGGTATTGTTGTTTTGCTTTGATAATATATATACATATATTATCTCATTTTGGTACGTTGTGATTTGACCATTGCGTCGTGCTTTGTGTTTGTTGCCTTTGGGTGAATTGCTTGAATATCCTTGGTATGATATATATAAATTTGTGTGGATGTATTTTGCTCACCTCGGGATGGTCCGACGGGGCCATGGAGGGAATCCAATGGTATAGCCCTGGATTCACGAGTTGGTGTGTATGTTTTGTGAATGTATTTTGCTCACCTCGGGAGGGTCCGACGGGTCCATGGAGGGAATCCAATGGTATAGCCCTTGATTCACGAGTAAAACTTCACGAGTTGGTGTGTATGTTATGTGGATGTATTTTGCTCACCTCGGGAGCCACGGAGGGAATCCAATGGTATAGCCCTGGATTCACGAGTAAAACTTCACGAGTTGGTGTGTATGTTATGTGGATGTATTTTGCTCACCTCGTGAGGGTCCGACGGGGCCACGGAGGGAATCCAATGGTATAGCCCTGGATTCACGAGTAAATCTTCACGAGTTGGTGTTGATTTTATGTACGTCGAGGACACGTGACGTGGGTTTTTAACCCTGTGAATTGTTATTGGTTTTATTTGCGAAAACAAAACCTTTGGGGTGTGATCCCTGTTGATTTTGGAAAGAGAAGGATTCGATAATCCTATATTGTTTTCTATTAAAACTCCCGAGGGCATTTTAAACTATTTTACAAACCGTTCTCATTATTTGCGATCTTTCGGATTTGGAAAGTTTTACTCAAACTCTTGCCTCGGGAAGTATTTTGTTTCGTTGTATTTGAATCTTTGAGGATTCCTGGTTATTAGTGTTCTTGGAACTTGAATTGTATGGCTCGTATTTGCACTTTGTACTTGCACTAGCAAAATAGTGGAATTTTGCTAACCCCCGAGTAATCGGGGGGTGGATGTCTGCATTGCATTCAGGTTTTGGGGAGCATAGTACAGGGTCGGCATGAAGGATGATGAAAGATGAACGATACTAATCACACGAGGACCCGTTTGATGTTGTATTGGTTTAGTTGTATTTTATTTCCGCTGCTGTATTCTTTCCCCGTTGTACGGGAGTGTGTTGTATTCGACCCCTGCGTGGGCATGTATTGTGTTTGAGTTGTACGTATTTATTGAAAGACCAAATCGGTCTACTGAGTCCTTTTAGCCGTAAAGGCATTGTTGAGTTGTTCAATGTTGTTACCATCCTGGTATATCCTTGAGGAAGGGTTCTACGGCGTGTAATATCCCTAAGTGTATTGGGGATGTTACATAAATGGTATCAGAGCTTAGGTTGTGGAAACCTAGGCTGTCGGGTTTAGTGGTGTCTGTTGAATTTTTATCTCTTCAGATTTCATCTGACTGAGTCGTGTCGCGACGCGTCGTCTGAGTTGGTTGGTCGTGATTAGTATCGTGGGGCGATCATCATCTTCGTGCGACCTGTGGATGTAAGTCTCTCTTCTTTGTGATTGTGGCTCGTTTGATGCGAGTTACTGGTATGATTATGTGTTAAGTGACGGAATCTTTATACAAACTTTTGGTTTCGAGATGCGTTTATGTGACTCTCATGTTTCGTTTATATGAGGAGCGTTGTCGTTATTTATGTCCTTTTGACTATGATATTTGACTATTTGTTTCCGGTAAAAAACAGGTGTTGTCTTGGTTTTGAACGAGTTGATGCGTGTATTATGATTGTATGTAAGCGAATATCGATGCATGTGAGTTTTGGGCATTATGGATTGGATTTTTGAGAACCTTGAGTATCTTAGAAAATAAAATTCGAGACGTACTTTTAAATGGATTGTATTTTCGAGATGCCTACTAGCGCAACTATCTATTTCAAAATTCTTCTACCTTGAAAAAAAAAATATATTTTTTTTGATATTCCAGTAATTTTGGAAATGCTTTGCTTAGACCCGAGGGTCGAATATTTCTGAAAGTTTTTCGCTAAAAGAAAGTGTCCTCATTTTTACCAAACGCATGATGGTTTTCAAAGTCTCGACAACGATGTTTGTACAACTTTTTGAAAAGGTGATACTCAAGATCAACTAGTGCTTCCAAAATCTTTCAAAAGGTGGTTTTTGTTTTTAAAACCTATCACTTCCTGCTTGTGGTCGGAGAAGGTGTGTATGATGTTAGTATTGTCATTAGGGTGTTAGCCCTCTGAGTTGTGATTGAGTTGGTGGTATGAGCGTTGAGTGGTTCGCCACACATTTGTTGTACTAGCCCTCTGTGAGAGGTGTGATGTGGCATTTAATGTTTGTCGCCTCATGGTGAATTGCGTGTCGTCGCACATGTGCGAGCTGTTAAAGCTTGGGTTTGTGCGTTTGTGTAAATGTGTGATTGTTTCATGATGTTTTGCGATTATGTGTTGGTTATCGTTCGGGCCGTTGAGATCGCCGAACGATGCCGTTGTTGCTGTGATGTTGATATGTGTGTTGCTTTATGATAGTAGTCATCGTATGTGTTGCGTATTATGATTTTCTGTTGTGCTGAGTTGGCATCTTCGGTATGTTGTTTTGCGATGTTATATTCCATTGTACCTAGCAGTTGTATATTCGGTATGCCGAGCCGAGGTGCTTCAAACGTATTGTGCCGGGGGCATGTACGTACAAATTGTCCTACTCGTCAATATCGCATTTCAAGTGTGGACTCGAGGGACACAAAATTTAGTTTTGCGGATTGGTTACCGAGACTTCCGGAATTCGCGCTTTAGCACAAATATCAGGATCGACTCTGAGAGGCCCATGGGACGATATTTCTTATATAAGAGGTCGAATGTAATAACTGTATTACTTTTGACTTCTGCATTTTCTCCTTCTAAATTCTATCGACTTGCTCGTGTTCGTTGATACTTTTTGAACTTTTTTGGTATCTCGGTTGTCATCGTTCGAATGGGTTGTGACCTTCTTTCAGGTCGATCTATTTATCGTTGTGACTTTTCCGAGTTCAGTTCGATTCTTGTGAACCTTGTTCGAAAGGAACATCTTTTAGTTTCTACCACTCTTTGATGTCTTGAGTTCAAGTGTGAACTTCGGAGTCATTGTTCGACTGTTGTCATTCGATCATTGTTGTTCGTGTTAGGAATATGCCCTCGAATGCCACTCAGAGGATGAGAGAGTGAGAGCAATTGTATTGTAATTATGAATATTATATTTAATAAGGCAATTATTATTTCTATATTATTGTATATCACTGGCATTGTGATTTGGTATATAGAATAATAGTCCTTGCATTTGAGAGTGAACATTCTACTCCTTATGGAGATAAGGAGATAGGCACTAGAAGTGTTTAGAGCTCGAATGCTTAACTAGTTCGCAAGTCGATAAAACTTAACAGGACATTAAGTTTTAATAAGACTTGTATAACTGATGCTAGGATGTGTGCACGTATTGATAGCATAGTTATAAGTATATAGGTGGGACCAGTATACTCGAACACGACTCATACTCGATTCAGTCACACGGTATTCACTCTCGGAGAGTCGATGACGAATCGAAAGGTTGTGATAGTATACGTGGACCTTTGACTTGAGGGCTCAGTAGAAGATGTGCCTGTGACGTTTAGTTTGTCATTAGAGTAGTTAGACTCATTTGCTTAATTGCTGAGACGACCTCGAAGTGCGGACTATACGGGTAGGTAGCAGTCTATGCTGTACGCCAAGAAAGGATTCTATCTCCTGTTAGTGAGCAGGCGAATGTCCTATACGGTTAATGGCAAATAAGATCATAAGTCTTTGGCCAAAGCATTCTGATATAGTCGTATTAGATACACTATTAATCACTCGGTCTTGATTTGCATTAACACATGTATAGAGTTTAGTCAACAGTAGGGTTTGACTTTACCGTGACCCGAAGACTTGACCGGGACATCTGATGAAGGGTCTATACGTATATAGTATTCACGACATAATGGTTCTGGAATGATTCGTTCATTCGTTCTCAGTCGGGGTTTACAAGGCGGCCGCTAAAGTGGCTAAGTCTTCTTTGCACTCACCGGTTCCTCCCAATGCCTACGAGACGAACCTACGGAGTCGCGCAATAGGATCATTGATGGATAAATATGAATTAATAATCTCTCTTATAATATTAGATATTAGATATCTAATTTTGATTTATCGAATAAATCAAATAGCGGTCTTATGAATTGTAAGTAGGTTACTGGGTGATTACTTTAATTCATAAATTATATTTCTTAGAGAAATATATATTTGTGTTTGATATAATTAATTAATTGGATTAATTAATTAGTCCAAACACATTGGAAATAAAACGGATTCGTTTGACAAACATCCGGTACACGAGGGATTCGTTTTGATGAACATCCAGTACATGAGCCGAGTAAATTCGACCCGTCTTCTTGTAAATTTCCCTTAAGGCCGCCCCCTTCCTCTCTTGTCTCTTTTATACTTATTTTATGTCACTAGGTAACATATGTGAGGTGTATTTGATACCCTCAAACATGTGTTAAAGGTAGACTTTCATTTTTTTTTATAAATAAAAGTCTTTAAAAAGGAGAGAGGACAACTTCTTCTTGCAAGAACTCAAAATCACGAATTTGAGAGAGAGTGTAAGGTTGAAAACTTCATCTTGATCTTAGAGACAAGATATAAGAAGAATACATTGAGAGAGAAAATTCCTACAAGCTTTCCTAGCCGCATTCTTGAAGAAAGGAAGCTTGTCGATTTTTCCATCAAGTTCCGGCGTGTGAAGTAGAGGCATTTTGCTTTAGGTGCTTGGAACGAAGGGCTATTCATCAGCATCATCATCATCATCATACGAAGGTTTTTCAGAGACATCATAGGTATGGGACTTTGATTCCTTGATCTTCGTATTTTTCTTTTCGTATATACGTTACTTGATCGATCCTCTTAGGGATTCCGTTTATTCTTCCACTGCGTTTATTTTCTGTGGAATCCCAACGGTGGTATCGAAGCGAGGTCAAATATATCGTATATACGATCATCTTTGCATTTGGAATGTTATTTGATGATGTTTATGATTTAGAATCATAATAGATATAATCGAAGAAATTTAATCGTTCGTAGTAAGTCAAGTTTCGACTATTTTATGTGAATTATAAATCTGAAAAATTTGATTTTTGTTGATTTATAATTTCTTCATGAAGTTAAGAAACTTTTTCGTTTTGGAAGCGAGTCGAAAAAATGAGAAAAATGGGGGTTAAACACGAATACCGCACGAAGACGCAGCCACGGCAGCTTCATCGGATCATTGCTGGACGGCCGAGAGTGACTCGGTAGGCTATCAGAGCCGCTCGGCCCACTGCGGGCGATGGCCGAGTGACTCGGTCCGGGCGGTTCTCGGGTTTTCGGCCCGATTTTGAATCGGGCCGTGGGCTGGGCCTGATACCGGATTTTCCGGGACTCCATTTTTGTGTTTATATTTCATTGTAATAATTTACGAAATTTAAATTGGATTTAATTGGATTTAATAAAATATTTAGAATATCTTTTTATTAAGGGAAATTATTAGACGAGAATATTGTTTTGGTCGGATTACTTTGAACGGATTAAAATGACGATTATAAATATTAATTTGATTAATATTGTAGAAATTAAATAGATTAATTTTTATATTAATTGGATTAATATATTAATTGATTATTTAATTTCATTTACCATTACATGTTGTATGGAATGCCTTATGTGATGGTGATATAGCTCGTGGACTTAGTTGTTGATTTGTTCGATTCGATATGGTTGTAAAGGCCATTTTGAGCCTATTTATTTTTACTAGAAAATATGTATAATAGGACGTATTGTTCAATGATGTAATTATTCATATGGCTATGACGAAGACCGAAGACGACCGACTAGAAGACGAAGAATCAATACTGTATTTTTCCTTTCTTTATTTGGCTTGGCCCAATACTTAGGAAAAAGTCCATGAGCTATATGTTGGTAGTAACTAGGTTGCTATTTATTGTTTTTCATTTGAATGATTGACAAACCACAAACCGCGCTTATAAACGGATTAATGTGCAGAGTGTAACATATAATCGCGTTAATACTTCCACTTACAAACACTAAGTTATAAAGGTTATGAGGTTTCCTACCCTCCGTCAAACTCATGGAAAATTGAAATGTAAACCGGAATATTATTCTTCCGAGTATGTCGGGGTAATATTTTTGGGGAAAGTTGATAAATTCCTAGAGTGCATTAGATGTCTTTGGTTGTGACAAATCAAACCCCTATAAACTGTATGGGTTGCCGGGTAAGATTCAATTGTCAGACTAATATGAGTTGACGGTTTAAACTTAGATAGTTCAGCGAGCCATAGAAACCGAATGGGTTGAGGGCAAGTGAACTAGGGGTAAAAGAAGATCGAATCATCCATTAGATGGGTTGGTATTAGACACCACTTTATAAAGAATAATAGAATATAAACCGTATGGGTTGCCCTCTATTAAACTTTGTAAAGAAATCGATCACCACTATGAAGTCACCCAAGACTTCCGGATTTAACATGGGAGTGTGTAAATGCCGATAAAATAGTGGGAGCCGAGTTATGAATAAAGAAAGTCCTTAAATTCTTTACTCGGATCATAATTAAACAATCACTAACGAATCTCAAATTATTCTCTGCAGTTAACAAAACTCTCAATATGACAATGAACCGACTTGCTATACTACTTGAAAAGAACGTCCTGACTGGTCCGAACTATGTGGACTGGCTTCGGAACTTGAGGATTGTCCTAACTATGGAAATGCTGGGATACGTCTTGGAGGCGTACATCCCAGCGGCTCCTGAAAGAACCCGAGCCAATCAGGAAGATGTCGATGCCCATGAGAAATGGGTAAAAGACGACATAAGAGTGCAAGGGTACATGTTAGGCTCAATGACCAATGAGCTTCAACGTGCACATGAAAAGATGACGTCTTCACGATCCATCTTAGCGCACCTGGCTGAGCTCTATGGAGAGCATAGCCGAACTACTAGATATGAGATATCAAAGCAATTATTCGGCGCCAGGATGAAGGAAGGAGAGAGGGTTGGGGACCATGTCCTCAAGATAATCTCGATGATTGAGAGATTGGAAGCTCTTGATTTTCAGATGCATGCATCTCTCCAAACTGACCTTATCCTGCAGTCACTTCCTGACTCCTTTTCCCAATTTGTCATGAACTTCAACTACAATGAGATTGCATGTAACTTAGCTGGGCTAATCAACAAACTGACGACTGCCCAGTCTCAGATGAAGACAAAGGGAAAGGAAGCTGCACTTGTGATTTCTTCTAAGACTTGGAAGTCCAAGAATAAGAAGAAAAAGAACAAGAAGTAGTTAGGTCCGATAGCCAAGATCGACAAGGGAAGGGGCAAGGCCACAATGGTTCAAAAGAGCAAAGGGGCCAAGAAAATGGATGTATGCCTCAACTGCGGTGAGCTAGGCCACTGGAAGAGGTATTGTCCAAAGCTTGACCGTAATGCGCCTTCAGGTACGGAACTACTGGTTTTAGAAACAAATTGTTCTGTAACTGTATATTCTACTTCTTGGATACTTGATTCCGGTGCGAGTTCTCACATTTGTACATTGAATCAGGATCTGGAACGAAGTAGGAAGCTGGATTCAGGGGAGGTGATGGTCACCGTCGGAAGTGGGCATAGTGTCGAGGCTTCTGATATCGGATCCCTTATGTTGGATTTAGAATCTGGTTTTATTCTCACTTTAGATGATGTACTTGGTTTGCCCAAGGGGCACAAGAATATTGTATCAATTTCGGTCATGCACCGAAAGGGATTTCACTTCTTTATTGGAGATGGGTCCTGTCGTATTTATTTCAGAAATAAATTGGTTGGTACTGCTACATTATTAAATGGTTTATACCATTTAAATTTGAAGAATAAGACAACTGTGAACACTATAACTAGGAAGCGTGGTAGGGATGAAACGAACCAAGCACTTAAGTGGCATCTTAGACTTGGTCATATCGGTCAGACCAAGGTTCATAAAATGGAGAAATATGGGCTTACGGGTCCATTGGGATCAGATCCCTATCCAACTTGTGAATCTTGCCTTCAAGGCAAAATGACTAAGTTACCCTTCGCAGGGACTTTTGAAAGAGCTGCTGAAAAACTTGGATTGATCCATACCGACGTATGTGGCCCTTTTGAAGTGGCATGAGACGGCTTTCAGTATTTAATTACATTCACTGATGACCATACCAGGTATGGATTCGTGTACTTAATGAAACATAAGTCTGAAGCTTTTGATAAATTCAAGGAATTTAAAGCCCTAGTTGAAAATCAAACAGGTAACCGTGTTAAGACTCTTTGGTCAGACCGGGATGGTGAGTACATGAGTACCGAATTTGATGAGTTCTTAAAAGAACTAGGAATAGTGTCACAATTCACTCCTACAGCTACTCCACAATTAAATGGTGTATCAGAAAGAAGGAACCGAACTTTGTTGGACATGGTTCGCTCCATGCTTAACTATACTGATCTACCGATTTATCTGTGGGGTTACGCGCTCCTTACTGCTGTGCATATCTTGAACAGACGTCCTTCCAAATCCGTTCCTAAGACTCCCCATGAGACGTGGAGAGGTAGGAAACCAAGTCTTAATCACATTAGGCTTTGGGGATGCCCTGCTTATGTCAAGAAGACTAAAGTAGCGAAATTGGAAACTAGGTCTGTGAAAGGTCGTTTCATAGGATATCCAGGGGATTCCATGGGATATCTATTCTACATGCACGAAGATCATAGGATCATCGTTGCTATACAAGCACACTTCCTGGAAGATCAGTTTATTCAGGAAGGAGGGACAGGTAGAAATATTTCTTTGGAAGAAATAAAAGAAACACCAAATGAGACACATATGTAAGATATAAGAACCGAACCTTCTGAAATACAAATACAACCTCGCAAGTCTAGTAGAATTTCTCAATTACCTGAGAGGTATGGCTATCTGCATCAAGAGGAATTGGGTGTCCATAAGATGATAGAAAGTAGTCAAGAGAATGATCCTTCTACATACGACCAAGCGATGGTAGACGTTGACTCCACCAAGTGGCAAGAAGCTATGGAAGCTGAGATAGACTCAATGCATGCTAATCAGGCCTGGACTTTAGTAGATCGTCCTAAAGGCATAGTGCCTATTGGAAACAAATGGATCTATAAGAGAAAGACTGATGGAGATGGCAAGGTTGATACCTATAAGGCCAGACTTGTGGCAAAGGGTTATTCCCAAAGAGAAGGAATCGATTACTTCAAAACCTTCTCACCTGTAGCTATGATTAAGTCTATTCGCATGATGCTTGCTATAGCAGCCCACTTAGATTATGAAATATGGCAAATGGATGTGAAAACGGCATTCCTAAATGGATTCCTCGATGAGGAGATTTATATGGAACAGCCTAAGGGATTCATATCTCAAACCAATATTCATAAAGTATGCAAACTTCAGCGTGCCATTTATGGACTGAAGCAAGCTTCACGGAGTTGGAATATTCGTTTTAACGAGACAGTCAAAGAGTTTGATTTTGTCCAAAACGAAGAAGAGCCTTGTATTTACAAGAAGGTTAGTGGGAGAAAAATTGCGTTCTTAATACTATATGTAGATGACATTCTACTTATAGGAAAGCAGCAGAATGCTCGATTCTGTGAAAGCTTGGCTTTCTAAAGAGTTCTCAATGAAAGACTTGGGAGAAGCTACCTATATTCTGGGTATTCGTCTCTACTGGGATAGAGCGAAAAGAATGTTAGGTCTTTCCCAAGCCCTCTACATAGAAAAGATCCTGAAGCGATTTAGGATGGAAGATTCTAAAAGAGGGTTTCTATCTATGCAACATGGTGCAAAACTTTCCTTAGAGATGTGTCCTCAAAGTGAGGAAGATAGAAAGGAAATGAGCAAGGTACCTTATGCTTCGGCAGTAGGTAGCCTTATGTATGCAATGATTTGCACTAGATCGGACATTGCCTATGCTGTGAGTGTAGTAAGTCGGTTTCAGTCAAATCCAGGGCAGGAACATTAGATCACAGTAAAGAACATTCTTAAGTACCTAAGGAGGACTAAAGACTTGGTTCTTACATACGGCGGTGGAGAACTAAGAGTGATGGGTTATACAGACTCAGATTTTTCGGGGGACATGGATGCTCAAATGTCCACATCAGGGTATATCTTTACTCTGAATGGTGGGGCAGTTTCTTGGAGAAGTGCCAAGTAAAGTTCGACTGCTATCTCTACATGTCAAGCCGAATATCAGGCAGCCACGGAGGCTGCTAAAGAAGCTTTTTGGATAAAGAAGTTCACTGAGGAACTTCAAGTGGTTCCTAATGCAGAGAAGCCTGTGACACTATTTTGTGACAACGACGGAGCTGTTGCACAGGCTAAGGAGCCTAGGGCTCACCACAACACCAAACATATTGCGAGAAAATATCCTTTTGTTAGAGAAATGGTTCGGGATGGGAATGTTACACTACAGAGAATAGACACAGCAAATAACGTTGCTGATCCGCTTACCAAGCCACTATCTCAGAAGGTCTTAGAGAGACATCTGGAGAGTATGGGTATTAGATACCATAGTTTGTGGCATTGAGTGCAAGTGGGAGATTGTTAGGAATATGCCCTCGAATGCCAATCATAGGATGAGATAGTGAGAGTAATTGTATTGTAATTATGAATATTATATTTAATAAGGCAATTATTATTTCTATATTATTGTATATCACTGGCATTGTGATTTGGTATATAGAATAATAGTCCTTGCATTTGAGAGTGAACATTCTACTCCTTATGGAGATAAGGAGATAGGCACTAGAAGTGTTTAGAGCTCGAGTGCTTAACTAGTTCGCAAGTCGATAAAACTTAACAGGAGATTAAGTTTTAATAAGACTTGTATAACTGATGCTAGGATGTGTGCACGTATTGATAGCATAGTTATAAGTATATTGGTGGGACCAGTATACTCGAACACGACTCATACTCGATTCAGTCACACGGTATTCACTCTCGGAGAGTCGATGACGAATCGAAAGGTTGTGATAGTATACGTGGACCTTTGACTTGAGGGTTCAGTAGAAGATGTGCCTGTGACGTTTACTTTGTCATTAGAGTAGTTAGACTCATTTGCTTAATTGCTGAGACGACCGCGAAGTGCGGACTATATGGGCAGGTAGCAGTCTTTGCTGTACGCCAAGAAAGGATTCTATCTCCTGTTAGTGAGCAGGCGAATGTCCTATACGGTTAATGGCAAATAAGATCATAAGTCTTTGGCCAAATCATTCTGATATAGTCGTATTAGATACACTATTAATCAGTCGGTCTTGATTTGCATTAACACATGTATAGAGTTTAGTCAACAGTAGGGTTTGACTTTACCGTGACCCGAAGACTTGACCGGGACATCTGATGAAGGGTCTATACGTATATAGTATTCACAACATAATGGTTCTGGAATGATTCGTTCATTCGTTCTCAGTCGGGGTTTACAGTGTGGCCGCCAGTGCTAAGTCTTTGCACTCACCGGTTCCTCCCAATGCCGGCCGAGACGAACCTACGAGTCGCGCAATAGGATCATTGATGGATAAATATGAATTAATAATCTCTCTTATAATATTAGATATTAGATATCTAATTTTGATTTATCGGATAAATCAAATAGCGGTCTTATGAATTGTAAGTAGGTTACTGGGTGATTACTTTAATTCATAAATTATATTTCTTAGAGAAATATATATTTATGTTTGATATAATTAATTAATTGGATTAATTAATTAGTCCAAAACACATTGGAAATAAAACGGTTTCGTTTGACAAACATCCGGTACACGAGGGATTCGTTTTGACGAACATCCAGTACACGAGCCGAGTAAATTCGACCCGTCTTCTTGGAAATTTCCCTTAAGGCCGCCCCCCTCCCTCTCTTGTCTCTTTTATACTTATTTTATGTCACTAGGTGACATATGTGAGGTGTATTTGATACCCTCAATCATGTGTTAAAGGTAGACTTTCATTTTTTTTTTTATAGATAAAAGTCTTTAAAAAGGAGAGAGGACAACTTCTTCTTGCAAGAACTCAAAATCACGAATTTGAGTGAGAGTGTAAGGTTGAAAAATTCATCTTGATCTTAGAGACAAGATATAAGAAGAATACATTGAGAGAGAAAATTCCTACAAGCTTCCCTAACCGCATTCTTGAAGAAAGGAAGCTTGTCGATTTTTCCATCAAGTTCCGGCGTGTGAAGTAGAGGCATCTTGCTTTAGGTGCTTGTAACGAAGGGCTCTTCATCATCATCATCATCATACGAAGGTTTTTCAGAGACATCATAGGTATGGGACTTTGATTCCTTGATCTTCGTATTTTTCTTTTCGTATATACGTTACTTGATCGATCCTCTTAGGGATTCCGTTTATTCTTCCGCTGCGTTTATTTTCTGTGGAATCCCAACAGTTCGATCATTGTTACTCGATCATTGTTTTTTTCGATCGTTGTCACTCGATCATTATTTTTTGATCGTTGTTGTTCGATCATTGTTATTTGATCGTTATTGTTCGATCATAATTGTTCGGTCGTTGTTGTTCGATCATTGTTGTTCGATCGGGATTGTATGACTATTGTTGCTTGATCTCGTACCACGAAGAATTGTCGTTCACCGTTAGTCTGTTGTTTCGAGTGTGGACAGGTGGGTCACCGAGCCGTGCATTGGGAGCCGATAACTGAGAGATTTGGGTATCGAGGTTGCGTCTCTGCCCCGAAAGGACACAGAGATGCCTAGTGTGGTTTTTTTGAGGATTTCGACGTAGCCCGAACTGTTTATGATTGTCCTTGTGGATCGTTTTGTGTTTATTTTCTGTTTTCTCGACTGTGCGTGTTTCCTTGTAATAGGTGCCTTGTGTTTTGTGATTATTCGGGTAATCGACTTGATTGTATTATCTGTTTGATGACGCTTCTCACTTGTTGGTTTTATTATGTCTCTACCGGTGGCATTGTGTTGGTCGTCGTGGAGCGTGTTTTTACGCCGTATATTCCTTTGCGTTGCTTGTAACGTTTTGCCGTTGGGCGTAAGTTATGCGTTTCTTGTGTATCTCGTTGAGTTTTCCTGGCGGGATATTGCTTCTCCCTACTTGTTTTAAGTTTTGGGACGAAACTTCTTTTAAGGAGGGTAGTATGTAATATCCGCAATTTCAATTTCGGATAATTTTCTTTTTTTTAGCGAGAGTCCATTTTGACGACTCGCTTGTGACCGTTTCATCATTCTGAGAATGATTAATTCTGCACTTTTTGGCATCCGAATTCGTTTTGGTGTCGTTTTGTTGAGTTCCGTGCTTCTTATCGACTTTTCCGCACTTGAGTTCGATTCTTGCGAAACTCATTCGAAACTGCTGTTTTGAGTTTCCCTTAAGTCCGTTTAACTTTGTTAGACGTGTCGTGAACTTAGGTTTGGTTATTCGATCACGTATCGTAATTTTCGGGCATTTTGGGCCATTTTATAATTTACCCAAAGTTGTGGGTATCCGCATTCGCATTTGTTGTCTTGATCTATTTTTGTGTTTATTTGGTCGCGTGTGATTAATTTTTGCATGGTATTTCATTTCAGATCGATGATGTTGTCCGCGAGCATTTTGTCGTGTTCGTTCCGTGTGTTTTCTAAATCGACCGCTTCGTCATGGCGGCCGGCATCGCCGGACAAAGCGATACCATCGCCGGAAGTGCCGGGCATCGCCGGACAGCGACAGAACCGCCGAAGTGCTGGGCAATGGCCGGGCAGACGCGGCAGGAACCGGCGTAGCGCACGCTAGCTCGGCAGGAATAGCGCACGTTGTGAGGCCGGCCGGCGCACGCTATCGGGCTGGGCAGAGAGGTTTATGGAGTTCTGGACTCGGGGAGGATCGACAGGTAGCGCACGCTACTGTCGGTCGTGGCGCGCACTAATCGGCATGTGTAGCGCACGTTGTCGGCCGACTAGCGCACGTTACCTGGCTGAGCAGTTTAGTCCAGAGGGTTCTGGACAGGTTGGCTAGCGCGCGCTAGCGTCCGCGCAGCGCATACTATTGGTGTCGGGCAGGCAGGTCCCGGTGGGCAGGTTGGGTCATCAGTGTCGGGTCATGCGGGCCCCGGCCGAGGGTTCTGGGCGATACTGGCCGATAGCGCACGCTAGTCCGGAAGGCTAGCGCACACTAGGCCGCGCCAGTATAAATATGGCTGAGCAGTCATATTTTCACCCGCTTTTCATTTCTATCTTCTCCTTTCCGCGGCTGGAGGCCTGGTGATCAAGGAGACATGTTGTCAAGCAATTAATCCACGAAGTTCTAGAGCTTATAACATTGATTAATCATCCTATAACATCCTTTGATCCAGCGAATCAAGGTTAGATTTCCTAGAACACTATCTTTGGGAAATTTTGGGGTTTTTGGGTTTTTGTCCGATTCGTTCCGTATTGTTGATTAATCCATGATGGGTATGATTAATCAAAGTATTTTTCAAGTGTTTAACATCATTTAATCCATTGTTCTTCTCCGAATCAAGGTATATTTCTTGATTTTCCTTCGAGTTGATTTTTTGGGGGATTTGTTCTTGATTTCGTTTTCCATCCGTTTTTGATGAACTGATTGTTGTAAAATGATCTTGTTAAATATATCCTATGGATTGAACATCCATATTTCGGTTGGGAATTCCATTTTCATGTTTTTGTCGGGTTGATTCGTGTTCTTGGCCGTTTTGGGGGAAACCCTTGAACTTTCTTCGTTTGTTCCTTGAATTCAGCGGCTTTGGGTCGTACTTTAGAATTCATTTTCATTGTTATTGTTGTCGTTCGTAGTTTATTATCGCG
This sequence comes from Orobanche coerulescens, assembly GCA_033398695.1. Lineage (NCBI taxonomy): Eukaryota > Viridiplantae > Streptophyta > Magnoliopsida > Lamiales > Orobanchaceae > Orobanche > Orobanche coerulescens. The sequence goes on from CM065804.1 coordinate 29,692,754, forward strand.
GGTTGTTATTCGACGGAGTCAGCGGGTTCGTAGACAGTTCGAGTCTCCTCACTTTGGTCGATTCTCCGCGTTTGTGGTTATTCGAGGCAAGTGCCTTGTCCTTACATTTCTTGTTTTGCAAATGTAATGATCGGTGATCGTCTATATATGTTTGTTTGATAGTTTGACATGAACTTTCAAAATATTTGGTTTAGTCTCGTTAAAGGCTCACTTTCAAAACGCGTGTGTGTTGTGAATGTTGTGTCTCGTGAATGATTAAGTGAACCCTACGAATACGCTTGGTATTGTTGTTTTGCTTTGATAATATATATACATATATTATCTCATTTCGGTACGTTGTGATTTGACCATTGCGTCGTGCTTTGTGTTTGTTGTCTTTGGGTGAATTGCTTGAATATCCTTGGTATGATATATATAAATTTGTGTGGATGTATTTTGCTCAACTCGGGAGGGTTCGACGGGTCCATGGAGGGAATCCAATGGTATAGCCCTGGATTCACGAGTTGGTGTGTATGTTTTGTGAATGTATTTTGCTCACCTCGGGAGGGTCCGACGGGGCCACAGAGGGAATCCAATGGTATAGCCCTGGATTCACGAGTAAAACTTCACGAGTTGGTGTGTATGTTATGTGGATGTATTTTTCTCACCTTGGGAGGATCCGACGGGGCCACAGAGGGAATCCAATAGTATAGCCCTGGATTCACGAGTAAAACTTCACGAGTTGGTGTTGCTTTTATGTACGTCGAGGACACGTGACGTGAGTTTTTAACCCTGTGAATTGTTGTTGGTTTTATTTGCGAAAACAAAACCTTTGGGGTGTGACCCCTGTTGATTATGGAAAGAGAAGGATTCGATAATCCTATATTATTTTCTATTAAAACTCCCTAGGGCATTTTAAACTATTTTACAAACCATTCTGATTATTTGCGATCTTTCGGATTTGGAAAGTTTTACTCAAACTCTTGCCTCGGGAAGTATTTTGTTTCGTTGTATTTGAATCTTTGAGGATTCCTGGTTATTACTGTTCTTGGAACTTGAATTGTAAGGCTCATATTTGCACTTTGTACTTGCACTAGCAAAATAGTAGAATTTTGCTAACCCCCGAGTAATCGGGGGGTGGATGTCTGTATTGCATTCAGGTTTTGGGGAGCATAGTATAGGGTCGGCATGAAGGATAATGAAAGACGAACGATACTAATCACACGAGGACCCATTTGATGTCATATTGGTTTAGTTGTATTTTATTTCTGCTGCTGTATTCTTTCCCCGTTGTACGGGAGTGTGTTGTATTGGACCCTTGCGTGGGCATGTAATGTGTTTGGGTTGTACGTTTTTATTGAAAGACCAAATCGGTCTACTGAGTCCTTTTAGCCTTAAAGGCATTGTTGAGTTGTTCAATGTTGTTACCAGCCTGGTAGATCCTTGAGGAAGGGTTCTACGGCGTGTAATATCCCTGAGTGTATTAGGGGTGTTACATAAATGGTATCAGAGCTTAGGTTGTGGAAACCTAGGTTGTCGGGTTTAGTGGTGTATGTTGAGTTTTTGTCTCGTCAGATTTTGTCTGACTGAGTCGTGTCGCGACGCGTTGTCTTAGTTGGTTGGTCGTGATTAGTATCGTGGGGCGATCATTATCTTCGTGCGGCCTGTGGATGTAAATCTCTCTTCTTTGTGATTGTGCCTCGTCTGATGCGAGTTACTGGTATGATTATGTGTTAAGTGACGAAATCTTTATGCAGACTTTTGGTTTCGAGATGCGTTTATGTGACTCTCATGTTTCGTTTATATGAGGAGCATTGTCGTTATTTATGTCCTTTTGACTATGATATTTGACTATTTGTTTCCGGTAAAAGACAGGTGTTGTCTTGGTTTTGAACGAGTTGATGCGTGTATTATGATTGTATGTAAGCGAATATCGATGCGTGTGAGTTTTGGGCATTCTCGCCTATTGGATTTTTGAGAACCTTGAGTATCTTAGAAAATAAAATTCGAGACGTACTTTTAAATGGATTGTATATTCGAGCTGCCTACTAGCGCAACTATCTATTTCAAAATTCTTCTACCTTGAAAAAAAATATATTTTTTTGATATTCCAGTAATTTTGGAAATGCTTTGCTTAAACCTGAGGGTCGAATATTTCTGAAAGTTTTTCGCTAAAAGAAAGTGTCCTCATTTTTATCAAACGCATGATGGTTTTCAAAGTCTCGACAACGATGTTTGTACAACTTTTTGAAAAGGTGATACTCAAGATCAACTAGTGCTTCCAAAATCTTTCAAAAGGTGGTTTTCGTTTTTAAAACCTATCACTTCCTGCTTGTGGTCAGAGAAGGTGTGTATGATGTTAGTATTGTCGTTAGGGTGTTATCCCTCTGAGTTGTGATTGAGTTGGTGGTGTGAGCGTTGAGTCTTTCGCCACGCATTTGTTGTACTAGCCCTCTGTGAGAGGTGTGATGTGGCATTTAATATTTGTCGCCTCGTGGTGAATTGCGTGTTGTCGCACATGTGCGAGCTGTTAAAGCTTGGGTTTGTACGTTTGTGTAAATGTGTGATTGTTTCATGATGTTTTGCGATTATGTGCTGGTTATCGTTCGGGCCGTTGAGATCGCCGAACGATACCGTTGTTGCTATGATGTTGATATGTGTGTTGCTTTATGATAGTACTCATCGTATGTGTTGCGTATTATGATTTTCTGTTGTGCTGAGTCGGCATCTCCGGTATGTTGTTTTGCGATGTTATATTCCATTGTACCTAGCAGTTGTATATTCGGTATGCCGATCCGAGGTGCTTCAAACGTATTATGCCGGGGGCATGTACGTACAAATTGTCCTTCTCGTCAATATCGCATTTCAAGTGTGGACTCGAGGGACACAGAATTCAGTTTTGCGAATTAGTTACCGAGACTTCCGGAATTCGCACTTTAGCACAGATATCAGGATCGGCTCTGAGAGGCCCATAGGACGATATTTCTTTTATAAGAGGTCGAATGTAATACCCGTATTACTTTTGACTTCTGCATTTTCTCCTTCTAAATTCTATCGACTTGCTCGTGTTCGTTGATACTTTTTGAATTTGTTTGGTATCTCGGTTGTCATCGTTCGAACGGGTTGTGACCTTGTTTCAGGTCGATCTGTTTATCGTTGTGACTTTTCCGAGTTCGGTTCGATTCTTGTGAACCTTGTTCGAAAGGAACATCTTTTAGTTTCTACCAGCTCTTTAATGTCTTGAGTCCAAGTGTGAACTTCGGAGTCATTGTTCGACTGTTGTCATTCGATCATTGTTGTTCGATCGTTGTTACTCGATCATTGTTTTTTTCGATCGTTGTTACTCGATCATTGTTTTTCGATCGTTGTTATTCGATCATTGTTATTTGATCGTTGTTGTTCGATCATTGTTGTTCGGTCGTTGTTGTTCGATCGTTGTTGTTCGATCGGGGTTGTATGACTGTTGTTGCCTGATCTCGTACCACGAAGAATTGTCGTTCACCGTTAGTCTGTTGTTTCGAGTGTGGCCAGGTGGGTCAGCGAGCCGTGCATTGCGAGCCGATAACTGAGAGATTTGGGTATCGAGGTTGCGCCTCTGCCCCGAAAGGACACAGAGATGCCTAGTCTGGTTTTTTTTTGAGGATTTCGGCGTAGCCCGAACTGTTTATGATTGTCCTTGTTGACCGTTTTGTGTTTATTTTCTGTTTTCTCGACTGTGCGTGTTTCCTTGTAATAGGTGCCTTGTGTTTTGTGATTGTTCGGGCAATCGACTTGATTGTATTATCTGTTTGATGACGCTTGTCACTTGTTGGTTTTATTATGTCTCTACCGGTGGCGTTGTGTTGGTCGTCGTGGAGCGTGTTTTCACGCCGTATATTCCTTTGCGTTGCTTGTAACATTTCGCCGTTGGGCGTAAGTTACGCGTTTCTTGTGTATCTCGTTGAGTTTTCCTGGCGGGATATTTTTTCTCCCTACTTGTTTTAAGTTTTGGGACGAAACTTCTTTTAAGGAGGGTAGTATGTAATATCCACAATTTCGATTTCCGGTAATTTTCTTTTTTTTTTTAGCGAGAGTCTGTTTTGACAACTCGCTTGTGACTGTTTCGTTATTCTGAAAATTATTAATTCTGCACTTTTTGGCATCCGAGTTCGTTTCGGTGTCGTTTTGTTGAGTTCCATGCTTCTTATTGACTTTTCCGCACTTGAGTTCGATTCTTGCAAATCACGTTCAAAACTGCGGTTTCGAGTTTCCCGTAAGTCCGTTTAACTTTGTTAGACGTGTTGTGAACTTCGGTTTGGTTATTCGATCACGTATCGTAATTCTCGGGCATTTAGGACATTTTGTAATTTACCCAAAGTTGTGGGTATCCGCATTCGTATTTGTTGTCTTGATCTATTTTTGTGTTTATTTGATCGTGTGTGATTAATTGTTGCATGGTATTTCATTTCGGATCGATGATGTTGTCCGCGAGCATTTCGTCGTGTTCGTTCCGTGTGTTTTCGGAAATCGAATCGTCGGGTCATGGCGGCTCGGCACTAGCCGGACAAGTGCGGCAGGCACTGTCGGAAGTGCTGGGCACTGTCCGGACAGGTGCGACAGGCATTGTCGGAAGTGCTGGGCAATGGCCGGGCAGACGCGGCAGGAACCGGCGTAGTGCACACTACTGCCGGAAGGCTGCGCACGCTAGCTCGGCAGGAATAGCGCACGTCATTCGGCCGGCCGACGCACGTTATCGGGCTGGATAGAGAGGTTTATGGAGTTCTGGACTCGGGGAGGATCGGCAGGTAGCGCACGCTACTGTCGGTCGTGGCGCGCGCTAATCGGCATGTGTAGCCCACGTTACCTGGCCGAGCAGTTTAGTCTAGAGGGTTCTGAACAGGTCGCCTAGCGCGCGCTAGCGTCCGCAGCCGCACGCCATCTGGCCTGGGCAGCAGTCTCTGGCCGAGTTGGGTCATCAGTGCCGGGTCATGTGGGCCCCGACCGAGGGTTCTGGGCGATACTGGCCGATAGCGCACGCTAGTCCGGAAGGCTAGCGCACGCTAGGCCGCGCCAGTATAAATATGGCTGAGCAGTCATATTTTAACCCGTTTTTCATTTCTACCTTCTCCTTTCCGCGGCTGGAGGCTTGATGATCAAGGAGACATGTTGTCAAGCAATTAATCTACGAAGTTTTAGAGCTTGTAACGTTGATTAATCATCCTATAACATCCTTTGATCCAGCGAATCAAGGTTAGATTTTCTAGAACTCTATCTTTGGGAAATTTTGGGGTTTTTGGATTTTTGTCCGATTCGTTCCGTATTGTTAATTAATCCATGATGGGTATGATTAATCAAAGTATTATTCATGTGTTTAACATCATTTAATCTATTGTTCTTCGCCGAATCAAGGTATATTTCTTGATTTTCCTTCGAGTTGACTTTTTGGGGGATTTATTGTTGATTTTGTTTTCCATCCATTTTTGATGAATCGATTGTTGTAAAATGATGTTGTTAAACATATCTTATGGATTGAACATCTATATTTCGGTTGGGAATTCCATTTTCATGTTTTTGTCGGGTCGATTCGTGTTCTTGGCCATTTTGGGGGAAACCCTTGAACTTTCATCGTTTGTTCCTTGAATTCAGCTGCTTTGGGTCGTACTTTGGAATTCATTTTCATTGTTATTATTGTCGTTCGTAGTTTATTATCACGGTTTGTCATTCGACAGAGTGTTCGGGTTCGTAGACGGTTCGAGTCTCCTCACTTGGGTCGATTCTCCACGTTTGTGGTTATTCGAGGCAAGTACCTTGTCCTTACATTTCTTGTTTTGCGAATGTAATGATCGGTGATTGTCTACATGTGTTTGTTTGATTGTTTGAGATGAACTTTCAAAAGATTTGGTTTAGTCTCGTTAAAGGCTCACTTTCAAAATACGTGTGTTTTGTGAATGTTGTGTCTCGTGAATGATTAAGTGAACCCTACGAATACGCTTGGTATTGTTGTTTTGCTTTGATAATATATATACATATATTATCTCATTTCGGTACGTTGTGATTTGACCATTGCGTCGTGCTTTGTGTTTTTTGCCTTTGGGTGAATTGCTTGAATATTCTTGTTATGATATATATAAATTTGTGTGGATGTGTTTTTCTCACCTCGAGAGGGTCCGATCGGGCCACAGAGGGAATCCAATGGTATAGCCCTGGATTCACGAGTTGGTGTGTATGTTTTGTGAATATATTTTACTCGCCTCGGGAGGGTCCGACGGGGCCACGGAGGGAATCCAATGGTATAGCCCTGGATTCACGAGTTGGTGTTGATTTTATGTACGTCGAGAACACGTGACATGGGTTTTTAACCCTGTGAATTGTTGTTGGTTTTATTTGCGAAAACAAAACCTTTGGGCTGTGACCCCTGTGGATTTTGGAAAGAGAAGGATTCGATAATCCTATATTATTTTCTATTAAAAGTCCCGAGGGCATTTGTTGGGATAACAAAACCCGGTATCAAAATTGTTGGGATAAACAATCCCTGTATCGACCGTGTCAACAAAATGTTTTGACAATGTGCCAATCAAGGATACAACAAGAAACTGTATTGAAGAGTAGATCGAAGTCGTTGATTCTGTATCGAAGACTTCTCTTAGCGCCAGCTACAGCAAGCCTTCGAGTTGCCAAGATTCCGCAGCAAAGAGTCTCTTAAGACTAAGTATGGAAGCTGTCTCGAATCAACAATACAGCAATCCTTCCATACAACCCTCAAACAGGATGAGAAGGAATCTTTGTTATTCGCTAAAATCATTGTCCCTATTAAGAAGATACATTTAAATACTAAAGGATAAAGTATTTAAATATCAAGCCGTCAGAAGATCTTCAAATCCCGCATAATCCGGATCTCTGTCAACTATCAAGTTGTCACAGAATCATGCTCAACGGATCTATCTGAACGGATATATTTCAGAAGACTATATATATCTCCAGACCTTGAAGATCAAAAAACACGAACATATATACGGAAGTACATATCCACGAAATCAAACGAAGCTATCATCATATACATCTGAACAAATATATCTCCAAAGCATACTGCTATTCTGAAAGAAGAGATATATAAGTGTTCAAACCGTGAACAACACATCATCAGCTAAAAGCCCAGAAAGTCAAAGCTGTTGTTCAACCATTGTTCTACCCTTGAACAAAACCCATTAGCCCTGTGTGGACTGAGAATCCTTGCTATTCCTGAACTGTGTGTGACGGACTTGTATTGAAGAGACGAAGCTTCAGAACTGTGTGTGAAGAAGCCAGTCACATGTTAGCTCAAACCAATCTGTGTGAACGGTTGAAGGCTAAGATCATTATATCAATCTGTGAGAGCGATATATTGGTTAGGTTTGGTTATAATTACGTAGTTGTGTACGCAGTAATTATAATAAACTTTTTACTCCTATGTGGAGGACCAGTGGACGTAGAGGGGTTTACCTCGAACTACTTTAATTATTGTGTTATTCACCTTCTGCCTTTATTGTTTTATTAATTGTGATTATTTAAATATACACTGCACACTTAGTTGTTGTATCCTCAGCAACTTCCTGTATTAAAGACTTCCGCTACGCACTCAGATTTGAAAAACGTACAACCTATTGCTTAAACCCTTTTCAAGCTGTATTCTGTATACTTAGTGGCCAACAAGTTGTATCGGAGCGGTTGATTCAAAAAAGAATCAGTCATATTTTTAACCGAATCAGATCCTTAAATCACTTATTTTTGTAAAACAGTTTTTTTTTCATTCCTATATTCTCACTGTTGGGTCTTAAATCGGATATTTGCGCCGTTTTATGCGGAAGCGAAAATAAATTTGCGGAAAATAAATCACACAAGGATTTATAGAGGTTCGGCTATTAACGAAGCCTACGTCCTCTCTCGATGTATCTTTTTCCTTAGGCTTAAGATCAAAACCTCTACGCCTCTCTTCTATCGGTCGAGGGATTACCGTTACAAGCTCGTCTTCTATCGGTCCGAGTAAAACCATTTTTCCTTTTCTATTGGATAAGAAATCAACCACTCTAGCTTTCTATCAGTACTAGATAAACCTCACTAAGATAGCGATTATGATTCTAACAATGCTGGATCCTTGATCCTAATAGCACCGAATCAAATCGTATCTTTTCTTTTTCTCGCTCGTGTATGATCTTGTGTATAACACTCAATCACTCTTAATTAAGCTCAAGAACAACAACTATAATATTTACAATGATATAACACGTATGTATACTTTGCTCAATGTTGTTGTTAAGAATAATACCAACTCCTTGGTATTTATAGCCTTCTTCCTCCTTACTAGTCGTTGCTGCCTGTTGACTAGCTAGCGTGCGCTAGCCTTCCTTCTTAGCGTGCGCTATCGCACATTTTTGCTCTAGCGTACGTAAAGGCTTTCATGTAGCGTGCGTTAATCACTTTATGTTTCAGTCCAGTAGCTACTGCCCTTAACAGTTAGCGTGCGCTATCACTTCCTTTGTAGCGTGCGCTAATCCAATATATCCGTTGCATGACTTGTCAAAGTATCCGTTTGATATGCTGACTTTGACCTGCTTTTCCCAACGTTCGGATTGACTTGATTCAAAACAACTTAGCGTGCGCTAATCATACTTTTGTAGCGTGCGCTAATGCTGACTTCATTGCATACGATATGCTGTGTTTGAATTCCTTCACAACGGTAACAGGACTTCGATAGCGTGCGTTAATAATGATGTGTAGCGTGCGCTATCTCAACAGTTTACATCACTGCAGCTTACTTCAAAACTTGGCTGGAATGCAGCTTACTCCGCGTTAGCGTGCGCTAACGAATATGCCTTAGCGTGCGCTAATGCAGTCCAGATTGCAACTTTTTGCGTCTTCGTCTGCTTCGTTGTTTTGCTTCGCCTCGATGTTGTTTTGTTGTTTAGCAACTTTAATCATCAAAACACAAATTAAATAATGTGTGGAATAAATATTCCAACAATCTCCCCCTTTTTGATGATTACAAAACAACCCTTGAATTGGATAATCTGTAAAAATAATATATGTATATTTCTACGAATCAAAGTTTTCGGCTTTGATCGTTTCGTTAGTTTATCCAATCCTTTTCTTTTTCGGCATCCTTCGTTTTTCAATTTTTCAACTCCTTCCTTCGTTTTAACTCCCCCTTTTTGTAAGCTTTCTTTTTCTTTTCGACTTCTTCGATTTTTCTCATTTTTATCTCAATTCATATCTTTCTCCCCCTTTTGTCTTCATCAAAAAAAAAATATAAAGAATACCAAATGAAATATAAATATGCATGATACCAATGAATATGCATTAATAAGCAAAAATACTCCCCCTGAAAGTATTATCTCCCCATTTTAAAATATCAATTGTTAAAAATTTTTGGGGATCCAACCGATAGTTGGTTTTTCTTTTGAGACATAGACGATGTTTGAAACGTTTGTTCCTTTAGGAACCCAAATCTTTTTAATTTTTATCGTCCGGCGTGGGCTTTTACAGTTAGAAATATGATGCCCAATTTTCAAACATTTTTCACATCGGGGTATTTTGAAATTGACGGATTCGTTTTTCGAACGTGATTTGAATCCTAACCCCTCTTTATTTAGAGTATATTTTTGAACACATAACATTTGTTCAAATTTATCGTTGCCGCACGAAAATTTCTTTGTCAAAATTTTTAGTTCATCTTGAACTTTTAAAAGATCATTTTTCAAAATATTTTCATTTTCAAGGCATTTCGAATGATCAATCTCGACAAATTTCCCTTTTTCAAGTATTTTGGAATTTTCAATTTCCAAAGTTTTATATTTAGACTTGAGGGATTTAATTTCATTTAAAGCATTTTGATAGTCCGTATGTAATAATTCGAATGCTTCAAAGAGTTCGTCGTAGGAGTTACTTACTTGGCTTTCGATGTCGCTATCGTCGAATGAACTCCGGGCCATGAGCGCGAGATTATTTTGGTCAAGAAAATCTTCATCGGGATCTTCGTCGCTCCATGTTGCGATTAAAACCTTCTTTTGCTTTACTCGACAGTTTTTGGCAAAGTGGCCTGGTTTACCACATAATCGACAAGTGTTGCCGGGTTTCTTCGATTCGCCCGCTTGGATGTCCTTCTTTCTCCGGTTTAATAAGTGTTGGAACTTATTAATATTCTTGGCATAATATGCCATTTCTTCGTCGCTTTCGTCTACCGGGGTTTCTTCTTTCTTCTTCGACATTTTAGCCTTGAAGGCTATCGACCTCTCCTTCGGTTTCGGTTTGGCATTCCGAGATTTTAGAACAATCTCGTAGTTGATAAGTGAACCCACGAGAGCGCTAAAATCAAGATTATTTAAGTCTTTAGATTCCATTATAGCCGTAACCGTACCGTCCCATTCTCGAGGTAGTGATCGGAGAATTTTCTTTACTTTCTCACTACTCGATAGTGGTTTTCCGTAACATGCTAATCCATTTGTGATAACCGAAAATCGGTCAAGCATAATCGAGATGGATTCGTCGTCCTTCATTTGGAATAATTCATAATCGTGAAGGAGCATGTTTATCTTTGTCTCCTTGACTTGAGAAGTACCTTCGTGTGTTACCTCAAGCATTTTCCATATTTCTTTGGCACTATCACACGATGATATCCGGTTGTGTTCTTCCGGATTTAAGGCACAATAAAGAAGTTGAGTTGCCTTACAATTGAAATGGTCGTTTTTCCAATCGGAGTCGTCATATTCTTCAAAATTTTTAAGCGAACCGTTGGAATTCATTGGAATTTTTGGACCAAGACAAATCACCTTCCAAAGTTCGATGTCGTAAGCTCGAATGAATATCGACATCTTCTTCTTCCAAGTCATGAAGTTCGCGCCATCAAAAAATGGTGGTCGGTTGAGAGCAAGGCCTTCGACGGGAGCCATTTGAAACGCCATTGGATCTTTTCTCTTCGGATGTTAAGCCGCGTATTGGAGTACCGCTCCGATACCAATTGTTGGGTCTTAAATCGGATATTTGCGCCGTTTTATGCGGAAGCGAAAATAAATTTGCGGAAAATAAATCACACAAGGATTTATAGAGGTTCGGCTATTAACGAAGCCTACGTCCTCTCTCGATGTATCTTTTTCCTTAGGCTTAAGATCAAAACCTCTACGCCTCTCTTCTATCGGTCGAGGGATTACCGTTACAAGCTCGTCTTCTATCGGTCCGAGTAAAACCATTTTTCCTTTTCTATTGGATAAGAAATCAACCACTCTAGCTTTCTATCGGTACTAGATAAACCTCACTAAGATAGCGATTATGATTTTAACAATGCCGGATCCTTGATCCTAATAGCACCGAATCAAATCGTATCTTTTCTTTTTCTCGCTCGTGTATGATCTTGTGTATAACACTCAATCACTCTTAATTAAGCTCAAGAACAACAACTATAATGTTTACAATGATATAACACGTATGTATACTTTGCTCAATGTTGTTGTTAAGAATAATACCAACTCCTTGGTATTTATAGCCTTCTTCCTCCTTACTAGCCGTTGCTGCCAGTTGACTAGCTAGCGTGCGCTAGCCTTCCTTCTTAGCGTGCGCTATCACACATTTTTGCTCTAGCGTACGTAAAGGCTTTCATGTAACGTGCGTTAATCACTTTATGTTTCAGTCCAGTAGCTACTGCCCTTAACAGTTAGCGTGCGCTATCACTTCCTTTGTAGCGTGCGCTAATCCAATATATCCGTTGCATGATTTGTCAAAGTATCCGTTTGATATGCTGACTTTGACCTGCTTTTCCCAACGTTCGGATTGACTTGATTCAAAACAACTTAGCGTGCGCTAATCATACTTTTGTAGCGTGCGCTAATGCTGACTTCATTGCATACGATATGCTGTGTTTGAATTCCTTCACAACGGTAACAGGACTTCGATAGCGTGCGTTAATAATGATGTGTAGCGTGCGCTATCTCAACAGTTTACATCACTGCATCTTACTTCAAAACTTGGCTGGAATGCAGCTTACTCCGCGTTAGCGTGCGCTAACGAATATGCCTTAGCGTGCGCTAATGCAGTCCAGATTGCAACTTTTTGCGTCTTTGTCTGCTTCGTTGTTTTGCTTCGCCTCGATGTTGTTTTGTTGTTTAGCAACTTTAATCATCAAAACATAAATTAAATAATGTGTGGAATAAATATTCCAACACTCACATGGATACATCAATGATCAACAAAGTGCCTATGTTCTCTATTAATGAATTTGATGATTGGAGAATTAGAATGGAGGCTCATCTTGCAGCAATGCATGAAGAGATGATTTTTGTCATACAGGATGTCCCCATCAAGATCATGAAAGTAAATCCGGCCCCAAGGATTGAAGGCCAAGCCCATGCTTATATGCTCGAGAAAGAGCGCGAACAATGGACCTCTGATGATAGAAAGCGCGCCAATCTCGATAATGTTGCTAAGAATGCGTTATTTGTCACTCTTGACAAAGGCACGTTCTCGAAGGTAAAGAGCTATAAAACAGCCAAGTATATCTCGGATAAACTCAAGTTGATTTGTGAGGGAACTGAGCTCTCCAAAGAAAATAAAAATTTTAAAATTAACTCAGCAATTTGAATCTTTTGAAATGAAGCCTACTGAAACACTTGAGGAAATTGACCTCAGATTCACTGGAATTGTTGGTGAACTTGAAGCTTTGGGCAAAATTTATACACAGAAGGAGAAGAATCTTAAATTTTCAGATCTCTCCCTGCCCGATGGGACATTAAGACCACAACTATGCGTGTGTCTTGCAATCTTAATGATATATCTACTTTTGATCTCTTCTCTGACCTCAAAGCTTTTGAGTATGATATTGACAGAAGAGAGAAAGCTGAAGAATACCCTGCAAAGGTTACAGCTCTAGCCGCTGTATCCAACCTGTAATATCCGGAATTTCCACTACTGTTGTTTAAGATTATTTTATCCGAGTTATGTTGTACAGCGTGGAATCTGTACAGTATGGGTAAAATAATTGAAGGACCAATACATCTGTATTGGTATAATTGTCGTACTTGGTCGACAATTGGATGTAAGAAGTATATGTATTCAGTATGCCGTATGTTCGTATTCTGTATGTTGAGACGATTGGACAAGAATAGCTGAAAATGGCTAAGTGTAACATTATTAGCGCACGCTAATAATCAGGAGTAGCGCACGCTATCGTGCAGGTTTAGCGCACGCTACGGATATAAGATAACGCACGCTAATGCAGTCAGATCGGAAGGAATCTGCGTGTAGACCAGGCCACTTTCGGCGCACGTTCTGATAAGTCAACGGATGTTGTAATGTAGTGTTAGCGCACGCTAATGCATGTTGATTAGCGCACGCTAACTGTATATCAGACAAAAAGGAATCTTATCCTCGTCAGCACTTTCGGCGTGTGGACCAGTCTTCGGAGCATACAGACAAACGAGTCAACTATGAGTAGCGCACGCTAAGGTAAGACACTTGCGTACGCTAAATAGAGGCATTTACGTACGCTATTGCATGGGCATTGCGTACGTAAATCACTTCATGCACTAAGACAGTTGTCTCTGGACTGCGATAGCGCACGCTAACAAAGGTCAGTTAGCGCACGCTAAGGCCGTAGCGCACGCTAAACATAAGGTTTAGCGCACGCTAGTAATGTATTCTATATAAGGGACAAACGGGTATTATGAAGCATTTCGTCCATTCTTTCACCTTCAGACGATAGAGAGAGGTCTTAGAGAGAAGTTGAGGTCCCAAACACTTGAGTTGATCATTCCTAACAACATTTGAAACTTGGAAGTGATTGAAAACGGATTCAACCTTGGGATTCAATCCATTCCTTCAAAGAGGTAATTACTCTTCATCTTTGGATTTCGTTTTGGATTGAATGTTGATGTTCTTGAGTTGATGATTATTACATAAACAAGTTGATAAGCATGATTATGAGATAGATTACCGGATTATGATGATGTTATTGTTGACATGAAGATATTGATATGATTCTTGTGGTTTGAATAGTGTTGTTCGTTTTCTTGAGATAAGTGGATTAATCATTCTCCTCAGTTTCGGATGTTGATGTTATTGTCGATGATTACTCCCTGTAATGATAGATTATGAAAGTGTTGTTACGTTCTTAATGTTTCATGATGTTGATATTGAGGAAGATGATATATGGATATAGAACTTGGATTATAAGTTGGATGATTGTTTATATGTTAAAGGATATCGGATTTCGTTGTTTTGATAGCTTTGAACATGATTCAGAATCACTTGGTGTTCTTGAAATCGCCATAAGTTGATCGGTATCTGAAAAACATGCATCTGTACAGCATTAGCGCACGCTACGTTTACTGCCTAGCGCGCGCTAACGGGAGCAACTTAGCGCACGCTACGTTAGGTGATTAACGTGCGCTAAGAAGGCAGAAAGTGCAGTATTTTCGTGTTGTGGTTGTAAATTCGTGCTGGTTTGAGTAGGGTTGATCTGACTAGTGTTTAATCGAGATATTGTCGAGCCGTTGGGTTTGTAAATTGGTTTTATCGATTACTGTAATAGGTTGAGAATATTGATCAGTGATTACAACCGTGTGTTGCGGTCAAGCTCGAGAATGTTCGTTGATTGCTTTGGTCGGGACCGAGGAACTTGTAGATGACGGCAATGGATTTGGTAACAGCTTCCTCGTCATTGTATCGGTATCGAAGTAAGTTATTACTTACTCAGTTTATAGTATTTAATGAATGGTTTCCGTTTCATTCGTTTATAATTCGTATAACAATGTTATAATCGTAATCACAGGAGACTTGAGATTATAAATCATATTCGAGTTTTGGGAATCTAAATCATAATGTATATGATTTGCTTTTGTTATTGGTATACTTGTATATCGAGGATATATCGTGATAAAAATGGAGATATGAATTATCTGCAATCCGTGATACTTTGGACCGTCGAGTATTGAGGATAATGGTTCGTGATGGTTTAGGCATTGAGATCGTTCTTGAAGGACTCGGGGCAAGTACTCTAATCATTTTTATCATTTGAGTCGATCATGTTGTGATACATTCGTGTATCGTTGTTGTCATGTATTTGTGCATTGTTGTTGTCGTGTATTGTGCACTGTTGTTTTGTGCAGTTGTGCATTGTTGTCATATGTCCACCATGCGTTGGTCCGACGGGATCATCATGGGAATCTATAGCTGTGTGCGCTGGATCGCTGGACAGGTAATGCCACCATGCGTTGGTCCGATGGGATCATCATGGGAATCTATAGCTGTGTGCGCTGGATCGTTGGATTACCATATATTGTTGTTATTGTGCATATGTATATTATGGGTGTAACACCCCCAAGTTATTCAGGGATATTACAGCGCCGTAAGCCCCGCCGTGGGACCCACAAGGCTAAACATACGCGGAACCATAATTTTTGACCGATAAGGTCTACACACATTGGGATGAAAAACAATACAAAGGTATTCGAAAAATAACCAATGTACTTACAAACATCACAACTCAATTCAATACTTCGGCAAACACAGGCCGGAACATCAAGGAAAAAGGAAAACAATACTCGAGTATTCAATAGTCAATCCAGTACAACAACACTGAACGGGAATTCCCAAAGAAAATAAAACTGGGAGAAAGACACAGTATCACACTTGCCCACCATCTTTATGCCGACCCGATACCTGCCCGTCCGCTCTCCGGAACTCAAATACATGAAACGTATTTCCCATAAAGGGGTTAGCCGTCGAATAGCTAGTGCAAGTATAACAATATGAAACATAATACTTCTCGACAATAAAGTAAATGTAATCCGTCAATTCATCAAGATGCGTCCAGTCATCAATGTCAGACTAGTATTCCGAATAACTAAATCTCATAGCATCTCATCAATACATATATGAATACCGTGGAACCGCACTGCAGGCTACGGAACCCTCGAGGACCTGTCGGTCCGTCCCGGAGTGGTTAATTCATATTATCCATGGAATCGCACTGCAGGCTACGAAACCTCGTAGGACCCTGATCCGTCCGGAGTGGATATAAATAAGCATGCCAACATTATTTCATATGAATGCGTAGAAACGGTTCGTTCATATCAACCATGGAATCGCACTGCAGGCTACGAAACCCTCGAGAGGACCATAGGCCCGTCCGGAGTGGCTAGAAATAATCATACCATCAATATTTCATACTTTCAAAGTCGAGAACGTAGAATCATAAATGTATACTTGCCTTTGAGACATCGAGAAATCGAACGGAGGAAAGGTATGAGTTCGGTAGGTCCGAGAACGCGCTTTCGGCACCTAAACGATTCGCAAGGAATATGATAATCAATTATCCATATTCAAATTACACGAAGAAACCCCCGAAAACCCGCCTACGATTCATGTATATTCGTATATAAACAACAACGAGGGCGGACCACAACCAAACCCTCTCGATTCCGTAAAAATCACGAAATATACCATGAATCCGTAGGGAAACTAAGAATACCAACAAGATTAATCATATTCATCATGAATTAATCAACAAAACGGAACGAATCGGACAAAAACACGAAAACCCCCAATTTTACCAAAAGTAGGGTTCTAGAAATCTAACCTTGATTCTTTGGTTCAAGGGATGATATCGGACGGATTATTGATGATATAACCTCAAGAAATCCATGGATGTGTTGTTAAACAACATGGCTTCAAGCTTAGAACACGCCCAGCTGCGGAAGAGGAGGAGAAGAAGGTGAAAAATGGCAAGAAAAACGTCTGCAGGGCCTTTTATAGGGGTTGACTGCCGGACACGGCCCGTGCCGACCGGGCACGGCCGTGTGTCACAGCCTGGCCGACAGGACTCGACCGCCGTGTCCGGCTTGACACGGTCGCGGCGCGGAGGGCCTTCCGACGGTGACCCGTCCGACAATGACTCGGCATGACTCGACCGTGCTGCAGGCGACACGGTCGGGCGTGCTCGGCAGACGATGCGGCTTATCCGGAAGGGTTCGACACGGGCCGTGTCGGACGACACGGCCGAGTTCGGCCGGCAGAAACTTCGGCATTTCCGGCGAGTACGGCACGGGCCGTGTCGGACGACACGGCCGGGTCCGGCCGGCGTGATCGCCAATAACGAGCGGGTGAGCTAAAACGACCATAACTCTCTCGTCCGACTCCGATTGACTCACCGCTTGAACCATTGGAAAGCTAACTCGATGCTCTATAATATTGCAAGATTTAGAATTTTTGAGTTACCAAAAATTAATGGTGATCTAATAAAGTCGAACTCATAAGAGGAAAGTTGAAACGATGAACAATAACGATACACAACTCGAAGTTTTTCCGAACGGTGAACACGGGTGAATGAACATGATTGATGAAAGATTATAAATGAGTGAAAATCCACTGAGTGACAATCACCGAATAAAATTACTGAATGATAATGACTGAATTACAACCGGATATTACATTCTCCCCTTCTAAAAAGAAGTTTCGTCCGAAACTTAAGAAATAAATAGTTCGGGGTATTCAACTCGCATCTTCTCTTCCGTCTCCCAAGTCGCCTCTTCGACTCCATGCCTCGACCATTGTACTTTAACCAGTGGAATGGTCTTATGCCGAAGTTGTTTCTCACGGCGCTCAAGAATCTTCACGGGTTTCTCCGGAAAGGTAATATCCTCGCTACGTCAATCTCACCGTAGTCGATAATGTGGCTCGGATCCCACGCATTTCCTTAATCGGGACACATGGAAAACACTATGGACGTGACTCAAAGTCGAGGCAACGCCAAGCGATAAGCTAAATCTCCAACTCGTCCAAAATCTCGAAAGGTCCGATATACCTTGGATCGAAGTTTTCCCTTTCCCGGCGGAAAACTCCTCTGGTCGGTGATACTTTGAGCAAAACGTGATCCCCACTTCAAACTCCAAGGGTCGACGACGAGTATCGGCGTAAGATTTCGACGACTCTGGGCACGGTAGTCGATCTCGGATAATAGAGATCTTTTCCTTGGTCTCCAATAACATATCCGGTTCCGTCCCAACTAGCTCAGAAGCCTCGTCCCAACATAATGGCGACCTACATCGCCTACCATAGAGTGCCTCGAAGGGTGCCATTTTGATCGACGCATGCCAACTATTATTGTAAGCAAACTCGATCAACGACAAGTGAAGCTCCCATCATTACTCCAATCCAAGGCACAAGCCCGTAACATATCTTCCAATGTCTGAATCGTCCTCTCTGTCGACCGTCCGACCGAGGATGAAAGGAAGTGCTCAATCTCAACTCCGTACCAGAGCCCGATGAACGGCTGCCAAAAATGCGATATGAAACGGCCGTCTCGATCGGAAACAATGGTCTTGGGGCTACCGTGTAATCTCACGATCTCAGCAATAAAGGTTCGAGCCAGTCTATCCGGTCCCCAAGTATCCTTAATACCCAAGAAGTGTGCAGACTTGGTCAATCGATCGACAATTACCCAAATCATATTCATTCCAGTCCGAGTTCTCGGCATGCCAGTGATAAAATCCATCGAGATGTCTTCCCACTTCCACTCAGGAATGGGGAGTGGTTTCAACAATCCCGCTGGTCGTTGATGTTCGATCTTGACTTGTTGACACGTCAAGCACCGTAGTACAAACTCCGTAACATCCTTCTTCATGTTATTCCACCAAAAATTGCGCTTCAAATCTTTGTACATCTTACTCGTTAGGTGGATTGAGTAAGGCGTAGCATGAGCTTCTCGGAGAATTCTCTGTCTCAATTCCAAATCATTCGAACGCAAAGCACCTCGAAATCTCAAAATACTATCCTCGTGTACCATAAAGCCTGAGCTTTTCCTTTAATTACATCTTCCTTTAGTTGAGAAATCATCGGTCACTCCACTGTTTCCCTTTGATATCGTCAACCAAGGACGAAGTAATTTCGAGAGTACACAATCGTCCTGTACTCGCCAAGCCAAACTTCGATCCCTTGTTCAATTAAATCTTGACGAATCTTCGTCAGACGTAAGAACCTCAAGCATTTGAAGAGATGCCGATTTGCGGCTCAAAGCATCCGCAACGACATTGGCTTTTCCGGTGGTAAAGAATCTCCAAATCATAATCCTTTATCAATTCTAACCAACGCCTCTGCCTCATATTTAGCTCCTTATCGAAAATATATTTCGTGCTCTTGTGATCGGTATAAATCCGACACGGTGAACGTACAAATAATGCCGCCAAATCTTGAGTGCGAAGACAATTGCGGCCAACTCTAAATCGTGAGTAGGATAATTCATCTCATACGGTTTTAATTGTCGTGACGCAAAAGCTATTGTCTTATCATGCCGCATAAGAACACACCCAGGCCTTGACCAAGCGTCACTATAAATCAGTAAAGCCTACCATGTGGTAAAGTTAGAATCGGCGCTGAAGTTAATCGTCTCTTCAGTTCATCAAGCTCTGTTGTCTCTCATCCGTCCAAATAAACTTTTCGGTCTTCTCGAGTAATTTCGTAAGTGGTCGAGCGAGTTTCGAGAACCCTCGACAAATCGACGGTAATACCCAGCAAGGCCCAAAAAGCTACGAACCTCCTTAACATTTTTAGGCGGTGCCCTAACACTCGCCTCGATCTTCTGCGGGTCTACACGAACCCCTTCTACTGAAATCACATGGCCGAGAAACATAACTTCTTCCAACCAAAACTCACATTTCGAGAATTTTGCATAGAGGTGCTCGGTTCTCAAAATGTCTAAGACCAAACGCAAGTGCCTGGCATGTTCCTCCTTATCTCGAGAATAGATCAAGATGTCGTCAATAAAGACGACTACACACCTGTCGAGATACTCGATGAATATTTTATTCATTAATTGCATGAATACCGCGGCGCATTCGTCAACCCAAAAGGCATAACTACAAATTCGTAATGTCCATATCTCGTCCGAAACGCCGTCTTCGGAACGCCGGACTCCCTCACCCCGAGTTGATAATACCCGGATCTTAAATCAACCTTCGAGAAAACCGCACTCCTTGCAATTGATCAAATAGATCGTCTATACGAGGCAAAGGATATTTATTCTTGATGGTTACTTTATTCAACTCACGGTAGTCAATGCACAAACGTAGGAACCATCCTTCTTCCCGACGAAAAGAACGGGCGCGCCCCAAGGCGAAGCGCTCGGTCGATGTACCCTTTTTCCAAAAGTTCTCCCACCGAGTCTTCAATTCTGCATCTCGGAAGGTGCCATCCGATAAGGTGCTTTAGAAATCGGGGCCGCATCGGCTCTAAATCCACGGAAAAATTTATCTCTCGATCTCGCGGTAATCCCTAAGATCGTCCTAAAACATCGGGATACTCATTAACAACCGGAATTGAAGAGAAATCGACTTCAATTCCTTTCGTTTTCAATGCATAACACCAATAGCCCGTACAACCTTTATTCAAAAGTTTTACGGCCTTCAAGGAACTGATAAGTAACTTGGATTGGCCCAACTTACGTCCCAAAAATGAGTATTCAGATCCGTCCTTAGTCATCATAGTGATAACTTTGGTACGGTAATTCATAATCGCCTGGTGATTATTAAGCCAATCCTCGCCGAGGATTACGTCCTCGCCTTTCATATCAACTACAATTAAATTTGATAACCATTCCATACCGGATATAACCACCGGAAATTCTCTAATCTCCTGATTCCCCACAATCCTATCCCCGCTAGGCAGTCTCACGATAAAGGGATCGCAAGCAGTTAAACAAGTTATATTCAAACGGCGTACACACTCCAAAGAAATAAAAGAATGTGTAGCACCAATCAAAAAGTACACTGGATAGGATAGATAGAATATGGATGGTACCTCAAGCCACCGCCGCATCGGGTTCGTCTGTTCGACGCATCTCATAAACTCGTGGTTGTACCGAACCGATGCTAGAGTTCCCCCCTCCAGCGTTCTGACCCCGTCCCCGGCCCCTGCCAAAATTCTGCTGAGGTTGACCGAAAGATTGCCGCTGATTAACACCTTGATCAAGGGGTGTTGGGGCGGCTTAGTGTCCAAAGTCCTGTTCGGCTCGGAACAATAAACTGCTCTATGCCCCATCTGACCACACGTGTGACACTTCAACGATGGAAAGTGGCATTCCAAATTAATATGGCCTGAACGGCCACAATTATAGCAAGTCACTGCGCGATTTGAGGTACCCGAAGGGGGACGATAACCCCTCTTTCCTTTATTAGAACGTGACGATCGTCCGTAAAACGGTTAGTCGTCTGTGACTTCAAAGTTGCCACCCTTAGAGCCGAAAAATTTCCCCAACTTTCTCGCTTCTTCGGTTCTTCAACGGTATCATTGTTGGGGCTCAACATATCATGGGCTAAAGCTCGTCCCGATATTCTTTCGGTGTGGTGCAAGCAAATCCGCCATGTACCGCCGTAAGTCCAAATTCATCCGCATATCAAAATAACGGATCTTATCGCTCGTTACGTACTTGATCCTTCACATGGATTAATTGTTGGTTATACTCCACAATCGCTGCGAAACGGAATATCTTGTGGTTTAGCCTCGAAGAAGGCTCGGATTCGGCTCTCTCGTACGGCCAAGGACAAAACTCGGCCTCCAAGAGCTCCTTAAATTCATCCCATGAGGCAATACGATCCTGTGGCTTGATGACCTTCCACCTGTAGCGGCCTCCTTAGTGAGGAAATACTGGGCAATCGGTACTTTCCTCACCTCGGGCAATCAATCGCCTCGAAAATCTTTTCCAATTCGCTAGCCAATCCTCCCGGCTTAACGGGTGCGTGGCACCACCAAATCGTGGAGGGTGCATACGGATTACATTTTGAAGCGGGGCATCCGTGTTTGGGTTCGGGTTATTCATTGCAGTTTGGGCCAAAATAGTCATCGAGTAGCCAATTGTTGAAGTGCATTCGCCACTCCAACGTCTGCGTTGTTCCCCAGCCATCGGGTCGTCTTGACTCTCGGTATCGGGATGCACCGAGTTCGACAAAGCGGGGTTGGCCGACTCCGCAATCAATCGATGGAAACGGCGCGCCACGACCTCTTCCTCGCCCACGGCCACGACCACGGCCACGGCCCCTACCGGTGACATACCAAGAACACACAAGTCACGTAAGCACAATTCAATCACGCATCAACAAAGTGTCCGATTCTCAAGAATACCGATAAAAGGAAGCAAAACGAATAAGGAAACACGGAAGAGTGAGAGGTCTTACAAGTACCGGCCGTGACCGTGATGATGGCGAGTAGTGATACTGTGGACAATTAACGACTCGATCGACCCAAAGACCGACGGCTAGGTATCCATAGACCTAAGCTCTGATACCATATTCTGTAACACCCCCAAGTTATTCAGGGATATTACAGCGCCGTAAGCCCCGCCGTGGGACCCACAAGGCTAAACATACGCGGAACCATAATTTTTGACCGATAAGGTCTACACACATTGGGATGAAAAACAATACAAAGGTATTCGAAAAATAACCAATGTACTTACAAACATCACAACTCAATTCAATACTTCGGCAAACACAGGCCGGAACATCAAGGAAAAAGGAAAACAATACTCGAGTATTCAATAGTCAATCCAGTACAACAACACTGAACGGGAATTCCCAAAGAAAATAAAACTGGGAGAAAGACACAGTATCACACTTGCCCACCATCTTTATGCCGACCCGATACCTGCCCGTCCGCTCTCCTGGAACCTGAAATACATGAAACGTATTTCCCCCATAAAGGGGTTAGCCGTCGAATAGCTAGTGCAAGTATAACAATATGAAACATAATACTTCTCGACAATAAAGTAAATGTAATCCGTCAATTCATCAATATCCGTCAATTCATCAATGTAAGACTAGTATTCCGGAATAACTAAATCTCATAGCATCTCATCAATACATATATGAATACCGTGGAACCGCACTGAGGCTACGGATCCCTCATAGGACCCGTCGGTCCGTCCCGGAGTGGTTAATTCATATTATCCATGGAATCGCACCAGAGGCTACGAAACCCTCAGAGGACCCGTCGGTCCGTCCCGGAGTGGATATAAATAAGCATGCCAACATTATTTCATATGAATGCCGTAGAAACGGTTCGTTCATATCAACCATGGAATCGCACCAGAGGCTACGAAACCCTCAGAGGACCATAGGCCCGTCCCGGAGTGGCTAGAAATAATCATACCATCAATATTTCATACTTTCAAAGTCGAGAACGTACAATCATAAATGTATACTTGCCTTTGAGACATCGAGAAATCGAACGGAGGAAAGGTATGAGTTCGGTAGGTCCGAGAACGCGCTTTCGGCACCTAAACGATTCGCAAGGAATATGATAATCAATTATCCATATTCAAATTACACGAAGAAACCCCGAAAACCCGCCTACGATTCATGTATATTCGTATATAAACAACAACGAGGGCGGACCACAACCAAACCCTCTCGATTCCGTAAAAATCACGAAATATACCATGAATCCGTAGGGAAACTAAGAATACCAACAAGATTAATCATATTCATCATGAATTAATCAACAAAAGCGGAACGAATCGGACAAAAACACGAAAACCCCAATTTTACCAAAAGTAGGGTTCTAGAAATCTAACCTTGATTCATTGGATCAAGGGATGATATCGGACGGATTATTGATGATATAACCTCAAGAAATCCATGGATGTGTTGTTAAACAACATGGCTTCAAGCTTAGAACATGCCCAAATGCGGAAGAGGAGGAGAAGAAGGTGAAAAATGGCAAGAAAAAACGTCTGCGGGGGCCTTTTATAGGGGTTGGCTGCCGGACACGCGGCCGTGCCGACCGCACGGTCGTGTCGCACACTGGCCGACAGGACTCGACCGTGTCCGGCTTGACACGGTCGCGGCGCGGAGGGCCTTCCGACGGTGACCGTCCGACAATGACTTCGGCATGACTCGACCGCGCTGCACGACACGGTCGGGCGTGCTCGGCGACGATCTTGCTTATCCGGAAGGGTTCGACACGGGCCGTGTCGGACGACACGGCAGTTCGGCCGGCAGAAACTTCGGCATTTCCGGCGAGTACGGCACGGGCCGTGTCGGACGACACGGTCGGGTCCGGCCGGCGTGATCGCCAATAACGAGCGGGTGAGCTAAAACGACCATAACTCTCTCGTCCGGACTCCGATTGACTCACCGTTTGAACCATTGGAAAGCTAACTCGATGCTCTATAATATTGCAAAGATTTAGAATTTTTGGAGTTACCAAAAATTAATGGTGATCTAATAAAGTCGAACTCATAAGAGGAAAGTTGAAACGATGAACAATAACGATACACAACTCGAAGTTTTTCCGAACGGTGAACACGGGTGAATGAACATGATTGATGAAAGATTATAAATGAGTGAAAATCCACTGAGTGACAATCACCGAATAAAATTACTGAATGATAATGACTGAATTACAACCGGATATTACAATGGGTGGCCATAAGTATACATTGTCGTTATTGTTGTGATCATATTGACGTTGTCATATGAGTATGCATTTGTAGGTCTTGTGTTAGGACCATGTCCGTATGTTGTGTTGATCTGATCTCGGATCAGACTGACGTGATGGTAATGGTATTTCGTATCTTGAGGTATGTTCCGTATTTCCTTGGTACTTGTCTTTGATGGACAATCGATTATCGTATTGGAATTGTCGATGTTATCCGATGGATTGAATTGGCCAGAGTTGATATAATTTCCGTATCGCGAGTTATGATAATGTTTTGAGAACCTTGAGTATTGTTGAGATACCGTACAGATATTTCGGTATTATTTTAATGTGTTGTTAAGGATACGAATCGTGGATTCTCGTAAAGTTACGACGGTAAGATTACATTGGTCGTATTCTTACTTAGTATTTCCATTGATATGTAATTATTGATGAGATGTGATGGTTATCATTGTTGGATATTATGGCTGACCCCGTCGTGGGATTTCTTTTTAGGTTCTTGGAGTATCGAGCTTGTAGCGGTCGTGAAGAGATGAGCTTCCCGGAGGATACTGGCTAGGACATATTTTGTGCATTGAGTTTCTAATTGGTTCTTGTATTCCGCTGCTAGAGTATCTTTATGGTTGGTCTTTTTCCGCTGCTTGAGTATTTTGAAATGCTCTTTTGGTATCTGGTAACTGAGGTTACTTTGGAAATCGTTTTCTAAACTTTTGAGTATCGGCTGTTTGGCCTTGCGATTTCAAATGAGTTTTACGACGGTTTTTGATAAATGGATTTTATAAGTCTTTGTGAATTTTTAAAGTTAGTACCGTCGTTGGCCTCTTGGGCATTTGTAAATGTTTGTGAAAATTTCTTTTTAGCCTTGTGGGTTCCATCTCGGGGCCCACGGCGCTGTAATATTTCCGGTTAAATCTGGGGGTGTTACACAACCGATGACACAGCATGCCCAGCCCATCAAATCCTAATCACAAGAATGCTGACAGCGATGAAGACATTCTGTCACAAGACGAAATGGCACTCCTCATGCACAAGTTCAAAAAGTTCATCAAGCAGTCTGGAAAGACTCCATACAGGCCCAAGCCTGCTCACAAGGTAAGTACTGAAACTTCCTCTGGTGACGCTAACCTGTGTTATAATTGCAGAAAACCAGGACATTATGCAAACAAATGTCCTCATCCTAAAGTTCAAAGGTTGCCGGAAGCCGAGCAACAAGAGAGGGATGAACGAAGACGTGCTTGGAAAAACAAGCTCAAGGCCCTGATAGGAGAATCAGAAGCCTCCCCCACACCATCCAAATCCGAAGAATGTCTTCAGGTAGTCACTGATAGTGACTCATCTGACGATGAATTTGAAGATAAGGCATACATGTGCTTTATGGCAAAGGACATTCCAGAAGAAGAAGATAGCGATGATGAGGTAAGCTCAGCCTCAATTACTCCAGTAAATGCATCGCATACTTTCGAAAACATGATGAATGAATTTAAGAATATTCAAAAAGCCCATGAGACTTTGAAAAATGAAAACATTCAGCTTCAACTTTCCAACATAGAGCTGAAAGGAGAAAACGACTTGCTGAAGATAAACTATGAAAATATGTCAATTGATTGTGAAAACAGCAAGGTCGAGCATGAAGAACTCGTGGAGAGCAATCACCAACTTGCTCATGAACTAAGTGAGGCTAAGTCTCAAAATGGAAGCAAGACAAATGATTTTGCTCTACTTCAAGCCAAATTTAACACTCTCGAAAAACGAGAAGGCGAACTTGAGACCATTCTGAAATCTTTCGAGAAATCATCTAAAAGAATGGAAGAAATTCTAAGCACTTGGCAACATGCTCATGATAAAAGTGGATTAGGATACATATCATTTTCCAACAAAGGGAAAACTAGTGCTGTGTTCGTCAGGAGTGTGGAACACATTCCTGTATCGGAAGAAACTCCAAGTCCTGTGAAGGAACCTACTGCACCGCGAAAAGCAAAGGCTGTCATTCCGCTTCCGCAATCATATTCCAGACAGCGGAATCATCAGCCATTCCAACCTGTAAGGCACACGCAACCGCATGCTCCCCGAGCATATCAACAGCGCCAACAGCCGTTCAGAAAGAAGGCTGTATCCAAATATCAAAGGCCCGCACGACAGTACTTTCAGTACAGCACGCCTAGGTACTGGATACAGGAGCCTCATTATCCATCAAGAAATAAGGTGTCTGCACAGCATCGATAACAGCTTTGGGAATCCAAGTAGGGACCCAGAAGGCAAGCTGTAAGGCCAAAGAAAATGGCTCCACCTACGAGACGGCATAAGTACTGGATTAATAATAATAACCCTGATTTTTACATGCATAATGATTATCATGGCTACAGTAACTACGTACATGCCCCACGTAGATACAGCAAGACTGTACCTAATGTAACCTACAGTAAGCCAATTGCTGTCAGGAAAATTTGGGTACCAAAAGGCACCAACCTACATGGACCCAACAATCAAAGGGGACCTAAATCTACTTAAACTCTTTGCCTACATGACATTCTTGAGAAGGACATCTGGTACTTCGATAGTGGATGTTCTCGGCACATGACAGGAGACAAAAGCAAGCTCTCAGATTTCGTAGAAGGTCGCGGTCCAAAAGTGCGCTTCGGTGATAAATCTAAAGGAAGAACAAGAGGGAAAGGAAACCTTCTTGTCGGAAAATTCAAAGTAACCGGTGTTGCTTATGTTGAAGGCTTACAGTACAATCTACTTAGTATTAGCCAGTTCTGTGACAAATAGTTCTCGGTGAAATTCTATATAGATCGTTGTAGAGTCAAGAACATCCTGACCAAGGAAGTCGTGCTCACAGGAAGCAGATCAGGTAACATGTATATTGCTAACTGGATGCATATGAGCTCCTCAATTCCATGTTTTGTTGCCAAAGGCACTGCAGATTTAAGCTGGCTATGGCACAAGAGGACGTCTCACGTCAATTTCAAGACGATCAACAAGCTCTCAAGACAGGGACTGGTTAGAGGATTGCCAAATGTGTCATTTCAAAAATACAGTGTTTGTGGACCATGTCAAAAAGGCAAGCAAATCAAGTCCACCTTGAAGAGCAAATCCTACCTTTCCACTCACAGAATTCTGGAAATGCTACACATGGATCTCTATGGTCCTGTAGACCCGATAAGTTTGGGAGGTAAGAAATACTATCTCGTTATTGTCGATGACTTTTCCAGGTACGCTTGGACCATTTTTCTAAGTAAGAAAAAGGATACAACATCAAAGTTACCCGAGCACCTAAGAAAGCTTCAAAATGAGAAAGGGTTGAGTATCGTGTCCATTCATTCCGACAAAGGTACAGAATTTACTAACCGCTTTATAGAGCAATACTGTTCGGAAAATGGGATACAGCACGAATACTCAGCTACCCGTACACCTCAACAAAATGGTGTTGCCGAGCGAAAGAACAGGACGCTGAAAAAAGCAACAAGGACAATGATTGCCGCAAGCAGATTGCCATAGCGTTTCTGGGGCGAAGCCACCAATACAGCGTGCTACACTTAAAACCGTTGTATCGTCAACAAGCACCACAACAAAACATCATACGAGGTATGGAACAACAAAACTCCATTAGTTTCGTATTTTCACATTTTTGGATGCAGGTGTTCCGTATTGAATAATGGAAAGGATCAACTTGGAACATTCGACGAGAAGTCGGATGAAGGAATATTTGTAGGATATTCCTCCGTCAGAAAAGCTTACAGGATCTTTAATAAAAGAAAGCTGACAATCGAGGAATAAGTTCATGTAGTGTTCGATGAACCTCACCATGACCCTATAGGAGTAGAAGTTGTTACTCAGAATATTCAACAACTTTCCATCTTAGATCCACCAACTCCTATAGAACCTGTCGTTGACCTAGAAATCGACCCCGCAGCTGTAAGAACTGACGTAGATGAAGCCGATGCTGTACAAGCTGAAGCCGAAACTACAACAACTCACGATACAGTATGGGACCCTGAATTAGAACCCGATAGAAGATGGTTGAGAGATCACCCATAAGAATTGATCATAGGAGATATTGATGTCTGAGTATTAACCCGTAGTAGAATACAGAGTACACAAGGAAATATACTATGTGCGCAAGAAGAACTAGAAGGACCTGAGATTTCTCCATTCCCTGTATGGAAGTCTCAATCTGAACTTAGAAGACTCAACATGTGCACTATTGTTGTATTCTTAACCCAATCCGAACCTGCTTCTACCATAGAAGCCCTGAACAATTCTCATTGGATTTCATCTATGGAAGAAGAGCTTAACGGTTTCGAAAGAAACAATGTATGGTATCTTATACCCAAACCTACGTATCAAACCGTAATTGGAACCAAATGGGTATTTAGAAACAAGAAGGACATAAATGGACTTGTTATTAGAAATAAATCTCGCCTAGTCGCACAAGGCTATAGACAGGAAGAAGGCATAGACTACGATGAAACCTTTGCCCCTGTAGCCAGACTAGAAGCCATCAGGATATTCTTAGCCTTTGCCGCCCATAAGAGCTTCACTGTATATCAAATGGACGTCAAAAGTGCATTCCTGAATGGAGACCGGCCCGAAAAAGTTTATGTTGAACAACCACCAGGGTTTGCTAACACAGACGGCGTAGACCTAGTATACAGACTAAGGAAGGCGTTGTATGGACTTAAGCAAGCACCTAGAGCATGGTATGAAACTCTATCCCAGTATCTAACCAATAATGGATTTGAGAAAGGTGCTGTGGACAAGACCTTGTTCAAAATACAGGAAGGCGATGACCTTCTAATGGTTCAAATTTATGTAGATGATATTATATTTAGTTCAACTAACCTTGCTTTATGTCAAAGGTTCTCTCATCTCATGCAAAGTAAATTTGAAATTAGTATGATGGGAGAACTTAGTTATTTCCTAGGTTTGCAGGTAAAACAGTTGCCTACAGGGATATTCATCAACCAGGAAAAATACAGCAAGGAGCTTCTCAACAAGTTTGGAATGAATACTTCCAAATCATCATCAACTCCCATGAGCACTTCCGTGCAAATTAGTGCTGATGAAGCTAGAAAGCCGGTTGATCAATCACTCTACAGGAAGCTTATTGGCTCTCTCCTATACCCAACGGCTAGCAGGCCTGATATCCAGTTTGCTATAGGAGTGTGTGCGAGATATCAGGTAGCACCTAAAGAATCACACTTCAATACAGCTAAACGAATCCTGAAGTACATCAAAGGAACAGTCGACGTAGGACTATGGTATCCTAAACAAGGCGGATTCGATTTAGTTGGCTACAGCGACTCGGTTCTCGGAGGCTGCAATCTAGATAGGAAGAGTACAAGCGGAACTTGTCACTTTCTTGGACCTAGACTTGTGTCTTGGTTTAGCAAGAAGCAATTGGAAAACTCGCTTTCCACGGCTGAATCAGAATACTATGCTGCTGGAAGCTGCTGTATGCAGATCCTTTGGATGCAGCAACATTTGTCAGATTATGGGATTGAAGCTAAGGAAACGCCGATTATGTGTGATAGCACAAGTGCAATTGCAATAACGCACAACCCTGTATTGCACTCGCGCACTAAGCATATCAACATGAAGCATCATTTCATCAGGAATCATGTCGAGAACAAGGATGTTCGGCTGGAAAAAGTTCATACAGATATCCAGTTGGCCGACATCTTCACCAAGCCTCTCGACACAGCAAGATTCAACATGCTTCGACAAGAATTGGGATTGCTACAGCCTGACTCCCTGTAAGTATTTACTGTTTTTACTCAACAATTGAGGGGGAATGCTGTAAGACCCAAGAATACAGTATCCACCGTTAGTTACTAGTACACTCAGACCATCAGAATAGCACTGCAGGGATAAATAAATATTAACTAGCTTACAGCTGATGTGTGCAATAATTAAGGGGTAATACAGTATGACCCATGAATACAACATTAATCTAAAAGTTGCTGTATGGAATTGAAACTCATATGTACCTTTTAAGGGGGAACGTTGTATTGTCGCGGATACAGCACATACTATAGGAAAGCGATTCATTATATATTATAATATTTCATTTTGTTTTAAAACAATTTTTGTCCACGTGCCATGTTTTTATGTCAAACGTCCTTTACATTAAATGTCTTACACGACATCTGGACAATCGTATCTTAAAAAGCCACGATGTTTCAAATTGTTTAATAATTTTACACCGCCGTTTCAGGCAATAAGGGTAATTTGAAATGTCAGAAGTGGGATCCGCTCGTATTTTAAATTCAATGGATAAGTGTACCAGTTACACTCAGTTCATTGTGACCGTTCATTTCAAAACACCAGTTCCCATCCCTTAAATCTGACCATTCAGTCTCTGAAAACCCTTCTTCGTCGCCTACTATAAAAGGACTGTAAATGCCATTTGAGACTCTTTACGCTTTCTGCATATTTTAAGAGTTCTTGAGCATACATCCTACAAGTTTTCTGTGTTTACTGCATTCTTCTTGAATCTTTTTCACTGTTCCTTGAGAATCATCAATGGTGTCTACCCAGACCTCTTCCACCTCTCTCAAGAAATCCTCGAACATCATCGATGGATAGATCTTTTCCAGATCTGTCGTCATTGAACGTGTTCATGCCGAAGGTGATGATGTTGAATCTATGGAATTCGTCATTACAAGAATTCATCAGCAAGGCCTCTACCGCCTTGGAAGCCACACCACTGAAAAGTTTGACGTTCATCTGGTTGAGGAATTCTACCTCAACGCTGCCGTTCGTTTCCTTTCACTGGCTCAGGGAGGTCATGTCGCTGACATCACAGCCTTTATCCCCGGAGTAGAGATCCGTGTTGACCAAGAGCTACTCCAGAACATCTACAGGCTACCTGCTGATGGCCTGACCATGGAAGAACTTGAGACCTTCGGGTCCCAAGCCCTCTTGACTCAATACTATGGCTTGTTCACCGGTTCAGCATCGGTTGATATGGTTCACACCACTTGCCATAAGAAACTTTTCTGTTTACCTTTTGTCTATTTACATGATTTTTGTTGTCGGATCATATAAAATAGAATGAGTGCTTTTGAGATGTGCACCAATCTCAGGTTCCGGATGATGGTTGCTATAATGACCTGTGAGAAGGTCAATTGGTGTCAAATCATCCTTAAGCATTTGCAGGAAGAAATGTCTAAGCTTGCTTCGCAGAAGAAATCATTTGGTTTGTTTTTTAACCACATCTTGACTAAGTGCGGACTTCCACAATCCACTGAGGCAAAGAAAATTAGTTCACGGATCTACTTAGGAGGCGTCAGGCCTACTGTCTTCAACCAAAGCAATCTGATTGCCAACAGACCTTTCATCCGTAGAATGCCTCTATCTGCCGATCCGAGGGACGTTTCTTTGAAGTCCCAAAGTGTTGAATCCTCGAGAAAGAGAAAAAGATCTCACAACAAAACTCCAGTTGCTGTTGAGAAGCCGAAAAGGAAGCTAAGGGGGCTTACAAAAGTTAAAGCTACAGAAACCTCCAATGATGCTCCTTCCGTGGCTCAACCTACTGAACAAAACCCCCAGGGCCCAACCCCTGTGGAAGAGATGTCTATTACTGTCGATACAGTATATCCCGAGCCCTTGTCGTCTATGACGGATGCTAGGACATTTGCCAACTCTAAAGACTCTGGCGAGTCGGCTGCCCCTATGGAGCCAAAAGCTACTTCTCCTGAACAGGATTCCACACCCGTAAAGGATCCATCTCTCATTAGGGTACCAACCCCTGTAAGGGATCCCTCTCCGATACAGGATTCCACACTTGTAGAGGAACCCATGCCTATAGCGAACCCAGGCGCTGTACGGAGCCCCTCCCTGGACACAATTATTTCCAAGACCCTACTTTCTGGGCAAATCGAACAGGCTTACGAACAAATTGTCTAATGAAAGAACTACCGACTTGCTTTTTACGACGCCCTCTACAACTGGAGCGAATGGAGTAAAGAAGAAATATTTGTTTTGGAAGTGACGGACGCTCAAGATGTTGTCGTCCTGATCCAATGGGACAACTTATCCGTTAGAGAGCTTATTGAGACCCATTTGATTGAAAAATATGAAGAACGAAAGAAAAGAAAAGCTAAGTCCGTGGAATCTCCCGATAGTCCAAAGTCAGATCCCGACTCAAACGACGATGACGATGCACTCCAGGCTAGTCTGCGAATGAGTCGTGAGGAAGCTCGAGAAAAAGAATTCTCCGAGCTTCCACAACAGAAAGATGAAGGGACATCTGCTCATCAGTCGTCCCCTTCGCAACAGCAAGACACTGTTCCCGACAATGAGAATTCGGTCCCTCATGTCGTGGAGGAACAATATGTTTCGCAACAGGCACCCGAGACTGTCGCCGCCCCCGCCGAAGAAGAATCCAGCGCCATCCAGTAAGAGGAATCAGTCCCTCTGTCGGAGAAGGCGGATGCTGAGAGACAACAGGAGAAATCAGTCCCTCCTGTATCCAGGTCTTCAGAAACCACTTCAGCACAGGAGGATGCAGCACCCCCTGTCGCTGAGCCCAAATCTAGAATTCCTGCCCCTTCAACTGTCTTGGAATCCGACGACGGTTTAATACCTGAGGATGTCCAACTCAATTCACGGCCAAATGTGAACTTGAGAAGGTTGAACGGAGTCGAGGACTTTACCCAGCCAGACTCTCCCAGGACCGCCACAAGAAAAGAGCGATTACATGCTCTTGGCCTCCAAACTGTTTTCATCCAGGACGCCGTTAATGCTCTACACTCTGTGGAAAAAGCTCTTGATTGGCTACACACATCTGCCGTTGAAGAGATGACAGGACTACGGCACGAAGTCTCCCGAGTGGTAGAAGCCTTCACTGTCCTGCCACAAGTCTTCAAGCAGGCCCTGAGCCAATTGCAAGAAAAACAGGAGTAAATCTTAAGAGACGAGGAATCAAAGCTACGCATGTCTGAGGCCAAGACAGCATATGCTATGATCGAAACCGGTTCCCAGCTTCGAGCCCACGACAAGAAAATTCAATATATGTCGCAGGTGCTCACCTCCCTGGTCGAGAAAATGACAAGCCTCGAGACAAAACAGGATGCCGCTCTGCAAATCCTGGAACGCCTTGACGAGAAGGTGTCATACCTTGATGATGTTAAAAAGGGGGAAGAAGCAAGGGAAGCTGCTGCGAGAACAAGGTTGGAGCAAGAGAAAGAGTTGTTAGCTCCTTTTGAAGACTCCATGACTGCTGATATAGCCCGTATTTCAACACCGAATGTTAGGATACAGGGAGATCGACCAGATTTCGAGGATCCTAAGTACCCTTGGAAAAGCTTAGTTCAAAAGCCTCAAGCTATGAACTCCCGGCCGACCGACAGCCTACTGCAATAGAGATCAAGAACTGGAGGAGAAATGAACTGCTAAGATACTTTGTTGTACTTATTAGGGAATCCTCATTATTCAACAGATGCAGGACGGTGCAGGAAGCCCCAGAGGAATTTAAAAACAAACTGGAACAAGGAACGCTCCCACTACAGTAGCAGATGAAATCCAAGCATAGAAAAGGTGACTTGGTAACCCATCCAGAAGATTGGATCCTAGTCTTCGATAAGTCATATGAAGGACGATCCATATATCTGAATCGAGACAATGAAGCTCATCAGAACTGGTGAAAAAACACCAAGAATGACCCTACCAAAAGACCATGGAGACACTCTGATTTCAGAAGTTGAATTTCTTATTGTATTATTCCTTTTGTAATTTTATTTTCAAAACAGCAAATTTTGTACTCTTTATTTCAGTATCAATAAAATATTTGCCTGTCTTGAAAGATTACAACTCATAATCTACTGTGTTCTTGTATGTTTACAAACACTTAATTTATTCCTACTGTACGCAAATTCTGAAACTTATCTCAATACACAAACTGTACGAACTTGTCTGCGAACAGTTCATAGTTTAAGTTGTATGTATCTAGAATACAATGTAAGATTGTGCCTGCGCGCCAATCATAAGTTTACAGATGTAACACTCTTTTGATAAAAGCTTAACTTGCCTGCGAGCAGTTCTCAATGTTAGGCTAAAATACTGAAGGCCAGAACACTCGAAAGAAGATCAAGAAGTCTGCCCTACTTCAAGCTGCTAAGTGTCAAAGTTTTGGCATCATCAAGGATGTTTAGATAACATCA
The DNA here is from genome assembly GCA_033398695.1 of Orobanche coerulescens. NCBI lineage: Eukaryota > Viridiplantae > Streptophyta > Magnoliopsida > Lamiales > Orobanchaceae > Orobanche > Orobanche coerulescens. The sequence continues at coordinate 29,727,328 of CM065804.1, forward strand.
AATGGATTTGAAAAGAAGACTTGGCTATATTTGGCAAATTATCAAAAAGGGGGGAATTGTTGGGATAACAAAACCCGACATCGAAACTGTTGGGATAAACAATCCATGTATCGACCGTGTCGACAGAATGTTTTGACAATGTGCCAATCAAGGATACAGCAAGCAACTGTATTGAAGAGTCGATCGAAGTCGTTGATTCTGTATCGAAGACTTCTGTTAGCGCCAGCTACAGCAAGCCTTCGAGTTGCCAAGATTCCGCAGCAAAGAGTCTCTTAAGACTAAGTATGGAAGCTGTCTCGAATCAACAATACCGCAATCCTTCCATACAGCCCTCAAACAGGACGAGAAGGAATCTTTGTTATTCGCTAAAATCATTGTCCCTATTAAGAAGATACATTTAAATACTAAAGGATAAAGTATTTAAATATCAAGACGTCAGAAGATCTTCAAATCCCGCATAATCCGGATCTCTGTCAACTATCAAGTTGTCACAGAATCATGCTCAACGGATCTATCTCAACAGATATATTTCAGAAGACTATATATATCTCCAGACCTTGAAGATCGAAAAACACGAAACATATATACGGAAATACATATCCACGAAATCAAACGAAGCTATCATCATATACATCTGAACAAATATATCTCCAAAGCATACTGGTATTCTGAAAGAAGAGATATACAAGTGTTCAAACCGTGAACAACACATCATCAGCTAAAAGCCCAGAAAGTCAAAGCTTTTGTTCAACCATTGTTCTACCCTTGAACAAAACCCATCAGCCCTGTGTGGACTGAGAATCCTTGCTATTCCTGAACTGTGTGTGACGGACTTGCATTGAAGAGACGAAGTTTCAGAACTGTGTGTGAAGAAGCCAGTCACGTGTTAGCTCAAACCAATCTGTGTGAACGGTTGAAGGCTAAGATCATTATATCAATCTGTGTGAGCGATATATTGGTTAGGTTTAGTTATAATTACGTAGTTGTGTACGCAGTAATTATAATAAACTTTTTACTCTTGTGTGGAGGACCAGTGGATGTAGAGGGGTTTACCTCGAACCACTTTAAATATTGTGTTATTTACCTTCTGCCTTTATTGTTTTATTAATTGTGATTATTTAAGTATACACTGCACACTTAGTTGTTGTATCCTCAGCAACTTCCTGTATTAAAGACTTCCGCTACGCACTCAGATTTGAAAAACGTACAACATGTTGCTTAAACCCTTTCCAAGTTGTATTCTGTATACTTAGTGGCGCATTTTAAACTATTTTACAAACCGTTCTCATTATTTGCGATCTTTCGGATTTGGAAAGTTTTACTCAAACTCTTGCCTCGGGGAGTATTTTGTTTCGTTGTATTTGAATCTTTGAGGATTCCTGGTTATTACTGTTCTTGGAACTTGAATTGTATGGCTCGTATTTGCACTTTGTACTTGCACTAGCAAAATAGTGGAATTTTGCTAACCCCCGAGTAATCGTGGGGTGGATGTTTGTATTGCATTCAGGTTTTGGAGCATAGCACAAGGTCGGTATGAAGGATGATGAAAGATGAACGATACTAATCACACGAGGACTCGTTTGATGTTGTATTGGTTTAGTTGTATTTTATTTCCGCTGCTGTATTCTTTCCCCGTTGTATGGAAGTGTGTTGTATTTGACCCCTGCGTGGGCATGTATTATGTTTGAGTTGTACGTATTTATTGAAAGACCAAATCGGTCTACTGAGTCCTTTTAGCCTTAAAGGCATTGTTGAGTTGTTCAATGTTGTTACCAGCCTGGTAGATCCTTGAGGAATGGTTCTACGTCGTGTAATATCCCTGAGTGTATTGGGGGTGTTACAGATTTGACGCGGCCGAGTTACATGGGCAGAACAGGCGTGCGTCTAGGAACGGATTAGACAGCTTTCACTAATATGAGCACTTTCTCATCCGAACTCGGATTGACTCGCTGTTTGAACCATTGGAAAACTAACTTGATGCTCTATCATACCGTAAAGTTTTAGAATTTTTTGGAGTTTTCAAGATTTGATGGTGATTTTACAAATTCGAACTTAAATATGGAAAAGTCGAAATAGTATGCCGATTAATCCGAAGTAATATCAAAACTCGCTCGAATGACGAAAAGTGCTGAACAAAACATATCCAAAATGTGTCAATGAACACAAAAAAGTCGCTAGAATCGAAAAAATATGGAAATAAAAAATACGGTTATTACAGGTGTATAAGTAGAACCTTCAATTCTGAGTTCTGCTTTTCAAACTCACTTATGGGTATTTTTTGCCCGTTTCATTGTAGATTCGGGTACTACTCATGCCCTTTTTATTAATGAAATCCCTTTTCTGATAAAAAAAATTAGTGCCAAACAGTGAAATTACAATGCTTGTGAATTTGATATTTTGATATAATTTATTTTATATGAATAATTATTATACCCATAATGTAATTATATAATTATAATTATACTATCTGAAATTTATCAACAAATAAAACTCTAATTATTAACAAAAATTATACCTGAAAATTATTTTTTTTATTTTTCTCTCTAAATTCTCTCTATAATACATAATTTTATAACAATTACATCAATTTTCAATTGCACGTGCTAGAAACTTTATATATGTGAATGATATGTAACCGGCGCCGAAATGCCATATATACACATATATACCTGTTACATTCGTGAAAAACTATATCTCTATGCGTTAGCACCATTAATAGGTCATCTATTGATCTTCCAAATTTCCAGACTGTGACAAGGGCATAATAATGAAATAGCTGCTGGTGCAGGTACTGGACATCAAGCTCATACGCTCCACGCAGGAGCGGTATTGTCTCCTCCTTTTGGATTCAGTCGCAGGTCAGCAAAACATGCTCACCACTCAGGTTATTGATCGGGTCAAGAGCAGCGGAATATGCAAAGGGTCCCTCATCCATCTCGTCTGCAACATCATTCAACACCTCAAGTATACTAAATCTTCTTGTTTAATCTATGTAGTACATATACAAATGATGTGTTTATTCTGGATTAATTTCTTTGATTTTAGGACTTAGGAGTATGGATTACAGATTCAGTGATTTGCAGAGGAATATATAAGTTTTCTGTGTGATGCATTTATTTACGATTTTTTGTAGCGTGTATAGCTTAAGTGACTATGCACAGTTGAAAAAATGGAATTCTAACTGTATTGTGTCCAAGCTGTTAATGATGTCTTCTGCAACAATATGCAACTATGTAATGTTAGAGTAGTGATACTGACTTAAAAAAAGAGACGACGGAGTGGTGTTGAGATAGAATACTCAAGTATCAAAGAATGATTGGAGAATACTGAGGCAAAATGCATATTGTGGTGAACTAAGTGTTGATTTTATGGTATTGCCTTATTGAATTTGTAGTCATTAGTGGAGAATGAGGTGATTTACATGTTTTCAAAATAATGGTGCTCATGAATATCGATACATAAATCAAACTCTATTCGAGGACCAATGGTGACCGATTGAGAAAATTGAGTAGAAGTTGGTGGCTTCAAATACTTATGCACACTAAGAGTAGTTTACCCAGCATTTTCATTAGCCGCACTTTTCATTATTACTTTCTGGTTCATAGTTGTTATTTATCTCGAACGGTGCTTTTTTACATGATTATTTACTGTCATAAACCGGGCCTATAGGTATAATTATAAATCAAGATTCTTCATTAGTCCAGTTTAAGGTCCTATTCATGCTCTGCCAAAACACATCTTCAGAAATTTCAAGACACTTCGGAGTACATTTTAAAGTGGAAGTGAGAGAACATTCAAATCCAGAACTATTAAACAGATAAATTAAGGATATAGTCCCTAATTTTATACGTGTGAGACTTATAAATATGCATTGTTCTTGCAGGATCATCATGGTATTAAACATAAACGCATATATTACAGATATGGGGAGAGTTATGCAAAGGATGGCACTGAAACCAGTCAGTCATCACTACCTCTCGAAATTGGAGTTTCTGGCCGGTTCCAGTGGATCCAGTGGGTCCAGCGGGGGGTCCAGTGGGTACAGCTCTGGGTCGAGCTCCGACTCTCCAACTAGTACTATTCCTATGAGGAGACAAACTAACTCTGCCGAAGCTTTGGAAGCCCTCCGTCAGATAAAAGAAATAGCAGATGACGAGAAAGGCGATCCCTTTGAGTGGACTGTAGTAGGGGAAAGGGATTTTACGCCGTCTAACGAAGGGAGTAAAGCGGTACCGATTTATGAGAGGATGGATGATGGGAATCGATATTTTGTAGGAAAGGTGGAACTTGATCAAAATGTGAAAGGATACTTCACTTTTGCACAAGAAATTAAAAAATTGTACCGCGGAAATGAAGCTGGGGAGGAGGAAGAAGGTGAAGCTTCTGAGGATATACTTCCCCCCCATGCCTTGTGGCCATGGCACGGATACCAGACTACATACTGGAAAAGAGATCAAAATAATCAGAATGTAGAGCTAAATCCGCTTACAATGATGTGGGATGTATTTGCTGAGGATGTGAATCGTATACATATGGATATTGTCGACACTCGATCAGGGGTTGGAGTTACATTGTTATCACTGAGTAACCAGGCTTCTCATACAACTCTCTATAGTGACTTTGTCGACAAGCTTGAAGGCAACAAAGCCAATTCATTTGCACGAATTGTACACTTCATATGCTCAAGTTGGAAGCACAGGGAGCCGGTCCATGACACTTCAAACGACATGGCGTGTGGGAGTGAAGTTACGTTCTATAGCCGGGGGGGTGTTGCCATGGAGTCACCGTGGGATGAAGAAGAGATCGTGACAGAGGATATCTTTCAGCTATTTTGGGACGAGCTCTGCTTGATTACTATCCAAGAGCGTCTTGCCGTTTGAACCTATCGTTTTTTATCCCGTAATTCAAAGAGGATATTCGCGTTCTTGTATTTCCGACTTGTTTCGTATTCAAATACGTTTAAATTGCATGTTTTGTAATCCTGATACTCAAAAGTTTTGTTATTTTGTTCTGGTATACGTTTGTACTACTGTTGTGTGATCCTAAAATTCAAACTTGTTACTTTTGGTCTTTTGGGTTTGTTATTAAAATGTTAAGTCATTGTTCAATTTCTCTCTCTCTCTTTTTTTTTTTTTGGCCATTGTTCAATTTTTATTGATAATGTGATTAAATTGTTGCAAACCGTAGAATTGGTCATAATCTCTGCCCTCCTTAAAAGTCAATGTGGTGTCAAATATTTTTTCCAAATTTACCCTCCCTCCAAATATATTACTTAACTACAATCATTTTTTAAATTTATTTTCTCTCCCATAATACCTAACTACCATCATGTACACATAGACTTAATTAAAACCATAATTTTCATACTCATCCAAGAGATCCAAGTTTGATTGGAGGTGTCATTTTGAGTAGACTCGACAAGAAATGACATCGAGATTTGTTTGCAAAATGTAGTGCTCTGCAAGAGCTTTTCAAAACATATAAAAAAAATACTCAAAATGAAGGAGAGATGAATGAGCATTAACGCTCCAATGTTAATTCCTTGGAAATGGGTCCCACATTGAAAAATAGTAGAAATCTTATTGTATATATAAGGCTATATGCACAAATGTTAGTTCACAATAATTAGTGGATACATGAGTGGATGTGTGACTGACCGTTCCTCGCGCACACACATGCGCGCGTCGCCGCCGTCCAACCAGTCGGCTCGCCTTGCCTCGGGTCAAAGGGCGAAATGTCCCGGCATTTCGAAGTTATATTTTTACTGCAATTTTATTTTCCAGCCGCCTCATTAAATTAATCCAAAATTTTCGGATTATCGAAATTAATTGATAATAATCAAATAATATTAGGATAAGTATTATGATATCAATCCTAATTATTGGAGAGTTCCTCCAGCACACTTCTCTCTCTCGTCCTTCTTATAAAAACAAACATGAGGGGTCCGATTTTACAACTACTCTTACGCTTCGAAAAATTCCTTCTCCAGTTCCAAAAAATATTTTCGATTCTCTCGTTCTTGAGCGCTGATATTGTACATTTATTCTAGTTCGCTGAGGGTGCAATAATTATTTTATCAGTGCATCGATGTGTTTTATCCTGAGAGGCATACGCTACACAGTGGTGAGGGCGAATTTGTTTTAAGGAGACAAATCTTCTGGACTCAACATCAACATACTGCATATCCTTTCTTTTCGTTAAATTCTATCCAATTACGAAAATAACATTTCTTTTACTTACTTGTATTTTAATTTATTTATTCAAGTAAATATTTCCAACAAACTCTCCTAGCTTCTTCTCCTTTTTTCAAACTAGAATTCTTTGCAACGTATAGTATGATGTAAATATCATTTTAAAATGAGTGTGAAAACATACCTTTGAACATTTATAACCCTGATTGATGTTAACAATATAAATTTAAAAATCATAGTAACCAAAAAAGATTTCAACTTACTATATTAAAACCTCTCTAAAGTCATATCCTTGGAAACATAAAAAAAAATATTTTTAAATGGAGGTTATTCCTAAATAGAATTTTAAGAAGAATTTTTTTAAATTTTAAAGTGCATGTATAATATATAAAATATTATAATTAGTAGATACATTTATGTAATATGTTGTAAACTTAGGAATTAGGCAAGAAAATTGTTTATGCTTTAATCGATGAAGAAATCATTGAAGAAATTAGGCAAAAAAATGAGGAAAATAATCCGGAGGATGATAGCATAGAAGTGCAAAAAAATTCATGTGAAGAAGTTTTAAGCTTACTCGACAAGTTGGAAATGTTTTGGGTTCAACAAGAAGGTGGTCATTTGGACGAGCTAATGGACACACGCAAGTTGAAGGATATGGTTACAACACAAAAGATTAAATCTTTGTCACAATCAACCTTGAATAAGTATTTTAGATCAACTTAAATCTATTGTAAAAATTATATATATATATATATATATTATTATGATTTATTCCTAAATAGAGGTGTATTTCCCTATGTTGGGATTTGAAAATATATGAATTATGACAATATGGAATTTATTCCAAATTATAATTAATTCCAAGTTAGGATCATAAATTTTTATTCCTAAATAGAGTTTATTAGGTTTTAGTGTATTTATGTTCTCTCCTTCAAAAAGGTCAATATATAATGTCAAACCATTTCATTTCTAAAATTCTCTCGTATTTACAATACTTACCACTACAATATGTATTTTAACTATAGCTACTATAAACCAAATCAAACCAAACATACCCAGTATATCCCGTTCAGAGCAGGGTCTGGGGAGGGTAAGATGTGCGTAGTCTATATCCCTACTTATTACGGTAGGGAGGCTGTTTCCGTGAAGACCTCCAGCTTAGTGCACAGCAAAATATTGAGTGATAAATACAAAGGGAACATATGATTCGAAAAAGCTCAATATCATACCTGAGCCTATGGCTTAATCCACATGGGACTTACCTAAGAGGAATTTGGACTACTTCACTCCCGATGAACTCCACTCTAACATAAGGGGAGTTGACTCCGCGCACCGCTCCCTGTCAAAAATACACCACACGCAAAAGACAGTAGGATAATAAAAATAAAAATACAATGCTCTAGGTCAAAGCTAACCGAGACAACCCAACCCTGAGACTCTCCACAACCGAACCGCTCCCAAAAAAGGAATCCACAACTCTGATCTGGCGCCTCCAAGAACACCTATCAACAGTCATGGTCTCGAATATGGTTATAGTGAAAAAATTATGGTTATAGTGAAAAAATTATTTCGGACATTTCTACCTTTAATATTTTTATTGTACGAATAATTTTTTCTTTTTTTTTTAGTAAAATAGTTATTCGAATGTATGGAATGTGAAAAGTTTAAAAATTAAAACACAAATGATTGTGCCTACATAAATAGCACAAATGAATAAATGATTTAAGGGGAAAGGGTTGGTGGTCCAGTGGTAGGATGCCTACACCCAAGACACTCCTTTGAGAGAGGTCTTGGGTTCTAACCACACCAAGGAGGTGAAAGAGGAGGTTTTTCTCCTTATGATCCTCTAGCTCCCCGGGGCTAGCTCGAGTGACCGCTAATCAATGTTTAATCTCGCGTCAAGCGGCAGTGTGGGAGTATTTCCTTGCTGGGTACCCGGAGGTGCTGACCAATTAGTGGCTATTCTCCCGAGAACTGTGCTGGGAACCTGAGGCGCTGTTAATCAGTTAAGGACTTCTCCTTGTGCGCAGAAGTGTACAGAAAGGGTTGGTGGTCCAGTGGTAGGACACCTACACCCAAGACACTCCTTTGAGAGAGGTCTTGAGTTCTAACCACACCAAGGAGGTGAAAGAGGAGGTTTTTCTCTTTATGATCCTCTAGCTCCCAGGAGCTAGCTCGAGCGACCGCTAATCAATATTTAATCTCGCGTCAAGCGACAGTGTGAGAGTATTTCCTTGCTGGGAACCCGGAGGTGCTGACCAATCAGTGGTTGTTCTCCCGAGAACTGTGCTGGGAACCTGAGGCACTCATTTGAGAGAGGTCTTGGGTTCTAACCACACCAAGGAGGTGAAAGAGGAGGTTTTTCTCTTTATGATCCTCTAGTTCCCCAGAGCTAGCTCGAGCGACCGCTAATCAATGTTTAATCTCACGTCAAGCGGCAGTGTGGGAGTATTTCCTTGCTGGGAACCCGGAGGTGCTGACCAATCAGTGGCTGTTCTCCCGAGAACTGTGCTGGGAACCTGAGGCGTTGTTAATCAGTTAAGGGCTTCTCCTTGTGCGCAGAAGTGTACATAAAAGGCATTGGGAATCCTGGAATTGCTCGAGCGACTCGCGATTTACTTCTCTCAATGTGTTAGGAGTGGGTTCATTGAGAGATTAGGATTAGTCCGGCTAAGTTGGGATCACCTAGTTATCAAAAAAAAAAATGAATAAATGATTTAAAAACAAAACTTATGTCCAAAATCTAATTCTAAGTTCAAATGGTAAGAGATGAACGGTTAAAGTTATTAGCTTTATTCAGGTGGTATCATCCATGTACATATTGTATCATTCACTCTAAGAAACACATATAAGGTTTGAACCATAATAATCTAAAATAAAGTTGAGTATCATACAAAGACCAATTTGATTTTGTAATTATATTTTTTGTACTTGGAGTGAGATAAAAATAAAGTATTAGTAAGAATATTATACAGTTACAATTAACATATTGTACAAATCAATTATGAAAAATAGTCTGCATGGAAAATAAACATATAAGAGTGATTGAAAAATATTTATATCATGATTTATAAAACATGTTGCACTGGTATAACCAATGATACAGATAAGTAATTTCACTCAAGTATTTCATCCAACAAATGAGTTTAATATATGTTATTTTATTAGATATAGAAATATAATTTTGCTGACTCATATTTAAGACATTTTCAACTATAAGTATTTAAAATAATATAACAAAATCACGTGCAACACATGTGTTCACAATCTATTATCTTAAATGGCAAAATATCCATTTGAAGCGGTTATCCGCCCGCACCCATCCTAATGGATGAAGAACACATGGTTTAAGTGAGGACGGGAACGGGTAATTTTATGGGTATAAATTAGGGGTGTGCAAAAAAATCGATTAAACAGAAAAATCGCACCACACCGTAAAAATCGTACCGGAAAAACTGATAAACCGTTTAAACCGACATATATGGTTTTTATTTTTTATAAAATTGAAACTTCGGTAACGGTACGATATTTGACTTAAATACCGGGAAAAAAAACTGTACCGTACCGTTATTTATATTAAATATTTTTATGATAATATATCATATATATATATAGTAGTTACAAATTCATATGAATATAGAAGTATAACAAATTTATTGAAGTTCGGGACACTTGTTTGTCTTTTTTTTTTATTTTTTATATTTTTATCCTCCAAAATAGTTGGATGAAAACTTGAACATTAAATTAGTTACTATCTTAAGGTTGGTGTGATTTTTTTGGTTTAGCTATTAATTTGGATCAGCTATTTATGGTAACTTGTTGAATTAATTTATTCGAGTATTTTTGTATTAATGCTATCAAGTATCAAGTAGAAAAACCGAAAAAATATCGTACCGATATAAACCAAACCAAAATACCGAACTACCAAACCGAAAAAAACCGTATGTATATGGTATTAAATTATAATAAACCGAATATATTTGGTACGGTGTCGGTTTTACCCTAAAATCGTACCATACCATACCATGCACACCCCTAGTATAAACGGTGAGTGGTACGAGGATTGAGATAATGTTCTCTGTTGGGTGCCCATACCTACATGTTCGCTTTATACTCGTACATATTTTCAATTTTTGTAACTATATATGTGTGGGCTATATTATTTAGTTTTTATTGTAAAATTTTTACATATAATACATTTTTTATGATCTCTGATCCTCTTGTGATTTATATTGTTTTTATATTTACTCTTATTTATTAGTCATCATTAATACGTTTTTTTATGATCTCTTAGATTTATATTGTTTGTATATTTACTTTTATTAATTAGTCATCACTAATTATGTTCATACATATTATATCATTATTGTTTGTTACTTTTTTGAAGAAAAAAATAAATTAGTTTACACTTCATATTTTGATGAGTTCGGGGCATCATGATTTTATACACTTCACGACGTAATTATTCATATGACTAGAACAACACCCGCTTGTGTTATGCGGGATCTAATCAAGGGCAAATTGTCATATATTATTTAATAAATTCTTTAATTATAATTATATCAACGGAATAAGATTTATACTAGTTACTCCAAATCTCCGAGACTCCCCAGACAGAGAGAGTGTCCGAGTCCAGTTCGTTTTGGACTTGGATTCGCCGTCGACGCGGCGCGGATGCGTGTCCGACGCAGCCGAACCGCATCCTGTTGACGTGGCGTTGTGGACGCGCGGGGGATGCGCCTTCGACGCGGCTGCAGACACGGTCTTATTTTTTTTTAGTTTTTTTTGGTTAAAAACGGGACAGAAGAGATGCGACATACCTACCTCCAAAAAGGAAAGAAGAAGCGACGGAAGAGGCGACAGATGTTGAATATACCATGCTTTGAATCTACGGCATAAGCTGCAAATTTGAAAAGAACAAAGTAAGAGATAGATTCGTTAATAAAGCAAGCAACAAATAATATATATATATATATATACGTATATATAAACATATATAAATAATCAAAGGAAGTGAATTCGAAGATGGGCAATGTTGAGTCCAGAACATCTGTCTCCTTAAAGCAAATTCGCCCCCACCACAGTATATAGCGTCTGCCTCCCAGGATAAAACAACATCTCGATGCGTTGATAAATTGATCATCGCACCCTCAGCGAACTAGAATAAAATCTGACCTATCACCAACGCGACCGAAAATATAAAGAGAAAATTTTTTCTGAAAAAAAAAAACGGGACTCGAAAATTCGGCTGTATGGGAAAAAACGAACGAAAATTTAATCTTCCAAATCCGGACCCTTCACATCTGTATTTATAGGTGAAGATGAGAGAGAGACATGTGCCGGAGGAACTCTAATTATGATTGGTCTCTTCAACACTTATCCTAATCTATTAATATATTAGTCCGATAATTATCAATTAACTTGATAGTTATCCTAATATATTAATTCGATAATTATCAATTAAATTGATATTTATCCTAATCCGAAAATTCGGATTTTATGATTGAGGCGGTTTAGCAAAATGAATTTTGCCAAATAAAATTGCAGTAAAAAGATAACTTCGAGACACCGAGATATTTCACTCAAATTTCCCTTCGACCCGACCCGACCCGACCCGAGACGAAGGAGATATGGCCAAAATAATAGAGGAGCATCAATTGAGAAACGACAAAGAAATCCCGAAGTATACACAAAATTAAATATTGTCGTATCCTGCTTGTCCCATATCGTAGGAATTTGAATTAGCCTCCCAGCACCGCAAGAATCGACCCAATCCGATAAATAACGAAGAAGATATTGCCAAAACAGTGGCATGTGCCGGACAAAGAAGCTGATCGGAGACCTCCTCTAATTGCGCCGACTTCACCTCACATTTACCACAAACTTGTTTGACCATATCTCCTTCGTTACTTATCCGATTGGGCCGATTCTCGAAGCATCAGAAACCTTATTCGAAGGCCTACAACTGTATGTGATCAAATCTCGATAAGTAAATTCAAAACTTCCAACTTTAGGTGATTTTCCCTAGGGGTACCCCTAAGTAAAATCACCTAAAAGATTTTTGAAATAAAAGTCCAATTTTTTTATCTAGGATTACACGGTTATTAATTTATAGTATACCGTGATGAGGTTTTATTATTTTCAAGAGTCTATCACATGTAGATCCGTCGAATATATCCCGGAATATGCACTTCCTTTTATTTGAGACCTTCACCATGATTATGGGAACTAAATTTCGATTTTAATTTTCAAGATCTACATGACTTTGAACAAGCTTTCCAACGCCGCTTGATTCGACCCAATCGGACGAATAACGAAGGAGATATGGCCAAAATAATGGAGTAGGAGCAATTGAGAAACGGCAAAGAAATCCCAAAGTATACACAAAATTAAAGATTGTCGTATCCTGCTTGTCCCATGTCGTAGGAATTTGAATTAGCCTCCCAGCACCGCAAGAATCAACCTAATCCGATAAATAACGAAGGAGATATTGCCAAAACAGTGGCATGTGCCGGACAAAGAACCTAATCGGAGGCCTCCTCTAATTGCGTCGTCTTCACCTCACATTTACCACAAACTGTTTTGACCGTATCTCCTTCGTTACTTATCCGATTGGGCCGATTCTCGAAGCATCGAAAACCTTATTCGAAGGCCTACAAATGTATGTGATCAAATCTCGATTATGCATCTGAATTCAAAACTTCCAACTTTAGGTGATTTCCCCTAGGGGTACCCCTAAGTAAAATCACCTAAAAGATTTTCGAAATAAAAGTCCAATTCTTTTATACAGGATTACACGGTTATTTATTTATAGTATTCCGTGATGAGGTTTTGTTATTTTCAAGAGTCTATCACATGTAGATCCGTCGAATATATCTCTAATGTGTCCTTCCTTTTATTTGAGCCCCCCAACGTGATTATGGGAACCAAATTTCGATTTTTATTTTCTAGATCTATAGGACTTTGAACAAGCTTCTCAACGCCGCTTGATTCGACCCAATCGGACGAATAACGAAGGAGATATGGCCAACATAATGGAGTAGGAGGAATTGAGAAACGGCAAAGAAATCCCAAAGTATACACAAAATTAAAGATTGTCGTATCCTGCTTGTCCCATGTCGTAGGAATTTGAATTAGCCTCCCAGCACCACAAAAATTGACCCAATCCGATAAATAATGAGGGAGATATTGCCAAAACAGTGGCATGTGCCGGACAAAGAAGCTGATCGGAGGCCTCCTCTAATTGCGTCGTCTTCACCTCACATTTACCACAAACTGTTTTGACCATATCTCCTTCGTTACTTATCCGATTGGGCCGATTCTCGAAGCATCGAAAACCTTATTCGAAGGCCTACAACTGTATGTGATCAAATCTCGATAAGTAAATTCAAAACTTCCAACTTTAGGTGATTTTTCCTAGGGGTACCCCTAAGTAAAATCACCTAAAAGATTTTTGAAATAAAAGTCCAATTTTTTTATCTAGGATTACACGGTTATTAATTTATAGTATCCCGTGATGAGGTTTTATTATTTTCAAGAGTCTATCACATGTAGATCCGTCGAATATATCCCGGAATATGCACTTCCTTTTATTTGAGACCTTCACCATGATTATGGGAACTAAATTTCGATTTTAATTTTCAAGATCTACAGGACTTTGAACAAGCTTTCCAACGCCGCTTGATTCGACCCAATCGGACGAATAACGAAGGAGATATGGCCAAAATAATGGAGTAGGAGCAATTGAGAAACGGCAAAGAAATCCCAAAGTATACACAAAATTAAAGATTATCGTATCCTGCTTGTCCCATGTCGTAGGAATTTGAATTAGCCTCCCAGCACCGCAAGAATCAACCTAATCCGATAAATAACGAAGGAGATATTGCCAAAACAGTGGCATGTGCCGGACAAAGAACCTAATCGGAGGCCTCCTCTAATTGCGTCGTCTTCACCTCACATTTAGCACAAACTGTTTTGACCATATCTCCTTCGTTACTTATCCGATTGGGCCGATTCTCGAAGCATCGAAAACCTTATTTGAAGGCCTACAAATGTATGTGATCAAATCTCGATTATGCATCTGAATTCAAAACTTCCAACTTTAGGTGATTTCCCCTAGGGGTACCCCTAAGTAAAATCACCTAAAAGATTTTCGAAATAAAAGTCCAATTTTTTTATACAGGATTACACGGTTATTTATTTATAGTATTCCGTGATGAGGTTTTGTTATTTTCAAGAGTCTATCACATATAGATCCGTCGAATATATCTCGGAATGTGTCCTTCCTTTTATTTGAGCCCCTCACCATGATTTTGGGAACTAAATTTCGATTTTTATTTTCTAGATCTATAGGACTTTGAACAAGCTTTCCAACGCCGCTTGATTCGACCCAATCGGACGAATAACGAATGAGATATGGCCAAAATAATGGTGGAGGAGGAATTGAGAAACGGCAAAGAAATCCCAAAGTATAGACAAAATTAAAGATTGTCGTATCCTGCTTGTCTCATGTCGTAGGAATTTGAATTAGCCTCCCAGAACTGCAAGAATCGACCCAATCCGATAAATAACAAAGGAGATATTGCCAAAACAGTGGCATGTGCCGGACAAAGAACCTGATCGGAGGTCTCCTCTAATTGCATCGTCTTCACCTCACTTTACCACAAACTCTTTTGGCCATATCTCCTTCGTTACTTATCCGATTGGGCCGATTCTCGAAGCATCGAAAACCTTATTCGAAGGCCTACAACTGTATGTGATCAAATCTCGATAAGTAAATTCAAAACTTCCAACTTTAGGTGATTTTCCCTAGGGGTACCCCTAAGTAAAATCACCTAAAAGATTTTTGAAATAAAAGTCCAATTTTTTTATCTAGGATTACACGGTTATTAATTTATAGTATACCGTGATGAGGTTTTATTATTTTCAAGAGTCTATCACATGTAGATCCGTCGAATATATCCCGGAATATGCACTTCCTTTTATTTGAGACCTTCACCATGATTATGGGAACTAAATTTCGATTTTAATTTTCAAGATCTACATGACTTTGAACAAGCTTTCCAACGCCGCTTGATTCGACCCAATCGGACGAATAACGAAGGAGATATGGCCAAAATAATGGAGTAGGAGCAATTGAGAAACGGCAAAGAAATCCCAAAGTATACACAAAATTAAAGATTGTCGTATCGTGCTTGTCCCATGTCGTAGGAATTTGAATTAGCCTCCCAGCACCGCAAGAATCAACCTAATCCGATAAATAACGAAGGAGATATTGCCAAAACAGTGGCATGTGCCGGACAAAGAACCTAATCGGAGGCCTCCTCTAATTGCGTCGTCTTCACCTCACATTTACCACAAACTGTTTTGACCGTATCTCCTTCGTTACTTATCCGATTGGGCCGATTCTCGAAGCATCGAAAACCTTATTCGAAGGCCTACAAATGTATGTGATCAAATCTCGATTATGCATCTGAATTCAAAACTTCCAACTTTAGGTGATTTCCCCTAGGGGTACCCCTAAGTAAAATCACCTAAAAGATTTTCGAAATAAAAGTCCAATTCTTTTATACAGGATTACACGGTTATTTATTTATAGTATTCCGTGATGAGGTTTTGTTATTTTCAAGAGTCTATCACATGTAGATCCGTCGAATATATCTCGGAATGTGTCCTTCCTTTTATTTGAGCCCCTCACCATGATTCTGGGAACTAAATTTCGATTTTTATTTTCTAGATCTATAGGACTTTGAACAAGCTTTCCAACGCCGCTTGATTCGACCCAATCGGACGAATAACGAAGGAGATATGGCCAAAATAATGGTGGAGGAGGAATTGAGAAACGGCAAAGAAATCCCAAAGTATACACAAAATTAAAGATTGTCGTATCCTGCTTGTCTCATGTCGTAGGAATTTGAATTAGCCTCCCAGAACTGCAAGAATCGACCCAATCCGATAAATAATAAAGGAGATATTGCCAAAACAGTGGCATGTGCCGGACAAAGAACCTGATCGGAGGCCTCCTCTAATTGCATCGTCTTCACCTCACATTTACCACAAACTGTTTTGGCCATATCTCCTTCGTTACTTATCCGATTGGGCCGATTCTCGAAGCATCGAAAACCTTATTCGAAGGCCTACAACTGTATGTGATCAAATCTCGATAAGTAAATTCAAAACTTCCAACTTTAGGTGATTTTTCCTAGGGGTACCCCTAAGTAAAATCACCTAAAAGATTTTTGAAATAAAAGTCCAATTTTTTTATCTAGGATTACACGGTTATTAATTTATAGTATCCCGTGATGAGGTTTTATTATTTTCAAGAGTCTATCACATGTAGATCCGTCGAATATATCCCGGAATATGCACTTCCTTTTATTTGAGACCTTCACCATGATTATGGGAACTAAATTTCGATTTTAATTTTCAAGATCTACATGACTTTGAACAAGCTTTCCAACGCCGCTTGATTCGACCCAATCGGACGAATAACGAAGGAGATATGGCCAAAATAATGGAGTAGGAGCAATTGAGAAACGGCAAAGAAATCCCAAAGTATACACAAAATTAAAGATTATCGTATCCTGCTTGTCCCATGTCGTAGGAATTTGAATTAGCCTCCCAGCACCGCAAGAATCAACCTAATCCGATAAATAACGAAGGAGATATTGCCAAAACAGTGGCATGTGCCGGACAAAGAACCTAATCGGAGGCCTCCTCTAATTGCGTCGTCTTCACCTCACATTTAAGACAAACTGCTTTGACCATATCTCCTTCGTTACTTATCCGATTGGGCCGATTCTCGAAGCATCAAAAACCTAATTCGGAGGCCTACAACTGTATGAGATCAAATCTCGATTAAGCATCTGAATTCAAAACTTCCAAGTTTAGGTCATTTCCCCTAGTGTAACCCCAAAGAAAAATCACCTAAAAGATTTTCGAAATAAAAGTCCAATTTTTTTATACAGGATTACACGGTTATTTATTTATAGTATTCCGTGATGAGGTTTTGTTATTTTCAAGAGTCTATCACATGTAGATCCGTCGAATATATCTCGGAATGTGTCCTTCCTTTTATTTGAGCCCCTCACCATGATTTTGGGAACTAAATTTCGATTTTTATTTTCTAGATCTATAGGACTTTGAACAAGCTTTCCAACGCCGCTTGATTCGACCCAATCGGACGAATAACGAATGAGATATGGCCAAAATAATGGTGGAGGAGGAATTGAGAAACGGCAAAGAAATCCCAAAGTATAGACAAAATTAAAGATTGTCGTATCCTGCTTGTCTCATGTCGTAGGAATTTGAATTAGCCTCCCAGAACTGCAAGAATCGACCCAATCCGATAAATAACAAAGGAGATATTGCCAAAACAGTGGCATGTGCCGGACAAAGAACCTGATCGGAGGTCTCCTCTAATTGCATCGTCTTCACCTCACTTTACCACAAACTCTTTTGGCCATATCTCCTTCGTTACTTATCCGATTGGGCCGATTCTCGAAGCATCGAAAACCTTATTCGAAGGCCTACAACTGTATGTGATCAAATCTCGATAAGTAAATTCAAAACTTCCAACTTTAGGTGATTTTCCCTAGGGGTACCCCTAAGTAAAATCACCTAAAAGATTTTTGAAATAAAAGTCCAATTTTTTTATCTAGGATTACACGGTTATTAATTTATAGTATCTCGTGATGAGGTTTTATTATTTTCAAGAGTCTATCACATGTAGATCCGTCGAATATATCCCGGAATATGCACTTCCTTTTATTTGAGACCTTCACCATGATTATGGGAACTAAATTTCGATTTTAATTTTCAAGATCTACAGGACTTTGAACAAGCTTTCCAACGCCGCTTGATTCGACCCAATCGGACGAATAACGAAGGAGATATGGCCAAAATAATGGAGTAGGAGCAATTGAGAAACGGCAAAGAAATCCCAAAGTATACACAAAATTAAAGATTGTCGTATCCTGCTTGTCCCATGTCGTAGGAATTTGAATTAGCCTCCTAGCACCGCAAGAATCAACCTAATCCGATAAATAACGAAGGAGATATTGCCAAAACAGTGGCATGTGCCGGACAAAGAACCTAATCGGAGGCCTCCTCTAATTGCGTCGTCTTCACCTCACATTTACCACAAACTGTTTTGACCATATCCCCTTCGTTACTTATCCGATTGGGCCGATTCTCGAAGCATCGAAAACCTTATTTGAAGGCCTACAAATGTATGTGATCAAATCTCGATTATGCATCTGAATTCAAAACTTCCAACTTTAGGTGATTTCCCCTAGGGGTACCCCTAAGTAAAATCACCTAAAAGATTTTCGAAATAAAAGGCCAATTTTTTTATACAGGATTACACGGTTATTTATTTAAAGTATTCCGTGATGAGGTTTTGTTATTTTCAAGAGTCTATCACATGTAGATCCGTCGAATATATCTCGGAATGTGTCCTTCCTTTTATTTGAGCCCCTCACCATGATTCTGGGAACTAAATTTCGATTTTTATTTTCTAGATCTATAGGACTTTGAACAAGCTTTCCAACGCCGCTTGATTCGACCCAATCGAACGAATAACGAAGGAGATATGGCCAAAATAATGGTGGAGGAGGAATTGAGAAACGGCAAAGAAATCCCGAAGTATACACAAAATTAAAGATTGTCGTATCCTGCTTGTCTCATGTCGTAGGAATTTGAATTAGCCTCCCAGAACTGCAAGAATCGACCCAATACGATAAATAACAAAGGAGATATTGCCAAAACAGTGGCATGTGCCGGACAAAGAACCTGATTGGAGGCCTCCTATAATTGCATCGTCTTCACCTCACATTTACCACAAACTGTTTTGACCATATCTCCTTCGTTACTTATCCGATTGGGCCGATTCTCGAAGCATCGAAAACCTTATTCGAAGGCCTACAACTGTTTGTGATCAAATCTCGATTATGCATCTGAATTCAAAACTTCCAACTTTAGGTGATTTCCCCTAGGGGTACCCCTAAGTAAAATCACGTAAAAGATTTTCGAAATAAAAGTGCAATTTTTTTATCCAGGATTACACGGTTATTTATTTGTAGTATCCCGTGATGAGGTTTTGTTATTTTCAAGAGTCTATCACATGTAGATCCATCGAATATATCCCGTAATATGCCCTTCCTTTTTTTGAGCCCCCCAACATGATTACGGGAACCAAATTTCGATTTTTATTTTCTAGATCTATAGGACTTTGAACAAGCTTTCCAACGCTGCTTGATTCGAGCTAATCGGACGAATAACGAAGGAGATATGGCCAAAATAATGGAGGAGGAATTGAGAAACGGCAAAGAAATCCCGAAGTATACACAAAATTAAAGATTGTCGTATCCTGCTTGTCCCATGTCGTAGGAATTTGAATTTGCCTCCCAGCACCGCAAGAATCGACCCAATCCGATAAATAACGAAAGAGATATTGCCAAAACAGTGGCATGTGCCGGACAAAGAAGCTCATCGGAGGCCTCCTCTAATTGCGTCGTCTTCACCTCACATTTACCACAAAGTGTTTTGATCATATCTCCTTCGTTACTTATCCGATTGGGCCGATTCTTAAAGCATCGAAAACCTTATTCGAAGGCCTACAACTGTATGTGATCAAATCTTGATTATGCATCTGAATTCAAAACTTCCAACTTTAGGTGATTTCCCCTAGGGGTACCCCTAAGTAAAATCACCTAAAAGATTTTTGAAATAAAAGTTTAATTTTTTTATCCACGATTACACGGTTATTTATTTGTAGTATCCCGTGATGAGGTTTTATTATTTTCAAGAGTCTATCACATGTAGATCCGTCGAATATATCCCGGAATATACCCTTCCTTTTTTTTGAGCCCCCCACCATGATTATGAGAACCACATTTCGATTTTTATTTTCTAGATCTATAGGACTTTGAACAAGCTTTCCAACGCCGCTTGATTCAACCAAATCGGACGAATAACGAAGGAGATATGGCCAAAATAATGGAGGAGGAATTGAGAAACGGCAAAGAAATCCCAAAGTATACACAAAATTAAATATTGGCGTATCCTGCTTGTCCCATGTCGTAGGAATTTGAATTAGCCTCCCAGCACCGCAAGAATCGACCCAATCCGATGAATAACGAAGAAGATATTGCCAAAATAATGGCATGTGCCGGACAAAGAAGTTGATCGGAGGCCTCCTCTAATTGCGTCGTCTTCACCTTCCATTTACCACAAACTGTTTTGACCATATCTCCTTCGTTACTTATCCGATTGGGCCGATTCTCGAAGCATCGAAAACCTTATTCGAAGGCCTACAACTGTATGTGATCAAATCTTGATTCTGCATCTGAACTCAAAACTTCCAACTTTAGGTGATTTCCCCCAGGGGTACCCCTAAGTAAAATCACCTAAAAGATTTTCGAAACAAAAGTCTAATTTTTTTATCCAGGATTACACAGTTATTTATTTTTAGTATCCCGTGATGTGGTTTTGTTATTTTCAAGAGTCCATCACATGTAGATCCGTCGAATATATCTCGGAATGTGCCCTTCCCTTTTTTTGAGTCCCTCACATGATTATGGGAACCAAATTTCGATTTTTATATTCTAGATCTATAGGACTTTGAACAAGCTTTCCAACGCCGCTTGATTCGACCCAATCGGACAAATAACGAAGGAGATATGGCCAAAATAATGGAGGGGGAGGAATTGAGAAACGGCAAAGAAATCCCGAAGTATACACAAAATTAAAGATTGTCGTATCCTGTTTGTCCCATGTCGTAGGAATTTGAATTAGCCTCCCAGCACCGCAAGAATCGACCCAATCTGATAAATAACGAAGGATATATTGCCAAAATAGTGGCATGTGCCGGACAAAGAAGCTAATCGGAGGCCTCCTCTAATTGCGTCGTCTTCACCTCACATTTACCACAAACTGTTTCGGCCATATCTCCTTCGTCACTTATCCGATTGGGCCGATTCTCGAAGCATCGCAAAACCTTATTCGAAGGCCTACAACTGTATGTGATCAAATCTCGATTATGCATCTGAATTCAAAACTTCCAACATTATGTGATTTCCCCTAGGGGTACCCCTAAGTAAAATCACCTAAAAGATTTTCTGAAATAAAAGTTTAATTTTTTTATCTAAGATTACACGGTTATTTATTTGTAGTATCCCGTGATGAGGTTTTGTTATTTTCAAGAGTCTATCACATGTAGATCCGTCGAATATATCCCGGAATGTGCCCTTCCTTTTTTTTTGAGCCCCCCACCATGATTATGGGAACCAAATTTTGATTTTTATTTTCTAGATCTATAGGACTTTGAGCAAGCTTTCCAACGCCAATTGATTCGACCTAATCGGACGAATAACGAAGGAGATATGGCCAAAATAATAGAGGAGGAGGAATTGAGAAACGGCAAAGAAATCCCGAAGTATACACAAAATTAAAGATTGTCGTATCTTGCTTGTCCCATATCGTAGAAATTTGAATTAGCCTCCCGTCACCGTAAGAATCGACCCAATATGATAAATAACGAAGGAGATATTGCCAAAACAGTGGCATGTGCCGCACAAAGAAGCTGATCGGAGGCCTCCTCTAATTGCGTCGTCTTCACCTCACATTTACCACAAACTGTTTTGACCATATTTCCTTCGTTACTTATCCGATTGGGCCGATTCTCAAAGCATCGAAAACCTTATTCGAAGGCCTATAACTGTATGTGATCAAATCTCGATTATGCATCTGAATTCAAAACGTCCAACTTTAGGTGATTTCCCCTAGGGGTACCCCTAAGTAAAATCACCTAAAAGATTTTTTGAAATAAAAGTTTAATTTTTTTATCCAGGATTACACGATTATTTATTTGTAGTATCCCGTGATGAGATTTTGTTATTTTCAAGAGTCTATCACATGTAGATCCGTCGAATATATCCCGAAATGTGCCCTTCCTTTTTTTTGAGCCTCTCACCATGATTACGGGAACCAAATTTCAATTTTTATATTCTAGATCTATAGGAATTTGAACAAGCTTTCCAACGCCGCTTGATTCGACCCAATCAAACGAATAACGAAGGAGATATGGCCAAAATAATGGAGGAGGATGAATTGAGAAACGGCAAAGAAATCCCGAAGTATACACAAAATTAAAGATTGTCGTATCCTGCTTGTCCCATATCGTAGAAATTTGAATTAGCCTCCCATCACCGTAAGAATCGACCCAATCCAATAAATAACGAAGGAGATATTGCCAAAACAGTGGCATGTGCCGCACAAAGAAGCTGATCGGAGGCCTCCTCTAATTGCGTCGTCTTCACCTCACATTTACCACAAACTGTTTTGACCATATCTCCTTCGTTACTTATCCGATTGGGCCGATTCTCGAAGCATCGAAAACCTTATTCGAAGGCCTATAACTGTATGTGATCAAATCTCGATTATGCATCTGAATTCAAAACGTCCAACTTTAGGTGATTTCCCCACTAGTAGAAAAATGACTTTAGGTAACACCCTCCAGGTAACACTTTTGATAATTGAAAATTGGAGAGTGCATAGGTAACACCTAGGTAACACTTTTTTATTAGGTAACACTCAAGGTAACATTTTCAAAATAGATAACACTTTCAGGTAACACATTTGTGTGTTACTTAGTTTAGGTAACACTCACGGTAACACTTTCAAAATAGGTAACATTTTCAGGTAATACTTTTTGGTGTTACTTAGTTTAGGTATTACTCCAAGTAACACTTTCAAAATAGGTAACACTTCATGTAACACTTTTTGTGTGTTACATAATTTAAGTAACATTTATGTAACACTTAGAGAATATATATAATTATTTGAAGTTATATTATCACTTTTTTTGCGTTACAATAATATTATTGTTAACTACACATTAAAAATATATAACAATAAGGATATATATATATATATATATTAAAATTCGATTTATCTTAGGTATCACTAAATGTAACAAATTAGAAATATAAATCGTTTAAAATATAATACAATGCCTCCTAGTATTTTACGGTTGATGATTAATTTATATAATGTGAAGCCTTATAACAGGTAGATGGCTTGTTCAAGTCGCAAAGTCTTTGTAATTCCTATTGATTGACGCGGGTTCGATTCTTCTAAGCTACATTATTTTTTAAAAATATATGCATACACTTAAGTGTCAACAATATAATCTAAAATGACCACTTTACCCTCGAGCTCATATACTTCACCTACACAGTAGGGGTAAAGATGTAAATTTAATATATTTGTAGCCGTATATAATAAGGCTACATCTTTCGTCGCCCGACTCCTGCTTCTCGTCGCCTTTTCACCTGCTTCGCTGCAAAGGATGCAGCCTCACTACTACAAAACAAGCAAAGAGATCCAAAATAAAAGACCCATTGATAAAGATAACGGGTCTCTTTAATATAAGACACCTAATATTATAAACAAGAGGTCTCTAATATGTCAAATGGGCCCGCTATTTTTTTGTGAGAGACTTTAAAGACCATTTATTCAGGTTAACGGGTCTCTAATGTGTAAGAGACCCGTTGTTTTTGTTGAAGGGTCTCTAAAGTGTAAAAACTTAGAGACATGTTGTTTAACCCAAATCGGTCTCTTCCTTTCTTCTTCAGATTAGGGTAAATACACGATACACGAAGCCCCGGTTATTCTTCTAGATCTCGTCCTCTCTAATCTCTCAATCTCTCTCTAGAACTCTCTGCCCCATATGTGCTCACTCTTACATGCTATCATCGAAATAGGAAAAGAAAACGGCAGGGAGAAGAAAGAAAAGAGAGAAGAATCAGGGGTAGAACGAGATTTGAAGAGGGGGAGCTCGGCTCGGGCAAGAGCAGAAGAACAGAGAGGAGATGAAGGAGAAGCAAAGGAGTTCGATTGAGTGAAGAATGAGAAGAATTTGCAGTTAAGGTATATATTATCTACCCATTTAGTTAGGATTTTCGAATTTGGGGAAGAACAAATTAGGTAACTTGGAAGACTTTTGATGATGGAGTCTTGATAGTTTTTTTGGAGTTAGCTAAATCTAAAAATGTGGGTGATTATGAGATTCTATAGTTGTTATGTGGCTGCTGCAAGCCTGAGTAAGAGGGAAAAAACTGACTCTGTGAAGGCTCGATCACCAACTGCTTGATTATATGTCTAAAAGGCGAAGACAATTATTATTGAAACCTTAGTGTTCTTGATGATATGTGCATAGTTTGAATCTGAAATTTATTAGGATAGTTAGACCAACATTTTTGATCAAAATCTTGATATTAAAGGGTTAATATATCTGGTTTTATGCTTAGTATTTCTTTGTAAGAAGTGTAAAATGGATAGGTGAAGTTTTGGATACAACAATACTAACATTTTCGTGAGTATTCAGCATGCTGCCAGATTGGACAACCCGTGTTCAAACAGAAACAACTCTTTGCTCGTTTAATATTTTTGAGAACCGTAAAATTTACTGAAAACTAGACACCTGTAAGTTTCTAGAGACATATGGGACGGATCCTGATTCATTCTATATTGAAATAGATTATTATTTGAAGTTGAAGGTGCTGCAGGATAATTTTAAAATAAATGTATAGACAGAAAAGAGAGCTTTTATTGAAATTATGTCACAAATTCCTGTGTATATATTTGCCTTTTGTTCCTTAGAATAAAACTAAAGATGATAGCATCTAAGAGTGAGCATATATGGGTTGTATGGATGTATTTAGAAGATGGGGCGATAAGACAGCAGCCACCACCATGGAAATATCTTGGATAAATAAAACTGATTGGGATATATTCGTGAAAAACTGCACTTCTAACGAGTTCAAGGTAGGATTGTTCTAGGTTTAGAATAACATGAATTTTTTCATCAATTAGGCAATTGCATGTACTAACTTTGTTTTAAAAAACCTGTAGTTGTTGAGTGAAAAGAATCGTGAAATGGCAAAGATAAAGACTTTAAAATATCGAGGAGGCAGACTTGGTTATCAATATTTTGAGGAACAGATTGTAAGTATTTTTACTTTCAGATATTCTCACGTGTCTTGTATTGTTTTTATGTTCTTCTGTTTTATGAATAAGATGATGGGTTATGATATATATATATATATATATACATACATGAAAATTATTTTTTTCATACGACAAATTTGTTATAGGACCAAGGTTATGAGAGGGGTATTGGATTACGGCAACTCTTTTACTGGAATTTCATCTTGATTTTTTTCTTAAGTTTTGTATGACTTTCAATTAAAGGACGAATGAGTTCACATTAATTTTCTGCTGGTATGTTTACAATTTACATGTTCCCTTCTTCATTTTTTTACTTTATAAGCATGCAAGAATTAGAGTAAATATAGATTATTAACTTATCTCATCTTCAGAATTGATAGTGGCTTTTTTTCCCAACAAAACCCTGTGCTTGAACTATGATCTCACGGCCTAGGTAGTGATGCTCTGTCTACCTGAGCTAACCCACCTTGTCATACTATTGTTACGTTTGGAGTAGTATTAAAATATTTGGATATGTATTTCCAGAGTGTAAATTTTGATTTTCTCTAATTCATGAACACTTGAAGTCTAAATTTAATACCCTTCTTCAGGTACTTGGTGTTTCTTGTCAATTTGCCTAAATAAATTGCTTCTGCTAAACATATAAGCTTTTGATGTTATGATAGGTCTTGCTGATTGTTTTTTCATCTCTTATGGAGCCTTTGCTAATAGAGTAGAAAAACTAGAGTTGCTTGACCTACACCAAGTGATAAATAGGTCAATTGCTGGTATACGACTCTTTACTTTTGCTGTGAATTTGCAATTTTTTCTGCCAGGCTCTTAGCTCTTCTATTTGTTGTTTGAAAACTTGTGGAAGCCCTTTCTATTAAGGTCGGTTTTCATGTGACCTCACTTTCATTGGTTTGCCTTGTGTATCAACTATCAATTAGGATCTCTTGGATTTGAGTAGGTCTTATGTGCACCAGGTGCACTGTGTAACTCAAATGCATACTTCAGTTATAAGGACGTTGGTATTGTTTATTACAAAATTTTAGTTAGAATCTTTCAACAAATTTTTATTTATGTTAAGAAAAAATATGTACTGTTTAGAGTAAAGTCTGATGATGCTTAAATTTGTCACGAGATTTCCGTGATTAAGATATTCTAAAGACTAATGTAATTGATAGGTATGTTCTTTATGTTAGTTTTGTGCTTTTAGGTTCATTAAAAAAAAAAAGTGAAAAGTTTTTTCCATGCTCAGGTATAAATAGCAAGCTGTTTTAACTCACTCTAGATCTTATCATGACAGTTGAAAATTTGTGTTGTTCAAGTGGACCTGAAGGACCTTAACAGAGCTGAAAAGTCAAATCTCTGAAGAAGATTCAAGAAGATGCAGCGGGGGGAATTCTTGTAAAAGCAGCAAAGCAAGTTATGAAAAGAAAATGGAAAGTGATCCTTTCTAAATTTTGATAGTACAAATTAAACTTTCATTAAGATATTATCTGTCTTCCTCAAGGTTTTCATTTCTACTCTAAATCATTTGCTCAGTACCTTAAAATATGAACATCACATTTCTTTACAGTATAAGGACTGCTTAATCCATAATTTAACAAATAAATTCTACCTTATGAATACATGTATATATCTTATTGCAGTATTCAATAATGTCGTTCTTGCATTTGCAAACTTTTTGAGATATATATATATATATATATCATCTTTTACGACTACCATCGTTTGTTAATTATTTATGAATAAAGTCAGATCCACATTTTCGGGCAGGGCGCGAAGACGATGGCTTGATTTATGGTAGGGCGCGGAGACGATCCCATCTGTAATTAATGTTTGATTTTATCATCGTATTAGAGCATCTGTTTTGGATTTGGTTTTGATCTGAGCTTTTTTTTCCTCTTATGTATGGAAGTGCTATGCGCCGATCTGTTTGGGGCTGGAGGAATTCAATATTCGGAGATTGTATCTATGAAGCAGACTCTTCGTACATTTCTTCTGAAACTAAGAAAGGTCAGTTCCAGATACTAAATTAAATGGTGCAATTGTCCAGTAAAAAATTAATTAAAAATCTATACATATTATGGAATCAATACCCCTCTCTAATCCAATATGAAAATTATTTTTTTCATACTATCTCAAAAAGTAACATCTTCATTGGGAAATTTTTCGGAGGTAATGATGACTTTTATTTTCAGCATTTAATATTACAAATAGCAATCTCACGAAATCTTAGTTCTTGCACCAGGTCAGTACGAGTTCAGGTTGAGCATTTTGGTGCAAGAATGATAGCACTGAACCTTTTTTTGTTTGAAATCTACTTATTTGAGTGGCTTCCAATATCATATATCTTTCATGTCTGTTTTTGTATTTTGTATTTTGTCATATATTTCCCCAGTAATGTAGGTATTCCTTATCTAACATTTTAGTTTTTTTTCTCGAGTATACTTTTGTTACCATTTTGAAATACCCCATCATTTTTTATTTCAGGATCGCTCACAGTTGCTTGATTTCTATCTGTGATTCAATCTCGGCTGCTCTTTCTTCGCTGCGCTGTGCAAGGTAAGGACTAAAATGATCCTTATTCAAATTTTTCTTTACTCGATCGGGGTTCTACAATGTCCATTTTCTTAGCTCGGTGTGGTTGCTGACTAAATATTCTGTAACATTGTAGGATGGCTCCAGAGGTTATGGAGCAAGTGGATGGTTACGACTTTAAGTCTCTACATGCACACTTTCTAGTTTTTTTTTGGGTACCATACTAGATAGGTCACGAAGTTTATTAAATTTTTCCATTTTTCACAGAGCGGATATTTGGTCATTTTGCGATATAACTGCATTGGAGCTTGCTCATGGCCATGCTCTTTTCTCAAAGTATCCGCCAATGAAGGTCCACTAATAATCCTAAGTTGTTTTACTTTGATCTGAAATGGACCCTTATTATTAAGCTCCAATTATTTTTATATTGGTAGGTGTTGCTTATGACCCTGCAAAATGCACCCCCTGGACCTGACTATGAGCGACATAACACGTTCTCAAAGGTATGCCACTAATAAGCTGAACTATATTAGTTTTACGATCATGTTATTAATCATATATTTGTTTTTCTTTCTTAGTCATTTAGGCGGATGATTGCTAGTTGCTTGGTTAAGGATCCTTCAAAACGACCTACTGCCAAAAAACTACTCAAACATTCTTTCTTTAAGCAAGCCAGATCGAACGGTTATATAGCAAGAAGTTGTTGGATGGGCTGCCTGCTCTTGTGAACGCATATGCATAGAGGCCGACCCCGTTCAAGAAAGCATGTGGAAGTTCAAGACAACAACAATGGCATCATTAATATCAACAACGGATTGAAGATATATGGGAGCTATTTTTATACAAGTTACAAATTAGACAACAATTAGGTTATTGTTTTTTTTTGTTATTGGATATGTGTTTGACATACTGTGATCTATGTCTTATTGTTATTGGATTATTTATTTGAGTTTATCAATATATTTTCTCATTATTTATATATGAAAAAATGGTTTCTTCTAGTTTTCATATTATTGATAAATATTAATGAGAATAATAATAATAATACAAATAATACTAATAATAATAGCAAGTGTTACTTAATAATGAATAAGGTGTTACCTAAGCTAGCACCCATATAATCGAAAGTGTTCCTTAAGGTATTTAAAGTGTTACTTAAAAAAATGGATACATTTAAAAGTGTTACAAAGGTGTTACAATAGTGTTCCTTAAACAATCTGAAAGTGTTACTAAGGTGTTACCTAAGAAATTTCTAAAGTGTTACTAAGGTGTTCCTTAAGATGACTTTGGGGAACACGTTTTAAAGTGTTACCAGAATTGATCAAAAGTGTTACCTAAGAGCATAGGGAACACGGGCAGATGTAACACCCATAATGTGTTACCTATGGTCTATAGGAACACTTTAGGCCCTTTAGGAACACTTTAGGCCCTTTAGGGAACACTTTATGGGTGTTACCTAAAGGCATTTTTCTACTAGTGCCCCTAGGGGTACCCCTAAGTAAAATCACCTAAAAGATTTTTTGAAATAAAAGTTTAATTTTTTTATCCAGGATTACACGATTATTTATTTGTAGTATCCCGTGATGAGATTTTGTTATTTTCAAGAGTCTATCACATGTAGATCCGTCGAATATATCCCGAAATGTGCCCTTCCTTTTTTTTAAGCCTCTCACCATGATTACGTGAACCAAATTTTGATTTTTATATTCTAGATCTATAGGAATTTGAACAAGCTTTCCAACGCCGCTTGATTCGACCCAATCGGACGAATAACGAAGGAGATATGGCCAAAAAAATGGAGGAGGATGAATTGAGTAACGGCAAAGAAATCCCGAAGTATACACAAAATTAAAGATTGTCGTATCCTGCTTATCCCATATCGTAGGAATTTGAATTAGCCTCCCAGCACTGCAAGAATCGACCCAATCCAATAAATAACGAAGGAGATATTGTCAAAACAGTGGCATGTGCCGGACAAAGAAGCTGATCGGAGGCCTCCTCTAATTGCGTCGTCTTCACCTCACATTTACCACAAACTGTTTTGACATTATCTCCTTCGTTACTTATCCGATTGGGCCGATTCTCGAAGCATCGAAAACCTTATCCGAAGGCCTACAACTGTATGTGATCAAATCTCGATTATGCATATGAATTTAAAACTTCCAACTTTAGGTGATTTCCCCTAGGGGTACCCCTAAGTAAAATCACCTAAAAGATTTTCGAAATAAAAGTCTAATTTTTTTATTCTGGATTACACGGTTATTTATTTGTAGTATCGTGTGATGAGTTTTTGTTATTTTCAAGAGTCTATCACATGTAGATCCATCGAATATATCCCGGAATGTGCCCTTCCTTTTTTTGAGCCCCCCAACATGATTACAGGAACCAAATTTCGATTTTTATTTCCTAGATCTATAGGACTTTGAATAAGCTTTCCAACGCTGCTTGATTCGACCCAATCGGACGAATAACGAAGGAGATATGGCCAAAATAATGGAGGAGGAGGAATTGAGAAACGGCAAAGAAATCCCGAAGTATACACAAAATTAAAGATTGCCGTATCCTGCTTGTCCCATGTCGTAGGAATTTGAATTAGCCTCCCAGCACCGCAAGAATCGACCCAGTACGATAAATAACGAAGGAGATATTGCCAAAACAGTGGAATGTGCCGGACAAAGAAGTTGATCGGAGGCCTCCTCTAATTGCGTCGTCTTCACCTCATATTTACCACAAAATGTTTTGACCATATCTCCTTCGTTACTTATCCGATTGGGCCGATTCTCGAAGCATCGAAAACCTTATTCGAAGACCTACAACTGTATGTGATCAAATCTCGATTATGCATCTGAATTCAAAACTTTCAACTTTAGGTGATTTCCCCTAGGGGTACCCCTAAGTAAAATCACCTAAAAGATTTTCGAAATAAAAGTTTAATTTTTTTATCCAGGATTACACGGTTATTTATTTGTAGTATCCCGTGATGAGGTTTTGTTATTTTCAAGAGTCTATCACATGTAGATCCGTCGAATATATCTCGGAATGTGCCCTTCCTTTTTTTTGAACCCCTCACCATGATTATGGGAACTAAATTTAGATTTTTATTTTCTAGATCTATAGGACTTTGAACAAGCTTTCCAACGCCGCTTGATTCGACCCTATCGGACGAATAACGAAGGAGATATGGCCAAAATAATGGAGGAGGAGGAATTGAGAAACGGCAAAGAAATCCCGAAGTATACACAAAATTAAAGATTGTCGTATTGTGCTTGTCCCATGTCGTAGGAATTTGAATTAGCCTCTCAACACCGCAAGAATCGACCTAATCTGATAAATAACGAAGGAAATATTGCCAAAACAGTGGCATGTGCCGGACAAAGAAGCTGATCGGAGGCCTCCTCTAATTGCGTCCTCTTCACCTCACATTTACCACAAACTGTTTTGACCATATCTCCTTCGTTACTTATCCGATTAGGCCGATTCTCGAAGCATCAAAAACCTTATTCGAAGGCCTACAACTGTATGTGATCAAAACTTAATTATGCATCTGAATTCAAAACTTCCAACTTTAGGTGATTTCCCCTAGGGGTACCCCTAAGTAAAATCACCTAAAATATTTTCGAAATAAAAGTTTAATTTTTTTATCCAGGATTACACGGCTATTTATTTGTAGTATCTCGTGATGAGGTTTTGTTATTTTCAAGAGTCTATCACATGTTGATCCGTTGAATATATCTCGGAATGTGCCCTTCCTTTTTTTGAGATTGTCGTATCCTGCTTGTCCCATGTACCATGTCGAATATATCTCCGAAGTATACACAAAATTAAAGATTGTTGTATCCTGCTTGTCCCATGTCGTAGAAATTTTAATTAGCCTCCCAGCACCGCAAGAATCTACCCAACCCGATAAATAACAAAGGAGATATTGCCGAAACAGTGGCATGTGCCGGACAAAGAAGCTGATCGGAGGCCTCCTCTAATTGCGTCGTCTTCACCTCACATTTACTAGAAACTGTTTTGACCATATATCCTCCGTTACTTATCCGATTGGGCCAATTCTTGAAGCATCGAAAACCTTATTCGAAGGCCTACAACTGTATGTGATCAAATCTCTATTATGCATCTGAATTCAAAACTTCCAACTTTAGGTGATTTCCCCTGGGGGTACCCCTAAGTAAAATCACCTAAAAGATTTTCAAAATAAAAGTCTAATTTTTTTATCCAGGATTACACGGTTATTTATTTGTAGTATCCCGTGATGAGGTTTTGTTATTTTCAAGAGTCTATCACATGTAGATCCCTCGAATATATCCCGGAATGTGCCCTTCTTTTTTTGAGCCCCCCACCATGATTATGAGAACCAAATTTCGATTTTGATTTTCTAGATCTATAAGACTTTGAACAAGCTTTCCAACGCCGCTTGATTCGACCCAATCGGACGAATAACGAAGGAGATATGGCCAAAATAATGGAGGAGGAGGAATTGAGAAACGGCAAAGAAATCCCAAATTATACACAAAATTAAAGATTCTCGTATCCTGCTTGTCCCATGTCGTAGGAATTTGAATTATCCTCCCAGCACCGCAAGAATCGACCCAATCCGATAAATAATGAAGGAGATATTGCCAAAACAGTGGCATGTGCCGGACAAAGAAGCTGATCGGAGGCCTCCTCTAATTGCGTCGTCTTCACCTCACATTTACCACAAACTGTTTTGACCATATCTCCTTCGTTACTTATCGGATTGGGCCGATTCTTGAAGCATCGAAAACCTTATTCGAAGGCCTACAACTGTATGTGATCAAATCTCAATTATGCATCTGAATTCAAAACTTCCAACTTTAGGTGATTTCCCATAGGGGTACCCCTAAGTAAAATCACTTAAAAGATTTTCGAAATAAAAGTCCAATTTTTTTATCCAGGATTACACGGTTATTTATTTGTAGTATCCCGTGATGAGTTTTTGTTATTTTCAAGAGTCGATCACATGTAGATCCGTCGAATATATCCCGGAATACGCCCTTTCTTTTTTTGAGCCCCCCCAACATGATTACAGGAACCAAATTTCAATTTTTATTTTCTAGATCTATAGGACTTTGAACAAGCTTTCCAACTCCACTTGATTCGACCCAATCGGACGAATAACGAAGGAGATATGGCCAAAATAATGGAGGAGGAGGAATTGAGAAACGGCAAAGAAATCCCGAAGTATACACAAAATTAAAGATTGTCGTATCCTGCTTGTCCCATGTCGTAGGAATTTGAATTAGCCTCCCAGCACCGCAAGAATCGACCCAATCCGATAAATAATGAAGGAGATATTGCCAAAATAGTGGCATGTGCCGTACAAAGAAGCTGATCGGAGGCCTCATCTAATTGCGTCGTCTTCACCTCACATTTACCACAAACTGTTTTGACCATATCTCCTTCGTTACTTATCCGATTGGGCCGATTCTCGAAGCATCGAAAACCTTATTCGAAGGCCTACAACTGTATGTGATCAAATCTCGATTATGCATCTGAATTCAAAACTTCCAACTTTAGGTGATTTCCCCTAGGGGTACCCCTAAGTAAAATCACCTAAAAGATTTTCGAAATAAAAGTCTAATTTTTTTTATCCAGTATTACA
Organism: Orobanche coerulescens; assembly: GCA_033398695.1. Classification (NCBI taxonomy): domain Eukaryota; kingdom Viridiplantae; phylum Streptophyta; class Magnoliopsida; order Lamiales; family Orobanchaceae; genus Orobanche; species Orobanche coerulescens. Next base: position 29,760,685 of record CM065804.1, read on the forward strand.
CGGTTATTTACTTGTTGTATCTCGTGATGAGTTTTTGTTATTTTCAAGAGTCTATTACATGTAGATCCGTCGAATATATCCCGGAATGTGCCCTTCCTTTTTTTTGAGCCCCCCCAACATGATTACGGGAACCCAATTTCGAATTTTATTTTCTAGATCTATAGGACTTTGAACAAGCTTTCCAACGCCGGTTGATTTGACTCAATCGGATGAATAACGAAGGAGATATGGTCAAAATAATGGAGGAGGAAGAATTGAGAAACGGCAAAGAAATCCCGAAGTATACACAAAATTAAAGATTGTCGCATCGTGCTTGTCCCATGTCGTAGGAATTTGAATTAGCCTCCCAACACCACAAGAATCGACCCAATCCGATAAATAACGAAGGAGATATTGCCAAAACAGTGGTATGTGCCGGACAAAGAAGCTGATCGGAGGCCTCCTCTAATTGCGTCGTCTTCACCTCACATTTACCACAAACTGTTTTGACCATATCTCCATCGTTACTTATCAGATTGAGCCGATTCTCAAAGCATCGAAAACCTTATTTGAAGGCCTACAACTGTATGTGATCAAATCTCGATTATGCATCTGAATTTAAAACTTCCAACTTTAGGTGATTTCCCCTAGGGGTACCCCTATGTAAAATCACCTAAAAGATTTTCGAAATAAAAGTCCGATTTTTTTTATCCAGGATTACACGGTTATTTATTTGTAGTATCCCGTGATGAGTTTTTGTTATTTTCAAGAGTCTATCACGTGTAGATCCGTCGAATATATCCTGGAATGTTCCCTTCCTTTTTTTGATCCCCCCAACATGATTACGAGAACTAAATTTCGATTTTTATTTTCTAGATCTATAGGACTTTGAACAAGCTTTCCAGCGCCGCTTGATTCGACCCAATCGTACGAATAACGAAGGAGATATGTTCAAAATAATGGAGGAGGAGGAATTGAGAAACGGCAAAGAAATCCCGAAGTATACACAAAATTAAAGATTGTCGTATCCTGCTTGTCCTATGTCGTAGGAATTTGAATTAGCCTCCCATCACCGCAAGAATCGACCCAATCCGATAAATAACGAAGGAGATATTGCCAAAACAGTGGCATGTGCCGGACAAAGAAGCTGATCGGAGGCCTCCTCTAATTGCGTAGTCTTCACCTCACATTTACCACAAACTGTTTTGACCATATCTCCTTCGTTACTTATCCGATTGGGCCGATTCTCAAAGCATCGAAAACCTTATTCGAAGGCCTACAACTGTATGTGATCAAATCTCGATTATGCATCTGAATTCAAAACTTCCAACTTTAGGTGATTTCTAGGGTACCCCTAAGTAAAATCACCTAAAAGATTTTCGAAATAAAAGTCCAATTTTTTTATCCAGGATTACACGGTTATTTATTTGTAGTATCCCGTGATGAGTTTTTGTTATTTTCAAGAGTCTATCACGTGTAGATCCGTCGAATATATCCTGGAATGTGCCCTTTCTTTTTTTGATCCCCCAACATGATTACGGGAACCAAATTTCGATTTTTATTTTCTAGATCTATAGGACTTTGAACAAGCTTTCCAACGCCGCTTGATTTGACCCAATCGGACGAATAACGAAGGAGATATGGCCAAAATAATGGAGGAGGAAGAATTGAGAAATAGCAAAGAAATCCCGAAGTATACACAAACTTAAAGATTGTCGTATCCTGCTTGTCCCATGTCGTAGGAATTTGAATTAGCCTCCCGGCACCGCAAGAATCGACCCATTCCGATAAATAACGAAGGAGATATTGCCAAAACAGTGGCATGTGCCGGACAAAGAAGCTGATCGGAGGCCTCCTCTAATTGCGTAGTCTTCACCTCACATTTACCACAAACTGTTTTGACCATATCTCCTTCGTTACTTATCCGATTGGGCCAATTCTCAAAGCATCGAAAACCTTATTCGAAGGCCTACAACTGTATGTGATCAAATCTCGATTATGCATCTGAATTCAAAACTTCCAACTTTAGGTGATTTCCCCTATGGGTACCCCTAAGTAAAATCACCTAAAAGATTTTCGAAATAAAAGTCCAATTTTTTTATCCAGGATTACACGGTTATTTATTTGTAGTATCCCGTGATGAGTTTTTGTTATTTTCAAGAGTCTATCACGTGTAGATCCGTCGAATATATCCTGGAATGTGCCCTTCCTTTTTTTGATCCCCCCAACATGATTACGGGAACCAAATTTCGATTTTTATTTTCTAGATCTATAGGACTTTGAACAAGCTTTCCAACGCCGCTTGATTTGACCCAATCGGACGAATAACGAAGGAGGTATGGCCAAAATAATGGAGGAGGAAGAATTGAGAAACGGCAAAGAAATCCCGAAGTATACACAAACTTAAATATTGTCGTATCCTGCTTGTCCCATGTCGTAGGAATTTGAATTAGCCTCCCAGCACCGCAAGAATCGACCCATTCCGATAAATAACGAAGGAGATATTGCCAAAACAGTGGCATGTGCCGGACAAAGAAGCTGATCGGAGGCCTCCTCTAATTGCGTCGTCTTCACCTCACATTTACCACAAACTGTTTTGACCATATCTCCTTCGTTATTTATCCGATTGGGCCGATTCTCGAAGCATCGAAAACCTTATTCGAAGGCCTACAACTGTATGTGATCAAATCTCGATTATGCATCTGAATTCAAAACTTCCAACTTTAGGTGATTTCCCCTAGGGGTACCCCTAAGTAAAATCACCTAAAAGATTTTCGAAATAAAATTCCAATTTTTTATCCAGGATTACACGGTTATTTATTTGTAGTATCCCGTGATGAGTTTTTGTTATTTTCAAGAGTCTATCACGTGTAGATCCGTCGAATATATCCCAGAATGTGCCCTTCCTTTTTTTTGGAGCCCCCCAACATGATTACGGGGACCAAATTTCGATTTTATTTTCTAGATCTATAGGACTTTGAACAATCTTTCCAACGCCGCTTGATTCGACCCAATCGGACGAATAACGAAGGAGATATGGCCAAAATAATGGAGGAGGAGGAATTGAGAAACGGCAAAGAAATCCCGAAGTATACACTAAATTAAAGATTGTCGTATCATGCTTGTCCCATATCGTATGAATTTGAATTAGCCTCCCATCACCGCAAGAATCGACCCAATCCGATAAATAACGAAGGAGATATTGCCAAAACAGTGAGATGTGCCGGACAAAGAAGCTGATCGGAGGCCTCATCTAATTGCGTCGTCTTCACCTCACATTTACCACAAACTATTTTGACCATATCTCCTTCATTACTTATCCGATTGGGCCGATTCTTGAAGCATCGAAAACCTTATTCGAAGGCCTACAACTGTATGTGATCAAATCTCGATTATGCATCTGAATTTAAAACTTCAAATCTCGATTATGCATCTGAATTTAAAACTTCCAACTTTAGATGATTTCCCCTGGGGGTACCCCTAAGTAAAATCACCTAAAAGATTTTCGAAATAAAAGTCCAATTTTTTTATCCAGGATTACACGGTTATTTATTTGTAGTATCCCGTGACGAGTTTTTGTTATTTTCAAGAGTCTATCACGTGTAGATCCGTCGAATATATCCTGAAATGTGCCCTTCCTTTTTTTGATCCCCCCAACATGATTACGAGAACCAAATATCGATTTTTAATTTTTAGATCTATAGGACTTTGAACAAGCTTTCCAACGCCGCTTGATTTGACCCAATCGGACGAATAACGAAGGAGATATGGCCAAAATAATGGAGGAGGAAGAATTGAGAAACAGCAAAGAAATCCCGAAGTATACACAAACTTAAAGATTGTCGTATCCTGCTTGTCCCATGTCGTAGGAATTTGAATTAGCCTCCCAGCACCGCAAGAATCGACCCATTCCGATAAATAACGAAGGATATATTGCCAAAACAGTGGCATGTACCGGACAAAGAAGCTGATCGGAGGCCTCCTCTAATTGCGTCGTCTTCACCTCACATTTACCACAAACTGTTTTGACCATATCTACTTTGTTACTTATCCGATTGGGCCGATTCTCAAAGAATCGAAAACCTTATTCGAAGGCCTACAACTGTATGTGATCAAATCTCGATTATGCATCTGAATTCAAAACTTCCAACTTTAGGTGATTTCCCCTAGGGGTACCCCTAAGTAAAATCACCTAAAAGATTTTCGAAATAAAAGTCCAATTTTTTTATCCATGATTACACGGTTATTTATTTGTAGTATCCCGTGATGAGTTTTTATTATTTTCAAGAGTCTATCACGTGTAGATCCGTCGAATATATCCCGGAATGTGCCCTTCCTTTTTTTGAGCCCCCCAACATGATTACGGGAACCAAATTTTGATTTTTATTTTCTAGATCTATAGGACTTTGAACAAGCTTTCCAACGCCGCTTGATTCGACCCAATCGGACGAATAACGAAGGAGATATGGCCAAAATAATGGAGGAGGAATTTGAGAAACAGCAAAGAAATCCCGAAGTATACACAAAATTAAAGATTGTCGTATCATGCTTGTCCCATATCGTAGGAATTTGAATTATCCTCCCATCACTGCAAGAATCGACCCAATCCGATAAATAACGAAGGAGATATTGCCAAAACAGTGGCATGTGCCGGACAAAGAAGCTGATCGGAGGCCTCCTCTATTTGCGTCGTCTTCACCTCACATTTACCACAAACTGTTTTGACCATATCTCCTTCGTTACTTATCCGATTGGGCCGATTCTCGAAGCATCGAAAACCTTATTCGAAGGCCTACAACTGTATGTGATCAAATCTCGATTATGCATCTGAATTCAAAACTTCCAACTTTAGGTGATTTTCCCTAGGGGTACCCCTAAGTAAAATCACCTAAAAGATTTTCGAAATAAAAGTCTAATTTTTTTTATCCAGTATTACACGGTTATTTATTTGTTGTATCTCGTGATGAGTTTTTGTTATTTTCAAGAGTCTATTACATGTAGATCCGTCGAATATATCCCGGAATGTGCCCTTCCTTTTTTTTGAGCCCCCCAACATGATTACGGGAACCAAATTTCGAATTTTATTTTCTAGATCTATAGGACTTTGAACAAGCTTTCCAACGGCGGTTGATTTGACCCAATCGGATGAATAACGAAGGAGATATGGTCAAAATAATGGAGGAGGAAGAATTGAGAAACGGCAAAGAAATCCCGAAGTATACACAAATTTAAAGATTGTCGCATCGTGCTTGTCCCATGTCGTAGGAATTTGAATTAGCCTCCCAACACCGCAAGAATCGACCCAATCCGATAAATAACGAAGGAGATATTGCCAAAACAGTGGCATGTGCCGGACAAAGAAGCTGATCGGAGGCCTCCACTAATTGCGTCGTCTTCACCTCACATTTACCACAAACTGTTTTGACCATATCTCCATCGTTACTTATTAGATTGAGCCGATTCTCAAAGCATCGAAAACCTTATTTGAAGGCCTACAACTGTATGTGATCAAATCTCGATTATGCATCTGAATTTAAAACTTCCAACTTTAGGTGATTTCCCCTAGGGGTACCCCTATGTAAAATCACCTAAAAGATTTTCGAAATAAAAGTCCGATTTTTTTTATCCAGGATTACACGGTTATTTATTTGTAGTATCCCGTGATGAGTTTTTGTTATTTTCAAGAGTCTATCACGTGTAGATCCGTCGAATATATCCTGGAATGTTCCCTTCCTTTTTTTTGATCCCCCCAACATGATTACGAGAACTAAATTTCGATTTTTATTTTCTAGATCTATAGGACTTTGAACAAGCTTTCCAGCGCCGCTTGATTCGACTCAATCGGATTAATAATGAAGGAGATATGGCCAAAATAATGGAGGAGGAAGAATTGAGAAACGGCAAAGAAATCCCGAAGTATACACAAAATTAAAGATTGTCGTATCCTTCTTGTCCCATGTCGTAGGAATTTGAATTAGCCTCCCAGCACCGCAAGAATCGACCCAATCCGATAAATAACGAAGGAGATATTGCCAAAACAGTGGCATGTGCCGGACAAAGAAGCTGATCGGAGGCCTCCTCTAATTGCGTTGTCTTCACCTCACATTTACCACAAACTGTTTTGACCATATCTCCTTCGTTACTTATCCGATTGGGCCGATTCTCAAAGCATCGAAAACCTTATTCGAAGGCCTACAACTGTATGTGATCAAATCTCGATTATGCATCTGAATTCAAAACTTCCAACTTTAGGTGATTTCCCCTAGGGGTACCCCTAAGTAAAATCACCTAAAAGATTTTCGAAATAAAAGTCCAATTTTTTTATCCAGGATTACACGGTTATTTATTTGTAGTATCCCGTGATGAGTTTTTGTTATTTTCAAGAGTCTATCACGTGTAGATCCGTCGAATATATCTCGGAATGTGCCCTTCCTTTTTTTTGAGCCCCCCAACATGATTACGGGAACCAAATTTCGATTTTTATTTTCTAGATCTATAGGACTTTGAACAAGCTTTCCAACGCCGCTTGATTCGACCCAATCGGACGAATAACGAAGGAGATATGGCCAAAATAATGGAGGAGGAAGAATTGAGAAACAACAAAGAAATCCCGAAGTATACACAAACTTAAAGATTGTCATATCCTGCTTGTCCCATGTCGTAGGAATTTGAATTAGCCTCCCGGCACCGCAAGAATCAACCCATTCCGATAAATAACGAAGGAGATATTGCCAAAACAGTGGCATGTGCCGGACAAAGAAGCTGATCGGAGGCCTCCTCTAATTGCGTAGTCTTCAGCTCACATTTACCACAAACTGTTTTGACCATATCTCCTTCGTTATTTATCCGATTGGGCCGATTCTCGAAGCATCGAAAACCTTATTCGAAGGCCTACAACTGTATGTGATCAAATCTCGATTATGGATCTGAATTCAAAACTTCCAACTTTAGGTGATTTCCCCTAGGGGTACCCCTAAGTAAAATCACGTAAAAGATTTTCGAAATAAAAATCTAATTTTTTTATCCAGGATTACACGGTTATTTATTTGTAGTATCCCGTGATGAGTTTTTGTTATTTTCAAGAGTCTATCACGTGTAGATCCGTCGAATATATCCTGGAATGTGCCCTTCCTTTTTTTTGATCCCCCCAACATGATTACGGGAACCAAATTTCGATTTTATTTTCTAGATCTATAGGACTTTGAACAATCTTTCCAACGCCGCTTGATTCGACCCAATCGGACGAATAACGAAGGAGATATGGCCAAAATAATGGAGGAGGAGGAATTGAGAAACGGCAAAGAAATCCCGAAGTATACACTAAATTAAAGATTGTCGTATCATGCTTGTCCCATATCGTAGGAATTTGAATTAGCCTCCCATCACCGCAAGAATCGACCCAATCTGATAAATAACGAAGGAGATATTGCCAAAACAGTGAGATGTGCCGGACAAAGAAGCTGATCGGAGGCCTCATCTAATTGCGTCGTCTTCACCTCACATTTACCACAAACTGTTTTGACCATATCTCCTTCGTTACTTATCCGATTGGGCCGATTCTTGAAGCATCGAAAACCTTATTCGAAGGCCTACAACTGTATGTGATCAAATCTCGATTATGCATCTGAATTTAAAACTTCAAATCTCGATTATGCATCTGAATTTAAAACTTCCAACTTTAGATGATTTCCCCTGGGGGTACCCCTAAGTAAAATCACCTAAAAGATTTTCGAAATAAAAGTCCAATTTTTTTATCCAGGATTACACGGTTATTTATTTGTAGTATCCCGTGACGAGTTTTTGTTATTTTCAAGAGTCTATCACGTGTAGATCCGTCGAATATATCCTGGAATGTGCCCTTCCTTTTTTTGATCCCCCCAACATGATTACGAGAACCAAATATCGATTTTTAATTTCTAGATCTATAGGACTTTGAACAAGCTTTCCAACGCCGCTTGATTTGACCCAATCGGACGAATAACGAAGGAGATATGGCCAAAATAATGGAGGAGGAAGAATTGAGAAACAGCAAAGAAATCCCGAAGTATACACAAACTTAAAGATTGTCGTATCCTGCTTGTCCCATGTCGTAGGAATTTGAATTAGCCTCCCAGCACCGCAAGAATCGACCCATTCCGATAAATAACGAAGGAGATATTGCCAAAACAGTGGCATGTACCGGACAAAGAAGCTGATCGGATGACTCCTCTAATTGCGTCGTCTTCACCTCACATTTACCACAAACTGTTTTGACCATATCTCCTTTGTTACTTATCCGATTGGGCCGATTCTCAAAGAATCGAAAACCTTATTCGAAGGCCTACAACTGTATGTGATCAAATCTCGATTATGCATCTGAATTCAAAACTTCCAACTTTAGGTGATTTCCCCTAGGGGTACCCCTAAGTAAAATCACCTAAAAGATTTTCGAAATAAAAGTCCAATTTTTTTATCCAGGATTACACGGTTATTTATTTGTAGTATCCCGTGATGAGTTTTTATTATTTTCAAGAGTCTATCACGTGTAGATCCGTCGAATATATCCCGGAATGTGCCCTTCCTTTTTTTGAGCGCCCCAACATGATTACGGGAACCAAATTTAGATTTTTATTTTCTAGATCTATAGGACTTTGAACAAGCTTTCCAACGCCGCTTGATTCGACCCAATCGGACGAATAACGAAGGAGATATGGACAAAATAATGGAGGAGGAGGAATTGAGAAACGGCAAAGAAATCCCGAAGTATACACAAAATTAAAGATTGTCGTATCCTGCTTGTCCCATGTCGTAGGAATTTGAATTAGCCTCCAATCACCGCAAGAATCGACCCAATCCGATTAATAACAAAGGAGATATTGCCAAAACAGTGGCATGTGCCGGACAAAGAAGCTGATCGGAGGCCTCCTCTAATTGCGTAGTCTTCACCTCACATTTACCATAAACTGTTTTGACCATATCTCCTTCGTTACTTATCCGATTGGGCCGATTCTCAAGCATCGAAAACCTTATTCAAGGCCTACAACCGTATGTGATCAAATCTCGATTATGCATCTGAATTCAAAACTTCCAACTTTAAGTGATTTCCCCTAGGGTACCCCTAAGTAAAATCACGTAAAAGATTTTCAAATAAAAGTCCAATTTTTTTATCCAGGATTACACGGTTATTTATTTGTAGTATCCCGTGATGAGTTTTTGTTATTTTCAAGAGTCTATCACGTGTAGATCCGTCGAATATATCCTGGAATGTGCCCTTCCTTTTTTTTGATCCCCCCAACATGATTACGGGAACCAAATTTCGATTTTATTTTCTAGATCTATAGGACTTTGAACAATCTTTCCAACGCCGCTTGTTTCGACCCAATCGGACAAATAACGAAGGAGATATGGCCAAAATAATGGAGGAGGAGGAATTGAGAAACGGCAAAGAAATCCCGAAGTATACACAAAATTAAAGATTGTCGTATCCTGCTTGTCCCATGTCGTAGGAATTTGAATTATCCTCCCATCACCGCAAGAATCGACCCAATCCGATAAATTAGGAAGGAGATATTGCCAAAACAAAGGGCATGTGCCGACAAAGAAGCCGATAGGAGGCCTCTTCTAATTGCGCTGCCTTCACCTCACATTTACCACAAATCGCTTTGACCATATCTCCTTCGTTACTTATCCGATTGGGCCGATTCTCAAAGCATCAAAACCTTATTCGAAGGCCTACAATTGTATGTGATCAAACCTCGATTATGCATCTGAATTCAAAACTTCCAACTTTAGGTGATTTCCCCTCGGGGTACCCCTAAGTAAAATCACCTAAAAGATTTTCGAAATAAAAGTCCATTTTTTTATCCAGGATTACACGGTTATTTATTTGTAGTATCCCGTGATGAGTTTTTGTTATTTTCAAGAGTCTATCACATGTAGAACCGTCGAGTATATCCCGTAATATTCCCTTCCCTTTTTTTGTGCCCCCCAACATGATTAAGGGAACCGAATTTCTATTTTTATTTTCTAGATCTATAGGACTTTGAACAAGCTTTCCAGCGCCGCTTGATTCGACCCAATCGGACGAATAACGAAGGAGATATGACCAAAATAATGGAGGAGGAGGAATTGAGAAACGGCAAAGAAATCCCAAAGTATACACAAAATTAAAGATTGTCGTATCCTGCTTGTCCCATGTCGTAGGAATTTGAATTAGCCTCCCATCACCGCAAGAATCGACCCAATCCGATAAATAACGAAGGAGATATTGCCAAAACAGTGGCATGTGCCGGACAAAGAAGCTGATCGGAGGCCTCCTCTAATTGCGTCGTCTTCACCTCACATTTACCACAAACTGTTTTGACCATATCTCCTTCGTTACTTATCCGATTGGGCCGATTCTTGAAGCATCGAAAACCTTATTTGAAGGACTACAACTGTATGTGATCAAATCTCGATTATGCATCTGAATTCAAAACTTCCAACTTTAGGTGATTTTCCCTAGGGGTACCCCTAAGTAAAATCACCTAAAAGATTTTCGAAATAAAAGTCCAATTTTTTTATCCAGTATTACACGGTTATTTATTTGTAGTATCCCGTGATGAGTTTTTGTTATTTTCAAGAGTCTATCACATGTAGATCCGTCGAATATATCCCGAAATGTGCCCTTCCTTTTTTTTGAGCCCCCCAACATGATTACAGGAACCAAATTTCGATTTTTATTTTCTAGATCTATAGGACTTTGAACAAGCTTTCCAACGCTGCTTGATTCGACCCAATCGGACGAATAACGAAGGAGATATGGCCAAAATAATGGAGGAGGAATTGAAAAACGGCAAAGAAATCCCGAAGTATACACAAAATTAAATATTGTCGTATCATGCTTGTCCCATATCGTAGGAATTTGAATTATCCTCCCATCACTGCAAGAATCGACCCAATCCGTTAAATAACGAAGGTGATATTGCCAAACAAAGGGCATGTGCCGGACAAAGAAGGCGATCGGATGCCTCCTCTAATTTCGTTGTCTTCACCTCTCTTTTACCACAAACTGTTTTGACCATATCTCATTCGTTACTTATCCGATTGGCCGATTTTCGAAGCATCGAAAACCTTATTCGAAGGCCTATAACTATATGTGATCAAATCTCGACTATGCATCTGAATTCAAAACTTCCAACTTTAGGTGATTTCCCCTAGGGGTACCCCTAAGTAAAATCACCTAAAAGATTTTCGAAATAAAAGTCCAATTTTTTTATCCAGGATTACACGGTTATTTATTTGTAGTATCCCGTGATGAGTTTTTATTATTTTCAAGAGTCTATCACGTGTAGATCCGTCGAATATATCCCGGAATGTGCCCTTCCTTTTTTTGAGCGCCCCAACATGATTACGAGAACCAAATTTCGATTTTTATTTTCTAGATCTATAGGACTTTGAACAAGCTTTCCAACGCCGCTTGATTCGACCCAATCGGACGAATAACGAAGGAGATATGGACAAAATAATGGAGGAGGAGGAATTGAGAAACGGCAAAGAAATCCCGAAGTATACACAAAATTAAAGATTGTCGTATCCTGCTTGTCCCATGTCGTAGGAATTTGAATTAGCCTCCAATCACCGCAAGAATCGACCCAATCCGATTAATAACAAAGGAGATATTGCCAAAACAGTGGCATGTGCCGGACAAAGAAGCTGATCGGAGGCCTCCTCTAATTGCGTAGTCTTCACCTCACATTTACCATAAACTGTTTTGACCATATCTCCTTCGTTACTTATCCGATTGGGCCGATTCTCGAAGCATCGAAAACCATATTCGAAGGCCTACAACTGTATGTGATCAAATCTCGATTATGCATCTGAATTCAAAACTTCCAACTTTAAGTGATTTCCCCTAGGGGTACCCCTAAGTAAAATCACGTAAAAGATTTTCGAAATAAAAGTCCAATTTTTTTATCCAGGATTACACGGTTATTTATTTGTAGTATCCCGTGATGAGTTTTTGTTATTTTCAAGAGTCTATCACGTGTAGATCCGTCGAATATATCCTGGAATGTGCCCTTCCTTTTTTTTGATCCCCCCAACATGATTACGGGAACCAAATTTCGATTTTATTTTCTAGATCTATAGGACTTTGAACAATCTTTCCAACGCCGCTTGTTTCGACCCAATCGGACGAATAACGAAGGAGATATGGCCAAAATAATGGAGGAGGAGGAATTGAGAAACGGCAAAGAAATCCCGAAGTATACACAAAATTAAAGATTGTCGTATCCTGCTTGTCCCATGTCGTAGGAATTTGAATTATCCTCCCATCACCGCAAGAATCGACCCAATCCGATAAATTAGGAAGGAGATATTGCCAAAACAGTGGCATGTGCCGGACAAAGAAGCTGATAGGAGGCCTCTTCTAATTGCGTCGTCTTCACCTCACATTTACCACAAACTGTTTTGACCATATCTCCTTCGTTACTTATCCGATTGGGCCGATTCTCAAAGCATCAAAAACCTTATTCGAAGGCCTACAATTGTATGTGATCAAACCTCGATTATGCATCTGAATTCAAAACTTCCAACTTTAGGTGATTTCCCCTCGGGGTACCCCTAAGTAAAATCACCTAAAAGATTTTCGAAATAAAAGTCCATTTTTTTTATCCAGGATTACACGGTTATTTATTTGTAGTATCCCGTGATGAGTTTTTGTTATTTTCAAGAGTCTATCACATGTAGATCCGTCGAATATATCCCGGAATATGCCCTTCCTTTTTTTGATCCCCCCAACATGATTACGGGAACCGAATTTCTATTTTTATTTTCTAGATCTATAGGACTTTGAACAAGCTTTCCAGCGCCGCTTGATTCGACCCAATCGGACGAATAACGAAGGAGATATGACCAAAATAATGGAGGAGGAGGAATTGAGAAACGGCAAAGAAATCCCAAAGTATACACAAAATTAAAGATTGTCGTATCCTGCTTGTCCCATGTCGTAGGAATTTGAATTAGCCTCCCAGCACCGCAAGAATCGACCCAATCCGATAAATAACGAAGGAGATATTGCCAAAATAGTGGCATGTGCCGGACAAAGAAGCTGATCGGAGGCCTCCTCTAATTGCGTCGTCTTCACCTCACATTTACCACAAACTGTTTTGACCATATCTCCTTCGTTACTTATCCGATTGGGCCGATTCTTGAAGCATCGAAAACCTTATTTGAAGGACTACAACTGTATGTGATCAAATCTCGATTATGCATCTGAATTCAAAACTTCCAACTTTAGGTGATTTTCCCTAGGGGTACCCCTAAGTAAAATCACCTAAAAGATTTTCGAAATAAAAGTCCAATTTTTTTATCCAGGATTACACGGTTATTTATTTGTAGTATCCTGTGATGAGTTTTTGTTATTTTCAAGAGTCTATCACGTGTAGATCCGTCGAATATATCCCGGAATGTGCCCTTCCTTTTTTTTGAGCCCCCCAACATGATTACGGGAACCAAATTTCGATTTTTATTTTCTAGATCTATAGGACTTTGAACAAGCTTTCCAACGCCGCTCGATTCGACCCAATCGGACGAATAACGAAGGAGATATGGCCAAAATAATGGAGGAGGAATTGAAAAACGGCAAAGAAATCCGGAAGTATACACAAAATTAAAGATTGTCGTATCATGCTTGTCCCATATCGTAGGAATTTGAATTATCCTCCCATCACTGCAAGAATCGACCCAATCCGATAAATAACGAAGGTGATATTGCCAAAACAGTGGCATGTGCCGGACAAAGAAGCTGATCGGAGGCCTCCTCTAATTGCGTCGTCTTCACCTCACATTTACCACAAACTGTTTTGACCATATCTCATTCGTTACTTATCCGATTGGCCGATTTTCGAAGCATCGAAAACCTTATTCGAAGGCCTATAACTATATGTGATCAAATCTCGACTATGCATCTGAATTCAAAACTTCCAACTTTAGGTGATTTCCCCTCGGGGTACCCCTAAGTAAAATCACCTAAAAGATTTTCGAAATAAAAGTCCATTTTTTTATCCAGGATTACACGGTTATTTATTTGTAGTATCCCGTGATGAGTTTTTGTTATTTTCAAGAGTCTATCACATGTAGATCCGTCGAATATATCCCGGAATATGCCCTTCCTTTTTTTGATCCCCCCAACATGATTACGGGAACCGAATTTCTATTTTTATTTTCTAGATCTATAGGACTTTGAACAAGCTTTCCAGCGCCGCTTGATTCGACCCAATCGGACGAATAACGAAGGAGATATGACCAAAATAATGGAGGAGGAGGAATTGAGAAACGGCAAAGAAATCCCAAAGTATACACAAAATTAAAGATTGTCGTATCCTGCTTGTCCCATGTCGTAGGAATTTGAATTAGCCTCCCATCACCGCAAGAATCGACCCAATCCGATAAATAACGAAGAAGATATTGCCAAAACAGTGGCATGTGCCGGACAAAGAAGCTGATCGGAGGCCTCCTCTAATTGCGTCGTCTTCACCTCACATTTACCACAAACTGTTTTGACCATATCTCCTTCGTTACTTATCCGATTGGGCCGATTCTTGAAGCATCGAAAACCTTATTTGAAGGACTACAACTGTATGTGATCAAATCTCGATTATGCATCTGAATTCAAAACTTCCAACTTTAGGTGATTTTCCCTAGGGGTACCCCTAAGTAAAATCACCTAAAAGATTTTCGAAATAAAAGTCCAATTTTTTTATCCAGGATTACACGGTTATTTATTTGTAGTATCCTGTGATGAGTTTTTGTTATTTTCAAGAGTCTATCACGTGTAGATCCGTCGAATATATCCCGGAATGTGCCCTTCCTTTTTTTTGAGCCCCCCAACATGATTACGGGAACCAAATTTCGATTTTTATTTTCTAGATCTATAGGACTTTGAACAAGCTTTCCAACGCCGCTTGATTCGACCCAATCGGACGAATAACGACGGAGATATGGCCAAAATAATGGAGGAGGAATTGAAAAACGGCAAAGAAATCCGGAAGTATACACAAAATTAAAGATTGTCGTATCATGCTTGTCCCATATCGTAGGAATTTGAATTATCCTCCCATCACTGCAAGAATCGACCCAATCCGATAAATAACGAAGGTGATATTGCCAAAACAGTGGCATGTGCCGGACAAAGAAGCTGATCGGAGGCCTCCTCTAATTGCGTCGTCTTCACCTCACATTTACCACAAACTGTTTTGACCATATCTCATTCGTTACTTATCCGATTGGCCGATTTTCGAAGCATCGAAAACCTTATTCGAAGGCCTATAACTATATGTGATCAAATCTCGATTATGCATCTGAATTCAAAACTTCCAACTTTAGGTGATTTCCCCTAGGGGTACCCCTCAGTAAAATCACCTAAAAGATTTTCGAAATAAAAGTCCAATTTTTTTATCGAGGATTACACGGTTATTTATTTGTAGTATCCCGTGATGAGTTTTTGTTATTTTCAAGAGTCTATCACATGTAAATCCGTCGAGTATATCCCGGAATATGCCCTTCCTATTTTTTTGAGCCCCCCAACATGATTACAGGAACCAAATTTCGATTTTTATTTTCTAGATCTATAGGACTTTGAACAAGCTTTCCAACGCCGCTTGATTCGACCCAATCGGACGAATAACGAAGGAGATATGGCCAAAATAATGGAGGAGGAATTGAAAAACGGCAAAGAAATCCCGAAGTATACACAAAATTAAAGATTGTCGTATCATGCTTGTCCCCTATCATAGGAATTTGAATTATCCTCCCATCACTGCAAGAATCGACCCAATCCGATAAATAACGAAGGAGATATTGCCAAAACAGTGGCATGTGCCGGACAAAGAAGCTGATCGGAGGCCTCCTCTAATTGCGTCGTCTTCACCTCACATTTACCACAAACTGTTTTGACCATATCTTCTTCGTTACTTATCCGATTGGGCCGATTCTTGAAGCATCGAAAACCTTATTTGATGGACTACAACTGTATGTGATCAAATCTCGATTATGCATCTGAATTCAAAACTTCCAACTTTAGGTGATTTCCCCTAGGGGTACCCCTAAGTAAAATCACCTAAAAGATTTTCGAAATAAAAGTCCAATTTTTTTATCCAGGATTACACGGTTATTTATTTGTAGTATCCCGTGATGAGTTTTTGTTATTTTCAAGAGTCTATCACGTGTAGATCCGTCGAATATATCCCGGAATGTGCCCTTCCTTTATTTTGAGCCCCCCAACATGATTACGGGAACCAAATTTCGATTTTTATTTTCTAGATCTATAGGACTTTGAACAAGCTTTCCAACGCCGCTTGATTCGACCCAATCGGATGAATAACGAAGGAGATATGGCCAAAATAATGGAGGAGGAATTGAGAAACGGCAAAGAAATCCCGAAGTATACACAAAATTAAAGATTGTCGTATCATGCTTGTCCCATATCGTAGGAATTTGAATTATCCTCCCATCACTGCAAGAATCGACCCAATCCGATAAATAACGAAGGAGATATTGCCAAAACAGTGGCATGTGCCGGACAAAGAAGCTGATCGGAGGCCTCCTCTAATTGCGTCGTCTTCACCTCACATTTACCACAAACTGTTTTGACCATATCTCCTTCGTTACTTATCCGATTGGGCCGATTCTCGAAGCATCGAAAACCTTATTCGAAGGCCTACAACTGTATGTGATCAAATCTCGATTATGCATCTGAATTCAAAACTTCCAACTTTAGGTGATTTTCCCTAGGGGTACCCCTAAGTAAAATCACCTAAAAGATTTTGTGTATACTTCGGGATCCGTCGAATATATCCTGGAATGTGCCCTTCCTTTTTTTTGATCCCCCCAACATGATTACAGAACTAAATTTCGATTTTTATTTTCTAGATCTATAGGACTTTAAACAAGCTTTCCAACGCCGCTTGATTCGACCCAATTCGACGAATAACGAAGGAGATATGGCCAAAATAATGGAGGAGGAATTGAGAAACGGCAAAGAAATCCCGAAGTATACACAAAATTAAAGATTGTCGTATCCTGCTTGTCCCATGTCGTAGGAATTTGAATTAGCCTCCCATCACCGCAAGAATCGATCCAATCCGATAAATAACGAAGGAGATAGTGCCAAAACAGTGGCATGTGCCGGACAAAGAAGCTGATCGGAGGCCTCCTCTAATTGCGTCGTCTTCACCTCACATTTACCACAAACTGTTTTGACCATATCTCCTTCGTTACTTATCCGATTGGGCCGATTCTCGAAGCATCGAAAACCTTATTCGAAGGCCTACAACTGTATGTGATTAAATCTCGATTATGCATCTGAATTTCAAAATTTCAACTTTAGGTGATTTCCCCTAGGGGTCCCTAAGTAAAATCACCTAAAAGATTTTCGAAATAAAAGTTCAATTTTTTTATCCAGGATTACACGGTTATTTATTTGTAGTATCCCGTGATGAGTTTTTGTTATTTTCAAGAGTCTATCACGTGTAGATCCGTCGAATATATCCTGGAATGTGCCCTTCCTTTTTTTTGATCCCCCCAACATGATTACGGGAACCAAACTTCGATTTTTATTTTCTAGATCTCTAGGACTTTGAAGAAGCTTTCCAACGCCGCTTGATTCGACCCAATCGGACGAATAACGAAGGAGATATGGCCTAAATAATGGAGGAGGAAGAATCGAGAAACGGCAAAGAAATCCCGAAGTATACACAAAATTAAAGATTGTCGTATCCCGCTTGTCCCATGTCGTAGGAATTTGAATTAGCCTCCCGGCACCGCAAGCATCGATCCAATCTGATAAATAACGAAGGAGATATTGCCAAAACAGTGGCATGTGCCGGACAAAAAAGCTGATCGGAGGCCTCCTCTAATTACGTCGACTTCACCTCACATTTACCACAAACTGTTTTGACCATATCTCCTTCGTTACTTATCCGATTGGGCCGATTCGTGAAGCATCAAAAACCTTATTCGAAGGCCTACAACTGTATGTGATCAAATCTCGATTATGCATCTGAATTCAAAACTTCCAACTTTAGGTGATTTCCCCTAGGGGTACCCCTAAGTAAAATCACTTAAAAGATTTTCGAAATAAAAGTCTAATTTTTTTATCCAGGATTACACGGTTATTTATTTGTAGTATCCCGTGATGAGTTTTTGTTATTTTCAAGATTCTATCACGTGTAGATCCGTCGAATATATCCTGGAATGTGCCCTTTTTTCTTTGATCCCCCCAACATGATTACGGGAACCAAATTTCGATTTTTATTTTCTAGATCTATAGGACTTTGAACAAGCTTTCCAACGCCGCTTGATTCGACCCAATCGGACGAATAACGAAGGAGATATGGCCTAAATAATGGAGGAGGAAGAATTGAGAAACGGCAAAGAAATCCCGAACTATACACAAAATTAAATATTGTCGTATCCTGCTTGTCCCATGTCGTAGGAATTTGAATTAGCCTCCCGACACCGCAAGAATCGATCCAATCCGATAAATAACGAAGGAGATATTGCCAAAACGGCGGCCTCCTTTAATTGCGTCGTCTTCACCTCACATTTACTACAAACTGTTTTGACCATATCTCCTTCGTTACTTATCCGATTGGGCCAATTATCGAAGCATCGAAAACCTTATTCGAAGGCCTACAACTGTATGTGATCAAATCTCGATTATGCATCTGAATTCAAAACTTCCAACTTTAGGTGATTTCCCCTAGGGGTACCCCTAAGTAAAATCACCTAAAATATTTTCGAAATAAAAGTCCAATTTTTTTATCCAGGATTACACGGTTATTTATTTGTAGTATCCCGTGATGAGTTTTTGTTATTTTCAAGAGTCTATCACATGTAGATCCATCGAATATATCCCGGAATGTGCCCTTCCTTTTTTTTGAGCCCCCAATATGATTACGGGAACCAATTTTCGATTTTTATTTTCTATATCTATAGGACTTTGAACAAGCTTTCCAACGCCACTTGATTCAACCCAATCAGACGAATAACGAAGGAGATATGGCCAAAATAATGGAGGAGGAGGAATTGAAAAACGGCAAAGAAATCCCGAAGTATACACAAAATTAAAGATTGTCGTATCCTGCTTGTCCCATGTCGTAGGAATTTGAATTAGCCTCCCAACACCACAAGAATCGACCCAATCCGATAAATAACGAAGGAGATATTGCCAAAACAGTGGTATGTGCCGGACAAAGAAGCTGATCGGAGGCCTCCTCTAATTGTGTCGTCTTCACCTCACATTTACCACAAATTGTTTTGACCATATCTCCTTCGTTAGTTATCCGATTGGGCCGATTCTCGAAGCATCGAAAACCTTATTCGAAGGCCTACAACTGTATGTGATCAAATCTCGATTATGCATCTGAATTCAAAACTTCCAACTTTAGGTGATTTCCCCTAGGGGTACCCCTAAGTAAAATCACCTAAAAGATTTTCGAAATAAAAGTCCAATTTTTTTATCCAGGATTACACGGTTATTTATTTGTAGTATCCCGTGATGAGTTTTTGTTATTTTCAAGAGTCTATCACGTGTAGATCCGTCGAATATATCCCGGAATGTGCCCTTCCTTTTTTTTGAGCCCCCCAACATGATTACGGGAACCAAATTTCGATTTTTATTTTCTAGATCTATAGGACTTTGAACAAGCTTTCCAACGCCGCTTGATTCGACCCAATCGGACGAATAACGAAGGAGATATGGCCAAAATAATGGAGGAGGAGGAATTGAGAAACGGCAAAGAAATCCCGAAGTATACACAAAATTAAAGATTGTCGTATCCTGCTTGTCCCATGTCGTAGAAATTTGAATTAGCCTCCCAGCACCGCAAAAATCGACCCAATCCGATAAATAACGAAAGAGATATTGCCAAAACAGTGGCATGTGCCGGACAAAGAAGCTGATCGGAGGCCTCCTCTAATAGCGTCGTCTTCACCTCACATTTACCACAAAGTGTTTTGATCATATCTCCTTCGTTACTTATCCGATTGGGCCGATTCTTAAAGCATCGAAAACCTTATTCGAAGGCCTACAACTGTATGTGATCAAATCTTGATTATGCATCTGAATTCAAAACTTCCAACTTTAGGTGATTTCCCCTAGGGGTACCCCTAAGTAAAATCACCTAAAAGATTTTTGAAATAAAAGTTTAATTTTTTTATCCACGATTACACGGTTATTTATTTGTAGTATCCCGTGATGAGGTTTTATTATTTTCAAGAGTCTATCACATGTAGATCCGTCGAATATATCCCGGAATATACCCTTCCTTTTTTTTGAGCCCCCCACCATGATTATGAGAACCACATTTCGATTTTTATTTTCTAGATCTATAGGACTTTGAACAAGCTTTCCAACGCCGCTTGATTCAACCCAATCGGACGAATAACGAAGGAGATATTGCCAAAACAGTGGCATGTGCCGGACAAAGAACCTAATCGGAGGCCTCCTCTAATTGCGTCGTCTTCACCTCACATTTACCACAAACTGTTTTGACCATATCCCCTTCGTTACTTATCCGATTGGGCCGATTCTCGAAGCATCGAAAACCTTATTTGAAGGCCTACAAATGTATGTGATCAAATCTCGATTATGCATCTGAATTCAAAACTTCCAACTTTAGGTGATTTTCCCTAGGGGTACCCCTAAGTAAAATCACCTAAAAGATTTTCGAAATAAAAGGCCAATTTTTTTATACAGGATTACACGGTTATTTATTTAAAGTATTCCGTGATGAGGTTTTGTTATT
This sequence comes from Orobanche coerulescens, assembly GCA_033398695.1. Taxonomy (NCBI): domain Eukaryota; kingdom Viridiplantae; phylum Streptophyta; class Magnoliopsida; order Lamiales; family Orobanchaceae; genus Orobanche; species Orobanche coerulescens. The sequence goes on from CM065804.1 coordinate 29,781,432, forward strand.
TTCAAGAGTCTATCACATGTAGATCCGTCGAATATATCTCGGAATGTGTCCTTCCTTTTATTTGAGCCCCTCACCATGATTCTGGGAACTAAATTTCGATTTTTATTTTCTAGATCTATAGGACTTTGAACAAGCTTTCCAACGCCGCTTGATTCGACCCAATCGAACAAATAACGAAGGAGATATGGCCAAAATAATGGTGGAGGAGGAATTGAGAAACGGCAAAGAAATCCCGAAGTATACACAAAATTAAAGATTGTCGTATCCTGCTTGTCTCATGTCGTAGGAATTTGAATTAGCCTCCCAGAACTGCAAGAATCGACCCAATACGATAAATAACAAAGGAGATATTGCCAAAACATTGGCATGTGCCGGACAAAGAAGTTGATCGGAGGCCTCCTCTAATTGCGTCGTCTTCACCTCACATTTACCACAAACTGTTTGACCATATCTCTTTCGTTACTTATCCGATTGGGCCGATTCTCGAAGCATCCAAAATCTTATTCGAAGGCCTACAACTGTATTTGATCAAATCTCGATTATGCATCTGAATTCAAAACTTCCAACTTTAGGTGATTTCCCCTAGGGGTACCCCTAAGTAAAATCACCTAAAAGATTTTCGAAATAAAAGTCCAATTTTTTTATCCAGGATTACACGGTTATTTATTTGTAGTATCCCGTGATGAATTTTTGTTATTTTCAAGAGTCTATCACATGTAGATCCGTCGAATATATCCCAGAATGTGCCCTTCCTTTTTTTTGAGCCCCCCAACATGATTACGGGAACCAAATTAAAACCTAGATTAAACAACCTTTAACAACGTCTCCGTCTATTATAAATTATCTAACTCCAAAATATTCATAAGATTAAATATCATCATAGTTTATCACCAATTTCACAATCTCGTAATTTACTACGTCAAATACTCGAAACCTATTAATGCCCTCTTCTCTCGAATTACGAGCAATTAAGTTAAACATGTAAAAATATTGATAATTTGTTCTAACATGAATTAAAACCAAGTATTTGATAAAGAAATCACACTAGATATATATAATCATCAATCCCTCAAAACCATAGCAAATCAACGTACTCCCATGCCCCGAATCTAACAAGTTTAGCCGGACATGGTAATGAAAGAAAGATTAATAATCATCATGTTCATGCAAAATAAAACAACAAAATGAATAAAATATAGGAGAAGATAAAACTCGGATGGTGTCTTGATTAATCCCGGTTGAAGCCTTCAAATGTTCTTGAAGTGTTCTTCAAAATCTCCCTTCAAATCTCCTTCTTTTGGTAAGTTTCCTCTCAAATCTCTTGTTTTTCTTCCCTTACCAACTCTCCAAATCTCTCCAAATCAGAATATCTCTCCATAAGTCCAGCCAAAGATCCTTTTTATAAAGCCACAATACCATTTTTCTTGTTCAAATCATGCAAAAATGTCAAAAAAGTGATTTTGCACCGAAAAGGAACTCAACCGTGTCAGTTGACACGACTGAGCCCGTGTTGGTCCATCTTGACTCCGTTTTGGCTCCATTTTCAGCTCGATCTTTCGTTTCCGCATTGCTTGATATGTATTGGAGGTTGAGACTTCGTTCTTGCTTGATTAATATCCAAAAAATACCTATAAATTCAATAAAATGTACCCAAGCGTGATCGAGTCCAATAAACACAATATGAGCACAAACGACACAATTCTACACATTTTAGGTTCTTAAAATCCGGAGAAGCTTTGCAAAAATATGTGTAAAAATGAGTGTTATCACATATAACATCATAAATCCATATTCATCCACATGTCGAAATGGCGGATCTTGTCACGCTCATCACGCACCTGATTCTTCACATGAATCAGCTGTTGGTTGTATTCCACTATCGCCTGCGAGACTGGAATGTTCTGCGGCTTAGCCTCGAAAAAGGCTCGGATTCTGCTTTCTTGCACTGGCCAAGGACAAAACTCAGCATCCAGTAGCTCTTTTAATTCGACCCATGTAACAACACGATCTCGTGGTTTAACAGCATTCCACCAAGTTGCGGCTTATTTAGTAAGAAAGTACTGAGCAATAGGTACCTTCCTAGTTTCGTGGCAATCAACATCTTCGAACACTTTTTCCAACTCGAAGAGCCAATTCTCCCAATCATACGGGTCGGTAGCACCGCTAAACTGTGGAGGATGCATACAGATCACATTTTGGAGCAGAACGTCTGCTGCCGTGTTAGGATTATTCAGCTGAACAACTTGGGCCAGGATAGTCATCTGATTTGCCAATTGTTGAAGAATATTCGTAGTCCAACATCTGCATTGTTCCCTTAATTGGTCGACTGGTCATGTTAACTCTCGGTATTGGGATGCACTGAGTTAGATAAACTAGGGGTAGCCAACCCTGCAATGGAACTGAGGGAAGCGGCCACGCCATGTCCTCGCCCGCGTCCACGACCACGGCCTCATCCTCGACCCCAGTCAGCAGACATTCTGAAGGATACACAAAATACATAAGTACAATTCAAATCGCCCGTCATCGAGGTGACCGATTCCCAAGAATACCAAATTAAAAGAGAAGCGATTAAAAAAAATTACAAGAAGAGTAAAAGGACTTACTAGTATCGGTCGCACCGAGATGATGGCAATATAGTGATACTGTATTCAAACGATAACTCAATTTCAACCCAAAAAGACCGACAGTCTAGGTATCCATAAACCTAAGCTTTGATACCATAATATGTAACACCCCCAAGTTATTCATGGTATATTACAGCGCCGTGAGCCCCACCGTGGGACCCACAAGGCTTGATATACGCGGAAAACCATGAACTTTGACGGATATGGTCTAAACATAATCCAATGGAAGACAACAAAATTGACAACCAAGATAATTTTCAATAAGACAAAATACAATACATTGGGAATCAATCCCAAGGCAACACTGGCCCCAACTACATGAATGTCTGAAATATTACTCGAGTATTCAAACCATTCCAAGTACAACTAAACCGAAAGAGATAAAGTACAAACACAGACAGAAACAAGACACAACATCACTCTTGCCCATCATCTTCATGCCGACCCGGTACACGCCTTTCTCCTCTCCTAGATCCTGAAATACATGAAAAGTATTTCCCCCAAAAGGGGTTAGTCGTCGAATAGCTAGTACAAGTATATCGAATATGAAACACAATACTTTTCGACAATAAAGTAAATGTAATTATCATTTCATTAAATTCAAGACTAGTATTCTGGAATAACTAAATCTCGTAGCACTTCATTTCAATACATACATGATTAACCATGGAACCGCACCAAAGGCAACGAAATCCTCTGAGGCCCCGTCGGATCCTCCAAGAATGGTTAACCCAAAATATTCGTGGAACCGCACCAAAGGCAACGGAATCCTATGAGGCCCCGTCGGAACCTCCCAGAGTGAATATACACAATCATACAATTCAAATACTTCAATTTCAAAATCGAGAATGTACAATCATAAATATATACTTGCCTTTGCGACATCGAGAATAGGAAAGAAAAGTATACAAGTTCGGTAGGTCCAAGAATACACTTCCGGCACCTAAACAATTCGTAAGGAATATGATAATTAATAATCAATACTCAAATCACATAGAGAAACTCACGAAACCCACTAACGATTTCCCCCGATTACAATATCATAAACATAGGGTTGGGAAACACCCAAACCCTCTCGAATTTGCAACACAAACCAAAGTAGGGCATGAAATCATAGGGTTGACGTATATACAAGTGAGATTAATCACAAACTCAAGATTTCCATGATCAAAACTGGGTTACACAACCAAATCGAATAAAAAGCCCAAAAACTACCCAAGGTAGGGTTTTCACGAAGATTTACCTCGATTTGAAGGAGAAGAGACGGTATTGTGATGATTAAATCAGGTTATGAACTCGAAATGATGGTGATTGATGAACTCCCGTCGATTTTTCACCTTGGAATCATCCAAATCGCACCAATGGAGAGGAAGAAGGAGGAAATGGGTTAAGAAACCCGTCCCTCACGTTTATATATGTTGATCGATGTTACGGCCGTAACTATTACTTCTTACGGCCGTAACTATGCTACTGGGCAACTCCCAATTTAAAGAATGTAGCTTACGGCTGTAACATCTAAGGATTACGGCCGTAACATCCAACACTTACGGCCGTAACATACAAATGGATACGGCCGTAGAAATGTTACTGGAATAACACGTTTTTGATGAAGGTAACATACGGCCTTAACAAGAAAGGGCTTACGGCCTTAACAAACAATCTTACGGCCGCAATTGAAAAGGTATACGGCCGTAACTATGCTACTGGACTAGCAGGCTTTGACGAACGCAACTTACGGCCATAACAAGAAGGACTTACAGCCATAACACAAAGCTGCTACACTAAACCTGAGTCCGGCAACTCAAAAATGACATGAATGATGCGGAACTCAACGGATAACACTAATTCACGAAGTGCTCATGAATAATGTCAATATACGGATTCAAGTGTTATACGAACCTGATATTCCGACCACCCGAAGGTACGGAGAATGAATAAAAGGGAAAAATGCCCAAATATTTGGAAAATTACTAAACGGTCCAAACGTCCGATACAAGCTCAAATAACAAAACCAACGCTCACAACACGTATAATACGTTGAACGAACTTATAGGGTAGATGAAACGACAGTTCCGAACAATAATTACGAGAATTGGACCAAAACACGGTATAGTCACAACATTACTCGGATTCGACTACAATGATTTCAAAACTCGATCAAATGACAAAAGTGCAGAACAATATAATTTCCAAAATATCGACACGATTACAAGCGAGTTTTCACCAATCGTAAAAATACCAAAATCATAAAGATATGGAAAGTAGAAAAATGTGGATATTACAATATAGAGAACAAAAAGGCAGTAACAATCAAGATTACGGTTTCCAGTAACTGAAAAGCTTTATGGTAACACAGATTACTGGATTATGTTCTGCAAAACAACTTCAGTATCTTAATGTAGCCCCAATTTCAGCCACTATGGAGCTAAAATAGGAAAAAGAAACTTGGCTCCGAAAATATATGAAAACTGTTATAATATCATTTTGGACTTTAGCATTGATTATTATCACAAGACAAATAGTAGCAAATTTTGTGATGTAATAATAACAAAACTTGTGATTGTAATAGTGCCATATTTGTTACTATAAATATGTGGTTATAGAAATGAAGAAATTACACACACAAAAAGAAAGAGTAATAAAACTCCATCTCATTTCCTCCCTACTTGTTCCCTTGTTATTTTTCTATTTTATACTTTTATTATCTTCAATAATAGTCTTGCTTAATATTAGTCTTATAACACGCTATCAGCAGGAGTTATTGCTCGAAAAAGTTAGTATTATTCGAGTTTGAATTTATTTATACTAACTCGTTTTTATTCTTGTAGAAAAAAAATGGCCGGAATTGAAAACAAAAAATTCCAGATCCTCGATGTCACTAGAAATAACTATCTCTCATGGTGCCTTGATGTTAAATTGCACCTCCAAGGTATGGGATTGGCTACTAACTTGGAATCTGTGGAACTTGCTAATGCCGATATTAAAAATGAGGCAAATGCAATGATATTCATGCGCCATCATTTATCCGAGGATCTGAAGAATGAATATATACAAATTGAAAGGCCTTCTGAGCTCTGGAAGAAGCTCAAAGACAGATTTGATCACACCAGAACTGTAATATTGCCACAGGCTCAATATGAATGGCAACTACTAAGATTGCAAGATTTTAAATCTGTTGTTGATTATAATTCAGCCTTATTCAAAATTGAGTCTCGACTGGCCTTGTGCGGTACACAGCTATCTGAGACTGACAAGCTGGAAAAAACATTCACCACGATGCATTCCTCAAATATGGTGCTTCAACAACAATACAGGCAACGACAATTTCAAACATATTCTGAGCTAATTTCAGTTCTTCTCACGGCTGAGAAGACAAATGAGTTATTATTAAAAAATCATGAACTACGACCTTCTGGGTCCCGTGTCGAACCTGAAGTACATACCAGCTCTGGTAGAGCTTCCGGCCGATTCAAGAGCCGTGAAAATAGATCCGGGCGTGGAACCCGGAAAAGTGGTGGACGTGGTGGCTACCATCAAAATAATTACAAAAATGACCGCGGCGGACGTAACTATAATAATCGTGACAATTATCATTATTCCCGTCAAAATAAATATTCCGACAGACCAAGGCAATCAATTCACGGGCATCGTGATAAGGAAAAAATGCCTATGGAAAATTCTGGTGATGATCCATGTCGTAGATGTGGTATAACTGGACATTGGGCTAAATATTGTCGTACTTCCCAACACCGTGTGGATTCATATCAGGCATCAATAAAAATAAAGGCAAAGATGCACAGGCTCATACCACCGAAACATTCGAGCCATCCAAAGTTATTGAGGCCAACACATCTGGGAGCATATTTGATGGAAATCCTGACCAGGACTGGAAATCACTTGAGCTAGCAGATTTCCTTGAAGATCCTGATTCAGTGGGCCATGACGATGAATGGCTGAAATAAAATATTTATGCAAAATATGTCGTATATTTACTTTCTGGCTTGTAATACCCCAGTTGTTTTTGTGTGTGTTTCTTTATGTATAATATAAACATCAATAAAATCATCTATATTTTTATATTAAATTTCTCCCACTTCCAACGGCTATAAACAGCTAGTAATAGTGATTTTTGATTTTATAAATATGCACACATTTTATTCAACAACTCACTCATATTCTCTACCCTCTTGTAGAAATTCTTAAGTATCTTCATCCGATTTTCTTCGAAAATGATTAACGGATCTCTCGTCTTTATTTTCACAATGATTAGCATGATCATAATACCGATGTTTAGCAAAGACTTCCCTCCAGAATTATTCTGGATTGGTGTTTCATTTATCATTTATATTAATGGCCTTGTATTAGCAGTAATGATACATACAAAAATGTATTATTAAAAATGGAGAAATTACAACCAACTACCCTATTAGATGGCCTCTTTACACTTTAGTCCCTATTGTTTCATAAATTACAGCGAAGGATAAAAATCTGAATTGGTGTTGACTTCTATTAAAAAGACGAAAATGCCCCTCTATTTACTTGAATAAAACATTTCTTTTAAAATACATTTCATATTAAACAAATAGCTTATAAGTTATTAAAGTGTTTGGCTAATACATTTCTTTTAAAAAATATTCTTTTTTCAGAAAATAATTTTTTTTTCGAAATATAATTTTTTTCCAGAAAATATATTTTTTTTTCAAAAATATTTTATTTTATTTTTTTTCCAGAAAACAATTTTATTTTTTCAAAAAAATAATATTTTTTCAAGAAAATAATTTTATTTCGAAAAAATATTATTTTGCCAAAAAATATTTTTTCCTCCAGAAAATATTTTTTTAATATTTTCGAAAAAATATTTTTTTTATTTTTTTTCAGAAAATAATTTTATTTTTTCGAAAAAATAATATTTTTTTCCAGAAAATAATTTAATTTCGAAAATATTATTTTGCCAAAAAATACCTTTTTCTCCAGAAAATATTTTTTTAATTTTTTCGAATTTTTTTTTTCCAGAAAATAATTTTTTTTCGAAAAAATATTATTTTGCCCAAAAATAATTTTTTCTCCAGAAAATATGTTTTAATTTTTCGAAAAAGATAATTTTTTTTCCAGAAAATAATTTTTTTTTTATTTTTCGAAAAATAATTTTTTTTCCCAGAAAATACTTTCTTTTTTGGAAAAAATATTTTTTCGAGAAAGCTTGAAAATGTAATACACTGAAATCCAAAAGTGTTATATATATTACAATGAGGTCCAGCATGTGTCACCCACGTGAGGCGAAAAATAAATGGGTAAACAAGAAAAGGAAAAATAAAAGGGCAAATTCGGAATATCGGTACTCTCTCTCCAGTGACATCATCTGAAAATTTGACTTTTGTCCTTCGTTGTAAATATAGTTTCTGGACAGTGAAAAGTTTGTCCTTCATTGTAATATCTGAAACAATAGGGATCAAACTGTAATTAGACCATCTAAAAAGGTAGTCAGATATAAATCGCCTTATTAAATATATATATATATATATATATATGTTTACATTTCCATTATCAATAAAAAAAATATTTAATGTCTTAAATATTTATTATGTGATGATTTGATTGAACAGGAATACAAATGGAAAGTATCGAACAGATACACAATTGTCTTGTTGATAGTGCAACAACACACTCAATATTTACAAATAAATCATATTTCTCGAGCATGAAATTATGCAAGACGCACGTTACAACTATATCTGGTCCCGTAGAGATTATTGATGGCTCTAGGAATGCAACTGTGATGTTGCCTAATGGAACAATTTTACACATTGAAAATGCGTTATTATCTGGTAGATCAAAAAGAAATATGTTGAGTTTTAAGGATGTACGCCGAAATGGCTATCACTTGGAAACAGTGATTGAAAATAATAAAGAACATCTCTATATTACATCCTATAAAATGGAAACTCGACTTGTCCACGAGAAAATTGAAGCAACTACTTCTGGATTGTATTGTGTCCCTATTCGAGCTTTTGAAACATATGCTACCATGGCTTGGAAACTGGTGAATCTTGATATATTTGGGTTATGGCATGATCGCCTTGGGCACCCAGGAACTTCTATGTTACGCAGAATTATTGAAAATCCTCATGGACATCCATTAAAGGGTACAAAAATACTAATGTCCAATGATTATTTTTGTGAATCATGATCACGTGGAAAACTTATTACTACACCTTCTATGGAAAAGGTTGGTTATGAATCATCATCATTTTTACAACGCATTCATGGTAATATTTGTGGACCAATACATCCAGCAAGTGGACCATTCCGATATTATATGGTCTTAATAGATGCATCATCCAGATGGTCCCACATATGTTTATTATCTACCAGAAATGTTGCTTTTGCACGACTCTTGTCCCAAATTATTAAACTCCGAGCACATTTTCCTGAATATCCTATAAAAAATATAGGAATGGATAATGCCGGAGAATTCACATCAAGAACTTTTGATGATTATTGTGAAGCACTAGGAATTAATGTTGAGCACCCAGTAGCACATGTTCACACCCAGAATGGATTGGCTGAATCCTTGATCAAACGACTTCAAATTATTGCTCGTACATTATTAATGAGATCAAAACTCACTAGTGCAGTGTGGGGTCATGCCGTATTACATGCATCAGCACTCATCAGATTACGCCCCACTTGTAATATCCGCAATTTTCGATTTCCGGTAATTTCTTTTTTTTTCGGCGGAAGTCTGTTTTGACGACTCGCTCATGGCCGTTTCGTCATTCTGAGAATGATTAATTCTACACTTTTTGACATCCGAGTTCGTTTCGGTGTCGTTTTGTTGAGTTCCGTGTTTTTTTCGCGACTTTTCCGCACTTGAGTTCGATTCTTGCGAATCTCGTCCGAAATCATTGTTTCGAGTTTCCGCAAGTCCGTTTAACTTTGTTGGACGTGTTGTGAACTTCGGTTTGGTTATTCGATCACGTATCGTGATTTCCGCGTTTTGGGCCATTTTGTAATTTCTTGAAAGTTACGTATCCGTATCTGTAATTGTTGTCTCGACCCGTTTCTTGGTCGCGTATGACTAATTATGGTATTACGCTTTCATTTCGAGTCGTTTATCTTGTCCGCGAACTTTTCGTCGTGTTCGTTCCGCCTGCTTGGAAATCGGGTCGCCGAGCCACAGCGGTATGGATCGGCGCCGGACAGTGGCGGATCGCCGGACGATTGCGGCACCGCCGGACGGTGCGGCAGAACCGGCGTAGCGCACGCTTCTGGCCGGAAGGCTGCGCGCTAACCGGCAGTGTAGCGACGCCGCCGGTGGCTCAGCGTCGCCATCGCCCGGGCAGCTGGGGTTTCGAGGTTCTCGACTCGGCCAGATCGGCAGTAGCGCACGCTTACGCCGAGCGTAGCGCGCTAGTCGGCAGCGTAGCGCACGCCGGCCGGGCTAGCGACGTTACTGTCCGGCGATTCATCCGGTGGCTACCGGATAGCCGGCCAGCGCGCAGTATCCGGCCGTAGCGCACGCTAGCGGGAGTTGGGTCGGCGAGTTCGGCCACAGGTTGGTCGGTGATGCCGGGTGTTGTGGGCCACTGCCGAGGGTACTCGGCCGATCTGCCGATAGCGCACGCTAGTCCGGAAGGCTAGCGCCGCTAGGGTCGTCGTATAAATATGGTCGAAATCACATTTCACTTCGTTTTCATTTCCTTCCTTCTCCATCCGCGAGTGGCGATTCATGGGCGACGAAGCCATGTTGTTTAACAACAAATCCATGAAGTCCTTGGGTTCATAACATCAATCGATCGTCCTTTATCAACCTTTGATCCAAATAATCAAGGTAATCTTCCTTAGAACCCTAATTTCGTGAATTTGGGGATTTTTGCATTTTCGTCCGATTCGTTCCGTGTTGTTGATTAATTCATGATGGGTATGATTAATCTTGATAGTATTATTGTGTTTAACATCATTTAATCCATTGTTCTTCGTCAATCAAGTATATTTCTTGATTTCCTTCGAATTGACTTTGGGGGATTTGTCCCCGATCTCGCTTTTCATCCGCTTTCGATGGATCGATTATGGTTAAATGATGTTGTTAAACATATTCTATGGATTGTATATCCATATTTCAACTTGGAATTCGGAATTCCGCTTTTCGGGCTTTGGAACGAATCGTGTTCTGGCCGCTTGGGGAAATCCGTGAACTTTCGTCATTCGTTCTTTGAATTCAACGGCTTTTAGTCGTGTTATGGAATTCATTTCATTGTTATTATTTGTCCTTCGTAGTTTATGAACGTGAGTTGGCGTTCGGTGGAGTCGGCGGGTTCGTAGTCGGTTCGGGCCAACCTACTTCGGTCGATTCTCCGCGTTGCTCTTATTCGAGGCAAGTACCTTGCCCATACTTTTCTCGTTTTATAGATATGATGATCGGTGGTCGTCTTGATGCGTTTGTTTGGTTATTTGAAATGAAGTTTCAAAGGATTTCGGTTTGGCCTCGTTAAAGGCTTTCTTTCAAACGAGTGTGATTTGTGAACGGTGTTTTGAGAATTGATTATGATTTGATTATTTTGAACGTTGAAGGATTTTATGATGGTACTCCTATTGTTTAAGTTATGGAATCGTGTATTCCGTATTTAATCTTGTTATTTATTTTTGAAGAGTTTGATAATGGTGTCGAGTTAATGGCCATCTCTAGTGAGTATTCTTAATGAACTTACATTCTTAGCATGTTAGTATTGCATGAGTAACGTGTGTGTGTGTATGCTCACTACGGGTTAGATCCGACGGGGTCTCGGTAGGGGTCCACGGAGGTGTGGATCGACGAGCTTTGCTTTTAACCACTACGGGTTAGATCCGACGGGGTCTCGGTAGGGGTCCACGGAGGTGTGGATCGACGGTTAATTGTGGTGCATTTTTGCAAATGTGATTTGATATTGGCATTTCCGAAATGAGTACTTTTGAACGGTTTTCATTTGCATGCATTGACTAAATGTGTAAGAGGTAAGTTGTTCGTTTGGCCTACTTGGCTAGGATGGCTCTAGAGTATTTTGTTGTTTGTTTTAAATCATTTATTTGTGGATTTTGACGTTGGAAGACGAACCTTGTTGACGTTCTCGTGTACTGTGAGTTGATGAGATTTGGGGCTAAAATCCCAATGGTTTATAAAAGTCGTTTCTGGATTTGGGGCTAAAATCCCAACGATTTGGTTAATGTCATTTTCCGTAAAGTAAACCTTTGGGCGGTGACCCCTTTTGTCTTTTGGTTTTGAAAAGTAGGATTTGATAATCCTAAATTGTTTTCTATTAAAACTCTCGATGGCATTCTAAACCGTTTTATAAATTATTCCCATTGATTTATGATATTTCGTTTTTGAAATGTTTTCTCAAACCCTTGCCTCGGGAAGTACTTTTCGTTTCGTTTGGATCTTTGAGGATCCTCGGTTATTGTTATTCGTGGAATGTGAATTGTATGGCTCGTATTTGCACTTTGTATTTGCACTAGCAAAAGCGGTGGAGTTTGCTAACCCCAGTATTCGGGGTGGATGTCTGTTTTGCATTCGGGTTTTGGAGCATAACAGGTCGGCACGAAGGATGATGAAAGATGATCGATACTAATCACATGAGGAACCGTACATCGTGTGTTGGTTCGGTTGTACTTTATTTTCATTTCTTTGTATTGTTCCGTTGTATGCAGTGTAGTTGTATTTTGTCCCTGCGTGGGCATGAGTTGTATTTGAGTTGTATGTATTTGTGGAAAGACCAAATCGGTCTCTTGAGTCATTGTAGCCTTGAAGGCATTGTCGAGATGTTAAATATTGTTACCGGCTGGTAGATCCTCGAGGAGAGGGTCTACGGCGTGTAATATCCTGAGTGGATTGGGGTGTTACATAAATGGTATCGGAGCTTAGGTTGAGGAAACCTAGGTGTCGGGTCAAGTCGTGTTGTTTGAGTCTTGTTTCGTTGGATTTTTATCCGAGTCGTGTCGCGACGCGTCGTTTGAGTTTGTTGGTCGTGATTAGTATCGTGGGGCGATCATCATCTTCGTGCGGCTTTGTGGAAGTAAGTCTCCCTTCTTTGTGTTGTGCCTCGTGTGACACGAGCTATTTTTATGATTATTTGTTAAGTGGTGGAATCCTTATGTGAATTTTGATTTCACGATATGTATTTAGTCGACTCTCGTATTTGATTTATACGAGGAATGTAAATCGTTTGTGATGTCTTTTTATTGTTGTTTTTGTCCGTTGTTGATGATTTTCGAATCGATTTGTACGTTTACAAGTCTCTTGTGGAAGCTTTGTGCTTATACGCGTTCGACTTGTTCACTAGCCAATCTGGGAGGGTATTTTATCGGTGGTTTTGTTCGAATGTGGTATTTTATTGTTTATTTTCGTTTAAAGACATGTATTGTCTTGATTTTAAACGTTTTGATGCGTGTGCTAGGAGTTGTTTTAGTGAACGTCGGTATGTGTGAGTTTTGGGCATTACCTATTGGATTATTGAAAACCTTTAGTATCTTATACAAAAAAACATCGAGACATAATTTACAAAAGACTTTTTATTTTTTGTGGTACATCCTAGGTGCCACAATGTATTTCAAAAAAAAAAATTTTCTACCTCGAGGACCAAAATGTTTTGAGATATTTTCAACACTTTTATTTAGACCCGAGGGTCGAATATTTTGAAAGTTTTCACTAAGAGAAGATGTCCTCATTTTTATCAAATGCGAAATGGTTCTCCAATGTCTCGATAACGATGTTTCACGTTTGTACTTTTTTTTGAAAGATGATACTCAAGATCAATCGGTGTTCTTCTAAATTATTTTCAAAATGAGGTTTTCGTTTTTAAAACCTATCCATTCCCGTTTGAGGGCTGGGTATGTATGTGTGATGTTCGCGTTGTCCTTTTGATACTTTCTCCCGAGTATGACCGAATTGGCGGTGTGAGCGTTGAGTCGCTTTCCACACATTTGTTGCGTTAGCCCCCTGTGAGAGGCGGGATGTTGGTGTTGAATATTATCGCCTCGTAGTGATTCCTGCGTTGTCGCGCATGTGCGAGCTATTAGAGCTTGGTTTGGTATGACCGTGTGCATCGGTGATGGTTCCGTTATGTGTCCGCTGTTTAATGTCTTGTTACCTTGCTCCCGTATTTTTGAATTTCGTGGACGAGGTCGGAGGTAATGCCCGTACTATTTTGACTTCTGTATTTTCTCTTCCCCCAGTCTATCGATTCGCTCATGTTCGTTGGTACTTTATGAACTTGTTCGGTATTTCAGTTTCATCGTCCGAACGAACTGTGATCTTGTTTTGAGTTGATCTGGTTATCGATGTTACTTTTTCGGGTTCAGTTCGATTCTTGTGAACCTTGTTTGGGAGTGACATCATCTGGTTCTACTAGTTCTTTTGTTCGAAGTGGATCGGATTTGGAACTCTTATGTTTTCGACTCTATCGACTCATTTATGTTTGTTGACATTTAAAGTTGTCCGCCCCTTGTTTTTGTTTATCGAGCGAGTGTGGTATCGTTTGAATAACTCGTTCGTCGTGGTGACCTTTCAATCGCTATTCCCTTTCCTGTGGATCTTCGGCAATGCATGTCTTGTAGTTCTCACCAGATCATCCTCGGAGTTGTTGTTTGAACTTTATTGTTCTTTGTGATTCGAACATGATTGTTCGATTTTTGTTGTCTCGATCGTTTGTTTGTTCGGTTTTTGTTCTCGTTTCGTGATTGTTGAACGTTCAGGCTCCTTCATAATTCCCTTTAGTTCGGGAAATTAGTTTCGTTTTCAATCTTCCATCCCTTAGGCGATGGGATTCCGTGTTTGTTCAGCGGTTGACTCGCGTTTTGATTGATGTACCGTTGGGTTGGTCAATCATATTGGTTTTCGTTCGTTGTGTTTTTTGATTGTCGGATAATTGACTTGGATATATTATCCGTTTGATGATGCTTGTCACTTGTCGGTTTTATTATATCCCTAACGGCGACGTTGTGTTGGTCACCGTGGAGCGTGTTTTCACGCCGTATATTCCTTTGCGTTGTTTGTGACATTTCGCCGTTGGGCGTTAGTTACGCATTCTTGTGTGTCTCGTTGAGTTTTTCCTGGCGGAATATTTCTTCTCCCTACTTGTTTTAAGTTTCGGGACGAAACTTCTTTTAAGGAGGGTAGAATGTAATATCATGATTTTCGATTTCCGGTAATTTCTTTTTTTTGGCGGAAGTGCATTTTTTGACTCGCTCATGGCCGTTTCGTCATTCTGAGAATGATTAATTCTACACTTTTTGACATCCGAGTTCGTTTCGGTGTCGTTTTGTTGAGTTCCGTGTTTTTTTCGCGACTTTTCCGCACTTGAGTTCGATTCTTGCGAATCTCGTCCGAAACTGTTGTTTCGAGTTTCCCGCAAGTCCGTTTAACTTTGTTGGACGTGTTGTGAACTTCGGTTTGGTTATTCGATCACGTATCGTGATTTCCGGGCGTTTTGGGCCATTTTGTAATTTCTTGAAAGTTACGGGTATCCGTATCTGTAATTGTTGTCTCGACCCGTTTCTTGGTCGCGTATGACTAATTATGGTATTACGCTTTCATTTCGAGTCGTTTATCTTGTCCGCGAACTTTTCGTCGTGTTCGTTCCGTCTGTTTTCGGAAATCGGGTCGTCGAGCCACAGCGGTGGCGGATCGCCGGACGGCAGTGGATCGGGCCGGACGATTGCGGCACCGGCCGGACGGTGCGGCAGAACCGGCGTAGCGCACGCTTCTGGCCGGAAGGCTGCGCGCGCTAACCGGCAGTGTAGCGCCGCCGCCGGGTGGCCTAGCGACGCTATCGCCTCGGGCAAAGTGGGGTTTCGAGGTTACGGACTCGGCCAGATCGGCAGTAGCGCCGCTGTCGGGCCGGCTAGCGACGTTACTGTCCGGCGATTCATCCAGTGGCTCTTGGGATAAAGCCGGCCAGCGCGCGCAGTATCCACCGTAGCGCACGCTAGCGGAGTTGGGTCGAGGTGTTCGGTCGGCAGGTTGGTCGGTGATGCCGGGTGTTGTGGGCCACTGCCGAGGTACTCGGCCGATCTGCCGATAGCGCACGCTAGTCCGGGAAGGCTAGCGCACGCTAAGTCGCCCGTATAAATATGGCCGAAAGTCACATTTCACTTCGTTTTCATTTCCTTCCTTCTCCATCCGCGAGTGGCGATTCATGGGCGACGAAGCCATGTTGTTTAACAACAAATCCATGAAGTCCTTGGGTTCATAACATCAATCGATCGTCCTTTATCAACCTTTGATCCAAATAATCAAGGTAATCTTCCTTAGAACCCTAATTTCGTGAATTTGGAGATTTTTGCATTTTCGTCCGATTCGTTCCGTGTTGTTGATTAATTCATGATGGGTATGATTAATCTTGATAGTATTATTGTGTTTAACATCATTTAATCCATTGTTCTTCGTCGAATCAAGTATATTTCTTGATTTCCTTGAATTGACTTTTGGGGATTTGTCCCCATCTCGCTTTTCATCCGCTTTCGATGGATCGATTATGGTTAAATGATGTTGTTAAACATATTCTATGGATTGTATATCCATATTTCAACTTGGAATTCCGCTGGGCTTTGACGGAACGAATCGTGTTCTTGGCCGTTTTGGGGGAAATCCGTGAACTTTCGTCATTCGTTCTTTGAATTCAACGGCTTTTAGTCGTGTTATGGAATTCATTTCATTGTTATTATTTGTCCTTCGTAGTTTATGAACGTGAGTTGGCGTTCGGTGGAGTCGGCGGGTTCGTAGTCGGTTCGCCAACCTACTTTGTCGATTCTCCGCGTTGCTCTTATTCGAGGCAAGTACCTTGCCCATACTTTTCTCGCTTTATAGATATGATGATCGGTGGTCGTCTTGATGCGTTTGTTTGGTTATTTGAAATGAAGTTTCAAAGGATTTGATTTGGCCTCGTTAAAGGCTTTCTTTCAAACGAGTGTGATTTGTGAACGGTGTTTTGAGAATTGATTATGATTTGATTATTTTGAACGTTGAAGGATTTTATGATGGTACTCCTATTGTTTAAGTTATGGAATCGTGTATTCCGTATTTAATCTTGTTATTTATTTTTGAAGAGTTTGATAATGGTGTCGAGTTAATGGCCATCTCTAGTGAGTATTCTTAATGAACTTACATTCTTAGCATGTTAGTATTGCATGAGTAACGTGTGTGTGTGTATGCTCACTACGGGTTAGATCCGACGGGGTCTCGGTAGGGGTCCACGGAGGTGTGGATCGACGAGCTTTGCTTTTAACCACTACGGGTTAGATCCGAGGGTCTCGGTAGGGGTCCACGGAGGTGTGGATCGACGGTTAATTGTGGTGCATTTTTGCAAATGTGATTTGATATTGGCATTTCCGGAAATGAGTACTTTTGAACGGTTTTCATTTGCATGCATTGACTAAATGTGTAAGAGGTAAGTTGTTCGTTTGGCCTACTTGGCTAGGATGGCTCTAGAGTATTTTGTTGTTTGTTTTAAATCATTTATTTGTGGATTTTGACGTTGGAAGACGAACCTTGTTGACGTTCTCGTGTCTTGTGAGTTGATGAGATTTGGGGCTAAAATCCCAATGGTTTATAAAAGTCTTTTTTGGGATTTGTGGCTAAAATCCGAACGTTTTGGTTAATGTCATTTTACATAAATTAAACCTTTGGGGCGGTGACCCCTTTTGTCTTTTGGTTTTCGAAAAGTAGGATTTGATAATCCTAAATTGTTTTCTATTAAAACTCTCGATGGCATTCTAAACCGTTTTATAAATTATTCCCATTGATTTATGATATTTCGTTTTTGAAATGTTTTCTCAAACCCTTGCCTCGGGAAGTACTTTTCGTTTCGTTTGGATCTTTGAGGATCCTCGGTTATTGTTATTCGTGGAATGTGAATTGTATGGCTCGTATTTGCACTTTGTATTTGCACTAGCAAAACAGTGGAGTTTTGCTAACCCCCGAGTATTCGGGGTGGATGTCTGTTTTGCATTCGGGTTTTGGAGCATAACACAGGTCGGCACGAAGGATGATGAAAGATGATCGATACTAATCACATGAGGAACCGTACATCGTGTGTTGGTTCGATTGTACTTTATTTTCATTCTTTGTATTGTTCCCGTTGTACGGGTGTAGTTGTATTTTGTCCCCTGCGTGGGCATGAGTTGTATTTGAGTTGTATGTATTTGTGGAAAGACCAAATCGGTCTACTGAGTCATTGTAGCCTTGAAGGCATTGTCGAGATGTTAAATATTGTTACCAGCCTGGTAGATCCTCGAGGAGAGGGTCTACGGCGTGTAATATCCCTGAGTGGATTGGGGGTGTTACACCACTGCTTATCATATGCACTCCCCAATGCAATTAACTCTAGGCTTTGAGCCGAATATTTTGCACTTAAGCACATTCGGATGTGCTGTTCATGTGCCAATTCCACCTCCTCAAAGGACAAAAATGGGTCCTCAACACCGTCTTGTCATATACGTTGGATTTGATTCCCCATCAATAATTCGGTATTTAGAACCAACAACGGGTAATTTATTTACCGCTCGGTTTTCCGATTGTCATTTTGGTGAGGCGATGTTTCCATCAATTGACAGGGATAAGACTGTTCTTAACAAAGATGAACAAAAACCAGTTGAGGATATCTTCTAGAATGTACAAAGCTTATCCCGCCTAGCTCCACGTACTACAGAATGTGAAAATGAGGTGAAAAGAATCATCCATTTACAAAATATTGCTAATAGACTTCCTGGTGCATTTAATGATGCAAGTAAGGTAACAAAGTCTTACATTCCAGGAGTTATTTACCAAAGGAGTGTTATTTTAAAACATATTTACCATATAGGCGTACTTTCAACCATATTTACCAAATAAGTGTACTTTTCTATTTAAATGAGTTTTTATTGTTTTTTACTTTTTTTAATTCATTATTTTTTCTGCTTTTTTTAAATGTTTTTTACTGCTTTCTTAAACTGTTTTTTTTAAGAAAAAAATATCTATAATATTAATATTAAATTCGGAAGTTCTTATTTAAAATTTGTAAATAAAATATTTAAAAAAAGAATTTTGGAATTTATTTGTAAACTATTTTAATAACAAAAACTGGAATATTATTCTACATAAAGAAATAAAAAGTTGAATAATTTTTTTAAATATAGATTTTTTTTAAAACCTGCTAGTTGTATTTTTCATAAAAAACTGTTAAGTTCTTAAAAAATTTTTAAAAATCTAAAAAAAAAAAAAGACAAATTAAAGTTTAACTAAAAATATATTGTAGTAAAGTAAAAAAATGTTATTTCTATTTTTAAATTTTGAATATTTCTAGTAAATTAAAATCTATTTTTATTTAAAATAAGATTGGAAATTTTTAATAGAAAGGAAAAATCCTAAAAAATAAATATTTAAATACATAAAAATTTATTAAAAGTAAAAAATTATAAATATTTAAATATTTAAATTTTCAATCTTATTTTAAATAAAAAAATAGATTTCCATTTACTAGAAAAATTCAAAATTAAAAAATAAAAATAATATTTTTTACTTTACTACAATAGATTTTTAGTTAAACCTTAATCTGTCTTTTTTTTTTAGATTTTTAGATTTTTTTTAAAAACATAACAGTTTTTTTTATGAAAAATACAACTAGGAGGTTTTAAAAAAATCTATATTTAAAAAAATTATTCAACTTTTTATTTCTTTATGTAGAATAATATTTCAAATTTTTTTTATTAAAACAGTTTACAAATAAATTCCAAAATTCTTTTTTTAATTTTTTTTATTTACAAATTTTAAATAAGAACTTCCCAATTTTAATATTAATATTATAGATATTTTTTTCTTAAAAAAACAGTTTAAAAAAGCAGTAAAAAAATATTTAAAAAAAGCAAAAAAAATAATAATTTTAAAAAAAGTAAAAAAATAATAAAAACTCATTTAAATAGAAAAGTATACCGATTTGGTAAATATGTTTGAAAGTACACCTATATAGTAAATATGTTTTAAAATAACACTCTTTTGGTAAATAACTCTACATTCCAGCTGTGAATGCTCCAGCCAGGATCGTTGTTCCTAATGACACAAAAATGGATGATGATGCCCCACGACAAAAGCGTGGTAGACCTGTTGGTTCGAAGGACACTGTTCCTCGAAAAAGAAAGGGGAGAAGTATTGGGATCACAAACCAAGATCATCCTAGTGAGCATGCTGCAGATGAATCTGCAGAGCGTAATACTGCAGATAATGATGGGATCATGGATTCTGAAAGCACCGAGAATACCATAAATCATTACAATGAGATACGGGATCGAAAAAACGTGATAGTCGATAATTTATTTGCTTTCTCGGTTGCACAAGAAATTATGAACGATGATTACGATAATGAACCACATTCAATAATTGAATGCCGTCAAAGGTCGGATTGGCCTAAATGGGAGGAAGCAATAGAATCTGAATTAGCTTCCTTAGAAAAACGGATGGTATTTGGGCAAATTACTCGAACACCGAATAATATAAAACCAATTGGTTACAAATGGGTGTTTGTTCGAAAAAGAAATGAGAAAAATGAGATTGTGAGATATAAAGCCCGACTCGTAGCCCAAGGATTCTCCCAACGACCAGGGATTGACTATGACGAAACGTATTCACCAGTGATGGATATAATCACTTTTCGTTTTCTTATTAGTATGGCTGTCCATTAGTGTTTGGATATGCGACTAATGGATGTAGTCACGACATATCTATATGGTTCATTAGATTCTGATATCTATATGAAAATTCCTGATGGATATAAAATGCCAAAATCTGCTACTCCTTGTGAGCTATACTCGATCAAACTACATAAATCACTGTATGAATTAAAGCAATCCGGCCGCATGTGGTATCATAGATTGAATGAATACCTTTCCAAGGAAGGTTATAAAAATGATCTTAAATTCCCATGTGTTTTTATTAAAAGATCCAATACTCGATTTGCTATAATTGCAGTCTATGTGGATGACATAAATTTAATCGGAACTCCTAAAGAGTTATCCAATGCTGCTGAATATCTGAAGAAAGAATTTGAGGTTAAAGACCTTGGAATAACAAAACTCTGTCTTGGTCTTGAGCTCGAGCATAAAGATAATGGAATACTTGTCCACCAATCTGCTTATACCAAGAGATTGCTCAAACGATTTAATATGGACAAGGCTCATCCTCTGAGTACTCCTATGGTCGTACGGAATTTAGATCCTAAGAAAGATCCTTTCCGACCTAAGGAACCAAATGAGGAAATTTTGGGTCTTGAAGTGCCTTATCTCAATGCTATTGGAGCACTCATGTATTTAGCACAATGCACCAGACCCGATATTTCTTTTGTAGTAAATTTACTTACAAGATACAGTTCTGAACCAACTCGAAGACACTGGAATGGTATCAAACACATTTTTCGTTATCTCAATGGTACCATTGACCTGGGTTTATCCTATTCAAAAGAGGCTACTAACTCTGGATTAGTTGGTTATGCTGATGCGGGATACAAATGTAACACCCCAAACTAGGCGGATATTACAGTGCCGTAGATCCCCAACTGGGACCCACCAGGCAAATGAAAATGAATGAATTACACAAGATAAATGTAGTACCGAACTACATTACAACAATAATTACTCCGATGAGGAGTTTAGTTACAACACACCAGACAATATCAATACTAGTGTATTTTATATGAAGATAAAATACACAACACTGAATGAAACGGAGTATTCAAATGAAAGTCTGCAGCGGAAAATAAAGGACAATAACATGAATAACTGAAAGATCGGGGCCCCCTACTAGTATCACTGGGACTCCTCGACGTCAGCGTGTTCTCCCCGTACTTTTGCCTTGCCAAGACCTGAAAAACAAAATCCCCAAACGGGGTCAGTTACAAAGAACAACAATCCTCAAGGGTTAGATCGATTATCCGGGCTTCACGATCAAAAGGAGATGAAGAAAATCAAACACTCAAATGATTTGTGAAGGAAAAACCCTCCCTCAAGCTTTCTCTCTCGGTTGAAGGTGAAGAAAAGGGAGAGAAATGGGCTGAAATGCTGAAAAAACGAATTTAAAGGAGTTGATCGCCTGCCGGACACGGCCGTGCCGATCGGCACGGTCGTGTCGCATACCTGGCCGACAGGACTCGACCGTGTCCTGCTTGACACGGTCGCGGCGCGAGGGCCTTCCGATAGTGACCCGTCCGAAGCCGACTCGGCATGACTCGGCCGTGTCACGGAACACGGTCGGGCGTGTGGCGATCGGTTACGCTTATCCGGAAGAGTTCGACTCGGCCGCGCGACACGGTCGGGTCCTGAGGCAGAGACTTCGGCATTTCCGGACGAGTACGGCACGGGCCGTGTCGGACGACACGGCCGAGTTCGGTCGGCAGTGATCGGCCAATAACTGAAAAATGAGCGGGTGAGCTAAAACGACCATAACTCTCTTGCCCGGACTCCGATTGACTCACCGTTTGAACCATTGGAAAGCTAATTCGATGCTCTATAATATTGCAAAGATTTAGAATTTTTGGAGTTACCAAAAATTAATGGTGATCTAACAAAGTCGAACTCATATGAGGAAAGTTGAAACAATGAACAATAACGATACACAACTCGAAGTTTTCCGAACGGTGAACACGGTGAACGAATATGATTGATGAATGATTATAAATGAGTGAAAATCCACTGAGTGACAATCACCGAATGAATTTACTGAATGATAATGACTGAATTACAATCGGGTATTACATACACCCCCCCTTAAAAGAGTTTCGTCCCCGAAACTAAGGGTCAAACAACTCGGGATAACTCTCCCGCATACTATCCTCGGTTTCCCAAGTAGCCTCTTCGACTCCGTGTCTAGACCACTGAATCTTGACCAAAGGAATCGACCTGTTCCTCAACTGTTTGATTCGCCGCTCCAACACTCGTACAGGACGCTACTCGTACGAATGATCATCCGCGATCTCGATTTCGTCGAACTGAAGTATGTGACTCGGGTCGGCAACATACTTCCGCAACTGAGAGACGTGAAACACATTATGAATTCGTCTCAATGCCGGAGGCAAAGCCAATCGATAAGCTAACTCACCTACTCGATCCAAAATTTCAAACGGTCCAATGAATCTTCGGACTCAACTTCCCCCGTTTTCCGAAACGGAAAATACCTCGACTCGGGGATACCTTGACCAAAACGTGGTCACCCGTCTCGAACTTTAGCGGTCGACGACGATTATCTGCATATGATTTCTGTCGACTCTGAGCTGTCAACATACGACTCTTGATCAAAGCTACCTTCTCCCGGGCGGCTATAAGTATATCGGGCTCGGTGCCGATTGATTCTGACAAGTCATCCCAACACAAAGGAGATCGACAACGACGACCGTACCAGGCCTCGTAAGGTGCTATCTTCATCGCAGCATGCCAACTAAACTGTACGTGGACTCAAACAACAGTAATTGGGCTTCCCAATCGTCTACTAATCTAGAACGCATGCCCTCAATATGTCCTCTAATGTCTGAATAGTTCTCTCTGATTGTCCGTCGGACTGAGGATGAAAGGAAATACTGAGATTAAGCTGAGTTCCCATAGCACGATGAACTGATTTCCAAAAATGGGAAACAAATCGTCCGTCACGATCGGAAACGATACTCTTAGGAGTACCGTGCAGTCTCACTATCTCCTTGATGAACAACTGAGCCAGTATCTCAGGACCCCACGTATCCTTGATCTCAAGGAAATGAGTTGATTTAGTTAAGCGGTCCACAATCACCCAGATCGTATTCATGTCACGACGACTCGTCGGCAAACTCGTGATGAAATCCATAGAAATGTCTTCCCACTTCCACTTTGGAATAGAGAGAGGTTTTCAGCATACCCGCCGGTCACTGATGTTCAATCTTAACTTGTTGACAGGTTAAGCATCTCGAAACAAATTATGCGACTTCTTGCTTCATATTACTCCATCAGTAATTTTGTTTCAAGTCCTTGTACATCTTGCTGGACCCCGGATGAACAAAATAAGGGGTAGCATGAGCTTCTCTCAAAATAGAGTTTTTCAACTCGTCATTCGCCGGTACGCACAACCAGTTCTTATACCTCAAAAGTCCATCCTCGTGGACCACGAATCCAGGGGCTTTCCCCTGAGCCACATCTTCACGGATGCGCAACAATGAAGGGTCTGAACTCTGATTCTCTCTGATTACCTCCTCAAGTGACGATGAAATCTCTAACATACAAAGATGTCCCTGAACTCGCTAAAGCCACACCTCGATCTCGGGTCTAAGGAATTCCTGCTGAAGCTCCTTCTGAACTGTTAAACGAGCAAGCATCTGCTCCTGAACGGACTTACGACTCAAGGCATCGGCGACAACGTTCGCCTTGCCCGGGTGGTAAAGGATCTCGAGATCAAAATCTTTGATTAGTTCCAACCACCGCCCCTGTCGCATATTTAACTCCTTGTGAGTAAATATATACTTCAACTCTTGTGATTGGTGAAGATCTGACAGGTGATTCCATAAAGGTAACGACGCCAAATTTCCAACGCGAAAACCACGGTTGCTAGCTCCGGCCGTGGGTTGGATAATTAACCAGCTAATCCGAGAAAACATCGGATTTACTTAATATCTTTCGGAGGTTGCCAATCTCGGATAGTCTTCGACTTCTGAGGGTCGACACGAACTCTGTCAGATGAAATCACATGCCCGAGAAAGTCACTTCGGACCTCCAGAACTCACATTTGGAAAACTTTCCATAAAGTTGCTCTCGTCTCAACACGTCGAGAACCTGAAGAAGATGAACCTCGTGTTCCTCTCGGCTAAGAGAATAAATCAAAATGTCTTCGATGAAGACAACAACAAACTGATCCAAAAAGTCGATGAAAACCCGATTCATTAACTCCCTGAATACCGCAGGTGCAATAGTTAGCCCGAACGGCATAACTATGAACTCATAATGACCATAGCGTGTATGGAACGCTGTCCTCGCGATATCCGACTCTCGAATCCGCAACTGGTGATATCCAGATCTTAAGTCGATCTTGGAAAATACTGAAGCTCCCTGAAGTTGATCTAAAAGATCATCAATACGAGGTAAAGGATACTACTCTTGATCATCACCCTGTTCAACTCCTGGTAATTAATACACTCACGAGACGAGCCATCCTTCTCCTTGACAGATCACACTGGTGCTCCTCACGGGGACGCAATCGGTCGAAGATGACCTTCCTCGAACTATTCCTCAAGTTGAATCTTCAACTCCTGCATTACAGTCGGGGCCATCCGATACGGTGCCTTCGATAAAGGGGACGCACTGCTCCAACTCACTCCCGAATTCCCTTACTCTATGTGGAGGCAACCGATAACTCGTCGAAATACATCGTCAATCGATGACAATGATACCACGAATGATTGAACATTTCGATTGCCCTAGAATGGTCAATCGATAAAAAGAGATACCAATAATGATTGAACAACTCGATTGCCTTAGAAAGGCCAATCGATGAAGATGATACAATGAATGTTTGAATAACTCGATTGCCCTAGAAAGGCCAATCGATGAAAATGATACAATGAATGATTGAATAACTCGATTGCCTTAGAAAGGCCAATCGATGGAAATGATACAAGGAATGATTGAATAACTCGATTGCCTTAGAAAGGCCAATCGATGAAAATGATATAATGAATGATTGAATAGTTCGATTGCGGAATTTCTCTGCTTCCGCCATAATAGAAATTCTACTGGAACAACGGGGATTACTTCCCTGAAGCACACATTCGACAACCAACGACGGAAAGATAGCGACCAAACGCTAACAAACACTGAGGATAGTATCAAGACGGTCAAACCAACTAATACCGAAAATTACATCGTCCTAAGATAAATTCACCACGATTAGATCCATCAACCAATCGCGGTCATTAAGCTTAATTAGGTATGATTCCGAAAATTCTTCCATCGTCAGGTAGACCGATGGTATGAGGTCCACAAGCAATAGGACTATCCCGAAATAAGTCTATTCAAGAATGATTTGAAAATGAAAGAATGCGGTGTACCAGCATCAAAAGGTACACACAAGTTGAAATAAAATTACGAGTATACCTGAAATCATTCGGGCCACCGGATCGTCGATCCTCCTCATCATATGAATGCAGGACTTGCCGGCCCCCGAACCGGACGCTCCGTCGATAAATACGAGCTCCAACTCTATTTGCTTCCATTGTCTTAAACGACGATGACAAAGCGATCGATTCAAACGCCGGTTGCTTCGGGCTGAGATGCCGCGGAGCCGACTTGGAGTCCTTTCGCAAAAACGGGCCTTATGCCAAAAATTCCCACAATTATAGCACGTGATAGACGGTTTGAGACACTCGGTCTGAAATGACCGGTGTTCCACAATTGAAACAGTGATGGCGAACCGCCGCTCGGGAATGAGATCCCGCACGATTATGCGTCGTAGGAGCTCGCTCGAAGCGATAGGACTCACACGAGGCTTCTTGAAGGTTGGTGACCGCCTTCGGATTGATTACGCCGTTGATTTCTTGCCGACAAATGAAGGTTGTTGTTCAAGACTTTCCTTAGCGGTGGCTCATACGGAGAGTTCTCTCGATTAATCCGGTCAGTGGCGCAATGATGATTGAGCAAGCGCACATGGGTCATCATGGCTCGCATAAAAGTGAGTGGATCAACCCGAACATCATCTCGATCGAGTGAGTCCCGGCACGATTTCGGCAGAGTGATTATTTCTCGGGTTTCGGTCCGCACTGGCCTCTCCCCGTGCATCCTCGACAACTCTCTCCATCTTGAAGTAGGAAGGTCGCATAATGATTATATTTCCGCATGATTAGCACGTTATGATTATGTCAAGATATTAAGAAAATGAGTATACATGCTCTAACTTATTGATAATATGAATGATATTATGAAGTTACATGATTAACATATGAAATTCTTGAAATGATTATAATGAATAACTTAACAATATTGATAATATGATCATCCAGATTGACAATCGAGTAATGAAATGAATTGAGTAATTAATGAGTTAACATGATCGTCACGATTATTAATCGAGTAATGAAATGAATTAAGTGATTGATAAGTTAACATGATCGTCTAATCACAATGAATGATGATGTTTGAGGATTGTAAATTGATGAATGATGAATGAATGACTATTGCCAGAAATTATACCATGGCGTTAGAAATCTTACAGTTCTTTCGGTCTGATTGGCTCGGCATTTGCACAGGTCACACGTGACGCGAAAGTCCAATGATACTAGTCTGATGACGATGATTTCAAATGAGACATGACTCGGAAGGTAGTATTCAAAACCACGCTCCGATACCAACTCGTAACACCCCAAACTAGGCGGATATTACGGTCTGTAGATCCCCAACCAGGACCCACCGTGCAAATGAAAATGAATGAATTACACAAGATAAATGTAGTACCAAACTACATTACAACAATAATTACTCCGATGAGGAGTTTAGTTACAACACACCACGACAATACCGAAGACTAGTGTATTTTATATGAAGATAAAATACACAACACTGAATGAAACGGAGTATTCAAATGAAAGTCTGCAGCGGAAAATAAAGGACAATAACATGAATAACTGAAAGATCGGGGCCCCCTACTAGTATCACTGGGACTCCTCGACGTCAGCGTGTTCTCCCCGTACTTTTGCCTTGCCAAGACCTGAAAAACAAAATCCCCAAACGGGGTCAGTTACAAAGAACAACAATCCTCAAGGGTTGAAAATACACAATCATGATTATATCTGAAGTTATGAAATATCCTGTCGAAGCATACGCAATCAAACATGCTATATGCATCAACTAACAGTACGGCTCAAAGGGTGGCGCCACACTACGCCCGGGATGGAAATGTGTCCGTGCACATGTAATACCCGTAATTTTGTTCCCCAGAAATTTTCTATTTTTGGCGGAAGTCTATTTTGACGACTTGCTTGGGACCATTTCGTCATCCTGAGAATGATTAATTCTACACTTTTTGTCATCCGAGTTCGTTTCGGTATCGTTCTGTTGAATTCCGTGTTCTTTAGCGACTTTTCCACGTATGAGTTCGACTTTGTTAAATCATCATAAATTCTTGGAAACTCCAAAAAATTCTGAATCTTGGCAATATTATAAAGCATCGAGTTAGCTTTCCAATGGTTCAAACGGTGAGTCAATCGGAGTCCGTACGAAGGAGTTATGGTCGAAATAGTTAAGTCACTCTCATTCTCCAGATTCGGCCAAAACCGCCTGTACCCGGTGCCGCGGCACACCTGGGCTGAGCCGCGGCACACTGGTGTGGCATTCTCAGCCAAAACCCGCCTGTACCCGGTGCCGCGGCACACTGGTGAGCCGCGGCACACCGCGAAACACAGGAACAATTTTAGGCTGTGCGGCACACCTATCTTTGAGCCGCGGCACACAATGCGGTCAATCGCATAATTCGGCTTTTTAAGCGAGATTTCAGCCATTTTCCTCCATTTCCTTCTTCCATCGCGAGAGAGAGAGTTGAGGGAGGAGTTCTTTTCATATCTATCACTTGTGTGTTGAAGATTTACCACTTTCACTCGGTTGGGAAGCCCGGATAGTCGATCTATCGCGTATTCTTTGGATCATAGCGCTTGAATATTCAAGAGGTAATTTCTTCGACATCTTGACTTCTCGATTTTGTGTGGGTTTTGACGTTTTGGATGATAAAATCATGGTGTATGATGTGATATATGCGTGATTATGGACGTGATTGGGTATTCATCGGATTATTGAAAGTTTATTCAAGAACACTTTGATTTTGTGTTGGTTTTTGGGGGTTTTCGTAGACTCGCCCGTTTTATCCTATTGAAGCTTGAGAACCTTGAGATTTTGATATATCTATACCGTATGAGTGTTTTCTTCCGATTTTACGGGTTGGATTGTGCCGTTTTCGGACTTGTGGGGAGTTTGGGCGATTTCCCAACGTTTAGTTATCCACCCGTATATTTTCTTGAATCGTAGACGAGTTTCGGGAGTCTCTTCGTATAAATTGAGTATGGATAATTAATTTTAATATTCCTTGCGAATCGTTTAGGTGCCGGAAGCTCGTTCTCGGACCTACCGAACTCATACCTTTCCTCCGTTCGATTTCTCGATGTCTCAAAGGCAAGTATATATTTATGATTGTACGTTCTCGACTTTGAAAGTAAGATATATGTTTGGCATAATTATTTATATCCACTCCGGGACGGGCCGACGGGTCCTCTGAGGGTTTCGTAGCCTCTGGTGCGATTCCATGGATAATATGAATTAACCACTCCGGGACGGGCCGATGGGTCCTCTGAGGGTTCCGTAGCCTCTGGTGCGGTTCCACGGTATTCATATATGTATTGATGACGGATGATATGAACGAACCACTTTGGGGCGGGCCGACAGGTCCCCTAAGGGTTCCGTAGCCTCTGGTGCGGTTCCACGGTATTCATATACGTCTTGATATAATGCTATGAGATTTAGTTATTCCGGAATACTAGTCTTAAATTGATGAATTGACGGATTACATTTACTTTATTGTCGAGGAGTATTATGTTTCATATTGTTATACTTGCACTAGCTATTCGACGGCTAACCCCTTTATGGGGGAAATACGTTTCATGTATTTCAGGTTCCAGGAGAGCGGACAGACGGGTACCGGGTCGGCATGAAGATGATGGGCAAGTGTGATACTGTGTTTTGTCTCCGATTATTTTCTTGGATTCCTCCATTCAGTGTTGTTGTACTGGAATGGATTTTTAAATACTCGAGTATTATATTTCAGTTTCCTTGATGTTCCGGCCTGTGTTGCCGAGGTATTGATTTGTACAGTGATGTATATGTTTTCATTGACTATGGTTTTGAATACCATTTGTATTGTCTTTCTTTCTATTGTATGTAGACCTTATCGGTCAAGTTTATAGTTCCGCGTATGTTTAGCCTTGTGGGTCCCACGGCGGGGCTCACGGCGCTGTAATATACCCTGAATAACTTGGGGGTGTTACAGAATATGGTATCAGAGCTTAGGTTTATGGATACCTAGGCTGTCGGTCTTTTGGGGTCGATTGAGTCGGCATTTGCCCACAGTATCACTACTCTGCCATCATCACAGTGCGACCGGTACTTGTAAGTCCTCTCACTCTTCTTGTATTTTCTTAATCGTTTCGTTTATAGCTTGGTATTCTTGGGAATTGGTCACTTCGAGAATGTGCGATTCGGATTATACTTACGCACGTGTGTGCCTTTCAGAATGTTGGCTGAAAGTAGGAAGAATCGTGGCCGTGGTCACGGACGTGAACTCTTCCTTGAGATTTTGTTAAGTTGCTAATTGCGATAGTGGTGTGTATCGGTATTATGTTGAGACTTTGTTTAGGAGTCGCATGCTAGTATCACGGGAGATCTTCGACTTCACTGACCTGTAAGTATATTGTTCGGATTATTCGATAATTCTTGGTTATCTTGGTGATTTTGGATTTTCCGTTGAAATGTTGTTTGTACGAGTGATTGTAAGTTTCGAGGACGAAACTTATTTTTAAGGGGGGTAGAGTGTAATACCCCGATTTTTCGGATATATTTTTCGTTTATATATTGGATATCGTGGATGATTAATTATGCTCGAGGACGTTGGGAACGTTTGATAATGTTATTGAATTGAGTATATGTATTAATTCTGCGATATGTTCGTATTTGTTATGTCGATACGTTGGATAGGAATTGCTGTAAATGGCTAAGTATGGAAGCCATTACGTACGTTATGTGTTGAAGCTTACGTACGTTAAATTGGTAGAGTTACGTACGTTATGGCCGAGACATTACGTACGTAACATGGGAATCAGGACCAAGTCCTGGTCGGCAGGTGGGACCCTGTGTCGGCAACTTTCGGCGGAGGATGTTGACAGGTGAGTCAACGTACGTGTTACGTACGTTATACAGGACGTGTTACGTACGTAACACGACCATTGTACTGTAGCAAGTCAACTGGTATATTACGACGTTATATGGTATGGGTTACGTCGTAATGGACCGCATCGGAATGAGACAGTGAGTTGGTTACGTACGTTATGGATTTTGGATTACGTACGTTAAAGTTGTTACGTACGTTAAGAAAGGACACTTACGTACGTAATGAGAGTGCAGTTTATATATTGAAGTGTTGCCTTTCATTTCTCTCACGATCCTTTGAGATGTTTCTCTCCAAAACTCGTCCCTCTTCACTTCTAAGAGTGTTCTAAACACTTCTAACATGATTGTGAGCTTGAAATCATGGAATTAGAGCTTGGTTATGGAACTATTGTTGATTCTTGAAGTGATTTCTTGTGTTATCCATATTCTATGAGGTATGTTGGATATTTCTCCTTTTCATTTCGGAATTTTGATGTTATAGTTGATGAATGATTCGTATGAAGATGATTATGATGTTGTTATTGCGATTCTTGAGGATATATGAGGTTTATGTTGAAGGAAGATAATGATATGCTTTGAATATGTTGATTATGATTATGGAATCATAGAGTTCTTGATGTTCTTGAGGCCATATGATGACTATGATGATTTAATGATTTTTGGAATGGAGTTCAATTATTCTTTCTTCGTGGTCCGTCCATACAAGGTAATCCTCGTATCCCTTTTATAGTGGTTCATTTTTTTTTTTTTTTTTTTTTTTAAGGATTACTACTTGGGAGGGAGTATGTTGGGAATTGTGTATTTTGATGTTTGTCTTATTTCAATGTAAATGCATAAATTGGACTGTACTTTTATCCAGTGCGTGAGTATTTTGAAATTTGCTTTTGGTATTTTGCCAACTGAATTTTTATTTCAGAAACCGATTCCCTAAACTGAGTTTTTGGCATTTTTAACCTTGATCGTTTTGACGGTATTTGGAAAATGATTTTTTTTAGTATTTGAAAAATATTACCGTCATCAGTCTTTTTGACATTTTTTGAAATAACATGGAAAATTGTGCTTAGCCTGGTAAATCCTTGTGAGAAGGGTTTACGGCGTGTAATATTCCCAGGAGGATCTGGAGTGTTACAATTATGGTATCATGTGATAATGTTATACGAGATTTGTTGGAATTGTAATAAGAGATTTCGGATGTTGATATGATTATTGAGATCTTCTTCATATGATGATAAGGGTTTGTTGCGATTCTAGAGGTTGTATGAATGACATGATGAAGAAAATGATAACATGGAGATATATACCTCGGATATGTTGTTCTGAACGTGATTTCGGATATTTCATGTTCTTGCAGAACTCTTGAATTATCTGAGGTGATGAAAATTTTTAAGAAGTGTTGATGTTTTGAATATGAATATGGAATATTCATATCTAGAGCTAAACTATGTGTTGGAAATAATATTCGTATAGGAAATACGAATGTGATTATGAGCTTGATGAG
Source organism: Orobanche coerulescens (assembly GCA_033398695.1). Classification (NCBI taxonomy): domain Eukaryota; kingdom Viridiplantae; phylum Streptophyta; class Magnoliopsida; order Lamiales; family Orobanchaceae; genus Orobanche; species Orobanche coerulescens. Next base: position 29,813,484 of record CM065804.1, read on the forward strand.
ACTATTATTCATCTCTGAATTTGGAAGCCCATACGTACGGAGCAAATATTCAAATCGAATGATTGGATTGTTTGATAACCTTAAAATATGATTATCTATAATGTTGAACTAATTGGATGGTTAGAATTAACGATGATCATCGGAAAATTTTTAACTACGGATTTACGAGAAGGGAACCTTGTCAATTCGTATTTAAGAACTGAGTTTGGAACCGATAATATTTAGACCCTTATTATTGGTCCGAATTGGTTGCTGATATGATCATCGGATTTCGGCTCGTATTGTGGACATGGATTCGTGAGGGTGCGAGTTGGGCCGATCGTGATTGGTCGAGATATGGTGAAACGATTGAGTTTGTGGTTTGGTGGTATTGATATTGGTCGTCATCGAACCGGTTGATTATCAATCCTTCGTTTTACAATAAGATGTGATGTTTGATCATAGATTATGACGGTTGTGTTGCGGTTAAGGTTGAAGGGTTCGTAGATTAACTTGGTCGAGACTGAGGGAAATTCGTAAGACGAAATCAACTGAATTGGTAACAGTTCGTTGTATTGATATCGAGGCAAGTTTTATACTCGTACTAGTCAATGAGACTAATGTTATTGTGTAGGCGTACGAATGTGTGTATCATTTCGGGACTTGGCCTCTTTATGATTGTATTGATGTCAAGGGATTGGTTGACACGACGCCCGTCGGCAAATTATGCCAAATGTTCCGTTATTTGTAAATGGCGGTTCAAGGCATTACGATACTTGTTGGTAAAGTTCTTTGTCGATAGCCGGTTCGCGGTATCGATGTATCGATTATTATTGTTCGCAATTAATGTCGTTCTGAGACATCGTCGAATCTTTGTTGTCGAATTGGAACCGTTGCTATGATGTTGCGTTAACCGATTGGGGACGTTTGATATATCCTGTTGTCATCTCCGTTTCGGTGGTCGGTTTAAGACACCGGGACATCTATTCTATCGTATCATTGATTATCGATTGGCCATTCTACGGTAATCGAAGCATTGATTTGGGACTGTCGAGGATAGTTCCCATCCATTGAATTATTATTGCCGTGTTGGCCGACTCAAGGCAACACACTATTATTCTTGTGAACTCGGTAATTTTGTGATCGTTGAGAGTTGAGGACTTCCCGAACTGTTGTGTTGTGATCGTTGCTCGTGTTAATCGGTCCTTAGGGAATTCTGATCCCAGGATGGTTGTTTTGAATATCGTTGGTCGTGTCGATCTTTCATTATTCGTGTGTCATCGTTCACTTGGTGAGTCGTATGATCCGTATTGGATGTTTTATCCCTTGAGTTTTGTTGTCATGTTGTATCGTGGCATATCTGGAATCATGTCTGCGTGTCGATTGGTTATGTGTAGGATTTTTAGCCAGGCACTCGATGGTCATGCGTGGATATTTCCGCATTGGACCGTGCACACGAGACGTAGTTCTTGAGGCTAATTAGGTACATTGTCACCCGTATATTCTGGATTCCGTATACGGGGTGGACATGTGCACGGACACATTTCCGGATCGGGCGTACTGTGATGTCCCTCTTGAGCTTTATTGAGTGATCGTTCGTAGTCCATGTTGTATTGGATATGTCCGACGATTTGCGACTGGTTGTTCATACGCCGAGGGGTATGTCCGATAGTCAGGTTGGTCTCTTTGAGATCTATTTTGTGATGATTTGCAGCTTTGGGCTGTTCGGCTTTCAGGCCATTGTGATGTATTGGTATTTCCGTTGGAGCCTTCGGGCATTGTGAATTCGTATCTTTTTCGGCATTGGTTTGGTTTACCTTCGGGTAATGTATTGTTGTGTTCTATATTGATGATTCGCCGTTTGGGCGTAAGTTTCGGTTCTTGTGTATCTCGCTGAGTTTTTCCTGGCGAAATATTTCTTCTCCCTACCTGTTTTAAGTTTCGGGACGAAACTTCTTTTAAGGAGGGTAGAATGTAATACCCGTAATTTTGTTCCCCGGAAATTTTCTATTTTTGGCGGAAGTCTATTTTGACGACTTTCTTGGGACCATTTCGTCATCCTGAGAATGATTAATTCTACACTTTTTGTCATCCGAGTTCGTTTCGGTATCGTTCTGTTGAATTCCGTGTTCTTTAGCGACTTTTCCACGTATGAGTTCGACTTTGTTAAATCATCATAAATTCTTGGAAACTCCAAAAAATTCTGAATCTTGGCAATATTATAAAGCATCGAGTTAGATTTCCAATGGTTCAAACGGTGAGTCAATCGGAGTCCGGACGAAGGAGTTATGGTCGAAATAGCTAAGTCACTCTCATTCTCCAGATTCGGCCAAAACCGCCTGTACCCGGTGCCGCGGCACACAGGCTGAGCCGCGGCACCTTGGTGTGGCATTCTCAGCCAAACCGCTGTGCAGACCGTGGCGGCACACACTGAGCCGCGGCACCTTTGCCAAACACAGGAACAATTTTTAGGCACTGTCTTGCGGCACACCTATCTTGAGCCGCGGCACACAATGCGGTCAATCGCATAATTCGGCTTTTTAAGCGAGATTTCAGCCATTTTCCTCCATTTCCTTCTTCCATCGCGAGAGAGAGAGTTGAGGGAGGAGTTCTTTTCATATCTATCACTTGTGTGTTGAAGATTTACCACTTTCACTCGGTTGGGAAGCCCGGATAGTCGATCTATCGCGTATTCTTTGGATCATAGCGCTTGAATATTCAAGAGGTAATTTCTTCGACATCTTGACTTCTCGATTTTGTGTGGGTTTTGACGTTTTGGATGATAAAATCATGGTGTATGATGTGATATATGCGTGATTATGGAAATGATTAGGTATTCATCGGATTATTGAAAGTTTATTCAAGAACACTTTGATTTTGTGTTGGTTTTTGGGGGTTTTCGTAGACTCGCCCGTTTTATCCGATTGAAGCTTGAGAACCTTGAGATTTTGATATATCTATACCGTATGAGTGTTTTCTTCCGATTTTACGGGTTGGATTGTGCCGTTTTCGGACTTGTGGGGAGTTTGGGCGATTTCCCAACCTTTAGTTATCCACCCGTATATTTTCTTGAATCGTAGACGAGTTTCGGGAGTCTCTTCGTATAAATTGAGTATGGATAATTAATTGTAATATTTCTTGCGAATCGTTTAGGTGCCGGAAGCGCGTTCTCGGACCTACTGAACTCATACCTTTCCTCCGTTCGATTTCTCGATGTCTCAAAGGCAAGTATATATTTATGATTGTACGTTCTCGACTTTGAAAGTAAGATATATGTTTGGCATAATTATTTATATCCACTCCGGGACGGGCCGACGGGTCCTCTGAGGGTTTCGTAGCCTCTGGTGCGATTCCATGGATAATATGAATTAACCACTCCGGGACGGGCCGATGGGTCCTCTGAGGGTTCCGTAGCCTCTGGTGCGGTTCCACGGTATTCATATATGTATTGATGACGGATGATATGAACGAACCACTTTGGGGCGGGCCGACAGGTCCCCTAAGGGTTCCGTAGCCTCTGGTGCGGTTCCACGGTATTCATATACGTCTTGATGTGATGCTATGAGATTTAGTTATTCCGGAATACTAGTCTTAAATTGATGAATTGACGGATTACATTTACTTTATTGTCGAGGAGTATTATGTTTCATATTGTTATACTTGCACTAGCTATTCGACGGCTAACCCCTTTATGGGGGAAATACGTTTCATGTATTTCAGGTTCCAGGAGAGCGGACAGACGGGTACCGGGTCGGCATGAAGATGATGGGCAAGTGTGATACTGTGTTTTGTCTCCGGTTATTTTCTTGGATTCCTCCATTCAGTGTTGTTGTACTGGAATGGATTTTTAAATACTCGAGTATTGTATTTCAGTTTCCTTGATGTTCCGGCCTGTGTTGCCGAGGTATTGATTTGTACAGTGATGTATATGTTTTCATTGACTATGGTTTTGAATACCATTTGTATCGTCTTTCTTTCTATTGTATGTAGACCTTATCGGTCAACTTTATAGTTCCGCGTATGTTTAGCCTTGTGGGTCCCACGGCGGGGCTCACGGCGCTGTAATATACCCTGAATAACTTGGGGGTGTTACAGCACAAGCCACCAACGATCGAATACACGCGTGGTCTTGTACCTAATCAGTCTCACGAGACACATTGACTCGTGTGCACAGTCCAATGTGAGGCCAACAACCAACACACGACATAAATGTGCCCGATATGAAAATCCTACACATACCAACCGGCACGCCAGTATGACCCGGAATGCCACGATATAACAAAAGTGACATCGAAAATGAATAATGACTCACCGAGGTGGAATGGTAACGAAATAAATGACAGCTCAATGAAAAGATTGGAACCGTCGTTCCTTATGACTGAAACGATTAATTGATAACAACAAGTTTTGATACGATTAATATAATGATGAATGAGTTATGATTATGAATGAACAACAACAAAAGGGATGAATATCCTTTTAACCGAGTAAGAATTAACTTACACAATACCGATGAAGAAAGTCCTTCCACGAACAAAAGTCCTAAATGAAGTGTCGGTCGCACGAACAACCTTAATTCAATACAATTACCAACAATCCGATCAATACACGAATTAAACACGAATATAACGAACTCAAAACGTCGATACGATTAAACTAAGTTCATTGGGGCATTATATCGAATACGTTGTGGCCAAACTCCGATTGTTTACAACTAAACCTCAACAATACCAACCTCAAATCCCCAAGAAGTGTTTCAAACCAACAAAACATCTCCAATACGATCAATAATCCGTTATGAATATACAAAAACTTGATTTTAACAACAATTAGTCGAAAATCCCCAATTCCAACTCGATTTTCAAGGTGTTCTTGAATAATTCCTCAATAATCCAATGAATCCTTATACAAACTCATAATCATATACATATCTTTTCATATATCATGATTATAACGTCCAAAACATCGTATCTCAACACAAAAATCGAAATCCAAGGTGTTGAAGAATATTACCTTTGAAGATCCAAGTACTTTAATCCGAAGAACACGCGTTAGATCGATTATCCGGGCTTCACGATCAAAAGGAGATGAAGAAAATCAAACACTCAAATGATTTGTGAAGGAAAAACCCTCCCTCAAGCTTTCTCTCTCGGTTGAAGGTGAAGAAAAGGGAGAGAAATGGGCTGAAATCTTTGAAAAAGCGAATTTAAAGGAGTTGATCGCCTGGCGGACACGGCCGTGCCGATCGGCACGGTCGTGTCGCCTGGTGGCAGCGAGGACTCGGCCGTGTCTGCCCGACACGGTCGCGGCGCGAGGAGCCTTCCGATAGTGACCCGTCCAAGCGGCGACTCGGCATGACTCGGCCGTGTCTGGAACACGGTCGGGCGTGTGGCGATCGGTTACGCTTATCCGGAAGAGTTCGACTCGGCCGTGCAGGCGACACGGTCGGGTCTGAGGCGAGACTTCGGCATTTCGGACGAGTACGGCACGGGCCGTGTCGGACGACACGGCCGAGTTCGGTCGCGGTGATCGGATAAGCGAAAAATGAGCGGGTGAGCTAAAGCGACCATAACTCTCTCGTCAGGACTCGATTGACTCACCGTTTGAACCATTGGAAAGCTAATTCGATGCTCTATAATATTGCAAAGATTTAGAATTTTTGGAGTTACCAAAAATTAATGGTGATCTAACAAAGTCGAACTCATATGAGGAAAGTTGAAACAATGAACAATAACGATACACAACTCGAAGTTTTCCGAACGGTGAACACGGTGAACGAATATGATTGATGAATGATTATAAATGAGTGAAAATCCACTGAGTGACAATCACCGAATGAAGTTACTGAATGATAATGACTGAATTACAACCGGGTATTACAACAAATCCGATCCACATAAGGCTCACTCACAGACCGGTTATTTATTCTGCTATAATGGTACGGCTATATCATGGAGATCGAACAAACATTAGTAGCTACATCTTCTAATCATTCTGAGATAATTGCTCTCTATGACGCTGGCAGAGAAAGTGTTTGGCTAAGATCAGTTATAGCTCATATACTAAATGAATGCCGATTGAAGCTTGTGACAGACACTCCCACAATCATTTATGAAGACAATGCAGCATGCATAGCACAAGTCAAGGGTGGATATATAAAAGGTGATCGGACCAAGCATATTTCACCGAAGTTTTTCTACACGCACGAACTTCAGAAAAATGGAGAAATAAATATTCAACAAATTCGCTCCTGCCACAATCTTGCTGATATATTTACAAAATCATTGCCGACATCGATATTCAAGAAACTGGCATACGGCATAGGCATGAGAAGAGCTAACAACCAATATTGATGAATCAATTTGGAAACTCTTTATTTCAGGGGGAGGGAAATCAAATACGTGCGCTGTACTCGTTTCCTTATGACTGGTTTTTATCCCACTGGGTTTTTCCAGCTTAAAGTTTTTAACGAGGCAACTTATGCACAAGGTCTGGATCTGAGAATGTACTCTTTTCCCCTTCTGTCCGATTTTGTCCCACTGGGTTTTCCGGCTTAAGGTTTTTAACGAGGCATACTCATCCAGCTTGCAATAATGCTACGTCCAAGGGGGAGTGTTATAATATCATTTTGGACTTTAGCATTAATTGTTATCACAAGACAAATAGTAGCAAATTTTGTGATGTAATAGTAACAAAACTTGTGATTGTAATAGTGCCATATTTGTTACTATAAATATGTGGTTATGGAAATGAAGAAATTACACACACAAAAAGAAAGAGAAATAAAACTACATCTCATTTGCTCCCTACTTATTCCCTTGTTATTTTTTTATTTTATTCTATTATTATCTTCAATAATAGTCTTGCTTAATATTAGTCTTATAACAAAAACGATTTAAGAGACAAATATAGGGAGGCATTGAAATTTTATTGCCAGTAAAGTAAAAAGGGACCGTGGAAGCTCTCGTTTTACAGTCAAAGCGTGCTCGACTCCAATTGACCTAATCAGTCATTCTTCGCTCACCGACCAAGCCAAACCCGTTGTGTGACAATCCCTCTCCGCTCACCAATCTCCTCTTCTCACCATAGCCGACTTCTCACCATATCCTATTTTCTCACCAAAACTTTGTTCACACCGCTAGATTTTGAGGAAGGTCGATGAATATATTTTTTTTTCTCCTTTTTTTACTTGAGTTTGGAATTCCCCAGTCACCCGAAATTGCTAATTTAGTTTAATTCATACTAAATTGGTGATTTCATCCGGTAATATTCAGTAAGGAATTCATCGAATTTGTTTTTCAGCCCTTCAATTTAGAGGAAGGTAATCAATCATGTTTCTTTTCTTTCATCTGCATGTTAGGCGGATTCAATACTTAATTGATTCAGTAAGAAAATGTATTTGAATTTTTTATTTTGTAAAAAAATTTTGATTTCAAGCTGTAATAAAATTGGTATTCTAATTTGCAAAGTTGTTGCATTATCTGTTTGATTCTACAAGCAGTGACTTAAATTTGTGGTGAGCATATTTTTTTCAAAGCATAAATATTTTGCAGGATATTTTGTATAATATTTTATTTCAACATGATTGACTTTTAAATCACTTTTAAAAAGCATCTCGAATCATTTTCCATTCATTTTGTTCCTGGGAAATTTTGGATGATATTTATAAAAGGCAATCCGAAGGAAAAATGTAATCATGTTGTGATACGGCATAACAATGGCGAGTATATTGTCGAGGTTAACAATGTACCATTCAGACATTCAATGGTATATGTGTTAGAAATACCTATTAGATTTTTATGATGTCATCCCTTTATTAATTCATTCATTATTCAAATGTATGTTTAAAAATACTTGTGAAATATAAAGAAAAATAGAATGAGTATCTTATGGCGCCAAGTTTTAGGCTTAGTAATCAGTTGTAAAATCGACTAAGTACAGACCAGAGAACTTTATTTTCAAAGAGTTCAGATAAGAAAAGATCAGAAGACTTTATCTCACAGAAGTTCAAAGGCAGAGAACTTCAAGTCAGATCAGAGAAGACCATCTCAGAGAAGGTTAGATCAGAGAAGTTCAGAGCAGAGAAGTTCAGAGCAGAGAAGCTCATATCAAAGAACATTACATCAGATAAGGTTGACTACAATACAGGCAGTTTTGACCAAGTTACTTCAGACATGTTCTCAGTTCAGCCAAGATACTCAGTCTACGTCAGCAAGCATTGAAAAGTCAACAATCACGGAAATTCACATGCAAGACGTAGGAGAAACTGGAGAGATTCCCGAAAAGCAAAGAATTTAATATTCATCAAGATCCGCGTTCTGAAGACTTCATATGTATTTTAATCAAGAATAACGGCGCTTCGATAAGAAAGTCTTTCAAACAGTCGGGATTGAAAAGGGAATCAAGCCTTGCAATGGATTGATAAGATAAACAAAGAAGTCCACTCTCCAACAGACGGATTTGTTACAGTAGTGCACCGGCTATAAAGGAAGCTCAAGGATCGTACTATATATATCCGAAGATATGAACTGAGCAAAGTACGATGCGAACAATATTCTCAAGCAATCAAAGCTAAAGGCAATCTATAGCATCGTGAAGAGCAAAGCTTAAGCAATCATATTTGAAGAAGCTCTTTAGTTGGAGAAGACAAAAACTCGTGTCTAAAACTTGAGTACCGGGGTTACTTTCTTGGACGAGGTTCTTGAAAGTAGAGAGGTTGTAAAGGCATCCAATGATCGTAGATTAAGAGGTGCAAGGCATCCAAAGGGAGTTGCAATGGCAAGGAATTCCAGTGGTTGAAAGTTGTTGTAATTGGTTGAATCACTGTAACATTTATCACTGGTTGAGAGTTATAGTGAATTCATCTCCAACTGGTTTGGAGAAAACTGGATTAGTAAAAGATTACCCCACATCTGAGACCACTATATGTAATATCCGGAATTTCTACTATTGTTGTTTGATATTATTTTATCCGAGTTATATTGTACAGTGTGGAATCTGTACAGTAGGGATAAAATAAATAAAGGACTGAGATGTCAGTATCGGTATAATTGTCGTATCTGGTCGACAGTTGCATTTGAGGATATCGTGTATCAGGTTATCGTACTTTCGATATAGAGTATATCGTATAAGAATATTATTGGATTCAGTGTTTGTGTTCAGTGTGTCTCATGTTCGTTTTTGGTACGTCAAGATGTTGGACAGAATTTGCGGAAAATGGCTAAGTGTTCATTAGCGCACGCTCTTTAGTGCAGTGGCGCACGCTCTTTAGTGCAGGTAGCGCACGCGCTACGAAGTATTGATAGCGTGCGCTAAGAGGTTCGATTCGTCGCTAAGGAGGACCCCTAACGTGCGTAGCGACTTCTTGGGTTAGTTCGAGAAGGTGGCCAAGCGGAGTAGACCCAGGTTGATTTTTATATTCAGTTAGCGCACGCTAACGTATGTTGGTTAGCGCACGCTAACATCAGATCGCCAATAATGGAATCTTAGCTTTCGGCGGGTGGACCCGGCAACTTGCGACGATAAGGTCAATGGGTGTTTGTCATGTAGGGCTAGCGCACGCTAAATCGTATTGCTAGCGCACGCTAATTCCAGATCGGTCAAAGGAATCCCGATAATCGCGGATGCTTTCGGCATGTGGGGGCACGAGTGGTAGGTGTGTACTGTAGCAAGTCAACTTCGGATAGCGCACGCTAAGGTAAATGACTTGCGTACGCTAAGTAGGATGTTTTACGTACGTTAATGCATGGGCATTACGTACGTAAGCTAATTCTGGCGGCGGTAGCCTGCAGGCTTCGATAGCGCACGCTAACAAATTGATTAGCGCACGCTAAGGCGGTAGCGCACGCTAAACATGAGATGTTAGCGCACGCTAATAATGAATATTATAAAAGGGGACGAAGGTCTTTGAGAAGCATTTCGTCATTTTCTTCTTTCGATCGAGAGAGAGAGAGAGAGTTGGGATATATTTGAGGTTCCCTAACACTGTATAATGATAATCTTTAACAACATTAGATTGAGAGCTTGGATTCAAGCCTTGTCCTTCAAGTTGTTCATGATTCTTTGGATGGAGTTCTAGTGTTCTTCTTTTGATTCATCTAAACCAGGTAATCTTCGTATTCCTTCGTTAGTGGTTCGTTTTTCTTGGATGATTTCATGCAAGGAGCATGTTGGATAATCATATGATGATGTTATATGGGATTCAATGGAATTTTGATAAGAGTTTCGGATGTTAGTTAAGATTCTTCATACCATAAGGATGTTGATTCATTTAACCCGATCTAAGAAGGATTTCTGAATCTTGGTAATTATATTGGTCGATTTAGATGAGATGAATCATGATACTAGGTTGAATTCCAGATTTAGCATGATACGATCCTTGTTATCGAGTCGGTTTGATTGTTGATGTTGTTATTGATATATGGACATTGACATGATCATTGTGATAATTATGGGGTCGTATATCTTCAAGAGATATGGAGATTTATGTCTCCCTTCATTCGGATTCGTAGTCGCAAGATGTGAGTCGATGTTTGGAATGCATGCCACTGTACAGCATTAGCGCACGCTAACTTACTGGCTAGCGCACGCTAACGGGACAACTTAGCGCATGCTACGTTATGCGTTTAACGTGCGCTAAGTAGGCAGACAGTGCAGTATTTTTGTGTTTTGATTATGAAATCGTGATGGTTTGACTTGGTTGGTTCTGACTGTGTTTATTCGAGGTTGTGTTGAACCGTTGAGTTCGATTGGTTAGTTTTGTCGGTTTTTGATTGTTATCGGATATGTGTTATTTGATTTCTTCGATAGGTTGAGGTTATTGACCGGTGATTATAACCGGATATTGCGGTCGTGTTCGAGTATGTCCATTGTATTGCTTTTGATCGGGGCTGAGGAGCTCGTAGACAAAGGCAATGTGTTCGGCAGCAGCTTCGTGGTATCGGTATCGAGGCAAGTTATTACTTGCTCAGTTATAATATTTAATGAATGATTTCAGTTTCATTTCGTTTATAATGCATATAGCGATGATTTTTATTGTGAACTCTGGGTATTCGGATCGCATACGTTCTTTCGATTCTGGGAGATAAATCATAATGTATATGCTTTATTTCAGTTATTGGTATGTTCGAGTATCGAGGTTACATTATGGTAAAGACGAGGATATGAGTATCTATAGTTCATTGTACGTTTGGATCGCCGAGCATTGAGGATAATCGTCGGTGATGATTGGACATCGAGGTTGCTCCCGAAGGACTCGGGGCAAGTATTCCATATTGATTATGGTTTAATGTTATTTATTTTGGTCTCGTACACTTTCTTTCATGTTGTTGAACATGAAGTCGTCCTAGTAAATTGTCATGTTGTCGTGCATGTTATGTTGTTCATGTTGATGAACGTGTTGATTTGCATATGTGTATGCATATTGTGTTGTTTATGTTGTGTAAATAATCCGATGGGATTATGAGGATCTATCTTTGAGGCGCTGGATCGAATGTCCACCATGCGTTGGTTCGACGGGATCATCATGGGATCTATCTTTGAGAAGCTGGATCGCCGACGGAGTTTTCCACCATGCGTTGGTCAGCGGGATCATCATGAGGATCTATCTTTGAGGCGCTGGATCGTTGGATTACCTAGTATTGTGTTATTGTTGTGCATATGTATATTGTTGGTTATCCACCTCGTGTTGATCTTGTAGGATCATCTTGGGATCTATCTTGAGAAGCTGGATCATGGGATTTCCATTGAGTATACATAGTTGTTATTGTTTTTGAGCATATTGACGTTGTCATATGAGTATGCATTTGTAGGTCTTGTGTTAGGACCTTGTCCGTATTGCATTGTTCTGATCTCGGATTAGACTGATATGATTATCGTGGCACATCATATCTCGAGGTATGTTCCATATTTTCTTTGGTCTTGTCTTTGGTGGACAATCGGTTATCGTCTTGGGATTTGATGATATTATTCGATGGATCGTATTGGTCAGAAATGGTAGATTTCCGTATCGTGAGTTGGATATGATAGTTTGAGGATCTTGAGTATTGTTTGAGGTACAATACAGATATTATGTTCGAGTTTATTGGTTAATCGAGTACAGGATGTGAAATTGTGATAATGGTTATTCTGATGAGAATTACTTGAGTAAGTAAAGTTATGGCGGCAAGATTACGTTGGTCGTATTCTTATGTTGTATTCTCATTGGTATGTTATTATTAATGTGATGTGACGGTTATCATTGTTGGATATTATGGCTGATCCCATCGTGGGATTTCTTTTAGGTTCTCGGAGTATCGAGCTTGTAGCGGTCGTGAAGAGATGAGCTTCCCGGAGGATCTTGGCTAGGACATGTTGTGTGCATTGAGTTTCTTGATTGGTTCTTGTATTCATTTGCTAGAGTATCTTTATGGTTGGTCTTTTCCCTTTGCGTGAGTATTTTGAAATGCTCTTTTGGTATCTAATGCTTGGGGTTACTTTGGAAATCGTTTTCTAAACTTTTGAGTATCGTTTGTTTGGCCTTGCGATTTCAAATGAGTTTCTGACGGTTTTTGATAAATGGATTTTATAAGTCTTTGTGAATTTTTAAAGATAGTACCGTCGTTGGCCTCTTGGGCATTTGTAAATATTTGCGAAAATTTCTTTTAGCCTTGTGGGTTCCATCTCGGGGCCCACGGCGCTGTAATATTTCCGGTTAAATCTGGGGGGTGTTACACTATAAGTGCCTGCGTGTTTTACTGCATTAAACATCATATCTACCTGCTGCATACATACTAAATTGTTCCATTGATTAATTATGTACAGAGAGCATTTAGTTATCTGTTATCATCATCAGATGACTTCCACATACTTTTCTGCAGACGACTCTAAGTCATCTGTACCTATCAGCTGAGAAACTCACCTGACTTCAGGAAAAGAGTTTCAATAAGTCTATTCACCCCTCCCCCACCTCTAGACTTATTCCTGACGACTTGTGACCTACAAGTGGTATCAGAGAGGTTGGTTCAATTTTTCAGAACCATATCCATATATCGAGGATATATAGTTAATCTCTCATTTAGAATGGAAGACATGCAATACATGCACTCTAGGTTACCTGCTTTTCAGTTGACGAGTATGATCTTTGGAAGATAAGAATGCAGGGACATTTATCATCCATACAAGACGACATGTGGTGCATAATTAAAGATGGTCTTTTCATCTTTGAGAAGGATAACTCCCATGAAGAAATTGCAGTCGTGAATCCAGAGAAGATTCCTAAGAAGAGGAAGGAGCTGACCCCTGAAGAAAGAAAGCTGACCAATCTTGACAACTGGGCCAGAGATGTGCTGTACCAGACTCTTGACAAATCAACCATGGTCAAGATCAAGAATTGCAAGAATACCAAAGAAATTTGGGACACATTAGCTGTAATGTGTGAGGGAACAGAGATGATAAAGGAAAATAAGTTGTCAATTGCTACTCAAAAGTTTGACAACTTCAAAATGAAGAATGGTGAGTCAATTGACCAAGTGGACACAAGATTCACAGAGATAATAAATGAAATCAATTCTCCGGGAAAAACATATGGCAACAGGGAGATGGCCCTGAAAGTTCTAAGATCTCTCAACCCAGAATGAAGTATGAAGGCAGTGACCATGAGAGAGTCCAAGTATCTCAACAAGATAAAGATCCAGGAGCTGTTCTCTGATCTAAAAGCTTATGAGTTCGAGCTTCCATGTTCATCATCAATCGAGCCTACAGAGAAGGGAATAGCATTTGCAGCTGAGTCCCCTGCCAAGAGCCTATCTGAAGTCAAGCCTCCAAATCCCCTAGATTTTGAGTAATATATGGCATTCATAATACAAAGATTCAGCAACTTCCGGAAAAACTACTCCAAGTATAAGAAGAATTATAAAGAAAATCCAAGCAGGAATCAAAAGGCTGGAAGCTGGAAGGTTGAATGCTACAATTGTCACAAGACAGGACATATACAAATTGACTGTCCTGACCTTAAAAAGGATGAAGGCAAGAAAGAAGTGGACAGAAAAGAAGACAAGAGAAAAGCCTTCATTGGAGAAGACCAAGAGAGTAGAATCTAATAGTGGATTCTTCTCTGATGATGAGGAGTACAATTGTCTATTGGCCAACTTAGCTGATGAAGAGGTAACATCAAAACCCTCAATTTCAAATAATAACAGCTCAGACATGTCTCAGAATATGGACTTACATGAATCTGTCAATCAGCTTCTCAAAGACATTGAGAAATTAAAATCTGCACACTTAACTGTATCGGTAGAAGACCAGTGCAAGATGAGAATAGGCAATTTGAAAAATAACTTTGAAAAACTCAGCCTAGAGTTAAATAAAACCAAATCTGAATTTGAAAAACAGGCTGAAGACCAGTTGAAAAACCAGGCTGATAATATTACAGCTGAGATCAAAAGATTAACTATTTTAAATAGCGAGAAATCAGCTGCACTGGCTCATGTTAAATCTGGGTTTGCTAAACTGACACAACTAAGTAATACACAAGCTAAGGAAATAACCTCTCTCAAGGCATCTATAACCTTGGATGAGTTGTGTATGAATAAAAGGCCACTTTATTCCAGATCAGGCCTTGGATATGATCCCAACACTCCTTCTAGTTCAAAGACTACTTTCATCAAGGGAGAAACACTTATCCCGACTACTGAGCTAACTTACAAACCTGTATTTCAAAATAGGCAGCAGTCAAGTCAAAGGTTTAGGCAATAGCCAAGGTTCACAAGGCAGCCACCTAGATAAGAGACTAGGCAATGGCCAAGGCAAAAGCAGCAGCTTAGACAACATGCCCACTATTATCAAAGACACCCTAAAAATAGATTTCAAAATGGCATGGGCAAATGGAAACCTCAAGGTTATCCAAGTTTTCAAAATAAACAGCTGTGGAGATCCCAAAGACTTTATAAATGGTCTCAGCCAAGATTTAGAAATGGCCCACACCACCAATTTTATGAGGCATATCCAGTACACAATCCTAACTGAGGATATAGGCCCAGATAACACACACCTTTTAGGGGCAATCACCATAACTTCCATAATCCAAGGATCAAATATAGGAGGTGGAGAATGGTTTGTAGATTCTGGATGCTCAAGGCACATGACTGGGAACAAGAAGGTGCTGTCAAATTATACCAAGGTTAGAGGCCCAGATGTAACCTTTGGAGATAGCTCTAGAGGACAAACAAAAGGATTTGGAGAGCTGTACGGAGGAAATATAACAATATCCAAAGTCCATTATGTCAAAGGGCCCAAGTACAACTTTTTGAGCATAAGTTAGTTCTGTGATGAGAAGAATCTAGTAGTCCTCACCATTTGGAAATGCATGGTGATAGATATCCTATATGGAGAAGTGAAGCTACAAGGATTCAGAAGGAGAGATGTCTATATGATATATTGGAACACATGAACTCCCAACACCTGCTTTCTATCTAAGACAATAGCTGAAAATCGATGGTTGTAGCACAAAATACTATGTCACCTGAACTTCAAAGTCATCAACAAGATTAATTCTCAAAAACTGGTCAGAGGACTTCCAGAAGAAGTATTCAGAAAGGAAGCTCTCTATGATGCATGTCAGAAAGGGAAGCAAACCAGAGCATCATTCAAACTAGTTCAGCATACCACTCTCACCTCAAGGATTCTAGATCTACTTCATATGGATATCTTTGGCCCCATCAAGCCAAGGATATTAAGTGGAAAGAAGCATGCTCTAGTAGTAGTAGATGACTACTCAAGATATACATGGATTGTTTTTCTCTATAAAAAGAGTGAAACACTGAAAAAGTTACCTGAGCTACTAAGCAAGATCCAGAATGAGAAATCCATTTCAATCATCAAGATCAGATAAGATAGAGGAGGAGAATTTCTCAACAAGGCAATCACTGAGTTCAATGATCAGAATGGGATCTAGCACGAGGTTTCTGCATCCAGGACTCCACAGCAGAATGGTGTTGCTGAAAGAAGAAACAGAACTCTAAAGGAAGCTGCCAGGTTGATGATTGCAGAAGCTGACCTGCTAAAGAGATTCTGGGCTGAAGCTGTCAACATAACATGCCACACTCAGAACAGGAGTATGATTGTAGGGAGACATGGCAAAACTCCCTATGAGGTTTGGAATGGCAGAACACCAACTGTTGCATATTTTCATATTTTTGGTTGCAAGTGTTTCATCCACAACAATGGTAAAACCCAACTGAATGCATTTGATGCTAAAACTGATGTTGGTCTCTTTATGGGATACTCACAAATAAGCAAGGCATACAGAGTATTTAACAAAAGAACCTTAGTTATGGAAGAAACACCTCATATTGTGTTTGATGAGTCTACTGTTCAGTACAGAAAACAGGTGGAATTAATTGAGAAAAAGCTCAAATCAGACACCTTAGAATAAGTCATCATTCATGATACAAGAATGATGGATACACCTGCAGATCAGCCTGAAGACCCAACTGCAGATCAGATAGGACCTCAAAACCTACCTGATCCAGATGCTGCTGATGAAGAACCATCTGTAGCTGATAAAGACCCATCTGCAGAATAGATAGGATCCCCACCTGCAGATGACAAGACCGTATCTGATCCAGTTGCAAACCAAGGAGGTCAGAACCAAGCTGATGCAGAGAGAGAATAAGTTCACCAAAGCAACTCTACAGGGGGAACAAACCCTGAAGAAGAAGAAATCTCCAAATGGCTTAGAGATCATCCCATTCAATAGATCATTGGAAACCTAACTGATAGAGTCAGAACTAGACAATCCACAGTACCAGCAGGAATGGCAATGTTCTCATGTTTCATGTCTCAAATGGAACCCAAGACAACAGAGCAAGCACTCGAGGATTACTCATGGATCAATGCAATTCAAGAAGAGCTCAATCAGATGGAGAGAAAAAATATCTGGGAACTAACAGACATTGTAACACTCCCAAAATATCCCGAGGTATTACAGTGCCATGAATCCCACGTGGGACCCACAAGGCTAGTTAGAAAAATAGGCATTTTAAGAAAAACGCGATAAAACCTTAAATTCAAGGATTTCATAACGTGAATCGAAAGATTTAAGGGAAAATGTAATTTGAAGTCCAATTATTACACAACAAAGGTTTTTCCAAAGAAAACAATTTATTCCAATTAAAACAGCGGCTAGAGATAATTCCAACACCGCTCAAGTATGACCGGACCCCTCGGGAATGTCCTGCACATGATGAACAATTTTACCTGGTACGACGAGTCATACCAGGTAACCAGGGTCAGAGAATGCATACCAAATAACAACTACTAACAACGATATACGACATCTTTACAATCACAGTACCTAGTAATCACAGGGAATATTTCATCACTCAACCGACGAGTCTTTCTCTTTATCACATAATCCCCCAAGGTCGCAACCAAGGGTCATGGAAGTATCCACACGGGAATACCCCGGAACATAGATGCCCAATTCGGGTCTTACCCCCTAACACATTTCCACACGGGTACCATACAGGTTTTATCCCCAACACATCGGTCCATTTATAACATCTTTAGAGAAAGACAAACGTCGGCTTTTATCAAAATGCCACGTACACACATACGGTATAACATTGATATTAGAAAATTCACGAGCAAGATTTCACTTGCCTGTGATCCGATAGTAGGTGCTTTATGATAACGAAGTCCCCACGCCCGCTCGAGCTTAACCTAGCCACGAAACATCCGATTAACACCTCGTACGGATTATAATGAATAAAACTAGTCTCCCTTTCCTAACCGGATTCCTAGTGTAGTTTTAATTGTCGGTATGAGTATCGTTTCTAAGTTTTCAAGTGTTGTGTACCATTATCTCGTTCAATCTTATAATTAACATTAGGTATATCGATTTACTCAAGAAGATAATCCTATCATTCTTCGGTTGTCAACGAATTATTATGGCGAAATCGAATCTTATGCTTTCTAATACAATTCTATATTCCGAATACTACAATCGACGGATTTTGTCGCACAACAACTTCGGTGGTTTGACAACCAATATTGATTATACTATCGAATTATTTTTCCTTAGTTTGCTAAGTGTCAAAAATCACAAGGTAAGGGTGGCTACGAACAATGGAACATACGGTGATGGATTACTACGAATTTCCCCACAATTGATTCGTCAAATTTTACATTCCTAGTGATGATTTGAAGTGAAATTTCATTTGCATGAAACGAAACATATGAGAAACGGAAATCCCGGTTACTACAATTTCATCCGACAAGACTGTCTACGAAGTTTAGCAAAATCTACCCAATACCCGCAATATAATAAGTATAAATAAGAAAACATCGAAGATATAACTCCAGGGATTGGTGGTTTACCTTATTGGAAGAAGAATAATGAAGATAGTTGACGGATTCACAAGAACTACGAGGAGAACGAGAAGTGACTTGAACGACTTGGATAATCTTCACCGAAGCTCAAGAATCCACCTCCTCAATGTTAATTCAAGTGTTTAAGAGGCTTAAGAACCGGGTATAGGGCTAGAAATTTCTCCAAGGGTGGTAGTTTGTGATGTTGGGTCGTGCAAATGAAGAAGGGAACTATCATTTTATAAAACTTGGTTTTGATAACGTACGTTAACGATAAGAGTGTTACGTACGTAAGGTGTATTAAATGCGTAACGGTGTGATGACAACGTCGTAAAGAACTCATTGCCGAAATGTGCCCAAGTGTTACGTCGTTAAATTTTGGACATAACGTCGTAACGAGCGATTGACTCGTTTGTCCTCTAGCGTCGAAAGTAGCTCTGTCCGTGTCAAAAGAAAGATTCTGGTGGAGACCGACCCACCGTTACGTGCGTAATGTATGCCTTAACGTCGTAACAATCGAAATATAGCGTCGTTAGGCATAGGTTATAGCGCGCGTTAGATGAATTTTTAGCCTCAAACCACATTCTAACCATCTCGGGGTGACCATCCCTTCCACTCGTCAACAATTATCGGGGAACAAGACGTTGGCCACCGTCATATTCGCACCGACGATCGTCCCACGACGTCAAGGTGTGTCACCCCCGTTTCATTCACATCATACAATTATATAGCACTCAATGGAATACATAAATAGAAATGACGTCACATTACCAAACATTCACACAGTACAAAGTAATCAAGCATGGAATACCGGAGGTATTACATATCACCCCTCTTAAAATAGTTTCGTCACGAAACTTAAGAAAATAACTCGGGATGACTCTCCTTCATGCTCGACTCGGTTTCCCAAGTCGCCTCTTCCGTGCCGTAGTGCGACCACTGAATCTTCACGAGGGGTATGGATTTATTTCTTAACATCTTCACACGCCGGTCCAGAATGGCGGTCGGTACCTCCCTAAAGGTAGCGTCATCGGAAATTTCCACTTCTTCGAAATTGAGCTTGTGACTCGGGTCATAGACATACTTCCTTAACTGGGAGATGTGAAAAACATTATGCACCCCATCCAGATGCGGCGGTAGAGCTAATCGATACGCGAGTTTCCCTACCCAGTCCAATATCTCAAATGGACCTATAAATTTCGGGCTTAACTTTCCCTTCTGGCCTAAACGCCGAATACCTCGCATAGGTGATACTTTGACCCAAACATGATCCCCGACCGTAAATTCTAACGGTCGCTGTCGGTTTTTGGCATAAGATTTCTGCTGGCTCTGTGCGGCCAGCATGTGTTTCCGAACTATAGAGATCTTCTTAATGGACTCCTGGATAAGATCCAACTCGGTAACCGCGGTGTCGGAGGCATCATCCCAGCATAACGGTGACTTGCATCTTCGCCCATACAGGGCCTCAAACGGTGCCATGCCTATGCTTGCATGCCAGCTGTTGTTGTACGAGAACTCCACTAATCCCAAATGTCTAGCCCAATCCTTTCCCCAATCGAGCACGCACGCCCTCAACATATCTTCCAAGGTTTGAATCGTACGCTCGGTCTGTCCATCTGTCTGAGGATGATAAGCCGTGCTAAAGTGTATTTGTGTCCCCATAGCTTTATGGACGGCTTTCCAAAAACGAGACACATATCTGGTGTCCCTATCCGAAATGATGGATGAGGGAACACCATGTAGTCTGACGATCTCTCTGATGAAAATGACGGCCAGCTGCTCTATCCCGGTTGTCTCTTGAATAGGAATGAAATGTGCTGATTTTGTCAATCGATCAACAATGACCCAAATCGTATCCTTTCCTCCCACCGCCGTAGGTAGCTTAGTGACAAAGTCCATTGATATGCTCTCCCATTTCCACTCCGGGATGGGTAGGGGTTGCATAATTCCGGCTGGTCTGCGGTGTTCGATTTTCACTTGTTGGCATGTCATACATCGGGTGACGAACCTAGCAACTTCCCACTTCATGTTCTTCCACCAAAAACTCTGTCGCAAATCCTTGTACATCTTGCTTGCTCCGGGGTGAATAGAATAGGGAGTGGAGTGCGCCTCCTTGATATAGTTTGCTTGATCCAGTCATTCGGTGGAATACATATCCTGTTCTTGAACCTCACCAAATCACCCTGAATATTATAGTCGGAAACATCTCCTTTCTCGATTCTTTCACCAATCACACGTAATTCAGGATCTTCCATCTGTGCTAGACGTATCTCGTCTAGTAAGGACGAAAGTATATTGATTGAGCATAATCGTCCTTGCCTACGTTATACCCATACTTCGGTGTTGCTTCTCCTGATCTCTTGCTGCAGTTTGGGCTGAACTGTTATGCTGGATACCATCGCCTCTTGTGTAGTTTTCCGACTAAGAGCATCAGCTACCACGTTGGCTTTTCCGGGATGATAGGAAATTTCCACATCGTAGTCCTTGATTAGCTCCAACCAACGCCTCTGTCTCATGTTTAATTCTCTCTGCGTGAAGATATATTTCAAACTCTTATGATCCGTGAAAACTTTGCAAGTAACTCCGTAAAGATAGTGCCTCCAAATCTTGAGGGCATGCACCACCGCGGCTAGCTCCAAGTCATGTGTCGGGTAATTTACTTCGTACGGCTTCAGTTGTCGGGATGCGTACGCAACGACTCTGCCATTATGCATGAAGACACACCCTAGTCCATGCTTGGATGCATCCGTGTGTATAATGAATCCTTCTATACCTGTGGTAACACTAGTCTTTGAGGCGATGGTAGCCTACTCTTGAGCTCGTCGAAGCTCTTACGCGATCTGCAGTCCATACAAATTTGGTGCTCTTTCTCGGTAGGTCCGTCAGCGGTCGGGCGTCTGAGGAAAAAGCCTTGACGAATCTTTGATAGTAACACTTGATCTAGGAAGCTCCTAACCTCTTTGACATTCTTCGGAGGTTCCCAACTCGTTATTGTCTCGATCTTTTGTGGGTCGACTTTGACACCTTCTGCCGAGACAACATGTCCGAGAAAAATTACCTCCGGCATCCAGAATTCGCACTTGGACAGTTTCGCATAAAGTTGGTGTTGTCTTAACACGCCCAGCACTTGCCTCAAATGTTCCTCGTGTTCCTGTCGGCTTCGAGAATATATCAGGATGTCGTCGATAAAAGCCACCACGCATTTATCGAGGAAATCAATCAAAACTCTATTCATCAGTTCCATGAAAACGGCTGGGGCATTAGTCAACCCGAATGATACCATGATATATTCGAAATGCAGTCTTGGGTATATCTTCCTCCCGAATCCTCAATTGCAATATCCGGACCGTAAATCGATCTTTGAAAACACGACTGCCCCTTGTAACTGATCCAAGAGGTCATCAATCCTTGGTAGTGGATAACGATTCTTGATAGTAACCTTATTCAGCTCCATGTAGTCGATGCACAAGCGTAGAGAGTTATCTTTCTTCTTAACGAAAATCTTGCGCGCCCCACGGTGAGGTGCTTGGGCGGATCAACCCTTTCTCCAACAGATTTTCGAGCTGTATCTTTAATTCCTTCATCTCGGCCGGTGCCATTTTGTAAGGAGCTTTGGAAATAGGTCTCGTCCCCGGTTCGAGTTCAATGGAAAGGTCAACTTCTCGGTGCGGTGGCGTACAGTAGTTCATCAGGAAAAACGTCTGGAAACTCATTCACCACCGGAATGTTTGTGATTGCAAGTTGTGAAGTGTCCTCTCGAAGAACATAACACCAGTAGTATTCACTTCGAGAGCTGCAGGAGGCTTCCGATGCGATAATGCTGAGAGATCCTTTTGTACTAAAGTGTTCACGTCCGCTGATGACATGTGTGGTACTGTCATGAGCCGAAATAGAAATAGTCAGGTGGTAGGTATCCAAGATTGTTCTGTGCAATGGCATCCAGTCCATTCCTAATATGATATCTTCATTCTGGAGTGGGAAGACCATAAGATTAGCGGTCCAACTATGATCGTTGATGCTGATCCGACAGTCTCGAACCTTTTGATCGCTCAAAAGGGCTCACAAGGTACACAAACAAGATTTAAGAATTCTACACATTCCACAGATATAAACGAATGGGTGGCTCCGGTATCAAATAGTACATGCACTGGCTGAGAGTTAACAAGAAGAGTACCTGAGATAGCTGGTGCAGGCTGACCATCCGTAGCCCTCAGCTCAAATACACGAGGCAGTGCGACTCGAAAGGACGAGGTACCTCCGCCGCGCCACGGCCTCGTCAGGCACCATGCGGTGGTGGTTGGTTACAGTGGGATGGAGCTCGGTAGTTGGAAAGCAGCGGGCGTCTGAGGGGATTACCTGAGCCTTGTTGACTTGGTTGCGAAGGCCGGGCTCACGAGTGGAATTGGCCGCGGTGATGGCGAGACATGTGTCCACTCTTTCCGCAAGTGAAACATTTGGTAGCCGTCTTCTGACACCGATCCTTAGTATGTCCGGTCATGCCACAATTGAAACAGTCCCTACGGTAAGGCCGATCAGATACACCCTTCTGTTGGTACGAAACCGCCGACTTAAAAGAAGATGCGGGCCCTGAATTCGTTTTGTTGTTGCTCCCAGGCTGAACTGATGTCTTCTGCTTCTTCGAGTTATGCCCGATGTTGGTATTAACAACTGTACCGGCATATGCTGTGACTACGTCTTCGTATGCTCTCAGGGTCGTGCAGTGAAATCCGGCGGCATAGTGATGCGACCCCCACACGACACGCTATGGTAACCGACACCGCTAGATGAATTCGTTCCCAGGATGTTTCCAAAATAAGCAAAATGGGGCTTTACTTCCAAACCTCTACGTGACACGCCGTAGCAACTCGGAAGGGGTGGAATATAAATACTAACAAGATTGCACTTGATAAGTATATAAATCACACAAGGGATGTTTTGGAGACACACTCAACAAAACAAGAAAGCACTCACAAAGGTTTGTTAATACAAACACTCTCAAATTCATAAAATCTTTGGTGTCCTCTTACAATGAAACTTCAAGGCTATTTATAGCCAAAATCTTACACCTAACTCTAGTGTGAACAAGGAAACAACTAGAAACCTACAAAATAGAAAAATAAACATTCAAAGATCCTAAAATCTGATACAAAGTCAGTCAACATATGTTTAGGTGACAAAATATCAAAGACCAAGATTTTAAGGTGTGAAAACAAGGACAACAAGTCACCATAAATCCGATGCTGTCTGTTTTATCATTTCTGAGCTCCAATGTCTCCGAATTTGGTCCTATGGTCTGAACAATATTTGTAGCTCTCTTTATTAGCTTTCCATAGACACCTGAATCATCTGAATCGGATTTCGAACGAGTAAGTTATGGCCAAAATACGAGACTGCTGCGTGTCAGTCTTACGCGCGGGAATTTGATCCTTGTTTGTTTGTTCGTCTTTTCCGATCGTCTTCGACATTAATATTACACGACTCGATTATATACAACTCAAAATATAAAAATACAACTCAATAAATACAATTCAAATTAAAATACACCAAGATAAAATAAACGAAAAACTTATTGTTCGACAACTTCGACACTACTCACGAATTTGTTGTCTTTGATAACATAGTTATTTTTAAACATATCAATGATGAGTGTCGATAAATTATTTTTGAACTTCTTTGATCGAGACCTCGTTATTGGTCCATTCGGCATGCTCAAGTCCTCATCCGGGTTCTTCATAATATCTTGATTCACATCATTCCCCCGTTCCTCAAAAGGATTCGTCCTCGAATCTGAAATTTCAAAAGGACTTAAGTCAGCAACATTGAAAGTAGTGGAAACATTATACTCACCAGGTGGATCTACTTTATAGGCATTGTCGTTAATCCGCTCTAAGATCTGGAATGGTCCATCTCCCCTTGGCATTAGCTTGGATTTTCTTTGAATGGGAAATCGTTCTTTCCTCAAATGAACCCAAACCCAATCACCTCGTTCAAAGAGTACTTGTTTACGTCCCTTGTTCTTCATTCTTGCATTGTGTTCGTTGCGCTTCTCAATTTGTTCACGAACTTTGGCATGTAATTGCTTCACCATCTCCGCCTTTTTCTTGCCATCAAGGTTACTCCTGTCATCTATTGGAATATGCAACAAGTCTAAAGGAGTTATTGGATTAAAACCATACACGATTTCAAATGGCGAAAATGTCGTAGTAGAATGTACGGTTCGATTATAGGCAAACTCGATAAATGGTAAAGATGTTTCCCAATTTTTCAAATTTTTGTTAACAATAGTTCGCAACAATTGACCAAGCGTTCGGTTAACAACCTCGGTTTGACCATCAGTTTGGGGATGACATGTTGTAGAATAAAGCAATTTCGTCCCCAATTTTGCCCATAAGACTCTCCAAAAATGACTCAAAAATTTGGTATCTCTATCGGATACGATGCTTTTGGGCATACCATGCAAACGAACAATTTCTTTGAAAAATATATTAGCAATATGTGTGGCGTCGTCCGTTTTATGACATGCAATGAAGTGTGCCATTTTGCTAAATCTATCAACTACAACAAAAATGGAGTCACAACCGGATTTCGCCACAGGTAATCCTAATACAAAGTCCATAGAAAGATCAACCCAAGGTTCGGAAGGTACCGAAGTGGCATATACAAACCATGCGGTAACACTCGCGATTTTGCTTTCCTACAAACAATGCATGAATTTACAACTTTAAAAACATCATGTTTCATTTTTGGCCAAAAGAAATGTTCATGCAATATTTCGTAAGTTTTAGAAATCCCAAAATGTCCCATTAGACCTCCACTATGTGCTTCTCTTACCAATAATTCCCGTGTTGAACAAAAAGGAATGCAAAGTTTATTTTCACGGAACAATAATCCATTATCGCGATAAAATTTTTCTACTCCTTTTTCTATAGCGACATAAATATCATGGAAATCTTTATCCCCTCATATGCTTCTTTCAATAAATCAAATCCCAAAAGTTTACAAGAAAGTGTATTGAGTAATACATACCTTCTTGACAAAGCGTCGGCGACAATGTTTTCCTTACCTTGTTTGTATTTGATGATGTAAGGAAAGGATTCAATTTCCTCTAACCACTTGGCATGTCTCTTGCTCAATTTACCCTGTCCTTTGAGATGCTTTAAGGATTCATGATCGGTATGAATCACGAACTCCTTAGGCCATAGGTAGTGTTGCCACGTACGTAGGGCTCGAACCAAAGCATACAATTCCTTGTCATAGGTCGGGTAATTCAATGTAGCTCCTCCAAGTTTCTCACTAAAATAGGCTATCGGCCTTTTTACTGCATTATCTGCTCCTATTCCTACTCCTGAAGCATCACACTCAATTTCAAAAGTGTTAGAAAAATCAGGTAATGCTAAGACAGGTGCGGTGCACAATTTATCTTTCAGAGTGTTAAATACTTTTTCTTGTTCATTTCCCTAATTAAACTTAGCATGTTTCTTGACAAGTTCGTTTAATGGGGCTGCAATTGTGCTAAAATCTTTTACGAAGCGTCGGTAAAATCCTGCTAGGCCATGAAAACTTCTTACCTCGGACGCGTTCGTTGGTCTAGGCCATTCTCGGATAGCCTTAACCCTTTCTTCATCAACTTTTATGCCGTCAGCATTAACGACATATCCAAGAAAAATAACTTCATTCATGCAAAAAGTACATTTCTTAAGACTAGCATATAATTGTTCCCTTCTCAAGGTAATTAAAGCTAATCTTAAATGTTCAACATGTTCTTCAACATTTTTGCTGTAAATGAGTATATCATCAAAGTATACAACAACGAATTTTCCGATGTATGCACGTAAAACATGATTCATTAATCTCATAAAAGTACTTGGTGCGTTCGTTAGTCCAAAGGGCATTACCAACCATTCGTATAATCCGTATTTAGTTTTGAAAGCCGTTTTCCATTCATCTCCTTCTTTCATACGAATTTGGTGATATCCTTTCATTAGGTCGATTTTAGTGAAAACACATGAACCATGTAATTCATCTAACATATCATCTAACCTTGGAATAGGGTGTCGATACTTAACCGTGATATTGTTTACCGCTCGGCAATCGGTGCACATTCTCCACGTTTCATCTTTCTTTGGCACGACAATCACAGGAACGGCACAAGGACTTAGACTCTCCCGGATATACCCAAGACTTAACAACTCCTCGACTTGTCTTTGGATTTCATTGGTCTCTTCGGGGTTGTGTCGGTATGCCGGTCTATTTGGAATGACCGCTCCGGGCACAAAGTCTATTTGATGTTCAATCCCTCGGATTGGTGGCAACCCTGCAGGTAGTTCTTCAGGAAAAACATCAACAAATTCCTGCAATAAAGATTCAATAGAACTCGAAATTATCCGGTTCCCGGGGTTAGTAGTAGCGCAAACTTTTCGGAAAATAATCAAGTACATGGGTGCATTTTCCTTGATATCTTCTTCAAGTTCCTTTGCACTTACAAGCATGCATTTTCTCAAATTTTCTTTTTCTTTCTTTTTTTCATTTTTTTTCATTTTTTTTCATTTTTTCATTTTTTCATTTTTTCATTTTTCTCATTTTTTCATTTTTTCATTTTCTCGCTTTTTTCATTTTTTCATTTTTCTCGCTTTTTCATTTTTTCATTTTCTTTTTCTTTTCTTTTCTCGATTTTCCTTCAACTTCCTTTTCAAGACGAAGTTGATCTTCTTATGTTGTACCTTAGTCATGGGAGCTAAGGTAATTTTCTTTCCGTCCTTCTCGAATGAGTAACGATTTTTCCTTCCGCTCAAAGTAGCATCTCTATCAAAATGCCATGGTCTTCCCAACAAGATATGGCAAGCATGCATCGGAACGACATCACATAGGATTTTGTCATGATACCTTCCGATGGTGAGAGCCACTAGTACCTGTTTATTAACTCGAACTTCCCCACAATCATTTAGCCAATGTAAACGATACGGTTTAGGGTGTCTTCTTGTTGGGAGATCGAGTTCTTCCACTAGCATAGCGCTAATGACATTAGTGCAACTCCCGTTATCTATTATCACACTACAATTTTTATTTTTAATAAAACAACGTGTGTGAAATAGATTTTCTCTTTGTTCGTTAACTTCCTCCTCTTTTGCTTGAGAACTTAACACCCTCCGAACAACAAGTGCGGGTGCATACTCATACGTCTCATCATCACTCTCCACCTCTCTTGTCTCTTCTTCTTCTTCTTTTTCGCTTTCCGTTTCAATCTCCCCATCCCGAAGTACCATCACCCGTTTGTTGGTGCATTCGGATACTATATGTCAACGACCCTGGCACTTATAGCATTGGATGTCCCGGTTTCTCCTTTGGGTACTTTCGACGGGTTTAGGTTTCCCATCAAATTTTGGTTTGCTAGTGCTCCCAACTTCAAACTTTCCTTTCAAGACACTCCCTTCTCTTTTATCAAAATTTTTAAATTTGTCTGAACTTACTTGATATTGTTGTTTCCAAGGGGTAGAGTATCCCGTGGAATAGTTGTTATTGCTCCCTCTTCGTAAGCTCCGCTCGATTTTTACCGCCGCATATACCATGTCCTCGAATTCAACAAAGTGTTGTTTGTCAACTTCTTTAGCTATATCGGCTCTCATCCCGTGTAAAAACCGCGCCATGGTGGCCTCTCTCGATTCCCGAACATTGGCTCGGATCATCAACATCTCCATTTCCTTTCGAAAATCTTCAATGTTTCTCGAGCCTTGTTTTAAAGTTTGTAAGCGAGAAAATAGTTCCTTAAGATAGTAATTAGGAACAAATCTTTTCCGCATAACAACCTTCAATTCTTCCCAACCGCTAACCGGTCTCTCCCGACTCCTCCTTCTCTCGTCACAAGTTGGTCCCACCAAATGCTTGCATATTCAAAATTCGGTTATTGCTAACCTCATTTTCTTCTCATCGGAATAGTTGTGGCAATTGTAAATGGTCTCCAACTTCCTTTCCCAATCGAGATATGTGTCCGAATCACTTCTCCCTTGAAAGATGGGATTTTCATTTGATGTTTCCCATATTCCGATCCTCCTCGTTCGGACATATCTTCCTCGTCTTCCTTCATACTCTCTCCTTCCTCCTCGTCCTTCTCGCCTCCTCGATGTACAAACCTCGGAGTTTCCTCCTCGGAATTCATCGAATCTTCATCATCATAGCCTCCAAATCGAATGGGTTACGGTCCCCTTCGTACGGGCTCCTCTTCTCTACCCTTCGTAAGAGTAGCAATTGTTTCCTCTTGTTTATCTAGTCTTGACTATTTGAGCAAGTTGTTGTACAATATTTTGAAGGATAAGATTTTGCTCGTTTCCTTCGGTTCCTGACATTTTTATCTTTTCTTTTTTTTTTTTGTTTTCTTTTTTTTCCTTTTTTTCTTTTTTTTTTTTTTTTCTTTTTTTTTTTTGTTTTTTTTCCTTTTTTTTCTACAAGAAAATTTCCTCACAAGATCCTCACGTGTATCGCTCGGTCGCTCACACTCGCGTATCTCTCGTTTGGCTTTTTCTTAATTCCTCACAATTTTTTTTTTTGCCTTTTTCCACACAACTTACAAGGTGATTTTGGTGATTCAAATCAAGTTTCTTCTTGAAAGAACTCAAATCCACGATCCCCCAACGATTGCGAATGACGATAAGATAAAAAAAAATGGAAAGATGGGAGCAAAAGATTTTGGAATAGTTTAGAATATGGAGCAACGAAAAGTATGATAATTGTTTGATAAGATCGATCAAAATTCGTTCTTCTCTTCTTCCTTGATAATTTTTTTTTCTTCTTTTTTTTTTTTTGGTAATGAAATGAATGGATTGATATTTGACATTCGATCCAAGCTTAAAATCACCAGGGCCTTGAAGGCTAAGGAACAAGTTACGCCCCGGCCTCGGCTTGAAGAGTTATAAAAACAATCAAAACCTTCACGACTTATAATTTTTTTTTTTTTAGTAATGAAATGAATGGATTGATATTTGATATTCGATCCATAAGCTTAAAATCACCAGGGCCTTGAAGGCTAAGGAACAAGTTCTTCCCCTGGCCTCGGCTTGAAGAGTTATAAAAAACAATCAAAACCTTCACCACTTATATATTTTTTTTTTCCTTTTTTTTTTCTTTTTTTTTTTTGTGTGAAGAAGATGGAAGATTTAAAAGATAAAGGAAATAATAGGATGATAAGATAGGAAGATTATGGTAATGAAGGAAAATAGATGATACCACTTAGTTTTGGAATAACCGAGCTCCGATACCAACTGATGCGACCCCCACACGACACGCTATGGTAACCGACACCGCTAGATGAATTCGTTCCCAGGATGTTTCCAAAATAAGCAAAATGGGGCTTTACTTCCAAACCTCTACGTGACACGCCGTAGCAACTCGGAAGGGGTGGAATATAAATACTAACAAGATTGCACTTGATAAGTATATAAATCACACAAGGGATGTTTTGGAGACACACTCAACAAAACAAGAAAGCACTCACAAAGGTTTGTTAATACAAACACTCTCAAATTCATAAAATCTTTGGTGTCCTCTTACAATGAAACTTCAAGGCTATTTATAGCCAAAATCTTACACCTAACTCTAGTGTGAACAAGGAAACAACTAGAAACCTACAAAATAGAAAAATCAACATTCAAAGATCCTAAAATCTGATACAAAGTCAGTCAACATATGTTTAGGTGACAAAATATCAAAGACCAAGATTTTAAGGTGTGAAAACAAGGACAACAAGTCACCATAAATCCGATGCTGTCTGTTTTATCATTTCTGAGCTCCAATGTCTCCGAATTTGGTCCTATGGTCTGAACAATATTTGTAGCTCTCTTTATTAGCTTTCCATAGACACCTGAATCACCTGAATCGGATTTCGGACGAGTAAGTTATGGCCAAAATACGAGACTGCTGCGTGTCAGTCTTACGCGCGGGAATTTGATCCTTGTTTGTTTGTTCGTCTTTTCCGATCGTCTTCGACATTAATTTATACACGACTCGATTATATACAACTCAAAATATAAAAATACAACTCAATAAATACAATTCAAATTAAAATACACCAAGATAAAATAAACGAAAAACTTATTGTTCGACAACTTCGACACTACTCACGAATTTGTTGTCTTTGATAACATAGTTATTTTTAAACATATCAATGATGAGTGTCGATAAATTATTTTTGAACTTCTTTGATCGAGACCTCGTTATTGGTCCATTCGGCATGCTCAAGTCCTCATCCGGGTTCTTCATAATATCTTGATTCACATCACATAGCGTTGTACATCCTCCGGTAACCTCTGTGCAAGATGGCATATTCGTTGATCTTCTGATGGAACCATCTGGGAGATGTAACTTAGATCGGTTCGGTAGGCCCGAATGATCTACGAAATGCGGCATGTTACGAGGGCCGGCAGAAAAAAGTCTCGTGCGCGAGCGGTTCGGGTGATCTGGGACGTGTACTCGCTCATGTGATCGGGCAAATTCGGTCCACCCGACCACTCGGTCCTCGGCTGTAAGTCCTCCACCAACGTGTAGCGGTGTCACGGAGTTGATTAATTCGGCGGCACCTTTACATTTTACGGGCATCCGATTACTTCGAAGGCAGTCTCCATTTCCGAAATCCAGTCGTCCACGTGTTTCTCTCCTGTCTCGTCAAATAATGGAGGCCTAGCCTTCAGCATCTCTCCCAACCATCGATCTCTTCCTGCGTTTTCTTCCACATTGATGACCGGTATCCGTTCTGCCTGATTGACCTGAGCAATTCCCATGGCGATAGCCTGGGCAAGGGCCTGAACAAAAGCTGGATCCATGCCTCCAGGGTTGTTATTTTGGCGTTCCGCCTCCTGATCGTTTTGGTTAACTGGTGGCGGCTGGCCCCCTGCAGGATGGGTCTCGGCGGTGTTCCCGTCCTCATTGTGGTTCGCGGCGGAACCCTGAGGGTCATTCACTACCCTTCTAGCTCCTCGGCGTGCCATCACTAACGGTATCAATCTAAAGCCAGTTCCACGCATGGTTTACAATTAAATGTTGTACAAAAATAGAAACACACACATAGCACTTACTTGCATTCCCACGAGGAGCTTCGATCGCTTGGGGTGTTGGATTTTGAGAGAAAGAAAAAAAATATAGGAGAAAGTTTTATTCAAACCAGGAGTTTCGCTCTAGTACCATTTTCTGTAATACTCCCAAAATATCCCGAGTTATTACAGTGCCATGAATCCCACGTGGGACCCACAAGGCTAGTTAGAAAAATAGGCATTTTAAGAAAAACGCGATAAAACCTTAAATTCAAGGATTTCATAACGTGAATCGAAAGATTTAAGGGAAAATGTAATTTGAAGTCCAATTATTACACAACAAAGGTTTTTCCAAAGAAAACAATTTATTCCAATTAAAACAGCGGCTAGAGATAATTCCAACACCGCTCAAGTCTGACCGGACCCCTGGGAATGTCACACGGGATGAACAATTTTACAGTACGACGAGTCATACCGGGTAACGAGTCGGAAGAATGCATACCAAATAACAACTACTAACAACGATATACGACATCTTTACAATCACGATTACCTAGTAATCACGGGAATATTTCATCACTCAATAAGCGAGTCTTTCTCTTTATCACATAAGCCCCCAAGGTCGCAACCAAGGGTCACGGAAGTATCCACACGGAATACCCGGAACATAGGTGCCCAATTCGGGTCTTACCCCTAACACATTTCCACACGGGTACCATACAGGTTTTATCCCCAACACATCGGCCCATTTATAACATCTTTAGAGAAAGACAAACGTCGGCTTTTATCAAAATGCCACGTACACACATACGGTATAACATTGATATTAGAAAATTCACGAGCAAGATTTCACTTGCCTGTGATCCGATAGTAGGTGCTTTATGATAACGAAGTCCCCACGCCCGCTCGAGCTTAACCTAGCCACGAAACATCCGATTAACACCTCGTACGGATTATAATGAATAAAACTAGTCTCCCTTTCCTAACCGGATTCCTAGTGTAGTTTTAATTGTCGGTATGAGTATCGTTTCTAAGTTTTCAAGTGTTGTGTACCATTATCTCGTTCAATCTTATAATTAACATTAGGTATATCGATTTACTCAAGAAGATAATCCTATCATTCTTCGGTTGTCAACGAATTATTATGGCGAAATCGAATCTTATGCTTTCTAATACAATTCTATATTCCGAATACTACAATCGACGGATTTTATCGCACAACAACTTCGGTGGTTTGACAACCAATATTGATTATACTATCGAATTATTTTTCCTTAGTTTGCTAAGTGTCAAAAATCACAAGGTAAGGGTGGCTACGAACAATGGAACATACGGTGACGGATTACTACAAATTTCCCCACAATTGATTCGTCAAATTTTACATTCCTAGTGATGATTTGAAGTGAAATTTCATTTGCATGAAACGAAACATATGAGAAACGGAAATCCCGGTTACTACAATTTCATCCGACAAGATTGTCTACGAAGTTTAGCAAAATCTACCCAATACCCGCAATATAATAAGTATAAATAAGAAAACATCGAAGATATAACTCCAGGGATTGGTGGTTTACCTTATTGGAAGAAGAATAATGAAGATAGTTGACGGATTCACAAGAACTACGAAGAGAACGAGAAGTGACTTGAACGACTTGGATAATCTTCACCGAAGCTCAAGAATCCACCTCCTCAATGTTAATTCAAGTGTTTAAGAGGCTTAAGAACCGGGTATAGGGCTAGGAATTTCTCCAAGGGTGGTAGTTTGTGATGTTGGGTCGTGCAAATGAAGAAGGGAACTATCATTTTATAAAACTTGGTTTTGATAACGTACGTTAACGATAAGAGTGTTACGTACGTAAGGTGTATTACGTGCGTAGCGATTGTGATGACAACGTCGTAAAGAACTCCTTTGCCGAAATGTGCCCAAGTGTTACGTACGTTAAATTTGGGACATAACGTGCGTAACGAGCAGTTGACTCGTTTGTCCTCTAGCCCGCCGAAAGTAGCTCTGTCCGTGTCAAAAGAAAGATTCAGTGGAGACCGACCCACCCGTTACGTACGTAATGTAGCTGCCTTAACGTACGTAACAATCGAAATATAGCGTACGTTAGGCATGGGTTATAGCGCGCGTTAGACAGAACTTTTTAGCCTCAAACCACATTCTAACCATCTCGGGGTGACCATCCCTTCCACTCGTCAACAATTATCGGGGAACAAGACGTTGGCCACCGTCATATTCGCACCGACGATCGTCCCACGGCGTCAAGGTGTGTCACCCCCGTTTCATTCACATCGTACAATTATATAGCACTCAATGGAATACATAAATAAAAATGACGTCACATTACCAAACATTCACACAGTACAAAGTAATCAAGCATGGAATACCGGAGGTATTACAGACATACGAGATCACAATAAAATTATTGGTACCAAATGGATGTACAAGAACAAGTGTGATGAAGATGGAGCCGTTGTTAAGAATAAAGCTAGACTTGTTGCTAAAGGCTATACACAATGTGAAGGAATAGATTTTGATGAAACTTATGCACCTGTTGCAATATTGGAAGCCATCAGACTATTCCTTGCATATGCAGCACTCAAGGATTTTGAACTCTACCAGATGGACGTGAAAAGTGCCTTTCTCAATGGAATTCTAGAAGAAAAAAAGGAGACAAAGTCTACAAGCTTCTAAAAGCTCTATATGGACTCAAGCAGGCACCAAGAGCATGGTATGAAACACTATCTGTATTTCTAGAGAAGAACGGATTCAGCAAAGGCAAAGTGGACAAGACCCTATTCCGAGTAGAGCATGAAGGCCACATATTATTAGTACAAATATATGTGGATGACATCATATTTGGCTCAACCAACCCAGAGCTAGGTGAGAAGTTTTCAAATCTCATGCAAGGAGAATTTGAGATGAGTATGATGGGCAAGCTGAATTTCTTTCTAGGTTTGAAAGCCAAGCAGATGAAAAATGGAATTTTTCATCAATCAAGCTAAATATACAAGAGACTTAATCAAAAGATTTGGAATGGATTCAGCCAAGCCAGCAAGAATCCCAATGAGCACAAGCCTACACCTAAATGCAGATGAAGGAGGCATATCAGTGAATTCAACCCACTATAGATGACTTATTGGATCATTGCTATACCTCACTACAAGCAGACCTGATATGCAGTGGGTGTATGTGCAAGATTTCAATCCAAGCCAAAGCAGTCTCACCAGGAAGCAGCTAAAAAGATTATCAGATACCTTAAGTCTACAGTCAATGTTGGACTATGGTATCCTAAAGATGACAACTTTGAGCTATCAGGATACTCAGATGCATACTTTGCAGGATGCAAGATTAATAGGAAAAGCACCAGTGGAACGTGCCAATTCCTATGAACCAGATTAATATCCTGGTTTACCAAAAAACAGGTATCTAACTCAATATCAACCACAGAGTCAGAATACCTATCTGTAGGTAGCTGTTGTGCACAGATTCTATGGATCAGACAACATCTAAGGGACTACAACATCATTGCAAATGAAGTCCCAATATGGTGTGATAACAACAGTGCAATTGCAATAACCAACAATCCAGTATTGCACTCAAAGTCAAAGCACATTGATGTTAAACATCATTTCATCAGAGACCATGTGCTTAACAAGAGAGTTAGAGTGGAAAGAGTCGGCACTGAATACCAAATTGCTGACATATTCACTAAACCTTTGCCAGAAGAAAGGTTTTTGGAGCTAAGCAGGGAACTTGGTCTACTAGATTGGGGATCTAGTACAGGCGAAAAAGCTACCTAATCATAGCAGACAAGGAACTCACCTGATCAGACCATACAAGAAGCCGAAGGACAGACGAAGAAGCCTAGCTGACCTCAGGTAACACATCCGACCTGATGCAGAAAGATGACTGATGCAAATCAGACAAGGAAAAGTTAGCTGACCACAGGTGACACAAGCTACCTGATGAAAGAACAGACAAGAAGGCGAACACACAAATCAGATAAGTTTCTAGACCAACTCATGAATATTATATTATTTTCTTTATACATATGGACAAACACACATTCACACGACCTACACAATGTCCAATCAAATTCAACCGTCATTCCTTAAACCGACAAAAATCGTACCACCGGTTGATTATTTTATTACTAAAAATTCAAAGTGTCTTTTCAACTTGCTATTTAAGGCGACGAAAATCAATTCATAACCTTACTGTCTTCAAGCTTTGAGAACCCTAATTTTCAAAAGCAGAAAAACTCCTTGAATATTCAATACACTCCGCGAAAATATTTCTTTGCACAAATGGAAGCCTATTTCGACGGAGTCAACCTGAAGCTCGAGAAGGACCAGATCATTTTCAGTATCGTGGTTTACTTTGAAGGACTGCTGGCGACGAACCCAACGGGCAAAATGATGATTATTATCAAAATGATGAAGAAAAATGGAATCTACCATTTTCTCGACATCGCCCCCAAATAGCTGTACAAAAAAGTTGTTATCTGTTTTTACAAGGAGGCCCATGTGACGGAGTACGGCGTTGCAAGCATGATTCTTGGCGAGGAGGTCAATATAATTCCCCAGACAATCGCAGATGCCTTTAAACTGGAAAATCAAGGCATCACAGTCCAGGCTCTTAAACAAATCTCGACTGAGACATGGTACGAGATTAAGCTGCCCAAGGAGCCTTCGAAGGTCAAACTCACGGCGAAAAAGAATGATCTGAAGAAGAAATATAGATACGTTCTGGATATCACTAACAAGATAGTCATGGGCATGGCTGGAAGTTATGACCAGTTGTCTTCCGCCAAATACATGGTGTTTGGTGCTCTCATCCAGTCAAAACGAATCAACTGGCCTGATTACATCTACAAACAATTGGTTCGAGAAGTAAATAAAGTGAGCTGGGACAAAGATGAGAAAAATTTCAAACAGAAGCTCACTTTCGGAACTGAAATCAGCTGGATACTGGAGCGTCTCGGAAAATCCAAAGGAAAGGCAGACCCTTTCCAAATCAGTAAAAGACTTGGTCATCTGGACCACGAAACCATGAAGACCTTTGGATAGAAGAAGGAAGAAGCTGCAAGGATCATCAAGGAAATATCCTCTGGTCCACCTGAGTACAGAGGGAGCTCAGATACAGAATCAGATGAGTCTGAGGGAACTGCAGCTGAGTTTGCGCCAAAGTCACCTGCAGTCGAGAAGCCATCTGTAGATGACTATGACGACGGCAACACTCCCCTGGCCACGCGGTTCAAAAGAAAGTCACCTGAACCAGAGAAGTTTCAAATTCAAGTTTCACCAGAGAAGAGGCAGAGAGGCCTGTGTAATATCCTAGAATTTCGCTACGGTTTTTCATATTATTTTATCTGAGTTGTACTGTATAGAGTGGGATCGATACAGCATGGGTGAATAATTTTGGGAACTGTGACAGATGTTCCAGTATATCTATCGAGGTTATTTTAATTCTAGGATATTACATGCTTGATATGTTTTTGGATGTCAGATATACTGTGAGTATTTGTACGATTGTCGTACTTGGTCGACAGTTGTATTTGAGGATATCGTGCATCAGATGTATCGTATGAGAATGTTATCAGAACAAGCATATGTATTCAGTATGCCGTATGTTCGTATCCAGTATGTCGAGGCGGACAAGAAAAGTTGGATTTTGGCCAAGTATAGAAGGCCATTACGTACGCTAGCATTAAGGACTTATGTACGTCAAATTACATGTTTTACGTACGTTATGCATAAGGCATTACGTACGTAACAAAGGGAATCGAACAGGACCGAGCTGTGGTCGGCAGGTGGGTCCCGGTGTCGGCATCTTTCGACACGGATGTGGACAGGCGAGTCAACCTCGAGCATTACGTATGCTATGCGGGTTGCATTACGTACGTTAAGAGGGTAAGTTAGTGTAGCAAGTCAACGAACTCATTACGTACGCTATGGAAACAAGAGTTACGTACGTAATGAAGTTCACGAAATGAGGCATGGAGTTCTGGCCAAGTATTACGTACGCTACGGATGATGTATAATGTACGTTAGGGTATGTTACGTACGTTAAGTGAGGGCCTTAGCATACGTAATGAAGAGTGCAGTTTATAAAATGAAGTGTGGACTTTCATTTCCTCACGAACCAAAGGTATATTCCTTTCCATATCTGTCCTTCTTCACTTCTAAGTGTGTTCTAGACACTTTTAACTTGGTTATGAGCTTGGGAGCATGGATTTGAGGCTTGGATATGAAGATGTTAATGATTCTTGAAGTGTTTGATGGTATTATTCATCTTCAAGAGGTATGTTGTGTAACACCCCAATTCGCAAAGGGGACATTACACGCCGTAGAAACCTCGTGAGGTCTACCAGGCTAACACAAGACACATAACCACAATGAAAAACCCAAAAGATGCACTCAAAAGTAAACAGGTCCGTGGCCTCGGCCAAAACATTTCAACGGAGTACATGAAACATAATGTAAATATCAATTCATTGCCCACGCAGGGGACTTAAACCAAATTCGGAAGTAAGCAATTTAACTCCAATACTCAACAAATGCAATGACAAAACATAAAAAGAACAATACAGACTCGAGCCACTATCATCAAGCCAACCCATCCTTCGCGTGCGTGCCCCGTGCCTGCTCCTCAGCTCTTTCGGTACCTGAAATGCATAAGACGCATTTCCCCCATTTAAGGGGTTAGCATTCGAATAGCTAGTGCAAGTACACAATTACACAACATTATATACAAAATACAGTTTTTACACAATCATCCCAAACGTAAGTCATTTGCCACATATATATTCCGGAATACTACATTGGCAATCACATCAATTTCCAATCATCACGATATCACAAAATCACAACTGGTATCCCGTGGCCGTACCCCTTAGTATCGACCCCGGACATCCGTCGAACACTCACGGTGGGATACCACTTCGCGGCCGTACCCCTTAGTATCGACCCCGGACATCCCGTCGGACACTCCGGTGGAAGTTCAACCACACACGCACCCAAGTCCACTTCGCGGCCGTACCCCTTAGTATCGACCCCGGACATCCGTCGGACACTCCGGAGTGGAAGGAACACAACTCACGCACTCAAAAATCACCATTCATCATTCATTTCGAAAAATCACAATATACATAACGAAATGTAATACATGTACTTGCCTTGAATAATACGGCCGAAGGAAGCAGCGAAGGCAGTTCTGATCAGAACAATCCTCTCAAATCCGACCCTAACACAATAGTGATATAAAACCAATTTCAACACCATGAATACGAAGAAAATCATCCTAGTTCTACCCGTTGGGACAATTCATCGGACACCACGCGTGCATAAGGAAAAGAAATCGGTCAACGGTGGATTAACGGGATTTCATCCCAACCAATAACAAGAAAACCAAGGGTTACGATTATACTATCAAAATCTAACAACAACATCGGTAAATTCGAATTAAAACACAAGATCACCACCAAATCCTCCCCAAAATCATACTAGGATTGAAGGAGTTCTTACCTCTTGAAGATTCAATCCCTATAATCTGAAGAACACGTGATAAATCCACAATCCGAGCTAAACGATTGAAGGAGGATGAAGAAAATAAAACACTCAAATGCTTTGTGAAGTAAAAACCCTCCCTCCGGCTCTCTCTCTCGGTTGCAGGTGAAGAAACGGGGAAAAATGAGCTGAAATGCCGAGAAAACGAATTTATAGGGCGGACAGACTCGACCGTGTCCGACATGACACGGTCGTGGCGCGCAATCGGCCGGCGAGGACTCGGCCGTGTCTGCATGACACGGCAGTCGTGTCGCGAAGGCGCTCGGCATCGACTCGGCCGTGTCACGGAACACGGTCGAGCCTCTGGCAGCGTGGCTACCGGCTTATCCGGACGAGTACGACACGGGCCGTGTCGGACGACACGGCCCGAGTCCGTCGGCGATGATCGCCAAATGAGCGGGTGAGAACGAAAATGATCATAACTCTCTCGTCCGGACTCCGATTGACTCACCGTTTGAACCATTAGAAAGCTAATTCGATGCTCTATAATATTGTAAGGATTTAGAATTTTTGGAGTTACCAAAAATTAATGGTGATCTAACAAAGTCGAATTCGCATGAGGAAAGTTGAAACAATAAACACTAACGAGATAACGATTCAACAGTTGTGAGGAAGGACATCTTGAAAGATACGAGGGTCACTATGACCGAGAAATATACCAAAATGAAAATACAAGGGAAAGAAAAATACGGTTATTACATTATCTCCCCTAAAAATAAGTTTCGTCCCGAAACTTACAACACGAATAACTCGGGGTATCTCGACCTCATACTCTCCTCCGTTTCCCACGTGGCTTCCTCGGATCCATGACTCGAACACTGCACTTTGACCAAAGGAATGGATTTGTGCATGAGTTGCTTCACTCGACGATCTAAGATCTAAATCGGCATATACTCGAAGGTAATGTCGGGCCCACTCGATCTCTCCAAAATTAATAATATGGCTAGGGTCCGATACGTACTTCCTAACTGGGAAACATGAAATACGTTATGCACGTGGCTCGGGACGGCGGCAAGCCTAACCGATACGCAAGCTCTCCAACTCTATCTAAAATCTCAAACGGCCCGATATATCTCGGACTAAGTTTACCCTTCCGACCAAGCGGTAAACTCCCGTGTCGCGACACCTTAAGCAAGACGTGATCTCCCACCTCAAACTCCAACGGTCGGCGCGTGTATCGGCATAAGACTTGCCGAATCGGGCCGTCGGCAATCTACCACGAATCAAGGTAACCTTCTCCCTCGTCTCAACTATCATGTCGGGCTCGGTACCGATTAGCTCAGACGTATCATCCCAACACAACGGCGATCTGCACCTCCTCCCATACAACGCTTCGAATGGTGCCATTTTGATCGAGGCATGCCAACTATTGTTGTACGTGAATTCGATCAATGGCAAGTGTGTCTCCCAATCATCCTTCCAATCTAAAGCACAGGCTCGTAACATATCCTCTAGCGTCTGTATCGTCCGCTCAGACTGTCCGTCTGTCTGAGGGTGGTAGGATGTACTAAGTCTCAACTCGGTTCCCAAAGCTCTATGAACGGCCTGCCAAAAATGTGATATGAACCGGCCATCACGATCCGAAACAATGCTCTTAGGGGTCCCATGCAATCTCACTATTTCCGCAACAAACACTCGTGCAAGCCTCTCCGGCCCCCAAGTGTCCTTAATACTTAGAAAATGAGCTGATTTGGTTAGTCGATCAACAACGACCCAAATCATGTTCATTCCCGTCCGAGTCTTAGGCATACCGGTAATGAAATCCATAGAAATGTCCTCCCATTTCCACTCCGGAATAGGAAGTGGTCGTAAAAGCCCCGCGGGTCGCTGATGCTCGATCTTAACCTGCTGACAGGTCAAACACTTCGACACAAACTCGCTAACGTCTGCCTTCAAATTACTCCACCAGTAGTTGCTCCTCACATCCTTGTACATTTTACTCGTACCAGGATGTATGGAGTAAGGTGTAGCATGAGCTTCACTCAAGATTTTCCGTCTCAGTTCAATATCACTCGGTACACAAAGTCTGCCGCGAAACCTCAAAACTCCATCATCGTGAACGACAAATCCAGGGGCTTTCCCTTTCCTCACATCCTCCCTCAACTGGACCAAAAACGGATCGTCATACTGCTTCGCCCTGATATCATCAGTCAAGGACGAAGTGATCTCTAACGCACATAACTGGCCCTGAACTCTCTGAACCCAAACCTCAATATCCTGACAAATAAAATCCTGCTGGATCCTACTCTGTGGTGTAAGTACTTCTAACATCTGCAACGCCATCGGTTTCCGGCTCAACGCATCAGCCACTACGTTAGCCTTACCCGGATGGTAAAGTATCTCGAGGTCGTAATCTTTAATTAGTTCCAACCACCTACGCTGTCTCATATTCAATTTTTTCTGACTGAAGATATACTTCAAGCTCTTATGGTCCGTAAAAATCTTACATGATGACCCATAGAGGTAGTGCCTCCAGATTTTTAAGGCGAAAACGACCGCAGCTAATTCCAAATCGTGCGTGGGATAATTCACCTCGTAAGGTTTCAATGGCGGGACGCATAAGCAATCACTCTGTCTCTGCATCAAAACACATCCTAGACCAAGGCCCGAGGCATCACTATACACTACGAAGTCCTCGTTCCCCGAGGCAATGCTAAAGCGGGTGCGGTAGTCAAACGTCTCTTTAACTCGTCAAAGCATCTGCTGTCTGCAGTCCACTCGAACTTCTGAGTTTTCTGGAGCAACTGAGTGAGTGGTCTAGCGTTCTTAGAAAATCCCTCAACGAATCTGCGGTAATAGCCGGCGAGACCCAGAAAACTCATCACCTCCTTCACATTCTTAGGCGGCTCCCAAGCCATCACTGCCCCTATCTTCTGCGGATCTACCCGAACTCCCTCTGCTGAAATCACATGCCCGAGGAACGTCACTTCCTCGAGCCAAAACTCACACTTAGAGAACTTCGCGTACAACTGTTCAGCCCTCAAAGTGTCTAATACAATTCGGAGATGTAAGGCGTGCTCCTCCCGACTCCGAGAATAGACAAGAATATCGTCGATGAAAACGACCACGAATTTGTCTAGATACTCAATGAAAACTTTGTTCATTAACTGCATGAACACTGCTGGGGCATTGGTTAGCCCAAAAGGCATAACCACAAACTCGTAATGGCCATATCTCGTCCGAAAGGCAGCTTTCGGAATATCGACATCCCGAATTCTCAACTGGTAGTAGCCCGATCGTAAATCAATCTTCGAAAAGACTGTCGCCCCCTGAAGCTGATCAAACAAATCGTCAATCCTGGGCAAAGGGTATTTATTTTTGATGGTCAATTTGTTTAATTCTCGAAAATCGATGCATAAACGAAGCGACCCATCCTTCTTCTTAACAAAGAGTACGGGCGCACCCCAAGGCGATGCGCTCGGTCGAATATACCCTTTGTCTAACAATTCTCCCAACTGGTTCTTCAACTCTAACATCTCCGACGGTGCCATACGATACGGTGCTCGAGAAATAGGGGCTGCATTCGGCTCAAGATCGATAGGAAACTCCACCTCATTGCGGTGGTAATCCCGCAAGTCGTCTCAGGAAAACATCGGGATACTCACCAACAAGCTGGAATTGACGACATGCCAACTCCACCATCTTCCGCTTTGTAGAGCGAAACACCGATGGCGACACAACCTTGGTTCAGAAGT
This sequence comes from Orobanche coerulescens, assembly GCA_033398695.1. Classification (NCBI taxonomy): domain Eukaryota; kingdom Viridiplantae; phylum Streptophyta; class Magnoliopsida; order Lamiales; family Orobanchaceae; genus Orobanche; species Orobanche coerulescens. Next base: position 29,856,094 of record CM065804.1, read on the forward strand.
TTCATCGCCTTCAAGGCGTTAATCACGCTCCCCGATTTACCCGGCTTACAGCCGACGAGAGTATGCTCGGTGCCATCCTCGGCCACGATCAAGATAGTACGAGTCCGATAGTTCATGATAGCACCGTGACGCTCTAACCAATCGTCCCGAGGATTAAATCCTCACCCTTGAGGTCGATAACAATGAGGTTTGAGGGCCAATCTCGGCTCCCGATCCTCACTGGGCAATCCCTAACTTCCCGGTCCCCAACCATACGATCCCCGCTAGGCGTACCCACCACAAACGGTTCACACTCAAACAAGCAGTTAAAGCCAATACGATTCACACAATCCAATGCAATAAAGGACTGGGTAGCTACCGAATCAAAAGCACGGAAAACCGGATGAGTAAGGATCCGAGTGGTACCGACGCCACCGGAATGTCCGCCTCCTCTGTGCGCCTCATCGATACACTCGGGGTGAATCGAACCCGAACTCGAGGCCGCACGGCGATCCGGCTGACCGTCCTCTACCACGACCGAACTCTGCGGAATATGAGTAGGCGGAGTCTTTGTGATCCTTCCGATCGGTAGTGGTAGTCGGAACTCTAGCGGCCACAGTGGCCCTCTCACAATGAAGCGCCGATGTCCGGTGCACGCAAGTAAAACAAATAAGCTGGAGGGAAAGGGCAATCCTTCATCAAATGCTCATATTGGTTGCGATTAAAACAAACCACGCCACGAAGCAATTTGGGTGAGCGATTACCGAGATCCCCCGGTAGCTGAAACGGTCTCTTCCGGGTGTAGGAGAGCGAGCGAGACTTGGCCGGCCACCTTTACCGCCGAGAACCCGCCGGTAGTCTTCGCTTCTTAGCTTCCAAACCGACTCGATTCCGGACCATCTCGATCGCTGAGCGCGATCCTCGTATTCCTTCAAGGTGGCACACATGAGCGGTGCCATACTGCACTGATATGCGGCTTCATGCGCATATTGAAGTATCGGATTTTATCACCTCCGTTCTCACTTGATCCCTCACGAAGCCCAATGCTGATTGTAAGAAATGATGGCACGAGAAATAGGCACATCCCGAGGTGTAGCGGTGAAAAACTCCACAATCTGCGCTCCTTAGCGGCGGTGGACAATATTACGCTTCCATAGCAGCCACGAACTCCTCCCAAGTGGCCCGACGATCTCGGCGCAACGGCCTCCCACCACTCCGCAGCCTTCCTTATCCGGAGTGCTGGGCAATATGTACCCTCCGTCTTGGGACAAGCTACGGCATCAAAGGTCTGGACAAGCGAAAGAGCCAATTCTCCCATCCGAGGGAGTCAAGATCCGGAGAAACGAGGAGGGTGCATCTTAGTTACCGTCAAGCCACTTACTAGCCTCCTCTTACGTGTCGGGCGGATTCGCGTCCACCACTGAGCTATACGAGTAAGTTGGGCTACTAGCTGGCAAATACGGCGGTAGCCAGTGTCGGCATTATTACCCGCAGCGGCCGAGTGAGAGGCCGAGTCCGCAGAGGGTGGGAAAGTGAGCCCTCCTCATTATCGGCCACCACGACCACGGCCTCGGCCGTCCCTAGCCCGGTCTACCACGACCTCTCAACATCGAAGGAAAATAAGAAAAGAACAAGATCAGAAAGATTCACAATTTACAAGGTTGGTAATCATAATTCTCAATTCCGAACAACGCAAGAAAACGAATACAGAGTATAAGAGTTTGAGAAGACTTACAGCCACGGGTCGCACGAAAAGGCGGTAGCATGATGATATTAGGCTCAACGACTGACTCTAATGACGCAGCTAACAGACCCAAAAATTAACCGACAGCCTAGGTATTCAAAACCTAAGCTCTGATACCATAAATGTAACACCCCAATTCGCAAAGGGGACATTACACGCCGTAGAAACCTCGTGAGGTCTACCAGGCTAACACAAGACACATAACCACAATGAAAAACCCAAAAGATGCACTCAAAAGTAAACAGGGCCGTGGCCTCGGCCAAAACATTTCAACGGAGTACATGAAACATAATGTAAATATCAATTCATTGCCCACGCAGGGGACTTAAACCAAATTCGGAAGTAAGCAATTTAACTCCAATACTCAACAAATGCAATGACAAAACATAAAAAGAACAATACAGACTCGAGCCACTATCATCAAGCCAACCCATCCTTCGCGTGCGTGCCCCGTGCCTGCTCCTCAGCTCTTTCGGTACCTGAAATGCATAAGACGCATTTCCCCCATTTAAGGGGTTAGCATTCGAATAGCTAGTGCAAGTACACAATTACACAACATTATATACAAAATACAGTTTTTACACAATCATCCCAAACGTAAGTCATTTGCCACATATATATTCCGGAATACTACATTGGCAATCACATCAATTTCCAATCATCACGATATCACAAAATCACAACTGGTATCCCGTGGTCGTACCCCTTAGTATCGACCCCCAGACATCCCGTCGAACACTCCGGGTGGGATACCACTTCCGCGGCCGTACCCCTTAGTATCGACCCCCAGACATCCCGTCGGACACTCCGGGTGGAAGTTCAACCACACACGCACCCAAGTCCACTTCCGCGGCCGTACCCCTTAGTATCGACCCCCAGACATCCCGTCGGACACTCCGGGTGGAAGGAACACAACTCACGCACTCAAAAATCACCATTCATCATTCATTTCGAAAAATCACAATATACATAACGAAATGTAATACATGTACTTGCCTTGAATAATACGACGCGAAGGAAACGACGAAGGAACGGTTCTGATCCGAACAATCCTCTCAAATCCGACCCTAACACAATAGTGATATAAAACCAATTTCAACACCATGAATACGAAGAAAATGATCCTAGTTCTACCCGTTGGGACAATTCATCGGACACCACGCGTGCATAAGGAAAAGAAATCGGTCAACGGTGGATTAACGGGATTTCATCCCAACCAATAACAAGAAAACCAAGGGTTACGATTATACTATCAAAATCTAACAACAACATCGGTAAATTCGAATTAAAACACAAGATCACCACCAAATCCTCCCCAAAATCATACTAGGATTGAAGGAGTTCTTACCTCTTGAAGATTCAATCCCTATAATCCGAAGAACACGTGCTAAATCCACAATCCGAGCTAAACGATTGAAGGAGGATGAAGAAAATAAAACACTCAAATGCTTTGTGAAGTAAAAACCCTCCCTCCGGCTCTCTCTCTCGGTTGCAGGTGAAGAAACGGGGAAAAATGAGCTGAAATGCCGAGAAAACAAATTTATAGGGCGGACAGACTCGACCGTGTCCGACATGACACGGTCGTGGCGCGCATCGGCCGGCGAGGGACTCGACCGTGTCTGCGCATGACACGGTCGTGTCGCGCGAAGGCGCTCGGCATCGACTCGGCCGTGTCCTGGAACACGGTCGAGCCTGCAGGCGGTGGCTACCGGCTTATCCGGACGAGTACGACACGGGCCGTGTCGGACGACACGGCCGAGTCCGGTCGGCAGTGATCGGCCAAATGAGCGGGTGAACGAAAACGATCATAACTCTCTCGTCCGGACTCCGATTGACTCACCGTTTGAACCATTAGAAAGCTAATTCGATGCTCTATAATATTGTAAGGATTTAGAATTTTTTTGGAGTTACCAAAAATTAATGGTGATCTAACAAAGTCGAATTCGCATGAGGAAAGTTGAAACAATAAACACTAACGAGATAACAGTTCAACAGTTGACAGGAAGGACATACTGAAAGATACACGAGGGTCACTATGACCGAGAAATATACCAAAAATGAAAATACAAGGGAAAGAAAAATACCGGTTATTACATGTTGGATAATCCCTCTCTTCTATTTCGGATTTTGTTGTTGTTGATGTCTTCCTCGTATGATGATGGTTATGGTATTATGGTTATACTTCTTGATGATATATGAGCTGTATATTGAAGAAGATGATGATTATGATGAGTATATGTTTCAAGTGTTTATGTTTTAGATATGAACATGGAATGTTGATATTTAGAACAAGTGATGATGATTATGGATGTTAAGGGACAAGTTATGTGAATGGTGATTTGATCTTCCGTATGGTCTTGATGATATACAAATCGTGATTATGAATTTGACAAGAACATTATCTTTCTTTGAGGATATATGTTCATATGAGTCGAATGATCCTAAGTGTAGTTTGGCATGAGATTGATATATATAAACAAGGGATAATCATATCGTGTTGAATTTAAGTTTGAATTCGGAATTGAATACGTTGATTAAACTTGCTTCGTGCTCGAATCAAGTATTATTGAGATCACCGGATTATGAGGTTGAATTGAAGGTATGAATTCAGATTTGTTGGGTATAAGAACATTTGATCCGTACATAGTTGGAATCGAGTATGTTATGAAATCCTTAATATCTAGATGAATTGATCGTTGATATGATCATCGGTATATGGAATCGTAATTGTGTTTATGAATTTGTAATTGATTGGTTCGGGTTGTTCGGATTTATGTTTAATCGGGATAATTGTGGAACCGTTGGGTTTATTGATCGGTTATATTGATTGTTAATTGTTATTGAACGAATCGTTAATTGATCATTGCACTAGGTTGCGTTAAGTGATCGTTGATGATTAACCGTTGTGCTGTGATTGTAATTGGAGGACGCATGAATCGCCTTGGTCGGGGCTGCAGAGCTTGTAGATGAAGACGACGGGATTGGTCACAACTTCATCGTATCGGTATCGAGGCAAGTTATGCTTGCTCAGTTTATAATGTTTAATAAATGATTTCGTTTTCATTTCATTTATGATTCATATAGCAATGGTATCATGGGATATGAATTGTCGGGATGATGGTATGTATATTATGTTTGGACTAAGATAAATCATAATGTATATGATTTAAAGATGTCTAGTAGAAATGGAGACGTGGATTATATTTGGTCTACTATGTGAGAGATTAGATATGGTTAGTTATCATGCCGACATTGAACTCGAGATGGCGGTTTGGTATTAGTTATAGATTGTACTTCATTTTGGATTATTCCGATAACTGTGTATTCGTTCAGGGATGTTGGTCGTGGAAAGGTTAGCGTCTCCAGCTTGAGGTAAATTAATATTGCTAGATTATGATAATCATCATGTTGCATTATTGCATGTGTGTGTGTTGATATTTCATGTGGTGAGTGTGCATCATTGTTTGTTACGTTTTGTGATGTGCTCTTTCTTTGAGTTGTAATCTGTTGGGCCGATGTGTTAGGGGATAAGACCTAAATGGCACCTATGTCCGGAGTATTCCTGAGTAGATGCTTCCGTGACCCTTGGTTGCTGCCTTGGGAGTTTATGTGATATTGTCCGGAGTATTCCTGAGTAGATGCTTCCATGACCCTTGGCTGCTGCCTTGGGAGTTTATATGCTATTATCATATGCATTGTTGAGCATGTTGTGAACTGTTGTCTGCCGGAATACTACATTGTGGTCGTGTCGGTCTTTCATGATCGAGTTATTGTTGCTCTCGTGGAAAGTCTTCTGATCCTTGTTGGATATGCATTTCTTCGAGATTTATTGTCATGTTGTATCGTGACATATCTAGAGTCAGATACATTCTGATCGTTCATTTGTAGGATTTTCAGGGCGGACACGTGTAGCATATGTTGGTTTCGACCTCATATTGCACCGTGCGCACGAGACGTACTTCATGAGACTGATTAGGCATGAGACCAGATGTGTATCTGATCAATATCGTGGTTGGCTTGTATACGAACACATGTCCGGATTGGGCATATCGTGACATCCGTCTTGAGTCTTATTGATTGGTCGTTCACAGTCCATGTATAATCGGATTTGTTCGATAGTCGGGTTGTCTTTGAAATCCCGTATATATGATTTCTATATGGTTGAATATTTTATTCTCTCGTGTATCTGTCCCCGTTGACCCTTTATTAATCTCGTTGGAGTTCACCCTATCATTGGTAATATCATTCGTTATTGATCCTTGATTCTGTGTTGGAATTTACCGTGTCATTGGTATTCTCGGTTGTTGATCCTTTATTAATCTTATTGGAGTTTATCGTACCATTGGTATTCTCGGTTGTTGATCCTTTATTAATCCTATTGGAGTTTATCGTACCGTTGGTATTCTCGGTTGTCGATCCTTCATTGATCTTGTTGGAATTTACCGTGTAACTGGTATTCTCGGTTGTTGATCCTTTATTGATCTTATTGGAGTTTATCGTACCGTTGGTATTCTCGGTTGTCGATCCTTCATTGATCTTGTTTGAATTTACCATGTCATTGGTATTCTCGGTTGTCGATCCTTCATTGATCTTGTTGGGTTTATCGTATTATTGGTATTCCCGGTTGTTAGTCCTTCATTGATCTTGTTGGAGTCACCACATCATGGTATTGTCATTCATGGGTGATACTTTGTCGATCTTGTGTGGAGTTATCATGTCATTGATATTCTCATTTTGATGCATTGGTTGTTTATCATTATTGATTGTGTGAGCATTCATGCTTATATTGATATCCGGGACTTGCCATTGTCTCGAGACAGTTGGTTTACAGATGTGCCGTGTGATATCGGTTTTATCAGGATTGGGATCCAATTGTGCGATCCAGCGGACAGAATCGGACTTAGCGAGATTATTCCATATTGGAGATATGTTTCTGTTTGAGAATCTTCGTATCGTTTTGGATACAGTACAGATGGTTACTTTTGAATTCATTCGTTACTTAAGGACGCGAGATGTGATTATGGTAAGGATTGATTTGATATGGATTGTGATGGGTTGGTAAGGTTACTTCGGTAAGATTACGTGGGGAATGTTCTTACTCTATAAGTTACATTGATATGTAATTGTTTATATGGTGTGATCGTTACCATTTTTGAGTAATATGGCTGACCCCGTCGTGGGCTTTATCTTTTAGGTACTCGGAGTTCGAGCTAGTAGCGGTCGTGAAGGGATGAGCTTTCCTGTGATACTGGCTATGGCGTGGTTATTGGAATTCGAGTGTTCTTTCTGGTTTTTATAATTCCACTGCAAATGTATTTAATTATGTCTCTATTCGCTGCGTGTGTAATTTTATAATGGCTTTCAGTATTTTTCCAACTCGCGTTTACTTTCTAAATGCCCTTTTGACGTATGTGCCTTGTTCTTTCAAACGGTATTTTCTAACGGTAATTGGGAACAACGTTCTTAAAAATATTTGAGTATTTAAAACATTACCGTCATCGGCCTTTTGGCATTTTTAAACATTTGCGAAAATGATTTTAGCCTTGTGAATTTCAATGTGGGGCCCACGGCACTGTAATATTCCCGGCTGGTTTGGGGGTGTTACAGAAGATGGTATCGGAGCTTGGGTTTCATAAAACTCGGGCATGTGTGTTATGTGGCTCTACTAGTACGGTAGTAGCGTGACTTTTGAAAATAATTTACCGACTTTTGAGTCAAGCTGATTTTTGGAGATTCCGAAATTTTTGAAATAATTTCAAATTTCTATATTTGCGATGCCGGTGTGTTGTTATTGTGTTGAGACTTTGTATGGGAGTCGTATGCTAGTATCACGTGAGATCATCGATTTCACGGACCTATAAGTATGTTCTTTCAGTTATTCGGTTTTGATGATGATTATTTGAGCATGGTGACATGATTTTGAGATATTTCGGGATTGAGATATTGATTATGTCAGGATTTTAAGTTTCGAGGACGAAACTTATTTAAGTGGGAAGATATGTAGTATCCTAGAATTTCGCTACGATTTTTCGCATTATTTTTTCTGAGTTGTACTGTACAGAGTGGGATCGATACATCATGGGTGAATAATTTTGGGAACTGTGACAGACATGCCAGTATATCTATCGAGGTTATTTTAATTCTAGGATATTACATGCTTGATATGTTCTTAGATGTCGGATATACTGTATGAGTATTTGTACGATTGCCGTACTTGGTCGACAGTTGTATTTGAGGATATCGTGCATCAGATGTATCGTATGAGAATGTTATCGGAACGAGCATATGTATTCAGTATGCCATACGTTCGTATCCAGTATGTCGATACGGACAAGAACAGTTGGATTTTGGCCAAGTATAGAAGGCCATTATGTACGCTAGCATTAAGGACTTACGTACGTTAAATTACATGTTTTACGTACGTTATGCGTAAGGCATTACGTACGTAACAAAGGGAATCGAACAGGACCGAGCTGTGGTCGGCAGGTGGGGCCCGGTGTCGGCAGCTTTCGACGTGGATGTGGACAGGCGAGTCAACCTCGAGCATTACATACGCTATGCGGGTTGTATTACGTACGTCAAGAGGGTAAGTTACTGTAGCAAGTCAACGAACTCATTACGTACACTATGGAAACAAGAGCTATGTACGTAATGAAGTTCACGAAATGAGGCAGGGAGTTCTGACCAAGTATAACATACGCTACGGATGATGTATAATGTACGTTAGGGTATGTTACGTACGTTAAGTGAGGGCCTTAGCGTACGTAATGAAGAGTGCAGTTTATAAAATGAAGTGTGGACTTTCATTTCCTCACGAACCAAAGGGATGTTCCTCCCCATATCCATCCTTCTTCACTTCTAAGTATGTTCTAGACACTTTTAACTTGGTTATGAGCTTGGGAGCATGGATTTGAGGCTTGGATATGAAGATGTTAATGATTCTTGAAGTGTTTGATGGTATTATTCATCTTCAAGAGGTATGTTGGATAATCCCTCTCTTCTATTTCGGATTTTGTTGTTGTTGATGTCTTCCTCGTATGATGATGGTTATGGTATTATGGTTATACTTCTTGATGATATATGAGGTGTATATTGAAGAAGATGATGATTATGATGAGTATATATTTCAAGTGTTTATGTTTTAGATATGAACATGGAATTCTCGGTTGTCGATCCTTCATTGATCTTGTTGGAATTTACCGTGTCATTGATATTCTCGGTTGTTGATCCTTTATTGATCTTATTGGAGTTTATCGTACCGTTGGTATTCTCAGTTGTCGATCCTTCATTGATCTTGTTGGAATTTACCGTGTCATTGGTATTCTCGGTTGTTGATCCTTTATTGATCTTATTGGAGTTTATCGTACCGTTGATATTCTCGGTTGTCGATCCTTCATTGATCTTTTTGGGGTTTACCGTATTGTTGGTATTCCCGGTTGTTAGTCCTTCATTGATCTTGTTGGAGTCACCACATCATGGTATTCTCGTTCATGGGTGATACTTTGTCGATCTTCTGTGGAGTTATCATGTCATTGATATTCTCATTTTGATGCATTGGTTGTTTATCATTATTGATTGTGTGAGCATTCATGCTTGTATTGATATCCGGGACTTGCCATTTTCTCGGGACAGTTGGTTTAGAGATATGCCGTATGATATCGGTTTTATCAGGATTGGGATCCGATTGTGCGATCCAGCGGACAGAATCGGACTTAGCCAGATTATTCCATATTGGAGATATGTTTATGTTTGAGAATCTTGGTATCGTTTCGGATACAGTACTGATAGGATGCCGAATGTACGCTCCCTGAAAACCCGGTTTAAAATATGGACCAATATAAGCCGGAGTATCGACCTCTTAGTAAAGAAAGGTTTTCTTAGAGTAATAAAGTCCGACCTAGGTTCTCAGACAAGAGGATTCCGACCTCAAAGTCCTCCGATCTATAAACCTAAGATAAAAGGGCGCCGACCTCGGACGCCCCGCTGACCTGTGACATCTGTTAAAAGGTTGCCGACCTCAAAGGTCTCCCGACCTACGGATTTGAATAGGAATGTCCCGACCTAAGTGATCTATTATAATATGAGCCGACCTAAGGCCTCCGAGCTCATGAAGGTCGAACTCTCGGGAAAGGAGATCCTGACTCACCTGGCAGAATCCCTGAGATCCAGGGATTGAGAGCCCATACCTTGCAATCCCGGAAATCCAGGGATGGGAAATCGCAGCCTGAATCCCTGGATATCCGGGATCTTCTCTAAAAATCAGGGAAGATCTTAGAGAAGATGCACCTCTCCCTTCTATAAAAGGGAGAGGGGGGGTTTCATCCAAGGAGAGATATTCTGAGATTACAGCATACTTTAGAGAGAGAAAAAGATAATACTTCATACATTTTGGGTTTTCTTAGCTAAACTCCTAAGATTAACCCGGTTCTTGGTGACCGATCAGTTTGGTTACATCAAGTGGCGCCGTCTGTGGGTGACATCTGATCAGGTCACCAAGAACCGGGTTAATCTTAGGAGTTTAGCTAAGAAAACCCAAAATGTATGAAGTATTGTCTTTTTCTCTCTCTAAAGTATGCTGTAATCTCAGAATATCTCTGCCAATGTGCCAAGTTAATATAGCTCGGCGTCGATTGTAACCTTGCTATATCTGAACTTGTTTGAATTAATACGACTACTCCAAGTCTATCCCTAGCTGCATTCCCTTAACCAGGGCTTCATATTCGGCCTCGTTGTTAGATGCTTTGAAATCGAATTTTATGGCATACTCTAATTGTTCACCCTCCGGGGTAGTAAGAAATATCCCTGCTCCAGAACCACTAGTTGTTGTCGATCCATCCACATGTAATAGCCACTGTCCCTATGGTGGCGATGGCATGGCCCCCTCTTGGATGAAGTCCGTTAGGGCCTGAGCTTTAATTGTCGTTCTCAGCTCATACTCCATGTCGTATTCCCCCATTTCTACCGCCCACTTCACCAGGCGACCTGACGCATTAGGTCGCCCTAATATTTCTCTTAAGGGCAAGTTGGTTCGCAGTTTTATCCGGTGGGCTAGGAAATAGGGCCTCAATCGCCGGGCTATAACTACTAACGCCAGTGCCCCTTTTTCTAGCTCGGAGTAATTCCGTTTTGCCTCTTGCAAAATTCAGCTTGTATAATAAATGGGTTTTTGCTTACTCATTTCTTCTCTTAGCAAGACCGAGCTAACCGCCCCCTTGATAAGTGGTAATTTTACCACATTTTTCTAGGATTTTATACTAGGTTTTTATCTCGTTTCGTGATTAATGTGCTCGTATTTGGCTTATTTATGATTAGTCGAGCCGTATTACGCGTTTGGGTTGGTTTTAGTGTGTTTGCAGGTTTTTAGAGCCAAAAGGACCCAAAACGAGACAAAGGACCGAGAGTCGAGTCAAACGGACGGAAGAAACGGATTTTTGCAAAAGTCAGACCACCTATCGGGCCAGCCTATCGGCCGATAGGTGCATCCGAAAGGTGTCCAGGCCCTATCGAGTGAAGTCGACCGACGAACCAACTATCGGGCCAGCCTATCGGCCGATAGGTGCGTCCGATAAGCCGCTCATGAGATCTCGTGTTTTGACGGATTGTGACTCTTTTGGATAGATTTTGTTTCCTAGATTAGTTCCAATCGGGATTTTAACTCCCATAGGCTATATAGACCTCCTCCTAGACCTAATTTATCATCTTCTATCAGCCTTTATCATTCTTTTATCATCCTTTATCATCTTTTGCACTCTTTTACATATTTTCGCAAGATTAATTCCTTGGAGACGAGAACTTTTTGGAAGGAAGCAAGTATTATTATTTTTCTACTTTTTCGGAGATTGAAGACTCAGAGTTCATCCGGAAGGGTTGTAATCTCTCTTTTCATATTAATAATATGCATTCTCCATCTATTTCTTGTTTAATTTCAATTATGTCTGGCTAAATCCATTGATTGATTCTAGGGTTAGTAATTTTAATTGATGTTCACATGATGTTCCTTTGATTACCTTTTTACCTTTCATCCTAGGCTTGTGATCAAGATGTGTTAAATCTCATGCTAGATTAAAGGGCCCTTAATCGATGCATGTTAGCTAATTGATTTTGCCCGGAAGGATTAATTAATTAGTGGAAATACTTGATGCACAATATGATTTGATCTTAAGACCTAAGTGGAGTAAGATAAATCATAGATAAATAAGTTGGCGCTTTGTAAGTGATTTAAATTCTTTGAGCCCTGGCGGGGAAAAGGGTTTAAATTAACAATCTTTTTAGGTTGCCTTGATCGGAATTCTAGATCGGCTGAGTGATTATTTCTAGGATTGAATTAAAATTTGGGGAAAAGGAATCAAGTGAATAGATTGTGTGAACTCAATTAGATGATACTACCCTAGGATCAATTAGCTTTCACTTGTGATTTTATCTTGCTAATTTGCGTTATTTGCTTGATTTAGATAATTCATCTTTTATTTAATTTTTATATTTTGATTTTTAAAGTTAGATAATTAGAAACAAACCAAATTTTCGGATTCCTAAATAGCAGTCAAATTTTGAGTAGAGTTACTTCCTTTATTTTCGACATATCAATTCCCTTGGGTTCGACACCTTGGAAATACTTCGAGGTTTTACAAATTTTAAAATTGATCGGATTTGAAAACCATACTACGCGAATTCGAGCGATCAATTTTTGGCGCCGTTGCCGGGGAATTGATAGAAAACTTAAAGGGATAATTCGAAAAAGAAGAGATTGTTACTTTAGGTTGTATACTATTATTATTAATATTCGATCTCGTTTCCTCACATCTTGTTTTCTCTTCCTTGTAGGCGGTGCATGATCACAAGATCCCAAGGAAAGAACTTATTTCCTTTGGATCCGGAAATCGAGAAGTCTTTGAGGAGGAAGAAGCAAGAAGCGAGAACCGAGACTATTTCTATACCTTTCGTTGATACCATGGCCGGCATTGTTGACCCACCACGAGAACTCGCTCGTCCCGAGAAGATCCCTTTGAATGCCCGCTTTCGACCTAAGCTGGACGATTATCAAGAAGGAGGTTGGGGAAAGATTGATGCCAACAACTTCGAGCTTAAGCCGTCCCTCATCGCTACGGTGAAGTCTCAAACATATGGAGGAGGAGTTAATGAAGATCCAAACGCTCATCTTGAGTCGTTTTTGGACATATGTGCCACCATCAAGCAAAACGGAGTGCCTCCGGATGTCATTAAGCTCCGCCTATTCCGGTTCTCCTTAGAAGACGATGCGCTAGATTGGTACAAGAGCCTAGATCGGAAGGAAATTGGTACTTGGAGAGAGATGACTCGGTTGTTCTTAGCACAGTTCTATCCTCCTTCGAAGGTGCAAAAACAAATCAACGATATCTTGCAATTCGAGCAATATGAGGATGAACACTTATACGAGGCATGGATCCTATTTAAGAAGCTACTTCGCAAATGCCCACAGCATGGAATTGACAAGGAGTAAATCTACATTCGGTTTTATCGGGGTTTGACGAGGAAGGCTAGAAGAGAGTTGGACTATTCCTCGAAAGGGGGATTTCTTGCTAATAATTATGAAGAGGCCAAGAATCTCATCGAGCTAGCGGTCAACAATGATTACGAGGAGGTGACCGATAGGAAGATGACGAGAAGAAAGGTTCCATCCGGTGACGAGGACGCCTACGGTGATTTGAAGGCGAAATTTGAAAGACAACAAAAAGAGCTTGAGATGCTAAGAAAGAAGACTTTGGGAGTCAATGCAGTTTTTGAAGAGCTAAACGAGCCTATTGCAATTGAGGAGGATGTAAATTACGTGAAAGGAGGAAACCTCTGGCAAGGGGGAAATAGGGGGAACTATTATCTGAACAATCGAAACCACCCTAATTTCTCCTATGCCAACCCGAACAATGCTCTTCAGCCACCACCGGGATTTAACGTGAAAAACGGGGTTATTCAGGAGCCGATTGCTAAGACACCGATGGAAGAGATGTTGGAACGGTTGGAGGCGAGTCAAAAAGATATTATTTATAAAGCAGACAAGAGGTTCGGGGCTCTCGAGCATAGTGTGACATCTATTGGAAATTCAGTGATGGCCTTGACAAAGCAGATGTCGATGGTGGAGACCCAAATGGGTCAAATGGCGAACGCCCAAGCCGGATTTCATAAGTCGGGCCATTTTCCGAGCAGTACCGAGACCAACCCGAAGACGCAACAATGCAACGCAATCGAGCTTCGGAGTGGGACAAGGTACAGTAATCATGGGGCTGAAGTTGAGGAATCTGGAAACGAGGATGTACTAGAAACGGGAGCCAAGAACGAGAAGGCAGATGAAACGCAGCAGCCCTCTCTGCCAAGACTATCGGCCGATAGACCCACCCGATACCCAGACAGAAGTCCAGAAACTGAGCCTATCGACCCCCCTATCGGTCGAAAGGCTCCTGTAGGTTCAAATATGAAGGATTTTGAGGTAAAAGCTCCATTTCCACAGCGATTGGCCAAGTCGAGATATGATGAAAAGCTTCAACGGTTTATCGACATGTTTCAAAAGGTGAATATCAACATTCCACTTCTAGACGCTTTGAGAGACATGCCAGGGTACGTTAAATTCTTGAAAGACGATGTGGCAAGCAAGAGGAAGTTGGCGAAGTTTGAAACAATAAATTTGACAGATGAGTGTAGCGCTATCATTCAAAACAAGCTCCCGCTCAAGCAGAAGGATCCGGGACGTTTTACTTTGACATGCATGATTGGCGACCAAACGTTCTGTAATGTGTTGTGTGATCTCGGGGCAAGCATCAATCTTATGCCTCTATCCATCTTTAAGAGGTTGAAGATTGGGGAGATGAAGCCGACTACCATTTCTCTACTCATGGCGGACCGGTCAATCTCTTACCCGAGGGGAGTTGTGGAGGATGTGTTCGTTAGAGTCCAACACTTAGTCTTCCCGGCCGATTTCGTAGTTCTTGATATTTCCGAGGACGCGAATCAACCATTAATCTTTGGGAGACCGTTTCTAGCGACGGGGAGAGCACTTATCGACGTCCAAGAGGGTGATCTTACTTTCCGGGTTAATGATCAAAATCTGAAAATTTCCATCTATGACGCGATGAAGAAGCCCGAGGATGCGCCCGAGGAATGTTATGAAATTGAGTCTATTATGCCGCCCCCCAACCGACTTGTTGGAGCATTGCATTTCACAATCCATTTACTCACATTCCGATGTTGAAGAAATTTACGAGGATTTTCCAGAGTATGTTCGAATGTTGGAGGCGAACGAGTTTCGATCTAATGAGAGGGACGTATGCTATCTTGATATCAACAAACCCGTTCAAGGGGGAGTTGTCGCTGAAGACCCGGAATGAATGAGGTATCGTCTAGCTAAAGACGTTAAACGTAGCACTTGTTGGGAGGTAACCCAACGTATGTATATTAGTTCGTTTTATTCGTTTGTTTTCGATTTTTCGTTTGCGTGATTTTTGTAGTTTCTAGTTTCGTAGTAGCTTTGTTAGTTTTGTTAAGTTCTAATCCATGCACACCGAGTTTTGGATACTTGCAGGTCTTTAATCGCCATATCCAAGCAAAAACGGGACCAAGTATGCGAAATAGAAAAAGTTGGAAAATTTTTTTGAGACAGACGAACCTATCGGGCGAGCCTATCGGCCGATAGGCTGAGGAAAATTAAAAAAAATTAATGTTACAAGCAGTGGTCGATAGGCAGACCCTATCGACCGATATCCCGCCCGATAGTAAGGTACGTAACTTTCTGTCTGACCTATCGGCCCAGCCTATCGGCCGATAGGCCAGCCCGATAGGACATACCCGGTCCAGTATCCGCTTCGACCCGGTTGATTAATAACCCATTTTATACACTTCTCCCACCCGTTTTTCTCACAAACACACACACATCGGCCGATAGAACACAAGGGCGATTTTCGCATCTGTTTTTCCTTCAAAACTCGATCAAGGTACTTAATTTCGACACTTAATCCTCTTGTTTTTCAATTCTATACATGTTTTGAAGCACTTTGACGGATTCTTTTTGGAGTTTTGTTGAATTTCGAATTGGGGATCCACTTTTTGGGGGCTTTTGTTAGACTTCGATGTTCTTTGAATTTTATGCCCGATTGTTGATAGAATCTTGATGGAAACATGTTATCTATGCTTGATTGTTCATGGGTACTTCGAATTGGGGGATTAATTGATGAAATTGAACGAATTTTGAAAAAAAAAACCCAAATTGGAAGAACCCTAATTTCGAATTTGTTGAAATTGGGTGAATTTGTTGAATTGAATTGTTAATTGGGATTGATATGAGTTGAATTGTTGATGATGATTCGAATTTTGAATGAATTAGATTGGATTGGAGAGAATTTGCCCTAATATGATCGTAGTGTGTTGTTTTGTTATTGTGGGTTGTGATTTTGATCCTTTGAATATGAAATGGGGGAGTCTAAGTTTGGGGGAGGTTGTGTGATTTGTTGATCGTAGTATATGGCTGTCGGGTCTATGATTTTGATGTTTATTGGACATTATAGGGCTCTTAGTTGATATTGTGGGATTATTGGATTATGTCGACGCTTGTTGAATGTTTGCATTATGAGTTGCTTATTGGATTTTGATTGGATGGTTGTTTTGTAGGAACTTTGAAATGGCTGGAAAGCAAAGCAAGAAGTCGAAGCCGTGTAAGGCCGGAAAGTCTAAGGCAACCACAGAGAAGGAAAGGGCTCTGACGAAGGTAGTGCCGGCTATTCCGATCCATTGCGCTCGACCGAAGAAGTTCAAGCTAAGATTGGATCGATCGAGTCTAAAAGAAGGTGGTCGCACCTTATCGGAATGCCACACAAACATTGCCGATTTTTGCATGAGGGGACGGCTCGGGGTATGGGGATATACGATGATATTATGTTACTAGCGAGGCAGTGCGGGTTTGAGCATATTTTTCGGGCAAACTATCTCGCTTACCACGTGCTCACCGTGGAGTTTCTGTCCACACTTGAGGTTTTTAGGGAGCACGGGACTCCGGCATCTATTCGCTTCAACCTCGACAACACAGAAAGGGAGCTCTCGGCCGACGAAGTTAATGCCATTATCAACGGGGCCGAGGACGGGTCATTCCAGCAGGGCGATCATGCCAAAGAAAACTTAGAGCTGTGGTCCAAGATGATTTACCCCAGGGAGGAGACCCTTCTCATTTATAATCCGACGTATGCCAAGGCCTCCTCGATCAGGAACCCAGTTCTCCATTATGTCCACCGTCTGTTCACCTCGACGATTTTGAGCCGTGCCGACTCGGGGATATGCTTGTCCACTGATCTTCACCTTTTATGGTCGGCCTTGAACGGTAGGCAGAAGCACGCCGGATGTTTTCTGATTGAGCACATGGAGAAACAAGCCCGGCTGACCGGGAAGCAGAGGATTGGGATTGGGGCGTTCGTGACCCCTATCGCGGAGCATCTTGGGGTGCGCATTAGAGGAGAGCCGGTGTCCCGAGACATCTATTTGGATAAACCGGCACTGCAGAGGCAAGAGATGTTTGCCTTCACCGAGGGGTTCGACTGGAAATTACACGGTCGGAACAAAACCGTGTCCCTCTTCCGACTCCCCTCTCCGACCTTGACCTCTGTGATGGGCGACGCGCCCGATGTATATGCGAGGTGGAGTATGAGATCCGAGGCTCATTTGGCACTTATCCGACCGTTGGATGCGTCTCGTAAGAGGCAACGCCAGGAGGTGACCATTGATGAGCCGTTCTTGGAGGGAGCCGAGGAGGAGCTGGATGATATACCCGAGGGGGGTAGCCGTGACGAGATTCCCACCGGTGGAGGTAGTAGTTTTCAGATGAGAGCTCCGGATTTTGAGGCTTTTGAGTCGAGATTTTTTGAGAGAGAGAGAGAGATGCACGAAGAGAGTATGCAGGCGCAAGACAATTATCATTTGGCGAGTATGCGTTCTTTGACAACCGAGTTTGGTTCTTTGGGAACTCGGGTGGCGAGGTTGAGACTCGGGTGGGTGTTGTTGCCACTCGGTCAATGAGTTGTACGAGCTCGTGGAGAAAGCAGGCCGAAGAGGACAGAGTGTGGCGACAAGAGGAGATTGCTTGGAGGGAGCAAGATAGGAAGAGGCAGGAAGATAGGTGGGCCCAGGAGGACCACTACAACCGAATGGTACACGAGATGTACCACTTTGCTCCTTTCCCCGATTCACATGCCCGCTATGATCCGAGCTCGCCGACAAACCCGCCATTTCCGCCACAGTGATCAGGTACTCCGTTAATAAAGCCACTCCTTTCTCTTTTCAAACTTATTCCTCCTTTGGGATGCGAAATAAGTTTGGGGGGGGGGGGAGAAGTGCGGCTTTGTTAATTTCTTTACGTGTGAGTACCTTGTATGCCTTGTATCACTATTTGCTTGTGTTGGTGCCCGTTGTTTTTATTTGTGCTTCTCATATTGGTGTTGCGTGGTTTTGGCTTTTGTTGCTTAGTTTTTAGATTTTTATGTTCATTTTCGTTTGGTGTGTTTACTAGTTTCTATTTTTTTTAGGTCGTAGTAGTTTTTTTTGCTTTCGTGTTTGCTTTTATTTGCTTTTCGTTGTTTGCTTTGATGTCTTGCTTGTCTTAGTTTTTCTTTATTCGTGAATTTTTCGTGCTTCTATTTGTGTGATACCGATGTTACGACACTGTTTTTCTCTCTGAAGAAACGGTCGAGTTTTAGTCGAATTGTAGTCAGTTATTTCTATTTTGCATAGTATTCATTTAGGTCCAAAATTTTTCGTGATTGTAGAGGTCTTGGCAGATAAGAGACGATACATACTTGTTTTAAAATCACCGTCAATACGTTTGGTTACATCTTCCGGATAGTGAGTCGTACTGTTTCTTTAGTCGTCTTGGCACTTAGATTGAGGTTAGAGTCGGTCAGTTTTTCCCTAAAGTCGAGATAATGTTGTTCTATGAAGGAAAGTCTAGTAACCGGGGGTATTCGCGTGACCCGTTGTTTACCCTCGCGTAAAACGACGACTCTGATTAGACTAGTGATTTAGATATTTCACATGTGCCAATGATAGGGAACCTAGTAACCGGGGGTATTCGCGTGACCATTTGTTTACTCGCGCAAACGGCGACCTTGATTCGGACATGCGGAAATTATATATTCGAGTTGTTTCTCCGCTGTAGACGGGAACTTAGTAACTAGAAGCATCCATGTGCCCCATGAGTGTCTTTTACGTCAAACGGTTTCCTAATACATGAGAATGGAAGTTCCACCCTAGGATTACCCCGATGAAACATCCCGAGATCCTAACCTAGTGGTCAACTCGAATCAAATTCTTGAACATATATATAAGGGAATACTGTCCGAGGTTTATTTGTTATGAAACTCGTGAAAATTGTGCCACTAGGCGTATGTAATCGGACGAACTAGCTTGTTTATTTTAGCCTTTCATATTGACGGTCGATTTGACTCACGTTTTGTTAATCTTTGAGCTGGATTTTCTTCATGAACGAATGATTAGGACTGAACTTGACTACTTTGCGGAATCATTATTCTGAGTGCAGCTCGCTTTTACGACACTCGGATTATTTAGCGAGAATTACAGGATAGTATTGATTAGGTTGAACACTATGAGTTGCACGATGATTCACGACATTTTTTTTTCTTTTCTTTTTGTTGTTCGGGACGAACAATGCTTAAGTTTGGGGGGGTTTGATAAGTGGTAATTTTACCACATTTTTCTAGGATTTTATACTAGGTTTTTATCTCGTTTCGTGATTAATGTGCTCGTATTTGGCTTATTTATGATTAGTCGAGTCGTATTACGCGTTTGGGTTGGTTTTAGTGTGTTTGCAGGTTTTTAGAGCCAAAAGGACCCAAAACGAGACAAAGGACCGAGAGTCGAGTCAAACGGACGGAAGAAACGGATTTTTGCAAAAGTCAGACCACCTATCGGGCCAGCCTATCGGCCGATAGGTGCATCCGAAAGGTGTCCAGGCCCTATCGAGTGAAGTCGACCGACGAACCAACTATCGGGCCAGCCTATCGGCCGATAGGTGCGTCCGATAGGCTGCTCTGCGGGATCTCGTGTTTTGACGGATTGTGACTCTTTTGGATAGATTTTGTTTCCTAGATTAGTTCCAATCGGGATTTTAACTTCCATAGGCTATATAGACCTCCTCCTAGACCTAATTTATCATCTTCTATCAGCCTTTATCATTCTTTTATCATCCTTTATCATCTTTTGCACTCTTTTACATATTTTCGCAAGATTAATTCCTTGGAGACGAGAACTTTTTGGAAGGAAGCAAGTATTATTATTTTTCTACTTTTTCGGAGATTGAAGACTCAGAGTTCATCCGGAAGGGTTGTAATCTCTCTTTTCATATTAATAATATGCATTCTCCATCTATTTCTTGTTTAATTTCAATTATGTCTGGCTAAATCCATTGATTGATTCTAGGGTTAGTAATTTTAATTGATGTTCACATGATGTTCCTTTGATTACCTTTTTACCTTTCATCCTAGGCTTGTGATCAAGATGTGTTAAATCTCATGCTAGATTAAAGGGCCCTTAATCGATGCATGTTAGCTAATTGATTTTGCCCGGAAGAATTAATTAATTAGTGGAAATACTTGATGCACAATATGATTTGATCTTAAGACCTAAGTGGAGTAAGATAAATCATAGATAAATAAGTTGGCGCTTTTTAAGTGATTTAAATTCTTTGAGCCCTGGCGGGGAAAAGGGTTTAAATTAACTATCTTTCTAGGTTGCCTTGATCGGAATTCTAGATCGGCTGAGTGATTATTTCTAGGATTGAATTAAAATTTGGGGAAAAGGAATCAAGTGAATAGATTGTGTGAACTCAATTAGATGATACTACCCTAGGATCAATTAGCTTTCACTTGTGATTTTATCTTGCTAATTTGCTTTATTTGCTTGATTTAGATAATTCATCTTTTATTTAATTTTTATATTTCGATTTTTAAAGTTAGATAATTAGAAACAAACCAAATTTTTGGATTCCTAAATAGCAGTCAAATTTTGAGTAGAGTTACTTCCTTTATTTTCGACATATCAATTCCCTTGGGTTCGACACCTTGGAAATACTTCGAGGTTTTACAAATTTTAAAATTGATCGGATTTGAAAACCATACTACGCGAATTTCAGCGATCACCCCTCTCCCACGGATAAGTAGAGTACGAGATCCTCTTCTGGTATTGGTTTGGTGAGCAGAGGCAGTTCGGCCAAATATTCTTTTAATTTTCCGAATGCTGTTTGCGCTTCTGGGGTCCATTCGAACTTGTTCCCTTTTCTTAAGAGTTTAAAAAATAGGAATCCCTTCTCGGCCGAGCGTGATATGAATCGGATCAGCCCCACTATTCTTCCTGTTAGTATCTGGATATCCTTGATATTTTTTGGAGGATTCATTTGCAGCACTGCCTTGACCTTTTCCGGGTTGACCTCGATTCCTTGTTCTGTGACTACATATCCCAGGAATTTTCCCGATTTGACTCCAAAAGAACATTTTGATGGGTTGAGCTTCATTCCATACGTGCGAAGGTTTTCGAACGTCTCTTCTACGTCTCTGATATGCTCTCCTGCCTTTACGCTTTTTACTAGCATGTCATCCACGTACACTTCCATGTTTCTGCCGATTTGGGATCTAAAGATTCTGTCAACCATCCTTTGATATGTAGCTCCTGCATTTTTTAACCCAAAAGGCATGCATACATAACAAAAAGTTCTTTTTGATACCACAAAACTAACCCTCTTTCTGTCCTCGGGTGCGAGAGGAATCTGATGATATCCCTGAGAAGCATCCATCATACTGAGCAACTCGCACCCCGAGGTTGAATCCACTAGCTGATCTATGCGGGGTAACGGGTAGTGATCCTTTGGATATGCTTTATTTAGGTCCCGGAAGTCCATGCACATCCTCTACTTCCCCTGGCCTTTCCCCACCATGACAGCATTGGATAGCCACTCCGGAAACTGGATCTCCATTATGTGTGCAGTTCGGAGGAGCTTGTCAACTTCTTCCCCAATGACCCCATCCATATCCGGCCCAAAATGCCTCCTCTTCTGTTTTACTGGTCTTACGGTTGGGTCGATGTTTAACCTATGCTCGGCAACCATTGGGCTGATTCCCACCAGATCCTCAGCTGCGAACGCTCCAGAACGCCACCCTGTGACATCTGATCAGGTGAAACGCCTTCATATCCGAGTAAGGGTGAACCGCCCTGTGACATCTGATCAGGTGAAACGCCTTCAGATCCGAGTAAGGGTGAACCGCCCTGTGACATCTGATCAGGTGAAACGCCTTCAGATCCGAGTAAGGGTGAACTGCCCTGTGACATCTGATCAGGTGAAACGCCTTCAGATCCGAGTAAGGGTGAACCGCCCTGTGACATCTGATCAGGTGAAATGCCTTCAGATCCGAGTAAGGGTGAACCGCCCTGTGATATCTGATCAGGCGAAACGCCTTCAGATCCGAGTAAGGGTGAACCGCCCTGTGACATCTGATCAGGCAAAACGCCTTCAGATCCGAGTAAGGGTGAACCGCCCTGTGACATCTGATCAGGCGAAACGCCTTCAGATCCGAGTAAGGGTGAACCGCCCTGTGACATCTGATCAGGCGAAACGCCTTCAGATCCGAAACTTATCTAAAAATACCCAACCTATACTTAAGATCGGTGAAAAGGTTAGGTTAAATAAACCTAAAAAACACCAAACCATTATTACAGCTTGTAAAGATCGAAGTGGTCAGGTTATATTTAAGATGTCGCAAAATTTAAATAGTCAGAGCTATACTAGGAAAAGGCTGGGTTATATTTGGGAGTAGTCGTATTAATTCAAACAAGTTCAGATATATCAAGGTTACAATCGACGCCGAGCTATATTAACTTGGCACATTGGCAGAGATAAGCTATGAAACAAAGCACATAAAAAAGAAAAAGGGAGACTTTTCATTAAAAACAGCTGTGCCAATATAACGAACAAAGACAAAAAAATATACATGTATACACATACAACTTAAAAAGACTAAGCTACAGGCTCGGAAGATGAAGGGAGCGACGAAGGAGAAGCATCGAGGTTGGCCCTAGTCACCTCGGGATTAGGAGTGCTGGCCTTAACAGGTGAGTTAGGAGGGATAGAAGGCAACTCCAAATGTAGGCCGGATTTCTTTATAGACTCCCCAAGGGCATCCTCCCACCAGGCTGCCTCCGGAGATTCTTCCATGTCCCCGGACCAACCATAAGGGACAGGATCCCCGTTCAATGCAGCATCCCGGTCCAGCTCGCCCACAAAACCCAAAGAAGCTAATTGCTCACGAGCACGAGTTAGAGCAAAATCAAAATATTGCGTCGCGGCAGGAGCCAGTTTGACCAGGTAAGCAGTGGAATTGTGATACCGGGCTAGGAGGGCAGAACGGTAGGCCCCCAAGAAAGAGTGACCAACGTCACTGGTCAGAAATCGACGTCGGCCATCCGTCACCCCGTGCTCATAAGATGATCCCTCAGATCTAGCCTCGGCTAGTTGAGCTTATAGCTGGGCGACCTTTTCTGATTCTGCTCTAGCCTGAGCTTCGAGTTGGGCGACCTTCTCTAACTCCGCCTTAGCATGAGCCTCAAGCTGGCCAATCCTCTCAGATTCGGCCTTAGCTTCCGACAACTGAACCTCGAGCTGGCCCACCTTCTCCGTTTCAGCTGTAGATAGGGCCTTCCAAAATTTCAGCTCTTGGTTCAGCTGAACATTGGCCATCTGAGCCCGTTCCAAAACCGCCTCCCGCTCAGAGCCTTTCTTAAGGGCAGCCTCTAAACGATATTCCCTCTCCTGAAGCTGAGCTGAGAGATCCGACTTATCCTGCAGGGCGGCCGCCAGATCGGCAGATATCTGGGTGAGCTAGGAGGAAGACGAGGCGCCGATCTTATGATCTTCTGCAAAGGTCACAAAAGTGGCGAAGAACTGCACACAAAAAGTCGCATCAGGTCGGCAAATGATAATAATAAACATAAAAATAGTCAATAAGGGGAGGAGGGCGAAAAGGGGAATACCTTCCCAAAATACATCATCATAGCATCGAAGCGAGGGTCCTCATCGGCATCTCGTAATGCCTACTTATCCTTAGCCGGGACCATGGAGCTGAAGTATGGAAGAAATTTCTCAAACTCCTTGCAACGGAGAAAGGTCTCCATAGCCGGACCAAGGGGACCTGTAGTCTTCGGCCGTTTGGAAGCGGGGGAGCTAGGAGAAGGGGCCCTCTGGGTGACCTGAAGCTATCGAGACGAGCTTTCCGGGCTTCGCCCGGTGGTCAAGGTAGGATCTAGGTCGGAGGGGAGAATCACCCCAGATTTGGGGCGGTAGGGGAGCTTTCGTTTAGTCTTTGATGAGCCCTCTGCCCTCTCCTTAGGGGGATTCGTCGATTTGGGGACCTTCTCTTTCGTCGGTTCAGTCGGCTTGGAGGCATCAGACTGGCAGGTCTGCATGAACCGATCTACGAAAAACAATACAAACGGTCAGGAAGATAGCCAAAAAACAAAATAGCAAAGATTATACTATGGAAAGAACCGATAAAGCCTACCAATATCAGGGATAGCTGGATAAGGATTCGAGCTCAGCCACAATGGAACAGAAGAACATGAAATTGCGTCAGCTGGAAAGCGTTGTAGGGAATGGCATTCCATTCCCAAACTTTCTCGACCCACGCAGCTTGGATGGAACTACGCCTAGGAATAGGATCCTGGCTCGGAGTGGTCTGCGTCCATTCCGTGGGGAAACCCCAGGAGTCAGCTGTAGGGAGCCGAATAAAAAAGAAACACGACCTCCAATCCTTCACATTGGAAGGGAGTTGGGTAAAAAAATGGGCGTTGTTTCGGGAATTCAAGTAAAAGGAGCCTTTAAAACTCTTTAGCCCAAAGCAAAAATAGAAAAAACCTAGGTCGGGTTCCTCGTGTCTGAAATGACACAGCACGAGAAAACCAACCATATAACGAAAAGAGTTGGGAGAAAACTGGTTGAGGGGAAGATTGTATTTAACGGAGAGAGAGACAAGGAAGGGATGTAGTGGAAAGCGAAGACCACTGCTGACCTGATCCACGAACCAGGTAATATGCCCCAGGGGAGGATGATCAGGGGTGTCACTAGCCTGAGGCGTGACAAATTCCCATCCTGGGGGAAGTCTAAGAAATTTTATAAAACTAGCCAGTGCGGCTGGGCTAGTCCTAGATAGAGGATGAGGAGGGAGAACTCGAGTCGCTCCTACGACCGTTTGATATGGATCGGCTAAGAGACCGGTCACAGTTACTTCGTCCATAGGAGGAGGGGAAGGGGGATCTACAATGATTAGGGGGATGCCAGAGGGAAGGCTAGAAGGGATGTCACCTAGCTCGGACCAATCTACATCACCTAGGGGCTCATCTTTAAGACAGAGGGAGAAACCAGTAGCTCGCCCTGACCTACCCCCCGAGTCCCCATCAGAAGAGGAAAGACCTTCTAAAAAGGAGTCCACGGCCGATTCGCCGGAAAGATTCTGAGAATCCGAAGCAGACGACATAATAAAAGGAAGAAAAGGGAGGAAGAGGAAGAGGAAAATATCAGTAACAAACCAAAAGAAAAACTAAAGAGGTGTTTAGATAAACATACCCATGAGTTTGGGTGGAAGATCGTTGGAGAAAGGTAGTGGAAGCACCACCGAAGGCAGGAAACCAAGGTCGCAAGTGTCTCCGGAATACCCTCACACTAGTATGTCGCAGGAATAAGAGCGGAAATGGCTGAAGGGGGTAGAGGATTCCTACTTATAGAGAAGGAGGGCGAAAATCAAGAAGATAACGGGCGATCTGGAGCGTCCGATGCCTCCTGTAAAAGAACGGCTTGGATCTGGCACCGCCTCGTCCGACCTATAGCAGGTCGACACCTGGACTTGACCATAGACGCGACGTTTGGGAGGCGGGGAAAGGAAAATACGTGGATATTAAAGCGTACGAAGTCAGACCGCCCACCTGCTGACTGAAGATCCATCTGCTCAGATGCAGATAATCATCTCACCTGCACCTGCCCATGCTGAAGATCATCCCGACCAACCGGAGCTGGTGACAGACAACATTCCCCTTCTCACTCTTCCAAGCATTATAGAGGAAGAAGAGGCAGAGGAGATAATTGAGATTCCTGTTGCCAACTACTCATTCAACCTGGAGACCAACAACCCCCAAGGACTCTCAGCAGCACAGCTGAAGCTGGTAAAGAAAGAAGTGCTCAAATATTCCTTCATCAACATATACGAGGAATGGAAAGAGTTTAGGATGTATACTTTTTCTGAACTTAAAACTCTCGTAGATAAGACCTCTTAGGAACACCCTATAGCAGTAGAACAACTTATCATGTTATTTTGCCATGAGATTAACGTGCGGGTTCTACTTAAGGAGGATTGGTTCATGCTTCACTTCAATCAGAACATGGACCAATTCATCCTCCAAATAATGAAGGAGGGTCTAGAGTGTGATTGTTTGACGAGGAGGCTGATGAGAAAAAGGAGGAAGTTGAGAAAGTTGTAGTTGAAAATGTAGCTAGAGAGGAAGAAAAGGAAGCTGCAGTTGACATTGTTGAGATAGAAACTGCAGTTGAACAAGGTGAAGTTGAAAATGTTGAACATGTTGAAAAAGAATATGAGAAAGGAGAAGTTGAAGAGGTAGTCGAAAAACAAGAAGAAGAAGAAGAAGTTGAAAAGGCAGATGAGAAAGAAGAAGAAAAAGAGAAAGAAGAAGAAAAAGAAGAAAAAGAAGAAGAGAAAGAAGAAGAAGCCAAAGAAGGAGATGAAAAGAAAGATGATGATGTTGAGCATGGAGCACCTGATCAAGCTTCCAGCTCATATCATACAGATGAGGATGACAGATCGGGGACCCCAGACAAAACCCCATCTGATTAGCCACCCGCTGACAGGAGTCTGCAATCAGACAGGTCAACGGCCAAGAGATTTGCAGCAGTTGAAGAATCAGGTGAACACTCACCTCAGGCAGTACCTGCAATTTCAATATCACTTGAGTTGACCGAGCTAATCAGAAGACTTGTCGAGGAGACAGTTGGCAATCTATTAGAAACTGAGGTGAAGCCAGATCTCTAATATCTCAATCTGAAGATGGATGCTCTGCTCAATAAGAAGGACCCTTCTCCAACAACTACGAATTCCAGAATGCCTCTTGGCATGTCTGATTTTATGACAAGGGTAGAAGAGCAACTGGAAACTACTGTTGATGCTGTCAAAAAGGGGGAAGGAAAAGGTAAAGAGCACAACAGAGCTCCTGAGTTCAGACAGGGGGAAGTGAGGGAAGAAAGGGAAGACAAGGGAGAAGATGTAGGCAAGAGCAGAGAACTACCTCTCATCCAAGGTGGGACTTTTTAACTGAAGCGAAAGAAGATGGTTGCACCATCTGAAGATCCACCTGCAGCTAAGAAGAGAAGGACCAGGCAGTATCCTGAGCAAAGATTTGCATGGGAGGGAAAGGAGCTATGGTTTGTTGAGGAATTTTTGTCTGCTGAGATGGACCATATGTGAGGAGGAGAAAAGTGGCAGTTCATAGGAAAATACTACCTCTGGAAATTGCTCTAGGAGAAAGATTGCTCCCCTCAGCAGTCGTTCATAAACTTTATGTCCTCAACATGGCCAAAGCTCTGGGCTGCTCTGAAACATCAAGCCAAGAAATTCGATGCCTATCCAATGATTGTTGCGATATTTCGTTAAACGCAAGTGCACGTTATCGTAGACAAGTAATAAAGTGATGAGTGAGTATCGTTCCCACGAGGACTGAATCACTAAGTACCGATTTATATGTATTCTAATTTTATTTGAACAGTCGAAATTTGGGTTGCAATTAATGACTAAAGAAAATCAATAATAAACAGAAAAACGATCGCTTGAAGAAAGAGAATCAAATAATGAAAAAGTCTAGGATTGTGAATCCACCTCGGTTTATCCGAATTTACTCTCGATTATCTGAAGTTAATGATTTCCCCAATTTATTGAAGGCAAAGATTGCTAAAATACTCTACCGCCTCTCCCGAGGTCGATAGATTTTTCTAAAGGCGAATAACACACTCTATCCCTAGGTGAATTAATTCGACAATAGGCAAAAAGCACAAAATCCTCAAAAGGCCACGTAGTTCCTATGAGTATATTCCTATCTCACAAGATAAAATGGTTCTCACCAACAGTTCCTCACCAACTCTCCTCTCCCGATTCGAGTTGCGTAATTAAAACAATCCAATTATTGGCCAGACAATTGAAAGCATTAAAATCGATTGGTAAAACTCAACAGAAAAGGGAATTATATAGATAATCAAAAGCAAATTCGTCAAAACTTTGGTTTCATCAAAATCCTAGAACAGGGTTTTAGCCTGACATGCTAAAAGATAAAAATACAGAATTAATGAATGAAAGCATTAAAATCAAACGCAGATGAAGAGCTCGGATTTCTCCGTTCTTCTGGCTTCCGCCCTCTGCTCTTGGTGTCTTCTGCTTCTTGTCTTGATTCCTCTCTTCCACCATTCTCCTCTGATTCCCCAATAATCTCCTTATGACCTTAAACCCTTATTTATAATTCCCAGCAGCCTCCAAAACGCGTCCGTGTGATTAGGTCGAGAACCGGCTTCAAAACGGCCCAAACCCGCGCGGAGCACACCAAAACCGCCCCGTGGGCCGCGGCTCACTTAATCTGTGCCGCGGCTCACGGGGCACAGATTAAAACCTGAGCGCTATTTTTTTCTTCTGGGCCGCGGCTCACTATACTTGTGCCGCGGTTCAGGGTACAGTTTACTCGGGGGTCGCTGGTCACCTGCGTGTGCCGCGGCCCGCTTGCCTTGTGCCGCGGTCCCAGGCCAAAATTCGCCGTTTTCGCCCGTTTTTCATCGTTTCGGCTTCCGGACTCCAATTTTCTGCAAAACATAAAATAATAGGGCATTAAAGGCTCATTTATGCAGATTTACTCATGAAAAGAATACAGAATAATGATAAATAAGCGTATAAAAATACGCCTAACAAATACCCCCAAACTTGAGTCTTTGCTTGTCCTCAAGCAAAAAGAATTGATTACAAATAAAAGAATAATCGTGAATAATCGTGCAACTCATAGTGTTCAACCTAATCAATATTACCCTGAAAATCTCAAAGAATAGTACAAGTATCGTAATAGTGAGCCACGTTCAGGACATTGATTCCACAGAGTAACCAATTTCAGTCCTAATCAATCGTTCATGAAGAAAATCAAGCTCAAAGATTAACAAGCGTGAGTTTAACCGACCGTCAATATGAAGGGTTAAAAATAAACAAGCTAACTCGCCCAGTCCCACAGTCTAGTGGCCAAGATTTAAAGAGTTTCATCATCAAAAATAACCCTCGGACAGTATTCCCTTATATAAGATCAATAAATTGATTCGAGTTGACCACTAGGTTCGGATCTCGGGATGTTTCATCGGGATAATCCTAGGGTGGAATTCCATTCTCATGTGTTGGGGAACCGTTTGACGTAAAAGACACTCATGGGGCACATGGATGCTTCTAGTTACTAAGTTCCCTTCCACAGCGGAGAAACAACTCGAATAGCTATTCCCGCATGTCCGATTAAAGGTCGCTGTTTTACGCGAGAGTAAACAACGGGTTACGTGAATACCCCCGGTTACTAGGTTCCCCATAATCGGCACATGCGAAATCTCTAAACCACTAGTCTAATCCGGGTTGTCGTTTTACGCGAGAGTAAACAACGGGTCACGTAAATACCCTCGGTTACTAGACTTCCCATCATAGAACAAATAATATCTCGACTTTTGGGAAAAACTGTCCGACTCTAAACTCAAATAGGTGCCAACACGACTTATGTTACTGGACGACTAGCTATTGGGAAAAATGTAACCAACCGTATAGGCGGCGATTTGAAAACACGTATGTCTCCTCTCTTATCCGCTAAGATTTCTATAAAAACAAAAAAAAATCGGACCTAGATGAATACTCAACAGAAACAGATATCGCTGACTGCAACTCAACTAAAACTCAACTGTTTCTTCCCCGAGAAATCAGTATCGTAACATCAGTTTTACACAAAAAGAAGCACGAAAAATTCACGAATGCAATTAAAAACACGACAAGCAAGGCTAGCAACAACAAAAATAACGAAAAATAATGAAAAGTGCAACGAATAAGTACAGCAATAATAATAATAGCAACAGAAAGTAACCCCCCCCCCCCCCAAACTTAGGACGTACATTGACCTCTATGTACAAAATGTAATATGCAATAAAGTAAGAAGGTCATGTACTCCCCTATAGTCAGCTCACGAACTGGCGGTAGCGTCGTCCGGCGAGCCTGCACGTATCTAGACTACACCATGCGGAATGTGAATGAGTGAGCTTGCAACAACAAAGAGGAAATTAAGGATGAGCTCTCAAGTTTAAACATGATGTAAGGGTTGGGAGACAATACAATCCGATAAAACGATTCGTTGCTTATAGTTTGAAAATGCTTGCCTTAACAATTTTTCATTGCTGCAATTTATCAAACACTTGGTATGCACAAGTCAAAATGAAGAACAAGAAGTTTAATGGCTAACTCCAAATCCCAAAAAATAATAACACAGATATATAGCCATGAAAAACGACAACTAACATCACCAATTCGTTCATAATCACCAATACCATCACAATCAAATACCATATTCACCATATTCCAACTCCATTTTTGAGAAAACATTGAAGAACAACTAGCAACATATAACTTCAATTCACTTTTCAAATCATGTATCAATTATGATTAAGAGATCGAGAATTACCTGACTTGGAATGAAGAATGCAAGAAGAAGGAGCAGAAAAAGATATCGGTCGATCGCTGTGCAAAGGAAAGGGAAGAAGTTTACCTGAATCCCGTCCGATCGAGTATAAGAAGGGTACCTGGGCTTTCCTATTTGCGACAGGGGCAGCACGGCTAAGTGAGCGCGGCCCATAATCTGATCGGCACAGGACTTTTTGTGATGTCGCCGGGTGCCGCGGCTCAGCATACGGGTGTCGCGGATCATAATGTTGATGTGCCGCGGCTCACTAGGTTTGTGCCGCGGCACAGAGTACAGCATCCTGGGCTCATCATTTGGCAATTAGTGTGTCGCGGCTCAGCAGCAACGTGCCGCGGCTCAGGGATCAAGTGTGTCGCGGCTCAGTAAGGTTGTGCCGCGGCACATAGTACAGGATGTTTAGCCTTCTAGTTTGATTTGTGTGTGCCGTGGCTCACAAGCCTTGTGTCGCGGATCAGGCATAAATTTTTCCCCTGGGATTTTTTCTGCACAGAATTTTCAAATGAACACGTCAAGAACGAGAGGGATAAGCAAATCAAAGCAAAAATGATGAAAAATAAAAATTCAAAATGCAAGAAAATACTGAAACACAAAAATCTACTACTAAAACTCGGGTTGCCTCCAGAGAAGCTCTATGTTTATAGTCTTCAGCCAGACCTATTGAAAAGTCAGTTCGCTTTTCGCAAACTCCATTTGAACTCCGCCCCGTCCATCGAACCGTTAATGTGTGTTTTAAAAATTTTACCATTGGTCCTTAACGATCCGATTTTTGGTTTGACACCCAATGTTATTTGCGAAAAGGTTTTGCCAACTTTCTGAAGCACCCATTTTTCTCATGATTTGGCCTCCGTTTTACGTTCGGCTTATTCTCCTTTTTCTCGAACGAACTTATGACAGCATCGGAATTTCTCATTGATGGATGAACGGTTGATGATGACGGCATGTCCACATGCTTGAGATATGCAACTCGTTCTACATTTTTCTTAGAAGTCGGACCCTTTGAAATGGATTCTGAGTTTTTCGACCGACGATTCTTCCGGTGTGTGTCTTTCGCAACGGTATCCACACTTTCAATTTGCGAGCTCTTCTCAACACCACCTGGACATGGAAAGGATTTAAGCACTTGGAAAGTGACATGCTCGTCTTGAACCCTTAGAGTTAGTTCCCCTTTTTCCACGTCGATTAAAGTTCGGCCGATTGCCAAAAATGGTCTTCCCAAGATAATTGGGATGTTGTGGTCCTCCTCCATGTCAAGCACAATGAAATCGGCCGGAAAGATGAACTTATCGACTTTCACTAAGACATCCTCTATCACTCCCCTCGGATATTTGATGGATCTATCGGCTAATTGCAAAGAGATAGTCGTCGGTTTTGCTTCTCCAATTCCAAGCTTCTTGAAAATAGAAAGAGGCATCAGATTAATACTGGCCCCGAGATCACATAACGCTCTATCAAAAGTCAGATTTCCTATAGTGCAAGGTATATTAAAACTTCCCGGATCCTTCAATTTTGGCGGAAGCTTTTTCTGAAGAATAGCGCTCCACTCCTCCGTCAATGCGACTGTCTCATACTCCTCGAGTTTTCTTTTGTTTGACAAAATTTCCTTCATGAATTTCACGTAACTAGGCATTTGTTACAAGGCGTCGGCAAATGGAATGTTTATGTGCAGTTTCTTGAAGACGTCGAGGAACTTTGAGAATTGCTTGTCCACCTTTTTCTGTTGTAATCGCTGCGGAAATGGGACGGGTGGTACATATGCTTTTGGATTGTCAGGAAACAGTATCGAGGGTCTCAAATCTTGTGGTTCCTCAGTCGCTGAATTTTTCTTCTCCTCATCCTCACTTCTCTTTTTGTTCTGCCCAGGTAGCTCGCACAATTCCTTCCCACTTATCAAACCAATGGCATTGACACTCTCTATAGGATT
Source organism: Orobanche coerulescens (assembly GCA_033398695.1). NCBI lineage: Eukaryota > Viridiplantae > Streptophyta > Magnoliopsida > Lamiales > Orobanchaceae > Orobanche > Orobanche coerulescens. Next base: position 29,888,550 of record CM065804.1, read on the forward strand.
CGTTTCAGTCGTACTTGGCAAGGTACCTTCCGGGCGGGCTGTTAATACATTAGCAATCTAGCCCAGTTGGACTTCCAAGTTGCGGATAGAAGCGGAATGGTTCTGCAAGGTCGCCTCCGTACGGGCCATGAACTGACTCGTGCTCGCTGAAAATTTCGCCATTGCTTCTTCTAGAGAGATTTTTGGAGCGGGAGGAGGCTGCTGTTGGTGTTGAGCAAACTGAGGCTGATTCGAGCTTTGTCCGTTCTTCCATGAGAAGTTAGGATAATTTCGCCATCCCGGATTATAAGTGTTGGAGTAAGGATTATTTTGCCGGTTTCCGTTCCCCATGAACTGAGCTTGTTCCATCGATGGTTGCTCGAAAGGGTTTCCGACTTGGCATTCTGCGCTAGGATGAGATCCATTACACCAATTGCACGATTCAATGGTAACGGGGGAAGGAGCATGTCAAAAGGCTTGAAGTTGCTGCGTCAAGGCGGCGACTTGGGCTGATAATGTAGAGATTGGATCATTATTTGAGATTTTCATTACTCGTTTCGGGTTTACTCGTTTAGACGGCAATTGATAAGCATTTACGGCCATAGCTTCCAATAAAGAGTGTGCCTCGGCCATAGTTTTTCCCATTAAGGCTCCTCCAGCGGCTGCATCCACAAGAGTGCGTGTAGAAGCACTCAATCCGTTGTAAAATGTTTGAATTTGCAGCCAGTCCGGAAGGCCGTGGTGTGGGCATCTCCGTAACAAATCTTTGTACCGCTCCCAAGCTTCGTGAAGTGACTCCATATCAAATTGACCAAAAGTAGTAATTTCGTTTCGTAACCTCGCCGTCTTCGATGGTGGGAAGAATTTGGCCAGAAAGGCTTGCGCTAATTCTGCCCTTGTCGTGATCGAGCCCGGCGGTAAAGAGTTCAACCAAAATTTTGCTTTTTCCCTCAAAGAGAAAGGGAAAAGTCGTAGACGAATAGCATCATCGGTGACACCGTTGTTTTTGAACGTGTCACAAATCTCGAGAAAAGACGCAATGTGTGCGTTGGGGTCATCATTCGGCAATCCACAGAACTGGCTCGCTTGTACCATCTGAATTATAGCCGGCTTGATTTCGAAGTTGTTCGCCTGAATTGTCGGATGCCGAATCCCCGAAAAGTTCGCATTGATTTGCGGCATAGCATAATCGCGAAGTGCTAGTGCCGGTTGAGCTTATTGTACAAGATTATCACCTCCGTGATTTTCGGTATTTTCGGCCATGGTGACTGTGGTTGGTAACTCTCGTTTCTCCTTTTTGTTTCTCCGAAGAGTGCGCTCGAGTTCGGTATCCAAAGGTAGTAGGCCTTCGTTACCGAATTTTCTCATGAACTAACCGAACAATCCTGAAAGGAAAAACAAACAAATAAATAAAATAACACAAAAACAATAAAAATGTTCAAACTAAGACTAGAAATACTGAAATCGATATTAGTAAAAAATCAGTCCCCGGCAACGGCGCCAAAAACTTGTTGCGATATTTCGTTAAACGCAAGTGCACGTTATCGTAGACAAGTAATAAAGTGATGAGTGAGTATCGTTCCTACGAGGACTGAATCACTAAGTACCGATTTATATGTATTCTAATTTTATTTGAACAGTCGAAATTTGGGTTGCAATTAATGACTAAAGAAAATCAATAATAAACAGAAAAACGATCGCTTGAAGAAAGAGAATCAAATAATGAAAAAGTCTAGGATTGTGAATCCACCTCGGTTTATCCGAATTTACTCTCGATTATCTGAAGTTAATGATTTCCCCAATTTATTGAAGGCAAAGATTGCTAAAATACTCTACCGCCTCTCCAGAGGTCGATAGATTTTTCTAAAGGCGAATAACACACTCTATCCCTAGGTGAATTAATTCGACAATAGGCAAAAAGCACAAAATCCTCAAAAGGCCACGTAGTTCCTATGAGTATATTCCTATCTCACAAGATAAAACGGTTCTCACCAACAGTTCCTCACCAACTCTCCTCTCCCGATTCGAGTTGCGTAATTAAAACAATCTAATTATTGGCCAGACAATTGAAAGCATTAAAATCAATTGGGAAAACTCAACAGAAAAGGGAATTATATAGATAATAAAAAGCAAATTCGTCAAAACTTTAGTTTCATCAAAATCCTAGAACAGGGTTTTAGCCTGACATGCTAAAAGATAAAAATACAGAATTAATGAATGAAAGCATTGAAATCAAACGCAGGTGAAGAGCTCGGATTCCTCCGTTCTTCTGGCTTCCGCCCTCTGCTCTTGGTGTCTTCTGCTTCTTGTCTTGATTCCTCTCTTCTGCCATTCTCCTCTGATTCCCCAATAATCTCCTTATGACCTTAAACCCTTATTTATAACTCCCAGCAGCCTCCAAAACGCGTCCGTGTGATTAGGTCGAGAACCGGATTCAAAACGGCCCAAACCCGCGCGGAGCACACCAAAACCGCCCCGTGGGCCGCTGCTCACTTAATCTGTGCCGCGGCTCACAGGGCACAGATTAAAACCTGGGCGCTATTTTTTTCTTCTGGGCCGCGGCTCACTATACTTGTGCCGCGGCTCAGGGTACAGTTTACTCGGGGGGTCGCTAGTCACCTGCGTGTACCGCGGCCCGCTTGCCTTGTGCCGCGGTCCCAGGCCAAAATTCGCCGTTTTCGCCCGTTTTTCATCGTTTCGGCTTCCGGACTGCAATTTTCTGCAAAACATAAAATAATAGGGCATTAAAGGCTCATTTATGCAGATTTACTCATGAAAAGAATACAGAATAATGATAAATAAGCGTATAAAAATACGCCTAACAATGATCCCCAACTTCACACCTGAAGAAGCCCCTACTCTAATGAATAATGAACTGGATGAGCTAGCTTTTCAGAAGGAGATCAAGAAACTGTGTGCGGAGAACAACTTCACATCACATGAGGAACAAGAGTTGCATCATTGGTAGTCAGAAGGAAATATGGACTAGCTCCAGTTTCCAAGAAGCCAATTGGTGCAAAGCCTATAAGATCTATACCTCCATCCATGGTTGTCACGTCGACGACTAGTCGCCGACTAGTCGAAAAGTCGACATGCCTGAAAAAGTCGAGGCCCGACTTCTGTGATAGTCGACCCCCGTTTTGCGATCTAGGTCGTCCGTTCCAGAACGCGGAACAGTCGCGACGGGTCGCGTTCTAGATCGCTAACTCCGACGGGTTCTGTGATTCCGACAGCTTTTCCGGTATAAGAAGGAAGAAAGGAGTATAAGGAGAGGAAAAGAAGAAAGAAGACAGAAGAAAAAAGAGAAGAACGTAGGAAGAAGAGGAAAGGAGGAGGAAATGACCGAAAGAAAAGTAGATCTCGAGGAGAAAGAGTCGATGCCTCGAAAGAAAAAGTAGATCTCGAAGAGAAGTTTTAACTTTTTTATTATTTTATGGTATAAAAATGAAACTTAATCTTTAAATTATTTAAAAAAATAGTTCTACATTATTTTAAGTTTTACAAATCTTTTGCAGTTATCTTTCAAATTTTATATAAGTTCTATTTCATATTAAAAAAATCTTATAAAATTAATTTGATAATATTTAAATATTAATTCTGAATTAGTATAGTAATTTGAAAAAAATTTATGATATTAATTTTGAAAACTAATTTGATATAGTATTATTTAGATAAAAAAACTAATATAAATATATTATCCTTCGTAGCCGTACGTTCCTTCGTACCCATACGTTCCCTCGTACCGGGTTCATCAAAGTTAAAGTTTCCCGTATCCGTTTCCGTACCTCGTTTCGAACTGAACCCCATCCTATATAACCATACTTTGATGCATGATTGTGTTTGTTTAGGAGATTTGACTATTTAATTATGTTTTTATTTGCTTATAGATGTTTGATTTTGGTTACTTGAACTTTTTATCTATTAATTTTTATTTGAACTATGAAATTGAAGTATGTTTACCTATATTATATATTATAATTACTCTAAATAGGTTATTGTCGACTATTTACGACTTTTTACGACTAGTCGGACGACTTTTCGACTAGTCAATTCCACGGTACTCGGGCTCGACTTGTCGACTTGTCGACTTAACAACCTTGCCTCCATCCAAGCTGAAGGTTGCTAGAGGAAGAGGAAGAGGGAGATTGATAGATTAGGCTTGTAATTTAGTTTGGAACTTACCTGTAAATTTATTGTAATTTACTTGTATTTTGATCATTCAAACTGCTCTGTATTGTATCATCAATAAAATCTCTATAACAGTCGTTTGAATGACAACCACCAGTTGTCTCAAAGAAAGACTGGGTTTGATGTGTGTCATGCACCTTATTTGTGCAGACTTATTTACATTAATGCTTTAGTTTTGCCATCATCAAAATAGGGGAAATTTGTTAGGAATACCTATTAGATTTTGATGATGTCATCCCTATATTAATTCATTCATTATTCAAATGTATGTTTAAAAACACTTGGCAAAATGTAAAGAAGAACCAAATGAGTATCTTCTATATGCCTTAAGTTTTTAGGCTTAGTGATCAATTGTAAAATCGACTAAGTACAGACCATAGAACTTTATTTTCAAAGAGTTCGGATAAGAAAATATCAGAAGACTTTATCTCAGCGAAGTTCAAAGATAGAGAACTTCAAGTCAGAGAACTTCAAGTCAGATCAGAGATGATCATCTCAGATAAGGTTAGATCAGAGAAGTTCAGAGCAGAGAAGTTCAGAGCAGAGAAGTTTAGAGCAGAGAAGCTCAGAGCAGATGACATCAGAGAACTTTACATCAGATAAGGTTGACTGCACTATAGGCAGTTTTGACCAAGTTACTTCAGACAGGTTCTCAGTTCAGCCAAGATACTCAGTCCACGTTAGCAAGCGTTGAAAAGTCAACAATGCACGAAAAGTCACATGCAAGACGTAGGAGAAACTGGAGAGATTCCCGGAAATCAAAGAGTTTAATATTCATCAAGATCCGCGTTCTGAAGACTTCATATGTATTATAATCAAGAATAACGGCGCTTCGATAAGAAAGTCTTTCAAACGGTCGGGATTGAAAAGGGAATCAAGCCTTGCAATGGATTGATAAGATAAACAAAGAAGTTCACTCTCCAACAGATGGATTTGTTACAGTAGTGCACCGGCTATAAAGGAAGCTCAAGGATCGTACTATATATATCCGAAAATATGAACTGAGCAAAGCACGATGCGAACAATATTCTCAAGCAATCAAAGCTGAAGGCAATCTATAGCATCGTGAAGAGCAAAGCTTAAGCAATCATATTCGAATAAGCTCTTTAGTTGAGTATTAAGCATGTCTAAAACTTGAGTATCGGGGTTACTTTCTTGGACGAGGTTCTTGAAAGTAGAGAGGTTGTAAAGGCATCCAAGGATCGTAGATCAAGAGGTACAAGGCAGCCAAAGGGAGTTGCAACGGCAAGGAATTCCACTGGTTGGAAGCTGTTGTAATTGGTTGAATCACTGTAACATTTATCACTGATTGAGAGTTATAGTGTATTCATCTCCAACTGGTTTGGAGAAAAGTGGATTAGTAGAAGATTACCCCACCTCTGAGACCACTATAAGTGCCTGCGTGTTTTACTGCATTAAACATCATATCTACTTGCTGCATACATACTAAACTGTTCCATTGATTAATTATCTGCAGAGAGCATTTAGTTATCTGTTATCGTCATCAGCTGACTTCTGCATACTTGTCTGCCGACGACTCTAAGTCATCTGTACCTATCAGCTGAGAAACTCACCTGACTTCAGGAAAAGAGTTTCAATAAGTCTATTCACCCCCCTAGACTTATTCCTGAGGACTTGTGACCTACATATGTTCATTAATTTGTAGTAATTTTATTGTGTATGTCGTTGATTAATCTATAATTTTATCTTTTAAACCATATATTTTCTTCTACAGCTTATTAATATGAAATTGGGGATTGTTTCTGTATTTGTTTGCTTCAAACACTTCCTAGGGACATTGCAACATGTTTTGCTGGAATGACCAGTGTAGTCTCTATTTTATCTTACGGTGGCAGAAAGTGGGTGGTCGAAATTAGAAAATTGTGGGGATTCTCTCTATTTTGTAGATGGATGGCTAAATCAGATTTTTCTTCATAATAAATTAATAGATTATTGTGGTATGCGATAATTTAGGATGTTATAATAGAGATATTTAAAATTTAACAATAAAATCCGATTTCTTCATAATAAATTAATAGATTAGTATGGTATGCACTAATTTGGAATGTGATAATGATTACTGTTAAAATTTCAATAAGATCCGATTTTTCTTCATAATAGATGAATAGATTATTATGGTATGTACCAATTTAGGAAGTGAGAATAATGATTTTTAAAATTTAACAATAAAATCCAATTTTCATTTATAATAATTTAATAGATTATTATGGTATCCACTAATTTAGGATGTGATAATAATAATTGTTAAAATTTTAATAAGATCTGATTTTCCTTCATAATAGATGAATAGATTATTATGGTATGCACTAATTTAGGAAGTGAGAATAATAATTTTTAAAATTTAACAATAAAATTTGATTTTCATTCATAATAAATTAATAATTATGGTATGCACTAAGGATGTAATAATAATGTCTTTCCAAATTTAACTATCCGACTTGATTCATAATAAATTAATATATTATAATGGTATGCACTGATTTAGGATGTGATAATAATAATTTTTAAAATTTTAATAAAATCTGATTTTCCTTCCTAATAAATTAATATATTATTATGGTATGCACTAATTTAGGATTTGTTAATAATGATATTTAAAATCTAAAAATAAAATGTATTTTCATTCATAATAAATTAGTTGACTATTAAGGTATGCATTAATTTAGGATGTGATAATAATAATTTTAAAATTTCTTCATACTAAATGAATAGGTTATTATGTTATGCACTAATTTAGGATATGATAGTAATGGCATTTAAAATTTAACAATAAAATCCGATTTTCATTCATAATAAATTAATAAATTTCTATGATATGTACTAATTTAGAATGTGATAATTATTAAAATTTCAATAAAATTCGATTTTCCTTCCTAATAAATAAATAGATTATTATGGTTTGAACTAATTTAGGATGTGATACTAATGATTTTAAATTTAACAATAAAATGCGATTTTCATTCATAATAATTAATAGATTAGTATGATACGCACTAATTTAGGATGTGATAATAATGATATTTAAAATTTAACAATAAATCTGATCATTCATAATAAATTAATAGATTATTATGGTATGTATTAATTTAGGATATGATAATAATAATTTTTAAAAAAATTATAATAAAATTCGATTTTCCTTCACAATAAATGAATAGATTATTATGGTATAAACTAATTTAGGATGTGATAATAATGAGTAATGACATCCCCTTCTCAAAGAAAGTGATGAAGGTAGTGGAGGCTATCTATAGGCAGTTCATGTGGTCTCGGGATGTAGGATGTAATACTCCAAACTAGGCGGCTATTACAGTGCCGTGGACCCCCGACTGGAACCCACCAGGCGAATAAAAAATAATGAATTAAATAATATAATTGTAGTAACGAACCACATTATATTACCAATTACTCCGATGAGGAGTTTCAAGTACAACACACCCAAGAGAATACAGAATACATGTATATTTTATATGAAGATAAAATATACAACACTTAATAAAAATGAGTATCCAAAGGGAAATCTGCAACGAAAATAAAATGAAGAAAAATGAATGACTGAAAAGGACTGGGGCTCCTCGCTGTCAACGTTCTCTTCCCGTACTTTAGCCTTGCCATGACCTGAAAACAACATCCCCCAATGGGGTCAGTTACACAGAACAACAATCCTCAAGAGTTGAATAAACACAATCATGATATATCTTAATTATCAAGGTAAGCTAAAGAGAGGCATCGTAGTACGCCCGTAATGGGACGTGCAAGTGCACAAGATGAGTGTCCGGATACACCCGTCCTTGTACCTAATTAGTCTCACGGAGTAACTTTACCGTGTGCACATTCCATTGTGTCGGTGAACCCTTCACATGACTATCGTGTGCCCGACTAAAAATTCCACACATAACCACCCGGCCACGCAATATGAACCCAGAAGGTCACTTGAACAAGAGTGACCATGATGATTATATGAATGAATAACAATCCGACAAGGGTCAAGAATGACTCACCGAGATAAAATAATAATGAAATGAATGATAGCTCACTAAAATGATTGGAACCGTCGTTCCTCGTGAATTGAATGATTAGTTTGATAATTATAAGTCTCAACATGATTAGTACACTATGAATAAATTATGATTATGAATGAACAACAACGAAAGGAATGAGCATCCTTTTAACCAAGTAAGAATTAACTTACACAACACCAGTGAAGAATGTCCTTCCTCGAACAAACGTCCTAAAATAGATGTAGGTCGCTCGAACAACCTTGAATAACACAATTACCAACAATCCGCTTAATAAATGAATCAAACATGATCACAACCAACTCAAAACGTCGATACGACAAAACCAAATTCATTGGGGCATTAAAACAAACACGTTGTAACCAATCTTCGATTGTTTACAACCAATCCTCAATTATGTCCATACCAAACCTCCAAAGAGTGATACAATCCAACAAAACATCTCCAACACAATCAATAATCCAATATGAATACCCAAATCGAGATTTCAACAATATCTAATCGAAACCCCCAAATCCAAATGAACATTCAAAGTGTTCTTCAAATAATCCTTCAATAATCCAAATGAATATTCATACAAACTCATAATCATATATATACCTCTTCATATATCATGATTATAACATCCAAAACATCATGTTCCATCATAGAATCGAAATCTAAGGTTTGGAGAAAATTACCTTTTGAAGATCCAACCTCTTCGATCCGTCAAAACTATTGTTAATCGACTTCCCAAGCTCCACAAACGAATGAAGATGATGAAACCCAAACACACAAGTATTTGATGATGAAAAATCTCTCCCTCAAAACATCTCTCTCGGAACCAAAATGATGAAAGGGTGAAATGAGCATAAAAATCCCGTCCATGCCTTTATAAACTGCGCAGAGTTACGGCCGTAACTCTGCCACCTTACGGCCGTAACTTCCCAGGTCAACGGTCTTACGGCCGTAACATCCATTACATACGGCCGTAATGACGATTCGTCGAAAAACCAATAATGCCAGAACTGACCGGGTTACGGCCGTAACCAAAGCTACCTTACGGCCGTAACACAACACTTACGGTCGTATCCTGCCAAACTTACAGCCGTAAGTTGCCTTCGTCAAAAACACCCTCTTGCCCAACGAATGCATGTTACAGTCGTAGTCTTCCAAAACATACGGCCGTACCCTCGAGCTTACGGCCGTAACTAAAATGACTTACGACCGTAAGTTGTCTTCGTCCAAAAAGACACCAATTCTACGAATGCATGTTACGGCCATAATGATGACCAGTTACGGCCGTAACTCACTGCTGGAAATGACAAAAATCTGACAACTCCATCTTCTCGTTACCAATGATGAATGATCCGACATATGATACTTGTATGAATGTAATTAAGTCCAGAACATGCGATAGATGATACTTCCAACACAAGACTACCAATCACGATGATTATGATAATACCCTCATCTCGATTCTCAAACGGATATGAATGACGATCGGTAACTGATACACGGCTAAAGTACGCCAACGATGAATATAAATGAACGAACGTGAAAGATGAATGATTATTAATGAGTGAAAATTTACTGAGTGACAATTACTGAATGATAATTACTGAATGATAATGAATGAATTTACAACCGGGTATTATATACTCCCCCCTTAAAAAGAGTCTCGTTCCCGAAACTAAGGGTCAAACAACTCGGGATAACTCTCCCACATACTATCCTCAATTTCCCAAGTACCCTCTTCGACTCCGTATCTAGACCACTAAATCTTAACCAAAGGAATCGTCTTGTTCCTCAACTGTTTGATTCGCCACTCTAAAGCCCGTATAGGACGCTTCTCATACGAATGAACATCCGCGATCTCGATTTCATCGAACTGGAGTATGTGACTCGGGTCGCCGACATACTTCCGCAACTGAGAGACGTGAAACACATTATGAATTCGGCTCAACGCCGGAGGTAAAGCCAATCGATAAGCCAGACTGCCTACTCGATCCAAAATCTCAAACAATCCAATGAATCTCGGACTCAACTTTACCCGCTTCCCAAAATGCAAGATACCTCGACTCAGGGATACCTTGACCAAAACATGGTCACTGTCTCGAACTCTAATGGTCGACGACGATTATCTGAATATGATTTTTGTCGACTCTGAGTGTTCAACAAACGACTCCTGATCAAAGCTACCTTCTCGCGGGCGGCTATAAACATATCAGTCTCGGTGTCGATTGATTCTGATAAGTCATCCCAACATAAAGGAGATCGACAACGATGACCGTACAAGGCCTCGTAAGGTTCCATCTTAATCAAAGCATGCCAACTATTATTGTACGTGAACTCGATCAACGATAGTTGGGCTTCCCAATCGTCTTTCCAATTGATGATGTAATATCCGCAATTTTCGATTTCCGGTAATTTCTTTTTTTTCGGCGGAAGTCCGTTTTGACGACTCGCTCATGTCCGTTTCGCCATTCTGAGAATGATTAATTCTACACTTTTTGACATCCGAGTTCGTTTCGGTGTCGTTTTGTTGAGTTCCGTGCTTTTTCGCGACTTTTCCGCACTTGAGTTCGATTCTTGCGAATCTCGTCCGAAACTGTTGTTTCGAGTTTCCCGCAAGTCCGTTTAACTTTTTTGGACGTGTTGTGAACTTCGGTTTGGTTATTCGATCACGTATCGTGATTTCCGGGCGTTTTGGGCCATTTTGTAATTTCTTGAAAGTTACGGGTATCCGTATCTGTAATTGTTGTCTCGACCCGTTTCTTGGTCGCGTATGACTAATTATGGTATTACGCTTTCATTTCGAGTCGTTTATGTTGTCCACGAACTTTTCGTCGTGTTCGTTCGTGACGTTTTCGAAATCGGGTCGTCGAGCCACAGCGGTGGCGGGGCTGGCCGGACGGTGGCGGGATCGCCGGACGATTGCAGGCACCGGCCGGACGGTGCGAGAACCGCGTAAGCGCGCCTTCGGCCGGAAAAGGCTGCGCTAACCGGCGGTGTAGCGCACTGTGCCGGGTAACTGCGTCTGTGCTCGGGCACTGGACAGTGGGGTTTGAGGTTCGGACTCGGTCAGATCGGCGAGTAGCGCACGCTACGCCGAGCGTAGCGCGCTAGTCGGCAGCGTAGCGCCGCCGTCGGCCGGCTAGCGTCGTTACTGGCCGGGCGATTGATCCGGTGGCTCTTTGGGCCAGTCGGCTGCGCAGCGCGAGCTTCCGCGTAGCGCACGCTTAGCGGAGTCGGGTCGACGAGTTTGGTCGGCGGGGTTGGTAGGTGATGCCGGGTCGTGTGGGCCTGGCCGAGGGTACTCGGCGATCTGGCCGATAGCGCACGCTAGTCCGGAAGGCTAGCGCCGCTAGGGCAGCCCGATATAAATATGGTGACGATCACATTTCACTTCGTTTTTCACTTCCTTCCTTCTCCTTCCGCGAGTGGCGATTCATGGGCGACGAAGCCATGTTGTTTAACAACAAATCCATGAAGTCCTTGAGTTCATAACATCAATCGATCGTCCGTTATCAACCTTTGATCCAGCGAATCAAGGTAATCTTCCTTAGAACCCTAATTTCGTGAATTTGGGGATTTTTACATTTTCGTCCGATTCGTTCCGTGTTGTTGATTAATTCATGATGGGTATGATTAATCTTGATAGTATTCTTGTGTTTAACATCATTTAATCCATTGTTCTTCGTCGGATCGAAGTATATTTCTCGATTTCCTTCAAATTGACTTTTTGGGGGATTTGTCCCCGATCTCGTTTTTCATCCGTTTTCGATGGATCGATTATGGTTAAATGATGTTGTTAAACATATTCTATGGATTGTATATCCATATTTCAACTTGGAGTTCCGTTTTCGGGTTTTGACGGAACGAATCGTGTTCTTGGCCGTTTTGGGGGAAATCCTTGAACCTTCGTCATTTGTTCTTTGAATTCAACGGCTTTGGGTCGTACTTTGGAATTCATTTTCGTTGTTATTGTTTTCGTTCGTAGTTCATTGTTGTGGATTGTCGTTCGGTGGAGTCGGCGAGTTCGTAGTCGGTTCGTGCCAACCTACTTCGGCCGATTCTCCGCGTTGTGGTTATTCGAGGCAAGTACCTTGCCCATACTTTTCTCGTTTTATGGATATGATGATCGGTGGTCGTCTTGATGCGTTTGTTTGGTTATTTGAAATGAAGTTTCAAAGGATTTCGGTTTGGCCTCGTTAAAGGCTTTCTTTCAAAACGAGTGTGATTTGTGAACGGTGTTTTGAGAATTGATTATGATTTGATTATTTTGAACGTTGAAGGATTTTATGATGGTACTCCTATTGTTTAAGTTATGGAATCGTGTATTCCGTATTTAATCTTGTTATTTATTTTTGAAGAGTTTGATAATGGTGTCGAGTTAATGGCCATCTCTAGTGAGTATTCTTAATGAACTTACATTCTTAGCATGTTAGTATTGCATGAGTAACGTGTGTGTGTGTATGCTCACTACGGGTTAGATCCGACGGGGTCTCGGTAGGGGTCCACGAAGGTGTGGATCGACGAGCTTTGCTTTTAACCACTACGGGTTAGATCCGACGGGGTCTCGGTAGGGGTCCACGGAGGTGTGGATCGACGGTTAATTGTGGTGCATTTTACAAATGTGATTCGATATTGGCATTTCCGGAAATGAGTGCTTTTGAACGGTTTTCATTTGCATGCATTGACTAAATGTGTAAGAGGTAAGTTGTTCGTTTGGCTTACTTGGCTAGGATGGCACTAGAGTATGTTGTTGTTTGTGTTAAATCCTTTATTTGTGGATTTTGATGTTGGGAGACGAACCTTGTGGTCGTTCTTGTGTACTGTGAGTTGATGAGATTTGGGGCTAAAATCCCAAGGGTTTTGTAAAAGTCGTTTTACGGATTTGGAGCTAAAATCCCAACGATTTGGTTAATGTCATTTTCCAGAAAGTAAACTTTTGGGGCGGTGACCCCTTTGTCTTTTGGATTTTGAAAAGTAGGATTTGATAATCCTAAATTGTTTTCTATTAAAACTCTCGATGGCATTCTAAACCGTTTTATAAATTATTCCCATTGATTTATGATATTTCGTTTTTGAAATGTTTTCTCAAACCCTTGCCTCGGGAAGTACTTTTCGTTTCGTTTGGATCTTTGAGGATCCTCGGTTATTGTTATTCGTGGAATGTGAATTGTATGGCTCGTATTTGCACTTTGTATTTGCACTAGCAAAACAGTGGAGTTTTGCTAACCCCCGAGTATTCGGGGTGGATGTCTGTTTTGCATTCGTGTTTTGGAGCATAACACGGGGTCGGCCACGAAGGATGATGAAAGATGATCGATACTAATCACATGAGGAACCGTACATCGTGTGTTGGTTCAGTTGTACTTTATTTTCCGCTGCTGTATTGTTCCCGTTGTACGGGTGTAGTTGTATTTTGTCCCCTGCGTGGGCATGAGTTGTATTGAGTTGTATGTATTTGTGGAAAGACCAAATCGGTCTACTGAGTCATTGTAGCCTCGAAGGCATTGTCGAGATGTTAAATGTCGTTACCAGCCTGGTAGATCCTTGAGGAAAGGTTCTACGGCGTGTAATATCCCTGAGCGGATTGGGGGTGTTACATAAATGGTATCGGAGCTTAGGTTGAGGAAACCTAGGCTGTCGGGTCAAGTCGTGTTGTTTGAGTCTTGTTTCGTCGGATTTTATCTGACTGAGTCGTGTCGCGACGCGTCGTTTGAGTTTGTTGGTCGTGATTAGTATCGTGGGGCGATCATCATCTTCGTGCGACCTGTGGAAGTAAGTCTCCCTTCTTTGTGTTGTGCCTCGTGTGACACGAGCTATTTTTATGATTATTTGTTAAGTGGTGGAATTTTATGTGAATTTTGATTTCACGATATGTATTTAGTCGACTCTCGTATTTGATTTATACGAGGAGTGTAAATCGTTTGTGATGTCTTTTATTGTTGTTTTTCTCGTTGTTGATGATTTTGAATCGATTTGCACGTTTTACAAGTCTGTTGTGGATGCTTTGTGATTATACGGGTTCTATTTGTTCACTAGCCATGCGGGAGGGTATTTTATCAGTGGTTTTGTTCTGAATGTGGTATTTTATCGTTTATTTTCGTTTAAAGACATGTATTGTCTTGATTTTAAACGTTTTGATGCGTGTGCTAGGAGTTGTTTTAGTGAACGTCGTTATGTGTGAGTTTTGGGCATTCTGGCCTATTGGATTTTTGAAAACCTTGAGTATCTTAGAAAAATAAACTTCGAGACATACTTTTCAAATGACTTATTTTCTTGTGGTACATCCTAGGTGCCACGATGTATTTCAAAAATTTTCTACCTCGAGGACCAAAATATTTTGAGATATTTTCAACACTTTTATTTAGACCCGAGGGTCGAATATTTTGAAAGTTTTCACTAAGAGAAAGTGTCCTCATTTTTATCAAATGCGAAATGGTTCTCCAATGTCTCGATAACGATGTTTCAAGTCTGTACTTTTTGAAAGATGATACTCAAGATCAATCGGTGTTCTTCAAATTATTTTCAAAATGAGGTTTTCGTTTTTAAAACCTATCCATTCCCGTTTGAGGACTGGGTATGTATGTGTGATGTTCGCGTTGTCATTTTGATACTTTCTCCCGAGTATGATCGAATCGGCGGTGTGAGCGTTGAGACGCTTTCCACACATTGGTTGTGCTAGCCCCTGTGAGAGGCGGAGTGTTGGTATTGAATGTTGTCGCCTCATGGAAATCTCTGCGTTGTCGCGCATGTGCGAGCTGTTAGAGCTTGGTTTGGTATGACCGTGTGCATCGGTGATGGTTCCGTTATGCGTCGATTGTTTAATGTCTTGTTACCTTGCTCCCGTTTTTGTGAATTTCGTGGACGAGGTCGGAGGTAATGCCCGTACTATTTTGACTTCTGTATTTTCTCTTTCTCCAGTCTATCGATTCGCTCATGTTCGTTGGCACTTTATGAACTTGTTCTGTATTTCGATTTCATCGTCCGAACGAGCTGTGACCTTGTTGTGGGTCGATCTGGTTATCGCTGTGACTTTTTCGGGTTCGGTTTGATTCTTGTGAACCTTGTTCGGGAGTGAAATCATCTGGTTCTATTAGTTCTTTTATTCGAAGTGGATCGGATTTGGAACTCTTATGTTTTCGACTCTGTCGACTCATTTATGTTCGTTGGCATTTCTGAGCTTGTCCTGCCCTTGTTTTTGTTTATCGAACGAGTGTGATATCATTTCGGAATAACTCGCTTGTCGTTGTGACTTTTCAATCGCTATTCCCTTTCTTGTGGATCTTATGGGAATGCATGTCTTGTAGTTCTCACCAGATCATCGTGGGAGTTATTGTTTGAACTTTATTGTTCTTCATGATTCGAACATGATTCTTCGATTTTTGTTGTCTCGATCGTTTGTTTGTTCGGTTTTTGTTCTCGTTTCGTGATTATTGAGCATTCAGACTCCTTCGTAATTCCCTTCAGTTCGGGAAATTAGTTTCGTTTTCGATCTTCCATCCCTTAGGCGGTGGGATTCCGTGTTTGTTCAGCGGTTGACTCGCGTTTTATTGATGTACCGTTGGGTTGGTCAATCATATTGATTTTCGTTCGTTGTGTTTTGTGATCGTCGGATAATTGACTTGGATATATTATCCGTTTGATGACGCTTGTCGTTTGTTGGTTTTATTATATCCCTAACGGCGACGTCGTGTTGGTCGCCGTGGAGCGTGTTTACACGCCGTATATTCCTTTGCGTTGTTTGTAACATTTCGCCGTTGGGCGTTAGTTGCGCATTCTTGTGTATCTCGTTGAGTTTTTCCTGGCGGAATATTTCTTCTCCCTACTTGTTTTAAGTTTCGGGACGAAACTTCTTTTAAGGAGGGTAGAATGTAATATCCGCAATTTTCGATTTCCGGTAATTTCTTTTTTTTCGGCGGAAGTCCGTTTTGACGACTCGCTCATGTCCGTTTCGCCATTCTGAGAATGATTAATTCTACACTTTTTGACATCCGAGTTCGTTTCGGTGTCGTTTTGTTGAGTTCCGTGCTTTTTCGCGACTTTTCCGCACTTGAGTTCGATTCTTGCGAATCTCGTCCGAAACTGTTGTTTCGAGTTTCCCGCAAGTCCGTTTAACTTTTTTGGACGTGTTGTGAACTTCGGTTTGGTTATTCGATCACGTATCGTGATTTCCGGGCGTTTTGGGCCATTTTGTAATTTCTTGAAAGTTACGGGTATCCGTATCTGTAATTGTTGTCTCGACCCGCTTCTTGGTCGCGTATGACTAATTATGGTATTACGCTTTCATTTCGAGTCGTTTATGTTGTCCACGAACTTTTCGCCGTGTTCGCTCCGCACGGTGGCGGATCGCCGACGGTGGCGGATCGGGCCGACGACATGGCACCGGCCGGACGGGTGCGGCAGAACCGGCGAGCGCACGCTACGGCCGGAAGGTCGCGCTAACCGGCCAGTGTAGCGACGCCGCCGGGTGGGCCAGCGACGCTATCGCCCGGACAGTGGGGTTTCGAGGTTCTCGACTCGGCCAGATCGGCAGTGTAGCGCACGCTACGCCGGCGTAGCGCGCTAGTCGGCAGCGTAGCGCACGCCGCCGGCCAGCGACGTTACTGCCGGCAGTTCGGTGGCTATCGGACAGCCGGGCGCCGCGAAGCTTCCGGCCGTAGCGCACGCTAGCGGGAGTCGGGTCGACAGGTTTGGTCGGCAGGGTTGGTAGGTGATGCCGGGTCGTGTGGGCCCTGGCCGAGGGTACTCGGCCGATACCGGCCGATAGCGCACGCTAGTCCGGGAAGGCTAGCGCACGCTAGGCTGGCCCAGTATAAATATGGCTGAGCAGTCACATTTCACTTCGTTTTTCACTTCCTTCCTTCTCCTTCCGCGAGTGGCGATTCATGGGCGACGAAGCCATGTTGTTTAACAACAAATCCATGAAGTCCTTGAGTTCATAACATCAATCGATCGTCCGTTATCAACCTTTGATCCAGCGAATCAAGGTAATCTTCCTTAGAACCCTAATTTCGTGAATTTGGGGATTTTTACATTTTCGTCCGATTCGTTCCGTGTTGTTGATTAATTCATGATGGGTATGATTAATCTTGATAGTATTCTTGTGTTTAACATCATTTAATCCATTGTTCTTCGTCGGATCGAAGTATATTTCTCGATTTCCTTCAAATTGACTTTTTGGGGGATTTGTCCCCGATCTCGTTTTTCATCCGTTTTCGATGGATCGATTATGGTTAAATGATGTTGTTAAACATATTCTATGGATTGTATATCCATATTTCAACTTGGAATTCCGTTTTCGGGTTTTGACGGAACGAATCGTGTTCTTGGCCGTTTTGGGGGAAATCCTTGAACCTTCGTCATTTGTTCTTTGAATTCAACGGCTTTGGGTCGTACTTTGGAATTCATTTTCGTTGTTATTGTTTTCGTTCGTAGTTCATTGTTGTGGATTGTCGTTCGGTGGAGTCGGCGAGTTCGTAGTCGGTTCGTGCCAACCTACTTCGGCCGATTCTCCGCGTTGTGGTTATTCGAGGCAAGTACCTTGCCCATACTTTTCTCGTTTTATGGATATGATGATCGGTGGTCGTCTTGATGCGTTTGTTTGGTTATTTGAAATGAAGTTTCAAAGGATTTCGGTTTGGCCTCGTTAAAGGCTTTCTTTCAAAACGAGTGTGATTTGTGAACGGTGTTTTGAGAATTGATTATGATTTGATTATTTTGAACGTTGAAGGATTTTATGATGGTACTCCTATTGTTTAAGTTATGGAATCGTGTATTCCGTATTTAATCTTGTTATTTATTTTTGAAGAGTTTGATAATGGTGTCGAGTTAATGGCCATCTCTAGTGAGTATTCTTAATGAACTTACATTCTTAGCATGTTAGTATTGCATGAGTAACGTGTGTGTGTGTGTATGCTCACTACGGGTTAGATCCGACGGGGTCTCGGTAGGGGTCCACGAAGGTGTGGATCGACGAGCTTTGCTTTTAACCACTACGGGTTAGATCCGACGGGGTCTCGGTAGGGGTCCACGGAGGTGTGGATCGACGGTTAATTGTGGTGCATTTTACAAATGTGATTCGATATTGGCATTTCCGGAAATGAGTGCTTTTGAACGGTTTTCATTTGCATGCATTGACTAAATGTGTAAGAGGTAAGTTGTTCGTTTGGCTTACTTGGCTAGGATGGCACTAGAGTATGTTGTTGTTTGTGTTAAATCCTTTATTTGTGGATTTTGATGTTGGGAGACGAACCTTGTGGTCGTTCTTGTGTACTGTGAGTTGATGAGATTTGGGGCTAAAATCCCAAGGGTTTTGTAAAAGTCGTTTTACGGATTTGGGGCTAAAATCCCAACGATTTGGTTAATGTCATTTTCCAGAAAGTAAACTTTTGGGGCGGTGACCCCTTTGTCTTTCGATTTTGAAAAGTAGGATTTGATAATCCTAAATTGTTTTCTATTAAAACTCTCGATGGCATTCTAAACCGTTTTATAAATTATTCCCATTGATTTATGATATTTCGTTTTGAAATGTTTTCTCAAACCCTTTCCTCGGGAAGTACTTTTCGCTTCGTTTGGTGCTTTGAGGATCCTGGGTTTTTGTTAGTCGTGGAATGTGAATTGTATGGCTCGTATTTGCACTTTGTATTTGCACTAGCAAAACAGTGGAGTTTGCTAACCCCGAGTATTCGGGGGTGGATGTCTGTTTTGCATTCGTGTTTTGGAGCATAACACGAGGTCGGCACGAAGGATGATGAAAGATGATCGATACTAATCACATGAGGAACCGTACATCGTGTGTTGGTTCGGTTGTACTTTATTTTCATTTCGTCAGATTGTTCCGTGGCCAGACGGTGTAGTTGTATTTTGTCCCCTGCGTGGGCATGAGTTGTATTGAGTTGTATGTATTTGTGGAAAGACCAAATCGGTCTACTGAGTCATTGTAGCCTCGAAGGCATTGTCGAGATGTTAAATGTCGTTACCAGCCTGGTAGATCCTTGAGGAAAGGTTCTACGGCGTGTAATATCCCTGAGCGGATTGGGGGTGTTACAGATGACACATGCCCTAAACATGTCCTCCAACGTCTGAATAGTCCTCTCTGATTGTCTGTCGGACTGAGGATGAAAAGCTGTGCTGAGATTAAGCTGAGTTCTCATAGCACGATGAATTGATTTCCAAAAATGTGACACGAATTGCCGGTCACGATCAGAAACGATACTCTTAGGAGTACCGTGCAATCTCACTATCTCTTTGATGAACAACTGGGCAAGTCTCTCGGGACTCCATGTATCCTTAATCTCAAGGAAATGAGCTGACTTATTTAGGCGGTCCACAATTACCCAAATTGTATTCATGCCACGACGACTCGTCGGCAAACTCGTGATGAAGTCCATTGAAATATCCTCTCATTTTCACTCTGGAATAGGGAGCGGTTTCAGCATACCCGCCGGTCGCTGATGTTATATCTTGACTTGCTGACAGGTTAAACATCTCGAAACAAATTTTACGACTTCTCTCTTCATATTACTCCACCAGTAATTTTGTTTCAAGTCTTTGTACATCTTGCTAGACCCCGGATGAATGGAATAAGGGGTAGCATGAGCTTCTCTCAAAATCGAGTTTTTCAACTCGTCATTCGCCGGTACGCATAACTGATTCTTAAATCGCAAAAGTACATCCTCATGGACCACAAATCCAAGGGCTTTCCCCTGAGCCACATCATCTCGAATACGCAACAAAGATGGGTCTGAACCCTGATTCACTCTGATTGCCTCCTCAAGTGGCGATGAAATCTCTAACATGCAAAGTTGCCCTTGCACTCGATGTAACTAGACCTCGATCTCGGGTCTCAGAAATTCCTGTTGAAGTTCCCTCTGAACTGTTAAACGAGCAAGCATTTGCTCCTGAACGGATTTACGACTCAAGACATCGGCGACCACATTTTCCTTACCCAGGTGGTATTGAATCTCAATATCATAATCCTTGATTAGTTCCAACCACCTTCTCTATCGCATATTTAACTCCATATGAGTAAATATATACCTCAAACTCTTATGATCGGTGAAAATCTGACAGATGACGCCATAGAGATAATGACGCCAAATCTTCAACGCGAAAACCACGGCTGCTAATTCCAGGTCGTGAGTCGGATAATTGACCTCGTAAGGTCTAAGTTGCTGCGAAGCATAGGCAATCACTTTCCCATTCTGCATTAATACATATCCAAGACCGTGTCCGGATGCATCACTATAAACCACGAATCCTACCATCCCTTGCGGTAAAGAAAGGACAGGTGCTGAAATTAAACGGCTCTTGAGTTCGTCAAAACTCTTTTGACATGCATCAGACCACGTGTATTTCTTATCCTTCCGCAAAAGGTTCGTCATAGGTTGAGCGATTTTAGAAAATCCTTCCACAAATCGCCGGTAATATCCTGTTAATCCTAGAAAGCTTCGGATTTCCTTAACATTCTTCGGAGGTTGCCAATCTCGGATAGCCTCCATCTTCTGAGGGTCGACGTGTACTCCGTCTGATGAAATCACATGTTCGAGAAATGTCACCTCGGACATCCAGAACTCACATTTGGAAAAATTTTCATAGAGTTGCTCTCGTCTCAACATGTCGAGAACTTGATGAAGGTGAACTTCGTGCTCCTCTCGATACAACAACATCTAAGCCTTAGTCCCAAAATGATTTGGGGTCGGCTAACTTCGTGCTCCTCTCGATCACGAGAATAAATCAAAATGTCCTCTATGAAAACAACCGCGAACTGATCCAATTAGTCGATAAAAACCCGATTCATTAACCCCATGAATACCTCAGGTGCATTAGTTAACCCAAACGGCATTACTACAAACTCGTAGTGCCCATAGCATGTTCGAAACGGCATCCTTGCGATATCCGACTCTCGAATTCGCAACTGGTGATACCCAGATCTTAAGTCGATCTTGGGAAATACTGAAGCTCCCTGAAGTTGATCTAAGAAATCATCAATACGGGGTAGAGGATATTTATTCTTAATCGTCACCCTATTCAACTCTCGATAATCAATACACAAGCGAAATGAACCGTCCTTCTTCTTGACAAATAATACTGGTGCTCCCCACGGGGACGCACTCGATCGGATATAACCCTTCTCGGTCAAATCCTACAATTGATTATTTAGTTCCTGCATTTCGGTCGGGGCCATCCGATACGGTGCCTTCGATAATGGGGACGTACCAAGCTCCAACTCTATCGTGAATTCCACATCTCTCGGTGGAGGCAAACCAGGTAACTCATCTGGAAATACGTCGGCATACTCTCACTACAGGAATATCCGCCAACATCACTGATGATTTCTCGGTCTTGGTCATATAGCACCAATAACCAACACACCCCTGATTGAGTAGTTTCACCGCTTTCATCAAATTAATGACTCTACCGGAATGACTGGATTACCTCCCTAAAATACACATTCGACTCCATCGTCTGAAATAATAGTGACCATACGCTTACGAACACTGAGGATGGTATCATGACGATCCATCCAATCAAAACTCAATATGATATCGTCCTTAGGTAAATCCACCACGATTAGGTCCGCCAACCAATCACGGTTATTAAGCTGAATCGGACAATTATTAACCTCACGATTTCCGATAATTCTTCTACCATCTGGTAGATCAATGACATAAGGCTCACAACTAGTAGCACTACCCAGACGTAGTCTACTCAAACATGACTCAGAAATGAATGAATGCGATGCACCAGTATCAAAAAGGGTATACATAGGTTGAGATAGAATTTCGAGTGTACTTGAGATCATCCGGGCCTCCGGATCGTCGGTCCTCTTCATCTCATAAATTCGGGGCTTGCCGGCCCCCGAACCGGATGCTCCCATATGATAGCTTTTGGCTCCGCCTTTGTTTGCTCCCATCGTATTGAACGATGCGGACTGAGTGGCCTGATTATGATAGCTGACTGCTTCGGAGCCTGAGATGACGTCGGAGTAGGTTTGGAGTCTCTTCGGCAAAAACGGGCCTTATGCCCAACAATCCCACAGTTATTGCACGTGATAGTCTGCCTCGGACACTTAGTGCTGAGATGACCCTGTTCTCCACAGTTGAAATAGGTGATGGCCGAACTGGCTGCTCGGGACTGAGATTCCGCGGGTTTCGTCACCATAGGAGGTCACTCAGAAAAAGTAGAGCCCGCACGAGGCTTCTTGAAGGTTGCCTGACTGCGTTCAGACTGATTACGATTCTTTGACTTCTTGCTAGCAAATGAAGGTTGTTGCTTAGCAATCTCCTTAGCAGTAAGCTCATAAGTGAGAGCTTTCTCGATGAATTCGGCCAAGGTGGTGCAGTTATGATTAAGTAACTGCATCCGTATATGAGGTTTCAACCTCTTACTGAAGTTGATCTTATCCGCATCAGAGTGGATAATAGATGAGGCGAAAGGAAGAAGTTCCTGAAATTTCTCGGCGATGGCGAGAACATCATCTTCTGCTGAGGGGTCGGGAATGAGTAATTCTGATAACTTGGCCTCCCTGAGTGGGGCCGGATAATACCTCTCCATCATGAGAGTCTTGAATTGATCCCAAGTATAAGGTCAGTTGGTGAGTTTCAAAGATAACCACCAAGAGTGAGCGCTCTTACCCAGATAGTAAGCTGCGACTTGAAACTTTATGCCCTTCGGGACAATCCACCATGGCAAATAACTTCTCAAAATGTTCAAGCCAGTGAATTATATCCGCCGACTTGGATGAACCCTCGAAAGTAGGTGGTTTCTGGTGAGAGATGTCGCCGATAATACTGCTCACACTCCTCTCTTGACCCTGAGGTGGCGGTGGAGGAGCCTGTTGATTCTGAGTAGATGAGTTCTGCATCGTCTCCATGAGGCGTGCCATCTGAGTCGTATGGGCCATCATGCCCTGCATAAACGCGAGTGGGTCAACCCGAACACCTTCTGAATGAGCTGTATCCCGGGTGCGACTCCCAGACAGTGAATGATTATTTCTAGGTGAATGAGTGGCAGCGTCTCTGCTCGATGAATCAGCATTATTCCTTGCGTTCGCGCGTGTATTCACACGAGCTCCCGGGTTTCGGCCCACACCGCGGCCTCTTCCCCTGCGTCCTCTGACAGCTTTTTCCACACTGAAGTAGGAAAGTCACATGATAATTATAGATCCCGCATGAATATCATATTATGATTATGTTATGAAATGATTATAATGAGCATACGAGCTCTAACACAATGATTACATGAAGGATCAACTGAGGTGACATGATTATCTGATGAAATTCTTGAAATGATTATCTTGGACAAGTTAACAAGATTAATGATACGATCCTTAAGATCCACAACTGAGCAATGAAATGAACTGAGTGATTAATGAGTTAACATGATCGACATGATCAAAAATGAAAATGATGATTGAGGATTGTTGACTGTTGAATGATGAATGAATGATTCTTATTGCCAGAAATTATACCATGGTGTCAGAAATCTTACTGTTCTTTGGTCTGAGGGGCTCGGCTCTTGCACAGGTCACACGTGACGCGAAAGTCCAATGATACTAGTCTGATGAACGATGATTTCAATGAGACATGACTCAGAAGGTAGTATTCAAAACCACGCTCTGATACCAACTCGGTAACACCACAAACTAGGCGGCTATTATAGTGCCGTAGACCCCCGACTGGAATCCACCAGGCGAATGAAAAATAAGGAATTAAATAATATAACTATAGTACCGAACCACATTATATTACCAATTACTCCGATGAGGAGTTTCAAGTACAACATACCCAAGAGAATACAGAATACATGTATATTTTATATGAAAATAAAATATACAACACTAAATAAAAATGAGTATCCAAATGGAAATCTGCAGCGAAAATAAAATGAAGAAAAATGAATGACTGAAAAGGACTGGGCCCCCCTACTAGTATCACTGGGACTCCTCGCCGTCAATGTTCTCTTCTCGTGCTTTAGCCTTGCCATTACCTGAAAACAACATCCCTCAACGGGGTCAGTTACACAGAACAACAATCCTCAAGAGTTGAATAAACACAATCATGATATATCTTAATTATGAAGGTAAGCTGAAGTGGGGCATCGTAGTACGCCCGTAATGGGACGTGCAAGTGCACAAGACGAGTGTCCGGACACACCCGTCTTTGTACCTAATTAGTCTCACGGAGTAACTTTACCGTGTGCACAGTCCATAGTGTCAGTGAACCCTTCACATGACTATCGTGTGCCCGACTAAAAATTCCATACATAACCACCCAGCCACGCAATATGAACTCAGAAGGTCACTTGAACAAGAGTGACCATGATGAATATGAATGAATAACAATCCGACAAGGGTCAAGAATGACTCACCGAGATGAAATAATAATGAAATAAATGATAGCTCGCTGAAATGATTGGAACCATCGTTCCTCGTGAATTGAATGATTAGTTTGATAATTATAAATCTCAACATGATTAGTACACTATGAATGAATTATGATTATGAATAAATAACAAAGAAATGAATGAGTATCCTTTTAACCGAATAAGAATTAACTTACACAACACCGGTGAAGAATGTCCTTCCTCGAACAAACGTCCTAAAATGAGATGTCGGTCGCTCGAACAACCTTGAATAACACAATTACCAACAATCCGCTTAATAAACGAATCAAACATGATCACAACCAACTCAAAATGTCGATACGACAAAACCAAATTCATTGGGGCATTATAACAAACACGTTGTCACCACTCTTCGATTGCTTACAACCAATCCTCAATTATGTCGATACCAAACCTCCAAGGAGTGATACAATCCAACAAAACATCTCCAACACAATCAATAATCCAATATGAATACCCTAATCGAGATTTCAACAACATCTAATCAAAACCCCTAAATCTAAATCAACATTCAAAGTGTTCTTCAAATAATCCTTCAATAATCCAAATGAATATTCATACAAACTGATAATCATATGTATACCTCTTCATATATCATGATTATAACATCCAAAACATCATGTTCCATCATAGAATCGAAATCTAAGGTTTGGAGAAAATTACCTTTTGAAGATCCAACCTCTTCGATCCGTCAAAACTATTGTTAATCGACTTCCCAAGCTCCACAAACGAATGAAGATGATGAAACCCGAACACACAAGTATTTGATGATGAAAAATATCTCCCTCAAAACTTCTATCTCGGAACCAAAATGATGAAAGAGTGAAATGAGCATAAAAATCCCGTCCAAGCCTTTATAAATTGCGCAGAGTTATGGCCGTAACTCTGCCACCTTACGGCAGTAACTTCCCAAGTCAACGGTCTTACGGCCGTAACATCCATTCCATACGGCCGTAATAACGATTCGTCGAAAAACCAATAATGCCAGAACTGACCAGGTTACGGTCGTAACCAAAGCTACCTTACGACCGTAACACAACACTTACGGCCGTATCCTGCCGAACTTACGGCCGTAAGTTGCCTTCGTCAAAAACACCCTCCTGCCGAACAAATGCATGTTACGGCCGTAGTCTTCCAAAACATACGGCCGTACCCTCGAGCTTACGGCCGTAACTAAAAGGACTTACGGTCGTAAGTTGTTTTCGTCCAAAAAGACACCAATTCTACGAATGCATGTTACGGCCGGAATGATGACCAGTTACGGCCGTAACTCACTGCTGGAAATGACGAAAATCCGACAACTCCATCTTCTCGTTACCAATGATGAATGATTCGACATATGATACTTGTATGAATGTAATCGAGTCCAAAACATGTGATAGATGATACTTCCAACACAAGACTACCAATCACGATGATTATGATAATACTCTCATCTCGATTCTCAAACGAAGATGAATGACGATCGGTAACTGATACACGGCTAAAGTATGCCAACGATGAATATAAATGAACGAACGTGAAAGTTAATGATTATTAATGAGTGAAAATTTAATGAGTGACAATTACTTAATGATAATGAATGAATTTACAACCGGGTATTACATAGGAGACTATAGAAAATTTGTTGTTGCTTGGACTGATGTCTGTAGACCAAGATCAATAGGTGGGCTAGGTTTAGTTCATTTTCCATCATGGAACAAACTCTGTATGATGAAACTGTTGTGGGCCCTTGCCAATAAAGAAGATAAACTGTGGGTTAGGTGGATGCATATCTACTACTAGACCTGGCAAAAGTGGCCCAGGCCCACGGGCCGGCCCAGCCCACCCATAAATAAATTGGCTTTGGGCTTTAGTTTTTAGCGTAAACTTGGCTTTGGCCGCAGATTTGGCCCATTTAGCCAGTGACCACGGCCCTGCAGGCCCATGAAAAGTTTAATAACTAATAAATATTAATTAATTAGGTCAAGTTTAATGGGTATAACCTTACACCGTAACTTATTTCAATTTAAAGTTGATTTTGTTTAGATTTTTGTATTGATATTTTGCTATCGAATACAGATAATGGACCAAGTGATGAGCTACTTTCCGTACCGCTGGTTGTAGTGCAAGAATCTAACGGTTTTAATAGTATTGAAATGGATGTTTGAACTTTTTAAAATAGTTGAAAATATATTTTATCATATTATCGATCTTTTAATATATTTTGGTTAATTAAGTTGAAAGAAAGAAAAAATCATGGCCGTGGGTTGAAATAGGCCACGTAGTACGGGCCTCAATATTTAGTAAAAAATCCCTGGCCTTTTTGCCCAACCCAAAATTTGATCCACCGTTGTGGCTAAGCCGTTTGGTGGCCAAGCCGTTGCCAGGTATATCTACTACATGAAAGGAAGTGACTTGATGAATATGGAGCAGGTTCGTGATGCTTCATATCTATTTAAGAAGCTTATGAAGTTAAGAGATGAGGTTTGTACAAATTCTGAATGGCAACAACAGATGAATATTGGGAAACTTGATCTAGAGAAATTGCTTGTTGTTATCAGGCCAGATATTGAAAAAACACAATGGAGAGAGCTGGTACTAAACAATGTAGCCACTCCTAAAGCTAAATTTATAATGTGGCTACCATGTTGGGAAAGATTATCTACAAAAGACAGATTACTCAGGTTTGGATCTTCAGCTGAACCAAACTGTATCTTCTGTTCTATTGATCCTGAATCCATTGATCACCTCTTGTTTAACTGTCCCTGTCTTAAACCTGCTTGGGAAGCTCTAAATAGATGGATGGGATTCCAGCATACTGCTAACTCTTGGGCTGAAGAGAAAGCCTTCCTACAGCAGGAAACAAGAGTGAAAACCGCAAGAAAGAGGTTCTATAAAGTTTTGATTACTGAGTTTATCTATTCTGTTTGGATTGAGAGAAATAATAGAGTTTTTCAGAATAGGAAATGTGATTTGAATGTTTTGATCTGTGAAGTTGTTAGAAAAACTGTGGGGAGGTGTTTGAGGCATAAGCAATTGAGTTCCTTCTGTTGGAACATTGCAGATTACCCCATAATTAGGCCTGGTTAGGATAGTTCTCTGTTCTGTCTTATTGTAGCTTAGAGTTTGATCTGTACTGAAGGTGATGTAGCCTTCTGAGTCTGTATAGAGTTGTGATGATGTACTTTTCTTGATCACTTGGAATGATAAAAGCTAACGTTCTTCCAAAAAAAATAATAATGAGTAATGACATTTAAAATTTAACAATAAAGTTTGTTTCCTTTAGATCCAGTATATGTGAATTGTATAATATCTTGAAAATTATTATCATGTATATCTGACCATGTGGTTTGGGCGAAATATTTGTGTTGTATTTTAGGTCGAGGCAAGGTCAAGGCACGTGAAGAGCACGGTGACGGCGAAGGGTTTGAAAGATACTAGTTCGGGGGCCAAGTCGCTGTTGTTCGGTTATGCTTAAAACCGTGTAATTGGTATGCACTAATTTAGATGTGCTAATTATAATTTTTAAAATTTCAATAAAATCCGATTTTCCTTCATAATAAATGAATAGATTATTACGGTATGCACAATGAAATTTGATTTTTATTCATAATAAATTAATAGATTATTATGATATGCACTAATTTAAGATGTGATAATAATGACTTTCAAAATATAACTAAAATCCATTTTTCTTCATAATAAATTAATATATTATTATAGTATGCACTAAATTTAGGATGTGATAATAATTATTTTTAAAATTTCAATCAAATCCAATTTTTCTTCATAATAAATTATTAAATATTATGGTATGTAATAATAATGACATTAAGATTTAACAATAAAATCTAATTTTCATTCATAATAAATTAATAGATTGTTGTGAAATGTACTCATTTACCATGTGATAATAATAATTTTTAAAATTTCAATATCTCTACGCTTTTTCTTCATAATAAATGAATAGATTATTATGGTACATGTGATAATAATGTTTCTTCAATTTAACAATAAAATCAGATTTTCATTCATTATTATCACATCCTAAATTTAAGGTGTGACATGGTATGAACTACTCGTGTGCTTCGCAATGATTATTAATAAAAGTCAAGGACAAAATCATGTCGGGCTCTATCTTCCTAGATTATTTTTTAATCATGGATAATTGTACGTTGCGATTTATAGAGCAAAAAGCTGGAAAAGCTTAAAGATGTTATGTCTGGATAAAAACTGGCAATTATGCAACTAAACTATAAATGTAGTTTATAAGGAAGTGTTTGAGCTCATGTTTATTTCTCTCACTAATTTCACAGGTTATCGAATTGTTTTGTTTTTTTATTTCGAAATAAACATGGTTAGGAGCTGTAAATATATCTTTAAAAATGATAGACAATTGTATCTCTTTTCTCTTCTTTTTACATAATTGATTTATTGAAAATAGAATACAAAAGATTATGATATAAAAAAGTTTTTGAAAGTAGGGAAATTCAATCATATTTCTTTATTTCATTATATATGTAGAAGATTCGAATTAGTAATATTTTATTTCAAATTTATGAAAAACAAAGATTTTGTTGAATTCAGAGAAGAAGGGATAGTTGATGAAGCAACAATAAGATGAGGATGAAATTAAAAATGGCAATATATATATATATAATATATATCACATTAGTAAGTTCATCTCTATACGTGCTGTATGAAAAGAATATATTTTATATGATTAAAAACCCATCTTATAAGATACTATTTAAATTTAAGCGAAGATAGTTTTATTTTATGGTTTCTCCTGGTACTTACATCTATACTTTAAAAGTTCGATTCTCAATCATAACTAATTATATATATGACCATTTGTAGCGTGATAAATTGAAAAGAACTAAATATTAATATTCTAAAATATCACTTTACATCACGTCCCATGCATCGCACGACTAATTTTCAAGTTGAAAGGAAAGAAAATAATATTTTTAAAACAAAAAACATGGACCATGCTAAATTGTAGTATTATTCTGCTTAAAACGTAAATAATTGAAGAGCAGACCTCATTCATCCTTGTAACCCATACAAAAAGTAGAAAATAAACATCAAAACAGAAACAAATATATGTAAATAAATATCAAAGAACAAGAAAAACATAGCATAAAAACATCTTATTGTATCTATATATATATATATATATATATATAAAGATTGAGTTCCATCATTGAATGTGAGAATTTATGTCTTTAGCTAAATAACTCCTTTATGCATGAAATAAAAAAATTATATTCAAAAACTGGAAAAAAAAAATTGGCATAATTGCCTCTAGTCCACAAGAAGCCCAACAATTAGGTTCCTGTAGTTCAAAAAGGTTCATGTAGTTCAAAAACTGGAAAAAAAAAAATTATATGTAAAACTTCCAGTCCACACCTCCATAAGAAGCCCAACAATTAGGTTCCTGTAGTTCAAAAACTGAAAAAAAAATATATATGCAAAACTGCTTTCAGTCCACAAGAAGCCCAACAATTATGTTCCTGTAGTTCAAAAAGGTTCCTGTAGTTCAAAAAATGAAAGAAAAAAAATTATATGCAAAACTTCCAGTCCACACCTCCATAAGAAGCCCAGCAATTAGGTTACTTTAGTTCAAAAACTGGAAAAAAAAATTGGCATAACTGTCTTTAGTCCACAAGAAGCCCAACAATTAGGTTCCTGTAGTTCAAAAACTGGAAAAAAAAAATTATATGCAAAACTTCCAGTCCACACCTCCATAAGAAGCCCAGCAATTAGGTTCCTGTAGTTCAAAAACTGAAAAAAAAAATTATATCCAAAACTGCTTCCAGTCCACAAGAAGCCCAACAATTAGGTTCCTGTAGTTCGAAAAACGCCTCAAAGAATACCTTTCCATCTCTCCATCGCCTCTTTTGAGCTCCATCATTGAATGTGAGCATTTGTGTTTTATTTAAAAAAACTGCCTCAGAGAAATACCTTTCCATCTGTCCATCGCCTTCCTTCCATCTTCTCGGCATTAAATGTTAACAGTTAGCTTTCATATGCCTGGAGCTGTATAAATCAACCTCCTGCTGTCCCAGTACTTCCCATCTATAGCTGCAGTCACATTATGTCAAAGTCAACCAAAAAGCAAGTCCAAAATCAGACTCTAGATCAGCTTAAGGAGGGAGATGAGGGTCCCATTGTGGTGATGATTTGCCGAGAAGATTGAGTTCCATGTATTAATGTGAGCATTTATGTCATAAGCTAGGGTCATTCATATCAATTGAAATATTGTTAATCTCTAAAGCTTTTTTAAAAGATTTAAAGAGCTTTTACAAACCACAATAAAAAAAAATGCAAGAATAAAAAACGCATGCATACCTGTTCAATGCCATAAGCTAAATTATTTCAACCAACTAAAACATGTCAAAGTCTCATTATTAAATTTTAAGAATTTCTATAGTCATACCACACCAAGTGTGGTTATTATTTAACTCTTTCACCTTCTTCTTTGAGATATTTATACTCCCTTATAAACAAACAAAAAAGTCACACAACTCACTCACAAAACAGGTCACACCCTCCACCTCCCGTAGCGATTCTTCTCGCGCCACGCCTACCGTAATCACGCTAACATCAATCGTCACGACGACACCACCGAATATTAATTCAATAGGTGGTGTTTCAAGCTTGGGTGATTTCGTTGTTGTTTTAGTGGTTCCGCCACCGATATACCAAACTTGAAATTTCAAACAATTTTCTTATAAATAATTAAACAACTAAAACGTTTCTATTCAAAATAGTCTACACTGACCTACAAACCATGAGATATCCAAAATATTATATAATTAAATTGTCAATTCCTACCAAATCTTTAAGAAATAAAGACGACATCGAGTTCTTTATAGTCAAAATAATGGATCGATTGCCAAGATGGGTTTTAAATATTGATGAGTATCAAAGGAATTGAGATAAGGGTGTCCACATCGTTGGTTCTACCTTCTCGACCACTGAAACCCCACCACCTTCGCCATAACCGCCGTCAGCCACTGAAATATCGAGATCTAAACACAAAATCAAAACCCGAGTTTAACTTACTTATAAGCTCGAAACACATTCTACAGGAGACCCGAGATTCTAGCGATGGAGGTTTGTTGGTGGTGGTTTGGCGACAAGGGTGTGGTTACATGGTGGTTTTGGCCGGTGTTAGGTTGTTGGTGGATGATGGTTTAGTGAGAGAAATGAAAGGGTCGTATATGTTTTGTGATGAGAAAAAAAGTGTGTTTTTGGGTGGAGGATACAACTTACAAGTAGTTAATTTTGATAGATAAAATAAAATTAAAGAAAGTAATATGAAAGGACAAAAATACCCTCTTATTTAACAGTCAAACTAACGGAGTTAGGAAATTTGGATCAAACCCGAAATGGATGTTTCACTTTTTGGGGCAATTATATATATACTCAACTTAAACATAATAATTTCATAAAATTCTTTAAAGGCATTGTACTTATGCACCAAAAATTTGTGTTTTGGGGAAATATGGTATTTTGATTTTCAGGTTGGGTAAATATGGAATTATCCTTTCACTTTTGGACCAAACCTAAAACTTTTTGAAAATTTGGACTGAAATTGAAATACCCGCAAACCACAAGGACTAAAAATATAGTTAACTCTAATTTTAAAGGATAGTAATTTCAAGTCTGTCAATTCAAAATGGAAGGCAATGCAAAGATGATAGATATTAAAAAAATTTGATTATATCCGAGGAAAATAAAGATGGTTTTAACTAATTTAAAAATTTACAAATTTAAAAATTTGAGGTTATACAGTTTTGAGAATACGCATACCACGAATTACATACACATGACGCAAAATAACATTATTTACATAAAAATACTCTATAAACAACTAAGAGTGCAATTTTTTTACATCTAAAAAATATAAACAACTAAGGAGTAAGAGTGAAATATGTAATAAAAATCATAATATTTGCCATAAGGATTTTAAAGTATAAAAATGTGTGAGAAAAATTATTTCAAATACGTAGCATCGTAGGCGTAATAAGTGTTTGATTAAATGGCAATAAATCATTCATTTTAGATGATCGTACGTATTTGGTAACTTGACTATATAGATATCAATTCGATATCTTAATATGTTATATATGAACCCATTGTTTGAAATCTACCTCATATAGTACCCCACATATTGACGCTAGGATGCACCAGCGAATAAGCTATATATGATAGTTCGATGCTACTAATTAAAAAGTCGTTCGTATTGACTTCTGTAAACACGAACAAATATTTTGCTTCAGTGAGATATAATCCATCTTAAGAAATGCACATGTAATTTTTTTATGTTGTTAGTATCATGGATAAATATGTTGCACATTTTGAGTACAAGTCATTTTAACCTGTCAATAACCCAGCCTAGGCCATACCTGATATTAAATATGTTATATAAAAATACGATGTATTAACTTAGAATAATTTCACTCGAAAAACAAAAACTGTGAATGCTCGGACCTTGAAATAATATGTAATATAAATATGATATTCGATATTATCGAAAATAAAGTACCCGTGCTTTAGGGTGAATAAAGCCCGTGCATCGCACGGGCCATGATGTTTCGTATACTAAAAGATTGAGTATCAAATATTAAATGTTTAGTCTTAATGATTCATCTCATTAATTAAATGTTATTAAGTCTTAAAGTTTTATAATTTTGAGTTTTATAACAAAAATTAAGAGATTAAATGCTATAACTAATTTTGAGTTCAATATAGTTCTGTGTCCAATCAAGTACTCATGCATTGAATTTTCTTATTTCCGTTTAGTAGTCATAAAATTCATATTCATGTCACATTTTAAAAAGTCTCCCCAACTTCTATGGAGTATATGGTATAATATGTAGTTTATGGATGGTCAGTTGGTCACAAAATTAGTTTTAGCCAGTGGCGGAAGCAGAGCATTTACTCGGGAGGGTCCGGAGTTATAAAATTACAAAGGTCGGACAACTATATATATATATATATATATATCTTCCCCTATTTTATAAGGGGATTTTCATTCGCCGGGGGGGTCCGTGGACCCCTTGGACCCCCTCCCTCCGCCCCTGGTTTTAGCTATCTTTATATAATAATTCTATCATATCTGGCCACCAAGTGTTTCATAAGTTAACGAAAAGATGAGATAAAATAGTTCTGATCTATTTTCTTTCCGCGTTTTCATCTGTAATATTGGCAGGTTATTCGTTGATGTTGATCGAAGGCTTAGCAACACATGCATGAAACCCTTACATAATTCTAAGCAAGTTTACATTTATTTTTCCAATATCGATCAAAAGCTTAGCAAACACGTTGGATATCATAAATCATTATAAGCCAGTTGGGTCACAAACATTATTGAGTAGTGAATATTTATCCTTGATTCATCTCTAGTTTATTGTGTTTTTGCTTTGGCAATGGCTATAAACGAGAGTAGAATGTGTAATATCCGGAATTTCTACTACTGTTGTTTGATATTATTTTATCCGAGTTATATTGTACAGCATGAAATCTGTACAGTAGGGATAAAATAAATGAAGGACTGAGATGTCAGTATTGGTATAATTGTCGTATTTGGTCGACAATTGTATTTGAGGATAGAATGTGTTGAGTAATGTATATTTGATATGCCGTATGTTCGTATTTGATATGTCGAGATGTTGGACAAGGATAGCTGAAAATGGCTAAGTATAGCCTTATTAGCGCACGCTGATATTCATGCATAGCGCACGCTATCGCGGTGATTAGCGCACGCTACGTTCATAGGTTAGCGTACGCTAATGTAGTCCGATCGGAAGGAATCGCGTATGGACCCGTACCGCTTGGCGCACGCTCGTAAGTCAACGGTTGTTGTCTGAAGTATTAGCGCACGCTAAAGATTAGGCTTAGCGCACGCTAAATATATATCACCAACAAGGAATCTTATCCTTGTAAGATCTTTGTCGGAATGTGGGGGCGAGAGGTAGGTGAACACCGTAGTAAGTCAACTTCGGATAGCGCACGCTAAGAGTAAGGACTTGCGTCGCTAGACATGATGTTTTACGACGTTAATGCATGGGAATTACGTACGTAAGCTAGTTTATGAAGCAAGACAGAGCTCTGAGCTGATAGCGCACGCTAACAAAGCCGCTAGCGCACGCTAAGGCTAGCGCACGCTAAACATAAGGGTTTAGCGCACGCTAGTAAGGTATTCTATATAAAGGGACAAACAGGTGTCATGAAGCATTTCGTCCATTTATTTCCTTTCACCCGATAGAGACAACCTTGGGAGAACATTTGGAGTTCCTAAACACTGAGAGATGATGATCTTTAACAAGATTAAGATGGAGAGCATGGATTCAAGCTTTGTTCTTCAAGTTATTCATGATTCTTGGAATGGAGTCTAGTGTTCTTATTCTTGATCCATCCAATCCAGGTAATTTTCGTATCCTCTTGATGATAGTTCGTTTTCTTGGATGATTTCATGTAAGGAGCATGTTGGATAATCATATGATGATGTTATATGGGATTCAATGGAATTTTGATAAGAGTCTCGGATGTTAGTTAAGATTCTTCATACTATAAGGATGTTGATTCGTTTAACCCGATCTAAGATGGATTTCTGAATCTTGTTAATTATATTGATCGATTTAGAGGAGTTAAATCATGATACGAGGTTGAATTCCGGATTGAATATGATATGATCCTTGTTATCGAGTCGGTTTGATTGTTGGTGTTATTATTGATATATGGACAATGATATGATCCTTGTGATAGTTATGGTGTCGTTTATCTTCAAGAGATATGGAGATTCATATCTCCCTTCATTCGGATTCGTAGTTGCAAGATGTTAGTCGATGCTTGGATTGCATGCCATCAGACGGCATTAGCGCACGCTAAGCTTATCGCTAGCGACGCTAACGGACAACTTAGCGCACGCCACGTTATGCGTTTAACGTGCGCTAAGTAGGCGACATGCGGTATTTTTGTGTTTTGATTATGAATTCGTGATGGTTTGACTTGGTTGGTTCCGACTGTGTTTATTCGAGGTTGTGTTGAACCGCTGAGTTCGATCGATAGTTTGTCGCTTGTTGATTGTTATCGGATATGTGTTATTTGATTTCTTCGATAGGTTGAGATTGTTGATCGGTGATTATAACCGGATATTGCGGTCGCGTTCGAGTATGTCCATTGTATTGCTTTTGATCGGGCCGAGGAGCTCGTAGACAAAGGCAATGTGTTCGACAACAAACTTCGTGGTACGGTATCGAGGCAAGTTATTACTTGCTCGCTTATAATATTTAATGAATGGTTTCGATTTCATTTCGCTTATAATGCATATAGCGATGATTATTATTGTGAACTCGGGTATTCGGATCGCATATCGTTCTTTCGATTCTCGGGAGATAAATCATAATGTATATGCTTATCTCGCTTATTGGTATGTTCGAGTATCAAGGTTACATTATGGTAAAGACGAGGATATGAGTATCTATAGTTCATTGTTCGTATGGATCGCCGAGCATTGAGGATAATCGTCGGTGATGATCGACATCGAGATTTCTCCCGAAGGACTCGGGCAAGTATCTTATATCGATTCAATTAGAGTTAGTGATTTGATCATGCGTATTATCATTCATGTTGTCGAACATGAGGTCGTCTTAATTGATTTGTCATATTGTCGTTCATGTTGCGTTGTTCATGATGATGAACATATTGTTTTGCATATGTGTATGCATATTGTGTTGTTTATGTTGTGTTGATCCGATGGGATCGCGCGATCTATGCTGAGGGCGCTGGATCGGATGTCCACCTCGTGTTGGTCCGACGGGATCATCTTGGGATCTATGCTGAGGGCGCTGGATCATTGGACGGGTTTTTCCACCTCGTGTTGGTCTCATCTTGGGATCTATGCTGAGGGCGCTGGATCGTTGGATTACCCAGTATTGTGTTATTGTTGTGCATATGTATATTGTTGGTTATCCACCTCGTGTTGATCTTGTAGGATCATCTTGGGATCTATGCTGAGGGCGCTGGATCATGGGATTTCCATTGAGTATACATAGTTGTTATTGTTTTTGAGCATATTGACGTTGTCATATGAGTATGCATTTGTAGGTCTTGTGTTAGGACCTTGTCCGCATTGCATTGTTCTGATATCGGATTAGACTGATATGATTATCGTGTCACATCATATCTCGAGGTATGTTCCATATTTTCCTTGGTCTTGTCTTTGGTGGACAATTGGTTATCGTCTTGGGATTTGATGATTTTATTCGACGGATCGTATTGGTCAGAAATGGTAGATTTCCGTATCGTGAGTTGGTTATGATAGTTTGAGGATCTTGAGTATTGTTTGAGGTACAATACAAATATTATGTTCGAGTTTAATGGTTATTCTGATGAGAATTACTTGAGTAAGTAAAGTCATGGCGGTAAGATTACATTGGTCGTATTCTTATTCTCATTGGTATGTATTCTTAATGTGATGTGATGGTTATCATTGTTGGATATTATGGCTGACCCCGTCGTGGGATTTCTTTTTAGGTTCTTGGAGTATCGAGCTTGTAGCGGTCGTGAAGAGATGAGCTTCCCGGAGGATACTGGCTAGGACATGTTGTGTGCATTGAGTTTTTTTGATTTGGTTCTCGTATTCCGCTGCTAGAGTATCCTTATGGTTGGTCTTTTTCCGCTGCGTGAGTATTTTGAAATGACCTTTTGGTATCTGGTAACTGAGGTTGCTTTGGAAGTCGTTTTCTAAACTTTTGAGTGTCGGCTGTTTGGCCTCGCGATTTCAAATGAGTTTTCTGACGGTTTTGATAAATAGATTATATAAGTCTTTGTGAATTTTTTAAAGATAGTACCGTCGTTGGCCTCTTGGGCATTTGTAAATGTTTGCGAAAATTTCTTTTAGCCTTGTGGGTTCCATCTCGGGCCCACTTACTGTAATATTTCCTTAAATGCTGGGTGTTACGAATATGGTATCGGAGCTTAGGTTGAGAAAGCTAGGCATTTGGGTCGAGTTAGGTCGTGTTTTGTCGCGTCATTCGAGTTGTCGATTGACAAATATTAGAGCCGTGAGTTTTTGTTGTTCACTCGAGCTTATGTGTTATGTGATTTACCAAGATCGTCTCGGGCTTGTTATAACTTTTCCAAATGGTGTTAACGAGATTCTCTGGAATGAGATGTATTGTGTTCTTGAGTCGAACTGAGTTTGCCAACGTGTGTTTTGAAAATGTCCGTGTCGAGTATTTTCTAGTGCCGAGACATGTGCCAGTATCACGGGGAATCGTCGGCTTCACGATCTGTAAGTATTTGGATTTTGAATTTCATTGAGATTTATTGCCGTTCTAAGTTGATACGTTTTGAGATTCAGTAGATATTATGCGTTACAGTATAAGGTGACAGAGTTGGGACAGGATTGATGATCTTGAGGAGTTATGATTTCGAGAATCAGTATGTTGGTTAGATTCTGGAACGAAATTATGTATTCTGGAGAAGGGCTATGGATTGTCGAGAAGAACATGTAGTCATGTTAGTTCATTTTGTGATATATATGAACTGTTTTTGAGCATTTGAAAATGATACTTTTCAAAATGAATGTCTTACGGATGTTTTACGGAAAATGATTTTGGGCCGAGACCCAATCGATTTTGAAATGGTTTTATAACTCAGACTTGGGGTCCGAAAAGAGTTTTCTACTTTTTAAACTTCTTGTAATGTGGAATGAGATACGACTGAGACCCTAATGTTTCAAAAGACTTTCATGTTTTCTAAAACTCCCGAGATCTGTAAAACACTTTACCAATCGTTTACTTATGTTATTTCGCCTTTCGAGGCTTTGGTTTACTTGTTCAAATGGAACCTCTCGAAGTCTTTCGCCGTGTTTGATTTGCTTGATTTGTTCCAACGCTTTGTCATATCATATTTGAGGTGATCCAGATGGGTAAATGGTTGACGATACGAGTCATGGGTGGAAAAGGAGTTTTTATCGAGTCTATATATTGAGGTTTTGGAACTCGGTCATGTGATTTCCGTTGGAATGTCGGTGGATTGTGAGCCGAATTGGTATACAGAGTATGGTTGTGGTCAATCATTTGCATGATTCCATTTTATTTAATCGCTTAAATTCAAAAAGAATTTTTATCGAGAACTTTGCACCAGTGAAATGATTGAATTTTTAAAAATTGATTTCGTGGTCTTACGAAAATTTATGTTTTGAGTTTTCAAACTCTTGAAAGAATTTCCAAAATTTGTCTTTTGACAAGAATATACGATTTCAAACTGGTTTTGAAAATGTGATTGATGTACATACGCATTTAGTGCATAATGCTATTATGGTGAAGATATGAGTGTGACTCACGAACTGGATAGTACATCAGTATGGTACGATGAAAGAGGTTCGAACGTTAGTATGGTAGTTTGGTTATCCAGAGATGATCGGTTGATTTATCGGATAAGAGAAAAAATACTGCGTGTAGCAGGTTCGGGTACATCATGTAATTCTGGAACTATGGGTTTTATGAAACCGGGACATATGTGCTATGTGATTCTATTGGTACGGTAGTAGCGCAATTTTACCATAGTGATCTTTGAATGATTTCTTTGTAAGTGTAAATTTGGGGATGGTGACCCCATGCTGGTTGTTTTGGATATTGAGTGGTCGTTCCCACTCCTTGTATGAATTGGTATGTTCGTCGAGTTGCGATTCGTTGTTCGTACGCCGAGGGGTATGCTCACCAGTCGGGTATGTTTCTTGAGATACACTGTATGTGATTGGTGTGTCATTTTGAGAATGTTACCCTTTCGTATTTCTATTTCTGTGGTTCTGTGTTGATCGTGTTGGAGTTTACCGTGTGAAGGTATTCTCGATTGTCGTTGATCGTTCGTTGGTAATATTGGAGTTTATCACGTTGATGATATTCTCGATTGGGTTTTGACCTCTGGTTGGTCATATTGGAATTTATCATGTCGATGATAAATTCGATTGATTGTTGATCATTGTTGGTGATCATCTGAGCGTTCGGATTTTGTGTTAATGTTTCGGGATTCGTGTCGTTGTTTTGGGCAATTGTTCTGTATATGTGTTGTGTATTATTCGTCTTATCGGAATTAGGACTTGATTATGTAATCAGTGACGTGATTTGATTCGGGCAGATTCTTTCATCCGAAGACGATATCTTTTTGTTGAGACTCAGAGAATTGTAATCGTAAGCGTATTGGGACTGTACAGTGAGATCGCTTGCTAGTATCTCCGGAGATCGTCGACCTGCGTATTTGTAAGTATGCGGTTTTGGCTATTCAGAATAATGATGATTGATCAGTGTCGTGATGGTTTTGGGATATTTTGGGTTGGACAGCATGTTTGTTTGTTTTCTATGACGGATTGCAAGTTTCGAGGACGAAACTTGTTTTAAGGGGTGTAGAATGTAATATCCGGAATTTCTACTATCAGTTGTTTGATATTATTTTATCCGAGTTATATTGTACAGCATGAAATGCATGCGGTAGGGATAAAATAAATGAAGGACTGAGATGTCAAGATTGGTATAATTGTCGTATTTGGTCGACAATTGTATTTGAGGATAGAATGTGTTGAGTAATGTATATTTGATATGCCGTATGTTCGTATTTGATATGTCGAGATGTTGGACAAGGATAGCTGAAAATGGCTAAGTATAGCCTTATTAGCGCACGCCGATATTCATGCATAGCGCCATCGTGCGTGATTAGCGCACGCTACGTTCATAGGTTAGCGTCGCTAATGTAGTCCGATCGGAAGGAATCTGCGTATGGACCCGGCCGCTTTCGGCGCACGCTCGTAAGTCAACGGTTGTTGTCCTGAAGTATTAGCGCACGCTAAAGATTAGGCTTAGCGCACGCTAAATATATATCACCAACAAGGAATCTTATCCTTGTAAGATCTTTGTCGGAATGTGGGGCGAGAGGTAGGTGAACACCGTAGTAAGTCAACTTCGGATAGCGCACGCTAAGAGTAAGGACTTGCGTACGCTAGACATGATGTTTTACGACGTTAATGCATGGGCATTACGTCGTAAGCTAGTTTATGAAGCAAGACGGTAGCCTGCAGGCTGATAGCGCACGCTAACAAAGTCAGTTAGCGCACGCTAAGGCTAGCGCACGCTAAACATAAGGGTTTAGCGCACGCTAGTAAGGTATTCTATATAAAGGGACAAACAGTGTCATGAAGCATTTCGTCCATTTCTTTCCTTTCACCCGATAGAGACAACCTTGGGAGAACATTTGGAGTTCCTAAACACCGAGAGATGATGATCTTTAACAAGATTAAGATGGAGAGCATGGATTCAAGCCTTGTTCTTCAAGTTATTCATGATTCTTGGAATGGAGTCTAGTGTTCTTATTCTTGGTCCATCCAATCCGTAATTTTCGTATCCTCTTGATGATAGTTCGTTTTCTTGGATGATTTCATGTAAGGAGCATGTTGGATAATCATATGATGATGTTATATGGGATTCAATGGAATTTTGATAAGAGTCTCGGATGTTAGTTAAGATTCTTCATACTATAAGGATGTTGATTCGTTTAACCCGATCTAAGATGGATTTCTGAATCTTGTTAATTATATTGATCGATTTAGAGGAGTTAAATCATGATACGAGGTTGAATTCCGGATTGAATATGATATGATCCTTGTTATCGAGTCGGTTTGATTGTTGGTGTTATTATTGATATATGGACAATGATATGATCCTTGTGATAGTTATGGTGTCGTTTATCTTCAAGAGATATGGAGATTCATATCTCCCTTCATTCGGATTCGTAGTTGCAAGATGTTAGTCGATGCTTGGATTGCATGCCACTATACAGCATTAGCGCACGCTAAGCTTACTGGCTAGCGCACGCTAACGGGACAACTTAGCGCACGCTACGTTATGCGTTTAACGTGCGCTAAGTAGGCAGACAGTGCAGTATTTTTGTGTTTTGATTATGAATTCGTGATGGTTTGACTTGGTTGGTTCTGACTGTGTTTATTCGAGGTTGTGTTGAACCGTTGAGTTCGATTGGATAGTTTGTCTGTTGTTGATTGTTATCGTATATGTGTTATTTGATTTATTCGATAGGTTTATATTGTTGATCGGTGAATATAAAAGGATATTGAGGTAGCGTTCGAGTATTTCAATTGTATTGCTTTTGATCGGGCCGAGGAGCTCGTAGACAAAGGCAATGTGTTCGACAACACTTCGTGGTACGTATCGAGGCAAGTTATTACTTGCTCGGTTATAATATTTAATGAATGGTTTCATTTCATTTCGTTTATAATGCATATAGCGATGATTATTATTGTGAACTCGGGTATTCGGATCGCATATCGCTCTTTCGATCTGGGAGATAAATCATAATGTATATGCTTATCTCGCTTATTGGTATGTTCGAGTATCAAGGTTACATTATGGTAAAGACGAGGATATGAGTATCTATAGTTCATTGTTCGTATGGATCGCCGAGCATTGAGGATAATCGTCGGTGATGATTGGACATCGAGATTTCTCCGAAGGACTCGGGGCAAGTATCTTATATCGATTCAATTAGAGTTAGTGATTTGATCATGCGTATTATCATTCATGTTGTCGAACATGAGGTCGCCTTAATTGATTTGTCATATTGTCGTTCATGTTGCGTTGTTCATGATGATGAACATATTGTTTTGCATATGTGTATGCATATTGTGTTGTTTATGTTGTGTTGATCCGATGGGATCGCGCGATCTATCTTGAGGGCGCTGGATCGGATGTCCACCTCGTGTTGGTCCGACGGATCATCTTGGGATCTATCTTGAGGCGCCGGATCATTGGACGGGTTTTTCCACCTCGTGTTGGTCCGACGGATCATCTTGGGATCTATCTTGAGGGCGCTGGATCGTTGGATTACCCAAGATTGTGTTATTGTTGTGCATATGTATATTGTTGGTTATCCACCTCGTGTTGATCTTGTAGGATCATCTTGGGATCTATCTTTGGCGCCGGATCATGGGATTTCCATTGAGTATACATAGTTGTTATTGTTTTTGAGCATATCGACGTTGTCATATGAGTATGCATTTGTAGGTCTTGTGTTAGGACCTTGTCCGCATTGCATTGTTCGATATCGGATTAGTGATATGATTATCGTGGCACATCATATCTCGAGGTATGTTCCATATTTTCCTTGGTCTTGTCTTTGGTGGACAATTGGTTATCGTCTTGGGATTTGATGATTTTATTCGACGGATCGTATTGGTGAAATGGTAGATTTCCGTATCGTGAGTTGGTTATGATAGTTTGAGGATCTTGAGTATTGTTTGAGGTACAATACAAATATTATGTTCGAGTTTAATGGTTATTCGATGAGAATTACTTGAGTAAGTAAAGTCATGGCGGTAAGATTACATTGGTCGTATTCTTATTCTCATTGGTATGTATTCTTAATGTGATGTGACGGTTATCATTGTTGGATAT
The DNA here is from genome assembly GCA_033398695.1 of Orobanche coerulescens. Taxonomy (NCBI): domain Eukaryota; kingdom Viridiplantae; phylum Streptophyta; class Magnoliopsida; order Lamiales; family Orobanchaceae; genus Orobanche; species Orobanche coerulescens. The sequence goes on from CM065804.1 coordinate 29,931,619, forward strand.
TATGGCTGACCCCGTCGTGGGATTTCTTTTTAGGTTCTTGGAGTATCGAGCTTGTAGCGGTCGTGAAGAGATGAGCTTCCCGGAGGATACCGCTAGGACATGTTGTGTGCATTGAGTTTTTGATTTGGTTCTCGTATTCATTGCTAGAGTATCCTTATGGTTGGTCTTTTTCCGCTGCGTGAGTATTTTGAAATGACCTTTTGGTATCTGGTAACTGAGGTTGCTTTGGAAGTCGTTTTCTAAACTTTTGAGTGTCGGCTGTTTGGCCTCGCGATTTCAAATGAGTTTTTACGACGGTTTTTGATAAATAGATTTTATAAGTCTTTGTGAATTTTTTTAAAGATAGTACCGTCGTTGGCCTCTTGGGCATTTGTAAATGTTTGCGAAAATTTCTTTTAGCCTTGTGGGTTCCATCTCGGGGCCCACGGCGCTGTAATATTTCCGGTTAAATCTGGGGGTGTTACAGAATGCATCACGAAAGATTTGGTACATTGAAAGTGAATGAATATTTAGTTGGTACATATGAAGAGCGAAGCACTACTTGAGAGTGATATAATGCAATAGTACAAGATAAAGGATTAAAGTGATATTAAACCGATGTATTTAAACGTTATTATACGCTTATTTACTTATCAAAATATGCTATTTGTAAATCATATCTTATGATTGACGGTGTAATTAGTTGTTTATAACCATAAAAATATACATATTTAAAGTGTTAATTGGTCAAACTCAACGCGACTTCATTTTCATACGTAGAGAGTTATTTGGTTTAATAAGTTGGCCATATCTAATATAGCTTATTAAATTGCCCAATAGAAGAGCTCATTGAGATACCACGAAAGATGATATTTTTATGAATTGATGAAATTTCTATTAATCGGATCAAAGTGCATTATTAACTGAAGATAAATAAAAAAAAAAAGTAAAAACTTACAACTCATGATTTCTTACAAACTATAAATAGCCACTTCTAACCTTTACTCACATTATGAAAAGTTACCACAAATAAATCTTTACATCCATTCTTAAAGTATTGAAGAATGTATTTTGTTGGTCAAATAACAACGTTGATATGCTACACGTAATGTAGGAACAATGTCAACGATAAAGGTAAAATAACGCTCTTTTGTAGCGATGAGTGGTAGAACATTCGATTTGAACAGATAAATTAAATGAGTTTGCTAAAATAAAAAAAGTTGAGTTTTAGACATAAGTAAAAGTTCAATAGTTTATCGAAAAACAAAACCAGTGCATCGCACGGATCAAAATGCCTCGTAGCATAAAAAAATTCAGAAAAACATACAAATGTCCCAATAAACGTAAACGACTGAACTTTTATTCAAATTATAATCTATGTACAGAAATAGATTAAAATATAATCATATCTCCCTATATACTAATGCAGAATATGCTGAGCCTACATGGCAGTTTCCCAAGCTTCGGCTGCCACGTGTCATCTTCTGATGCTTCGGTTGCTCATGTGTCATATTCTCATGCTTTGGTTAACACATCATCATTTCCTAACCTATTTATTAATTACCTAAATTAATATGTAGTAAATAATGTTACCTAAATTTAGGGGTGAGCTCGGTTCGGTTTGGTACGGTTTCTAGCTAAAACCGATACCGAACCGTATCTTATCGGTATCTAGCATTTGAGTACCGAAATGATTCGGTTTTAAATCGGCTCGGTGTGATCGGTTTCGGTGTCGGTTCGGTAGCGGTTCGGTGTCAATGGGCTGATTAAATGGGCCACTTAAGTTGAGCTTGCACCAGGCCCAAATTGAACTACTTGGGCTAAATCAGACAATTGTAAGTTCAAATAGAAGGATTTATACATAATTAATCCACTTCAAAGCTTGAATAAAAATAAAATCTACTTCAATAACATGATAATAACTAAGGATTCAAAAGTCCAATATCGATTAAACAAAAGACTTGAATTTCCTCCTCAAGACAGTCCATCAATTCATAACAACTCGCAGCACAAAGAAAAAACAAAGTCTCGGAATAGTCATCTGCTTTATCGGTTGATTCGGTTTTTAAAGTCGGGATCCATATCTAAAACCGAAACCGAACCGTATAATTCGGTTTTCAAAATTTTAAGAACCGTACCATACCAATATCTTATTGGTTCGGTTTTTCGGTTTCGGTTTTTTCGGTATTTTCGGTATTATCGGTTTTTGTCGGTTTTTCTGCTCACCCCTACCTAAATTATTGGCTGCCGCTTAAAAAAAATCTGCACAAGAAGCAAGCATATCCTTTCCTTCCGCTATAAAAACATAATAAAAGTGATATTCAATTAGTTTTACATATGTAAAATAAAAGCAAGAAAAAGAGAGGAAAAAACACTCAGACAATTTAATTTCTTATATATTTGAAATATCTCTTTGAAAATTCATAAATTCAGTAATTATATAATTTCCTAAATATAAGTTTTTTTATTTATTTTGTTATTTTATATTAATTAAATAAGATTAAAACTAAAATAGACTAATTGATTTATTTCATAAGTTCTTTGATTTATTTATAAATAATGATTAAAACCAATGTTTCTACACTTTCAATAATATTTTTAATAAAAATATTTTGATTTATTTAATTGATTAGGACTTCAAGTACCTTCTTAGTTATATATATATTCAATACTTCTTTTGCAATACTCCCAAGTAGAGTTGTGATTTTTACCCAAATAACCGAATTTTAATAAGAACCGAACCAAAAAATTCGGTTTCGGTTCCGGTTTTTTCTCATATATCATTATGAAATTATGAAAATTGAAAATATATAAAAACACAATAAAAGTGATATTCAATTAGTTTTACATATGTAAAATAAAAGCAAGAAAAACAGAGGAAAAGAAACACTCACACAATTTAATTTCTTATATATTTGAAATATCTCTTTGAAAATTCATAAAGTTAGTAATTATATAATTTCGTAAATATAAGTTTTTTCATTTATTTTGTTATTTTATATTTATTAAATAAGATTAAAACTAAAATAGACTAATTGATTTATTTCATAAGTTCTTTGATTTATTTATAAATAATGATTAAAACCATCGTTTCTACACTTTCAATAATATTTTTAATAAGAATATTTTGATTTATTTAATTGATTAGGACTTCAAGTACATTCTTAGTTATATATATTCAATACTTCTTTTGCAATACTTCCAAACATCTTTCATTTCAGTTGATATTTATTTTATTGATATATCTAATTATAGTGAGTGACTAATATAAACTAACTAATTAGTGGAATATATAATATTTCCACGAGATTTTAGATTTAAGTTTTTAATATATAGTGCAAACTGATATATTAAATTTGTCTTTGATTGGGATTTATGTTGCTAGTTAATGAAAATATGAAATATTTCTATAAATATAATTAATTCATCTGGTAAAATAAAAACAAGAAAAACAGAGAAAAAAAACACTCTGGATAAATTTTGTTCTTTGTTAAGTCTTTTCCTTTGAAAATACATAATCGATTTTGTCTTTTTCGCCTTCAGATTTCTTAATATTTAATTTTTAGATAATTCTTAATATTTTTTTTTGTTAATTTTACTTAATCCCTTCAAGTTAATTTCATTTTCAAGTAAGCTCAAATAACAGTATGTTACAAAATTTACATATTTCTTGAGATTCTCAACATGTATAGTTTATAAATCTCCCCTATATACTAATGCAGAATACGTTGAGCCTAAATGGCAGCTTCTCATGCTTCGGCTGCCACATGTCTTCTGCTGGTGCTTCGTGTGCTTATGTGTCATCCTTTCATGCTTCAGCTGACACATAATCAATTACTCGCCTAATCATCATTGTATTAATTATATTATAATTATACCTCAAATAACTCCTACCTACCTTATTAATTTCTACGAATTAAGAAATATGAATTATGAATAAATAGGAATTGATTATATTACAGAAATATTTTACGTTTTCATTAATTAAAAAATATAAATTCCAAACAAAGAGAATTTAATATATATTTCCATTAATTAATTAGTTTGTATTAGTTAATTACTATAATTATGTATATCAATAAGAGAAATATCAACTGAAAGAAGTGTAGAACATATATGTACTCGAAGTGATTTTTTAAATAATTTTAAGTGATTTTTTTATTTTTTTAAGTTTTAAAAAATTTGTTAATTTATCTACTTTTGAAATCAATTATATATTTTTGAAAGTTTTGAATTTTTTTTTGTATTTTAAATTATACCAAACAATTTATGTATTTTTTTTTCAAATATAAGGATTGAAAAGTGCTTTATTTTAAGTTATAAGTCAAGATTTATTATGTATTTCCAAAAGTTTTTTAAATTCCAAAATCATTAGTAAAACTAGCCACAATTATTTAGTATAATTCTACATATTGAGTTGTATTAAAGGACAATACATATATCGTTTATTCAAGTATAAGTTCTTCACTTTGGCATCATTGCAAACTCATAAGACTGACCAAGAATATGATATTAATTATTGGACAGACAATGTCATCTCACCATCTATAAGAAATTAAGGACTTCTCCGAATGAATCCTCAAAATTGTAGATGGTGAGCTGGGTGAAGAAGTCGATAGAGAAATCTTGATTGATATTCTCGATATTTACTAATCTGGAATGCCGAAGATCATATTGCAACCATTACTGAAAGCACTATCATTTACTTATAAGTAGCTTTCCATAAAGTAATTTTCTTAAGAAAGAGCAACCGTGACGCCAACAAACGACATTGTGGAGAGAGTAAACGATTACATGATGTCTATAATTTCAAAAGACAAACGGATATATCTCAGTTCTGATAGTATATGCAAAATCTATACAACCTCTAAAGTCAAAATCAAATATATTCAATGGATTTTTTTGAATAGCATCAACTGTTCTAGAATTCCAAATCACATCTTGAAATTGTAAGTTAGAGTCTCAATTATGCTAATTCAAAATATAGATCAATAATCAGGATTATGAAATATCACATCATTAATAATTATCCAAATCCGTAACCATATTATTGAACAAAAAATTCGGGGAACAATTTTGAGAGTAAAGTACTTATTACACAATTGATATTAAGTCCGTTAGATAGCAGATTACCATTTAAATGATGAAATAAACCGAGGTACCAAAAGTACTTTTAAAGTTTATTTTAAATAGCATACGAATCCAAGGATTTTCAAAAGATTTCCTTTAAAAGGATACCTCGTGGATTTTCTTTTCGAGTTGTTATTGGTTACCTTATGTGATATGTCGTGCTGAGTTGGTACTTTAGTATAATATTTTGCGAAGTTGTGCAATTGTATTGAGTGGGAATCCGCTTAGTATGCCGATGGGCAGAGGATACAGTCGTGACCACGATACTAATGGCCATGAAGATCGGATGTGGACCAAGAGGATATGGTCGGGAAGGTTTCTATTCCAGCACTTCGTTCTCGTTGTTTAGGTTTCGGGACGAAACCTCTTTTAAAGGTAATATGATGTAATACCCACATTTTTCTTTCTTTCTCTTCTGTTTCGTCCAACCGTAACGACTCGACTGTGTTCGTTGATGCTTCTGACCTGGTGTTGTTTCTCACCTTTGTCATTCGAGCAAGTTCTGATATTGTCCCAAATTGATCTATATATCGTTGTGACCTTTCCAAGTTCGGAAAATTAGTCTCGTTTTCGATCTTCCAACCCTTGGGCGGTGGGATTCCGCATTTGTTCAGCGGTTGGCTCGCGTTTTGATTGATGTACCGTTGGGTTGGTCAATCATATTGATTTTCATTCGTGGTGTTTTGTGATTGTCGGATAATTGACTTGGATATATTATCCGTTTGATGACGCTTGTTATTTGTTGGTTTTATTATATCCCTAACGGCGACGTTGTGTTGGTCGCCGTGGAGCGTGTTTTCACGCTGTTTATTCCTTTGCGTTGTTTGTAACATTTCACCGTTGGGCGTTAGTTACGCATTCTTGTGTATCTTGTTGAGTTTTTCCTGGCGGAATATTTCTTCCCCCTACTTGTTTCAAGTTTCGGGACGAAACTTCTTTTAAGGAGGGTAGAATGTAATATCCGCAATTTTTGATTTCCGGTAAATTTCTTTTTTCGGCCGAAGTCCGTTTTGACGACTCGCTCATGACCGTTTCGTCATTTCGAGAATGATTAATTCTGCGCTTTTTGTCATCCGAGTTCGTTTCAGTATCGTTTTGTTGAGTTCTGAGCTTTTTAGCGACTTTTCCGCACTTGAGTTCGATTCTTGCGAATCTCGTCCGAAACTGTTGTTTCGAGTTTCTCGTAATTTCATTTAATGTTATTATTCATGTTGCGAGCTTTGGTTTGGTGATTCGATCACGTATCGTGATTTCCGGGCATTTTGGGCTATTTTGTAATTTCTTGAAAGTTACGGGTATCCGTATCTGTAATTGTTGTCTCGACCCGTTTCTTGGTCGCGTATGACTAATTATGGTATTATGTTTTCATTTCGGGCCGTTGATGTTGTCCGCGAACTTTTCTTCGTGTTCGTTCCGTACGTTTTCGGAAATCGGGTCGTCGAGCCCTGGTGGTCTGCATCGCCGGACGGCTATGGATCGCCGGACGATTGCGGGCACCGGCCGGACAGGTGCGGCAGGAACCGGCGTAGCGCGCGCTACTTCCGGAAGTCTGCGCGCGCTAACCGGCAGGTGTAGCGCATGCTATCGGGTGGCCTAGCGTACGCTATCGGGCCTGGGCAGAGGGATTCTGAGGTTCTGGACTCGGTCAGGGTCGGCAGGTAGCGCACGCTACTGTCGGTCGTAGCGCACGCTAACCGGCAGGGGTAGCGCACGCTGCCGTCCGACTAACGTACGTTACCTGGGTTAGTTTGTTAGTCCAGTGGCTCTCGATAAAGCCAGCTAGCGCGCAGCTTCCGCCGTAGCGCACGCTAGCGGAGTCGGGTGGACGAGTCATGGTTGGCGTAATTGGTCGGTGGTGCCGGATCATGCGGGCCATGGCCGAGAGTGCTCGGCGATCGGGCCGATAGCGCACGCTAGTCCGGAAGGCTAGCGACGCTAGTTCCGCCCGATATATATGACAGACCACCAATTTTCCCTTCGTTTTTCATTTCCTTCCTTCTCCGTCCGCGGCTGGCGATTCATGGGTGACGAAGCCATGTTGTTTAACAACAAATCCATGAAGTTCTTGAGTTCATAACATCAATCAATCATCCGTTATCATCCTTTGATCCAGCGAATCAAGGTAATCTTCCTTAGAACCCTAATTTCGTGAATTTGGGGGGTTTTGTATTTTCGTCCGATTCGTTCCGTGTTGTTGATTAATTCATGATGGGTATGATTAATCTTGGTAGTATTCTCGTGTTTAACATCATTTAATCCATTGTTCTTCGTCGAATCGAAGTATATTTCTTGATTTCCTTCGAATTGACTTTTCGGGGGATTTGTCCCCGATCTCGTTTTTCATCCGTCTTTGATGGATCGATTATGGTTAATTGATGTTGTTAAACATATTCTATGGATTGTATATCCATATTTCGACTTGGAATTTCCATTTTCGGGTTTTGACGGAACGAATCGTGTTCTTGGCCGTTTTGGGGGAAACGCTTGAACTTTCGTCATTTGTTTTTTGAATTCAGCGACTTTGGGTCGTACTTTGGAATTCATTCTCGTTGTTATTGTTTTCGTTCGTAGTTCTTTGTTGCGGATTGTCGTTCGGTGGAGTCGGCGAGTTCGTAGTCGGTTCGTGCCAACCTACTTCGGCCGATTCTTCGCGTTGTGGTTTTTCGAGGCAAGTATCTTGCCCATACATTATGTGTTTTGTGGATATATGGTTGTTAATCGTCGATATGTGCTAAGTAAATATTCATAACCATCTTTTTCAAAAGTATCGGTATATTTACCATCATGGTTTTCTTAAAGACGACTCGTGTGTTCTGAGAATTAATATGCTTAATTGAATACATGTATTAATGTTGAGTATAAGATCGTAATACTTTCGTGTGATGCCATTGTGTGTGATTACGTCGTCGGTAAGTTTTGAAGTTTAATCCTTTGTTTAAGCTGTACGTGGAGACAAAACTTGACCCTAAAGAAAAGACTTAATTATGGAAAGTAAATAAAATACCAAAATAAAGATAACTATTAAAAATAAACTCTACTAATTATCCCCTGCTTCCCTCCTAGCCACGCCTGCGATACACCTTGCCAAACCGACCCATTCTTTGGGTCGTATCATTACTCCCCTCCCAAAAACGAACCTTGTCCTCAAGGTTGAACTCGGGAAATTGCTGATTTATCCAATCATAAGATTCCCAAGTTGCTTCATATTCTGGCAGATCTTTCCAACGGATGAGAACCTCCTGACCAACCTCTCCTTGACGCACACCCTCAACTTCTCCTGGTTGTAACAGTACCTACATATCTTCTATCAAAGTTGCGGGCAACTGTGGTGATGACTCACGATTTCCAATAGCCTTTCTAAGCTGAGAGATATGAAAAACAGCATGAATATGAGCCGTGTCTGGCAACTTTAGACGATACGCAACAACCCCGATCCTTTCCAGCACTTCAAACGGCCTAAAGTACCTTGGGGCTAACTTCTCATTTAATCTCCGAGCCACCGTCTTTTGACGATAAGGTTTAAGCTTCAAATACACCCAATCTCCAACCGAAAAGTGCACATCTCGCCTATGTTCATCAGCTCGTGTCTTCATGAGTTGTTGGGCGCGAAATAAGTACCCTCTTAATTCCTGCAGGACCTGCTCTCTTTCTTGTAAATATTGGTCAACATAGTTGACACGTTTCCATAATGCAACAAATGAGGTGGGTCTCGTCCATATAAAACGCGGAACAGGGTCGTCTTTGTTGAAGTGTGAAAAGACGTATTGTACCAGTATTCCGCCCAAGGTAACCAGGTGACCCACTTCCTTGGCTTATCAGCTACAAAACACCGCAAATATGTTTTAACGCAGCGGTTAACCACCTCCGTCTGCCCATCCGTCTGAGGGTGGTATGCGGTGCTTCGCTTGAGAGTAGTGCCCAACATTTGGAACAATTCTTTCCAGAAATTGCTTAGAAAAACTTTGTCTCGATCCGAAACAATCGACTCCGGAACACCGTGCAATCTGACTATCTCCCGAATAAATGTTGCTGCCACCATTGGGGCTGTATAAGGGTGTTTTAAGGGTACGAAATGCGCATATTTTCTCAACCTATCCACCACGACTAGTATCACCGTATAACCCTCCGATCGTGGTAACCCGTCAATAAAATCCATCGTCAATTCTGACCATACAGCCATGGGTAAAGCTAACGGCTGTAGGGTGCCATAGTCGAGTACTTCTGTCGCTGACATACGTCACATTCAGCCACAAATTTAGCCACGTCCCCTTTCATTCCTACCCAATAAACTTCTCGCGCCAATCGTTGATACGTTTTCTGCACGCCCGAGTGTCCCCCATTACGCCACTATGGAATTCTCGAAACAACACCGGTATCCATGTCGACCCCTTTGGCAACACTAACCGTCCCTTAAAAAGGAGTCTCCCACCCTCGACCGTATATCCCGTCGGCGCCGACCCCCCTTCAACAACGGTATTTTTTAATGCCTGAATTTCGGTGTTGGTCTCCAATTCACCTACACTGCCAATCAATCTTCCAAGAAGCTGTTAACATCGCTAGCTGCGCCTCGGGATTTTGACGTGAAAGCGCATCTGCTACACCATTTTCTTTTCCAGGCCGGTACATAATGTCAAAATTATACCCAAGGAGTTTGCTTATGCTCCTCGGTGACTGTGCGCTGATCAAGCAAATATTTTAGGCTTCGTTGGTCCGTCTTAACCACAAATTTTCGGCCCAGAAGATATGGTCGCCACTTTTGAATTGCCATTACGATAGCCATCAGTTCATGCTCATATACTGATTTAAGGCGTGCGCGGGTGCCCAAAGTATGGCTAAAGAATGCTAAAGGTCGTCCCTCTTGCATCAAAATAGCTCCTAACCCGTAGCCCGACGCATCTGTTTCAACAACAAATTCTTTAGTGAAGTCGGGCAAGGCAAGAACCGGTACCTGGGTCATGGCGATTTGTAGTTGGTAAAAAGCTTCGGTTGCTTTATCATTCCAGCTGAAATTGTCTTTTTTAAGTTGTTCCGTGAGGGGCCAAGAAATCTTCCCATAGTTCTGCTCAAACTTGCGGTAGTACCCAGTTAAACCGAGAAACCCCCGAAGTTCCCTTAGTGTCTTTGGTACCGGCCACTTTAACATGGCTTCAATTTTGGAAGGGTCGGCCGACACCCCTTCTCTCGACACAATATGTCCTAAATACTTGACCCGAGGCTGCGCGAATGTACACTTCTTCCTGTTTGCATATAGTTGGTGCGTTTGCAGTACTCGTAAAACGGTTCCCAAGTGCTCTAAGTGTTCGCGTGCCGTTCTGCTATAAATAAGGATATCGTCAAAAAATACCAGCACAAAACGTCGTAAATAGGGCTGAAATACTTGATTCATAAGAGATTGGAAGGTTGTCGGGGCGTTAGTTAGACCGAACGGCATTACGCGGAACTCATAATGCCCCTCGTGCGTTCAAAGTCAAGTTTACGGATGTCGCTGGTCTTCATTCTGATTTGGTGGTAGCCGGTTTTTAAATCAAGTTTAGAGAATATGATAGCCCCATGCAATTCGTCCAGCAATTCATCAATAACAGGTATAGGAAACTTATCTAGGACCGTAGCCTTGTTGAGTGCCCGATAATCTACGCAAAAACGCCAACTTCCATCTTTCTTTTTTACCAAGAGAACAGGACTCGAGTATGGACTGGTACTGGGTTGAATGATTCCGGCGTCAAGCATCTCTCGCACCAACCTTTCGATCTCGTCTTTTTGAACATGTGGGTAGCGGTATGGACGTACGCTGATGGGTGCGGTTCCTTCATGCAATGTTATTGCGTGTTCATGGCTCCTTTGAGGTGGCAACCCGGATGGTAGATGGAACACATCCCCGAATGTTTCAATCAGCGTTTGAATTTCTGCGGGTATGGGAGGTGGGTATTGTTTGTTTTCGCTAACGTGTATGTGGAGAAGGTACCCTTCTACCTCCTGTTGTACGAGTTTACAAAGGGTTTTACTCGAAACTGCTGACCTCGACAAACTGGGATCTCCTGTTATTGTGATCTTCCTACCATCTTCCCGATCGCATGCCAGCTTCCTTCCAGCTAATGATCATATCCCCAATTTTTGCAACCAAACTATTCCGAGGATTAAATCCGATCCACCAAAGTCGAGCGAGAAAAATCTTCCACGATTTGTAGCTCAGTGAGTTGAGAACTACCTTCTCATATATCCTGACTATGGTCCACCATTCCATTACCTAGCTTCACTGACGGAACCCGTTTTGAAACTTCCATCCCCAATTTCTCCACTACTCGATTAGAGATGAAGTTGTGGGTGGCCCCGATCAATCAATACCGTCACCGTGTATCTCCTATATCCCCAATAACTTTCATAGTGCGAGGAGGTGTTAGACCACTTACCGAGTTGAGAGAGACTTCCACCACGTCCAGTGCGCATGATCATCACTTTCTCCTCCGAGTCGCCCGCTCCTCCACGTCGACGATAAGTACTGCAAGGTTTTACTGGGCATCGATGACCCGGGCCGAACTTACCGTCACATCGGAAGCAAAGCCCTTTAGCACGCTTATCAGCGACCGCCTCCGTTAACCTTCCGAATTGCCCGGTGTTATTTGCGGTGGTGCCGGTGTTACTGGTATTCGGGCGCCGCCCTCCTTCCCGATTGTGGCCGTAGGGGTCCATGGGTTGCCCGTTTTAAACTGATTAGGACCACCGGTCCGTGCCTTAGGAGCCACGCTACCCTTGTTCTCGTCGATCATTACTGCTGCCCTCATTGCCCTAGCGAGGCTCTCTGGTTCCATTATTCTTACTGCGGACCTCAGATCGGGTTTCAAACCCTTGATGAACGTGCCCTCCAATACCTGTTCCGGAAGGTCGAGCATCTGACCCGCCAACTTCTCGAACTCGCATACATAGTCTCGGGCCGTACCCTCCTGGTGAATAGCCAAAAATTGCTCATATACGCTTCCCTCGTATGTCGGCTGAAAACAGACCAACAACTTCTGTTTTAGCCTCTCCCACGAACGGCAAGGAGATCTTGCCTCCACCCATCGGTACCATGCCAGCGCAGGACCATCCATCCACAGCGCCGTTGCCCTCAATTGATCCTTCCCTTCGATTCCCTAAACTTCAAAGTAACGTTCAATTCGATAAATCCATCCATACGCGTCGTCACCTTCGAAAATCGGCATCTTAATCCTGCGGCATTCAGGCAAGGGATCTTTGTTTTTCCTGCCAAAGATGTTTTTCTTGGAGTCCAAAGATGTGTCGTCCCCCTCCTCCGAGGATTCCGTGCCATACCTGGGTTCTTTCTTCTCTTTTTGTTTCTTCTCTTCAGACGAGTCCGAGTCATACTTTGCTCCCTTCTTCTTTTTCTTAGAATCGTCAATGGCCTCCAATATCTCTTGAAATCGCATGGCCATGTCTATCCTGCTTGCCTCCGCCTCCTGCTGCATCCTTGCTAAGCCTTCTTCTTGCATGACAATTCGATCAGTGTTGGTTAGTTTTCCAGCCATGGCTCAAAACCGAGTGCTCCGGTACCAATTGATAAGATTAAGATCCAAACCCAGAGGTAGGACACCTAATCGATTCCTGTAATTCGAGAAACAGGGAACTCCAAACAAAACTCAAAGTTTTATTATTACTTGCATAAAGAATAACAGGGAATGGAGCACCATATTTATAGTGTCCTTCTTAAACAAAACTTAACCCTAAAGAAAAGACTTAATTATGGAAATTAAATAAAATACCAAAATAAAGATTGGTGTCCTTCTCAGACAAAACTTGACCTTAAAGAAAAGACTTAATTATGGAAAGTAAATAAAATACCAAAATAAAGATAACTATTAAAAATAAACTCTACTAATTATCCTCTGCTTCCCTCCTAGCCACGCCTGCGATACACCTTGCCAAATCGACCCATTCTTTGGGTCGTATCAGTTTGGTGGCGGATATGCTGTTAGCAGGGGTGATACAGCCGAGTTCGAGCCCCTATTCGAGTCCGGTCCTATTGATGAAAAAGAAAGATGGTAGTTGGAGGTTCTGCGTCGACTACCGTGAGCTAAATAAAGTAACGATTCCTGACAAATATCCTACACCGGTGATCCAGGAAATGTTGGATGAATTAGCAGGGGCGGTGATTTTTTCGAAAATTGATCTACGGTCCGAATACCATCAGATACGAGTGATGCCACGAGACGTAGATAAAACGGCATTTCGTACGCACAGCGGGCACTATGCATTCTTGGTGATGCCATTCGGGCCGACCAACGCCCCAGCCACATTCCAGTCCACCATGAATGATTTATTTCGGCCCTATTTGAGGAAGTTTGTGCTGGTGTTTTTCGATGATATTCTAGTATATAGCCGATCCCCAGATGAACATATGGAGCAATTGGCTACGGTTCTGGCTATTCTGAAGGAACATCAATTTAAGGCGAATAAGAAAAAGTGCGCGTTCGGGGTACGACAGGTGGAGTACCTCTGCCACATTATATCAGCCAAGGGGGTGGCAATAGACCCAGGAAAGGTGAGCGCTGTGTTGGAGTAGCCCGTGCCGAAATACGTGAAGGAGGTTCGGGGATTCCTCGGCTTGACCGGCTACTATTGCCGTTTTGTACTAGGGTATGGAATGTTGGCTCGCCCTTTGACGCAATTACTGAAGAAAGACGTACCGGCCCGATTCGAATGGACATCAAACGCGGCGAACGCATTCTCGGCCTTGAAGGCGGCATTGACGGCAGCCCCGGTGTTGCGTATGCCCGACTTCCATCAACACTTCATTGTGGAATGCGACGCGTCAGGCACGAGTATCGGCGCTGTGCTCATGCAGGAAGAACGTCCGGTAGCATATTTCAACAAGGCACTGGCCGACACCACGCTATCCAAATCAGCGTACGAACGAGAGTTAATGGCTCTGGTGTTAGCCGTACAGCATTGGCGACCCTACCTCATTGGTCGTCGCTTCACCGTCCGCACGGGCCACCACAACCTTAAGTATCTAATGGCGCAACGGATTGGGACACCTGCACAACAGGTATGGGTAGCAAAATTGATCGGATATGATTTTGAGGTGATATATAAACCAGGGCGCACGAACTCGGCGGCCGACGCATTGTCCCGGCAGAATACGGATGGGGAGTTAGCGACGGTAAGTGGGCCGCTTTGGCCCGCCGTGGCGGAGGTACTAGAAGAACAGCGAAATGACGATTTCGTTAAGTCAGTGATTGCGGATCTGCAACGGGATGTGAAGAGTCGACCAGGGTACACGATAGAGCAAGGGCGTTTGTTCTTTAAGGGGCGTTTGGTTTTGCAGGAAAATTCTGAATGGATTCCCAAGATTTTGTTTGAGTTCCACGATACACCGGAAGGAGGGCATGCCGGAGCCCTTCGGACATACCGTCGGGTAGCGGGAAGTGTATATTGGCGGGGGATGTCTAAGCAGGTACAGGAGTATGTGGCTAATTGTCTAGTGTGACAAAAGTGAAAGCACGAGGCGACGTCACCGACCGGGTTGTTGCAGCCCTTGCCCATTCCCGAGGCAGTTTGGGAGGACGTCTCTATGGACTTCATCACGTGCCTCCCGAAATCGCAAGGGTATTCTTGCATTATGGTAGTAGAGGATCGACTCTCGAAGTACGGGCATTTCGTCGTGTTGAGATTTCCATTCACGGCTAGGTCCGTAGCCGAGGCCTTCGTGCGGGAGGTAGTAAGGTTGCATGGGGTACCGCACTCCATTGTCAGTGATCGGGATTCAGTATTTGTGAGCGCCTTTTGGCGGGAGCTGTTTAAACTGCAGGGACAAAATTGAAATTCAGTTCGGCATATCATCCAGAGATGGACGGGCAGACAGAGGTGTTGAATAGGGTGTTGGAAACATATTTGCGTTTTTTCATGTCAGAACAACTCCGGAAATGGATAAACTGGCTTCCTTGGGCCGAGTTTTGGTATAATTCGTCATATCAAACGAGCGCCAAGATGACACCCTTTGAGATTGTCTATGGTCGGGCACCCCCAACAATCCGCCGATTCTTGCCCGGAGAATGTAAAGTAGCGGCTGTTGCCTCGGTATTGGGAAGCCGTGATGAGGTTCTAAGGCAGTTGAAGTTCAATCTGACGCGGGCTCAACAGAAGATGGCTCATTTTGCGAACAAAAGGCGAAGAGATGTGGAATTCGAGCGTGTGGATGAAGTGCTTTTGAAAGTCAGACCGCACAGGCAAGGCTCCGTAGCAAGTCGTGCCCATCATAAGTTGAGTGCCCGCTACTATGGGCCGTTTATAATCGAAGAGCGTATTGGGTCGACGGCCTATCGGCTGCATTTACCGGACACCAGCCGAATCCACCCCGTATTTCATGTGTCGCAACTTTAACGGGCGATTGGCAACCATCCGGTGGAGACGGAGCTACCCATTAGTTTGGAAGGTTCTCAATCCAGTATCTTCGAGCCGGAAGAGGTTTTGGGTCAAGGAAATGAGAGAAGGGAATACGGTAAGTTGGCAAGTGTTGATACAGTGGAAAGGAAAATCACGTTATGATGCATCTTGGGTCGACGAGGAAGAAATAAAATCACAGTTTCCTGACTTCCGCCTTGGGGACAAGGCGGGTCTTGAGGGAGAGGGAGTTGTTATGCCGCATGTGGAAGAAGAGCCCGAGAGAGTTCAGTTGAGAGTCTACACGCGAAGACATAAAAAGGAGAGCGGGGCGGCCGTGGGTCAAATCGGGGCAGCGGGTTGAGACAAGTAGATCCGGCCACGGGCAGCAGATAAATTAGGAGTAATTATTATTTTATCTTTATTATTATTTGCCAAGTAATTATTAATTAAATAAAGAGTCCTTGTAAGGAAAGGTAGTAATTAAATAAAGAGTCCTTGTAAGGAAATGTCTAGCGTATGAATTAGTATATAAGGGTTGTTATCAAAGTTAAGAGGTATTATTGAAAATTATTATCGAGCTTTAAGCTTGGGACAAGAAGGGTTTTTCCTTGTCAAGTTATTCAATTCTGTTCTAACAAATCCCGTCGTATCAGTGTGTATATATATATATATATAGGGGTGCGTTCTATGCAGTACCAATATTAGATGCAGTACTTTACAGTACTAATTTATGCATGAGTTTTGTACTAATTATGCAAAAAATATATGCATTTCGTGCATCAAAATTTCAATGCATTAAAATATGCAATATATTTGATGCATATAATCTAATAGTTTAATGCATCCCTATATAGTGACGCGTTTACATGCAGACATATTAGATGCATTACTTTACTGATCTTAATTTACGCAGTTTTGTACTAATTATATGCATCAAATATATCGCATATTTTAATGTATTGAAATTTTGATGCACGAAATGCATATATTTCATGCATAATTAGTACAAAACTCATGCATAAATTAAGATCAGAAAGATCGCATCTAATATCGCAGTGATGTAACGCGCCACTATATATATATAATATATATATAGGTCACATGTTGGGAGTTGAGTTATAAACCTCGTCATGTTTGAATCCTTGACTGTTTGCATGGTTCACCTAATCATGAGTGCTTGTTTAGATAACTGTAAACGTATCGGAAAATGGTACTGATGGATGTTGTACATATCCAACAAGAAAAATATTAAGTTGGATAGATATGTGAATTTAAATCAGTTCTGGGGGGTACTATACTCCTGCTACTGACATGATTGGCTAAAGTTGACGTCTAAACTTGATCTACTTAATAGAAGTGGTAGAAATAGGAAAAAAGTTACTCTACTATATGTCTGGCAATATGGTGTTTCCTTTTGAAGATAAGTAGTCATCTGGATATTAATCATAGGCTATTGATGTGCATTGCAGACATGGACATGGTCCATAACCGAACTAGTCATTCCATATCCATCTTGCTGAGAAAGATACATGGAATTGAGAAAGTGGCTGACAACACGCTAGGGAATGAGCTTTTGTCATCTTTGCTAATTGATAGGGATGATTTCTGCTTCTCATTCAGAATTTGATACAGATAACCAGTTAGATATCTAGATTTCTGATCTGAACAATTATTCCAAGATATATTAAATGCTCATTCAGAATTTGATACATATAATCACTTACATATATATCTAGATTTATGATCTGAACAATTATTCCAAGATATCTTAAATGCTCCTTTGATTGGATTGGAAGCCTTTTCTCTTAGCTTGCCACTTTTATGTATCTGGAGCTCTTGGTGTACTTGCAAGAAAACAGGATAACTTCTGGTTATATTTTCTCTTGCTTTCTCATCCTTATAGGTGATTACAATTATCCGAATATAGACGTGTGTTCGTTAATTATTTTACTACCCGCAAGTGTATGGAGTAGTTGTAAATTGTGGTACGCAAGGTCGTATTCCACAGAAACTAATTTAAATTTATCATATTAGGTACTAGATGGTAAATCTTCCAATTTTATCTAGGCGACCAATGTTTTGAAAGAATTATCATCTAGTTGACAATTTTTTTTACTGAAATTAAATTAAACAAGTCGTAGTAATTAAAATGAAGAGATTTATTAGTTGAAAAGATATGTCCCAAGGCTAAGTTTCCATTGATTGCTAGGTTTAATCGGAATTGATCCGATTAGAGTTCTACGTGTCTTCCCAATATGAAAGTCACAACAATTCTAAATTCCCTCTCGAGATGCATTAAAACGCAGATTTAATCACTTGTAATGACGTCTCCATCTACTATAGATAATCTAACTCCAAAAAGTTTATAAGACCATATATCATCACAATTAATCACCGATTTCTCAGCCTCGCAATTTATTATGTCAAGTACTCGAGACCTATTAACACCCTCATCTCTTGAATTATGAGTAGTTAAGATAAACATGTAAAAACATTGATCAGATGCTGAACATGAATTAAAAACGAGTCATTGAAAAGGAAATCACAATAGTTAAATTAATATAATTATCAATCCTCAAAATCATAGCAATTCAATGTACTCTCATGCTCGGAATCTAACAAGTTTAGCCGAATATGGTAAAAAAGAAGAATAACTTGTAATGATGATCAACATGCTCCAACTAACGAAAACAACAACAAGAAAAAGAAAAGATCGGGGGAAGATAAAAATCGGATGATTTCTTGGCCGATCTTGATCCAATCCTTGAAGTAGCTCCTCTTTGATGCTTTGATTTCTCCTTGATCTTGAGTTTGTAGCCTCCAACCACTCCTCTCTTCCTTGGTGATCCGAAAATATGCTTCAAGGAAGCTTATATAGTATCGATAGGGTTTAGGACGGCTAAAAAGTGTAAAAAGGCATCTGCAATAGTTCGGTGACACGGCCGTGCCAAATGACATGGTCGTGTCATCTGCTCAAAAAGCACAAAATGCTCGTTTGTAACACGGCTGGGCCACGACCGTGTCATTTGACACGACCATGTTGTTTGACACGGTCCAGATCGTGTCCCCTGCTCGGCTCCGTTTTTGATTTTCTTGACTGTTCCCTGTTTATTCATCATCTGATATGTTTTGGGAGTCGGGACATCTGTCATACTCTTATTTGGCCCTTGAAAATGCCTAAAAATACAACTAAAAACACAGCATAATTGAGTCCAATAAACGGAGAAATAAGCATAAACACCACAATTCCACATATTGAAGATCAATAAGTATCATAAAAACACTATAAAAAGATGTGTATAATCGTGTGCGAACACAAAAACCTGTTCGCTAATTATTTTACTACCCGCAAGTGTACGGAGTAGTTGTAGAAAGTGGCGAGCAAGGTCGTATTCTACCGAGACTAGTTAAATTTTATTATATTAAATACTAGACCATACTGTTTCCATATTATCTAGAGTCTAGACGATCGATGTTTTGGAAGAATTATCATCTAGTTGACAAAATTTAATAAAACTAAATTAAACAAGTCGTAGTAATTAAAATGAAGAGATTTATGAGTTGAAAACATAATTCCAAGCTCAAGTTTCCATTGATTGCTAGGTTTAATCGGAATTGATTTAGTTAGAGCTCTACGTGTCTTCCCAATATGAAAGTCACAACAATATTCTAAAGTCCCTCTCAAGATGCATTAAAAACCAGATTAAATAACCTATAATGACGTCTCCATCTACTACAGATAACATAACTCCAAATTTCAAAAAAGTTCATAAGACCATATATCATCACAATTAATCACCGATTTTCAATTTTGCAATTAATTATGTCAAATACTCGAGACCTATTTACACCCCATCTCTCGAATTTTGAGCAATTAAGTTAAATATGTAAAAATATTTATCAGATGCTAAATATGAATTAAAACCGAGTAATTGAAAAGGAAATCACAATAGTCAAATATAATAATCAATCTTCAAACCCATAGCAATTCAACATACTCCCATGCTCGGAATCTAACAAGTTTAGCCAAACATAACAAAAAGAGAAGAATAACTTATAATGATGTTCAACATGCTCCCATTAAGAAAATAACAAGAAAAAAGAAAAGTTGGGGGAAGATAAAACTCAGGATGATTTCTTGGTCGATCTTGATCCAATCCTTGAAGTAGCTCCTCTCTGATGCTTTGATTTCTCCTTGATCTTTGTAGCCTCCAATCATTTCTCTCTTCCTTGGTGATCCGAAAATGTGGTGATCTGAAAATGTGCTCTAAGGAAGCTTATATATCTGTGTAATAGGGTTTAGGACAGCTAAAAAGTGTAAAAAAATGCGTCTGCCATAGTTCAGTGACACGGGCAATGTCAAATGACATGGCCGTGTCATACTGCTCCAGAGAAGCACCAAAATGCATGTACCGTGTTGTTTGATACGGTCCATATCGCCCTGTTCGACCCTGTTTTTTCAGTTTTCTTAAGCCGGTTATCCTGTTCGTGCATCGCTTGATCTGTTTTGAGAGTCGGGACATCTCTCACGCTCTTATTTGGCCCTTGTAAATGCCTGAAAATACAACTAAAAACACCAAAGCATAATCGAGCCCAACAAACGGAGAAATATGCATAAATACTGCAATTCCTCACATTGAAGATCAATAAGTATTAGAAAAACACTATAAAAAGATGTGTAAAATCATGTGCAAACATAAAAACTTGTTTGCTAATTATTTTACTACCCCCAAGTGTACGGAGTAGTTGTAGAAAGTCATGACGAGTGTCGTATTCCACAGAAACTACTTAAGTTTTATTAATTAAGTACTATATCGTAGTATTTCCAATTTTATCTGGACAATTGACGTTTTGAAAGAATTATCATCTAGTTGACAAATTTTAGTAAAACTAAATTCAACAAGTCGTAGTAATTAAAACGAAGAGATTTATGAGTTGAAAAGATAGATTCCAAGGCGAAGTTTTCATTGATTGCTAGGTTTAATTGGAATTGATTCAATTAGAGTTCCACGTGTCTTCCCAATATGAAAGTCACAACAATATTCTAAAGTCCCTCTCGAGATGCGTTAAAATGCAGATTACGTCTCCATCTACTACAGATAATCTACTCCAAAAAGTCCATAAGACAATATATTATCACAATTAATCACCGATTTCTCAATCATGCAAGTAATTATGTCAAATACTCGAGACCAATTAATTATGTCAAGTACTTGAGACCTATTAGCTGTGTGGCGGATAGTCCGAGAAGAACATATTATTCTTGGTTATTGATTGCTTAATAATATTACTGTTGCTTTGAGTATTATCTTGTGCCCTTGACTCTATCAATGATGAATGTGTCTGTGTTTTTTGTTCACTACTACCAGTCTGATTTAATTTGTATTATTCTTGCAGACATTCACATTCTTGGTGTTGGTTCTATTTGCGAATTTAATTTTTAGATGCATGTTTTACTTTTTTGGCTACTATTTTGGATTTCGATTGGCATCCTGAAGTGTGTATTTCCGATACAAAACTGATTTTTTGTTTTTTTAATTGCACGCTTTGCTGATCTGGTTGGTCCGCTATTTCGTGACTGATCTTTTCGTTGGATGCAGTGTAAGTAAACATTTTTGAATTTCATGAAGTTAATCCGATTTTTAATTTGTATACTGCATTTGTTCCCAAATAGATGCAGAAGCAGAAGGGAAGAAATGCAGCACAAGAAATGAACACCTTATAATTTCTTGTTGAATTATTTATCATTAATTTTCTGTATCTAGTCTTGCAGGACTTGCCTTCATGCTTTCATCCAGTATCTTGCTCCAAATCTTGGTAAGTTTTGCATACATGGCAAATTCTTCAAAATTCATCATGGCCCAAGATCGCAGCCATGTTGTCCAAGTGCCATTATCACACAAGGTTGTTGAAATCGTAATTTTGGATTGAATAAGTGATGGGTTTTGCAAAAATCGGATCGACGAATCAAATTGCCGTAAGATTTAAAGATATATATATATATATATATATATACATACATACATACATCAAATATATAAACATATGAGGTTTCTAATAAGAATTTAAACAACAAACTAATATTAACATCAAATAATTCATGATAATTTTAAATATCCACTTAATCATGTGAGTAGAAAGTAAATTTTGCGCAAAACAGTTCAATACAAATTTATATTATCAAGTAGAAATTTCACATCCTTTATCATACTAATAACTTTTTGAATCAGTTCTCATCTCCATTTTCATATCTAGATAAAAGAAAGAGATATAGACGGGTTGCATTTCGGGTTTGGAGTTGGCCTTTCCAATTTTCATCATATGACTTCATCGATTTATCCCTCCTCGCCTCCTCCTTGCTTTCCTGCAACTTCCTTTCATTTTTTCCTAATTTGAGGAATTGAGATTGGATTGGAGAAGTTATGGCATTGGATAGGATGATGTGGGGGGAGAGAATTCGGGTGGTTGATTATATTTGAGAATTTTTTATTTTTTATTTTTATTATTTTATTTATTTATTTATTTTCGCATAATGATTATTACTATTTTTTATTTCCTTTTTATTATTTATTTATTTTTGCATAATTATTATTTTTTTTATTACTTTTTTTATTACGTACTAAACTTTTCAGCTTTCACTTTTGTCTTTTCATATGAACGTTCTATTGGAGACGACTTGACGCTTTCGCAGATTGATTCACGCAATTCACCCCAAAGATTTTGGACTAAGACTCGTTGTTGTTGTTGTTTAAGAATTGAGATTCTCAATTTCTCAGTTCATCGAGAATCTTTGTTTGGTTCTTTGAGTGCTCGTTTTTGACGACTGACTATCTTCTTTATCCTTCATTATCTGTTCTTCCTTCACCAATTCACCTTCTCCAGATAAATGGCTTGAATCAGAATCGTGTTTCTGTCTGATTTCAATACGGTTCAAATACGATATTTCACATTCAGACTTACGTCGCATCAAATAGATGTATCCATATCTCGAATAATCATCTATAAACGTGATGAAGTATTCGAAACCACCCTTAGCCTGGATGTTCATTGGACCACATACATCGGTATGAACCAATTCCAACACCTTTTGTGCACGATTTCCTTTGCTTTGAAAAGCCCTTTTAGTCATTTTACCTTCCAGGCAGGATTCGCAAGTTGGAAATGACTCAACTTGGAGCGAATCCAATGGGCCATCGCTCACTAATCTTTGAATCCTTCTAAGGTTAATATGACCCAATCGTAAATGCCACAAATATGTTGGATTTATGCTCGAAAGTTCCTTTCTTTTATTAGGATTAGTCAAAGAATTATGCGATTTATAATTATGCAAGGGAGCTGGTGCAGCATTGATGATATAAAGTTCTTCATTATAAGTACTCCCGCAAATATATTCACCATTTCTTTTAATGATTGCATTATCTTCAAAAGAAACTGAATATCCATCACGACGCAATTTAGAAACTGAAATCAAATTCATTCTAAAATCGGGTACTAATAATACATTATTAAGAACTAAAATCTTATCATCAACTTTTAGCCGCACGACTCCCACCGCAAACCTTCACTGGAATAGTCGCCTGACTTATTGTAATCTCATCCGCACTAAGTACCTTGGTTACTTGGAACCCTCATGAGTCATAATAAACATGATCGGTGGAGCCTGAATCCACTATCCACGAAGTGATGGAACAGCAACCAAACATGTTTTGACTACTAGTGCATGAGACGTACCTTTCTTAGTAGGCGATCACTCTTGAAATGTCCTTTCGGACCCATGATTGAAGCACTTGCCCTTCGGCTTTTGTTCACTTCGGTGAGGAGCCTTTGGTGAGGAGCCTTGCCTTTAGCCTTGAAGGTCGCCACTTGCTTCAGCCAACTCGCTTTTTCTTCTTTCCCCATTTGGGTTTTGAAGAAGCAAAGCACTTGCCGCAAGAATTTGATGATAACCTTGTTTGAAGAGACCTTCGGCAGATTGAAGCTCTGTCAGAAGTTCCGCCAATATGTAAGTCCTACGATTCATATTGTAGTTGAGGCGGAACTGCTCAAAGCTTCTTGGTAAACTGCCCAAGATAATATCAACCTGCGACTCCGCATCGATAGTGGCCCCCAGTATGCTCAGTTCGTTCAAATGAGACATCATTTTAAGAACGTGATCCCTTACTGGGGTCCCTTCAGACATTTGGGTTGTCATCAAAACCCTCATCGTATTTTGCCTAGCCGCTCGGTTCTGATGACCAAACATCTCAGTGAGATTTTTCATCATTTCCGCGGCCGAGCCCATCGTATGATGCTGATGCTGCAATACATTTGTCAATGAAGCCAAAATATAACAGCGAGCCATCTCATCAGACTTTTTCTATTTCCGGAATTCAGCCAACTCTTCAGTAGTGGCATCCAGTTCTGGTTCCAAAGAACTCTCCTCAGTTAAAACAAACTTATGCCCCTCGGCAGTCGAGACAATATCAAGATTTCTTTTCCAGTCGGCAAAGTTAGTGCCATCAAGTTTGTTTTCTTTGAGAATAACAGCTAGTGGATTGAAAGACATCTGAGAATAAAATTGAAACACCATTCATCACATAATTCGACGCAAAATATATTGAAAAAACCTTAAAACAATATATATGCAATCAACCAACACCTTGAAAAACCGCACATGCAAGTCACGATAGTGTGGACGTTTACATATACTTTTCAAGTAGATTTTGACGTCTTTAATTTTACTATCTAGCCAAGACATATTTTGACAAGTAAAATTAATAGTTGGTTCCTCTTGGCCATGTATTTAATTAACATAGACTCCGATGGGGAGCTTATTAATTAATACATCTAAGTGAACACCATAATTTAACAAACCTTAGAATATTATTTAATGATAATAGTCCTTTAGATGGAGAGGTCCTATTATAAAAAATAATATTCATCTTTTTGTTATCAAATTTGAAGTTTAAAACCAGTGAGCCAATAATTTAGCACATCCGATGTGGAGGAAGACTCTAATGTCAACGCGCATGCTAATTATTTCACAATTTAAACTAGGGGTGGCAATCGGATAATACGGATACGAATATGGCTATATCCGTATCCGAATCCGGAACCAGGAATCCGTATCCGAATCCGTATCCGAATCCGGGAATATCCGGAAAAACCTTATCCGAATCCGAATCCGGCGAATATTATCCGGATACGGATAATATCCGAATCCGAATCTGCAATTCTTGGTTTATTTTTCAAAAATAAATGGGTGCAAAGGGATTTGAACCCACAACTCCTTTCTTTGTGGATTTTTAAAGCCACACTCCAACCACTTGGGCTACTTGATTGTTGTGTTAAAGATAGAAATAATTATAGATAACTTAGTATAAACATATCACTTAATTAAAGATCTACTAAGATCTCCAACCAAATTACTTTTTTATTTTTTTGAAAATTTGGGAATATCACTAAATTATAGTAGTGATCTAATAAGATCTAAAACCAAATTATATTTATAAAAATTTATATTATTATAAATATAAAATGTGTTATATTTTGTAATTATATATTAAAAATATATTAAAATTATATATTATATATAATTTATCTCGGATACGGATATTTTCGGATACGGATGCGTCTATATCCATATCCGTATCCAGAATTTTCGAATACGAATAATATCCGTATCCGCTTTTTTTCGGATACGGATAATATTTGCTTTTTTCGGATACGAATACAGATATTTCGGACGGATATCGGATTTTTCGGATTTTTTTGCCAGCCCTAATTTAAACCAATTATGGAGGCCAATTTGATTTTGAAAAATCAATTTTAAAATCACTTAGTTATTTTGAAAAAAATAAGGTTTTTAATTTTCTCGTCCTAACATGCAAGGAAACATATCACGCATACATCCATACATGCCATACATCAAAACAATATAAACCAACAAATATTAAAATTGGACAATTATATCCAATTATCATGGCTTATTATTCCTCGTTTTGAATAACGAGAAAATCTTCGGCTCGTTTGCTCCCACTGCTTCAAGCATATCGCGGAAAAACGAATTGAACGACCCGAACCGTACGACTTGACTGCTTGCCATTGCCCAGGCCATTGCCGGTTGCCCCACCATTGCCGGTGGCCGAGCCATTCTTGGTGGCCGACTCACGGCCGAGCCTACTGCTGGTGGCCGAGTTTGCTGCTGGTGGCCGAGTCCCGATCGGCATGCTGTCGGTCTCGGTCGGTTCGTCTGATCGGGCTCCTCTTCGCGCTGGACTTCTTTTTCTTTCGTACTTTGAGTGTTCCAACTCGATTACAATTTTATTCAAAATAAAATACATCGAATTTACATCAAATTACAAGAAAAATAAATCCTATTCTACCCGTGGATTTTCTCACGGGAAAAACTTATACATGCCACAAAAACGGGCCAAATTACCAAAACGCGTAAATAAATAAAACATCACATAGCCATGATAATTGGATCATATTTTCCTGCAAGATAAATTCTAGCAAAATATTCCAAAAAATCATAATATACGAATATTTAATTGCTAGCATATTAATCACCAAATTAATTAAATTGAACAGAACCTAAAGACCGGCTCCGATACCAATTGTTGGAATATAAAACGCAGCGGAAGCGAGTTTGTGAAGGTAATTTAATAAAAGGTTTTATAAACTAGCCAACGTAAAAACCGGATCTATTTAGGCTTCTCAACTAATTAACTAAACAGATTAATAAACAATTAAATAAACATATTTACGCATGGGAGTCGGTAATTTTTACCTTTGACGCGAAGTGGTAGAATAATTCCCTCTTTGGTCGATTTGTCCTTCTTCGTGTTCCTCTCCGATCTTCTTGTATTTCTACCTCAAGATCTTCTAGAGTATATCCCGCCTACGTCCGGATGTCGTGTGGGCAACAATCTAGGACTACTTGGGTGCAAAAGGATCGGCGAAACTTTTCTCTCAAGAAACTTACGATTTTTGTTCTCTCTATTTTTCTTGAATATTTTGAGTATTTTAGAAAAATATTGTGTTTACCAAATTGTGGAATCCAAGACACAAGTCAAGATCCACAATTAAAACACACACAATAAAAATCGATTTCTTGGGCAATAATGAGGTTAAAAAATCGGCCAACCCTAAGCATGTATTTATAGGTGTTTTGGGCTACTCTAGGGACCTTAAGGAGGATATGGTAAGGACTCCCAATAGATATCTTCCTTCCATTATTAGGACTCTTCCTAATATGAAGACTCTATTAATATCAACTTAGTCCACTAATAAGTTAATATTACATGCACTTCCCACCAAAATCCCAAATTATGAAATTGGGCTCTTTTTAAATTAATTATTTCCCGTGTTTAAGATATTCCATGCCCATTAATTAATTTAAGTTACTGACAGCTTTTAATTAATTAATGTATTATACATGAGTATACCACTCGACCTTTATTATTATATCGGAAAATTAATTCCACCTGCAGGGTTTGATATAATAATCCTTTCGAGTGCCTCAAGGGACATGATCAACCCGACTGGTCGGGACACGATTTCTAGCTATAATATTAATTATCATATAAATAATAATATTGCCCAAAATATCGAGCATATTGAGTCAATCATTGTGGCTCTCACCCATGATAAATCAAAGCAATAAATATTAAATATATATAATTAAATATTAATCACTAGAATTAAGAAATAATAATTATCCGAGATGTACGTTCTTCTTATAGTCAGTACAGAAGAATCTATCTCGCCTCGATCCTGTTCAACGTATAACGAATACGCTAATATATGCTAATGGTCAAGACCAACCAATCTCAAGCATATACTACAACCTCTCACATAACGGTCTAATGTTACATAGGTTGTGAACTAAATATTACTATATAAGGAACCGATAATGTGATCTTCTGTGTGACACTACACACCACATTATCTACAATATAAAGTAAATTAGACTGCATTTGCATAACCATAGCGTGAATAAATATGCAAAACATGTGATAAATGAATTAAATATTCTCATAGATAAAGACCGGGAAATTAAGTAATACAAGCATAAAGTATGCTTTGACGTATACAACCCTAACATAATTTGCTTTATTTAATACCTATATTATGTAAAAATTTATATATAATATATATAGAACCGGTTCCAAATCGATTTTTTCTAACATCATAAAACAGGAATCGGAATCGGAACCGAATTATTTAAAAGGAACCGAATTAAGAACCGAAATCGGTTAATAATAAAAAAGCGGAATCGGAACGGAATTTTTCGGTTCGGTTCTTATTAAAATTCAGTTCTTCGGGTAAAAATCCCAGCCTTAGATGAAATAATGATGATTAATGGCTCGATTATGATTGCACATTATTCTAATTAAGTTTATTTATACTAAAATATTGTTGAACTTGGGATTTTGGTGACTAAATGAAGATATTAAGATTGATAATTGTAGTTTATAGTAGTATGTAAAGAAGAAAGCATTTTATATGTAATAAAAGGACACTTAATATGCATTTTTTTAACAAAATCGGGCTCAAATTTTTACCCTCTATTATTCAACTTTATCATTTTTTTTAATTAATGTGTCATTGTCACTTCGGAAATTTGATTCCGAAACCGAAGGAGTAAGATTTTCTTCTTCTAAAATTTAAATTATTTTTAATTATCCGCGGGAGCTTCTTTTACATTCCTATATTTTTTGTTTTCACTAGATGTCCTCCCGTGCGATGCACGGCGTAAAATATTAAATATTTTATTATATTAATAATATATGATCGAATATCAATAATATTATAAAATTATTATAAAATATACATGAATCAGTATACACACATATACTATTATTTGATTTAATTTCATTTATAAACTCTTATCATGTGATCTAAGGTCACATGATAAGAAACCGTAAATTAATTAAGCACTGGTATTTATTTTTTCATATATAACAATATGAGTCTTATATCTAATTTTATAAATAAGAAATTAAATTATATTTATATCAACTTTTATTATAGCCGACCCCAAAATATTTTGGGACTAAGGCTCTGATGTTGTTGTTGTTGTTGTATTATCAACTTCACTAAAAATATACAACCAATATTCTTACTAATGTAATTTTTTTATATGATTTGATATATATGTAATATATTTTACTATTTTATAATCATAACAAAATAATTCTTAAAAATCAAATAATTGTTAAAAAGCTATGAAAATAAACTAAAATATATTTTTCTTCAATATTCTTATATTTTTATATTGAAATATTTTAATCATCTAAATATATAATACTTATATTTATATTACTTTATATATACTATATGGATGTCAAATTAAAGAGCACGAAGTAAGAATTAATTTGATATATTTTTTCAAAAATAAAATTGATACATAAAATTTATAATCATTTAAACTATTAACTTAAACATAAAAGGAATAAAATGAGAGAATTTTTTTAATTGGTAGATAGTATATAATGGAATAATCCTCTAACCCCCTCCCAAATTAAACGTCCATTTTTTTCCAGGATTTTTAAAAAGAGGATTAACGTGCACATATTTCCTTATATTTTTTTGCGACCCTCTTTTAATATTAAGTATAGATATGTAAAAGTTCGATATAAAATATATAAACATGACAGTAATATATATGATCATTGTATATTTATAATATTTATATTAATATACTAATATAGTTATATATCAGTATACAGGCAAAATAACGTCATATATTTTTGATAAATATTTAGATTAAAGTCACGTATTTTATACTTAATAATATACCATGAGATTCACAATGATATTAATTTATTAGGCATGTGGTAATAAAGTATATTATTGCGACGTATTTAAATAAAAATATAATCAACTTATTATATTTGTTTATATAATTTTTCTTTTCACAAAAAGAAGAATCAATTCAAAAATTATTTTAACTAATAATATATCTTTCTCCAGGGAATTGTAAATTAACGTATACATAATTCTTTTCCCAAATATTTTTAAAATAAAATAACTCAATAATCTAAAATAATTATAAGAAGGTGAAAACTGAAGTAAAAATATCGATCTTGTAAAAAGATAGATACTTCAAAGAAATTAATTTAAAATATTAATAATAAAAATAGAGTTGAGACGATAAACTATTAACTTTTAAACATTGAGAGAAAAATAAAAAGAAAAAAGAAAAAAAAATGGTTCCCATTAACTCTCATTAAAATGTGTAGGAGTGTATTTTTAAAAAGAAAAAAAAATAATTAATTTAAAAAATCCACATAAAGAGACTTGTCTTGTGCAACTCTCTTTTAATAGTAAAGTAGATTTCAATTTCTTTTAAAAAGGACGTAGGGCCGGTCGAACTGACTCAACAGCGTCCAGCGGAACCGGTAGTAGACCGTACATAGACTGGAAACCAATCCAAGTTCGGACCGATCCACAACTCAAATGGTCCGATCCTATTCTCCAAACGCCCAAACCCCAGCCGGCCCACATCCCGGCCGGACATACCCATTGCCCACCTTCTACTACAAGATTCCACCATCAGCGATCTGAAAGCTCAATAGGAAGGCCATCTTCCAATCTTCATTCTGCAAAGTTGCAGCGGCGTCTCCACTTTGTGTCGCGTGTGCACAAAAGTAATTCTCCGCTCATTGGTAAAACTCCTTGTGATTGTATCCCTTTCTTTATTCTCTCTCTCTCTCTTTTTTTTTTTTTCCAAATTGCTTTCATATGAAGGTTGGTTTATACCATTATTTTCTCGAACTGTGTTTATTTCCTAGCCTTCTTTTTTTCTGGGATCCTTTTCGAAATTTTGTGGATTTTACAAGAAAAAAATTGATTTACGAGAATTATAGAATTTCACTTGGTTTTATCTTTCTGAATTGTTCATTTAGCAATTCGTTTCTCACTTAGTTATTTAGGATAAGGAGTAGTTCTACGTGCTAAGGTGATTTATATGAAATGATCAAGATACGAAATACGTCGTCCTAGCTAGAGAATTTCCCCTATTTGTTTTGTTTTCAGGAAAATGTGGTTTGAAGATGTTGCTCTATTTACTTATTTATTGGTCGATTTTGCAGTTTATATTTATGTACATAACTAATGAAATTTTTTGTTAAAAGCGCGCCTCGAGCGACGCACGCGTAGAAAAAAATCCTTACAGTCTCCCAAGAATAAAGGTGGGCGGTGTGGGTGAGGCGTGCATCTTGGTGCGCCTTTACCCGTGCTTCGATGCCTAGGCGTGCCTCAGGGACACCTCTGTATCATTAGATTTGTTTTTTAATACTTATAAAGGTTTTTTTATTGTTTCAACACTTCATTCTGGTTAGCTTTTACGTTTTTTGCGGATAGTTCTATTTTCTTGTCATTCCATGTTTATGAGTTTTATAATTTTAATCTGTTTTTTATTTTTATTTTTTTGGGCTATAGGAGCTCTTATACCCTTGGTAAACATTTTTATCTTTAACAACTATGAGAAATGAATACACAGTAGTGTTTGGCTCCCACTCATAGTTACTTATGTTGATATGAAATTGATTAATTTTTATCGGAATGAGAAACATCTAAATTGGACTGCGGGCTGAAACTGCAAAGATAAGTAATATAAAGAATGGGCATTGGTGTAGCGTTTGGTCCCATTACAAAAGAAAAATAAAACGGAGATAGAAACCGAGTTTGTCGTGAAATCCCTTGTTTATCCCAGTTCGTTCGTGCTTCTACTCATATTTTTCCTTTTCTTTCCCCCTCTGACTCTGGTAGTAATATCAGTAAAGGTTCGCCTTCGATCCTCAGAGTCTTGAATTTCCTTCTCAAATACCTACAAGAATGGCAATGACAGTTGAAGGTTCGTTGCTAAACACGTTTTCTCATTGGATTTTGAATTTTATATGGCATTTTATGTTGGATCAGAATTTTAAATTTCCTTATCTATTTTGTTGTTTCTGTTTGAGTAATTGTTTTTAGTTAAAAATATTGATGTTCTATTTTAGTTTGATGAGTGAAATCCAATCCAATCTCTCTCACACACACACGCACACATTCACACACTTTGTTTTTCTTTTAGTATCTTAAGGTCAAGGTATGCTTCTAAATGTCAGACAGAGTTCTTATTGTGTAAACTGCATCTTAAGTAGCCAAGATAGCTTGCATGTCCTTTTTGTATTGAATTATTTTGCTCAGACATTTCAACGAAATGATATTGCTTATGATAAAAATTCATTAGGATAGCTGATGCATTTATATTATATCCATCTTATTTCTATGGGAAGGCAAGAAACATAGATAATGTACTCATTTTCAGTTGACTCTGGATTTGTTACACTGTGAAAGAGTTATCTAGAATGATTGTAAATTGTAAGTTACCGTATCTGCAACATCAATGTCTGAGTTGGTTTGTGATTGAGCTGTGGTGTTTGGAGGTTTCAATTGGGCCGAGTCATGGCAATTATGTTCGTACACTAAGCCTATTTATGCAATCTTTTAAAATGAGACGAGGCAAGTTTGAGGCATTTTGGCTGGACGATACGAGGCGTCAGCCTTGAGGCACATTGAGGCGTAAGCCTCGATTAAATAAAATCTTTTAAATCTCAAAAAATTATCATAGTGTTGATCATAATTACCAAAAGAGCAAATAACTTAACAAATACATTAACAATATCAATCATCACACAAGATAATGTCACTGCGTCAACATAAAATCGTTGGACATCAAACCACATAGTCCAATATTTTTTACGTTAAAAAAAGAAGACATGAGAGAAATTGAAACAAAATAACAAAGACAGCTGGAACTTAAAAAAAGAAACTCAAACAAAACATAAAGAAACAAATGGGGGAAGAGGAAAAAGCAGTCACAGAAACAGTCGGAAAAGGGAGAAAAATAGGGGAAAAGGATGAAAGGAAAAAAGAAAAAAAAAATCAAACCGCCAGCGTCCGTAACTGGTCACTGTTGGGGATGGGTCGCTGTAGCGAAACGAAGAGATTCCACGAGCCAAATTGAGGAAAAGGGTCGAACCTGCAGATCTTTTATGTTATCATTTGAAAATAATGTAAAAAGGAAAACTTAAAGAACTAAGGTTTCTGCCAACCTGAAGAGATTTCCAGCCAAAACGATGCTCATCTCAAGGGTACCGCTGTTTTCCTTCGTCGGAACTCCTCTTACACATTCATCAATGCCTCATCAGGGTGAGGCGTAAGCCTCAAACGTTCAGTAATATTATACGCCTTGAGGCATCCCGCTTCGCCTCAAGACGCGCCTCGAGGCGTGCACTTCGAGCGCCTTTTAAAACATTGCTTGGATGTAATAATGAAAACGGATTAAAATGTAGATTGGAGGTCGACTGATGATGGACTTATCTAATTTTGGTCAACGCTCAGATGATTAAAAATTATCAACCTCAATAAGTTGAAATAGTGATAATAATAAAATGCCTCATGTCATGAGCCACCCAGCTATTATACTTTCTGATATTGATGTAACTAAAGCTCAAATTCAAGTCAAGTTATACTGGAGCTTAGTTTAGGCTTCTATCGACACAGTTGCAGCCCTAGTTAGGAGTAATATATATATTATATATGTTGTGTGTGTATGTTATGCCGCATGTGGAAGAAGAGCCCGAGAGAGTTCCGTTGAGAGTCTACACGCGAAGACAAAAAAAGGAGAGCGGGGCGGCCGTGGGTCAAATTGGGGCAGCGGGTTGAGACAAGCAGATCCGGCCATGGGCAGCAGATAAATTAGGAGTAATTATTATTATTTGCCAAGTAATTATTAATTAAATAAAGAGTCCTTGTAAGGGTAGAGTCCTTGTAAGGAAAGGTAGTAATTAAATAAAGAGTCCTTGTAAGGAAAGGTCTAGGGTATGAATTAGTACATAAGGGTTGTTATCAAAGTTAAGAGGTATTATTGAAAATTATTATCGAGCTTTAAGCTTGGGACAAGAAGGGTTTTTCCTTGTCAAGTTATTCAATTCTGTTCTAACAAATCCCGTCGTATCAATTTGGTCCGACCTGCCGGATCTTCACAGACGGGATCATGACAAGAAACGATTCGAGGCTTTCCGAGGTAGAGGCGACGATCGGCGTGATGACTGAGGAGCAGCACCAACTCCGCGGCGATCTGGAGACGTTCAGGTAGGGCACCGACACTAAGCCGGGCCGAATTCGCCGCCTCGCGGCGCCGCAGCGCCACCGGGAGTGGGAATCGGCTTATACCGGGAGGGCCGACGACCGATCGCAAGGAGAAGGAAAAGGCGACAGCGGCGGCGCGGCACGCATTCTCTGCATCGCCTGCTTTTGATGGAACCGACCCGAATGGATGGATAGCCCGCAACAAAGAATTCGATATTCACAAGACGCCAAGGAAGGCTACGGACACACCGGCGTCGAGCGATGGAGGGTACAACCTCGGGTGGTTTCGTTGGCTTCGTTCGCGGGGAAATTTTACATGGGCCGAGTTCACAAGCATTAGTCCGACGTTTTGATGTAAGGTACAAGGGCATCCTGCATTTAACGAGCAGGGCTCGATAAAACAACTGGGTTCGGTTGACGCCTATGTCGATGAGTTCATCCAATTGGCTAATCAAGTGCCGGGTTTGCAGGAGGATCATTACCTCGGGTACTTTATAAACGGGCTGAGTGAGTCAATCCGAGTGAATCTGCGGGTTTGGGACCCACATGATTTGGAGGTGGCCATGCAAATGGCGCGAAATATCGAGGCGAAGTTATTATATGACAAGGGAGGAAGTCCAGAGCGCGGAGCGTACTCGCAGCCGCGGACGAACACCGCGGGGTTTCGACCGGCCAATCCAGTCAGATCGTTCGGAAACCCGCCATTCAAGCCGCCAGATGGCGAGGCCGCAGTTCTGAAAGGTCAATTAGCACGACCGAACGGGCCGCACGGTCGGGCCCAAATGAGACGGTTGTCTCCGCAGGAGTTCAACGATCTACGAACCAAGCGGCTGTGTTTCCGATGTCGGCAACCCTACCACCCGCTACACGAATGTCCGAGCAAACAGCTGAGGGTTATGTTGGTTGGAGAGGATGGTATGCCAGGAACTGAGCTAGTAGAAACAGAAGGGTTGGAAGAGGAGGATGGCGGCGAGCTGCAGGAGCTGGGAGGGGAGGTTCAGGAGTTTTATCCTCTTATCCATGGCAGGGACTCACGGGCCATGATACCTTGCTTGGAGGGACAAGTGGGAGGTCAGGCGGTTTCGGCCATTGGTAGATCATGGGCGCAAGCCACAATTTTATCTCCGACAAATTGGTGAGAAGGTTACACTGCAACCGGAGGCGATCGGAAATTTTAAGGTGCGATTGGGGATGGTCATAAGCAGAATTCCGAGGGAGTATGTAGGGAGCTGATAATGTCCTTTCCAGAATATGAAGTTCGGGTGGATTGTTATGTATTTCCATTAGGCGGAGTAGACGTGATTCTGGGAGTGGCATGGTTGAAGACGTTGGGTGAGGTTCGGTGTAATTGGCCGAAGATGACTATGTCGTTCGAGGTCGGAGCAAGGAGCGTTTGCCTACGAGGGGTTCCGTCCCTATACCGTGCCCCAGCTAGACTTCGTTCGCTAGTCCGAGAAGAGGAGATAGAACTATGGGCAGTTATACTCTGTGACAACAAAGGGTCGGAGGAGACAGTAGCCGAGAAGGGAAGCGAAGCGCTGGAGGTTAGTCGGGTGTTAGCAAGGTTCAGTGAGGTATTCGGCGATCCCGAGGGGCTGCCCCCCTGCCGAGCCATGGATCATCGAATCGAGCTTACGCCAGGCGCGGGACCCGTGTCAGTA
Organism: Orobanche coerulescens; assembly: GCA_033398695.1. Lineage (NCBI taxonomy): Eukaryota > Viridiplantae > Streptophyta > Magnoliopsida > Lamiales > Orobanchaceae > Orobanche > Orobanche coerulescens. The sequence continues at coordinate 29,966,892 of CM065804.1, forward strand.
CGCCCATACCGGTCCGGGCATGCGCAAAAGGACGAAATAGAACGTTTGTGATAAGATTAAGATCCAAACCCAGAGGCAGGACCCCTAATCGATTCCTGTAATTCGAGAAACAGGGAACTCCAAACAAAATTCAAAGTTTTATTATTACTTGCATAAAAAATAACAGGGAATGGAGCACCATATTTATTTTCTTAAAGACGACTCGTGTGTTTCGAGAATTAATATGCTTAATTGAATACATGTATTAATGTTGAGTATAAGATCGTAATACTTTCGTGTGATGCCATTGTGTGTGATTACGTCGTCGGTAAGTTTTGAAGTTTAATCCTTTGTTTAAGCTGTACGTGGAGACATGTGGTTATCGATGAATTATGTGAATTTATGTGATATGGGTTGTGCCATTCGGTGCTGTTGGAATAGTGTGCTTTCTTGTTGATAGTAATAGTTCTGGGTTGTGAGCATGTGTTGGATGAATTGACCATTCTAGCAAGGTACCTCGACTATATATATTTTGTGTGTTTGACCTTTGAGGGTCGTGGTTTTGTATCTGTGAGTTGTTACTCTTCCACCTGGGGATGGCATGTGGCCTCCGGGGGCCGATACTAATGGGTACGGCCACGGAAGTGGACTTGGGTGCGTGTGTTGTTGTTCTTCCACCTGGGGATGGCATGTGGCCTCTGGGGGCCGATACTAATGGGTACGGCCACGGAAGTGAACTTGGGTGCGTGTGTTGATGTTCTTCCACCTGGGGACGGTTCGACGGGACCTCTGGGGGCCGATACTAATGGGTACGGCCGCAGAAGTGGTTTCCCATCTGGGGACGGTCCGACGGGGCCTCTGGGGGCCGATACTAATGGGTACGGCCACGGGTTACCAAGTGTGGTTTCTGTAATATTGATGTTGATGTTTTGATGATTAATTGTGATATTGTCCGGAATATCACAATGCTTTACGCTCGAGGTCGAGAGACATGATATATCGAGTCTTGGTACTTGGCTAGAATGACATAGGAATAATGTGTTATGTGTAATGTGTCCTTATAAGTGAATTGAAGTGGATGACCGGGTCGTGGACCCTGTGTTTTGTGACCGGAATGGTTGGGTCGTTGACCCCGTGTTTTGTTAAACGGATTTTTATGTTGGAAAAAGAACTTTGGGGCTGTGACCCTAAATGGCTTTCGAGGAATTAAAAACTTTTCAATTTCTAATGTTTTCAAAACTCCCGAGATTTGGAATTGTTTTCAAAGTGCTTACTTGCTTCGCTTCTACTTTCAAGACTTGAACTATTTTTAACTAAATATATCTCGGGAAGTCTTTCATTCTATTCTCGGAATGTGTTGTCTATGGCTCGTATTTGCACTTTATACTTGCACTAGCGAAACAGTGGAGTTTTGCTAACCCCCGAGTAATCGGGGGGTGGATATCTGTATTGTGTCCAGGTACATGCAGGTTTTCGGGAGCAAAACACAGGCTACCTTGTAGCAATTTGTATATCTGCATACAATGTTTTGCTTTCAGGCGATATCATCCGAGTTATGTCTTTAATAACATCCTATTATAAGAAACTAAGTTAAGCCTGCATATAAAGAATAAAATCACTTGACTGCATAAAAGACCTATACTACCAAATGCCAAGTCTTAAATCTGTTAATTTTTTTGTCTAATTTTGTAGCAACAAAAATCAAGCATAAACTACAATATTAATATGTGCTTTTACAAGGAAATATTGATTGTTTAAAATAATTGAGTTCTAAACATAAGCAAAAATTTAATTTTTATCAAAAAATAAGACCGGTGCATCGGGTAAGTATGACTCGTTTTGTTAACAATTCGAGTCTGAACGAATTTCTTATCAACCAAGTTCGAATCGAATATCAAACCAATTTTCGGTCCTATTTTTTTGCGCAAGTCTCATTTATACAGCAATAGCCCAACTCTCTCTCGCTCTCTCTTTCCCCGAGGGCCGAGTCTCCTTCCCAGAATCAAATCGAAGGTTGTAGAAGCCCTAATCTCTGTCGCCTTTGTATTATTTTGATTTGGTTATTTGTGCCAATCGGCAGAAATCGTACTTATTTTCGAGCTATGTTTCTTCTGATAATTATTTGATTGGTTGCAGGGTTGAGTAGAAGCGAAGCTTGAGCTATATAGGCTTCCGAGATGACGACCGCGGCTAGACCTACTTGGGCACCGGCAAAAGGTGGGAACGAACAAGGGGGAACTCGAATATTCGGACCATCCCAGAAGTATTCTTCCAGGGACATCGCTTCCCACACTACGTTGAAGCCCAGGTCTTTTTTCATATCTGTTTATGTACATTTAGTTTGACCATTTTTAACTATATATCCAAAAAAAAAAAGATAAATAAAGTGATCAGTTAATCGAACTCCACTATAATATGCAGAAGCATTGGTATGCACTAGCAACGGTTATAATATTATATATAGGTAAATGCTATAAATAAGCATACCCCTTCTCCTGTAAATCATTAATCAAAGCTGACTCATTGTCTCTCACCACCATTCTCAACTCGTAAGGGCGAACAGTAGTAGGATTGATGTCTAAAGAAACCCTTTCTCGGAGCGGACTTTAATGGTTAAAGATTTTGGCCCACTTCAGTCCTTCGAGCTGTAAAGAGGGCGAACAGTAGTAGGACTAGTTTCAGTTGTGGCTGTTCGCGACCTTGGAGTGAGCTTTGTAATTTTCGAAAATCCACCGTTAAAGGGACAATGAAGCTTATATAGTTCTACCTCAGGCGACAATAACTCCGCAAAGTTGCAAGCGACCATGGACCCTGCGGACCATCGGAGATGGTCTGTGTGTGGAGTGATGCAAAGCTAGGGTTGTGCAGGTCTGATATGGATCCGTACGGTGCTGTGCGTAGTGGCACGGCTAGAGGATTTCGACTGGGTGGGGGTTGGTCTGTGCGGAAATCTGGATTAGGGTTTCAAACAGAACGAAGCAGCCGATTTCCCCTCTTTTTTCGATTTTCGTATGAATTTTCAGATTCTCTTTTTGCCCTACTGAGTAGGGACACCGGTGTTATAAGGAAAACTATAAAGACAATGACTTATGATACAAATAGGCATACACCATTCATATTTTGATAAGTTTCAAACACTTTTTCTTTCTCTTCATATTAATCAATCAAATTTTTACTAGGTCGTCGGCTAAACCCCTTTCGAAAAAAAATAATATACTTTCTCTTCATTAATATGAAGAGAAAGAAAAAGTGTTTGAAACTTATCAAAATATGAATGGTGTATGCCTATTTGTATCATAAGTCATTGTCTTTATAGTTTTCCTTATAACACCGGTGTCCCTACTCAGTAGGGCAAAAAGAGAATCTGAAAATTCATACGAAAATCGAAAAAGAGGGGAAATCGGCCGCTTCGCTCGCTTGAAACCCTAATCCGCATTTCCGCACGCACCAACCCCCACCCAATCGAAATCCTCTAGCCGTGCCACTACGCACAGTACCGTACGGATCCATATCAGACCTGCACAACCCTAGCTTTGCATCACTCCACACACAGACCATCTCCGATGGTCCGCAGGGTCCATGGTCGCTTGCAACTTTGCGGAGTTATTGTCGCCTGAGGTAGAACTATATAAGCTTCATTGTCCCTTTAACGGTGGATTTTCGAAAATTACAAAGCTCACTCCAAGGTCGCGAATGTACCACAATCGAAACTAGTCCTACTCTGCCTCTTCTTACTCGAAGGACTGAAGTGGGCCAAAATCTTTAACCATTAAAGTCCGCTCCGAGAAAGGGTTTCTTTAGACATCAGTCCTACTACTGTTCGCCCTTACGAGTTGAGAATGGTGGTGACAGACAATGAGTCAGCTTTGATTAATGATTTACAGGAGAAGGGGTATGCTTATTTATAGCATTTACCTATATATAATATTATAACCGTTGCTAGTGCATACCAATGCTTCTGCATATTATAGTGGAGTTCGATTAACTGATCACTTTATTTATCTTTTTTTTTTTTGGATATATAGTTTTGAAATCGACAAGCAAGCACTTGCCGCCCCTGTGAAGAATGCGGTCGACAAATTCCACTTGGTCCCCGAATTCTTGAAGGTATTTTTTATTTTTAAATATTTAAAGGATTTATTTATATTTATTTAGTGCGATATCCCGATTCATGGTATATAGAAAAAGTTGATAGAATTTAGTTATGTGTTTGTTTCTTGTTCGTCTTTTAGTTTTAAGAATTTGTGGGTTATTTTTTTAAATATTAGACAGAAAAAATGATGAAGAGGGTGACTTATTTTGATTGGGGTGGATATTTATTAGAGACTAGTGCAAAATTCGTGTAATACCAGTGTTTTCAATAGCGCTTTTCATGTGCGTAGCGTTTTTATTCCACCATAGCGTAGCGTAAATAGCGTAGCGCATAGCGTAAGCTATTCGAGCATGTCAATTAATTATTTAAAATATATATATATATATAATATTTATATTAGCAAATATATGAGATAAATAACCATACAACCATAATAGTTAATCACTACATTCCAAAGTAACTCAATCTAATTATCCAAAAACACCAACATGAAAGGTTTTACATCACTACTAGAGATAATCACTATCGTCCAATATTATATCACTATCATCATCATCATCATCAAGCAACATCTTTTTTGGATGAATTTTTCGACATTTGAACCTAATAAAAGCTGCCCAGATTTTTGCAAAAAAAGAAAAGAAAAGAAAACTGCTCAAAAAAAAAAACCTGCTCAGAAAAACATGCTCATAAAAACTCCTCAAAAAAACTGCTAAAAAAAACGCTCAAAAAAACTGCTCAAAAAAAAAATCTGCTGATAAAAACTCCTCAAAAAAAAAGGCTAAAAAGCCCTGCTCAACAAAACCTGCGACTGAACAATCGAGGCGACGGGCGGCGACTGGCGATTGCGGCTGTCAGCTCGAGGCGGCCGCGGTGCGGTGGCTCGAGGCGACCGCGATTGCGGTGGAAACGAGGATTCGACACAAAATATGATCAACAATCGAGGGCTTTATGCGGCAACAAGGGATGCGATCAACACGGATGCGGCGTAACAATCGAGGGTTTTATTTTGCTGGGGTTGGTTTTTACGGAATCGCCCTCCAAAATTTCAGCAGGTTTTCACAATTGTCCGAATAGCATACGCTATTCTGTATTTAGCGTAATAGCGTACGCTATTAACGCTATAACGTACGCTACGCTCAAAAAGCGTACGCTAACTGAGCATCGAGTAAAAAAAAGAAGCGCTATGTAGCGCTGCCTCCCTGTAGCGCGCGATAGCTTGCTATGCGCGAGTTTGAAAACATTCTGTAATACGGAGGAGTTATAGAAGAAATAATGTATAGTATATTATTTTCTAATAAAAGGTTATATTATAAAATAAGTAGATACATGTTAAATTATTATTTCTTATAGTTCATATATTCTTGTATACTTAATATTGCATAAAACATAACATAATAAAATAGAAGATATATATATATATATACATATATCATAAACTAATTTTTATTATAAAATATTTAATATGTATGTGTTGTGTCGAGAATTATACTCTCCGACCGGCGATCGCCTCGGAGATCGGGCGACCTAGCCGCTGAGCAAGCGTAGGCAGATCTGGACCAATGACAGGCGGCTAGCCTTAGCCAAAGAAATAAGATAAATCGGCCAACCGAAGGTTCCAGGACAAGTCCCGGTGCCGAGCGATCGACATCAAATACGATCGTCTCTCGGTACTTGGCGACCGACTCATGGCGACCGACTAGCGGACGATCATCTCTCGGCACTTGCCGATCGACCCTTGGTGACCGACCGATGTCGACCCTCAGCGATTGGCCGATGCCGACCCTCAGTGACCAGTTAGAGACGATCGCATCATGCCGATAGTCATCCAGTCGGCAAAGGCCGAGCCTCAGGACTGAGCCCACGTGCAGAGCCGAGACAAGATCCGCAATTCACGGATCGTTGACCACAGCTTGTCAGCATCCGTCCACCCGGTAGACAAGCCCGCGAAAGTTGTCGGTAGGATCGCATGTGACAGATGACTTTGGACGCGTCTTTGGCTCCTCATTCGACCGCCGCACTGGCCGCCATCTACCTTGGACTTTAGGCCGATGGCCGTGTGATCGCCCCATTATAATATTGGCCGGCAGACGATCGCCCCATTATTATAATGGCCGGAAGGCGATCGCCCGCCAGAAGACAAGGCTCCGCTGCCCCTATATATACAAGGCTCCCAGCACTTGTCCAAGGACCGAGATTCTGACTCTCTAAACACTCTGCATTATCGCAATTTCAGCATACAACACACAGCACTTGGCTATCTCCAACTCTTGGCAACAGCTATCATTCGGTACTTACTTCTCTCGGCCTCTCTCATCAAGCAGACGATCGGTAGGGACGAAGAACACCGAGCTTCGCTCAAGAGCCGGATTAACAGAGTCTTTTTACACTCATTGTATTTAGATTTCTCACATTAATACTTGTATCCACGAATATTTGTATTAATAACATCTCGCGAGAGCATTCAAGCCCGGGCCTAACAAACCCGGCAAATCTTGTGTTTATTCATATTCTCTCGGAAGTGCTCCCGCAAATTGTTGTTTGTTGTCCGTCTTCCAGCAGTATTTAATCTTCGGATAAATATTTTGGGCAACAACAATTGGCGCTCGAAGAAGGGGATCTAACCCTCAAATTTTTATTCCTACCGTCCCGAAGAACACTCACTGTTCTCGGGGCATATACTTGAAGTGACACTCACTGCGCTTCAAAGAAATGTCAAATCATGTCTTCCGCCTCGCGTCGAAGAAAGCGGCGCGGCCGGCGGACGCCTCGTTCCGTCGATCCGAGCCACAACCGATGGTGGAAGGTAGCCGCCGCGGCCGAGACGCTCGATCCGTCCTCGGACGGTGGCCCAACCTCTCGCTCGATCGGTTCGAACCAAGGAACAGATCGAAGAGGCCCTAGCCGTCGCCCGGGAGCGACGGAGTGCTCTCGACGTGCCTCCCGCTATCACCCCTCGGCCATCCGCCGAAGTCCAAGCGAAGCTCAAGGCGTTGCGGCCGAGCGATCGCGAGAGGCTCGTCGCAAGAAGAGGCGCTCGCCCGGGCACCTCTGTCTTCGATCGCACAGGCGGTGACCCGTCTTGGCGGCCAGGGCGGTCAGACCCGGCTACGAGACGACGGAGTTTGAGTCCGTCACCAGAGCTCGGCTGCCGACTCCCGGAAGCGGCCCGTCTGGCTCCCCCTCGCCAAATAGCCGAGGTCGGCGGCGGAGTCCGGAGATCGGTACACGATCGCCTCGGCTCCCGCTCCCAAAGCCGATCAGCAAGCGACCGAGCCACGGCGATGGCTGCGATGCAACGTCAGCTCGACGACATGAAGGCGCTCCTGGAATCCAGGGCAGGCGCCAAGAAGACGATCGCCGAGCCAAGCGAGCCGCTCGCGATCGACATCGAGCTCGCCCCTGTGCAGCACAAGATCGCTCCTCCGCAAACACCTTTGTACGAGGGGAGATCAGACCCCCAAATGCACCTGAGCAAGTTCAACATCTACATGACCGGGTGTGGGGCATCAGACGCGACCAGGTGCCGAATGTTCTTTATGACGTTGGACGACCTCGCCTACCGGTGGTACACCTCATTGCCACCTCAGTCCATTGGCTCCTTTAACGAGCTGGCGAACGTCTTCACAGAGTACTTCGCCACCAGGGTCGCTCGACCAGAAGGTCCCCTTCGCATGATGCAAATCAAGCAGGGAGAAGAAGAGTCCGACTCGGACTACATCGACCGAGTAGACGTGATCATCCTCAACGGCGAGCCCGTAAGCGATGTGGTCGCCCTCTACGCGGTCCTAGGAGGATTTCATGGTCTTTCGTCGATGTTCAGGCATCTCACGAAGAACCAACCTGCGACCTACGCAGCCTTCCGAGCTAGAGCCGCAGATTTTCTGGCCAGGCAAAGGTTTCTTCTTAGCCTGTGAGCAGCGCGATCGGCGCCCGAACGACGATCTCCCGCCCGATCGCCGATATCGACCTACGAATAACGCGATCGGCAGTCGAGCGACGATCGCCAGTCTTCCAGCCCGATCGCCGATCATTACGCTACATCACCGAAACCCGGAGGACACGATCGCCATCGACAGTCCACCATTTAACATGACGGACTAAGGCATGAAGATCGCCTCCTCCGCACATCATAAAGCCATGGTCCTGGTAGTCGATGGAACCGGCTGCTTCGGCCATGCAAGGTCCCTTTCGGCCGAGATCGCCCGTCCTTCGTTTAAATACGAGGCCGGCGTAGTCTGAGGGCTCTCCAAAATTAATCAGTGGACACGATCGCCTGCCCTCAAGGATCATCATCTAACTTGGTGAACCCGGACAAAGCGACACGTGCCACTACCCCCGTCTCAACGTACACCGTCGAGGTTCGCCATCTCCATGGCGGGCCGAGGTGGAAGTAGAGCTAACAAGTCGCGGAGGTTGAGTTGATTCATCCGACGCTGCCCCGTGCAAGGACTCCTCTAGACCAAAACCGCACGCCCTTCGTTTAAATACGAGGCGAGGCGCAGCCTAACAGAGGACCCTCATAATAAAGTGAGTCACGAGACACTCATTGTCTTCGCGCACCAAGACACGGTCATGGGGTCGGTCCATCGAACTCCGCGACCGTGCACGGTTCCTCAGCGACGAAACAACCAAGTTTCTACGAGGGATCGGCCAATGTTGTTTTTTACAGGTACAAGACCGAAAGATAGCTAGCCAATCGACCATGATAGCCCAAGTCCAAATCCGAAGTCAGCTCAGCAAGATCGCCCGTCTTCATCTTACACGATCGCCAGCAAAAACCACCTCGCCCCATGTCTTCAACATCGGAGCAAGCTGGGGGGCAATTGTTGTGTCGAGAATTATACTCTCCGACCGGCGATCGCCTCGAAGATCGGGCGACCTAGCCACTGCCGAGCAGCCGAGGCAGATCTGCCGACCAGCGACCAGGCGGCCTAGCCTTAGCCCAGCAGTCAAGATAAATCGGCCAATCGAAGGTCCCTGGACAAGTCTCGGTGCCGAGCGATCGACATCAATTACGATCGTCTCTCGGTACTTGGCGACCGACTCCTGGCGACCGACTAGCGGACGATCATCTCTCGGCACTTGCCGATCGACCCTTGGTGACCGACCGATGCCGACCCTCAGCGACTGGCCGATGCCGACCCTCAGTGACCAGCTAGAGACGACCGCATCATGCCGATAGTCATCCAGTCGGCAAAGGCCGAGCCTCAGGACTGAGCCCACGTGCAGAGCCGAGACAAGATCCGCAATTCACGGATCGTTGACCACGCACTGTCGGCATCGATCCACCCACCGACAAGCCGTCGAAAGTTGTCGTAGGACCGCATGTGACAGTGACTCGGACGCGTCTGGCTCCTCATTGGACCGCATACTGGCCGCCAAGATCTACCTTGGACTTTAGGCCGATGCCGTGTGATCGCCCCATTATAATATTGGCCGGCAGACGATCGCCCCATTATTATAATGGCCGGAAGGCGATCGCCCGCCAGAAGACAAGGCTCCGCTGCCCCTATATATACAAGGCTCCCAGCACTTGTCCAAGGACCGAGATTCTGACTCTCTAAACACTCTGCATTATCGCAATTTCAGCATACAACACACAACACTTGGGTATCTCCAACTCTTGGCAACAGCTATCATTCGGTACTTACTTCTCTCGGCCTCTCTCATTAAGCAGGGACGAAGAACACCGAGCTTCGCTCAAGAGCCGGATTAACAGTCTTTTTACACTCATTGTATTTAGATTTCTCACATTAATACTTGTATCCACGAATATTTGTATTAATAACATCTCGCGAGAGCATTCAAGCCCGGGCCTAACAAACTCGGCAAATCTTGTGTTTATTCATATTCTCTCGGAAGTGCTCCCGCAAATTGTTGTTTGTTGTCCGTCTTCCAGTAGTATTTAATCTTCGGATAAATATTTTGGGCAACAACAGTATGATATGTGTAAGGCTGACAGTATGTAGGTACACATCCATTTACGGTGTACATACTCCATCCATTTATAGTTAAAAGTTGAATGTATGTATGTAATTGAGAACATTATTATATATTTTGCTAAATGTATTATGCGTTTATTTGAATGCTGCATGTTTATTGTTCTCGTTATTCTTTTTCATTCTATGTCCCACAATAATTTCTTAATGAATTTATTATATTCCAATACAATGCGTTGTTATATTCTCGTCAAGGATAACTGAAAAACCAAAATATAAGTTAGTTAAAGACATTACATTATAATTTTCTCATGTTTCCGACAACATTCCTTACGTATGAATGTATGATAATTAATCACTTAATTAATTGTTCTATCATAAAGAAGCTAAAAAGCCGAAAATTTAGTAAGTACATTACATATTTTATAAGTTGCTAACTAATTAGAGTTCAATTAGAAAATGAAGATCAAACAACAACAACAACAACAACATCTAAGCCTTAGTCCCAAAATGATTTGGGGTCGGCTAACATGAATCAAACTTTGAAACCGTCAATAATCGTTACATAAATAACATAAAAGGAAAAAAGAGGGAAAAAGTAGAGAAAAAAGCAAATAAAAAAAGAGAATGAATGTAAAAAAAAAAAAGAAAAAAAAAGAAAAGAAAAAAAAAAGATAACATGAAATAAAAGAAAATAGGAATTTAAAAAAAAAAAAGGAATCAGACTCCATCCACCATCCGTATTCTTTCCCGCCACATTTGCCTCTCCATCGCCATACTTTCTCCAATTCCAAGAAACCGCATATCATTTTCAATCATCTTTATCCAAGTTTTCTTGAGTCTTCCTCTACCTTTCACAACATTACTTGTTCCCCAACTTTCTAGCCTCCTCATTGGGGCATCAATAGGTCTTCTTCTCACATGACCAAACCATCGTAATCGATTCTCCATCATCTTGTCTTCTATAGACGCAACTCTTACCTTCTCTCTGATCACCTCATTTCTGAGCCGATCCTTTTTTGTATGACCACACATCCATCGTAGCATACGCATCTCTGCCACATTCATCTTTTGAACGTGACACTGTTTTACGGCCCAACACTCAGTGCCATATAACAGCGCAGGCCTAATTGCCGTGCGATAAAATTTACCCTTTAATCTATGAGGCATGCCAGGATCACATAAAACCCCTGTGGCACTCTTCCACTTCAACCACCATGCCTGTAAAATTTCACACAAAATGAAGATCAAGCTTACCAAAAAACAAAATAGTGTTGAATTAATGTTTGGTACAAATGGCTATTTTACCAAAAAACATTTGACCCTTTTACCAGAAATTGAGCCAAAAGCGTCTAGTTACCAAGCATATGAAATTCTAATTTCAGAAATATTAATCTATATTTTCTAAACTTGGTAAGTATTGCAACTGTATTTTTTAGGTTGATTAATTGATTATTATATTTTTTTTTCCTTTTTCTTGACATGGCAAAATGAATGTTTGTAATTGGACAATAAATTCATATGTGTTTTGCTCTATTTTTTTTGACATGTGGCGATTTGGTTCGGTATTAGTATGTATATATAAGGGTTGATCTGTATTTTAATTTCATTTATTAGCACCCGAGTTTGAGATTTTCCTCAGATTCCTTTTTCTTGCCTTCATAAGGAATCAAGTACGTCAGGTGAAATGAGTCTTATACTAGTTAAGCATTAGAATGCAGTAGATTAATGTAAGCTTCTTAATTATGTGATGACAATGATGGTTAACCTATCTGTGTGGTCTCACTTTTTTTCTTTCTGAGAAAAGGATACGAGTTCACGAAAAATTTTAACGGCTGGTTAATGTGCAAATGTAGGTGAGAGGTCTTATGAAACAACATTTGGACTCCTTTAATTATTTTGTGAGGACACAGATAAAAAAGATTGTTCAAGCCAATGATCTCGTCACCTGCAGGGAGGACCCAAGTATTTATTTGAGGTGACGACTCTGACTTGTATTTTAGTTTTTTCCATATTGTCCTAAGAAGTTAGCTGTGGTTGTATTTTCTGTACACTAGAATTTATTCTCTACTTCTTGAAAGCTTTGGTTTTCGTTTTCATGTAACTGGGTGCAGATACAAAGATGTTCGCATTGGTAAACCATCAGTGATGATTGCTGGTGTCGCCGATCAGCTTACTCCCCAATTGTGCCGTCTCTCTGACATGACGTGAGTATCAGTTTTAGTTTTCCATCTAATATGCCTTCAGACCTTGGGGAAAGAATTAGAGTTTCACATCAGCTGAATATATTTTAAGCCTTTAGATGTTGGGTGCACTTCTGATGCAGCGTTTATGTAGATTTATCAACCCTAAAATTGTGCCAGGTGTTTGGAGAAAACAATACCAATGTATTTCCTGCAAAGTGAAGGGAGAAATGAGAAAGGAATACTTTCTTTTCCGATTGAAAGTTTGTAGTATGATATGAGAATGATAGGTTTATTATTAGTCTCAAAGTGGTCTTCTTTTTGGTGTGCAACATTTACGCTTAGTTCCCGAGTTTAACTTAACGAGAGAAAAGAAGGGAAATTGATGGAAATAAGAAGAAAGAAAAAATATTTGGTGTTCCTGAGTTTTTTAATGAAAAGAAACGGAAAGAAATGGAAGGAAAACTTTCCCTCCTAACTTTCCTTCCGATTTGGAAGGATTTGGAGAGAAAAGAACAAAATGGTTAATTTTCCTTTCACTTCCTTCAAATTCGGGAACACAAAATACAATTTCCTTTCACTTTCCTTTCTCTTCTTTTCTCTCATAACTTTCTTTCCCTTTCTTTTCTTTCATTTACTAAAACTCGGGAACTAAGCGTTAGCTAACCTAGGGAACCTTTCAAATCCTGGGGTGTAATCATTGTTTGGCATACTGCATGTTTTTGCTAAATGTCTTGTACATTTCTCTCCTATGAAGTATAGGATATTTTTTGAGGGATTGTTGGTTGCTGCAAGTTAATATATGTAATAAGGCTATACTGCAGTGCCAAATCCCAAGCTTGACCAAGTATCCGAAATATATGCTGAACTGTTGCTTTGTTATTTAACTAGATGTCCTCTCGTGCGATGCACGGCGTAAAATGTTAAATATTTTATTATATTAGTAATATGTGATTGAATTTCAATAATACTGTAAAATTATTAGAAAATATACAGGAGCCAATATACACACACATACACATAAACTATTTTTTTAAAAAAAGAAAGAAAAAACGTCCATTGTGGACGGGGGTTTGAGGCGGTTAATTTATAAATCTAAGGGCACATGATAGGAAAACCATAAGTTAATTAAGCATAGTCATTTATTTTTCATGTAGGACAATATGAGTCTTATATCCAATTTTATAAATAATAAATTAAATTATATATATTATTATCAACTTTCATTAAAAGTATTCAATCCATATTCTTACTAATATAATTTTTTTTATATGATTTGGCATTATAATAATTATTTTATTATTTTACAATCAAAACAAAGTAATTCTGAAAAATCAAATAACTGTTGAAATACAAAAGTATGAAAATAAACTAAAAATATATATATTTTTTCAATATTCTTATATTTTATATGGTAATATTTTAATCATCTAATATATCATTATTATATTTAAATTACTTTATATATATATATATATACATACACACACTATATGGATGTCAAATTAAAGAGTACGAAGTAAGAATTAATTTGATATATTTTTTTATCAAAAATAAAATTGATACGAAAAGTTATAATTGTTTAAACTATTAAGTTAAAAATAAAAGGAATAAAATGAGAGGAAATTTTTAATTGGTAGATATTATATATTGAATAACCCCCTAAATTCCCTCCCAAACTAAATATGTATTTTTTTAAGATTTTTAAAAATGAAAATAATGTGATGATGACACATGTCCTTTAAATTTTCATGCGACTCTCTTTTAATATTAAGTATGGATTTGTTCCTTTTTAATTTGAAAATTCTTGATATAGAGTAAAATCTTTTGATTTATTCTTTCCTGGAAACAAGAAACCACTTCACCTTAAAGCTCATCACTTTTCTGACTGCCCTTTTAACTAGTCCTGGTGATTGATTTCAGATATGCTGCTCCAATATATGTGAACATAGAATATATTACAGGAAGCCACGGTACAAAGACAACCCAAATAAAGGTGATCAATTCAGACTTGTTTCTTTGTGAAGGATTCATGCAAAAACATGCCAACACCTAACTTCACTTGGAGTGTGTTTGGCTAAGCTTTTTTAGAAGATCTTATAAGCTCTTACATTTCATGTGATCATTGTTGTTAAGAGGCGACGCCTAGCCGCCAGGTGTCCAGGCGGTTTTCCGGGGACCGCCTAGCCTGGTCGCCTTGGTGTCAGGTGTCGCTGAGGCGCGCTTAGGCGTTGCCGAGACGTAATAGTCGACGCCTGGGTCGACAAACTGATGATTCACCCCGCTTTGGCCTTTTTTTTTGAATAAAAAGGAAGATTATTTATTAAGTTAATCCTAAGCAGAAGTCAGACGCGAAAAATAATATATCCACCACTATCCAGTTGACTCGACTGCTTCAGCTCCAAGTCTCTTTGCCCGCTGCTCGCCCCCCACCTCCGCTCGCCCCCTACCTCTACTCGCCCCCCGCCGTCGCCGAAACTCGAGTTGTTATGTATTATATGATTTATGGTGTGTTTTGTAACTTTTGTTTGGTTGGATAGATGTTATTTATTATCTAACTTATTATGTTTTAAGAATAATTCATATATTATAGAGCTTATAAGATGTTAATAATGACATTTTGTAATTAAAAATGTCAAATTTGAAGGAGGATGTTGAGATTTTGAAATTTAAAAAGAAGGAACTTATAAGCTCCTACATCTTATTTGGGAGCTTATATTTTGGGAGCTTATAAGATATTTTTTAAGAAGTGCCAGACACATTTAAAGGAATTATAGGCTCGCAAACATCTTATATGATGTTTTGAAGACCTCACAAGCTTAACCGAGCACCCTTTTACTTATTCTGAGTTAAAATTTTCAGAAAGATGTCCTTATTGGAAGAATGCCCATCATGTTAAGAAGTTGCTGTTGTGTGTTGTATGGGAAGGATGAACAAGAACTTGCCAAATATGGTATATCTTCTCAATTTCATAATATAAATGCATATTTATTCATTTAAACTTTATTAATCATAGAGCAAGCATTTATTTGTGTTAATCGCTCTATCTATTCCGTTAGGTGAATGCCCACTTGATCCTGGAGGATACTTTGTCGTTAAAGGAACAGAGAAGGTGATGTTTCCGTTATGAAATAATAATTCTTTTTTCTTGTTTATGACAAGTCAAAAAGTGATCATGACTCTGAGTTGACGAAATTTCCCTTTTAATTTTGGTTCATTGTGTAAGTAAATGTTATGTGATAAGGAGAAAGTATAGAAGACATGAAAAAGTGGTTTGATGAGGCAGGACGGGATTAGTTGCTTCATAAATAGAATCACCAATCTTTCTGGAATTAACAGAAACATTTGTGGGGATTTTTATTGAGTATGAATCAACATAGATTAATCTGTAGCTGAATTCTTGTGATTATGATTGATCTTCTCCCTTTAGGCCTGGAGCTTTATACTTGATTTAATGTTGTGCTGATTCACTTGAAGGAGATGAATCGAAATGGAGTGGTGGTATTGGTAGTTTGAGAATTGTTTCAGCATTTGTTCATCAGATGTAGACAGATCAATTAGCAGTTTTGGGTCCAACACAAATTTTCTCAGTTAGTGTGCTTGAGTTGATTAGAGTACTGTTTAGATCAATGAGAAGTTTGACACATTTTCTCAGTTTCTATCTTGAGAGGATCAGAGAACATTTTAAATCAGTGAGATGTTTGTCTATTACCAGTTTCTTTGAGTTAATGCAATATGACAGAGAGGAACTTTCTCTGTGTTTTGATTCCAGATGTTGGATTGCTTTTTAGTGCTAAAGCCATAGTTGTTAAAGGCGAATGGCGGACCGAGATGATAAGGCTCCTATCGCTTGAGGCGCGCGGGAGTCTGGCAAACACGAGGCACAAAAAAATTTAAGATAAATAAAACTCCGAAGCACATAATGATAAGAAAGTATAACTAACCAGAAACAACGTAAAAGTTAACAAAATAAGTGTCAAAACAGTAAAAAGAACAACCTTCAAAAGTGTGCAAAAAACCAAAACAACGAAACTAACAATACTGAGGCGCGCCTAGGCTCACTGAGGCGCAGGTAAAAGGCGCACCGAGGCTCACCAAGGCGTGTGCCTCACCCACATCCCTCGCCCATTTTATCATCGCTCCTGTTAGGCTAAATTGCAATTTATTTTGCTCTACATAGATGTTTAGTTTGTCAACATGATGCTAATTTTCATATCTTCTTCCAGGTGATTTTGATACAAGAACAGCTTTCGAATAACAGGATAATTATTGATGCTGATAAAAAAGGCTGGTCAGTAGGTTTCGCTTTAGTTCTTCCTTTTCTGTTTTCTGTGGCATGCGTGCAGTGCATTTTTAAGTTGACCAGCTAGATACACATTTGAGTGGTTTGACGTGAAACATATTGGCAAATGGAAAGCCTTGTCTGGAAGGTTCTGGATGTTTAATTCCATTAGACAACCAAAGCTCATCTGTTATTCATTTGAATCAAATATCGAATTACTGCATACTAATGTTGGTAGATAAATTTAATCCTCTTTTACGTTTTACTCTCTTTATAAATGTTGATGCTTTCTGATTTTAGCTGGTATCGTATTAGTGAGCATGGGCCTATCTACCATGCTTGTCTAATGAGATTGGATAGTGTTATTCAATTGGTCTCAACATGGAACTTTTGTGCTAATAAGGATACTTTACTGTGGGAGAATTTCGTATTGGATATAATGTAGTGTGTATTTTGATGAGCTGTTCACGTGTGGGTTATGAAACAAAGGACAATAGAGCTTTTATTAACTTTATTTTCCTCAAGTGATGATATATCATATTTACTGATCTCAAAAGGTGTCGGTTTCTCTGACTGAATCCTTTAATATCATTGTCCTTTCTCTCAGTGTGCAAGCATCTGTGACTAGCAGTACAGAAGCAACAAAAAGCAAAACAGTTATAAAAATGGAGAAAGAAAAGATCAATCTGTACCTGAATCAGTTTACATCCAAGGTTGATATGTCTAAATCACAACTATCTGTACCTGTCCCTATCTGTAACTCGGTTCTTTGTCGAGCTTACATCCTCATTTCATTTTTTAGGTTCCTATCATGATTGTCCTGAAAGCTATGGGTATGGAAAGTGATCAAGAGGTTGTCCAGATGATTGGAAGAGACCCTCGGTATAGTGAACTGCTGTTGCCTTCAATTGAGGTACGCGTTCTGGTTTGGGTTTAATTTCTTGGTGGAAGTATTTTTTTATCTACCAAAGAAAGTCTCAACAATATTCTCGGTTATGCCATTTGAAGTTTATAGGAATTGTTAAGGAGCCTATTGACTGTAATCGTCATTTCTTGGTTGGAAAGAAAGCTTAGTCAAATGAGCCTGAACTGGAAAGCTTCTAATTTTTTATTCATGTTTTCGGATTTTGAAGCTTACTTAGTTTTGGGACTTGATTTCAGGATTGCGTGGTTAATAAAGTACACACCCAATACCAGGCACTGGAGTACCTTGAACAGAAGGTTCTGATTTTTTCCTTAAACAACAGAAGTAATAGCCACTCTTATATAAATTGAGAATGAGTATGGTAGCCTATGAAATACATGATTGCTCATTTTCTTGACTAGGTTCAGTATTTTGTTTTATGCAACCAAATGGATATGAGAGATATGATTGCGTTCTAGTCAGATGCGATGAACTGTTGTATATTTGACTAGTGATTGACGTTTGACGCGAAAAGAATCAACTAAAAATTCGTCTTTTTACTTTCAGTTGTATTCTTAGTGGCCCATCCAACTGTCATTCTGAAATTGGATATCTAATTATTGACCCAATAAGGTCCTTTTGTACTTTATTGATCAAATTGAAGTTCCTATGATATAAGCTAGAGCTTCGTGCAAGTATAAAAAAGTGCATCCCACTTCTAGTGAAAAACACTTTAAGATTATAACAGTTATTAATTTGTATTTTCATTTTCCCTTTTGAGGATTTGGAAACTTTAATATCTTACACATTTATTTAGAGATCGTATATCTTATTTGATGAAGTTGGCAGATATTTTATGTTTTAACCAAGGTTATTAATATATCAAATATTTATGTATCAGAATATTACTGTACTCATATACACATACTTACACACGCCCGTGTGTGCAGATATGTAGACATATTATATGATGTTAGGCATGCTACATGTTTTTATTATGATATGAAAAACGTAACATGGTAAAATGCTGAATATATAACATTGAACTGCATTGCATATCCAAGGTGCTTCTTCCCTATAAGAAACATGATGTTGCCACATAAAATAAGTCAAGAATATTTGTTACCTTGTTAGAGTGATGTGTTTATTACATATCAACTTTTTTCTTCTACTTATTACTGTTTCATGTCGTAGGCTAAGAAGTTTCCATCCACTACATATGAGAAGGTCGGTTTGCTTATTCTTGGGGAACACTTTGTTTCCTTGTGTGTATATCTTGCTCATTTTATTTCTCTCCATCTCTGGGAATTCAGGAAGGGCGTGCTTTGAGTATTCTTCGGAACTTATTTCTTGCGAACGTTCCTGTGAGTGCATTTCCGTGACCCGTTGATGGAACTTACTAGTTACTGACTAATATGTAACACCCTCACCACCAACCCCACCTCAAATAAAAAAAATCTCGCAGGTGCGTCAAAATAATTTCCGTCCAAAATGCATTTACGTTGCTGTAATGTTGAGGCGCATGATGGAAGCAATCTTAAACAAGGATGCAATGGATGACAAGGTACACAGATTCTCCTCCTACCTGAGCTCTTTCTATACGTTACTTTTACCTTATCTTCTAAAGCTTTGGGCTTTATTCCAAATCACTGCATTATACGTGCGTAGTACTTAATCCATATGTGGATCACATAAAAAGATGCATAATTATTCTAAGTTTACACACACACACACACAGATATATATATATATATATATATATATAATTCAATAGTAATCATTTCTCATCAACTCATCAACCACTCATCAACTGCACCTTAATCCCAACTATGTTGGTGTCGGTGACATGAAGATTATAGTGTCGATTAATTGTTTAAAATCAGTTAACCCTACAAATTCATGCAATGAGCAAAGTGGCATATTTTACGCCGGATGCCCTTCATGTCGCAAGCTTCATACTTAGGAGAAATGAGATGAAATCCCAAAACCGCCAACATCATAGTTTTTTTCAGTTATATAGAAAATATCATGAGACGACAATGAATTGAGATAATTGCTATAGTTATGTCACATTACGTGATCGGTATTGTAAAAATCAACATGTACATGATTGAACATGACGAACTTCATTAAAAAAACATGAGTGTACTCTGGATGTATTTTCCCCTCCTAAAATACCACGTGTATAACTTTTTTGTTTCAATATCACAATATCCTATAATGGTTATTTAGTATTTGGTAAAGAATAATAAGAATTGATTTCATCTCTTTGCATGTAATTTTAGTAAGAATTACACCTGTATGAAGATTTTTATGTGGATTTCTTCACTGTGCATTTCCTCTTAGATGTCATGAACCGATTTTCAAAGTTACGTCTCTCGGATAAACCATGTTTCTGCCCGTATGTGTTTAAAACGGATTGTAACATATCCGGCTTTTTTGGTCAAAAAGCTTTGTCACACACACACACATAAGCAGACACAGAAACACACATATACATGTGTGTGTGCGTGTGTGCGCGAGCGCACACGAGTGTGTGTGGGTGTCGGTGGGGGGTACTGGTGGGATTGTAGTTTGATTGATTACTACTGATTTGGGACATCCAAAGATTTGTTCTGAATCGAAGAAAATTATGTCCACATGCAAGCATTTAACCGAAATGTACTCTTCCTCAGAAGATTTCTTACTATCCTGTAATCGAAAATTTGAACGTTTGGTTACAACAACGTGCACGTGGGTAAATGACAAGCTGCCCTTAGTTTTTTGCTTCAAAAGGTCAACTTTCTTTATATGTTGCAAAGGGTATGAGAAATCACGTGAATCCTAAATCGTGCTTTGCTCCATCCATGATACTTTGTTGTTGTTCTTTGACAAATAGAATTAAAAGAAGTCATTTGATTGTCACTCATAGAATGATCAAAGTGATCTGGACTTCCAGCACCAACCAGGTCCATGGCTAGTGTCAATATATGTGTTTCCTATTAAAGCTATTTGCTTTAGTTGTTACTGTGTATCCATTGAGTGGTGATCCATATTTTATCCTTTAACAGACACCTAAACTTTTTGAGATATTTGGCAGCAAATGTTGGCATGCTCTGTTAGATTAGTTTAAGGGGAAAAGAACTGAATGAACTAGTCTTGAATTTAAGAATGGGACCTGTCTTTCATTTGCGCACAGAGGAGAAATTTACGAGATATTCAGGCTATCAACCGTTTCGGTTTGCTTGTTTGGAATCCCATCTCGACGTCAATTGTCAAAAACCTAAGTTTCGTGTATGCAAGTTTCACACTTGAGGGAGGATGACATCAGTTTTTTATATTCTTCCTGGCCCTGATAAACGGAGATGTGAAACTTCCTGTGGGTTTGTTAAGGAAATTCGATATTGTTTACGATTTGATGTTCATTTACAATTTTCACTGGCCATTTGTGATATACCAGTCGATTGTGGCGATTCAGTGGTGAACTTAGAGATGGAACTTCAAGATTAACTAATATTGATTATAGAGGAAATGGAGATGAAATGTGTGAGGTTATAAGGTGACATTAAATCTGCGAATGTTGGAAATGTAATTCACGTTCCTTGGTCATTTGTAACCCCACACCATTAAATTTTAAATTGGAGAGAACAAAACTTTGAATATCATAGAAACAAAAATACCCCTGTTAGTTTAGTCATCACCCGCGTTCCTTAGATTTGCAGACTTGTCATTTGTCCAAGGAGAAGATGTATGTGATTCAGATTTTAGCCATGTACTATCATCCACTGTTGTTGCGGCGGTCGACCAGGCGGTGGAGGATCGGCGCCGTGCCACTCCGACTCGCCTTGTGTAAATATGTCGCCCGACCTGGACGACATGGGTCGCCTAGTCGACGACTTGGGTCGACCGGGCGACGACTCGGGTCCGACTTGGACCCGATTGCAGAATACCTTTTTTTTTTTTGAGCGCACGTGCAGAATACTTAAAAGGAAAATGGGTAGCGGCAGTGCAGCCGTAACAACGACTAGCTAGGGTTCGACCAGGAAAAAGGGTGGCGGCTGCACCTGCAGAGTATTCTGCAGAATACTTAAGAGTGAAAGGAAGAAGAAAAAGGGTGGCGGCTGCACTGCAGCTAGGGTTTCACAAAGGACTTTTTTGACGTGTATAATATATTAATTGTATAGCTGTTTCAAGTTGTGGCAGCTGCAGTTGTTTCATTTAATTAATATATTAATACATTGTGGATTATATAACTGTAAATATAATGCTTTTTAATTAGTTGTAAGTCACTAAGTCTATCCAATTGTATAAATTAAAAAATTTAGTTAAATTTTGTGTTAGTTTGTTTATAATCTAAAAATAAAATTTTGATTTTTAAAATATTAATTTTAATGAATACAAAAAATTTGATAATAAATGTATTTTGTCGTTTTATCAATTTAATTTATTTCTTATATTTTATTTTAGGTTTTTGTTTTATACCAATTTAAAAAATATTCAAATGGATTACTTACTTGAAATATAATATTTTAACAAACAATTTTATTTAAATAAAATACTACTATTAAATATTAACAAACAATATTATTTGTATATATATGCATATACAAATACACTATACATAATATATAGTATTTATTAATTATTTATACCTTGTCGACTAGTGTCGACTAGTCTACGACTAGTCACGACTCGACTTGCCCAGACTCTCCGTCGACTGGGCTCGACTGGTCGACGTGACAACCATGCTATCATCATTGTCTTGATGCATTTTTTGTTCACTTTGATGCCAATTGCAAACAATATTTGTTACTAAAAATGCATATACTTTTTAGAGGGCTGGATTTCCAAATCACATGGCTCGATCAGGATGTTTTTTACCATTCGCCAGATCCTTAATGCATTCATTCCTTTTAGGATTACGTGGGGAACAAGAGATTGGAACTGTCTGGCCAAATGATGGCGATACTCTTTGAGGTATTTTTGCTGTCTTCTTTTTATTCATTGGTATGTCATGAATTAGACTGGTTAATTCTGCTTTCGTACTTGTATTGTAGGACTCATTCAAGTCAATGAACGAAGAAGCCCGCATATTAATAGACAAGAACTATCTAAAGATACGCTCCAGTCGACTTGACATTTCTCAGGTTTGCCTAGATATCTGAGGTCATGAATCAACATGATAGTATAAATAGGGGATGAGAAGTTTAAATTGTAAGTTTGGCCAATTAAACATCCACAATTCATACTGTTTATACATCAATCACTGCGAGAAAGAAAGTTGCATGAGTTACATGTAGTTGGAAGGGTTTACTGGTTACTTGTGTTTGCTTTCTTATCCTGTTAAACAAGGAATGTTGCAGAAGAATCAAAATATGCGAGTGACCCAAACAACAATTTATGTCCACAATTGTCTCCCTTTCTTATTATGCTGATTGATTATTTTGGTAGTTATTTATGTGGTGAATTACGACAGAGAATCACTAATTCCTGTATGTGTAATTATTGACTCTTAGCATATAAATAAACCTGTTAGATTCGTGCCCCAACTATTTCCTTAGAGAATTTTCATCTCTCTGCCCTTGGTTTATTTAATATACACCCGGTCTATTTAAAATACCATAGCATGACTTGTAATGTTTTTTCCTGCTTTTATTTTTGCTTAATTCGCTATTATACTTTGTTTTCCTGACTTGACCTGTTCCATACATTCTTGTTCTTTTAGACTGCCTGATATGATTGCCCAGCAATACGCTCCTATCTATTTTACAACGTATACTAGTGATGAAGTTATTGACTGTCTCATAGGTTGTGGCAACTTCTCTCTTTCTGCTGCTTGTTCTCTTTTGTCTTTTTTGGCTAGTTAGAAGAGTCGAATATCCCCCTGGGTTCAATATCTGCAGAAAAGTCTCCTTACAAATAGAACAGATCATTGCTGTTCTGTTTTAGTTTTTTGGTTGTGTTTTTTTGTGAGCTAATATCCATTACTTAGATATTTGTGTTTCAGCTTCTTCTCAATATGGTAATATGGTTATACTGTGTTACTGTATTTTTCATTTGTACTCATGTTTACTATGAGATGGTATACACATGTCTTATTATTTAGCATGAAGGTGCCGTTAGTGGTATTTTTATTTTATTGTTCACATATCATTTTCTTTACTTTCAGTATATAGTGAAAGATAGAATTACTGTTGATTTGGAAAGATCTATTTCTACTGGGAATTGGAAGATTAAAAGATTCAGGATGGACCGGAAGGGAATGACTCAGGTACTTGAAACATTGCCCATGTTTTAGCCTTCCCGTCTTCAACATTCGTTTGTTTTGAGATTTTGACTTTTTATTGAACAGCTGAGATTGAGTGCTAAGTTTCCTTGTTCAGGTTGTAGCCAGACTGTCGTACATAGGAACTTTAGGTTACATGACAAGAGTCTCACCGCAATTTGAAAAATCTCGAAAAGTTAGTGGCCCTAGAGCTTTGCAACCCAGCCAGGTGAACTGATATCTTCGTCAGCCGATCATAACGTTGTATTTCTCAATTATTTGCTCTTATCATTCGATTTCATGTCTGATCTTACTAAACCACTTTATCTTCAGTGGGGCATGTTGTGTCCCTGCGATACTCCAGAAGGTGAATCCTGTGGATTGGTGAAAAATCTGGCTCTGATGACTCATGTGACAACTGATGAAGATGAAGGACCTCTCATGTCTCTGGTATACAATCTTATCTTGGTAGCTTATTGCCTTTCGGGTGCACCTTTTGGTGGTGGATTATATCTTTACTGTTTAGAAAACTCCGGTGGTTGAGTTTATTTATTCGAAGATTAATGTTAATTTGCACTGCTTGTCTAAGTTCTTATGCTCTGTACAGCACTACGGTTTTCATTTATACTTTTTATATCTATCTTTTACCATTATGTTAGAGGGTAAAGCGACCTGTATGCATAAACTACCATCTTCTCAACCAATGTTTTAAAAAACGGTTGAGGCGCACGCTTCGAGGTGCGCCTTGAGCCGAGGCACCGGAAAACCGCCTCTGAGGCGTTGCCTCTACCCCTACCCCTGAGGCTTACGCCTCGCACCTGTGAAGCGGGCTTGACTCTCGTATTGAGGCGCGTTTCTCTGAGGCGAACCGAGGCGGACCTCTATTTCCCGAGAGGAACGAGGCTTTTGAAAAAAAAGAAGAAACTCACCTGAAATCTGCGGATTGAGATGGAAGAAGACATGGAGGCGGCGGCTATCTCTCTTGGTGTAGTGTGGACCGTGTGGTGTGGATGTGAAAAAAATAGGGTTGAGGAAAAATAGGGTTTTAGTATAAGGTGGTTAATGACTTAATTAACCTTGTTGTTACTATTATTATATAATGAGGTGTTGTAGTAAACATATGATATAACTAACTAACTAGAGTTAGTTACTAAATTTATTTTAATTTTAATATTTTCAAAAGTAATAAAAACGAATAAATGATAAGCTCAGTATAAATTTTGGAAGAAAATCTAATCTTTTTTTATATAAAAATTTATTTTATATTTTTTTGTGATTTTATTAGAAAAAAATAAAAAATACAATTGTCAAATTAAATTTATGGCCTAACTAACCAACTGTAGTTACTTAAATGTATTTAATATTTTGAAAAACAACAAAAACAAATAAATGATGAGTTAATTACTATGATATTTTAGTAATTCAATATATACTTTTTTGCTCTTTTAGTATTTCTTATCAATATTATGATATTTTCGTGAGATTTTTAGATTTTTTTTTTAAATTCTAATCGAGGCTTTCGCCTCAATGCGCCTGGAGGTTTACACTTCGCCTGTCCTGCCAAAACGCCTCAGAAACGCCTAGCGCCTTTTAAAACATTGTTTTCAACTCTCATCTAAATTTTTATGGTAGGAGTATGCAATATTTGATGTTGCATTTAACAGTGACCAATTAGCTTCCTTTAGTACTTTAGACATGAGAAAAACAAGCATATCAACAGAGTAGGACTCTTTAAAGAGTGCTTTGATGTCTGCTTAGTTGTTATGGATGATAGGATGTGGTTGATGGTGTTGTCTGTGGAGTATGGGTACACCAATCTGGGAAGAGTACCAGACCCGGGGACGTTTCGGGGACGGATATGTCCGGGACGGCTAAGAACATCATGGGATGATTTTTTTATTCCTCATTTATTAATTTATCTTTTAAATTAGAAACGCCTAAAATATGTAAAAAATACGTTAAAACTGCTGCTCCTCTTCGTTTCTGCGTGTTCCCGCTGGACTCTCCTTCTGAAAGAGTCAAGCCCAACGGTGAAGTTAGAGCCTGAGGCCCGTGGCTGCTCCTACCATTGCGTCTGCCACTGCCGCCGCCGCCGTCTAATGCTGCTGCTGACGCACACTGCTCCTGCTCTTTCCCTCGCTGCCAGCGATTTTAAATCTTACACGGGTTTGTGCTTCTGCGGTGAACGACGGGCAGTGAGTGGATTGAGGTTTTCCCGCAGTGGGGTTTTGATGGGTGGCTGTTATTTGCCTGTCTGAAATCTTATTTTCTGCATTTAACGACGTTTTTTTAGAGAGGTTGGGTTTCATTTATGACTTTGGGCTTGTAGTTCGGCTTTTATTTTAAACCTAGTTATTAAGAATTGTGGGGCTAATATTTAATTTACTTCTTTTTTTTGGATAATTAGAATATTTGATAAAAAACAACCTTTTTTTTAATGTCGACAACAAATGTGTTCAAAATATTTCAAAATATGACAAATAATGCAGTATAAATAAAACATATAGTTATGAAAAATCATATATAATTGAACTATATGATAAAATATATATTTATTAATAAACGTAGTTTTAATGTCCCCATCTCCTAATTTTTTGAGATTTGGCGTATCACCGTCCCCCATACTGTATCGTATCACGTCCGTATCAGTGCTTCTTAGGGTACTGTAGCCCTAGCTGGCTACCTTGCAGTTACATATTCTTGTAAATCAGCATAAAATATATTGTTGGCTAAATTAGTTTCACATGTAATCTAAATGCCCTACTTTGTGATTCACAACCCTGGCTGATTTTTTGGGACATTTATATTAAAGCATAAACAATTGGACATTTATTTTGGTTCATGTTTATTGATAATATCAAGCTATCTGAATGAATTCACAGCATGCATACATATGGAAGTGTTACTATCTTCCTACATTTTTTTTTTTGGTATATGTTTGTTACTAATATCAAGTCACTTGAATGAATCAACATCATGCATATAGATGAAATTGTTACTATTTTTCCTACAAGTTTTCGCTCTCTAATAACTAATCCTTTACCTTGGGATGAAGCAGGGAAAGATTCTTGCTTGGATTAGGACAGATATCAAATTTATTTTATTTTCAGGTTACTCGTTGTCATCATAAATAGAAACCACTGCTTGCTAGCTCTTGATTGTATCTTCATCTATACATCTTCCTGCCACTCTGTATTTCCTGGTATTTGCTTTATTGAAGCAATTGGAGGTTATGGCAACTAGGAGGAACAGCAGTAACTTATATAATTTTTCAAATCCATGCGTGGTTTCCGTTTTTCTCCAGCGAATTGGTTGACTTTCTTCTGTTATCTCTGCAGCTACTTAAATCTGCTGTTTGGGGATTATAATTGGTGGACCGACTTTAGCTTGCAAAAACTCTTTTATTTTCCAATATATGTTAACTTATGCCTTATTTGTGTGGCAGTGCTACTCTCTTGGTGTAGAAGACTTGGAATTACTCTCTGGCGAAGAGCTTCACATGCCAAATTCTTATCTTATCATATTCAATGGACTTATTCTTGGCAAGCACAGAAGGCCACAAGTATTATTCTATAAACAGTCGAACTCCCTTTTATTTTCCTTCAACTAAAATCTTCTTCTCTTTTTTATTAATATTTTTTCTTTATAGAGATTTGCCAATGCAATGAGAAAACTGCGGAGGGCTGGTAAAATTGGAGAGTTTGTAAGCATTTTTGTGAATGAGAAGCAGGTGAGTTCGTATACCTTGTGTGTTTGTGGGTATCACTTGATATGTATGTCACCTTTGTGTTGCTGATAATGCTGTCATTAAAGTTCGCTGTTGATCCCGTGGTGAATCTTCGTTTGTCTTACACTGTTAGTGTCAACAAATTGGAAAGTGACCATTAGCAACCTCATAAAATAAATTTTGAGTGGCTAAAGTGGTGCTTTCTATATTGGAAACTCAACTGTGTAAAATACGTACGGGTATATTGTAGAGCTACTGGATGCATTTATACATACAGATATCAGGCTAGAAGAATTTTCTGACTATATAATGTAAATTTTCATTTGACTCTGGTTTCTGTTTCATTCTGTATATGTTGTAGACATATAGTAGCAGAGTCTAGCGCTACCTTTAGTTCGTATATCCTAATAAAATTTCGCTTTTTTTTTTTCCTGATTTAATCGTAGATTTCTAATTAGTCATCGCTTCTAGCATTTCAGTTTACACATTTTGTTATTATTCTCGACGTGTGGAACTAATTTATGATCCGGAGATCTTAAAAATGAGATCCTCTTTGCAGCGTTGTGTTTACATTGCTTCAGATGGTGGACGTGTTTGTCGTCCCCTTGTAATTGCAGACAAAGGCGTATCGAGAATTAAGGAGCATCATATGAAGGAGTTGAAGGTAATTGCTGTACATGGTCAACATATATCTCACCTTTACTCCGATTACCCTAATTAAACATTTGTTCGCTTGAAGGTTGGAATACGCACATTTGACAGCTTTTTGAAAGAAGGCTTGCTAGAATATCTTGATGTCAATGAGGAGAACAATTCTTTGGTTTGCATTCTTTCTTAAAGTTTAAGATTCTTTTTGCTCTTTGAGGTCAATAGTCGCCTGCTCACGTTATATATCGTGTTAGATTGCTTTATATGAAGAGAATGCTAAAGAAGGAACAACCCATATCGAAATAGAGCCTTTTACCATACTGGGTGTGGTTGCTGGGTTGATCCCATATCCTCATCATAACCAGTCACCAAGGAATACGTATCAGGTATACTCTACTTGCTTTTTTTCGGGTATTTGAGGTTAGATGGCTTCAAATTATGTGAATATTACTAATCATGTTTGTTGTTCTTTCCATTTAAAGTGTGCCATGGGAAAGCAGGCCATGGGCAATATTGCATATAATCAGGCAAGTCAATTTGTTTTCTCACACTTCTTATATTTTTACTTTTGTCATGGATTTTGTGAATTAAGATATAGCAGATCTTTGGCACTCATGCAATGTTCCTCATACATATGTGAGCTCTGCTATTTATCTATATGTTCAGTATGTGCTTGTGCCTTTACACTGAGCTCTGCTATTTATCTATCTTACTTTCCGTACTGAGTGTTTGAACTAGTTTGTGAGACAATTACATTGAAGGTTTTTTCCATTCTGATGATAATGTAACACATAATGGCAGATAATATGAGTAGTTTTGTTTATACACGTCCTTTATGATGGCGGTTATATTAGAATATCTTGTGATCATTAGTAGGTGCCTGCTTGAAATTAATAACAGAGAAAGATATGTCAGCGAGTCGTGGAAAAGCAGGTCTAGGATGAGCTTCAATTTCTTCTGTTAACAAAAAAAATGAAAACTACATTGATTCCTAGAAATTCTAAACCACAGAAAATTATCCATGTAGCTAGGGTTCATTGTATTGTAATGCTCCTGTAGTCGATGATTCTTCTAGCAACAACCACGCCATAGTTGTTAAAGGCGAAAGGTGCATCAAGGCGATATGGACTCCCATCGCCTTAGACGCAAGGCGCAAGGCGAGGCACGCGCCTGAGAGAGGTGAGGTGCATAAAAACTAAAAAGTACATTAATTTAAATTATATGTTGTAATTAATATATAAATGACCTTTATACCCCCCTAAACCCTAATGGTGTACCTATAAATATAGGCATTTGACCTTCATAATATTACATACCATTCTTCTTCTTCTTCACTTTCTTCTCTTTTCTCTCAAGTTCATAACACGTTATCAGCACGATCTCTCTCAGAATTTTTTTTTTACTCACTAGCGTGTTATTCTATTTTCACAGCAAGGTAGATTTTTTTTTTTTCACATGCTTGAGTACAATATTTTTTTTTTCTGGACAGTATTTCACAGAAATCAATATTTTTATACATGTGTGTATGTATATGTATTCTTGTATATGTACATGGGAAGGCATTAGTAAGTATCAAAACAGAATCAAAAGAATCATTTTACAGTATTGTTACGCTTCTGCTTCAAGAATCAAAACAGATCTGACATATTCTATATTTTTTTTCCCCTTGAAGACTTGAAGTACAGTATTGTTACGTCTGCTTCAAGAATCCAATTGTTTTGATTTCTTCTATCATTATATATAAACAATATATATAATGATTTAGAAATCTATTATCAAATCGAAAAATTATTGTTTCCTGAAGAAACAAGATCTAACAATTCTTAATAGTCCAGAAGATTATTAAGATAAAATACGTGTTGTAGCTCTTGAACAAATATAATATTATCTCGTCATATTCTAATTAAATATGATGTGTTCCTGAAGAACATTATGAGATCTAAGTTTTTGTGTAAATCCCACAAAACAATATTCCTGAAGAATATTGTAAAGGCTCTTGAAGAAGCTTTTGATTTATTCCATTCTGTACTATTCTTCTTTTTTTTGTGTATTTTTTTTTTCTCTTCTTCTTAAAATTATTGCTCCCGAAGTAGCACAATTAAATTGCAATATTATTGACAAATATACTTGTTCTAAAAGAACCAGTCATATCGTATTAAATCTCTCATGATAATACAATATTCCTGAAGAATATTGATACAAAATAATATCATAAATTATTATGCTCTTGAAGTAGCATAAATTTTAAATACAAATGTGATATATGACACAATATTTATCCCTCAATTTTTTTTTTAATTTTATTAAAAATGATTTGTTTTATTTTTACTATGTAGATTTACATATGGCCAATATCACCAAGCTTGAGTTTGTTGCACTTGATATTTCTGGCAAGAACTATTTATCATGGACTCTTGATGCCGATATCCACTTGATCTCAAAGTGCAGGTGAGACAATAAAAGAAGGAAACAAAGAATCCCAACAGGATCGTGCCAAGGCACTAATATTCCTTCGTCATCATCTCCATGATGATTTAAAAGTTGAGTACCTCACCGTCAAAGATCCAAGTGAGTTATGGAAAAGTTTAAAAGAGAGGTTTGACCATCAGAGGACTGTAGTCCTCCCTAGAGCCCGACACGAATGGATACGTCTTCGCTTGCAAGATTTTAAAAGCGTGAGTGCCTATAATTCGAGTTGTTCGAATCGGCTCTACTTTGAAGCTTTGTGGTGAAAAAATAAGCGATGAAGATATGCTTGAGAAAACATTCTCCACGCTCAACGCTTCAAATATGATCTTGCAACGGCAATATCGAGAGCGTGGTTTCAAAAATACTCAACTCATATCTTGTTTATTGGTCATTGAGCAAAATAATGAGTTGCTCATGCGAAACCACGAATTACGACCCATCGGTTCCGCGGCATTGCGAAGCCAATGCTACATTCAATCATGGAAATGGGCGTGGGCGTGGCCGCGACACAAGCGTGGGCGTGACGCGGATATGGACGTGGACGTGGTTTCGACGTGGCACAACACATAGCGAAATATCCAACAACAAAAGGCACAAAGCATCCAATGATAGTAACCCATCCAAAAGGGAAGATAAATGCCATAGATGTGGCATGAATGGGCACTGGTCACGTACATGTCGTACGGCAAAACATCTCGTGGACCTTTATCGTAAATCAATCAAGGAAAAGAAAAGATTGAAACTAATGTCCTTGATTATGATGGTCCACTTGATACGACTCACTTGGATGTCTCTGATTTCTTTGCTCATCCAAAAGGAGATATTGATCACTTGATTGGGGGTGGTGTGTTAGACGATATTGATTAGTTTGAGAATTGTTGCTTTGTTATTTTCTTTGCTTGGGAATTTTTTTTTTCAGTATGATGCCTTGCTTTTGAACTAATTATTTTTGGAATGGTTATTTCATAATAAATGAATTTCTTTCTAAAAAGTTCCTTTAAATTATTACAGAAATTACAATGGATGCTTGTGATATTTGTCTAGCTGATAGTGCAACTACGCATACCATTCTCCAAGATAAGAAATACTTTCTCAAATTAACATTAGAAGATAATGTTAATACCATATCAGTGCATCAAACATCATTGAAGGCTCGGAAGAGCATGTATTATTTTACCAAATAATACTAAATTAGTTATAGATTATGCACTTTACTCTAGTAAATCGAAAAGGAATTTACTAAGTTTTAAGGATATCCATTGCAATGGATATCACATTGAGACAATGCAAGAAGGTAATAATGAGTACCTTTGTATAAATTCTTTTGTGTCCGCCGTAAAACAAAAGAAAAATTCTCGACATTATCGTCTGGAATGTATTACACATTCATAAAAGCAATTGAGGCAAATCATGTCATGAACTTGAAGTTCAATGACCCAAAGATCTTTATCCTTTGGCATGAAAGATTTGGACATCCTGGAGCAACTATGATGCGTCGAATACTCAATACTTCATACGGACATAACATAAAGAACCAGAAGATTCTTTTAGCAAATGAAATCTCTTGTGACGCTTGCGCACAAGGAAAGTTAATCACTAGACCTTCAAGTACGAAAGTTAGCATTGAATCTCCATCTTTTCTAGAAAGAATTCAAGGAGATATTTGCGGACTAATAGATCCACCATGTGGACCATTTCGATACTTTATGGTATTAATTGATGCGTCTACTAGATGGTCCCATGTGAGCTTACTTTCAACTAGAAATGTGGCATTTGCTAAGCTACTTGCTCAAATAATAAAATTACGAGCTCAATTCCCTGATAATTCAATCAAGGCAATTCGTCTTGACAACGCTGGTGAATTTAGATCCCAAGCATTCGACGAATATTGTATGGCAATTGGAATTGAGGTCGAACATTCAGTTGCTCATGTCCATACACAAAATGGTCTAGCAGAATCGCTTATTAAGCGTCTTAAACTAATTGCAAGACCATTACTTATGAAATCAAAACTCCCAACTTCGCAGGGTCATGCTATATTACATGCAAGAACATTAGTTCGTATTAGGCCAACGGCTTATCACCAATATTCTCCCATGCAACTTGTCTCTCAGTCGAGAACCCGATGTTTCTCATTTACGAACTTTTGGTTGTCTGTTCAAGTCCCATTGCACCCCCACAACGCACAAAATGGGTCCCCAACGAAGGCTTGGGATATACGTTGGGTTTGATTCACCTTCAATTATAAGGTATCTTGAACCTTTAACATGTGATCTATTTACTGCACGCTTTGCAGACTGTCATTTTGATGAAATGACATACCCAACATTAGGAGGGACAAAACTACATCTAGAAAAGCAAAAGGATATCTCTTCGAATGAAAAAATCTTATCACATTTTGATCCGCGGAATAGTCAATGTGAGCAAGAGGTTGAAAAGATCATTCACCTACAAAAGGTTGCAAATCAACTACCTGATACTTTCGTTGATACACGAAGAGTGACAAAATCCTATATACCTGCTGCAAATACACCAGCCAGAATCGATGTCCCTGAAGGACAAGTAATAGCATCAAATGAATCCAAAGTACGTCAAAAGCGTGGTCGACCAATTGGTTCGAAGGACTCTGTACCTAGAAAAAGAAAGGTGCAAGGTAAAAACCAAACAGGAATGATGATTGATCAATCAAATGAAAGTAATGTAGTTCCTGAAGAACTGTTAGTGTCTGAAAATAATGAGATCTCAATAAATTATTCATATTCTAGTAAATTATTGGAGAGGAAAAATGTCATCATGGATGATATCTTTGCCTTTAATATAGCTCGAGAAGTTTCAAATGAGGATCATGAACCGAAGTCTGTTGAAGACTGTCGAAATAGAGATGATTGGCCAAAATGAAAAGAAGCCATAGAGGCTGAATTAAATTCCTTGGAAAAACGAAAGGTGTTTGGACCTGTAGTTCAAACTCCGAAAAATGTTATCCCAGTAGGATACAAATGGGTTTTTGTTAGAAAGAAAAATGAACATCATGAAGTTACGAGATACAAAGCAAGACTCGTAGCACAAGGTTTCTCTCAAAGACCAGGAATTGATTATGAGGAAACGTACTCTCCAGTAATGGACACGATTACTTTTAGATTTTTGATTAGTCTGGCTGTGTCACAAAGGCTCAATATGCGCCTTATGGATGTAGTAACCGCGTATCTATATGGTTCACTTGATAGTGACATATACATGAAAATCCCAGAAGGATTTAAATTACCAGCAGCAAGTAATTCATATCCCAAAAGCATGTTCTCAATTAAGCTGCAAAGATCGTTGTATGGACTAAAACAATCTGGACGAATGTGGTACAATAGACTTAGTGAATATCTGTTGAAAGAAGGGTATAAAAATGATGTTGTCTGCCCTTGCGTTTTCATAAAGAAAACAGACAGTGGATTTGCAATTATAGCAGTTTATGTTGATGACTTAAACTTAATTGGGACTCCTGAAGAGCTCAATAAAACTGCTGAATATTTGAAAACTGAATTTGAGATGAAAGATTTAGGAAAAACGAAATTCTGTTTGGGTTTTCAAATTGAACATGTCGATGGAGGACTATTTGTTCATCAATCCTCTTATACCGAAAAGGTGTTAAAGCGTTTTTACATGGATAAAGCACATCCGCTTACATCACCCATGGTCGTTAGAACACTTGATGTAACTAAAGATCCTTTTCGACCACTCGAGGATGGAGAAAAGATACTTGGTCCTGAAGTACCATATCTCGGTAATTGGTGCATTAACTTATCTTGCTAATTGTCTTAGACCGGATATAGCTTTTTCTCGTAAATCTCCTCGCAAGATATAGCTCGCACCCACTATAAGACATCGAACGGTGTCAAACATATTCTACGTTATCTAAAGGGCACCATCGACCTTGGGTTATATTATTCAGAAAGTTCTGGATGTTCTCTAGTGGGATATGCAGATGCAGGCTATCTTTCGGACCCACATAAGGGTAAATCACAAACAGCTATGTATTCACACGTGGAGAAACTGCTATATCTTGGAAATCATGAAGCAAACCCTAACAAAGAACATCTTCAAATCATTCTGAAATAATTGCAATCCACGAAGCAAGTCGAGAATGTGTATGGTTGAGAAATTTGGCACATCACATTGAAGAGTCGTGTGGATTAACTACGTCAAAAGAGAATCCAACTGTATTGTATGAAGACAATGCGGCTTGCATTACACAACTCAGGGAAGGCTATATCAAAAGTGATAGAACAAAGCATATTTCTCCCAAGCTTTTCTATACGCATGATCTGCAAAAGGATGGAGAAATTGATGTTCAACAGATTCGCTCAAGTGATAATGTGGCGGACTTATTCACAAAGGCGTTGCCGACATCAACATTCAGAAGACTGGTACACAAGATCGGAATGCGTCAACTCAAAGATCTTATGTAATCAATTTCAGGGGGAGTAGCTGTACTCTTTTTCCTTCGATCGGGTTTTTTTCTCACTGGGTTTTCCCGACAAGGTTTTAATGAGGCAGCATGTATTAAAGGTCATTCAAGGGGGAGTGTTGTAATTAATATATAAATGACCTTTATACCCCCCTAAACCCTAATGGTGTACCTATAAATATAGGCCTTTGACCTTCATAATATTACATACCATTCTTCTTCTTCTTCACTTTCTTCTCTTTTCTCTCAAGTTCATAACATTATAAAAAATATAAAGACACAATCACAAGAAAATACAACTACAACAACAATATCAGAGTCTTAGTCCCAAAATGCTTTGGGGTCGGCTAACATGAATCAATCTCTGAAAACGTCGATTCGTCTCCAATAAAACAGTCCTATGAAAAGGCAAAAGTGATAGGTGAAAAGTTTACTACGTAAAAATATATATATATATATATATATATAAATATGCATAAATAAGTAAATAATAAAAAGTAAATAAAAAATAGTAATAATCAATTCGTCCATGACTATGGCGAAGAGGAAAGGACTAAGAGCCGAGCCTTGATGCACCCCAATCATAATAGGGAATTCCTCAGTCCTTCCCACGGTAGTACGTACACTTGTACTAGCTCCGTACATGTCTCTAATGATGTCAATATACTTCTTAGACACGCCCTTTTTGGCTAATGCTCACCAAAGTACCTCTCTTGGTACCTTATCATAAGCCTTCATTAAATCAATAAAAACCATATGCTAGTCTTTCTTCTTATCACGATAGTGTTCCATCATCTGTCTCATCAGAAATATTGCTTCCACAGTTGATCTCCCAGGCATAAATAGAACTACCCGGAAAAAAATTAACAATTAACAAAATTAAAGTGTCAGAAGAACAAAAATAACTTTTAAAACATTCTGAAAAAATAAAGGAAAAAACAAAAAGGAGTCGTAATGTAGAGGCGCGCCTGAGGCGCAGCAAAAAGGCGCACTGAGGCGCACTTAGACGCGCGCCTGACTGAGGTCGCCCGCCTTTTTGCTCAAAAGGCGACCTGCCTTTTTTTCATCGGGCCTTGTGCCTGAGGCGCGCTTTTAACAACTATGAACCACGCGTACTTTCAATATTCTGGTGGCAAATTTTTTTATTCCCCATAACTAAAATCCTGATGGAGTAATCTAGACATTATGTGTAGTAGGCTTAAATTGATCAATTAGCCCAATGTGCGTATCCATTGTCGCTTAGGCTTTCTATTATTTCTCAACCCTCTCATCCATTAGAATCATCTGGTGTTGCGGAAGTACGTGTTTATCATTGCATGCCACTTTATATATCTGGAGATGGCTTTTGTATATTCTCAACTACAAATGAAAGACCTTTTCCTATATGTTGAAGCGGTGGGTCTCACACACCATAGTTCTTTGTCCCAAGTATAAAAAGCCTTACTCTAGCCTCCTGTTGGTATCCACCTTTTTTATTTAAAAAAAATAGTTGGAAAGTAAGATAAGCCTCTAGATCACCATGTAATCTGAAATGAAAATAATTTTAGCAGGCTGAATTCTATTTAATAATCGTTAGTCTCTGAGCTTTTTTTCTCATAAGCAGGTTTTCATTCTCTTCCTTCCACAGTTATGGCAGGTGTCCTTTCATTTATTCAAATTCATCATGTTTATCAAGGGAATACTTTTTTTAGCTCCTGTAATAAATTTACACATTGTAACAGCAATAAGTTGAAGATGGTCGATTAGTTTTCCCCACCCTTAGCAAAAAAGTATGGAGTTCCAACTCTTTTTTCCTTGATTGCAATATACATGTTCCATTTTCTTTTTCTTTTTCTTTTTCTGAACCGGTGAAGTAGCAGTTTATGGTTGTGGTATAGTAGTCCTTTTTACTATCTTTGTGGTCCTTGTTTTTTCTTCTCTAGTCCGTCATGCTATAATTCATTCCAGCGTGATGTTATTTGTATAATGTTTGGTCCCCCTGATAAATGATGCTAATGATATGTTCGGAAAACTTCAGTCGTACGAGTTTTTTCTTAACGGGTAATGTCCGATAGAGAAGGGATTTGTAAAACTAGGGATCAATCCTCTAGGCCCAGTGTGCTTTAGGGCCCCTGTTATCCAACTTTTAATTTAGTCTCCTGGTGAAATTTTGCATTTGAGTCATGTTCCGTGATGTACGTATTGATTTTACAATATTAATCACGTAATATGACGTGACTATCGCAATTCTCTCGACTCATCACCGTCTCATGATATTTTTCATGTAACTGGAAAAACCTATGATGTTGATGCTTTTGGAATTTCATCTCATTTCTCCTTCGTATGAAGGTTGCAATAGGAAGGGCATCCAGCATAAAACTTTGCCACTTTGTTTCCTTTGCATGAATTGTAGTGTTAAAATATTAGACAATTAATTGACACTATAAATAATCTTCATCCACCGGCCCCAACATAGTTGGGATTAATTTGCACTTGATGATGTTGGTTATGTTGGTAATTGCATTTGGAAAATGTGAATTTTTATCAGTTATCTGTTCAATTACGAGTTATGTTCAAATTCTACCTAACCTGACAAATAACCTTCATATTACTTCTATAGCATTTTCAGGATTTTCAAGTTTTATTCTCCTTCTCTATACTCAAATTTAACATTTTTACATTTTAGTTATTTTTTTTTGCTCCCTCGTTTCAAAATACAAGATGTTTTAGATTTTATTTTGTTTTCAGGATTTCAAGTTTTATTCTCCGTCTCTATACTCGAATTTAACATTTTTACCTTTTAATTATTTTTTTTGCTCCCTCATTTCGAAATGCAAGACGTTTTAGATTTTATTTTGTTTTCAGGATTTTCAAGTTTTAGAGTCATGTTCCATGATGTATGTGTTGATTTTACAATATCAATCACGTATTGTGACATGACAATAGCAATTATCTCAAACTCATCGCCGTCTCATGATATTTTCCATATAAATGGAAAAACCTATGATGTTGACGGTTTTGGAATTTCGTTCTATTTCTCCTTCATATGAAGGTTGCGACAGGAAGGGCATCCGGCGTAAAACTTTGCCACTTTGTTATTTGCATGAGTTATGGTGTTAACTAATTTTAGACAATTAAACGACACTATAATCTTCATGCCACCGACCCCAACGTAGTTGGGATTAAGGTGCTGTTGATGATGATGATGATGATCAGGATTTTCAAGTTTTATTCTCCAGCTCTATACTCGAATTTAACATTTTTACCTTTTAATTATTTACTTTTTTGCTCCCTCATCTCAAAATATAAGACGTTCTAGATTTTATTTTATTTTATTTTACAGCAAGTCATTTTACAAAGTTTGCCAATTTGTTGATATCCCTATCCTTATTTGAACAAATTTTTCACTTCCCTAAATAACATCTCCTACCATTTTACCAAAAGTAGTTACTTTAGTTGACGGCCCTTTTATTTTGTACTTAATTAAGTTGTCTTTCATCCTTTATTCAACCTTTCACCCATACACGAGATCAAGGTTGTCACGGCGGCCTGTCAAGTCGCGGCGCCACAAGACTGTCTGGACGCCTAGGCGACTAGGCGCCCGCCTAGGCGACGTCCAGGCGACCAATTTCATATAAAATATATAAATTTTATAATATATATAATATATGAATTATTCTAAAATCATGATGAGTTAGATAATAAATAACATTCATCCCACTCAACAAAGGTTATAAAACACACCATAAATAATATAAATATATAATAAATGACAACTAGAGTTTCATATCAAATTCCTCCTCTCCAATAAGTCTCAAATATCATCATACAAGTCATCAATAAACCCCTCATTTTCACGAGCATGATCATCGGTAGTAGTCACATCCTCTTGTCCTTCAAGCTCATCGTCATCCTCAATATCTTCATCATCATGTGGAAAAGGTTCAACCACTTCATCCTCGTCAATCAACCTAAACGTAGTCAAGGTTGTTAAGTTGACTACTCGACAAGTCGAGCCCGAGTACCGTGGAATTGACTAGTCGACAAGTCGCCAGACTAGTCGTAAAAAGTCGTAAATAGTCGACAATATCCTATTTAGAGTAATTATAATATATAATATAGGTAAACATACTTCAATATCACAATTCAAATAAAAACTAATAGATAATAAGTTCAAGTACCCAAAGTCATACATCTATAAGCAAATAAAAACATAATTAAATAGTCAAATCAACTAAACAAACACAATCATGCATCGAATTAATCCATCTCGAAATCATCTTCATCCCCCTCTCCATCTCCTCCTTGAGTATTTTCCTCGGGTGGTATACCATAGTCATCTTCCACTTCGTCCTCATCATCGAAATCTTCATCTTCATCTTCCCCTTCCTCATCAATAGGATCTTGTTCTTGTGTCGAACTAGTGTTGCGTCGAGTATAGGTAAGAATGGAGGTGGAACCACCTCTAGCTCTCCTTGGAAGATTGCGTCCCTCAAGTGATTCGGATGCACCCGAAGCTATATCCACTGCTTCCCAAAACCTTTGTTCAATGCCGGTCCACTCATTAGTCCACTCCAAGTCCTCGAGTACAAGTGGATCAAATTTCTTTCCTAGCTCACGTCTCTTCTTGAATCTTGAATCTATCTTCCGGTTGTATTGGATATACACCAAGTCATTCAAACGTTGATGTTCCAACCTATTCCTCTTCTTCGTATGTATCTAAATTGATGAAATTTAATTAGGCCAACAATAGTTGCAAATTGACAATAATTACTTGAAAAAGAGTAGGCACTTAGTCACTTACGAACTCAAATGTACTCCAATTGCGTTCACAACCGGAAGATGAGGCACACAAACCAACAATACGCTTCGCAAATGATTGAAGCTCATGTGCACGGCCTCCATATGCATCCCACCAATCAACTAACATAAAAACAAGAATAACACAAACTAAGCATTTTTTATTTTGCCAAGTAACTAATTACTAATATGAAATTCACAAAGTTTTGGAATGAACTTACGAGGACTTTTTATCTTTCTATGCTCAATTGCCATCTCCCTTGCAAAGCCTTCTCAACTATTTTTGTAGGCATCGGCAGAATTGCTTATTCCCTATCCTTGACCATCTTCTCAAGCACATCATTGAAGTCTTCTCTTATTCGGGAGGCATAGGCAGGATCCTTATCAAGAAGATCAATTTATCAAGAAGATCAAAATACTTCCCTGGATTAAGAAACAAAGCAGCCCCGTGTAATGGTTTTCCCATTTGACCATTCCAACGATCCTCAATGATCTTCAATAGTTTATTCCGGATTGCAATTTTTCTACCTCCAAATTTCTTCTTGACTTCATCTTTTGCATAATCAATAGAAGCTGCAATATCTGCCAAAGCAGGCCTTTCATCACCATCAGCAATGCGCAACACTTGAAGAAGTGGCAGTGTTGCATCTACACAATCATTCACACTACTCTAAAAGACTGAAGAGAGAACAGTGTCACAAACTTTGCTTCCTTTTTCTGATTTTGATAACTTTGACTTGGTCCAATCCGAACCACAAAACAAGTAACGTAATGGTTCTTGATTTTGTTGCAAACTATCCAATGTAAGAAAAGCAGTGGCAAACCTCGTAGCTCCGGTCCTGACTAGGTCCCTCCCATTAGTTTTCTCCCTCATAGCATCAAGAACACGCCCGTGCCTATAGATGAATGTAGTGCATCTTCTTGCCTGGTTGATTGCCTTCTTAAAGGCAGGAATTTTGCCAATGTCCTCTAACATCAAATCAACACAATGACAAGAACAAGGAGTCCAAAACAAGGTTGGCATCCTGATCTCCAAAATCTGACCAGCTAGCTTGTAATTTGCCCCATTGTCGGTCACAACCTGCACAACATTTTTCTCACCAATTTCCTTTATCTTGCTTTCAAGCAAGTTGGTTAACATTTGTGCATCATGTGATTCGCTTGACGCATTGACCGAACCCAAGAAGAAAGTACCTTCAGGACTATTAGCAAGGAAGTTTATGAGACTCCTTCCTCGTCTATCCGTCCACCCATCACACATAAGAGTGCAACCATACCTCTTCCAAGCCTTTTCATGCTTCTCCTTCAATTTTTCAGTCTCTTCTTTTGCTTTTTTAAGTAATAGCACCCTCAATTCATGATATGAAGGAGGCTTTAAACCCGGTCCATATTGGCCAATGGACTCAACCATCACCTCATAACTCCTAGAGTGTGCAGCATTGAAAGGAATACCATTTTCATAGAAAAAGTTTGCAATGTGCATATGAACTTTTTCCTTCTCTTCTGGAGTTCTCAAGCGATTTTCCAAAGTCGTCTGACTTGCTCCCTTAGCGTGCCTCTGTTCAACAACTTGTTCCGGGCTTCTCATGTACTTCATTGAAGCAGCAGATTTAGTACTAGCTGCTGGCATTTTGAAATTAAAAGGCTGGGCAGCCTTGTCTTTTGTGCCAGCACAAGATTTTGAGCTTTGCATTGTATTAGAAGCTGCTGTGAAAGGTATCTCTTCAACATCATCATCATCGCTGTTCTCTTCTTCAATCTGCACATTTTTTCTACTCTTCTTCTTATTTTGCACATACTCACTCATTTCTTTGGCAATTTCTTTGGTAGTTTTGGGACATTTACAAATATCCGGATATCCCCCAATCAAGTGTTGTTTAAACCGATTAATTCCTCCATGATTTTGATTCCCGCAAAGAATACATTTAACAACATCTTTATTGCCTTCGGGGTTAGGATAATATGCATACTTCCATCCCGGATCGTTTGATCGACTAGCTTTTCTTTTAGGATCTTTATCTAACTCTCTCCGAGAACTTTCGGTTTCAATATTTTCATTCTCCACTGCTTATTTTCTGCACAAAAACAAGCTATAATCAGTGAATACTGAATATGCAGACTTCTGGGGCCAGATGCAGTGCAGAATGCAAAAAAAACTGAAAAAAAAAACTGAGCAGAATGCAAAAATTAATTTTAAAAATAAACTGTTCAAGTGCAGTAATGCAAAAAAGAAAAAAACTGAGTAGAATGCAAAAAATAAACTGAGCAGAATGCCAAAAAAAAAAGCAGAATGCAAAAAAAATAAAATAAAACTGTAATATTTTTTTTTTTGATTTTACAGAAATAAAAAACTCAGCAGAATGCGAAAATTAATTACAAAAATAAAACCGAAAATTAATTTTTAAAAATTAAACATAAATTACTTTTAAGAAATAAAACAGAAAAAATTGAAAAATAAAAATAAAAATGTATGTAATATTATATTATACACCCAGTAAAGAAAAAAGAAAAAGAAAACGAGAAGAAAAGATGAGAGAGAGTCGGAAGACGGGAGAGGAGAGAAGACGTACCGAAGGAGATGAAGCCGTTGAAGTGGCCGGAGGAGATGAAGTCGCCGGAGGAGATAGTCGTGGCCTGGAGAAAAGTCGCTGTCGGCTGAGATGAGATGAGTCGCGGTCTGGAGAAAAGTCGTGGACTGTCGGGTGAGGAGGAGAAAAGTCGCGCAGCTGGTAGGTTAAGTAATTTTTTTTTTTAATTAATGGCGGGTCCGGGCGGGTCGGCCCGGGGTATAACCCACGGACGACTTATACAATAGTCGGGCGTCGACTAATTCATCCAGGTCGACTTCTCGACTAGTCGGCGACTAGTCGGCGACGTGACAACCTTGGACGTAGTTGCATTACGGCGTCGAGAATAACTCAAGATCGATGAGCCCGGAACTTGACCAACATTAGCTCTCCTAGAAAGACTACGACCCTCAAGATTGCTCGATGTACCAATTGCTTCATCAACAAGACGCCACGAAAGATCTTCCCCGGCATGAACAACATCATCACCACTATCAACCCATTCATTATCCCATTGAAAATCTTCTATGATCAAAGGGTTAAAGTTAGACCCTTCTTCACGCCTCTTTTGAAATCTCGTTGCAATCTTTCGATTATATTGAATGTAAACCAAATCATTCAATCTCTTATGCTCTAACCGATTTCTTTTCTTCGTGTGGATCTAAAAAAAAAATCACTTACAGTTTCGAAAGTTTAATATTTTACTTATTGATGATAATAATAATAATTTAATACTTACAAATTCAAATGTGCTCCAATTGCGCTCACAACCCGAAGATGAACAACAAAGACTAATGATGCGCATAGCAAATGATTGGAGCTCGATACGTAGGCCACCAAAAGCATTCCACCAATCAACTAAAATGTCAAAAACAATAATGAATACTTAGTTCAAAGAATATTCAAAAAGCGTTCCAAAAAAAAAAATATAGATTATATGAATAATATAATACTTGGTTTAACGAATGTAAAAAGGCTTACGAGGATTCTTTGTCTTTTGTTGCTTGATTGCCAATTGCTTTCCAAAGCTTCCTCGCATGTTGTCATAATCATCCACTTGATCACTTATCTTGACTTGCAAATCATTATCAGTGATCATTTTTTCAAGCACATCATTGAACATAGCTCGTTGTGCATGAGCATATGCATTATCACTTACTTTAAGATCAAAATATTTGGAAGGATTTAAGAATAATGCGGCCCCATATAATTTCACTTCCATTTGATCCGTCCATCGGGTCTCAACAATTTCTGTCAATTTTTTCAACAATCTTGGATTGTGCGCAAATGACTCCTTGATTTTGTTCTTGGCAACGATCATAGCCATGGAAACCTCGGGCATAGCTGGAGTTTCATCACCATCAACTATCCTCAATACAATAAGAAGCGGGTGGGATGCTCTTATACAATCTTCAACTGAACTCCAAAACCTAGAAGAAAGTACAGTGTCACACACCCTTCTTCCCGCTTCCGTGTTGGCTAATTTTGAACTGTACCAATCTTCACTAACAAATAGACTTCTCAAAGCATCTTTATGCTTGTACAAACTTTGCAAAGTAAGGAAAGCAGTGGCTAATCGAGTAGCCCCGGGTCGCACTAGATCCTTACCACCCGTCTTCTCCCTCATAGCATAATGAATCCTCCCATGTCTACAGATAAATGTAGTGACACGCCTAGCGCTTTCGATCTTAGACTTGAATTTATTTAATTTTCCAATGTCTTCCAACATAAGGTCAAGGCAATGCGCAGCACAGGGAGTCCAATAAAGTGTAGGTATTCTCTGCTCCAGTTGTTTACTGGCCGCCTTATAATTGGCACCATTATCCGTCACTACTTGAACAACAAGGTCCTTGCCGATTTCTTCAATTTTCTTCTCAAGCAAGTCCGCCAACATTTTTGCATCATGTGATTGTCCGGACTCCAAGACAAAAGTCCCTTCTGGACTATTGACAAGAAAATTAATCAAGTGTCGATTCCTTCTATCTGTCCATCCATCCGACATAAGTGTGCACCCATACTGCTTCCAAGCTACTTTATGCTTCTCTTTCACCAAGTCTGTCTTTTTTTTGGCTTTCTCAAGTAGAGTTCCCCGCAAATCATGATAACTAGGCGGCTTTACCCCAGGTTCCATTTGGGCAATCGACTCAACCATTATTTCATAGCTCCTTGAATTTGCCGCGTTGGATGATATGCCGTTCTCGTAGAAGAAATTGGCGATGTGCATATGCATTCTCTCTTTCTCTTCCGGGCTCTTCGTACAACCTTCAATTGTCGTCTGGATACTACCCTTAGTATGTCTCTCTTCGACGACCTCTTCAGGAGTTTTTCGAACCATTGCAGAAATTGACATGTTTTGTTTTCCTACTCTTGGTTGCAGTCCTGCAAAATTTAAAGCCGAATGCTTTCTTTTAACGGCTGTTCCAGAACTTGGTTGAGTAATAGAGCCACGAGACGATGGTTGAGTATTAATGTCACTATCACTATTATCACCATCATCCAAAATGACTTGTTTATTCCGTGTAGTCTTAGATATGTACTGTTGCATCTCCCTCATTATTTCTGTGGT
This sequence comes from Orobanche coerulescens, assembly GCA_033398695.1. Taxonomy (NCBI): domain Eukaryota; kingdom Viridiplantae; phylum Streptophyta; class Magnoliopsida; order Lamiales; family Orobanchaceae; genus Orobanche; species Orobanche coerulescens. Next base: position 30,011,731 of record CM065804.1, read on the forward strand.
TGTTTGGGAACATTTAACATCTCCATAACCGGCAGCTAGGTGTTGCTTCAATCTCTTTATTCCCGAGTGCATTTGTTTGTGACAAAGCGAACATTCAACCAAATCTTTGTTGTCCAAGTCTGGCCAAAAACCGTAATTCCATCCCGGATAATTCGATTTGGCCTTTCGTTTAGGATCTTTGGACATATCGTAATTTTCGGTAGAATTAGTTTCAGCCATGATGTTTGGGCCTGTAAATAAATATATTAAAAAATAATTAGACAAAGAAAGGAAACAGAAAAAAAACAGAAAAGAAAAAAGAAAGAAAAAAAGCACAGAACAGGGCACATTAATCAGTACAGGAAACAGAAAAAACAGCAAACAACATTGATCAGTACAGGAAGCAGAAAAAAAAACAGAAAAAAAGCACAGAACAGGAAGCAGAAAAAAAGAAAAACAGAAAATAACATTAATCACTACAGGAAACAGAAAAGAAAAAACAGAAAAAACAAAGAAAGAAAAATAACAGGAAACAGAAAAAAAAAAACATAAAAAAAACACGGAAACAGAAAAAAAAAACAGAAAAGAAAAAACGGAAAAGAACAAAGAAAGAAAAAGAAAAAAAAAAACAGTACAGAACAAAGTAAAATGAAGAAGAGTACCTGGCGGGCGGCGAGAGGCGATCGGCGGCGAGAAGCGATCGACGGCGGGCGGCGAGGTGCGGCGACGGGCGAGCGGTTGGAGTTGGAGTTGGATGAACTCTGAAGCAGTCGGGACTGGAGTTCTTATAGACTGCGCTAGGGCTAGCTAGGTTAAGAACTTAAGAAATATAACATTTTTTTTTATTTCGTACAGTATACCCAGGCGACCCAGGCGAACCAGGCGTCGACTTTTAGGCCTGGGCGACGCCTAGGCGGCGACTTGAAGCTCCTGGCGGGGCGAATCATCCAGGCGAACCACGGAAATCGCCTGGACGCCTAGGCGGTGACTAGGCGTCGCCTAGGCGACGCCTTAACAACAATGCACGAGATGTAAGGTTTCATTAGTTAATACTAACTTATTTAAATAGAAAACTAATGTGGTAGTGTGATAATTAGGAGGAGTGATAAAGAGGAATTAATTAAGGATTTTTTAAATTAATACGGGTCTATGTCACTTTTAGGTTCCTTAATCTATGAATGAAATCTAAAATAAATTATATAATTATATATTGGATTGGACAGAGTAATTTGTGCTGTACTTTAAGGTTGCATAAGTTTGCCCTTACCTCAATCATCTTATTGCAGTAGTTTCTCTTTGCAGTTATCTAGGATGGATACTTTAATGTACCTCTTAGTGTATCCACAACGACCATTACTAACGACACGGACAATTGAGCTGGTTAGTGGATCCTAAAGCCTGTTCTTATATTGAATCAAGCACATAACTTATTAATGTTTATTTTTCATTCCTTCTTTTGACTTTTTTTCTTTATCTTTTCCAGGTCAACTATGATAAGCTTGGAGCCGGACAGAACGCAACCGTTGCTGTTATGAGTTATAGTGGATATGACATAGAGGATGCAATAGTAATGAATAAATCATCCTTGGATCGTGGTTTTGGTCGTTGCATTGTAATGAAAAAGTATTTGCCTATTTTCCCGATTAGTTATTGCAAACTATTTGTTCAACTTGTTTAAGAAGCTGTTTTCTGTGGTAGACAATTTATGATCGCTGTATTACGTATTTATCTGTGAACAGAATGACAGCAGTTCTCCAGAAGTATGACAATGGTACATTTGATCGTTTTGATGGACCAGTGAAAGGAACGGGAGGGATGCAGGTATAATGTTAATGGATTCTAATCCTGTTTTAGATCTTGTATATGAAACTTAATTGGAGAATATGAAGTTGGTGAAAGAGGTTCATGGTCTGTTTCTATGGACATTTGTTTGCAAACTAGATAATTAGGGCGGACTACGCATGTTTGATATGGAGAGGTAATTTAGATTGATCCTAAAGGTTTTCAGTTGAAGTAGGGTAAGTAGTCCCAACCATAGTTGTCAATAGCGCTCGTAGCGAGCGCTATCGCGAATAGCGACGTGATGCGGCGGGTTCTTGCTATCAGGCGCAATGGGCTACGGACTTTCCAGTAGCGCGTTATTCCATGTATTTGTCCAGATTTTTTTTCCTTTTTTATTTTATTTTTTTATCACATTTGATGGGAAAGTTGTTCATGGATCCACTTTCTTTCGGTATCTTGGATCTATTATCCAAAAGGATGGAGAGCTAGATGGCGATGTGGCTCACAGAATAAAGGCAGGGTGATTGAAGTGGAAGTGTGCCACAGGGATTTTATGTGATCCTGACATACCTCATAGATTAAAGGGTAAATTTTACCGCACGGCAATTAGGCCTGCGCTGTTATATGGCACCGAGTGTTGGGCTGTAGAACAGTGTCACGTTCAAAAGCTGAATGTGGCGGAGATGCGTATGCTACGATGGATGTGTGGTCATACAAAAAAAGGATCGGCTCAGAAATGAGGTGATTAGAGAGAAGGTAAGAGTTGCGTCTATAGTAGACAAGATGATGGAGAATCGATTACGATGGTTTGGTCATGTGAGAAGAAGACCTGTTGATGCCCCAGTGAGGAGGCTAGAAAGTTGGGGAACAAGTAATGTTGTGAAAGGTAGAGGAAGACCCTAGAAAACTTGGATAAAGATGATTGAAAATGATATGCGGTTTCTTGGAATTGGAGAAAGTATGGCGATGGAGAGGCAAATGTGGCGGGAAAGAATACGGATGGTGGATGGAATCTGATTCTTTTTTTTTTATATATATTCCTATTTTCTTTTATTCCATGTTATCTTTTAATTTATTTTTCAGGATTTTTTTTTTAACATTCATTCTTTTTTATTTGCTTTTTTCTCTACTTTTTTCCTTCTTTTTTCCTTTTATGTTATTTATGTAACGATTATTGACGGTTTCAAAGTTTGATTCATGTTAGCCGACCCCAAATCATTTTGGGACTAAGGCTTAGATGTTGTTGTTGTTGTATTTTATTTTTTTAACGTTTTTTACCAAAACGTGTTCAATTTTCTTAAACATTGTTTGGTCAAGAAACCCTAGTACCATTCTCCTCTATCGTGCTGTCCAGTTCTTTTCCCCCTTTTCACCTTCGTTGGCGGAGACTTCAAATCTCATCTGGTTCTCCACCTGCTCGCGCACTAAATTTTCGGCGGCTCACCTTCACGGCACGCGACCATTCACGTTGGCGGCGGTCCAATCCAGTTCTTCCTTCCGGTGGTTTTATCATCTTCAGAGTTCCGGCGGGAGTTCCATCTTCTGGTACGTTCTTGTCGCATTTTCTTTTTTTCCCTTCACATTTCAGTTTCTTCACATTTTCTTTTGATATTAGAAGATTAGAACATTAACTTAGTTTTTTTTTTTTCCAATTCAGTTCTTAACATAGTTTTTTTTATTTTTTAATTTTCAGATTTTGAAAGATGGAAAATTCACAAGATGAAAGAAAAAAGAGATATTGGATGGAACTATGGGAGGATGATAAATCCCAAAGAGATATTGATATTTTTGTGTGTTTTGAAGTTATATTATCGTTACTTTTCGAATTATGCATGAACTCGTAAATTTGATATAGTATATGTAATATATTATGCATTTTTATACCTGTAGCGCTTTTTTCTTCAAATAGCCCTCGCTATTCGCAACTCTGCCTGTGGGTGTCTTCTTGACATTCATTGCCGGTCCCAAGCCCGGATAAAAGAGGAGGGTTGCGGTAGGTTAGTGGCAGCCAGCGTAAAACTCGTCACATTCCATGGACATGAATCAAACTTTCAAAATCGTTGGGGCGTCTCCTCAGAAGCGACGCACTGCATTTCATAGGCCCGGGTGCAGTGATAAGTATGTGAGGGTTGCTAGGTCGTTGCCCAGAAGCGGCGCGCCACCTTTACATCTGAGGGTTGTGTCAAATGAGCAAGGATGCGCTACACTTCATAGGCCCGGGTGTAGTGGAAAATATGCAAGGAATGCTAGGTCGTCGCCCGGAAGCGGCGCACCACCTCGAAGTATGGGTGTGGTGTCAAATGTGCAAGGATCCTTGCAGCGTGGACGGGGACAAACAGAGAAGTTAGTTCATGCGGTTAGTAAGGGTAGTAAGGTGCGGTTTGGAACTTGGAATGTTGGCTCTTTGACGGGGAGATCAGCACAAGTGGGGGAGGTTATGAAAATGAGGAGGATTCACATAATGTGTCTACAAGAGACTAAGCGGGTTGGCGAAAAGGCAAGAATGTTAGCTCCTTGGGGTTACAAGCTTTGGTACTCTGGAAAGGATAGAAGTAGAAATGGAGTGATATCGTCATTGATAAAGAAATCATTGATGATGTGGTGGAAGTGTCAAGAAAGAGCGATAGAATAATGAGTATTAAGCTTGTGATAGGGGATGAGTTTCTAACTATCATAAGTGCTTATGCACCACAAGTAGGATTAGATGCATCGATCAAACAAGAATTTTGAGAAGATTTGGAAGAGGTTGTCGAACGAATTCCTATGGGTGAGAAATTGATCATTGGTGGTGACCTCAATGGGCATGTCGGTGTTAGCAGAGATGGCTTTGAGAGCATTCATGGTGGCTTTGGTTTTGGGAATAGGAATGAAGCAGGAAATGGTATATTGGATTTCGCATTAGCTCATGACTTGGGTATTATGAACACTTGGTTCGAGAAAAGGGACTCTCATTTGGTGACATATAGAAACGGAGGTACTGCAAGTCAGATTGATTTCTTTTTAGTAAGGAATGTTTGGAGGAAAAGTTTTACTAATTGCAAGGTGATACCCGGTGAGAGTCTTTGCAACACGGCCTTAGGGTTGTGGTACTTGACTTTCGAGGTAAGAGGCACTTAAGAAAGAGAAGACCACAAGTTGACCCTCGAATTAAGTGGTGGAAGCTCCAAGGGGAGAGTCGACATACTTTTGTGGCTAAGAGTGCTGATAGTGGTATTTGGTCTGATTGCATGGAGATGGATATAGATTCGATATGGAACTTGTTGGAGCATAACATAAAGGAAGTTGCAAAAGAAGTCCTAGGAGAATCTAAAGGAAACAGACCATCAAGTAAGGACACATCTTGGTGGAATGATGAAGTTAAGCAAGCGATAAAGACCAAGCGTGAATGTTAAGGTACTGGGTAAATGCTCGAGCGATGAGAATTATGAGAAGTACAAGAAAGCTCGAATAGATGCTAAAAAGGCAGTGCGAAATGCCCGATCAAAGGTCAATCAAGAATTATATGCAAGATTAGATACAAAAGAAGGGGAAAAAGATATCTATAAACTTGCTCGAATGAGAGAGAAGAAGACGCGAGATATTGAAAAAGTTAAATGTGTAAAAGATACTGACCAAAATGTTTTGGTTCAAGATAAAGAGATACAAGAGAGATGGAGGTCATACTTTGATACCCTATTCAATGGCCATCAAGAACAAGATATTGGGAATTTAACCATCCTCTCAAGTATGGTTAACCGAGAGTTTAAGAGGAGAATTCAAAAGGGTGAAGTGACAATGGCATTGAAGAAGATGGGGTCAAAGAAAGCAGAAGGACGAGATGGCATACCTATTGAAGTTTGGAGGTGTTTGGGGGAGAGAGGGATCGAATGAGTAACTATGCTTTTCAATAAGATTTGGAGAAGCAATAAGATGCCATCAACATGGAGGAAAAATATTCTCGGCCCTTTGTATAAGAACAAAGGTGATCTTCAAGATTGTTCTAATTATCGCGGATTAAAATAATGAGTCATACCATGAAGTTGTGGGAACGAGTGATTGAACAAAGGATCAGGAAATGTGTGAAGATAACAGAAAATCAGTTTGGATTTATGCCTGGAAGATCGACCATGGAAGCAATTTATCTTATCCGGCAGTTGATGGAACATTATCGAGATAAAATGAAAGATATACATATGGTTTTATTGATTTAGAGAAGTCATATGATAAAGTACCAAGGGAAGGACTTTGGTGGGCCTTACCAAAGAAGGGTGTATCAACAACAACAATAACAACAACAACAACAACAACATCTAAGCCTTAGTCCCAAAATGATTTGGGGTCGGCTAACATGAATCAAACTTTGAAACCGTCAATAATCGTTACATAAATAACATAAAAGGAAAAAAGAGGGAAAAAGTAGAGAAAAAAGCAAATAAAATAAGAGAATGAATGAAAAAAAAAAAAAAGAAAAAAAAAAAAAGAAAAAAAGATAACATGAAATAAAAGAAAATAGGAATTAAAAAAAAAAAAAGGAATCAGACTCCATCCACCATCCGTATTCTTTCCCGCCACATTTGCCTCTCCATCGCCATACTTTCTCCAATTCCAAGAAACCGCATATCATTTTCAATCATCTTTATCCAAGTTTTCTTGGGTCTTCCTCTACCTTTCACAACATTACTTGCTCCCCAACTTTCTAGCCTCCTCACTGGGGCATCAATAGGTCTTCTTCTCACATGACCAAACCATCGTAATCGATTCTCCATCATCTTGTCTTCTATAGACGCAACTCTTACCTTCTCTCTGATCACCTCATTTCTGAGCCGATCCTTTTTGTATGACCACACATCCATCGTAGCATACGCATCTACCACATTCATCTTTTGAACGTGACCTTTGTTTCTGACCCAACACTCGGTGCCATATAACAATGCAGCCTAATTGCCGTGCGGTAAAATTTACCCTTTAATCTATGAGGCATGCCGGATCACATAAAACCCCTGTGGCACTCTTCCACTTCAACCACCCCGCCTTTATTCTCGTGAGCCACATCGCCATCTAGCTCTCCATCCTTTTGGATACTAGATCTAAGATACCGAAAGAAAGTGGATCCATGAACAACTTTCCCATCAAATGTGATCATCCCCGCCTCTCTATCACTGTTTTCGCTAAACCTACACTCCATATATTCGCCTTACTCGCCACCCTAAAGCCTCGAGCTTCCAAAGTATCCTCCAAAGTTCCATTTACATTGCACTCCAACCTTCGTTTCATCAATCAACACAATATCATCTGCGAACATCATACACCACGGAACGTCATTTTGAATTTCTCTTGTCAATTCGTCCATGACTATGGCAAAGAGAAAAGGACTAAGAGCAGATCCTTGATGCACCCCAATCGTAATAGGGAATTCTTCTGTCCTCCCAACATTAGTACGTACACTTGTACTAGCTCCCTCATACATGTCCTTTATAATGTCAATATATTTCCGCGATACACCCTTCTTTGCTAAGGCCCACCAAAGTACTTCTCTTGGTACTTTATCATATGCCTTCTCTAAATCAATAAAAACCATATGCAAATCTTTCTTTTTATCTCGATAATGTTCCATCAACTCACGGATAAGATAAATTGCTTCCATGGTCGATCTTCCGCATAAATCCAAACCGATTTTCTGTTATCTTCACACATTTATCGATCCTTTGTTCAATCACTCGTTCCCACAACTTCATGGTATGACTCATTAGTTTAATTCCGCGATAATTAGAACAATCTTGAACATCACCTTTGTTCTTATACAAAGGGACGAGAATACTTTTCCTCCATGCCGATGGCATCTTATCGCTTCTCCAAATCTTATTGAAAAGCATAGTTACCCATTCGATCCCTCTCTCCCCCAAACACCTCCAAACTTCAATAGGTATACCATCCGGTCCTTCCGCTTTCTTTGACCCCATCTTCTTCAATGCAATTGTCACTTCACCCTTTTCGATTCTTCTCTTAAACTCTCGGTTAACCATACTTGAGGGGATGTTTAAATTCCCAATATCTTGTTCTTGATGGCCATTGAATAGGGTATCAAAGTATGACCTCCATCTCTCTTTTATCTCTTTATCTTGAACCAAAACTTTTTGGTCAAGATCTTTACACATTTAACTTTTCCAATATCTCGCGTCTTCTTCTCTCTCATTCGAGCAAGTTTATAGATATCTTTTTCCCCTTCTTTAGTATCTAATCTTGCATATAATTCTTGATTGACCTTTGATCGGGCATTTCGCACCGCCTTTTTAGCTTCGTTCGAGCTTTCTTGTACTTCTCATAATTCTCATCGCCGAGCATTTACCCGGTACCTTATAACATTCACGTTTGGTCTTTATCGCTTGCTTAACTTCATCATTCCACCAAGATGTGTCCTTACTTGATGGTGCTTCCTTTAGATTCTCCTAGACTTCTTTTGCAACTTCCTTTATGTTGTGTTCCAACAAGTTCCACATCGAATCTATATCCATCTCCGTGATCGGACAAATACCACTATCGGCAATCTTAGCCACAAAAGTATGTCGACTCTCCCCTTGGAGCTTCCACCACTTAATTCGAGGGTCAACTTGTGGTCTTCTCTTTCTTAAGTGCCTCTTACCTCGAAAGTCAAGCACCACAACCCTATCTTTGTGTTGCGGACTCTCACTGGTATTACCTTGCAATTAGTAAAACTTTTCCTCCAAACATTCCTTACTAAAAAGAAATCAATCTGACTTGCATTACCTCCGTTTCTATATGTCACCAAATGAGAGTCCCTTTTCTCGAACCAAGTGTTCATAATACCCAAGTCATGAGCTAATGCGAAATCCAATATATCATTTCCTGCTTCATTCCTGTCCCCAAAACCAAAGCCACCATGAATGCTCTCAAAGCCATCTCTGCTAACACCGACATGCCCATTGAGGTCACCACCAATGATCAATTTCTCACCCATAGGAATTCGTTCGACAACCTCTTCCAAATCTTCCCAAAATTCTTGTTTGATCGATGCATCCTATCCTACTTGTGGTGCATAAGCACTTATGATAGTTAGAAACTCATCTCCTATCACAAGCTTAATACTCATTATTCTATCGCTCTTTCTTGACACTTCCACCACATCATCAATGAATTCTTTATCAATGACGATACCCACTCCATTTCTACTTCTATCCTTTCCAGAGTACCAAAGCTTGTAACCCCAAGGAGCTAACACTCTTGCCTTCTCGCCAACCCACTTAGTCTCTTGTAGACACATTATCTGAATTCTCCTCCTTTTCATAACCTCCCCACTTCGCCGATCTCCGTCACAAAGAGCCAACGTTCCAAGTTCCAAACCGCACCTTACTACCCTTACTAGACGCAAGAACTAACTTCTTTATGTCCCGTCCACGCTGCAAGGATTCTTGCACATTTGACACCACACCCATACTTCGAAGTGGCGCGCCGCTTCCGGGCGACGACCTAGCAACCCTTGCATATTTTCCACTACACCCGGGCCTATGAAGTGTAGCGCATCCTAGCAACGTTCCAAAGAAGGGTGTATCGCGGAAATATATTGACATTATAAAGGACATGTATGAGGGAGCTAGTACAAGTGTACGTACTAATGTTGGGAGGACAGAAGAATTCCCTATTACGATTGGGGTGCATCAAAGATCTGCTCTTAGGTTCTGTTCTTTTGGACCGAATGAAACTGAACGGAACGGAATTGAACTGAACTGAAATATATATTAAGAGTAAATAATAATAATAATATAAATATTAAATATAATAAAATAATAAGAAAAATAATAAAATAATAATAATAAATAATAATAATAAATATAATATAATAATAATGATATTACAATCTAATAACAAAAATAATAATACTAATAAATATGCCCAAATGTCCCAAATATCACAAAAGTATCAAATGTCACAAATAATAATAATAATAGTAATAATAATAATAATAACAATGATAATAATGATAACTAATAATAATAATACTAGTAATCAACAACAATAAATATTATTATTAATAATAGTAAATATTATTATTGTTATTATTATTACTATCAATTATTAATATTATTATTATTAAAAAATAATAATAATAATAATAATAATAGTAACTGTACTGAACTGACCTGAACTGAACAACTGAACTGAACAACTGAAAAATAAGTCCAAAAGAACAAGGCCTTAGTCCTTTTCTCTTTGCCATAGTCATAGATTGACAAGAGAAATTCAAAATGACGTTCCGTGGTGTATGATGTTCACAGATGATATTGTGTTGATTGATGAAACGAAGGTTGGAGTGCAACAGAAATTGGAACTTTGGAGGGATACTTTGGAAGCTCGAGGCGGGGATGATCACATTTGATGGGAAAGTTGTTCATGGATCCACTTTCTTTCGGTATCTTGGTTCTCTTATCCAAAAGGATGGAGAGCTAGATGGCGATGTGGCTCACAGAATAAAGGCAGGATGGTTGAAGTGGAAGAGTGCCACAGTGGTTTAATGTGATCCTGACATGCCTCATAGATTAAAGGGTAAATTTTACCGCACGACAATTAGGCTTGCACTGTTATATGGCACCAAGTGTTGGGCTGTAAAACAGTGTCACGTTCAAAAGATTCATGTGGCGGAGATGCGTATGCTACGATGGATGTGTGGTCATACAAAAAATGATCGGCTCAGAAATGAGGTGATTAGAGAGAAGGTAAGAGTTGCTTCTATAGAAGACAAGATGATGGAGAATCGATTGCGATGGTTTGGTCATGTGAGAAGAAGACCTGTTGATGCCACCAGTGAGAAGGCCAGAAGGTTGGGGAACAAATAATATTGTGAAAGGTAGAGGAAGACCTAAGAAAACTTGGATAAAGATGATTGAAAATGATATGCGGTTTCTTGGAATTGGAGAAAGTATGGCGATGGAGAAGCAAATGTGGCGGGAACGAATACGGATGGTGGATGGAATCTGATTCCTTTTTTTTATCTGTATTTTTATTCCTATTTTCTTTTATTTCATGTTATCTTTTAATTTATTTTTCAGGATTTGTCATTTTTTTTCTTTTTTTTTAACATTCATTCTCTTTTTTTTATTTGCTTTTTTCTCTACTTTTTCCCCTCTTTTTTTCCTTTTATGTTATTTATGTAACGATCATTGACGGTTTCAAAGTTTGATTCATGTTAGCCGACCCCAAATCATTTTGGGACTAAGGCTTAAATGTTGTTGTTGTTGTTGTAGCCCTCGCTATTCACATCGGTATGCGCTATAGCCATAGGGGACTCGTCGCTATTTGGCGCTATGCACGATCAACAACTATGGCCCCGATATTACCCAAAGGAAAAAAAAAGGAACAAATGAACAATCAATCTTTTGCATAGTTCCTTTCCAGTAAGAATTGGTGGATTATATCACGAACCAGTGTTTAAAAGGCATTTGAGGCGCATGCCTGGAGGTGCGCCTTGATGCGAAGCGACGGAAAAGCGCCTCCTAGGCCACGCCTCTTCCACCTTTATCTCTGAGGCGAACCCGAGGCATTTCACCTTAAAAAACAAAGAACGTACAAGCAGGGAGAAGTGAGAGCGCCAGGTCTGAGTAGGTAGACTTCTGCGACCTTTGAGTTGATGTGAGAAGTGAGAGCGGCGGTTGGATGGTGAGAGGGTGAGCTATAAAAGGATTAAGGTTTTAATTTAAAATGGTTATGACATAACTAACCTAAGTTATATGGAATATATATAATTACTATTGGGCTATTTGATTTATGAGGTTTGTTCTCTTTTTTTCAAAATAAAAATAAAGTGGAACTTAAAAAAACTGTTCTTAATTAATAAAGTATCTAATATCTTGAAAATCAACTATTAAAATGTTGTCTCGAACGTAATTTTGGTTGTCATTAAATTCTTTTGTCTAACTCCACTATTCTGTTGTACAAAGATACTGGATGATGATGGACTGGCAGCTCCTGGACAAACTATTCGAACCGATGACATCTATATGAACAAGAAGACCCCTAGGTCCACTAGGGGGAAGCACAATTCCTGTATGGACGGGACAGATAGGTTTTGCTCGTTTTGCTTTCTTAAATATCATTCTTTTCTTCAGCAGCTACTGATCAACTTACATGTATGTAAATTCAGTTTATACAATGATACTCCACTTAGATACCCTGGTGCTAAGGGGGAGACTGCAGTTGTGGATAGAGTGGTACTCTCCTCTGACAGGAATAACAACTTATGCGTCAAATTCATGATTCGTCATACTCGGAGGCCTGAGGTAGTGAACTGATTTAGCGTGAAACTTTCAGTTTGATCAATTTGAAATGTCTTCAAAAAGCTAAATGGCAACTTTTCCGCCTAGGTTGGTGACAAATTTAGTAGTCGTCATGGGCAAAAAGGAGTTTGTGGCACCATTGTTCAACAGGAGGATTTCCCTTTTTCTGAACGTGGAATTTGTCCTGATTTAATCATGAATCCTCATGGATTTCCTAGGTAATTTATTTCTATCCTAGTGACTTTTCAAGTCTTATATTTAACTAGATCTTGAATGCTGACTCAAATTTTCTGGAACACTTGTCTTGATGTTTAGTGAAAGCCACTGTTGTAGTGTAGATTTCTGTTTTTGTTCTTGCCTTGTTCTTATTGTTGGAGAGGGGAACTAGAAAAATTGGATGTGTATGGCTGGTTTCGGTACAATTCCGTTAACTTGGTAGAAAATTTAAGCCGACTATGAGGTAGAATGTTTTCGGTTGCTGATGGATTGGTGACCATTACGATCAAAAAAGGTCGGCCAACACTGTTACGAGGAGCTCAAATACACCTGAATGACGAGTACGCGCAGGGGTTTTGTCTTGTGTTTTGGCCTAGAAAATAACTCGGCTTTCTATGTCTAAGCAAATATTATGAGCTGCATGTTTCCTTTCTTTTGTAAGGAGGAAAAGAGAAACTAACCTTAGCTTTCAGGCAAGAATTATACTTTGCTTTTTGCACAGGATGCTACTATCGAAGGATCAGTATATATTTGCTCATGCTCTGTAAAATTAGTTGGCTGTAGCAGTGTTATAAATTATTTGGAATTATTAGCAGAAAACAAAATTTCAATAATTAACATGATGGATCTTCTCCCTTTTATCTAACCCATATTTTAACTTCATTTCTCAAATTTGTATACTCACTCAAATAGTTTCTGTGATGATCTTGGTTCGTCAGTCTTCTCTTAGTTTTTTTTTTTTTTTTTTTTTGTGTGGGTAGCTGTCATGAATTACTGGAACTTAATTTTTTCTTTTCAGTTTAGGCTTAAACTTGGGAATAAAGTAGAAGTCCTCTTTCTTTCTACTTACTATGACTTGTCACAGACAAGAGGTGTATTCATCAAATGTATATAGAATTTGATCTTTTCCTGTATTCTGGATATCCGCATCTACTATGGATGGTGAGTATGGTGGCGTCAACTGAAGTTAATTGAATCAAGGTCTATGAATTTTAACTTGGGCCTTGGGGTTCCACAACTATTGAACTTTGAAGAGTGTTTTGCTTCTTATGGACAATGCAAATCTACCACTATTTAATGGTAGATCCTATAGGTTTAAATTGTGAAAATCATGGTAGACCACTATATGATAAAAACCTGTATGTTGATCCATATATTATAACTCAGATTCTTATTTTTCATATATCTCAGCCGTATGACCGTGGGAAAGATGATAGAACTTCTCGGCAGCAAAGCTGGAGTCCAATGTGGTAGGTTTCATTATGGCAGTGCATTTGGAGAGCCCAGTGGTCATGCAGATAAAGTTGAAACTATAAGGTGCATGTTGCCTCTTCTCCTCCTCTTATCCCCTGCATATTCATCCCTTATATGTCATGTATAATCAACCTTTTTAATTTGTCAGTGAAACCCTTGTGAAGCATGGTTTTAACTACACCGGCAAAGACTTCATCTACTCAGGTTTTCCTCTCATGGTTTTCTGTTCTTCTTTTGATAGTTAAACGAAATAACAAGCCAACAAACTTGAATTATATTTTGAGTTTGTTCTGGTAACTTCTTGGGAGGTGGTGGAACACTTGATTTCACTTATGTGTGCCCTTGACTTGATTTTTGGTATCATGAACATGCATCTCCCGTTAGGACCTGATCTCTTAAGGCATTGAAATCTAATTACCTTTTTGCTCCACTTGGCAGTGAAATATTTATTAAAATATTGGATCTTACACACAAGTAGCTTTCTTATAGTTATGATTTATGTTTCAGACCTAGTTTGCTAAAAAGAAGTAATAAAAATTATTTAGAGTTTGTGGAAAGGGGAAATTAATGTTAATGCATGCTCCTATTTTAGCAAGTGTAGGATCAGACTTGAAATCCTTTCCGAGTCACCTAAAAATTTAAGTAATAACATAGTTTCTTTTACTTCAAACTAACGTTGGGTTGTGTTCAGTTCTCATTCGATAGACTTTGCTTGATTAGTTTTTGTTAGTTATTATACTCAGTTTATACTCTATATGTATTCCAGGCATTACTGGTGAGCCACTGGAGGCATATATTTTCATGGGTCCAATTTATTACCAAAAGTTGAAACACATGGTAAGCAATGGTTATTTCTTTTCTAATGAGCTAATGAATGTACTGCCACCCTTAACTGATTTCCCTTCTTTTCATTATAAGTTTGTGTTTACCTCCTGTTATTTATTCACTGGTGAACTTGTTGTGCTGCATCATTCAGTAGTATTTACAAGTAAAAGATTATTAAAAATGATTATTTGTTTAAATAGTGCAAATTAGTTGGAGAAAACTGCAGATCCGTTCCGAAAAGAGGGGACGAAATTGTGGTGATTTTGAAATAGTGAAAGATCTAGGAAAATGAAAGTTTGGATATTTTCTTTTATGTGTTGGTATTTCCTAACAGTAATGTGGAAAAATAGTTTCATTTAGCCTATTATCAACTTAAGGAATTCTATGGGAATTTGCACAAAGCATAAGAGCTTCTGCCATCTGTTGGAGTTAAGAGACCTCCTCCCCCTTGGAGATAGGTGCGCTTTTGACTTTCTTTTCTTGGACCATCAGTTCCTGCACAGACAAGTGATTGCTGATCCAAAAGTCGAGATGCTAGACCCCCCCCCCCCCTCCCCGTGTTAGCCTTCTTTCCTGTTTAAATGGTGGCACATATGTGAAGAAGCGCTCTGAGCGAGCATACCTTAATCAAATATTTGCGGGTCAATAATGCTCCCCTACTTAGTGAAGTTTCGTCATTATTGTTTTTCTCTTTTGAGAAATCTAATAATGTCGGGAGTTTTTTTGCCTCAAAATACTGCAGGTACTATCTTTAAGTTTTCATGCTTGATTATAGTGCGCATTTTGTCCTAGTTTCTACATGGCAACTTCTTTTACATACAAGGTTTCATTATGTCTATGATGTCTTAGCATAAGTGATAAGCTATTCGAGCATGTGATGCATTCATCGGTCAACAATATCGTTGCAAAATAAAGAATGCCACAAATCAAGCCAATCAAGTGGAGCAGATTAACAGTGCTTGAAGACAAATGATAATCAAGTGATTTGATTGAGTTATATTTAGAAGACTGCATCTTTCCTTTTTATTTTGAGTTATTGTATTTCCTTTTCTAGAGTGATTACACAGCTTGTAAAGCCTATTTAAAGGGCCAGCGAAATAATGAGAAGGGCACGCAAGTTTGAATCAAGAAGAACCATCAGGGAGTTTGAGGAATTCTCAATAAAAAATTCCTACTTCTTGCGATACGAACCTGCACATCTCCTCTCTCCCTCTTCAGTCAGTCACCATAGCTAAATCTTCTCGTCCCCAGCCACCTCTCTCTCACGTTTGAAGGCTGTGACGCATTCCTGCACAAGGGCATCCCGCATCAGCATGTGACTAATTATCTTTAAAATAAAATTATACTTATATTAGCAAATAAACGAGATAGTTAACCATAAAAATTATAATAAGTAATCACTACATTTGAAAATAGCTCAATCGAATGATCCAAAACACCAATATGGAATGTCCTACAACCTAAAGTAGAGGTGGTGGTTGTTATTATCCTCTCCTTTTTGAAATCCATACTTCCAACTATTATTTCTTTGTTCAACCGAGAAAAACAACAAAAAAGAGAGGCCTAGATTTTTTCTCTGTACATACAGTCAGAAACATTTGGTTTCAGGAAAACGCTTCAGTCGAGCGAAAAAAAACAGAAAAACCTGAACACCTCAGTCGCGCGCCAGAAACGAAAAGAAAACAGCAGAAAGAAGGGCAAAAAGAAAAAACTAAGTCGCGTGCTAATTTCTGTCCTAGGGTTTTCCATATGCTTATTTTTCGGCTGTGTTTTCCGTCTGTTGACCATTCTCAGCAACCATATAGGGGTTCGGGGTGAAGCAGTAAATGACCGATTTGCCGTGAAAAAATCAGTTTCCAGACCATCTAAGAATTGTGCAGTAATAGCCAAAAAATATTAGGAAATAGTGAGCCCAATTGCAGCACTTTGCTATCTCACCAGCGCTATGTAGCGCCAAAGATCTAAAGCGTGCGATAGCGTGCCTTTTTTTGCGCTATTTTAAACACTATTAAAAAAATTACTGCAGGTCGTATCTATATGTGCACATTTTTGTTTTCCTTTTATGTACAAGGTTTCATTATGTTTATGGTTTCTGGCGACAATATGATTGGTGTTGTACTTGTACTATACAGTAAAACCTCGATAAATGAATGTTCGATAAACGAATAATCTCGCCAAATGAATAATTTTCTCTGATCCCAACTCTTTATGACATGTTCAAATCTTTTCTCGATAAATGAATAATTTTGCTAAATGAATATTTTTCTCCGGTCTTGACCATGTTCATTTATCGATGTTTTACTGTAGTGCGTGCTGTACTTGCTTCCAACTTTACTCAGTTCATAAAGACATGTCTACTTTTCTTTGAGTTGTAGGTCTTAGATAAAATACATGCTCGAGGTAGTGGACCCCTAGCTATGATGACTAGACAGCCTACAGAAGGGAGGAGTAGAAATGGAGGTTTGGGAGTTCAATATATATATATATATATATATATATATATATATATATATATATATATATATATATATATATATCGTTGTAACTTTATTTTCGTAACCCCGTTAAGTGCGAGAACCGCGAGAACCACCTTTTGTACTCCTAATAATACATAATGTACATCATGTCAATGCATACAACCCCTACTGATCATAACCCCTACTATATAGTAGGGGTTATACATATAGTAGGGGTTATCATCAGTAGGGCTATTATATTTAATAAAAAAAAATTCAAAAATAATATAAAAATTATATTTTACTATAGTACCCTTTTGAATTAATAATATTGTTTAATATTTAAAAAAATCTCATTGGTTTAGAGGAGTTCTCGCAGTTCTCGCACTTAAGAGAGTTCTGAAAATAAAGCCCCCCTATATATATATAGTGGCGCGTTCTATGCAGTACTAATATTAGATGCAGTACTTTACAGTACTAATTTATGCATGAGTTTTGTACTAATTATGCATGAAATATATACATTTCGTGTGTCAAAATTTCAATGCATTAAAATATGCAATATATGCATCAAAATATCGATGCATTAAAATATTATATTATATGCACCAAATTTTTGTGAGGATTAATGCATTGAAATTTTGATGCACGAAATGCATATATTTCATGCATAATTAGTACAAAACCCATGCATAAATTAGTACTGTAAAGTACTGCATCTAATATTGGTAACGCGCCGTGGTGCGTTCTATGCAGTACTAATATATATATATATATATATATATATATATATATATATATATATATATATATATATATATATATATATATATATGTTACTTCTTTTATTTCACAGAAATGCTATTGTCCGAGTGCTAAAACTTTTAAACAGGTTTGCGAGTGGGAGAAATGGAACGAGATTGCTTAATTGCATATGGAGCCAGTATGCTGATATATGAGCGCTTGATGCTTTCTAGTGATCCGTTTCAAGTTCAGGTAAGCTCCATGTTTTAACTCACCATCATTCTAATATATATATATATACACACACACACACACACATTCATTTGTTTCTTATCAGTTTATCTAGAAGCCGAGTAATAAAATGTAGGTCCGTTTAACTTTCTAAAAAAGGGCTGTTGAAACTTATTAGATTCTGTCAAGTAAACTAAACCATGTTTGTTTGCTTTTAGGTGTGCCGGAAGTGTGGCATGTTGGGATATTACAGCTTTAAGCTAAACTCAGGCATCTGTTCTACATGTAAGAATGGGGAGAATATGTCTACTATGAAACTGCCGTATGCATGCAAGCTTTTATTCCAGGTAAAAAGAAAAATGCTGATTGCTCTCTTCATCAGACTATCTTTGATTGTTCCTAAGGCATATATTAATCCTTTGCTCCAATTATTTTCTTTAAATTTCTCAGGAACTTCAGTCGATGAATATTGTTCCTCGTTTAAAACTAACTGGAGCGTGAATGAATGTGAAGTCGGTTTTATGGTTCCCGATATCCTTCGTGTTGATGGCAGGCCGTATACACGTGTCTTGTACATTCACCATCCAAATGACCTTTAGGTTTTTTAATGTATGACATTTGCCTTTTCGTTATGCCCTAATGCGTCGTTTGTTGATGTTTGATGGGATGGTTAGGATTATAAGGGTTGCACTGTTCGTTCTTTATTTCTTATGATTCTACTTTATCTTCTTATGATTTTAATGTGATTCTTTTTACAATGTATATAGCAAGACTTCGTCCTATTTTATTTATATTCCTTTTCATTTTTGTTTTTATTTCGATTGTTATTCTTTTTGGGTCATATGGAAACACTACCTGCCGACTCTTCGATTCACAAGCCACCCGATCCCCGTCGCCACAACAAATCTCCGCCAATAGAACAAAAAAGCGCCGATCTAATTCGGATGAGAATATCAGATGAGAATATCCAAGTTGATGAACAGATGGTCCATGAAGATGAGTATATCCCTTAATGGGCAGGGGTCTGTCCGGAACCCTAGGAAAGATCACGTCTTTGATGGCAACAACCTGAAGGAAATCAGTTTACATCAAGCTCTTTCCATTCGACGTAAAAAACCCCATGTCTGAATTGAAGATCGACTATTTGATGGACCGTGTAAATTGTGAGTGGACTGATTCAATCATTTTCAAGATCCCTGGCATACCTGGGAATGTTGACATATTGTGGGCTCGTATCGAAAATTTGTTGAACTTACACAGATTATGGTCTAATTGATGTTGGCACCAACTTTTTCATTCCGAAGGATGTAGATGATGAAACAATGGAGAGAATCCCAACAGTGACCTTGGCAAATAGCAAGGCACTTCATTGCCCTCTGGAAATGGTTCTTGGAACTTGATCAGGAGGATTACAAAATAGAAACAACCATTACTTTGGTGCGTGGGCAAAAACTCCCGCCTCACTTTGATAGAGAATCAATATTGTAGCAGAAATGAGTAGTTATTCGAGGAATTGAGGAATCGCGTAATATTTCTATTATTCGCTCGTTAGCCTTTTCCTGAATGATGGTGTGCTGTGAATGTCGTGCTTTTGTGGAAGTTATGATGTGTTAACTGATGTTTTACGTGTTTGCGATTGTGGTGAATATTGTACCTTTGTTGTTTATCTTAGTGATTTGAGATGTTATCCGGGTAGGACCCGTGTGGTCTCCGGCTGCGCGTGCTTGCGAGTACGGCCAGACGATACGATTTGACCTAAGGTTATCAATTCGGGTAGGTCTGGAGAGGGCTCCGAGAACTCCGAGAATCGTTACTTGCGAGTGCGATGTCACGATAACTTATGAGCGTGTTTGAATGATGTTATCCGGGTAGGGACCTGTGAGGCCTCCGACGGCGCGTACTTGCGAGTACGGCCAGACGATACGATTTGACCATAAGGTTATCTAATCAGGTAGGTTTGGAGAGGCTCCGAGAATCGTCACTTGCGAGTGCGATGTCAAGATAACTTATGGGTGTTATGATTAGTTAATCGGGGTGGGTCCCATCGAGGCCACGGAGGCGATTTGAGTGTTTGATTTGATATCTCTGAATTGTGAATACTTGAATCTTGGATCTCGGTTATATTGGTGAATTTGGTTTTGTCTTTGACGCTTGGTTGAGAAATGAATTATTTATATGGTTTTGAAAGAAGACCCTTTTGAAAACAAGAATTATAAATCTTTTCATTATTTTACACTGAGACTCCCAACGTCTTCAATTATTCTTTTAAATGTGTTTTGATGTTATTCTTATGATCTTTCCTAATGGAAATTGTTTTCGAAAAGAATTTAGATTTGGGGATCGTGTTGCTACCTTGTCGAAAGGTTATTTCATAACGGTTGTATTCTTGATGTATAATTTTATATCTTGGTTACTTGTTAGCGATTTCCATCGCTAATCCCTCGTTGGGGACTATTTATATTCTTTTCAGGTGTCTTGATTGGAGTGAGCAACCATAAGATCGGCTTGGAGGATGATGTATAACAGCGATACTAGTCACAGTTGTAGTCGGTTGTCCGTCATTGATCTGTCGGTCTGAGTGTCATTTCTAGCTTCTTGTCATCCTTAAGAGGATGGACATGTGTAATTTGTGATTGAGTTGTATTTTGGTTTATCAGTTGTACTGCTGTGTTGTATTTTGAGAGACCTAATCGGTCTACGGTTTATGTTTTGGCCGAGTTGACCACGTGTTGGTTTTGTTTTGTAGTCTCCTGCCTGGTAGATCCTTACGGAAAGGGGTCTACGATGTGTAATATTCCTGGGTGGATTGGAGGTGTTACATCCTCACGGAAAGGGGCCGTTGGTGTTCTGCTTTCACCTGCTGACATATCACACACTTCTCAACGATACACTAATGTCCCGCTTAATTCCTCTACACCAAAAGAACTTCTTCAGGTCGTGGTACATCTTTGTACTTTTCGGACTAATGTCCCGATTTGCTTCGTAAGCGATTGATCCTTAGAAACACATAACCTCCCATCATAAGTCAAAACGTCATCTGCGGAAACGACAAATTTCTAAATATTCCATCTTCTGCTCGATATTTCATCTTGCATAAGAATTTATCACGTGGTTGAGCCTCCTTAATCTTATACCTCAAGTTTGGTTGCAGGACGAAAGATGATAGGATTTCTTTCGAACTACTTGAAGACTCAACTCCCTCAATCCTCAATTGGGAGAACTCCTTTATCAAACTCTTTTGGTCGGTCAAGCAAGCTAACTCGCCTCTAGTCTTTCGGCTTAAGGCATCAGCCATCACATTAGCCTTAACCGGATGGTAATGAATAGTACAATCATAGTCCTTCACCAATTCTAACCATCCCATTTGCCTCATGTTAAGGTCCTTTTATGTGAAAAGATACTTCAGACTTTTATGGTCCGTGTATATCTCACACTTTCCTCCGTAGAGATAGTGACGCCAAATCTTCAACGCATGTACTATAGCAGCCAACTCCAGATCATGCATCGGATAGTTCAACTTGTGGTTTAAGTTGTCTCAATGGATAGGCTACTACCATGTAGCATCAGAACACAACCCAATCCCTACTTTGAGGCATCAATGTAAATAACAAAGTCTCCCGTCGGATCAGGAATCGTTAATAGTAGTGCCGAGGTTAGTGTCCTTTTCAACTCTTGAAAACTTTCCTCGCACATGCCACTCCATTCAAACCTCACGCATTTCCTTGTTAAATGGGTCATAGGAGTGGCGATTTTCATAAATCATTCGATAAATCTTCTATAATAGCCAGCTAAGCCCACGAAGTTGCGAACTTCGCTCGCATTCTTGTGTATTCCCCAACTACTCAGTGTTACAACCTTGTCGAGATCTACCTCAATTCCTTCAGAATTCACCACATGTCCAAGGAATCCATGTTGCATTAGAACACAACCCAACCCTTGCTTTGAGGCATCACTATAAATAACAAAGTCATCTGTCGGATCATGAATCGTTAATACTGGTGCCTAAGTTAGTCTCCTTTTCAACTCTTGAAAACTTTCCTCGCACCTGTCACTCCATTCAAACATCACGCCTTACCTTGTTAACTAGGTCATAGGAGTGGCGATTTTCAAAAATCCTTCAACAAATCTTCTATAATAGCCAGCTAAGCCAAGAAAGCTGTGAACTTCGCTCGCATTCTTGGGTACTCCCCAACTACTAACTGCTACAACCTTGTCGGGATCTACCTCAATTCCTTTAGAAGTCACCACATGTCCAAGGAATCCAACTCTGTTTAACCAGAACTCACATTTCTTGAACTTGGCATACAACTTCTCCTTGCGAAGAGTCTCCACTGTAACCCTCAAATGCTCTTAGTGTTGTCCCTTGTCCTCAGAATACACCAAGATATCATCTATGAAGATGATCACGAACTTATCCAAGTAAGATTGGAACACCCTATTCATTAAATCTATAAATACTGCAGGTGCATTACTCAGTACAAATGGCATCACTACAAATTCAAAATGCCCGTAACGGGTCCTGAAAGCCGTCTTGAGAATGTCACACCCCTTAATCTTCAGTTAATGGTACCCCGACCGTGAATTGATCTTCGAAAAGGTTCCGGCTCCCCAAAAATTTAGAAGCCACACACTCTTTTATGTCTGCAAAGTTTTATCATGCCATTGGTCATAGAAGCGTTAAAACTGTTGAGTCTCTTGGGGTTAGCTTACCATCATGAGATACGATCCTCACCAATATAATGATTGATGAGAATATTGATATAGGAGGAAGAGAATTTGACGCTAGCTTGTATTTGATTAACTCGATGGATTTTGACGTGATCCTTGGTATGGACTGGCTCGATAGACATGATGCCGATATAAGGTGCCGTGAGAAGAAGGTGACGTTGATGTGTTCCAAAAGCGAGTCGATCACCTTTTATGGTACTAAGAGTAGAACAGTACTAAAAGTAATCACATCCATGAATGCACTGAGAAGTCTAAGGAAGGAGAAATGTCAGGGTCACTTTGTGAGTTTAGTCGACACTGGTACTAATGAGGTGTCCCCTACAGAGGTACCTATAATACGAGAGTTTTTGGATGTGTTTCCAGAAAATTTGTTGGGAGTCCCACCCGACCAGCAAATGAAGTTTAGTATTGATTTGGTCCCCAGGGCGGCCCCGACATCCAAAGCTCCATATAGAATGGCTCCGAAGGAACTTCAAGAAATGAAGGTACAAATTCAAGAGCTGCTGGAGCTCGGATTTGTTCGTCCTTGTGTGTCACCATGGGGTGCACCGGTGCTGTTTTTAAGTAAGAAGGATGGGTCACTTCGGATGTGTATTGATTACAGGGAGCTGAATCGACTCACGGTGAAGAACAAGTACCCATTACCTAGAATCGAGTATCTATTCGATCAGCTGAGGGGAGCAGGAACCTTTTCGAAGATCTATTTGCGGCCGGGTACCAACTGAAGATTAGGGAGTGTGACATTCCCAAGACGGATTTCAGGACCCGTTATGGGCATTTTGAATTTGTAGTGATGCCATTTGTTCCGAGTAATGCACCTACAGTCTTTATGGATTTAATGAACAGGGTGTTCCAACCTTACTTGGATAAGTTCGTGATCGTCTTCATAGATGACATCTTGGTGTATTCTAAGGACAAGGAACAACACCAAGAGCATTTAAGGGTTACATTGGAGACTCTTCGCAAGGAGAAGTTGTATGCCAAGTTCAAGAAATGTGAGTTTTGGTTAAACAGAGTTGGATTCCTTAGACATGTGGTGACTTCTAAAGGAATTAAGGTAGATCCCGACAAGGTTGTAGCAGTTAGTAGTTGGGGAGTACCCAAGAATGCGAGCGAAGTTCACAGCTTTCTGGGCTTAGTCGGCTATTATAGAAGGTTTATTGAAGGATTTTTGAAAATCGCCACTCCTATGACCCAGTTAACATGGAAAGGCGTGATGTTTGAATGGAGTGACAGGTGCAAGGAAAGTTTTCAAGAGTTGAAAAGGAGACTAACCTCGGCACCAGTATTAACGATTCATGATCCGACAGAAGACTTTGTTATTTATAGTGATGCCTCAAAGCAGGAGTTGGGTTGTGTTCTGATGCAACATGGTAAAGTAGTAGCCTATGCATCGAGACAGCATGAGTTGAACTATCCGACGCATGATCTGGAGTTGGCTGCTGTAGTACATGCGTTGAAGATTTGGCGTCACTATCTCTACGGAGGAAAGTGTGAGATATACACGAACCATAAAAGTCTGAAGTATCTTTTCACACAGAAGGATCTTAATATGAGGCAAAGGAGATGGTTAGAATTGGTGGACTATGATTGTACTATTTATTACCATCCGGGTAAGGCTAATGTGGTAGCCGATGCCTTAAGCCGAAATACTAGAGGCGAGTTTAGCTTGCTTGACCGACCAGGGAATTTGATAAAGGAGTTTTCCCAGTTGAGGATTGAGGTAGTTGAGTCTTCAAAGAGTTCGAAAGCAATACTATCATCATTGGTCTTGCAACCAAACTCGAGGGATAAGTTTAAGAAGGCTCAACGACACGATAAGTTCTTGTGCAAGATGAAAGATCGAGCACAAGATGGAAGTATTGAGAAATCTGTCGTTGGCACAGACGAAGTTTTGACTTATGATGGGAGGTTATGTATTCCTAAGGATCGATCCCTTAAGAAGCAAATCCTTGAAGAAGCCCATAATGCACCATACTCCGCTCACCCGGGAGGTACAATGATGTACCACGACCTGAAGAAGTTCTTTTGGTGGAGAGGAATGAAACGGGACATTGGTGTATTCATGGAGAGGTGTATGATATGTCAGCAGGTGAAGGCAGAACACCAATGGCCAAGAGGTTTACTTCAACCGTTGGAATCCCAGAATGGGAATGAGAGCATATCACAATGGATTTTGTGGTTGGTGTGCCGCAAACCATGTGGAAGAACAATGCTATCTGGGTAATAATAGGTTGTTTGACGAAGTCATCTCATTTTCTACCTGTGTGGATGACTTAAAGTATGGAACAATATGTAAAGATTTATATTCAGGAAATGTCGATCGCCTCTTTTTTGGAGTGAGGTTGGAGAAGGAAAGATTTTGGGTAAAAAATTGATCGGGCAGACTATAGAGAAGATAGCCGAAATCAGTCTTATGCTGATAACGAAGGAAAGATATCCAATTCGAGATTGGAGAAAAGATGTTCTTGAAGGTAGCGCCGATGAAAGGAGTGATATGATTCAGCAAAAATGGAAAACTACAGCCTCGTTATATCGTACCATTTGAGATTTTGGGGCGTGTTGGTGATCTTTCTTATAGTTTGACATTGCGTTGGAGTTATCGGGATATGAAAATGTCTTTCACGTCTCTATGCTAAGAAAATACATACATGATCCTTCTCACATATGCAATTTCAAAAGAGTTGCATGTAGCTAAGAACCTGACTTATGAGGAGGTACCTACAGCTGTTTTGGAGCGTAAGGTACATCGGTTACGAAACAAAGAGGTTAAACTGGTGAAAGTTCAATGGTGTCGTCATTGACCAAATGAGGCAACTTGGGAACGTGAAGAGGAAATCCGTTCTAAGTATCTAATATTCATTTTTCAAGGTACGTAACCTATTTTTCGAAGACGGAGATTTGTTAAAGGGAGTAGGTTGTAACGCCGTGATTTCGCATATACATTTATTGTTAATTATAGAAAACATGTTCAATTTTATTAAATTAATGTAGAGTAATTTATCGTTTAATTCATTCATGTTCATGACCATACAATTCATTTATTTCATTGCAATTCATGTTGTTTCATCTCATTTTATTTCATTGTTTCACTCGTCATTTCTAGACCCAAGTCAAATTTTAATCGATATTAATCGTTACCCAAAAAAATATAGAAGCCAAATAATAATATTAGTATTTATTAATATTTATTACTTATTATTATTATTATTATTATTATTATTATTTTATCATTTAGTTAGCTTTAGCCCAATTATTTTAGATCACTTTATATTTATTCTTGTGGCCCAAATTCTTTTTCCTAGCCATATTAAAATTATATCTCTATCCTAAACCTAATCTTTAGGATATAAATACCATATTTTATACTGCACCCAATCTTTCCTATACACATAGGGCTGAGAATTTAGGATCGGGAAATTCCGAGTCCCGATCGGGACTATCCCGAAGTCCCGATCGGAACTATCCCGAAGTCCCGATTGCAATTTTTAATTTCAATCAATTTTTTTCCTTTTCTGATTTCGGGTATTTTGTCCCGATCGGGACATTCGGGACATTACGGAAAATTATCCTCGGGATCGAGACCGGGATCGGAACTTACATTTATTCCATTTCGGGAATCGGGACTCCCGAAGTTCCGAACAAGACCGAGACCACCAAATTGGTGATTTTCGGGACCGGGACAATCGAGACTCGGGACCGAGACCTCGGGATGTCCCGAAACCAGGACAATACTTTTTTTTTTTTCTTTTCTATCGGCTCTCTTTATGTCTTCTTCAACCTCCTCTTTGTACTTGTGTTCTTTCTTACTCATCATCATCTTATGTTAAGATAAAATCTCATCACCAGAGTCGATCCATCCCATATTCTGAGACAACACCACCGCGAACCTTCACTGTCAGCCCAGAATCTGTAACTCACCACCATCTTCACTTTTCACAGTCTCCATCCGTCGATATGTCTGGAATTACAAAAATTAAGAAAAACACACATCTCAAACCCGACCCGAAAATCAAAACCCGTGGCTGAACATGGCTGATTGGCTTCTCTACTTCATCAAAATCACAAAACCAAATCAGTTCCCTTTACACCCATTCCTAAAATCTATCAAACAGTTTAATTCAAACCCACTTCAAAAACCTGAAATCTTACCGGCCCGAACCCGTTCGCTGCCCATATCAGACGTTCACATCCAACCGCCGCCGCTCTGGCTGGTACCTCGTCGGAGTCAAAACCGAATCAAACTCAGATCCCCTGTCCATCCCAGTTGGTATGATTCTAAACCTGACCCAAAGAAGATCCCAGCACCCAGAAACTGCAACCGTTGCCGGACCTACACCTTGGTTTAAACCATGAGGAAGACCCATGAGGAGAGAAAAATCCGATTTTGGTCCTTTATATGCATGTGTTCGATTTTGGTCCTTTATTGATGTTATGTCCGATTTTGGTCCTTTATAGATGTATGTGTCCGATTTTGGTCATTTAAGTTATAATATTGTCCGATTTTGGTCCTGCGATGGAAGAGGTTTGGAAAAAGCGTATGAACTACACTCTCCGGTTGAGGACCAAAATCGGACAATATTATAACTTAAATGACCAAAATCAAACAATTGTATACTTAGAGGACTAAAATCGGACAAGCATACTTAAATTGGATGTTCTTTTTTTCTTATTTGTATTATGAGCTCTGTTTTTTTATGATAAAGTTGAATTCTTGGTCTCAATTGGGGTTGATTATATGAATGGGAAAAAGAAAATAACTATGCCTGTGACTTTTCGATTCCAAGGAGAAAAATACAGAAACCAGAACCGAACCGCATAGTTTTTTCGTGGTTCGGTTTTGAAAGTTTTTTTTATCCGAACCGACTCGGAACCGAACCGCATAGGAACCGAACCGAACCGGTATCGATTTTGTATGGTTCGGACGGAATATATTATATTTTATTTTATTAAAACTATATTATATTATATTATATTATATTATATTATATTATATTATATTATATTATATTATATTATATTATATTATATTATATTAATTATGTTTAATAAGATATATTATTCAATATAAGAACCGCGAAAAAACTATGCGGTTCGGTTCCGGTTTAATTAATAAAAACTATGCGGTTGATTCCTAATATATTATTCAATATACGAACTGAAAAACTATGCGGTTCGGTTCGATTTAATTAATAAAAACTATGCGGTTGGTTAGAAAAAGCTGTTTAATTAATAAAAACTATGCGGTTCGGTTCCGAAAAAAACCGTGAAAAAACTATGTTTAATATAATATAATTTTAATAAAATAAAATATAACATAATATATTCCGTTCGAACCATACAAAATTGGTTCCGGTTCCGGTTCGGTTCGGTTCCCATGCGGTTCGGTTCCGAGTCGGTTCGGATAAAAAAAACTGGCAAAACCGAACCACGAAAAAACTATGCGGTTCGGTTCCGGTTTCTGTATTTTTCTCCCTGGAATCGAAAAGTCCCAAGCCTAGTTATTTTCTCTTTCCCATTCATATAATCAACCCCAATTGAGACCAAGAATTCAACTTTATCATAAAAAAAACAGAGCCCATAATGCAAATAAGAAAAAGGAACATCCAATTTAAGTATGCTTGTCCGATTTTAGTCCTCTAAGTATACAATTGTTTGATTTTGGTCATTTAAGTTATAATATTGTCCGATTTTGGTCCTCAACCGGAGAGTGTAGTTCACATGCCTTTTTCCAGCCGACCCTCTTCCATCGCAGGACCAAAATCGGACAATATTATAACTTAAAGGACCAAAATCGGACACATACATCTATAAAGGACCAAAATCGTACAGAACATCAATAAAGGACCAAAATCGAACACATGCATCTATAAAGGACCAAAATCGGATTTTTCTCCCCATGAGGAAGAAAAAGGTTTATACACCCGATATTGTTAGGGTAATTCAATTAAAGCCCGGATTTCTAGAATACTTCAATATAGTCCCAGTCTGGTTTATAATAATTTCAGTTAATCCAATCAGGATTATAATTTCTTCAATTTTAATCCTAAAATGTTTAATTTTTTTTTCAATTTACTCTAGTCAGCTTTTAAGTAATTAAAGTCAGCCCCATAAAAATATGATTGTATTAATTAATAATAATCAATTTTAATTTATACATCGTATTTCATTTCAGTTATTATATATTTATTAATTATAATAATAATTATTATTATTTGTAGATAGTAACCAGAACTTACGGGCCTAGGATTTGCCGAGTCAAGCATCTTCATCACATTCAAGTTAAAGTACTGCATTTTATCTAGGTGTGGGGTGCCTCCAACTCATCCTACAAAAGAACGATTTTTCGTAAGTGGAACACAAATGTGAAGCACATACATGAATTGTTAATATTTTTTCGTAAGAAAAAAAAAACTTTGTTTCATAAGTGAAACATAAAAGTGAACTTTGAAATTTTATTCACAATATTTCAAATTAAATATTACGACTTTTATTTTTTTCAACGACAAAAATTTACGTTATAGAATTTAATTGCAAAACAAAAATTTCCGAAACCAACTTTTGAAAAGATAAGAAAAGTAAGTTTATTTAATTTTAAATGCATTGTCAAATATTAATGATATTTTAAACTTACAATCTTAGTAACAATCTCTCGTGCAGCATCCGATGACACTCCCCCAGATCTTGTTTGGCGACTAAGCTTCCACCTCTGATGTCGTGACGGAGGAGATGAAGGATCAATAATAACATCTTTTCTGGATTTTGATGCTTCTTCTTTTTGCTCCTTCATCTTTCTCTCCATCTCCCGTACCTCCACAAAATCATATCCTTCTCGAGCCATAGCATGGGGAGTATTGTTCAGCTTCGCTATCTCTTGTTTCTTGATTCTCTTTTCCTGAAAAAATATTTGTAAGGAACCGAAATAATATGTAAGGAAATGAAACCAGAGGTGGAATCGATCTATGGAAAATTATTTGCAATGAATTGAAATAATATGTAAGGAAATATCTGCAAGTATTCGAGCTATAGAAAATGTCTTTTCAATTCAGGTTTACCTCCCAAGTAGGGTCCTCATAAATCTTTTTGAATTCTTTCCAATCGTCCTCCGATATTCCCTACTTCTCAGAAGGAGACAACCCTTTCGACGGACCATATATATACACGCCGGTCAAATTAGTCTTAAATTGCCTCCACATTCTGCCTATAGACTGCAATGTTGTGTGAAATTGGCCAATTTTGCTAATTTGACTGACATCAAAGTTGACCTACATTGACAATTCAAACTGAAATGTTATCGATGATACAACTTTAAATTATTTGAATTAATTTCTATTTTTATAAAATAAATTACTTAAATTAATGTTTTTTCATAAATTTCAATTTTATTCCAGATTATTTATATTTAATTCAGTTTTTGAAATTATTTAATTTAATTTCAGTTTTTATAAAATAAATTACTTAACTTAATGTTTTTGTTCTGGGAATTATTATTCCCGTGATGTGTCTTACCTAATACTGGTTGTAGATATATAGATAGAAGGTTCTAGATCTTTCTAGAGGTAGTAGGATCCTATTAGATGTCTTACTTTATCTAGGAATCCTATGTATGGAAGGACTCATTGTAATGCCTATATAAAGACTCTCCTATCAGTGTTATGAATACAATTGATTGACTCGTATTTACAGTCTTTTTACTTTCTCCTGAAACACGTTATCAGCACGTAGTCCCCAAATGAGCAAGAAATTTTTTTCCTCTCCCCTTTTTTTTTAGAAAATCCCGAAAAAAAAATTGGATCTCAGAAACCCTAGCCCTTCGACACCGCCGCCACCGGCGATCCAAACCAGATCGGACGCCATCCTAGTTGCTCCCACCTCCGATTCCCAATCTGCTCCAGACCCACAACCCCTCCGACTTCCGATCCCGACCTGCAAACCAAATCGCCGCCCTACCGCGCACCTCCAGTCGCGCCGCCGAGAACCAGAGACAATCGTCGACCAGTCGCTGCAACTCCCTCAGCACAGACCGGATTCGCAGTCCCCTGATCGTGACAAGCCCGTACGTGACTCGTTCCTAGAATCCGCCCAGCTCGTCTCCCAAACCCGTGAACCAAATCGGATTCCTCCATCCCATTCGAGAGTCAATCCCGCTGCTTCCCATCCCAATATTGATCGACCCGAACCAACCCGCTGTTGCAGTCCGATTTGATTCCAGTACAGTCCAGATCCAGTTGCAGCCTGCCGACTGGATCCGACAGCTGCAACAAATCAGATTTTTTTTACCCTCTCAACCATGTAGCAAGAAATACAAATTAAACGGTGAAGATCTGATTCGGAACAATATTTCTCGATGAAACTGTATGCGAAAAAAAAACGGGAGACGAGAATTTCCGCGCATAAATTTTATGCACAGCGCAGTCGTACCAAAATCATGTTTCCCAATTTGTTAAACGTCGGATCGGTGTGAAATTTTGACAGCAACTTCCCAACACAAATATCTGTATATTCAACGGTGGAGATCGAATTCTGAGTAATATTGATTACTGAATCTGTCGCCGAACATAAACAAATTTTTACAAGGAAATTTGGAGATTCGACCTCATCCAATTTTTCGGCCGATTATCGAGCCCAGTAGCCCTCTTCGGGCGTTTTTCAACTCTCCATCTTTTCCTACTTAATGATTCATTTGTTCATTGATTTGTACACTTATGAATCTTACCATATTTATGTTTTACGTGAATATAGGAAAATATGTTGCTCATGATGATGTGCAAAATATGGAGAGAAGTCATATTTATTATCCCGTTCAAGGATCAAAGTAAATATGGAACTGAGTACCACGAAAATATGTTGCTCATATGGAGAGAAGCTCCCGTTCAAGGATCAAAATAAATATGGAACCGAGTACCCACGTAAGATTTTATTAAAATTCCCGTTTTTCAATTCCTCTCTTTTGGGAATTTTTTTTTGGGAATTGGGGAATTGGGTTCTTTATCTCCCACGCTACTTTGCGGCGGATAAGAGAGGTGGTATCACTCTCGGATGTCGAAATAAACTGTGTGACGGTCATGGAGGAGTCACGGATAATTGTTGAAAGTCGATATTTGTGGTTGTTGCATACACCACGGTTTGAGTGAGATTTGACGTCGCCATTTTATCGATTTTAAACCAACAATTGAAAAAAATGAACATTGTCGGTAACGGTAAAGTTATGACTCGTTCATGATTAGTCACGGATTTGTGACGTACAAATGGGACAAACATCGATTGTGTTTGTAACGGATTTGTCACGTTGAATTGAGCGACCACCACGTTGGTCTTGACCCAATTCCATACTTGGAAAACTCCATCTTTCATCCTATTAAAATAAAATATTGCATGTGGGTGTAGTCATGCACCGTCTCCTTGCAATATGATATATAAAAGAATGTACGAGTAATTCTCATGAATTTTAACATGTAAAGCAATGACATATTGCTGTAAGGACATGAATTCGTTGACCTCGATTATAGTTCGTGTGACTATAGGTTCGAATACTTTTCCAAGTATTTGTAAAGGCATGTGCCTTATACATTTGACTATGTTTAGTCGATCTTATTGGATGGTCAAGACGAGTTGGTTATGGTATATTCATTATGTCTCATGGTTCAAAATGCTTAATATTGATGCACCGTGCTGCATCCATATAACATGACTATTATGACGTATACTTGCAAATTGAGAATTAAAATTCTTGGTTGATTTGATGCACTTTGGTGGAGTTTGTCTACACTTTTGATCATGACTAGGCGCATCCTCCTTGGTATTTATTTATGCTTTGAAAGTTCAAACGGAATCAGTGGTTTTTAAACAGCCTTAGCTGTACCGACATTCCTACTTTCTCTGCAATTCTACCAAGTTGGAGTTACCGAAAGGATCAATAGTCGAGATAAGAAATCGAACACCCTGCTGCGTGTAAACACACCTATGACTGTCATTTCCATATTTTTGCATCAACACTTATGCCATTGGATATGGTCTCAACCTTGTTTTCTCACTAAACTTGGGAAATACTAAAGCAGCCAATTAAAACATGCATTGTGATCTGAGTTTAAAGATCCGTGTGGTGCACAATATATGGATAGAAAGAGACGGAAGTCTAGTTTCCAGAACATCTGACCGTTCGTCCATAGCCTTCCTGACAAGGGAGTTATCTCTGTTTTAGTGAACAAAGGTCAAGCTACATTGAATTTTATTTCCAGCGATTGTGCTAACTTTTGTCCCAACCAACTTGGTTCCCATCTTGAATTTGCAAGTGGTTTTGTGACATATATTTTTCAACCTCTTTTTGGCCGAATTTTCCATAGATGATGCAGTTTTTAGTATGCGCTGTACGCTAAACTATCATCTTTCAAATGTTGAAAAACAGTTTCCTTGGGGAAGCCCAAAATACGCACCCTTATAAAAAGGTCGAGCGTGTGCATGGTAGTTTTAGACCATGCTTGTGTCATAATTTTGCCCCTTAGGCATATAACCTTGCCATATTATGCACTCAATATGATAGATCATTTTGATCGTATCTGGTATAAAATCTCTATGTTGTTAGAGTGTTCGCTATGCTCATATTTGTAAAATTTTGCAAGCGAAACTGAGTGCGTATTAAGCTATTTTCAAGGAACAGAATATTTTTGGATTTCGGTTTATAAATCCATTGTGACTATGATGACTAGGTCATCACAATCAATGAGTGGTATAATGCTCAAGTTGTTGAACGCCGAATGGTGTTTTCTAGTCACATATGTTCCGTAACAATTGAACCATGTTATGACTCGATGATAGATATGCCAAAGTGTATCACTCATAACATCTCATTGTGATTTGTGAGAATAAAATATTATGCATCACTCGTATTGGATATGTGAAAAATAAAAATATTCATGAGTCAATATGGTCCAGCTTACATCGGTTTTTGCAACCAGAAGATGTATTGGGACATTGACACATTTAGGCTTTAATAGTCC
This sequence comes from Orobanche coerulescens, assembly GCA_033398695.1. Classification (NCBI taxonomy): domain Eukaryota; kingdom Viridiplantae; phylum Streptophyta; class Magnoliopsida; order Lamiales; family Orobanchaceae; genus Orobanche; species Orobanche coerulescens. The sequence continues at coordinate 30,045,208 of CM065804.1, forward strand.
AAAGTTTGGACAATTTGATGATCCATATACCACGGTATTGTCATGGACATTATTTTTTCTTTGAACAAAGAAGCTAGCTGGATCAAAGACACCAAGGTACGTTGGTGGAGTCGTGAGCAGGGCTCAGACCGATGATGATAGTTATGTCATTCGCGTCTTGCTTTCATAAGCATGTGTGACGCCAAAGACCCCTCCGATGATCATTCTCTAGCCATGTTCATTGATTAAAGCCTATTCTTTGGCACGATTAGGAGATGACACCCTCCTATGCTAAAGAGAATAATGTAGCGACTCGCATAAGCATGGTGCTGAGTCCTCCCTTTTCACCGATTCCTTATACATACATGACCATAAGTATTAGCCTGGGTGGATTATGATGCTATGTTTGTGTTAAAAAATGGTCGTACTCAAGTAATAACATTATATGTTATGTGGTTCCTTTGATAATGATTGATAAGTTGATGAAACTTGAGTTTATGGTTGTCTAACTTGCGGACCAGTCATTGTAAAGGTCGGTTCACCCACTTTTAGAACAAGTCTTAAAGTGAAATTTTAACGATTACTTCCTAACATCCAAGGCTACCTTCTCACAAATTTTGGTGCCATTTGGAGACTTGGAAGGATGTGAACCACTAAATGAAGTTTTCACATACCACCGGCCGTCCCAACAACCAGTTCGATGTCATTTCGACCGGTTTCTGACCACAAGGTTGATGGTTTTGGAATCCTAAACACCCGTTTATACATGCTCATGAAATTTTGTGGTGTTTGGGGCTGGTGAAGGGAATGAAATCTTCAAGAAAGCACTATAGGTTCGATAAAACCAACGGCCTATCATCGGTTCAATCGTTTCTTTATGTTCGATCCCGGTGGTGTATGGTGGCGGTTTTGTTGGATTCTCAAGACCAGTAGCTACGGTTATGTAGCATAGGTCAACATGTCATATTCACCTATACCTATCATCATTCAAATGCTTAGTTACGAGTATAACAATATGCATTTTGTTAACTGGATTGCGTTAACAATGAAAAACCTTTATCGTCCACATGTTCATGTGCTAAAGTGGGTCACCACAACGCATTATGATGGGTTATAAATGATGAATATGACAAGCGCTTTCACTCATTGTCCGCTTAAAATATACCTTGGCAGATGATCTCGTAAGTCACTTTGATGAGCCAGTCTTCCCGTCGTTAGGGGGAGATGCGAACGATCATGTTCGAGTAGAACGACTTGGAATTGTCGTAGTTTGTCCCTACTGTGTCTCACCAAGTTTCCTAAAGTGACGAGATTAAATACATGCTACAAACATATCTGCAAGGACTGTGTCCGGTCATGGACGTTCGTCACCTATAAAGGGTGATATGATAACACCACAAATTGTGGTAGACGGTGTTACTAGGACGTGAATCTCATCGATTATTGGGATGCCACTTGGTTCGATAAATACTCTCGCTAAGAATGTATGCGAGTTTGGTACATGAGACTTGATCATATGATCAAATGAACTCATCCGTCTCATGTGATTCTGGATTATAGTCATCATTGGGGGACACCTCAATGAATGCCAATCCATAAAGAGTACTCTATGAATAAAGCCGGTACATGAGGACGTAGAATGTGAGTTTAATCGAACCATACTTCGTTGAAAATATACAACGTTGTAGCCTTGGCCTAAAAATGGAAATATATGCGACTCCAGTATGAACAAAGTGATAGCCCTTTGTTGAAGAGGTGCCGACACTCCAAAGATAAGATCTATCCATATATTTTGTTAAAGCGAGTGAGAGAAGGAGTTAAACTCATCTCATGGCGTGAGGTTTCTCATGAACGCACTGGAATCGACTACGATGACACGAAACTTAGTTGTGCTATCGTAATGGATGTTATAGCATCAACTATATTTTTAGTTAGATAGTTTCCCAAAAACTGACGTGCAGCTTGTGATTAAATCTTATCTTAGTGGGGAACTAAGTTAAGTGATGAAAGGATCTCGTGATGGATCAGACTCAAATCAAGTGGCTCCTGACCACGGAGCGCATCGACAAGTGATTGTCGGGAATGCATACTAAGTATATACTTGATTTGAAAGAGATACGAAGCTTTTGCGTGTAAAACTAAGGGTTTATAGTGATGTACTCTTGTGAGACTAAGAGATTTCGCTAAATCCAAAGTTAAGAATGAAAGGATCTTGGGGACACTTGATGATGCGTATTCATCAATCGGTTTAAGGCAATCTAAGGGACGGTTTCCCTAAGAGACGATAAAGTAATGCCTATATGATTCCCAATGACTAGTCGAAGTCATAATTGTTGGGATTCGGTGCCTAAAATGAAGGCCCAACGGAAGCGGTAAAACAAAAATTAATTCTATCCGAATCCCTACGAGGATCGATCGAGCTACGTATATACGAATATCAAAACGAATTCACAAGAGATATAGAAACTCACCCTTGTAGTCCGTTGATTAGATAGATTCCTTCTCTTGAGCTATTCCCCAAGCTTTAGTTGAATTCTCTACGATCCGAAGCACTCCAAGCACTTGAACGATCCAACGCCGAAAGCACCGCGTCTCTACTTGCCACGCGCCGGAAAAATGAACAGAATGTCCAAGGATACGGCTAGAGCTAGGTGATGAAGCTATTGATTATTGTTGGGATTCGGTGCCTTAAAACGAAGGCCCAGCGGAAGCGGTAAAACGAAAATTAATTCGATCCGAGTCCCTACGAGGATCGATCGAGCTACGTATATACGAATATCAAAAACGAATTCACAAGAGATATAGAAACTCACCCTTGTAGTCTGTTGATTAGATGGATAACCTTATCTTGAGCTATTCCCCAAGCTCTTGAACGATCCAACGCCGAAAGCACCGCGTCTCTACTTGCCACGCGCCGGAAAAACGAACGGAATGACAACACCTTGCTATCCTCCGAGGATACGGCTAGAGCTAGGTGATGAAGCTTCCAATATGAAATAATAACACTCTAAGTGTATAACTCACAATCTCTTTTTTATGTCTTGATGTTTTCTCCAAGAAAAACCAAGAACTTGTGATGAAGATGAAGAAGAAAAAGGAAGACTATATGAGAAAACAATTCTCTCTCTTGAAAGGCTTACAACTCACGTAGGAAGCTTATCATGAAGGAGGAAGAGTTAGTCTACTCCTTTTATTCTTCATTCAACAACTCATCAAATCACTTTTATAATAAAAGAGATTCCATGTCCCCTATTGATAAACATTTCATGATATAAAATCATGACGTCTTCCACCACATTAGGTGGAAGACAAAGAGGGGGCGGCCATCTAGAAGGGTAGGAAAAATTCGGTCCGTTTCAGACTCCCGTGAGTCCAAATAGATAAACTCTGATTCCGTTCCGATGTATTTATATCAATTAATTAATCCAATCAATTAATCATATCAAATACATAATAACATAATTAATTTCTCCAAGAAATAATTATATTCATGAATTAAATTAATCACCCAGTAATTTATTTAATTCATTAGGCCGTAAATTAATTTATCCAATAAATCAATTTAGACATCCAATGTCCCAATAAATTAAATATCCAATATCCAATATTTATAAAGAGAGAATAAGCTTGATTCATTCTGTCGTCAATCCTATTGCGCGACTCGGTAGGTCCGTCTCGATCAAGAATGGGAGGAACCAAAGAGTAGCACCACCTAGCCACTGGCGGCCTACACTGCACTTAATCGAGAACGAATGATTGGGATCATTCAAGAACCATTCTGTCGTGAATACCGATAACGTATAAACCCTTTTTCAAATGTCCCGATCAAGTTATAGGGTCACGGTCGGTCAAACCCTATCTCGTACTTGACGCTATGCATGCGTTAATGCAAATCGAGATCATCGAGCCGTGTATCTAATACAACTAGCTCCAATGCTTTGGCCAAAAACTTATGATCTCATCCGCCAATAACCGCATAGGACATATAACCCGCTCACTAACGGAGAAAGAATTCTATCTTGGTATTCAAGGACTCGCTACTTGCCCGTCAAGATGCACGTCGAGGTTGACCCCGCCTTCCGGTTTACGGTGGTCGAACTACTCTAATGAAAATCTTGACGTCACAAGCACATCCCTACTAAATCCTCAAGTCGAAGGTTCACGAATACCTATCACAACCTTTCGATTCCGTCATCGATCATCCCAAGTGAAATCCATGTGACGAATCGAGGGTGAGTCGTCGAGTATACTAATCCAATTAGCATACCTATAATGTGTGCTCCCACTAACCATCGGTGTTCGAGGCACTCTCCATGTCAAAGAACACGTCATACAAGTCTTCACATAAACTTAACGCCTACCAAGTTTCATCGACTTGCGACGATTAAGTATTTGAGCTATAACCTTTCCAAAGGCCGACCCCTTATCCAATAAGGAGTGGAACGCTTTGCTCTCAAATACACGAACTAGTTTTTATATGTTTATTTACGAGTTAGGAATGCCAGAACTACCAAGAAATAAAGAAACATTCATTTGCCTTATATAATCTGGTTTACATAATTACAAGTATAATGCCCTCACTCAACATCCTCCGAGTGGCATTCGAGGGCATACTCCTAACAATCTCCCACTTGCACTCAATGCCACACACTATGGTATCTAATACCCATGTTCTCCGGATGACGCTCCAAGCTAGTCCGAGAAAGTGGCTTGGTCGGTGGATCGGCGACGTTGTTGGCCGAGTCTACTCAGGCAAGACAATGTATCCCTTGCGAACAAATTCTCTTACGAGATGATACTTCCTCTCAATATGTTTGGTGTTGTGAAACCTCGGCTCCTTGGCTCGCGCTTACTCGTCGTTGTCGCAGACAAATGAACAGCAAATTTCAAGACATGGTATCATTTGAAGTTCTCCTAAACTTCTTAATCCGTAACCCTTCCTTGAAGCCTCCGAGGCCGCTTGATACTCACTGACAGTGGAATCAAGGCCGCGCTTTGCTTGGCACTACGCCAAGATACTGCTCCTCCATTAAGAGTAAATATGTAGCCAGAAGTGGACATCGAGTCGTCCTTCAGTCCTTGGAAGTCCGAATCAGTGAATCCCACCATATCCAATTCTCCACGGCCATACATAAGAACCATATCTCTAGTTCTTCTCAAGTACTTGAGAACGTTCTTTACAGCAGTCCAATGTTCCCTACCTGGGTTTGCTTGAAACCTACTCACCACGCTTACAGCATGCGCGATGTCAAGTATTGTACACAACATAGCATACATAAGGCTTCCCACGGCCGAAGCATATGGTATATTACTCATTTCCTTGCGTTGTTCCTCACTTTGAGGACACATCTTCAAGGTGAGTTTTATTCCATGTTGCATCGGTAGGAACCCTCTTTTAGAATCATCCATCTTAAATCGCTTTAAGATCTTATCTATATAGAGGGCTTGGGAAAGGCCTATTGTTCTCTTTGCTCTATCCCGGTAGAGCCGAATACCAAGAATATAGGTTGCTTCTCCCAAGTCTTTCATGGAGAAATTACTCGAAAGCCAAGCTTTCACAGAACTAAGCATTCCCACATCATTTCCTATTAGTAGAATGTCATCTACATATAGTACTAAGAATGCGATCTTGCTCCCACTAACCCTCTTGTATACAAGGTTCCTCTTCATTTTGCACGAAATCAAACTCTTTGATTGCCTCACAAAACGAAGGTTCCAACTACGCGACGCTTGCTTCATCCATAAATGGAACGCTGAAGCTTGCACACTTTCGAATATCGACTTCGCACACAAAGCCTTTAGCCGCTTCCATATAGATTTCCTCCTCGAGGAATCCATTAAGGAAAGCCGTCTTTACGTCCATTTGCCATATCTCATAATCGTGGTAGGCCTATAGCAAGCATCATGCGAATAGACTTGATCATGGCTACGGGCGAGAAGGTATCGTGGTAATCGATCCCTTCCTTCCGGGTATAACCCTTTGCCACAAGCCCGGCCTTATAGGCGTCAACCTTGCCATCACCATCGGTCTTTCTCTTGTAGATCCACTTGTTCCCACAGGCACTATGCCCTTGGGGCGGTCTACTAGAGTCCGCACTGATTGACATGCATCGAGTCTATCTCGGCCTTCCATAGCTTCACGCCATTTCATGAGTCTACATCCACCATCGCTTGGTCATAGGTTGTTGGGTCGGTCTCTTGGCTATCACTTGGAACCTCATGGAGACCCAGCTCCTCCAAGTGCACAAGCCCATACCTCTCAGGTAAATGAGACACCCTACTAGACCTACGAGGTGGTTTTACTTGTGTTTCAGAAAGTTCGGTTCCAGTTTCTTGCACAGGTGTCTTTCGAGGAGTTTCATTGTATTCTTCTAAAGAAATACTTCTACCTGCTCTGCCTTCCTGAATGAACTCATCTTCCAGGAAGTGTGCTTGTAAAGCAACAATGATCCTTCGATCTTCGGGCATGTAGAATAGATATCCCATCGTCCCAGACGGGAATCCAATGAAACGTCCCTTCGCAGACCTAGCTTCCAACTTTTCCACCTTAGTCTTCTTGACATAAGCGGGACATCCCCAAATCCTAATATGATTAAGACTTGGTTTCCTTCCTTCCCACATCTCATGTAGAGTTTTAAGAACGGATTTGGAAGGACATCTGTTCAAGATATACGCGGCAGTCAGGAGTGCATACCCCCACAGGTAAATCGGCAAGTCAGTATAGCCCAGCATGGAACGGACCATGTTCAACAGGGTCCGGTTCCTTCTTTCTGACACACCATTTAACTGAGGGGTACCTGGAGGTGTTAGTTGTGAAACTATTCCATGTTCCTTAAGGAACTCGTCAAACTCCGTACTCATATACTCGCCACCTCGGTCCGACCGAAGTGCTTTGATATGATTACCAGTTTGTTTCTCGACTAGGGCCTTGAATTCCTGGAATTTCTCAAAAGCCTCGGATTTATGTTTCATTAGGTATACATAACCATACCTAGTATGATCATCTGTAAACGTAATGAAATATTGATATCCGTCACGTGCTGCTTCCAAAGCACCACAAACGTCAGTATGGATTAATCCCAGTTTATCAGCGGCTCTTTCAAAAGTCCCTGTGAAGGGGGACTTAGTCATTTTGCCTTTAAGGCAAGATTCACAAGTAGGAAAGGGATCCGATCCCAATGGACCCATAAGTTTTCCATCTTGTAAACCTTGGTCTGACCAACATGACCAAGTCTAAGATGCCATTTCAAAACTTGATTGGTTTCATCCCTACCACGTTTTCTAGTCATAGTATTCACAACTACTTTGTTGCTGAGATTTAGATGATACAATCCATTCAACAATGTAGCAGTACCCACTAGTTTATTTCTAAAATAAATTTTGCAGGAACCATCACCAATGAAAAATGAAAAGCCCTTTCGGTCCATGACCGGAATGGATACAATGTTTTTGTGCCCCTTGGGCAAAACAAGTACATCTTCTAAAGTCAAAACAAAGCTGGATTCTAAACCCAAAAGAAGTGATCCTATGTCGGTCGCCTCAACACTATGCCCGCTTCTGACTGTGATCATAACTTCTCCAGCTCCAAGCTTCCTACTTTGTTCCAGATCCTGATTCATGGTACAAATATGAGAACTAGCACCAGAATCAAGTATCCAGGAAGTAGAAAATACAGTAGCAGAACAATTTGTTTCCAAAACTAAAAGTTCTGTACCTGAAGTGCCATGAAGAATCGGACAGTCTCTAGTCCAGTGGCCCAGCTCACCACACTTGAGACAAGCATCATTCTTCTTCTTGTTTTTCGGAACTATCGGGGCCTTGCCCTTACCCTTAAGGTCCTTAACTTGTGGTCCAGTTTGCTTCTTGGTCTTTTTCTTCTTGTTCTTAGACCTCCGAGGTCGAGAAGAAATCACAAGAGCAGACTCCTTCATCCGCGGAGTCTTCATTTGAGACTGAGCGGTCACAAGTTTGTTCATTAGCCCAGCTAAATTACATGCAATCTCATTGCAGTTGAAGTTTATAACAAACTGTGAGAAGGAATCAGGGAGAGACTGTAGGATAAGGTCGGTTTGGAGAGAAGTATCCATTTTAAAATCAAGAGCCTCCAATCTCTCGATCATGGATATCATTTTGAGGACGTGTTCCCCAACCTTCTCACCTTCCTTCATCCTTGCACCGAACAGTTGCTTGGATATCTCATATCTAGCAGTTCTACTGTGCTCACCATAAAGCTCGGTTAAGTGAGATAGAATCTACCTAGCAGAAGTCATTTTCTCATGAGCTCTTTGAAGCTCATTAGACATGGAAGCCATCATATAAGCACGGACTTTCACGTCATCCTTAACCCACTTTTCGTGGTTTTCAATCTCTTCCTGATTGGCTCGAGTCCGCATAGGAGGCGCCGGAATGTCCGTCTCCAAGACGTATCCCAAAGGCCTCTATACTGAGGACAATCATCAGATTGCGGAGCCAATCCACAAAGTTAGGTCCCATTAAGGTGTTCTTTTCGAGTAGAATTGCGAGTGGATTCATTGTCATATTGAGATTTGTCTGCATTAAGTATAACAGATTAATTAGTGACTCATTAAATTATGTTCTGAGTATAGAATTTAAGGTCTTTTCTATTCTTGTTACCCAGCTCCCACTATTTTTATCGGAATAACACACTCCCATGTGATATCCGGAAGTATCGTCGCTCTACTTCATAGTGGTGATCGAGTTCTTTATAAATCTTAATAGAGGGCAACCGAACATGTTTCTAGTCTATTAATTTTCATAAAGTGGTGTCCAACACCAACCCATCTAATGGATGATTCGATCTTCTTTTTCACCTTGTTCACTCCCCTCAACCTATACGATTTCTATGGTTCGTGAACCAGTTAAGTTTATACCATCGACGCAAATCAGTTTCACAATTGAATCTTATCCGGCAACCTATCAGGTTTCTAGGGATAAAATTTGCTCCAACCGAAGGCATCCAATGCGCTCCCGGTAATTTATCCGTCCTCCCCGAACGACTACCCCGATAACTCGGAAGCATAGCACATCCGGTTTGGATTTCAATTTCCCGAAAACTCGATGGAGGGAAGGAAAACCTTGAAACCTTATAAACTTAATTATTTATTGTGGGAGAATTTTCGCGATTAACGTTACACTTTGCACATTAATCATATTAGCGCGTTTGTGGTATTCATACAATATGAAAAAACCATTCACAACCTAGTTGCTACCAACATGTGGTTCATGGACCGTTCCTAGAAAACAAAAACTCCGTAATCTAATTACAAGTCTTCGTCTTGAATATTCGTCTTCTCAAAATGGATCTTCCTCCGGTCTTCATCATTACATATAAATTTTACATTGAAAATTGCATCCTAGATACAAACATTTCTAGTAAAATAAATAGGCTCAAAACGGCCTTTACAACCCAATCGAATAAAACGAACGATTCAAAACTAAGTCCACGAACCACATCCCCATTCAAAAAAGCATTCATCTAATAAATACTATATAAATGTAAAGCGTAGAGACACATTGATCCAATCAACAATACGAACCGATCCAATCGATTCACACAATCGGTAATATGATAACGTTCAAAATAATTCGGTCGACCATAAATATTCCAATTAATCAAATTTCCCTTATAAAATGAAATACCATAAATCATTTTAATCATATTAAATCCAATTTAATATGCGGGAGATTAATTTATAAGAATACACGGAAAAATCGAGCCGGGGTGAAAACTGGCCAGCATGACCGAGTCACTCTTGGCAGCCTACCGGCAGTCACGCATGGCATGGCCGAGTCACGATCGGAAGATGCCGGCCAGGACACGACCGAGTTACCCAGGACACGGTCAGGTCTCTGGCGGTGACTTACACATCACCGACACGACCGTGTCACCCAGACACGGCCGAGTCACTCGCCGATTACCCTTTTTGTCCAAAAAATTGTCCGACGACGATTCGGGGCTAGATTTTCGACCGGATATCCAATATCAATATTTTCCGACTTTCATATCTTCAATATAAATCATATTTCCCAGAAATTTAAGATTTATATTTAGACATAAACTTACGAAAAATATAACTACAAGGAACGTAAAACATGTACCACGATTATGACAAAAATGATTCCAAATCATTCACCATCTAATCGAGCATTCCAAATGCCAAATATCGTATATACAATCGCAAGACTTACGCTCCGATACCACTGTTGGGATTCGGTGCCTTAAAACGAAGGCCCAGCGGAAGCGGTAAAACGAAAATTAATTCGATCCGACTCCATACGAGGATCGATCGAGCTACGTATATACGAATATCAAAAATGAATTCACAAGAGATATAGAAACTCACCCTTGTAGTCCGTTGATTAGATGGATAACCTTCTCTTGAGCTATTCCCCAAGCTCTTGAACGATCCAACGCCGAAAGCACCGCGTCTCTACTTGCCACGCGCCGGAAAAACGAACGGAATGACAACACCTTGCTATCCTCCGAGGATACGGCTAGATCTAGGTGATGAAGCTTCCAATATGAAATAATAACACTCTAAGTGTATAACTCACAATCTCTTTTTTATGTCTTGATGTTTTCTCCAAGAAAAACCAAGAACTTGTGATGAAGATGAAGAAGAAAAAGGAAGACTATATGAGAAAACAATTCTCTCTCTTGAAAGGCTTACAACTCACGTAGGAAGCTTATCATGAAGGAGGAAGAGTTAGTCTACTCCTTTTATTCTTCATTCAACAACTCATCAAATCACTTTTATAATAAAAGAGATTCCATGTCCCCTATTGATAAACATTTCATGATATAAAATCATGAAGTCTTCCACCACATTAGGTGGAAGACAAAGAGGGGGCGGCCATCTAGAAGGGTAGGAAAAATTCGGTCCGTTTCGGACTCCCGTGAGTCCAAACAGATAAACTCCGATTCCGTTCCGATGTATTTATATCAATTAATTAATCCAATCAATTAATCATATCAAATACATAATAACATAATTAATTTCTCCAAGAAATAATTATATTCATGAATTAAATTAATCACCCAGTAATTTATTTAATTCATTAGGCCGTAAATTAATTTATCCAATAAATCAATTTAGACATCCAATGTCTCAATAAATTAGATATCCAATATCCAATATTTATAAAGAGAGAATAAGCTTGATTCATTATGTCGTCAATCCTATTGCGCGACTCGGTAGGTCCGTCTCAGTCAGCAATGGGAGGAACCAAAGAGTAGTAGCACCACCTAGCCAGCCTGTCGGCCTACACTGTACCCCAACTGAGAACGAATGATTGGGATCATTCAAGAACCATTCTGTCGTGAATACCAGTATACGTATAAACCCTTCTTTCAAATGTCCCGATCAAGTTATAGGGTCACGCCGCCCAACCCTATCTCGTACTTGACGCTATGCATGCGTTAATGCAAATCGAGATCATCGAGCCGCCGTGTATCTAATACAACTAGCTCCAATGCTTTGCCAAAACTTATGATCTCATCTCGCCAATAACCGCATAGGACATATAACCCGCCACTAACGGGAGAAAGAATTCTATCTTGGTATTCGAGGACTGCTACTTGCCCGTCAAGATGCACGTCGAGGTTGACCCCGCCTTCCGGTTTACAGGGTCGAACTACTCTAATGAAAATCTTGACGTCACAAGCACATCCCTACTAAATCCTCAAGTCAAAGGTTCACGAATACCTATCACAACCTTTCGATTCCGTCATTGACTATCCCGGAGTGAAATCCATGTGACGAATCGAGGGTGAGTCGGTTCAAGTATACTAATCCAATTAGCATACCTATAACGTGTGCTCCCACTAACCATTAGTGTTCGACAGGCACTCTCCATGTCAAAGAAAACGTCATACAAGTCTTCACATAAACTTAACGCCCAGTCAAGTTTCATCGACTTGCGAACGATTAAGTATTTGAGCTATAACCTTTCCAGTGCCGACCCCCTTATCCAATAAGGAGTGGAACGTTTTGCTCTCAAATACACGGACTAGTTTCTATATGTTTATTTATGAGTTAGGAATGCCAGTAACTACCAGTAAATAAAGAAACATTCATTTGCCTTATATAACTGGTTTACATAATTACAAGTATAATGCCCTCACTCAACAACCTCTGAGTAGCATTCGAGGGCATACTCCTAACAATTATAACACTCTAAGTGTTTAACTCACAATCTCTCTTTGAATTCTTGATTTTTCTCTAAGAACTATCAAGAACAAAATGAAGAAAGGAAGAAGAAGACTAAAGAGTTATGAAACGAACTCAAAGTTCTTTCTCTCTCTCTTTCCAATACAACTCACATATGATTTCACACAAGGAATCAAAAGGTGCATGTGTTATGAGATGTCTTTTTCCCTTTATTCAACTCTCACTTCAATAATACAAATCATGCCACATGATTTTAAACCCCACAATGTCATGTTCTTTCATGTAAAATGAAAGCAAGAAGACAAGAGGAAAGTGAGTGGAAACAAAGGGGCGCGTCTACTATGCAAAAACGGACGAGTTCGGTTCGTTTCGGGCTCCCGTGAGTCCAAACAGATAAACTATAATTCCGTTTCGATATATTTGTACCGATTAATTAATCCAATTAATTAAACATATTAAATACAAAATAACATAATTAATTTCTCCAAGAATTAATTATATTCATGAATTAAATTAATCACCCAGTGATATATTTAATTCATTAAGCCGTAAATCAATTTATCCGATAAATCGATTTAAACATCCAATGTCCCAAATTTAGATATCCAATATATAATATTCATAACGAGAGAATTAGCTTGATTCATTCCGTTGTCAATCCTATTACGCGACTCGGTAGGTTCGTCTCAGTCAGCAATGGGAGGAACCAAAGAGTAGTAGCACCACCTAGCCAGCCTGGCGGCCTACACTGTACCCCAACTGAGAACGAATGATGAGATCATTCAAGAACTATTCTGTCGTGAATACCAGTAAACATATAAACCCTTCTTTCAAATGTCCCGTTCAAGTTATAGGGTCACGGTCAGTCAAACCTTATCTGTACTTGACACTATGCATGCGTTAATGCAAATCGAGATCATCGAGCTGTCGTGTATCTAATACAACTAGCTCCAATGCTTTGGCCAAAGACTTATGATCTCATCTGCCAATAACCGCATAGGACATATAACCCGCTCACTAACGGGAGAAAGAATTCTATCTTGGTATTCAAGAGACTGCTACTTGCCGTCAAGATGCATGTCGAGGTTGACCCCGCCTTCCGCCTTTACGTGGTCGAACTACTCTAATGAAAATCTTGACGTCACAAGCACATCCCTACTAAATCCTCAAGTCGAAGGTTCACGAATACCTATCACAACCTTTCGATTCCGTCATTGACTGCCCCAGAGTGAAATCCGTGAGACGAATCGAGGGTGAGTCGGTTCGAGTATACTAATCCAATTAGCATACCTATAACGTGTGCTCCCACTAACCATTAGCATTCGATAGGCACTCTCCATGTCAAAGAACACATCATACAAGTCTTCACATAAACTTAATGCCCAGTCAAGTTTCATCGACTTGCGAACGATTAAGTATTTTTGCTATAAACCTTTCCAGTGCCGACCCCCTTATCCAATAAGGAGTGGAACGTTTTGCTCTCAAATACACGTACTAGTTTCTATATGTATATTTATGAGTTAAGAATGCCAGTAACTACCAGTAAATAAAGAAACATTCATTGCCTTATATAATTGATTTACATAATTACAAGTGCAATGCCCTAACTCAACATCCTCTGAGTGGCATTCGAGGGCATACTCCTAACAATAATAAGACTTGGCTCACTTAAGTGATGATGCAGTCTTAAGAGAAAAGTACAGTATTATGTACTTATGTTTGACTCGATGTACTCATTTGTAATAATCTGGTAAAGCCACTGTGATGATGGTCTAGGATGCGCTCACGCAATGTCTGTGATTGACAAGAAGCTTGAAGCCCTCTCTATCTCAATAAAAGGACACTTGAAAACCAATACCCGATATTTGCCCAGAATGTGTTGGTCTATCTCCCATATGACCTACAGGGCAGCTCACTTGTTGGAAAATGGTGAAATTGGTACCATTGGAAAGCTCTGTGTCTACTTTACAAGGAAACCAACCATTTGATCACATCCATCATGTTGAGTGACATATGACTATTGTTGCAAAGTAGGTCAGGATATGTCCGGTAATTTGCTGAGTCAACTTCGATAGAGCTTTGTGATCTACTCAGGTCAATCTAGGTTACGTACTGTATGTGAATGAAAAGCTACGGGTGTCTAGTTTTCATAAGTTCTTACAGTTTCGTTGAAACCTATTGAATCGAAGAAGTTATGACTGATTTAGTGCATGCAGGTCAAGACTCTAGAAAACTTGATTTTCGGATAAGTCTTTAGCGACTCTGCACTTTGGATGTGTCGCGCTCTTTTTGTCCTTAGACCAAAGTTTGTTTGTTTTCATTGGGTTTTCACTTGGTAAGGTTTATAACGAGGCGACCTATGGGAACATCCATACAATGATGCGTTGTACTTCTGTTCAACTTAGACCAAGAGGTATTTTTCCAACTGGGTTTTTCCTTAGTATAGCTGTGAGGGCAACTTGACATCTGACTCCTATAATTTGAGGTACTCATCAGAGGGAGTCATTATGTATACATCAGGGGGAGTATACATGACATGTTATGTTGGTGCATTGCAATCTTTTCCTCATCAAGCCTTTATTTTTCCCATGGGGTTTTGTTCTGGCTTGGAATAGGTTTTTACGAAGGCAACATCTTCTGCACCATTGTTGTATTAGTGCTCGACACAGGGGGAGTGTTCCGGGAATTATTATTCCCGTGATATGTCTTATCTAATACTGGTTGTAGATACATAGATGAAAGGTTCTAGATCCTTCTAGAGGTAGTAAGATCCTATTAGATGTCTTACCTTATCTAGGAATCCTATGTATGGAAGGACTCTCATTGTAATACAATTGATTGACTCGTATTTACAGTCTTTTTACTTTCTCCTGAAATATTTTTTTCATAAATTTCAGTTTTATTTCAGATTATTTATATTTAATTCAATTTTTATAGAATAATTTACTTAATTTAATGTTTTCTTTATAAATTTCAGTTTTATTCCAGATAATTTATATTTGATTAAGTTTTTTAAATTATTTAATTTAATTTCAGTTTTTATAAAATAAACTACTTAAATTAATGTTTTTTCATAAATTTCAATTTTATTCCAGATTATTTATATTTAATTAAGTTTTTAAATTATTTAATTTAATTTTAGTTTTTATAGAATAATTTAATTAAATTAATATTTTTGTATAAATTTCAGTTTTATTTCAGATTATTTATATTTAATTAAGTTTTTTAAATTATCAATTTAATTTCAATTTTATAAAATAAATTACTTAAATTAATGTTTTTTCATAAATTTCAGTTTTATTCTAGATTATTTATATTTAATTCAGTTTTTAAATTATTTAATTTAATTTCAATTTTTATATATCAATTTACTTAAATTAATGTTTTTTTATAAATTTCAGTTTTATTCTAGATTATTTAAATTTAATTCAGTTTTTTAAATTATTAAGCACATATTAAAACACATAATTAAGCACAAAAGTAATGCACGTACCAATACATCCTGCCAAAGCATTTCCTTATCCAGCTTGTCCGGTATATGATTCCATCGATCGTACAATATGGAAACATGATCTTTCGTAAGTTTACCCAAATACGTACTTAATTTGATTTTGTATTCGTACTTAAGTTTTTCCCTGGCTGGATCGACGTCAAGAGGTAGCTTTCTCCCATCTACACGCCGTTTGGACATACTTCTACATCTTGTAGGATTTCTCGATTGATAGTAGTCTGCGTATGAGGAGAAGCAGCGGAATGAGGAGGAGAATGACGAGGAGTACGAGGAGAATGAGAAGGAGAACGAGGAGAATGTCGAGGAGAAGTCATGTACCTGCATAAACAAATGAAAATATTGTCAAACACAACATAAATCAAAACAATAATATTTGTCAAACACAACATAAACCAATAAACTGAATTTATACTTAACATGATGCTAAGTGGGAACATGATGCCAAACACTTTGCAGTAATAATTTTTATTTGAAAAACTCATTGTAAAAAAAACTAATACTTGTCAAACACAACGTATTACCTAGTTGTCTAAATTGATGCTTATTATGACTTAACATCTAATTGCTTATATTTTGACTAGTAAGTACTAAATCTATTGATTTCTAAGTGAATACCTACTCAATTTGTAAGAGGAGAATAATTTAATTCGGTTAAACTTAGAATGAGAACAAAAATGACATGTATCTATGCAAAACTTAGATGTAGTTATTCATGTACCTGCATTTTTCTTATCTTTTGAGATAACAAAGTTCCCCATAAACCTTCATCATGGTCATTTCGAATGGCATGTATGTCATCAGCTTCATTTTCTTCAATGATAGTGGGTAACCGTGTCGACAAAGGAATAAATTCACTATTGTCAAACGCTGATTCTTCAGTTTCATTCATATCCACACTTCTACCTGGAATAACCACGGATAATCTTTCATTACATGGATCGTTGACATAGAACACCTGTTTTACTTGGTGTGCCATGATAAAAGGCTCGTATTTGTAAGCTATCTTGTGAAGATCTACCAACGTAAATCCTAACTCATCGATTTCCACACCCGTATTACTATCAGCCCACTTACACTTAAACACAGGCACTGTAAACTTAACATAATCAAGTTCCCAGATCTCTTCTATAACTCTATAGTAACTCGTTAATGCCAAAACTGGGTTTTTGTCTTTTGAGCTTGAAAAGTGCATAGACTCGGCTTGAAGAGTAATTCCACTATTTTGAACAGTACTCTTGTCATCTTGTGACTTTGTGTAGAATGAGTACTTATTAATATCGTAGTATCCATTTCAAGTTACGACATCATATTTGGGTCCGTAAGCTAGCCATTGTAATGTTTCAGATGCACTGCTAGAAATTTGTTCCTTAAACCATCTCAAGAAAGTCTTATTATATTCGATCAACAACCATTTTTCACTCGTTCGGGGATTCTTTATCTTCAAATGATTCTTGTGAGATGACAAGTAGGGAAGAACATCATCAGTATTATTCAAACTATACAAATGTGCTTGAAACGCCTCATCTCGACTCTTGGTTAAAACTTTAACACCTCATGTATCCTTTCCTATAATTCTATCCTCATGTCGAGACTTAGGAAGCCCTACAGATTCCACTTGTGACATGTAATCTGTGCAAAACTCGATAGCTTCTTCAACAATATACCTCTCCACAATAGATGCTTCCGGAGGAGATGGGTTTTTGGTATACCCTTTGAAAATTCATGTATCGCTCAATGGGCTACATCCATCTCAAATAAACAGGGTCCCTAACTAGATGGACAAGTAAGTGAACCATGATATCGAAAAAGGAGTAAAATACATCTCCGATTGGCATAAAATAACAACAACCTCATTTTTATACTCATCCAAAGCCAGAGGATCTATCACTTTGCTACATATAGCATTGAATAAAAAGCACAAGCGAGTTATGACATTCCTCACTTTTTTAGGCAAGACATCACGTATAGCCACTACTAGAAGTTGTTGTATCAAGACATGACGGTCATGGGACTTTAAGCCAACCAATTTAAGATTTTTCAACGACACAAGACTCTTAATATTTGAAGAGTAACTTCGTGGCACTTTAATGCCTTGTAAATATTTACAAAAGCTGATTTTTTCCCTTTTTGATAAAGTATAATATGGCAGGGGAGATAAGTTCGTTTACCAACTGATTGCGGATGCAACTGAGGACGCATACCCATTTCCTCTAGGTCTAAACGAGCCTGGACACCATCTTTTGTTTTGTCTTTAATATTGAGAAGTATGCCGATTACACACACATTTTTTTCGACATGTATAATATCTATGCAATGTCTAACATCTAGTTTGCACCAGTATGGAAGATCAAAGAATATGGACCTCTTCTGTAATATCCAGATTTATTACTATGTATTTTACCTGTATTCGAACCCTGTATTATTCGGATTTGTGGTTTTGATTATTGGAGTATGATATTTCTTGCATTGGCATCCTTGTACTTAAGTATAACATCATGCAAAATTTCTCATGCAAACTCGTGATAGCGCACGCTAAGAATGTAGCTTAACGCGTGCTATCGGGCTACTACTAGCGCACGATATGCATGTAGGAGTTGCGTGCGCTAAGAACTCAATTATTGAGCGGGACGGCTAGCACATGCGCCAGCCGGGACATGGGTCCGGATAAGATTCCCGCGGATGAACCTGGACAGTTCTGAAGTCAACTCTTATTAGCGCACGCTAAGGAAGCTTAGTAGCGTGCGCTAACTTGTTAAAATGCAGAATATTATAAATGGGACGACAACCCGTTTTGGCTTTCATTTCTTTTGCCCATTCTTCATTCTTGAGAGGTCAGAGAGCTTTAATCACCCCTCTAACACACTGAGAACATATATTAGTGATCCTTGAATATTGGTTATCACTTGTGAGTGATCATTGAAGAGAAGTAACACCTTGGAGTGGCACATAACCAACCGGAGTCGGATTCTACCTTGTGGTTCAGTGATTTCGGCATATTAAGGTATGTTCAACCTATCACCAGTCTTAGATTTGAATTCCAAGGGATATGATGATCATGTTAACGAGATATTGAATTTCATTAGTGAATTATTCAACAACATCATGTTTAGAAGATTGGAATGTCTACAATTACGATATTATTGTTAGAACCTTGAAGTAAGAATCCTAGTACTTCAAATGAGGAGAGAAACATTCTGAAGTTATCAATCCGTATGATTTATATTATCTTTGTGATCATGAATTGGAGGTGATGTTATAAGAACTTAAAGGAAGAATCATCTTAGGAAATATTCTTTCGTATAAGTTGGAATTGTTAGTTCACCTCAAGATGAAGTCTGAATATATATAATGATAGTAGAATCTAATACATCAACCGGAGATCACCAACTTCGCATGAGAATTGTAATCAAGATGGATTATGGTGTTATGACGATTATACGTATACTTGCCTCTCGAAGTTGTTATTATCCTTGAGATCATTCATAAGGGTTATGAACATAACATGAAGTCGGATAACAAACATCAAATCACCGAGGAATTCGTTTACTTCATCACCATTTGTATAATATGCTGCCCTCCAGTGAACTGCCATGCACTCTTAGCGTGCGCTAAGCTACGTTAATTAACGTGCGCTATCGTGTATGTTTACCGTACGCCACATTTGCAACTTAGCGTGCACTGAGTCATCAGGCGAGTCAGTTGGCTGACCAGTGAGGTACTGACCGTGCATGGTTAGCGTACGCTAGGCTGTGTGTATTGCGTGCGCTAACGAGTAGCATTAACGTACGCTACATAGGATGCATAGCGTGCGTTAATCTATCCAGGCAGATTGCATATTAAGGACTTCCTACCGAAATTGTTGAATTGTTAGACGTTCGTATGGCATGAAATGAATTCTGTGTTATTTCTTTTGTTAAGGTTTGAGCTTAACACGTGATTGATCGAAGGGGACGACCTTCGAGTATTTTGATATTCGTGGAAGTTTATTCTTGTCAACGAACCGAGGCAAGTACTCTAATTAGAATTGTTTATATTATGACAATTATGATGTGATTGTATCGTGTAAATGTGTTGTGAATATATGTCCACCATGCGTTGATCCGACGGGAATCATCATGGGAATCTATAGCTGTGTGCGCTGGATCGTTGGACAGGTAGTTCCACCATGTGTTGGTCCGACGGGATCATCATGGGAATCTATAGCTGTGTGCGCTGGATCGTTGGAATACCATCAGTATGTTGAAACTGTTATGATATGATATGTGTTGTGGATATTCTCGTTGGAGAAACTTGTTATGATATAATTGTTGATTATATCACCGTTGTATGATTATTGTACTTGTACTAGCATCGTTGTGCTAACCCCTTCGGGGGTGAACATTTGTGTATGTTCAGGATCCAGGAGAGCGGGGAAACAACCACTGGAGATGCATGACGACGAGGGTGCAGAGTGATGTTCCGGCCGGGTTTACTGTTTGTTATTTGTCGGTTATTTTAATAAGTATTCGAGTACATCGTCGATTTATAATGTTTAGATTTTAGTGATGTAATAATAACTCTTCTTGGAACATTTGTAATTTCGGTTTTGAACCAGTCGGTTGATTTTTATTTCAGAAATTTCATAAACTGGTATCTGTTATTGTCATTTCCTTCATTCAGCCTTGTTAATTCTTATGTAAAGGATTTACGGCGCTGTAATATTCCTGAATATATCGGGGGTGTTACAGAATATGGTATCAGAGCTAAGATTCTGGATATCTTGGCCATTGGGTTAAAATAGGGGTCATTTACGTCTTTTGAGGTAACCGGCCGTGAATGACATCACTGTACTGCCTACGTCTTCATGCGAACGGTGGTTGTAAGTTCCTAAACTCTATTTCGTTCTTT
The DNA here is from genome assembly GCA_033398695.1 of Orobanche coerulescens. NCBI lineage: Eukaryota > Viridiplantae > Streptophyta > Magnoliopsida > Lamiales > Orobanchaceae > Orobanche > Orobanche coerulescens. Next base: position 30,065,776 of record CM065804.1, read on the forward strand.
ACATGTTGTACTTTTTATACTTAAACATTAGAACAATGTTGTTTCATGTATATTAAGTACTTGTGCTTACAGTATGTTGAGAGGCGGACGTGGACGTGGTCGCGGTCGTGGACGCGGACGAAGGAATGCTGAAAGGGAGGCGTCGCCTTCTAATCAGGCTAGTCATAGCTCAGGCGAGCCGCAACAATCCATTAATAACGAACCGGAACCTGGTATACCATAAATCCTTCGTCAAGTCGTGAACCAGATGACTCAGTTCGCACAGGTCATGGACCGAATGCAAGTGGCGGCAGGAATTCAGCAGGGAGATGGACAACAAAGGATTCCAGAAATGGGAAATCGAGGTGACCGATGGTTACAAGAGGTGGCAAAGATGCAACCACCCAAATTTGACGGCTTTTCCGAGACTCCCACTTGGGACCATTGGTTGAAGGAACTCGAGAAAATTTTTGCTGGAATTAATTGCCCGGACGACAGGAGAGCTCCTATTGCCCAAGATTTCTCGATAGGGAAGCATCCGAGTGGTGGGAAGCTATCCGACCTGCAGATCATGATGCCGATTGGACGGAATTTAAAATGATGATAGAAGCTCAGTATTGCCCTCGTCCTGTGAGGGAAGCAAAAATTCGGGAGTTTTTCTCCGCTCAGCCATTAGACGAACCCGTATCCCAGACGATTAAGACGTTTAACCAGCAGTTAGCATTTGTTCGACATCTGGTCAGAACAGATGCGGAGATGATGATTCATTTTGAAATGAGGATGAAACCAGAAATCCAGAGGTACATGTCCGGTTTTGAATGTACCACTCTCCACCAATACCAGGATAAGGCGTTGGCGTACGAAATTAAAGAAGCGGCAATGGAGAAGTTTATGGAATCGAAGAAACAGAAAGTCTCTGGTACTTTTACAGAGCACAAGAGAAGTGGGCCCCGCAAGGCCCAGTCTTCTTTTTCTTTCAAGAAACCTCCGCACCCATCTAAGAGCGGAAAGAATTACGGAACAGTGTCAGCCACGACGGATACAGCTAGGAAGTGCTTTAATTGTGGTCGCCCAGGCCACCTTTGGCGCGATTGTTTGCGCACCCGATTACATGTTTTGATCATGACAGAAGGGCACCGTGCGACGTTTTGCAAGGACGCCACCAAATACAATGGAACCCATTCATCACAAATGGCCCGATTCGAAGGAAGCTAGTATCAGCCAGATGCAAAGAAAGTGTTCGAATGCCTCAAAATTTTGGCCGTGGACGAGGCAGAGGACAATGGGACCGAAAGGGGACATCGAGTGCCGGATCTGTTCCCCACGTCCGTATGAGATGAGGAGGACAGACGATCGGGATGTCATTGTCGCATCAGTCTGTCCGCATCCTTTCCCGGCCGATTAGCATTTTATTCGATACAGAGCTACGCATTCTTTTATATCTTTGTCTTGTGTAAATCGTTTGAATATTTCTGGTTTTCATACTTGTGAACCTTATGTTGTTGGTTTACCGAGTGGAGAGAGGATTGTTGGGAACTTAGAGACTAGAGATTTTCCTGTATTATTTGGGGGTAGGGAGTGGCTCTCAAATCTAATTGTGATAGAAATGCAAGGAGATGACCTGATACTCGGAGACGATTGGCTTAATCGATATGGAGCAATTGTAAACTACCGAAGGAGGAATATTTCGCTGATCGCTGATGATGGCTCCGAAGTACTGTTTGAAGGATGGAAACCAGGAAGCTCAGGAAAGTTGATCAAAGCAATGAAAGCTGTCAAATTGTTGAAACAGGGCTGTATCGGGTACTGGTGCTATGCAATGAGGAAAGGAGACGAAATTGTGGAACTTTCATCTATTCCTGTTGTGAATGAATTTCCAGATGTATTTCCTGACGAGTTACCTGGGCTACCTCCACGAAGGGATGTAGAATTTACCATTGAGCTGGAAACTGGAGCTACACCAATTTCTAAGGCGCCGTATCGTATGGCACCTACTGAAATGTATGAACTGAAGAAGCAACTGGAGGAGTTACTGGACAAAGGCTATATTCAGCCAAGTGTTTCACCCTGGGGAGCGCCAGTCCTTTTTGTCTGAAAGAAGGATGGATCGCTTCGACTGTGTATCGACTATCGAGAGCTGAACAAGATGACGATTAAGAACAAGTATCTGTTGCCACGGATTGATGATCTGTTTGACCAGTTGCAAGGAGCAACAGTGTTTTCTAAAATTGATCTGAGATCAGGATACCATCAGCTGAGGATTAAGGAATCTGATGTTCCAAAGTCAGCATTCAGAACTCGCTACGGACACTATGAGTTTGTAGTGATGCCATTTGGTCTCACTAATGCACCTGCTGTATTCATGCAGTTGATGAACCGAGTGTTCATCGAATATTTGGATAAATTTGTGGTCGTGTTCATTGATGACATTCTGGTGTATTCTAAGAACCCGGAAGAGCATGCACAGCATTTGCAGATTGTACTAGAACTTTTGAGAAGAGAGCAACTGTACGCCAAACTCTCTAAGTGTGAATTCTGGCTAAAAGAAGTAATGTTCCTCGGTTATGTGGTATCAGCAGAAGGAGTCCGAGTAGATCCGTAGAAAATCGAAGCAATTATGGATTGGAAACCTCCAAAGAACGTGAAAGAAGTCCGAAGTTTCTTAGGACTTGCTGGGTATTATCGTCGGTTCGTGGAAGGGTTTTCCAAAATCTCCCGCCCACTTACTCGACTCCTGCAGAAAACTCAAAAGTTCGAGTGGAACGAGTCGTGTCAGACTAGTTTTGACGAATTAAAGAAGAGATTGACGACGGCACCGATTCTATCACTTCCACAGGGGACTGGAGGATTCATAGTTTACAGTGATGCTTCGAACCAAGGACTCGGATGCGTATTAATGCAGAATGACAAGGTGATCGCTTATGCTTCACGGCAGCTGAAACCTTATGAAGTGAATTACCCAACACATGATTTGGAGCTAGCAGCAGTAGTTTTTGCTTTGAAGATCTGGAGGCATTATCTGTACGGGACTCACTGTCAGATCTTTACGGATCACAAGAGTCTCAAATACATCTTCAGTCAGAAGGAATTGAACATGCGGCAAAGAAGATGGTTAGAGCTGATTAAGGACTATGACTTGGAGATTTTGTATCATCCAGGCAAAGCGAATGTAGTAGCCGATGCACTCAGCCGCAAGCCTGTTTCTATTCAGATGCTAGAAACGCTGACCTCCCAACTTAGCCTTCAACGAGAGATGATTCGAGAAGGAATTGAAGTGTGGTTACAAAGAGTCCAAGGACAATTGTGCGTAATGGAATTAACTTCATCATTAACCGAAGAAATCAAATCTAGACAGGCGGATGATCCTATGATGATTCGGTTACGTGATGAAGTAATCAAGGGAAAGGCCCACGGATTCCTAATTCATGATGATGGAATTTTGAGATTCCAGAACCGACTCTGCGTTCCTGATATCGATGTTCTGAAACAGACGATTATGAAGGAAGCTCACAGTTCGCCCTATTCTATCCACCCGGGCACCAGTAAAATGTATAAGGACTTGAAGCAAAATTTCTGGTGGGGCAACATGAAGAAAGATGTAGCGGACTATGTTTCGAAATGCTTGACTTGTCAGCAGGTTAAGATCGAGCATCAACGGCCTGCCGAAATGTTGAAGCCGCTCCCGATTCCTGAATGGAAGTGGGAGGACATATCGATGGACTTTATCACTAATATGCCGAGGACCAAGACGGGAATGAACATGATTTGGGTGATAGTTGATCGTTTAACCAAATCAGCTCATTTCCTAGGCATTAAAGACACATGGGGACCAGAGAAATTGGCACGAGTATTTATTTCGGAGATAGTTTGATTGCATGGTACGCCGAAAACCATTGTTTCTGATCGAGACGGCCGTTTTGTGTCTCACTTTTGGAAAGCAGTTCATAAGGCCTTGGGGACCGAATTGAACTTCAGCACAGCTTATCACCCACAGACTGATGGACAGTCAGAGAGGACTATTCAAACAGTGGAAGATATGCTGAGAGCTTGTGCCTTAGATTGGTCAACTAATTGGGAAGTTCACCTACCATTGATTGAATTTACCTACAATAATAGTTGGCATGCTTCCATTAAGATGGCACCGTTTGAGGCATTATACGGGAGGAGATGTAGATCGCCCCTATGTTGGGATGATTCATCAGACTTGATCGGGACAGAACCAGAGATGATCGTACCGACTCGAGAGAAGATAGCCTTGATTCGTGAAAGGCTGTTAACCGCCCAAAGTCGCCAAAAATCTTACGCAGACGTACGTCGTCGCCCATTGGATTTCAGTACTGGAGACCACGTACTGTTGAAGGTTTTTCCTACTCGAGGGATCTTTCGTTTCGGAAGGAAAGGAAAGCTGAGTCCGAGATATATCGGACCATTTGAGATCCTTGAGAGAGTTGGAGAGTTAGCATACAGATTGGCATTGCCGCCGTCATTGTGCCATGTTCATAACGTGTTCCACGTATCCCAGTTACGGAGGTATATACCAGATCCTAGTCATGTCATTGATTTCAGCGAGATTGAAGTTGCTCAAGATGGGATGTTTGAAGAAAGACCAGTCAAGATACTCGAGAGTCGAGTTAAGCAGTTGAGGAACAAACCAATCGTTTTGGTCAAAGTTCAATGGTCACGCCACGGAGTGGAAGAAACCACATGGGAAACGGAAGATGGCATGAAGTCCAGATATCCCGAGTTATTTACATCTTGAGTTTCGGGACGAAACTCCTTTTTAGTAGGAGAGTATGTAATATCCGGATTTATTACTGTGTATTTTACCTGTATTCGAACCCTGTATTATTCGGATTTGTGGTTTTGATTATTGGAGTATGATATTTCTTGCATTGACATCCTTGTACTTAAGTATAACATCATGCAAAATTTCTCATGCAAACTCGTGATAGCGCACGCTAAGAATGTAGCTTAACGCGCGCTATCGGGCTACTACTAGCGCACGCTATGCATGTAGGAGTTGCGTGCGCTAAGAACTCAATTATTGAGCGGGACGGCTAGCACATGCGCCAGCCGGGACATGGGTCCGGATAAGATTCCCGCGGATGAACCTGGACAGTTCTGAAGTCAACTCTTATTAGCGCACGCTAAGGAAGCTTAGTAGCGTGCGCTAACTTGTTAAAATGCAGAATATTATAAATGGGACAACAACCCGTTTTGGCTTTCATTTCTTTCGCCCATTCTTCATTCTTGAGAGGCCAGAGAGCTTTAATCACCCCTCTAACACACTGAGAACATATATTAGTGATCCTTGAATATTGGTTATCACTTGTGAGTGATCATTGAAGAGAAGTAACACCTTGGAGTGGCACATAACCAACCGGAGTCGGATTCTACCTTGTGGTTCAGTGATTTCGGCATATTAAGGTATGTTCAACCTATCACCAGTCTTAGATTTGAATTCCAAGGGATATGATGATCATGTTAACGAGATATTGAATTTCATTAGTGAATTATTCAACAACATCATGTTTAGAAGATTGGAATGTCTATAATTACGATATTATTGTTAGAACCTTGAAGTCAGAATCCTAGTACTTCAAATGAGGAGAGAAACATTCTGAAGTTATCAATCCGTATGATTTATGTTATCTTTGTGATCATGAATTGGAGGTGATGTTATAAGAACTTAAAGGAAGAATCATCTTAGGAAATATTCTTTCGTATAAGTTGGAATTGTTAGTTCACCTCAAGATGAAGTCTGAATATATATAATGATAGTAGAATCTAATACATCAACCGGAGATCACCAACTTCGCATGAGAATTGTAATCAAGATGGATTATGGTGTTATGACGATTATACGTATACTTGCATCTCGAAGTTGTTATTATCCTTGAGATCATTCATAAGGGTTATGAACATAACATGAAGTCGGATAACAAACATCAAATCACCGAGGAATTCGTTTACTTCATCACCATTTGTATAATCTGCTGCCCTCCAGTGAACTGCCATGCACTCTTAGCGTGCGCTAAGCTACGTTAATTAACGTGCGCTATCGTGTATGTTTAGCGTACGCCACATTTGCAACTTAGCGTGCACTGAGTCATCAGGCGAGTCAGTTGGCTGACCAGTGAGGTACTGACCGTGCATGGTTAGCGTATGCTAGGCTGTGTGTATTGCGTGCGCTAACGAGTAGCATTAACGTACGCTACATAGGATGCGTAGCGTGCGTTAATCTATCCAGGCAGATTGCATATTAAGGACTTCCTACCGAAATTGTTGAATTGTTAGACGTTCGTATGGCATGAAATGAATTCTGTGTTATTTCTTTTGTTAAGGTTCGAGCTTAACACGTGATTGATCGAAGGGGACGACCTTCGAGTATTTTGATATTCGTGGAAGTTTATTCTTGTCAACAAACCGAGGCAAGTACTCTAATTAGAATTGTTTATATTATGACAATTATGATGTGATTGTATCGTGTAAATGTGTTGTGAATATATGTCCACCATGCGTTGATCCGACGGGAATCATCATGGGAATCTATAGTCAGTGTGCTTGGATCGTTGGACAGGTAGTTCCACCATGTGTTGGTCCGATGGGATCATCATGGGAATCTATAGCTGTGTGCACTGGATCGTTGGAATACCATCAGTATGTTGAAACTGTTATGATATGATATGTGTTGTGGATATTCTCGTTGGAGAAACTTGTTATGATATAATTGTTGATTATATCACCGTTGTATGATTATTGTACTTGTACTAGCATCGTTGTGCTAACCCCTTCGGGGGTGAACATTTGTGTATGTTCAGGATCCAGGAGAGCGGGGAAACAACCACTGGAGATGCATGACGACGAGGGTGCAGAGTGATGTTCCGGCCGGGTTTACTGTTTGTTATTTGTCGGTTATTTTAATAAGTACTCGAGTACATCGTCGATTTATAATGTTTAGATTTTAGTGATGTAATAATAACTCTTCTTGGAACATTTGTAATTTCGGTTTTGAACGAGTCGGTTGAATTTTATTTCAGAAATTTCATAAACTGATATCTGTTATTGTCATTTCCTTCATTCAGCCTTGTAAATTCTTATGTAAAGGATTTACGGCGCTGTAATATTCCTGAATATATCAGGGGTGTTACATCTTCTTCCATATGTTTGTTGCAATGGACTTTTTTGTAGTTTTCCCAAATACAATATTGATATTATTAACGCGATCGTAAACTTACTCACCTGTTAATGTTGTCGGTGCAAATCCCTCTTCCTGGTATCCATTAAAAGCTTTTCTTAATCTACGATATGGGTGATGGCGATTGAGAAACCTCCGGTGTTGAGTGTAAATCGTCTTTTTCGTGTTTCAACTGAACGTAGCTTGTGTTTTCTTCACATATAGGACATGCATGATGCCTCTTCACACTATACCCGCTCAAGTTTCCATATGCCGGAAGTCATTAATGGTACAAAATAACATTGCACGTAGCTTGAAACTTTGGTCGTGGTACCCATCAAATACGTCAACCCATTCGTCCCACATCATTCTCAAATCATCAATCAACGGACTTAGATAAACATCTATGTCATTTCCTGGCTGTTTTGGGCCTGAAATTATCATTGACAACATAACATATCTCCGCTTCATATATAACCAATGAGGTAAATTATAGATCACAAGTAGGACAGGCCATGAGCTATGCTTAGTGCTTAAATTACCAAACAGATTCATCCCATTTGTGGCAAGTCCAAGCCTAAGGTTTCTTGCCTCACCCCCAAAATCTGGAAATAAATGATATATTTTCTTCCACTGTACAGAATCAGCAGGATGACGAATTAGTCCGTCGCATTTTCTCCCTTTTGCGTGCCATATGAGGTTCTTTGCGTCACCCTTATTAGCAAACAGTCGCTTGAACCTTGGAATAATTGGAAGATACCATAACACCTTCGCTGGAGGCCCTCGTTATGTGCTCTCTCCATCACTAGAATCATCATGCTTCACTTTGTAGCCTGATGCCCCACACCTAGGACACTTATGCAATAATTCAAACTCTTTTCGGTACAATATGCAATGATTAGGGCAGGCATGTATTTTCTTATACGCCAAACCCATCAGACACAAAACCTTCTTCGCCTCATAAGTACGGTTAGGCAATTTATTATCTTATGGAAGCATCTCCTGTATCAACTCGAGCAATTCGGTGAAACTTTTATCACTCCACCCATTTTTTGCTTTCATATTAACCAACTTTAACACGGCAGATAGGCGTGTAAAATTTTTACACCCCGGATATAAAGGAGTCTCTGAATCACTTTTCAACGCATCATAAACATGCGCTCGTCGGAATGATTCTTCTCCAACATCACGAATCATGTCTTCAAATTGATCACCATCTATATCTACGTGTGTGTCTTCAGTTGGAATGTCTACTAATTCGCCATGCCATATCCAAATCTTATAGTTCGTATTTATTCTCTCACAAATAAGATGTTCACGAATTATGTCAGCTTCATGTCGTCTCCCGTTCATACACTTGACATAAGGGCAAAAATATCTTTCATCGGGTTCCGGGCGATTTTGCCGGGCGAACTCAAGAAATTGTTCGATTCCATTATCACACTCATCACTGTTACGGCTTGCATTCATCCAACTTCGATCCATTTTTCTTCTTTTCTGTTGTACACATAGTGAAATTTAATTTGCAATTCCTTTAGTTAGAACCAACCACATTTAGTGTTATTTTAATCTTCTACAAAAAACGTACAACTATTATTGCTATTAATATACCATGTCATCTCACTATCTTGTAAAGTCTATCACCTTTTCCTGCATTAATTATTGGGAGAAGATTCTTAAGATGAAAGTTAACATCTATCCCAAAGGGAGAAGATCCTTAAAAAGTTAACCACATCTATCCCAACGTATTTCATGTTTCAAAAGGTAACAGACAAAAATTGAAAGACACACAAGAAGTTGTTTTAACCACAAGAAGTGCTAGTTTTAACAAATTTTAATTATTTGAAGAGCTATAAGATACCGCAACAACTACTTTTGAATTTAGTTATAATATCAAATGCCGTACCCAGAGAGCTCCCAATTATAAACTTAAAGGATCAGTTGAAAATTAATAAGATGCAAAGTATCATACGATGAATCGTGCAAGATCCTGTTAAGGGTCAACGGTTGACCCAATCATCATTTCTCAAGAGCAGAGCTTAAAAGGATCTGCAGTATTTTTACTAGCAATAAACATAGTGACCACAAAAATACGAGCACCAAAGTTTTCATCTGGCAAAAATCATTGCTAACAAATTGAAACGTGCAACTCCAGAAAACCTATATATATCATGGAGCATAACAAACGGGTGGATATGCAAGAAAACCATCACTACACATGTAGAAACATAAGTAGCAAACAAGATAAGCTAATGAATTTATGAACTTTAAGCTCTCAATTACTTTGAGCACTATTTGCTAAAATAGCAAATACATTTACAAAGCTGTCAAATTCGACGATTATGAGGACACACACAGAGAGAAAGATAACACACAAACAAGAACTTATTGTAGGATTTATTTCCGGAACATAGGTCTGGACTCCGGGCCGCGGCCCCTGCAACTTCTCCTCACCTCGCTCTTGACCCTCCTGTACTACGGGCCGCGGCCCCTGCCCTTCCGGGCCGCGGCCCCCTGCTGATGGAGCTGCACAACACGGCCGAATCTGTACTCCGGACCGCGGTCCCTGCCCTTCCGAGTCACGGCCCCGGTGACTTCCCTGGGCTGTCTTTTGAAGTGTGCCGCGGCACACACCATCCGGGCCGCGGCACCCGAAGCCAACACACGTTTTTGGGACCTTCTTTAGCAGATGTTTGCTGTGTTTTTCTAAATTCCATACCATACACTTGAGAGAGCAATAGAGAGAACACAAGAGAGAAACAAGAGAGAAAAGAAGGAGAGACAAATACTTGTTTGATTTCCCGGAGGTATATCGATCGGATCGTCGTGATTGTTGACAAGAGCTTGGTAGCTATTGGACAAACTTTTTCACCAGAATAGATCGAGGGTTTGAGTCCGGAAGTTCGGGTATTTTTGTTACTTTTCGTGTAAGCTATTTACGGTGTTTCATTTTCTCGATCTTATTGTTATTGTTGTATTCCAAATACTTAAATAACGTTTATTACCGAGTAGTTGAAGATTGTGTTGTATACCTCTAGTTTGTACTAGGGACGATTGTGTATTGTGTATTGGTGTTAGTGGATTTAAGCGGCTTCGGTCCCGTGGTTTTTTACTCTCGTCTTGAGGGGTTTTCTACGCTAAAATTGTGTCTCGTTATTTATCGCTTTTGGTATATCATTTGTATTATATTGTCAAGTTGTAATTGTGTGCTTTACTCGTCGGTAACCATAAAGTTACAATTGAAAATTGATAAATTGTCAAACGAGATTCCGTATTTTTCATTGTGACGTTACTTTGCCAGTGTTTTCCCAACACTTATAGCAGCCAAACTGGATGATTATGAGTAAGAAGATATTTGAGAAAGTCGTTGTAGCCTTTTGTCAAAATCCAATTACAGCAATAGGTTCACTCACATAGGTCAGAATCATTTTTCTAAAAAAATAAAAAGAGTTACCGAATCATAAAATCTCCGCGTCACCATAAATCATAATACTTCAATCAAGACATTGGCAAAAAAAGTATTTTATAGTTTCTGATTGGTCTTCATAGGAAATGGATACAAAAGCTGCTTGCAACTCAAATATAAATGCAGAATCGGGATTAAAGTGAGAAAGCAAGGATTACATATCTTATATGCAAAAATCGAGGTGCGCGTGTTGGGAAAAACCGACAATATAACGTCACAACGAAACTTGAAAACTCGTTTGAGAACTTTCCCAATCTTTAATTGTAACTTCGAGGTTACCGACGAGTAGAGTAATCAATTACAACTCAACAAACAATACAAATGTTATAAAAAAACGATAAACAACGGGACACAATTTTTAGCGTGGAAAACCCCTCAACACGAGATTAAAAACCATGGGACCGAAGCCACTTAAATCCACTATCATCAATTCACAATACACAATACGTCCCTAGTACAAACTAGAGGTATAAACCGATAATCTTCAAATACTTGGTAATAAACAATCTTCAAGTATTTGGAATACACAACAACAACAAGATCGAGAAAGTAAAACACCGTAAATAGCTTACACAAAAAGCTAACAAAATAACCGAACTTTCGGACTCAAAACCTCGATCTATTCCGGTGAAAAGATTTGCCCAATCGCTACCAAGCGTCAAAATATCACGACGATCCGATCGATATACCTCCGGGAAATCGAACAAGTATATTTCTCACTTTCTTTTCTCTCTTGTGTGTTTCTCTCAAAATGGTGGGTGAGGGATGAAAAACGCAGCCTCTGCTGCTTAAAAGAACCCCCAAGGGGTGCAGGGTTGACCCCGTGTGCCACGGCACGAGCAGGGTGTGCCGCGGCACATGTCTTCGGTCTTGAATCTTCGTCTTCTCGGGCGGATCTTCCTCCGGTCTTCGTCATTACATATAAATTTTACATTTGAAAAATTGCATCCTATACAAATTTTTTAGTAAAATAGATAGGCTCAAAACGTCCCTTATAACCCAATCGCACAAAACAAACAATTCAAAACTAGGTCCATGAACTACAGCCCCATTCAAAATTAATGCAATAATTACATTAAAATAAATGGCAATAATGATTAATCTAAAAATTTATCTAATCAACAGAAATTATTCCAACAATTAGAATTAATCCAATTAATTTATCTAACCGTTAATTTTAATTTATTTCGGATAAAAAAATATTTCATTAAATTAATTCCCTTAAAATAGAATTACCATAATTATATTTTGGTCAAATTAAATCTAATTTAATTTGCGGGAAAATAATTTACCGAATGAAATATAAAAACAATTTTTGGCTCGTCTTTTCGTCCCGAATTCAAAAATAATATTTTTCTAATTTTTATATTACACATTTAAATCAGATTTTCAAAAGAAAAATAGATTTATATTGTAATATAAAATCATGAAAAATAATTTTAAGATGAATAATTAAACATTAACAATTAATATAATTATGAATCTAAATCATAAAAAATAACCAAACATTCCAAATGCTAATATCGAATATACAATCGCATAAACCTCGCTTCGATACCACTGTTAAAGTTCGGTGATAAAAATGAGTTAAGCAGCGGAAAATAAACCGGTCCAACCGGATAAAACCAAATCTCAAAAATGGACCGATCACGCATCGTATAAACGAATATAAAATACGAAGATAAAATAAGAGATCATACCCTCGTAGACCTTTGATAATATCTTCTTGAAGAATAATTCCCGAGCCAAGCTTTGATCGTTTCCAGTCACCGACACGAACACGAATCCAATTTGTTGTAGCTTGATGAATGATCAAACAGTGAAGATCCCAAGTGTCTCTATGGTATCACACATCGAATATTGATCGGAAAAATAGTATGTCAATTCGTTCTCAAAGAACACGGCTAGGAATCGACACAATATTTTTCTTCTCTTCTCTTCTTCCTTTTCTTTCTCTCTAAGATGAACAAAAATGAAAGAAATTATTTTCTCTCTCCCTCCTATGAAAGCTCACGGCTAATGCTTTTGTAAGGTGTGTGTAAGTTTCACACTGTCTTGTTCAAAACAAAGACCAACACGTTTATTATATAACAAATGAGATGACATTATGAGATATGGAATCAAATCACAAGTCTTCATCATTTGCTACATATAAAATACACCTCACATATTAGGAAGTAACATGGAAGGTGAGGAGAAGGTGAGGGGGCGGCCCATTTTTTATTAGGTGAGAAAACGAACCGAGCCACTCGATTCGTGTACCGGACGTTCGCATGTCTAGTCCATTAAATACACTTCGTTTTATCCCAAATGTATTTATACTTAATTAATTAATCTAATTAATTATTTTTATCAAATACAAAATTATAATAATATATTTCCAATAAATAATTATTTATGAATTAAATTAATCACTCGGTAATTAATTTCAATTCACTAGACCGCTTGATTTATCAAATATATTAAATTAGATATCTAATATCTAATGTTAATGAAGAGATAATAAATACATATTTATCCATTAAATATCCTTGTGCGCGACTCCGTAGGTCCGTTTTAGTCGACAATGGAAGGAACCAAGAAGTACAGGTAACACTTAGCCAGTCTAGTGCTCCGTACCGTAACCCAACTAAGAACGAATAATCGGATCATTCCAAAACCATTATGTCGTGAATGCCATATACGTATAAACTCTTCAATCATATGTACCGATCAAGTATTAGGGTCACGGTAAAGTCAAACCCTATAGTCACTTGACTCTATGCATTTGTTAATGCAAACCGAGATCACCGAGCTCTCGTGTATCAAATACAACTAGATCTAACTGCTTTAGCCAAAGACTTATGATCTCATTTGCCATTAACTGCATAGGACATTTACCTGCTCACTAACAGGAGAAAGAATCATTTCTCGGTATACAGTAGAGACTGCTACTTGCCCACTAAGTTGCATTTCGAGGTTGACCCCACCAACCGGCGATTGGATCGAACTATTCTAATGACTAACTTAATGTCACAAGCACATCTCCTACTGAAACCTCAAGTCAAATGTCCACGTATACCTATCACAATCTTTCGATTCAGTCATTGACAATCCCTGACTGATATACATGTGACCGAATCGAGTTGAGTCGTATTCGAGTATACTAATCCCATTAGCATACCTATAACATGTGCTCCCACTAACCCTTAGTGAAGACTTGCACTCTACATGTCAAAGTACACATTATACAAGTCTTGGCTAAACTTAATGCGCAATTAAGTTTTATCAACTTGTGAACTAGTTAAGCATTCGAGCTCTAAACACTTCTAGTGCCTATCTCCTTATCTCCATAAGGAGTAGAATGTTTGCTCTCAAATGCAAGAACTATTATTCTATATACCAAATCACAATGCCAGTGATATACAATAATATAGAAATAATAATTGCCTTATTAAATATAATATTCATAATTACAACACAATTGCTCTCACTCTCTCATCTATTGAGTGACATTCGAGGGCATATTCCTAACATCTAGCCTGGTAGATCCTCCCTCAGAGGGTCTGCGGTGCTGTAATATTTTCGAGTGGATTGGGGGTGTTACAGTTTATCCCTCAATAATCCACGAAATATATCCTAAGAATGAAATGAACATTTATAACGTTCAAGCATTAGAATCTCACCCTAGGGTTTGTTAGGTGAAAACCCTAATTTACATAGTAGACGAGATCCTTGATCTTGTAGAACACCTTGGAGAAGAAAGGAAATTGGCCTGAAACCCATTAAATTTCTAGGGATCACAAATCATCAAGAAACCTTGATCATCTTCAATCTCCTCTTGAAAAACTAACCTTGCAACTCCATTATTATGGCAACTAGAATCTTCGATCATTGTTACTATTGAATCAAGTTGAATATATATATATATATATATATGGGACTTTATTTTCAGAACTCTCTTAAGTGCGAGAACTGCGAGAACTCCTCTAAACCAATGAGATTTTTTTAAATATTAAAAAATATTTTTAATTCAAAGGGTATTATAGTAAAATACAATTTTTATATTATTTTTGAATTTTTTTATTAAATATAATAGCCCCTACTGATGATAACCCCTACTATATCTATAACCCCTACTATATAGTAGGGGTTATGATCAGTAGGGGTTGTATGCATTGACATGATGTACATTATGTATTATTATGAGTACAAAAGGTGGTTCTCACAGTTCTCGCACTTAACAGGGTTCTGAAAATAAAGTTACACTATATATATATATACTATATATATATATATACTAGTGTTGTGCACCGTGCCAGGTGGTTCCCGGTGAGTTTAATCATTGACGTCGTAATTGTATTTCATAATTGTATTTTGTGTTTCTGAAGATGATATGTGAATTTGGTTGGTTGAAAGTTACTTCCTTGATAAAAACTCGTCAAGCGGTTTAATTGCTTATGTCAATTTATCTTGTGGTTTGGCTCATTTAGATTTTAAAGAGCATAACAAAATTTATAAAGAAAAAACTTGTGAAAAGCAATTTCAGCTTTTCTAACACAACTTAATGTTTTCGACCACACTATATAATGCTTTTGTTTTGTCCTTCCAAATTGCCGCCTCCATTTTTGCTTGATAATTATTTCTGAAGTGTTCTAATTGGTCCGATAGGGAGATCAAATTCTGAAACGGATTTTTTATCATCCTGTTTTAAAATAAAAAAACATTCTCAAAACATAAAATAAATATTAGAAAATTGATCAAGTTTTGGATTGAGAGTTACGGTTATTGTTGGTGTAAGTGGGTCAAATCTGGATCCGGCAGAGGCAAAAATGATTTCACTCTTGAGCACCTGAGTGATTAGTGTCAGATCTTGGTATGGAGGCACACATTCTTAACTTCTGCAACCTGTTTGTTTTTCTTTTTTTAATTTATTTGTGGAATTATCTCGAAAGAGCAATAGTAAAAAAAGCAACGATTCAAATTCATTCCAGTACTATATTCCTCAAAAAAGAAAATAGAGGTGAAAGATGCCAAAGTATCGACTTGTATCAGACTGCCTGTCTTCTTCTAGTTGGATCCCCGCCCCAATATATTTAGATGCATTCATGATCAGAATTAAATAACAAGGTATACTTGCTAAAAATAAATAACGTAGTAGGGGTCATGAAAGAACTAATAGATATTTTTCATGGTGAGGTGGGTCCTTAAAAATCAAAATTTCGAAGTAATTCCTAGTTATAGTGTTTACAGTTGTTTTATTCTTTAGATTCAAATGGTACAAACTATTTAATAATGTAGCAGTACCAACCAATTTATTTCTGAAATAATACGACAGAATCCATCTCCTATAAGAAGTGAAATCCTTTTTGGTCCATGACCGAAATTGATACAATATTTTTATGCCCCTTGGACAATACAAGTACACCTTCCAAAGTAAGAATAAAACCGGATTCTAAATCCAACAATAGTGATCCGATGTCACTAGCCTCAACACTATGCCCGCTGCTAACTGTCACCATCACTTCTCCAGCTCCAAGCTTTCTACTTCATTCCAGATCCGGATTCATTGTACATATGTGAGAACTCGCGCCAGAATCAAGTATCTAAGAAGTAGAATATACAGTTACAGAACAATTTGTTTCCAAAACCAGTATCCCGTACCTGAAGGCGCATTTCGATCAAGTTTTGGACAGTACCTTCTACAGTGGCCTAGCTCACCGCAGTTGAGGCATTTGTCCGTTTTCTTGGCCCCCTTACTCTTTTGAACCATTGGGGCCTTGCCCTTATCTGTATGTACCTCTCCTTTGGGCTTGAACTGCTTCTTGCCCTTTTTTCTTATTGTTATTTGACTTCCGAGGCCCAGAAGAAATGACAAGTGCAGCCTCTTTTGGCCTAGTCTTCATTTGAGACTGTGCCGTACTCAGTTTATTCATTAGCCCAGCTAAGTTGCAAGCAATCTCGTTGCAGTTGAAGTTCATCACAAACTGAGAGGAGTCAGGAAGTGACTGTAGGATGAGGTCGGTCTGGAGAGAAGCATTGATCCTGAAATCAAGAGCCTCCAATCTCTCGATCATGGATATCATTTTGAGGACATGATCCCCAACTTTCTCACCTTCCTTCATCCGAGCACCAAACAACTGCTTCGATATCTCATACCGAGCAGTTCGACTGTGCTCCCCGTATAGTTCAGTAAGATGTGCCAGAATCACCCTAGAAGAAGTCATGTTTTCATGGGCCCTATGAAGCTCATTGTTCATAGAGGCCATCATGAAAGTATGAACCCCGACATCACCCTTAACACATTTCTCATGGGCATCAACTTATTCCTAATTAGCCCTGGTCTGTAACACCCCCAAAACCATACGGGAATATTACAGCGCCGTGGGCCCCACATTGGAACCCACAAGGCTAAAATAATTTTCGCAAACGTTTAAAAATACCAAAAGACCCTTTTGAAGTACACGCACACAGCGGATAAAAACACATTTCAGAAGAATACCGAAAAACCATTTAGAAACATACACACACAGCGGATAAAATATAATTAAATACATTTGCAGTGGAATTAGAAAAACCAGAAAAGAATACACAATTCCAACAATCACGGCATAGCCAGTATCACCGAAAAGCTCATCCCTTCACGACCGCTACTAGCTCGAACTCCGAGTACCTAAAAGATAAAGCTCACGACGGGGTCAGCCATAATATTCAACAATGGTAACGATCTCACCACATAAACAATTACATATCAATGTAATTATAAGGTAAGAATATTTCCAATGTAATCTTACCGAAATAACCTTACCGACTCATCACAATCCATATCAAATCATTCCTTACCATAATCCACATCTCACGTTCTTAAGTGACGAATGAATTTAAAGTAACCATCTGTACTGTATCCGAAACGATACCAAGATTCTCAAACATTAACATATCCCCAATATAGAATAATCTGGCTAAGTCCGATTCTGTCCGCTGTCCGCTAGAATAAAACTGATATCACACGGCAAATCTGTAAACCAACAGTCCCGAGACAAAGGAAAGTCCCAGATATCCATATAAATCATGAATGCTCACACAATCAATAATGATAAACAATCAATGCATCAAAACGGGAATATCAATGACATGATAACTCCACACAAGATCGACAAAGGATCAATTACGAACGAAAATACCATGATGTGGTAACTCCAACAAGATCAATGAAGGATCAACAACCGGGAATACCAACAATACGGTAAACCCCAACAAGATCAAAAAAGGACAACAACCGAGAATACCAACGACACGGTAAACTCCAACAAGATCGATAAAGGATCAACGACCGAGAATATCAACAACACGGTAAACTCCAATAAGATCAATAAAGAGACTATATCCGACAATACCAACAACACGATAAACTCCAATAAGGTCAATAGAGGGACAATAACCGATAATACCGACGACACAGTAAACTCTAATAAGATTAATAAAGGAACAATAGCCGAGAATACTGACGACACGGTAAACTCCAACAAGAATCAATCAAGGACCAAAAATCGAGAATACCAACGGTAAGGCAACTCCCAACGGAACCAATAAGAATCAATAACGAACGATATTACCAATGATAGGGAAAACTCCAAACTAGATTAATAAAGGGTCGATGACAAACGAGTTGGCCATCGATATGGTAACTCCAAACGAGATCAGAAAAGGGTCAACGGGGACAGATACACGAGAGAATAAAATCGTCAACCATATACAAATCATATATGCGGGATTTCAAGGACAACCCGACTATCGAACAGATCCAGTTATACATGGACTGTGAACGACCAATCAACAAGACTCAAGATGGACATCACGATACGCCCGATCCGGACATGTGTCCGTGTACAAGCCAACCATGAGTATTGATCAATACTCGTCTGGTCTCGTACCTAATCAGCCTCACGAAGTACGTCTCGTGTGTACGGTTTAATATGAGGTCGAAACCAACATATGCTACACGTACCCGCCCTGAAAATCCTACACATGAATGATCAGAGCGTATCTGACTCCAGATATGCCACGATGCAACATGACAACAAATCTCGAAGAATGCATATCCAACAAGGATCAGAAGACTTCTCAAGAGGGCAACAATAACTCGATCATGAAGGACAGACACGAACACAATGTCATATTCCGTCAGACAACAGTTCACAGCATGCTCAACAATGCATATAATAATAGCACATAAACACCCAAGGCAGCAGCCAAGGGTCACGAAAGTATCTACTCAGGAATACTCCGGACAATATCACATAAACTCCCAAGGCAGCAGCCAAGGGTCACAGAAGCATCTACTCAGGAATACTCCGGACATAGGTGCCATTTAGGTCTTATCCCCTAACACATTTCCATTCGGGTACCATACAGGTTTTATCCCCAACACATCGGCCCCACAGATTACGATTCAAAGAAAGAGCACATCACAAAACGTAACAAACAATGGTGCACACTCCCCACATGAAATATCAACACACACATGCAATAATGCAACATGATGATTATCATAATCTAACAATATTAATTTACCTCAAGTTGGAGACGCTAACCTTTCCACGACCAACCGCCCTGAACGAATACACGGTTTATCCGAAAAATCCAAAATGAAGTACAGTCCATAACTAATACCAAACCACCATCTCGAGTTCAATATCGACACGATAACTAACCTTGATATCCAACTTCTCATGCAATAGACAAAATTTAATTCACGTCTCCGTTTCCTCTAGACGTCTTAAAATCATATACATTATGATTTATCTTAGTCCAAACATAATATACATACCATCATCCCGACAATTCATATTCCATGATACCATTGCTATATGAATCACAAATGAAATGAAAACGAAATCATTTATTAAACATTATGAACTGAGCAAGCATAACTTGTCTTGATACCAATTCGACAAAGCCGCTATCAATCCCGCCGTCTTCATCTACAAGCTCCTCAGCCCTGACCAAGACGATTCATGCATTCTCCAACCTCAATCGCAGCGCAACGTTTAACATCAATGATCAATAAACGCAACCTAATACAATAATCAATTAACGATACGTTCAATAACAATCAACAACCGAAATGACCAACTAATCAAACTCGATGGTTCAACGATATCTTGATCATACGAAACCAAACCATGTCAACTCTTAACAATACGAATACAAGCCGAAATTCGATATTCAATAGTCCTAACAATATCTTCAACATATAGCTCATATAACCGCAATAATCGTAACAACAAAATCATAATCATCTTCATACGAATCATTCTTCAACGATAACATCAAAATCCGAATTCAAGGAGAGGATTACCCAACATACCTCTTAGAAGATGAAATACACAAGAAATCACTTGTTTTGAATAACACGGTGCGAAGGAAATGACGAAAGGGAAGGGTACCGATTCAACCTCCTTCAAAGTTCATTCCTAAATCACAATAATAACAATTCAATCACCATTCATACGAAAACGTATAGAATTTCCCAAGTTCTACTCATTGAGGCATTTCATCGAACACTTTGAAGGCATAATCCGATTAAATCATTTAACGAAGAAATACTCGAATTTGTTCCACAAAACTTCAAGAGTATTGAATGATTACGAGTATACAATCAAGTTCTATCAATAATTTGAATCAAAACGAATCAAATCGGCCAAAACACCAAGAAATCACAAGAACATCCAAAAAACAAAAGTTCATGTGTTCTTACCTTCGATCCGAGTGGAAGATGATGTTAATCCATGAGTCAAACTTCCAAAACATGTTGTTTTATGTTGCTATTACTCAAATCCATCCATCCATGGTGAAAAATCGCGGAAGGAACGATGAAAAATGAAAAATGCCCAAGATGACTCGGTCCAGGCCTTATATAGGCGGGACCTGTCGGTACCTTACGGCCGTAACCGGCCGTGGCTTACGTACGTAACCGGCCGTAGACTACCCTATCGTCTATTTTGGCCGACACCCTTACGTACGTAACCGGCAGCTGCTTACGTACGTAACTGGCCCTTACGGCCATAACCGGCCACAGCCTTACGTACGTTATCGGCCAGTCCTTGCCTCCAGCGAGTCACTGCCGACCGTGATTGGCCATCCCTGCGAGTCATTGCTGACCAGGCTCGGCCACTGCAGGTCCTCTCGGCCACGACTCGGCCAGCCGCCCCGTAACATATGTAACACTTATTCCGTTGCATACGTAATACGTACGTTGACTTGCTACAGTATTATACTCGTATTACGTACGTAATACACCCTGTATAACGTAAGTAACTCCATCCGTTGACTCACCTATCCACATCCACGCCGAAAGCTGCCGATACCGGGCCCAACTGTCCGATTCCTCTTGTTACGTACGTAATACCTTACGCATAACGTACGTAAAACGTACCAACTTAGCGTACGTGAGCCCATAAACTTAACGTACGTAATGGCCTTATGTACTTAGCCAAAATCCAACTGTTCCGGTCCGTATCGACATACCGGATATGAACATACGGCACACTAAATACACATATACTCAACCCAAAATATTCTCATACGGTACGTCTGATGCACGATATCCTCAATTACAATTGTCGGCCAAGTACGACAATCATACAAATACTCATACGGTATATCCGACATCGAAAAACACACCAAGCATGTAATATCCTAGAATCAAAATAACCTCGATATACATACTGGCACGACTGTCACGGTTTCCAAAATTATCCACTCATATCGTGTCGGTCCCATTATGTACAGTACAACCCAGATAAAATAATGCGAAAAATTCATAGTGAAATTCTAGGATATTACATATATACCCACTTAAACAAGTTTCGTCCTCGAAACTCAACACCTGTCAAAATCAGTATCTCAATCCCGAAATATCTCAAAATCACGACATCATACTCAAATAATCATCATCAAACTGAAATAACTGAAAGAACGTACTTACAGATCCGTGAAGTCGATGATCTTCCGTGATACCAGCATACGAATTCCATACAAAGTCTCAACACACTAACAACACACCGGCATTGCAAATACAACAATTTGAAAATATTTCAAAAATTTTGAAACCTCCAAAATCGGTTTGACTCAAAAGTCAGAAAATCATTTTCAAAAGTCACGCTACTACTGCACCGGTTGAGCCACATAACACACATGCCCGGGTTTTACGAAACCCAAGCTCCGATACCATCTTCTGTAACTAGAGATGTTAAACGGGCTAGCCCTAGCGGGCCTCGGGCTAAACGGTCCGGGCCAAAAAAGCCCGGATTTAAACGGGCTAGGAAATATCGGCCCTAACCCTAACCCTAACGGGTTTCGGGCTAAACAGGATAAATATTTAAAAAATCTATTTTTTATTTTTTTATAAGTCATAAAACAAAAAAAAAGAGTAACAATATATTTTATATATATAGTAACAAATATATTATAATAAATATAACAAACAATACACTTTTATGTATATATATATATATATATATAAACACACACTATATTAACAAATACAGTAATAATATACATTATATATAATATTAATATATATTACATATATAATATTAATATATATTATATATAATATTAATATATGTTATATAAATATAGTATTATTGTAAGTTGAAATTAACAATATATATATATATATATATATATATATATATCGGGCTTCGGGCTAGCCCTAGCGGGTTTCGGTCTAGCCCTAACGGGCTTAAGGCTAAACGGTCCGGGCCAAAAAAGCCCGGTTTTAAACGGGCTAGGAAATATCGGCCCTAACCCGGTTTTTTAGCGGGTTAAACGGGCCAGCCCGGCGGGCCCGAGCCCATTTAACATCTCTATCTGTAACACCCCCAAAACCATACGGAAATATTACAGCGCCGTGGGCTCCGCATTGGAACCCACAAGGCTAAAATTATTTTCGCAAATGTTTAAAAATTCCAAAAGGCCCTTTTGAAGTACACGCACG
The DNA here is from genome assembly GCA_033398695.1 of Orobanche coerulescens. NCBI lineage: Eukaryota > Viridiplantae > Streptophyta > Magnoliopsida > Lamiales > Orobanchaceae > Orobanche > Orobanche coerulescens. The sequence goes on from CM065804.1 coordinate 30,088,381, forward strand.
CAGCGGATAAAAACACAGTTCAGAAGAATACCGAAAAGCCATTTAGAAACATACACACACAACAGATAAAACATAATTAAATACATTTGCAGCGGAATTAGAAAAACCAGAAAAGAATACACAATCCCAACAATCACGCCATAGCCAGTATCACCGGAAAGCTCATCCCTTCACGACCGCTACTAGCTCGAACTCCGAGTACCTAAAAGATAAAGCCCACGACGGGGTCAGCCATAATATTCAACAATGGTAACGATCTCATCACATAAACAATTACATATCAATGTAATTACAAGGTACGAATATTTCCAATGTAATCTTACCGAAATAACCTTACCGACTCATCACAATCCATATCAAATCATTCCTTACCATAATCCACATCTCACGTTCTTAAGTGACGAATGAATTCAAAGTAACCATCTGTACTGTATCCGAAACGATACCAAGATTCTCAAACATAAACATATCCCCAATATAGAATAATCTGGCCAAGTCCGATTCTGTCCGCTGGATCGCACAATCGGATCCCAATCCTGATAAAACTGATATCACACGGCAAATCTGACAACCAACAGTCCCGAGACAAAGGCAAGTCCCGGATTTCCATAGAAATCATGAATGCTCACACAATCAATAATGATAAACAATCAATGCATCAAAACGGGAATATCAATGACATGATAACTCCACACAAGATCGACAAAGGATCAACTACGAACGAAAATACCATGATGTGGTAACTCCAACAAGATCAATGAAGGATCAACAACCGGGAATACCAACAATACGGTAAACCCCAACAAGATCAAAAAGGGACAACAACCGAGAATACCAACGACACGGTAAACTCCAACAAGATCGATAAAGGATCAACGACCGAGAATATCAACGACACGGTAAACTCCAATAAGATCAATAAAGAGACTATATCCGACAATACCGACAACACGATAAACTCCAATAAGGTCAATAGAGAGACAATAACCGATAATACCGACGACACGGTAAACTCTAATAAGATTAATAAAGGAACAATAGCCGAGAATACCGATGACACGGTAAACTCCAACAAGAATCAATCAAGGACCAACAATCGAGAAAACCAACGGTAAGGCAACTCCCAATGGAACCAATAAGAATCAATAACGAACGAGATTACCAATGATAGGAAAAACTCCAAACGAGATTAATAACGGGTCGATGACAAACGAGTTGGCCATCGATATGGTAACTCCAAACGAGATCAAAAAACGGTCAACGGGGACAGATACACGAGAGAATAAAATCGGCAACCATATACAAATCATATATGCGGGATTTCAAGGACAACCCAACTATCGAACAGATCCAGTTATACATGGACTGTGAACGACCAATCAACAAGACTCAAAATGGATGTCACGATACGCCCGATCCGAACATGTGTCCGTGTACAAGCCAACCACGAGTATTGATCAATACTCGTCTGGTCTCGTACCTAATCAGCCTCACGAAGTAATCTCATGTGCACGGTTCGATATGAGGTCGAAACCAACATATGCTACAGATACCCGCCCTAAAAATCCTACACATGAATGATCAGAGCGTATCTGACTCCAGATATGCCACGATGCAACATGACAACAAATCTCAAAGAAACGCATATCCAACAAGGATCAGAAGACTTCCCAAGAGGGCAACAATAACTCGATCATGAAGGACAGACACGAACACAATGTCGTATTCCGTCAGACAACAGTTCACAGTATGCTCAACAATGCATATAATAATAGCACACAAACTCCCAAGGCAGCAGCCAAGGGTGACAGAAGCATCTATACTCAGGAATACTCCGGACAATATCACATAAACTCCCAAGGCAGCAGCCAAGGGTCACAGAAGCATCTACTCAGGAATACTCCGGACATAGGTGCCATTTAGGTCTTATCCCCTAACACATTTCCATTCGGGTACCATACAGGTTTTATCCCCAACACATCGGCCCCACAGATTACGGTTCAAAGAAAGAGCACATCACAAAACGTAACAAACAATGGTGCACACTCCCCACATGAAATATCAACACACACATGCAATAATGCAACATGATGATTATCATAATCTAACAATATTAATTTACCTCAAGTTGGAGACGCTAACCTTTCCACGACCAACCGCCCTGAACGAATACACGGTTTATCCGAAAAATCCAAAATGAAGTACAGTCCATAACTAATACCAAACCACCATCTCGAGTTCAATATCGACATGATAACTAACCTTGATATCCAACTTCTCATGCAATAGACAAAATTTAATTCACGTCTCCGTTTCCTCTAGACGTCTTAAAATCATATACATTATGATTTATCTTAGTCCAAACATAATATACATACCATCATCCTGACAATTCATATTCCATGATACCATTGCTATATGAATCACAAATGAAATGAAAACGAAATCATTTATTAAACATTATGAACTGAGCAAGCATAACTTGTCTTGATACCAATTCAACGAAGCCGATATCAATCCCGCCGTCTTCATCTACAAGCTCCTCAGCCCCGACCAAGACGATTCATGCATTCTCCAACCTTAACCGCAGCGCAACGGTTAACATCAACGATCACTAAACGCAACCTAATGCAATAATCGATTAACGATATGTTCAATAACAATCAACAGCCGAAATGACCAACTAATCAAACTCGATGGTTCAACGATATCTTGATCATACGAAACCAAACCATGTCAACTCTTAACAATACGAATACATGCCGAAATTTGATATTCAATAGTCCTAACAATATCTTCAACATAAGCTCATATTACCGCAAGAATCGTAACAAAAAAACCATAATCATATCCATACGAATCATTCTTCAACGATAACATCAAAATCCGAATTCAAGGAGAGGATTACCCAACATACCTCTTAGAAGATGAAATACACAAGTAATCGCTTGTTTTGAATAACACGGTGCGAAGGAAACGACAAAAAGGAAGGGTACCGATTCAACCTCCTTCAAAAGTTCATTCCTAAATCACAATAATATCAATTCAATCACCATTCATACGAAAACGTATAGAATTTACCAAGTTCTACTCATTGAGGCATTTCATCGAACACTTTGAAGGTATAATCCGATTTAATCGTTTAACGAAGAAATACTCGAATTTGTTCCACAAAACTTCAAGAGTATTGAATGATTACGAGTATATAATCAAGTTATATCAATAATCTGAATCAAAACGAATCAAATCGGCCAAAACACCAAGAAACCTCAAGAACATCCAAAAACCAAAAGTTCATGTGTTCTTGCCTTCGATCCGGGTGGAAGATGATGTTAATCCATGAATCGAACTTCCAAAACATGTTTTTATATGTTTTTATTACTCAAATCCATCCATCTATGGTGAAAAATCGCGGAAGGAACGAAGAAAAATGAAAAATGCCCAAGATGACTAGGTCGAGGCCTTATATAGGTGGGACCTGTCGGTACCTTACGGCCGTAACCGGCCGTGGCCTACCCTACTGTCCATTTTGGCCGAAACCCTTACGTATGTAACCGGCAGCTGCTTACGTACGTAACTGGCCCTTACGGCCGTAACCGGCCACAACCTCACGTACGTTATCGGCCAGTCCTTGCCCCCAGCGAGTCACTGCCGACCGTGATCGGCCATCCCTGCGAGTCACTGCCGACCAGGCTCGGCCACTGCAGGTCCTCTCGGCCACGACTCGGCCAGCCACCCGTAACGTACGTAACACTTATTCCATTGCGTACGTAATACGTACGTTGACTTTCTACAGTATTATACTCGTATTACGTACGTAATACACCCTGTATAACGTATGTAACCCCATCCGTTGACTCACCTGTCCACATCCGCGCCGAAAGCTGCCGAAACCGGGACCAACTGTCCGATTCCTCTTGTTACGTACGTAATACCTTACGCATTAACGTACGTAAAACGTACCAACTTAGCGTACGTTAGCCCATAAACTTAACGTACGTAATGGCCTTATGTACTTAGCCAAAATCCAACTGTTTCGATCCGTCTCGACATACCGGATACGAACATACGGAAAACTAAATACATATATACTCAACTTAAAATATTCTCATACGGTACGTCTGATGCACGATATCCTCAATTACAACTGTCGGCTAAGTACGGCAATCATACAAATACTCATACGGTATATCCGACATCGAAAAACACACCAAGCATGTAATATCCTAGAATCAAAATAACCTCGATAGACATACTGGCACGACTGTCACGGTTTCCAAAATTATCCACTCATATCGTGTCGGTCCCACTCTGTACAGTACATCCCAGATAAAATAATGCGAAAAATTCATAGTGAAATTCTAGGATATTACATGGTCCTTACAGGAGTTGGTGGGATGTCTGTAATACCCAGTTGTAATTCATTCTTTACCACTCAGTAATTATCAGTCTGTAATTGTCACTCAGTAATTCTCACTCATTAATAATCATTCATTAGTCATGATTCTTTCATTTGCGTTCATTTGGCATGTTGTAACCATGTATCAGTTACCGATCATCGTTTCATCTCCGTTTGAGTGTCGGAGCGGGAGTATTATCATTATCATCGTGATTGGTAGTCTTATGCTGGAAGTATCATTTTTGGCATGTGTTAGACTTGTTCACTTTCACATTCGTATGATATGTCGGATCATTCATCAGTCGTAGCGAGGAATCGGAATTATCGGATTGTTTCACCTTGGCCAGCATCGAGTTACGGCCGTAAGGTTCTGGGATACGGCCGTAAGTCGGCGGAGTGCCGTAGTAAGTGGCCGGATTCTGGCCGTAAGTGGTCCAGCAGGCTGCCCGGGCATTTTGGCCGAAGGTGAGTTACGGCCGTAAGGAAGGTGAGATACGGCCGTAAGAGGTGTTCGTAAGCTTTGGGTGTTGTCGACCAAGGGTGACTTACGGCCGTAAGGATTGCGGCATACGGCCGTAAGTCGAGGCAGGTACGGCCGTACGAGTTGGCGATTCTGGCCGTCTGGCGCGGCGAGTGCACTGGCCGTTTTCGGCGAAGAGGGCTTACGCCGTAAGATTTGGCGGATACGGCCGTATCATCGAGTTACGGCCGTAAGGTGTGCGGTTACGGCCGTAAGGGTGTCGACGGATGTTTTTGACGAAGGCGGAGTTACGCCGTAACTCGGGATCGATTCTGGCCGTAAGTCTCGGCGAGCTTTCGGACGAAGCGAGTTACGGCCGTCTGAGTTGGCGATTCTGGCCGTAAGGCCGTTGACTTGGAAAGTTACGGCCGTAAGAGGGCCGAGTTACGGCCGTAACTTCCGGCGATGTTAATGACTCGGTAGGACATTTTTCATCATTTTCTTCCTTTCTTCATTTTGTTCCGAGAGAGAGACTTGAGAGAGGGATTTTTCCATCCTCAATCACTTGAGTGTTAGACTTTCATCATCCTCATTCATTTGGGAAGCTTGGATACTCGTTTTAACTCGTGTTCTTCGAATCGAAGTGATTGGATCTTCAAGAGGTAATTTCTTCAACACCTTGGATTTCGATTTTGTGTTGAGATATGATGTTTTGGACGTTATAATCATGTTATATGAAGGGATATGTATATGATTATGAGTTTGTATAAGGATCCGTTGGATTATTGAGGGATTATTCAAGAACACCTTGATAATCGAGTTGGAATTGGGGATTTTCGATTAATAGTTGTTATAATCACGATTTTGGATATTCATAATGGATTATTGATCATATTGGAGATGTTTTGTTGGTTTGAAACACTTCTTGGGGGATTTGATATTGGTATATTGAGGTTTGATTGTAAACAATCGGAGTTTGGACGCAACGTGTTTGTTTTAATGCCTCAATGGACTTAGTTTTATCGTATCGACGTTTTGAGTTCGTTATATTCGTGTTTGATTCGTATATTGATCGGATTGTCGGTAATTGTATTGAATTAAGGTTGTTCGTGCGACCGACACTTCATTTAGGACATTTGTTCGTGGAAGGACTTTCTTCATCGGTATTTTGTAAGTTGATTCTTACTCGGTTAAAAGGATATTCATTCCTTTTGTTGTTGATCATTCATAATCATAACTCATTCATCATTGTATTAATCATTTTGAGACTTGTAATTGTCGGATAATCATTTCATTAGCGAGGAACGGCGGTTCCAATCATTTCATTGAAAACTATCAATCACTTCATTATCACTTTCGTATCGGTGAGTCATTCTTGACTTTGTCGGATTATTATTATTCATTGATATTCATTATGGTCATTCTTGTTCATATGACCTTCCAGGTTCATATTGCGTGGCGGGTGCGGATGTGTGGAATTTTTAGTCGGGCACGTGATGGCCATGTATTGGGAGTGATACATTGGGTGTGCACACGGTAACGATTACCTCAGTGAGACTAATTAGGTACAAGGATGGGTGTGTCCGGTCATCCGTCTTGTACACTTGCACGAGAACACTACGGGCGTACTATGATGCTCCTCTTCGGCGTAATTCATAACTAAGGATATTTCATAACTTGATTAAATCATGATTGTGTATTTTTCAACCCTTGAGGATTGTTGTTACATTTAATCGACCCATTGATTTTTTTTTCGTGTCATGGCAAGGCAAACGCACGGAAATAGCATGTTGATGTCGAGGAGTCCTAGTGATACTAGTAGGGGGCCCCGATCTTTCAGTTATTCATGTTATTGTCCTTTATTTTCCGCTGCAGACTTTCATTTGAATACTCCGTTTCATTCAGTGTTGTGTATTTTATCTTCATATAAAATATACTAGTATTCGGTATTGTCCTGGTGTGTTGTAACTAAACTCCTCATCGGAGCAATCATTGTTGTAATGTAGTTCGGTACTACATTTATCCTGTATAATTCATTCATTTTCAATTGCCTGGTGGGTCCCAGTTGGGGATCTACGGCACTGTAATATACGCCTAGTTTGGGGTGTTACAGAGTTGGTATCGGAGCGTGGTTTTGAATACTACCTTCCGAGTCATGTCTCATTTGAAATCATCGTCGACTAGTATCATTGGACTTTCGCGTCACGTGTGACCTGTGCAGATGCCGAGCCAATCAGACCAAAGAAGCTGTAAGACTTCTAACGCCATGTTATAATTTACGCAATAGTCATTCATTCATCACTCATCAATTAACAATCCTCAAACATCATCATTCATTATGATCGGGACGATCATATTAACTCATTAATCACTTAATTCATTTCATTACTCAGTAATGATCAGGACGATCATATTAACTCATTAATCACTTAATTCATTTCATTACTCAGTTAATAATCAGGACGATCATGTTAACTCATTAATTACTCAATTCATTTCATTACTCAGTTGTCAATCTGGATGATCATATTATCAATCTTGTTAAGTTAGTCAAGATAATCATTTTAAGAATTTCATCAGATAATCATGTCACTTCATTAAATCATTCATATAATCACTAAGTTAGATTATGTATACTCATTTTCATCATCTCATGACGTAATCATAACATGATAATCATGCGGGGAATATAATCATTATGCGACCTTCCTACTTCAGTATGGAAAGAGCTGTCAGGGGATGCACGGGAAGAGGCCGCGGTGCGGGCCGAAACCCGAGGAATAATCACACGCTGCCGGGAAATCGTGCCCAGGACTCGGCTCGATCAGAAGATGTTCGGGTTGATCCACTCACTTTTATGCAGGCCATGATGACCCATGTGCAGTTGCTCAATCATCATTGCGCCACCCTGGCCGGATTAATCGAGAGAACTCTCCCGTGTGAGCCAGCTGCTAAGGAAAGTGCTGAACAACAACCTTCATTTGTCAGCAGGAAATCAACGAAGCGTAATCAATCCGAAGGCGGTCAGTCAACCTTGAAGAAGCCTCGTGTGAGTCCTATCGTTTCTGAGCGACCCCCTACGGTGTATAGTTGTGCGGGATCTCAGTCCCGAGCGGCCAGTTCGGCCGTCACCTGTTTCAACTGTGAAGAACCGGGTCATTTCAGCACCAAAGGTCCGAAGCGGACTGTCACGTGCCATAACTGTGGAATTGCTGGGCATAGGGCCCGTTTTTGCCGAAGGGACTCCAAGTCGGCTCCGGCGGCACCTCAGGCCCCGAAGCAATCGGCGTTTCAGAATCAGACCGCTTTGTCAACGCCGTTTAAGTCAATGGAAGCAAATAGAGTTGGAGCTCGTATTTATCAGACAGGAGCGTCCAGTTCGGGGGCCGGCAAGTCCCGGATTCATGTGATGAGGAGGATCGACGATCCGGTGGCCCGAATGATTTCAGGTATACTCGTAATTTTATTTCAACCTGAGTGTACCTTTTGATTCTGGTACACCGCATTCATTCATTTTCGAATCATGTTGTAATAGACTTATTTTGGGATAGTCCTATTGCTTGTGGACCTCATACCATCGGTCTACCTGACGATGGAAGAATTTTCGGAATCATACCGAAGTAAGCTTAGTGACCGCGATTGATTGATGGACCTAATCGTGGTGAATTTTATCTTAGGACGATGTAATTTTCGGTATTAGTTGGGTTGATCGTTTTGATACTATCCCTAATGTTTGCTAGCGTTTGGTCGCTATCTTTCCGTCATTGGTTGTCGAATGTGTGCTTCAGGGGAGTAATCCCATTGTTCGATAAATTATTATTAGGGCCAGGCAGAGAGATTCCGCAATCGATCTATTCAATCATTCATTATATCATTTTCATCGATTGACCTTTCTAAGGTAATCGAGTCATTCAATCATTCATTGTTTCATTTTCATCGATTGGCCTTTCTAAGACAATCGATCTATTCAATCATTCATTATATCATTTTCATCGATTGGCCTTTCTAAGGCAATCGAGTCATTCAATCATTCATTGTATCATTTTCATCGATTGGCCTTTCTAAGGCAATCGAGTCATTCAATCATTCATTGTTTCATTTTCATCGATTGGCCTTTCTAAGGCAATCGAGTCATTCAATCATTCATTGTATCATTTTCATCGATTGGCCTTTCTAAGGCAATCGAGTCATTCAATCATTCATTGTTTCATTTTCATCGATTGACCTTCCTAAGGCAATCGAGCTATTCAATCATTCATTGTGTCATTTTCAGCGATTGGCCTTTCTAAGGCAATCGAATTATTCAAACATTCATGGTATCACTTTTTATCGATTGACCATTCTAGGGAAATCGAAATGTTTGATCATTTGTGGTATCATTGTCATCGATTGACGACGTATTTTCCAGACGAGTTATCTGGTTGCTTTCACCTAGAGTAGGGGAATTCAGGAGTGAGTTAGAGCCAGTCGTCCCCTTTATCGAAGGCACCGTATCGGATGGCCCCGACTGTAATGCAAGAGTTGAAGATTCAACTTGGGGAATAGTTCGAGGAAGGTTATCTCTGATCGAGTGCGTCCCCGTGAGGAGCACCAGTGTGATCTGTCAAGGAGCAGGATGGCTCGTCTCGTGTGTGTATTAATTACCAGGAGTTGAACAGGGTGATGATCAAGAGTAGTATCCTTTACCTCGTATTGATGATCTTTTAGATCAACTTCAGGGAGCTTCAGTATTTTCCAAGATCGACTTAAGATCTGGATATCACCAGTTGCGGATTCGAGGGTCGGATATCGCGAGGACAGCGTTTCGTATACGCTATGGTCATTATGAGTTCGTAGTTATGCCGTTCGGGCTAACTATTGCACCTGCGGTATTCATGGAGTTAATGAATCGGGTTTTCATCGACTTTTGGATCAGTTTGTTGTTGTCTCCATCGATGACATTTTGATTTATTCTCGTGATCGAAGGGAACACGAGGTACGTCTTCATCAGGTTCTCGACGTGTTGAGACGAGAACAACTTTATGGAGAGTTTTCTTAATGTGAGTTCTGGAGGTCCGAAGTGACTTTCTCGGGCACGTAATTTTCATCTGCCAGAGTTCGTGTCGACCCTCAGAAGACGGAGGCTATCCGAGATTGGCAACCTCCGAAAGATGTTAAGGAAATCCGATGTTTCCTCGGATTAGCTGGTTAATTATCCAACCCACGACCGGAGCTAGCAACCGTGGTTTTCGCGTTGGAATTTGGCGTCGTTACCTTTATGGCATCACCTGTCAGTTATTCACCAATCACAAGATATGGAGTATATATTTACTCAGAAGGAGTTAAATATGCGACAGAGACGGTGGTTGGAATTAATCAAAGATTTTGATATCGATATCCTTTACCACCCGGGCAAGGCGAGCATTGTCGCCGACGCCTTGAGTCGTAAGTCCGCTCAGGGGCAGATGCTTGCTCGTTTAACAATTCAGAAGGAGCTCCAACAGGAATTCCTTAGACCCGAGATCGAGGTCTGGCTTCAGCCGAGTCGAGACGACTTTGTATGTTAGAGATTTCATCATCTCTTGAGGATGCAATCGGGAGAATCGGGTTCGAGACCCGGCATTGTTGCGCATTCTTGAGGATGTGGCTCGGGGAAAACCCACGGATTCGTGATCCACGAGGATGGACTTTTGAGATTTAAGAACCGGTTGTGCGTCTGCCGTGAATGACGAGTTGAAAAACTCGATTTTGAGAGAAGCTCATGCTACCCCTTATCCGATTCACCGGGGTCTAGTAAGATGTACAAGGACTTGAAAGCGAAATTTTTGGTGGATAATATGAAGCGAGAAGTCGCGGAATTTGTTTCAAGATGTTTAGCCTATCGGAAGTCAAGATTAAATATCGGCGGCCGAGTATCTGCGTCGCTTCTATTCGAATGGAAGTGGGAAGACGTTTCTATGGATTCTTCACAAGTTTGCCGGCCAGTCGTCGTGGCATGAATACGATCTGGGTGATCGTGGATCACTATCTAAATCAGCTCATTTCCTGGGGATCAAGGATACGTGGGGTCCCGTGAGACTTACCCAGCTGCGCATCAGAGAGTTAGTGAGATTGCACGGTGATCGTGTCGGGCGAGGCGGGTCTCGTTGAGGGAATCAGTTCATCGTGTTTGGGAACTCGGCTTAATCTCGCACGCTTTTCATCCTCGGTCAACTGGACAATCGAAGGACCATTCGGACATTAGAGGACATGTTGAGGGCATGCGTCCTCGATTGGAAAGACGATTGGGAAGCCCAACTACCATTGATCGAGTTCACGTATAATAATAGCTGGCATGCTTCCATTAAGATGGCACCTTACGAGGCCTTGTACGGTCGTCGTTGTCGGTCTCCTTTGTGTTGGGATGACTTGTCAGAATCAATCGGCACCGAGCCCGATATGCTTATAGCTGCCCGAGAGAAGGTAGCTTTAATCAGGAGTCGTATGTTGACAGCTCAGAGTCGACAGAAATCATATGCAGATAATCGTCGTCGACCACTAGAGTTCGAGGCGGGTGACCATGTTTTGGTCAAGATAATCCCGAGTCGTAATATCTTCCGTTTTGGGAAGAGGGGAAAATTGAATCCGAGATTCTTTGGACCGTCTGAGATTCTGGATCGAATAGGCGAGTTAACTTATCGATTGGCTTTACCTCTGGCGTTGAGTCGAATTCATAATGTGTTTCACGTCTCTCTCATACTTCAGTTCGACAAAATCGAGATCGCGGATGATCATTCGTACGAGGAGCGTCCTGTACGAGTGTTGGAGCGGCGATTCAAACAGTTGAGGAACAAGACGATTCCTTTGGTCAGATTCAGTGGTCTAGACACGGAGTCGAAGAGGCTACTTGGGAAATCGAGGAGAGGATGCGAGAGAGTCATCCCGAGTTGTTTGACCCTTAGTTTCGGGGACGAAACTCTTTTTAAGGGGGGGAGTATGTAATACCCGGTTGTAATTCATTCTTTACCACTCAGTAATTATCAGTCTGTAATTGTCACTCAGTAATTCTCACTCATTAATAATCATTCATTAGTCATGATTCTTTCATTTGCGTTCATTTGGCATGTTGTAACCATGTATCAGTTACCGATCATCGTTTCATCTCCGTTTGAGTGTCGGAGCGGGAGTATTATCATTATCATCGTGATTGGTAGTCTTATGCTGGAAGTATCATTTTTGGCATGTGTTAGACTTGTTCACTTTCACATTCGTATGATATGTCGGATCATTCATCAGTCGTAGCGAGGAATCGGAATTATCGGATTGTTTCACCTTGGCCAGCATCGAGTTACGGCCGTAAGGTTCTGGGATACGGCCGTAAGTCAGCGGGTACGGCCGTAAGGCTGGCCGGTTACGGCCGTAAGTGGTCCAAAGAGTTGCCGGGCATTTTGGCCGAAGGTGAGTTACGGCCGTAAGGAAGGTGAGATACGGCCGTAAGAGGTGTTCGTAAGCTTTGGGTGTTGTCGACCAAGGGTGACTTACGGCCGTAAGGATTGCGGCATACGGCCGTAAGTCGAGGCAGGTACGGCCGTACGAGTTGGCCGATTCTGGCCGTCTGTGCAGCGAGTGCTGGCCGTTTTGAAGAGGGCTTACGCCGTAAGATTTGGCCGGATACGGCCGTATCATCGATTACGGCCGTAAGGTGTGCGGTTACGGCCGTAAGGGTGTCGACGGATGTTTTTGACGAAGGCGGGTTACGCCGTAACTCGGGATCGGTTACGGCCGTAAGTCTCGGCGAGCTTTGGACGGCCGAGTTACGGCCGTCTGAGTTGGCCGATTCTGGCCGTAAGGCCGTTGACTTGGAAAGTTACGGCCGTAAGAGAGGGCCGAGTTACGGCCGTAACTTCCGTGATTTAATGACTCGTAGGACATTTTTCATCATTTTCTTCCTTTCTTCATTTTGTTCCGAGAGAGAGACTTGAGAGAGGGATTTTTCCATCCTCAATCACGTGAGTGTTAGACTTTCATCATCCTCATTCATTTGGGAAGCTTGGATACTCGTTTTAACTCGTGTTCTTCGAATCGAAGTGATTGGATCTTCAAGAGGTAATTTCTTCAACACCTTGGATTTCGATTTTGTGTTGAGATATGATGTTTTGGACGTTATAATCATGTTATATGAAGGGATATGTATATGATTATGAGTTTGTATAAGGATCCGTTGGATTATTGAGGGATTATTCAAGAACACCTTGATAATCGAGTTGGAATTGGGGATTTTCGATTAATAGTTGTTATAATCACGATTTTGGATATTCATAATGGATTATTGATCATATTGGAGATGTTTTGTTGGTTTGAAACACTTCTTGGGGGATTTGATATTGGTATATTGAGGTTTGATTGTAAACAATCGGAGTTTGGGCCAACGTGTTTGTTTTAATGCCTCAATGGACTTAGTTTTATCGTATCGACGTTTTGAGTTCGTTATATTCGTGTTTGATTCGTATATTGATCGGATTGTCGGTAATTGTATTGAATTAAGGTTGTTCGTGCGACCGACACTTCATTTAGGACATTTGTTCGTGGAAGGACTTTCTTCATCGGTATTTTGTAAGTTGATTCTTACTCGGTTAAAAGGATATTCATTCCTTTTGTTGTTGATCATTCATAATCATAACTCATTCATCATTGTATTAATCATTTTGAGACTTGTAATTGTCGGATAATCATTTCATTAGCGAGCAGCGGTTCCAATCATTTCATTGAAAACTATCAATCACTTCATTATCACTTTCGTATCGGTGAGTCATTCTTGACTTTGTCGGATTATTATTATTCATTGATATTCATTATGGTCATTCTTGTTCATATGACCTTCTCGGTTCATATTGCGTGGCGGGTGCGGATGTGTGGAATTTTTAGTCGGGCACGTGATGGCCATGTATTGGGAGTGATACATTGGGTGTGCACAGTAACGATTACCTCGTGAGACTAATTAGGTACAAGGACGGGTGTGTCCGGTCATCCGTCTTGTACACTTGCACAGAACACTACGGGCGTACTATGATGCTCCTCTTCAGCGTAATTCATAACTAAGGATATTTCATAACTTCAGTTAAATCATGATTGTGTATTTTTCAACCCTTGAGGATTGTTGTTCTGTTTAAGCCCGGCCCATTTGGGATTTTGTTTTTCGTGTCATGGCAAGGCAAACGCATGCAGAATAGTATGTTGATGTCGAGGAGTCCTAGTGATACTAGTAGGGGGCCCCGATCTTTCAGTTATTCATGTTATTGTCCTTTATTTTCCGCTGCAGACTTTCATTTGAATACTCCGTTTCATTCAGTGTTGTGTATTTTATCTTCATATAAAATATACTAGTATTCGGTATTGTCCTGGTGTGTTGTAACTAAACTCCTCATCGGAGCAATCATTGTTGTAATGTAGTTCGGTACTACATTTATCCTGTATAATTCATTCATTTTCAATTGCCTGGTGGGTCCCAGTTGGGGATCTACGGCACTGTAATATCCGCCTAGTTTGGGGTGTTACAATGTCCGCCTCCAAGACGTATCCCAACGTTTCCATACTGAGGACTGTCCTCAGATTTCGGAGCCAGTCCACAAAGTTGAGTCCAGATAGAGTGTTCTTTTCAAGTAAAATTGCGAGTGGGTTCATTGTCATGTTGGGAGATATTGTTAACTGCAGAGAATAATTTAAGATTCATTAGTAATTGATAAATTATGATCCGAGTAAAGAATTTAAGGACTTTCTTTCTTCATAACTCGGCTCTCACTATTTTATCGGCATTTACACACTCCCATGTTAAATTCGGAAGTCTTGAGTGACTTCTTAGTGGTGATCGATATCTTTACAAAGTTTAGTAGAGGACAACCCATATGGTTTATGCTCTATCATTCCTTATAAAGTGGTGTCTAACACCAACCCATATCATGGATGATTCGATCTTCTTTTATCCCTAGATCACTTGCCCTCAACCCATTCGGTTTATATGGCTCGCTGAACTATCTAAGTTTAAACCGTCAACTCATATTAGTCTAACAATTGAATCTTACCCGGCAACCCATACTGTTTCTAGGGTTTGATTTGTCACAACTAAAGGCATCTAATGCACTCTAGGAATTTATTAACCTTCCTAAAAAACATTACCCCGACATACTCGGAAGAATAATATTCCGGTTTAGATTTCAATTTTCCATGAGTTTGACGGATAGTAGGAAACCTCGTAACCTTTGTAACTTAGTGTTTATAAGTGGGAGTATTAAAGCGATTATATGTTACACTTTGCACATTAATCCATTATAAGCGTGGTTTGTCGATTTGTTTGTTTGTCATACAATATGAAAAAATACACAACCTAAAACTAACAACATGCAGTTCATGGACCGTTCCTAGAACATAAATATCGTAGTCTAATTACATGTCTTCGGTCTTGAATCTTCGTCTTCTCGAGCGGATCTTTCCCCGGTCTTCGTCGTTACATATAAATTTTATATTTGAAAAATTGCATCCTATACAAATTTTCTAGTAAAATAAATAGGCTCAAAATGTCCCTTACAACCCAATCGAACAAAATAAATGATTCAAAACTAGGTCCATGAACTACATCCCCATTCAAAATTAATGCAACAATTACATTAAAATAAATGGCAATAATGATTAATCTAAAAATTGATCAAATCAACAAAAATTAATCCAACAATTAGAATTAATCCAATTAATTCACGTAACTGTTAATTTTAATTTGTTTCGGACAAAACAAATATTTCATTAAATTAATTCCCGTAAAATAGAATTACCATAATTATATTTTGGTCAAATTAAATCTAATTTAATTTGCGGGAAGATAATTTACCGAACAAAATATAAAAATAAAGTCAGAAAACACAAGGCCCTGACCAAGCCCGCGGCCCTCAGGGCCCGCCAGATCGGCGGCCGACCAGTCTTTGGCATCACCGCTTGCCGGCAGGCGACTTCTTCACGGCGATCCAGCGACCATTCACGGCCCGGCTAATTTTCCGGCTCGTCTTTTCGTCCCGAATCCAAAAATAATATTTTTTTAATTTTTATATTACACATTTAAATCAGATTTTCAAAATAAAAATAGATTTATATTATAATGTAAAATCATAAAAAATAATTTTTTGATGAATAATTAATCATTAACAATTAAAACAATTATGATTCTAAATCATAAAAAATAACCAAGCATTCCAAATGGGAATATCGAATATACAATCGCATAGACCTCGCTCCGATACCACTGTTAAAGTTTGGTGATAAAAACGAGTTAAGCAGCGGAAAATAAACCGGTCCAACCGGATAAAACTAAATCTCAAAATGGACCGATCAAGCATCGTATAAACGAATATAAAATACAAAGATAAAATAAGAGATCATATCCTCGTAGACCTTTGATAATATCTTCTTGAAGAATAATTTTCGAGCCAAGCTTTGATCGTTTTCGGTCACCGACACAAACACGAATCTAATTTGTTGTAGCTTGATGATGATCAAACACTGAAGATGCCGAGTGTCTCTACATTATCACGCGTCGGATATTGATCGGAAAAATAGTATGTCAATTCGTTCTCAAAGAACACGGCTAGGAATGGACACAATATTTTTCTTCTCTTCTTTTATTCCTTTTCTTTCTCTCTAAGATGAACAAAAATGAAAGAAATTATTTTCTCTCTTCTTCCTATGAAAGCTCACGGCTGATGCTTTTGTAAGGTGTGTGTAAGTTTCACACGTCTTGTTCAAAACAAAGACCAACACCTTTATTATATAACAAATGAGATGACATTATGAGATATGGAATCAAATCACAAGTCTTCATCATTTGATACATATAAAATACACTAGCCTCCAAACACAATTAATCACATACGGCTGATAACACTCATTTTTACACATATTTTTACAATGCTTTTCCAGATTTTAAGATCCTAAAATGTGTAGAATTGTGTCGTTTGTGCTCGTATTGTGCTTATTGGACTTGATCACGCTTGGGTACGTTTTATTGATTTTATAGGTATTTTATCAACATTAATCAAGCAAGAACAAAGTTTCAAACCCCAAATACATATCAAGAGATGCATGAACAAAATATCGAGCCGAAAAAGAATGAAAAAATGAGTATATATCAAGCTGATATGAGGCACATGAGTATGAGCAAAACTGCTCGTGCATTCTGCTTGTGCGCAATATCGAGTGCCGAAGACATCAGTGACGCACGAGCAACTGCTCGTGCGTATTGCTCGTGCGTCGTGCTCGTGCGTGGTACATTTGACACGGTCGGGTTACCTGTCCAGCGACTTGTGCAGTTTTTAGGACACTATGACACGGGCCGTGTCATTTGACACGGGCCGTGTCATTTGACACGGGCCGTGTCGCTTTTCGGTGCAAAATCACATTTTTGATATTTTTTCATGATTTGATCAACAACTTTGGCTTTTTGAGTGGATAAAAAGTCTTTACAATGGACTTAGAAGAGGAATCTTGTTTTAGGGAGTCTTGGAGAGTTGGTGAGGGGAGAAAAAAAACACAAGATTAAAGAAGAAACCTACCAAAAGAAGGAGACTTGGAGGAAGAAAATGAAGAACTCTTGAAGAACATTTTGAAGGCTTGATCTTACATCCACTCAAGACACCATCCGAGTTTTATCTTCTTCCTATCTTTTATCTATTTTGATGTTTTATTTAGCATGAACATGATGAATATGATGATTATTAATCTTTCTTTCATTACCATGTCCGGCTAAACTCATTAGATTCCGGGCATGGGAGTACGTTGATTTACTATGATTTTGAGGGATTGATGATTATATATATCTAGTGTGATTTCTTTATCAAATACTTGGTTTTGATTCATGTTTAGACACTTGATCAATGTTTTTACATGTTAAACTTAATTGCTCATAATTCGAGAGAAGAGGGCATTAATAGGTTTCGAGTATTTGACGTAGTAAATTACGAGATTGAGAAATCGGTAATGAACTATGATGATATCTAATCTTATGAACATTTTGGAGTTAGATAATTTATAATAGATGGAGACGTTGTTATAGGTTGTTTAATCTACGTTTTAATGCATCTCGAGAGAGACTTTAGGATATTGTTGTGATCATCGTTTTGGAGTCGCACTTAGAACTTTTTGGAACCAATAGCAACTAAACTTAGTAATCAACGGAAACCTAGATTTGGAATCTACCTTTCTAAACTCTTACAATTCTCCTTAATTCGGATATTTTATTTTATTGTCATCATTTTATTTTATTTCGTTTACCATCCATTCAACTTTCGATCGTCTAGATAAAACCGGAATCATTATAATCTAGTACTCAACACAATAGAAATATTTAGTCTCTGTGGAATACGACCTTGCTCGCCGCTTTCTGCACTTACTCCATACACTTGCGGATTGTTTAAAAAAATAGCGAACAAGTTTTTGGCGCCGTTGCCGGGGACTAAATTAATTTTATTAGTGTTGATATTACGATAAGTATTTCCGGTCTTACTTTAGACAAATTTTTTTTTTCTGTTTTGTTTTATTTTGTTACTCCTGTTTTGTTTTTGGTTGTGTTGCAGGACGTATATGAACACCCGCTCCTCTCGAGAACTTTTGGAAAACTTTATTCCCGAAGTAGAGGCATTTGCTCGAAGAACAAGTGTTGCTGCATGGAAATTAAGAAGGGATTTATCTAACGAAATGGAAAGAGCGGGAGAGATTACCAACGAGGGCAATGAAAATGCAGCAGCCCACAATCCAAACAACGGAGGCATACGGGCTGAGCAGCCCGCTGTTCGAATTCAATCTATTCGGGATGGATTTTGGCCGAAGCTTGACCACAATTTTGGGGGAATTTCTCATATTCCTATCAACGCCCTCAATTTTGAATTGAAGCCTTCATTAATATCAATGGTTCAACAAAATCAGTTTGGTGGATTTGCCACGGAAGATCCGCACACCCATGTATTCCACTTTATTCAAATTTGTGATACCATTAAAATGAATGGGGTGCCAAAAGATGCAATAAGATTGAAGCTATTTCCGTTCTCCTTGAGAGAAAAAGCTCGTAGTTGGTTTGGAACTCTTGCTTCGGGGAGCATAAGTACATGGAACGAGTTGGGCGAAAAGTTTCTTTTCAAATTCTTCCCGCCCAACAAGACTATGAGATTGAAGAGCGAAATCATGCAGTTCCGACAAATGGATTCAAAAATATTATATGAGGCATGGGAATGCTTCAAGGATTTGTTAAGACGATGTCCTCGTCATGGTTTTCCGAAAGACCAACAAATGTGTTTCTTTTACAATGGGTTGACCGGAGAAACGAGAAATCTTGTTGATGCATCAGCCGGAGGAGCACTACTAGCCAAAAGTGCAGAGGAAGCATATGAATTGATCGAGGATATGGCCATGAATAGCTATCAATGGCCTACCGAGAGGAGTAATATTCGTAGAGTGGCTGAAGTTTCAGACTCGGATCCTATAAAGGCTTTAACTGCACAAATGTCGATTTTGACCAACCATTTGGGAATTTTGACGAAGAGTGCAAATGAAAAAATAAATCCAAAAGGAAGTGCACCACCACCGGACCCGTTGGAGGAATCTAATTATATCAATAACCATAATTTCAATAACTATCGAAATAATCCTCATCCGAGGTTTTATCATCCTTCAAATAGGAATCACGAGAATCTTAGCTACGGGAATTCGAGAAATGTGTTGCAACCACCGACGGGAGTTAAAGTGTCGAATGGTGAGGTGATAGAAGAGTCCAAGCCAAATTCTAATCTAGAGAATATTTTGGCTACTTTTATGATGGAAACAAAAAGTCGGTTTACCCGAGATGAAGAAAAGCTTGATCGGATTGAAAATCATGTCACTCAATTAGCAACCACCGTTGGAGCTCAAATGAGAAACTTAGAAACGCAAATCGGTCAATTGGCTAAGATTGTGAGGAGCCAACATCAAAAGGGCCAATTTCCAAGCAACACCGAAGAAAATCCAAAAGCACAATGTAATGCTATTTTTCCGTATACTATGAATGAAGAGCTACCGGAATCGGAGAATGAAAACGAAGATGCAACCGTGTTGTCTAATAAAGTTGATTTGATAGTTTCCATGAATGAGGTGAAGGAGCGGTCCGATATTGAGCATATCAAGGAGAGGAAAAATTTTGAGGTTTTCGTGCAAACCATGGCGTCAAAGAAAAAAGAATTGGAACGCCTACCGACTAAGCTTAAGGATCCAGGGAGTTTTTCAATTTCTTGCTCTATTTCGGGTTGTTTATTAAATGATGTATTTTGTGATCATGGTTCGAGTGTCAATATATTGCCTTTATCTATTTTCAGGATACTTGGATTAGGAGAATTGGGGCTATCTCCAGTGAACTTACAATTCATAAATCAATATCTGGCTTACCCGAAGGGAATTGTAAAAGATGTTCTTTTAAAGATCGATAAGTTCACCTTCCCCATTGATTTCATAGTGCTTGATGATGGTGGGAAGCAAAATGGTCTAGTAATACTTGGACGTCCGTTCTTAGCCACTGCTCGAGCATTAATTGATATGGACCGAGGAGAATTGACGATAAGGACACATGGTGAAGATGTCATATTTTTGATGACCCCTCGATTTGATGGACTGACTAAGGGAGAACCTCTTGATAAAATTTCACGTAAGCCGGATTGTAAGAGCTCGTCGAATGATCCGAGATAGAATGAAACAGGCGTCTGGCTGAAGACGTTAAACTTAGCGCTAATTGGGAGGCAACCCAACGGTTTTTCTTTCAGCATTAAGATTTTATTATAATTTTTTTGGTTTTTAGCATTTTAGTACTATTTATTTTCTTGAGTGTGTTTATTTTATTTTGCTTGATTGAAGAAAACCGCACGAGCAGCACGCACGGTCATGAGCTCGTGCGCATTTAATGCATAAGGTAGCACCAGGGATGCACGACAAAAAGCACGAGCACCTGCTCGTGTTACATGCTCGTGCGTATTGGGACAGAACAAATCAGAGAAGTCGCGCACGACCCCACACACGAGCACATGCTCGTGCGTCCTGCTCGTGCGTAACTGAGATTTATTAAACAGAACAGTCGGGATTCATAACTTACACTTCAAAAAAAATCAAAAAACCCGAAACCCTTTCTGTCCGAGCGAAAATCATCCCACCAAATTTCTTTTACCCGATTAAACTTCAAATTGATTTGAGAAACATCAATCACGCAAGGATCTAGGCATATTCATCGATTGATTTCAACTTTCAAGTAAGAATTCTTCTTATCTTTTAATTGGGATTCTACGTTGAGATTGATTTTTTTTATTATTTCGTTGATTGGTTGAAATTAGTCGTATGAATCGATGAAATTGAGGGATATTTTGATGTTATGAATTCGTGGGGTAGAATATATCTGTTGCGATTTTTCCTACACGCAAGTGCACGTCATCGTTTACAAGTAATAAAGTGATAAGTAGAGTATCGTTCCCATGAGGATTGAATCTCTAACTACCGATGTTTTCGTATTCCAATTTTATCTGAACAATCGAATTTGGTTTTTGTGATTAATAACTAAAAGAATTTCTAAAATACTAAGCAGTAGAAAACAATATCTTGGATTAAAGGAAATCAAATGGTGAATAAGTCTAGGGTTCTGAATCCACCTTAATTTATCCGAATTTAATCTCGATTATCCGTAATAAATAATTTTCCCAATTTATTGAAGGCGGAGATTGCTAATATATTCTACCGCCTCTCCCGAGGTCAATAGATTTATCTAACGGCGACTAACGCACTCTATCCCTAGGTGAATTATCTCGTCGATAGGCAAAAAGCATGAAATCTCCTAAAGGCCACGTAGTTCCTATGAGTATATTCCTATCTCACAGAATAAAACGGTCCTCACCAATAGTTCCTCACCAAATCTCCTCTCCCGATTCGAAGTGAATGATTAAATCAATACAACTATTGGCCAGATAATTGCAAGCATTAAACATAATTGGGAAAACTCAATAAAAAGGTAATAAATTGGATAATCTCAATCAATTTGTCAAAACAAAGGTTTCATCAAAACCCTAGATTAGGGCTTTAGCCTGACATACTAAAAACTGAAAATACAGAATAAATAAACGAAAGCATAAAATTCAAATGCAGATGAAGTTCGGATTCCTCCGTTCTTCAGCTCCCGCCTTCTGCCCTTGAATTCTTCTGCTTTCCTCCTCTTCTGCCGTCTCCAAGCTTAAGCTCTCCAAGGTATTAGATTCAATGATTCCAAGATAATTAAATTAGGGTCTTAAGCCCTATTTATAGCTCAGCACCTCCACAAATCGCGTCCGTATTAGTTGGTCGAAAACTGGCTTCGAAACGGCCCAAAATCCGCGCAGACGTATAAAACCCGCTAAGTGTGCCGCGGCTCACTGAACCTGTGCCGCGGCACATCGCCAAAAGTCAATGCACAGGCGTTAATTTATTCTTCCATTCGCGGCTCAC
Organism: Orobanche coerulescens; assembly: GCA_033398695.1. Classification (NCBI taxonomy): domain Eukaryota; kingdom Viridiplantae; phylum Streptophyta; class Magnoliopsida; order Lamiales; family Orobanchaceae; genus Orobanche; species Orobanche coerulescens. The sequence continues at coordinate 30,110,718 of CM065804.1, forward strand.
TGGCGTGCCGCGGCACGCAGTACGGCTTACTCGCCCTTCGGTGGTGTCTTCTGTCTGCGGCTCGATTCCTTGTGCCGCGGCTCATAGTCCAGTTTTGCCGTCTTCGCCCGTTTTGCCTCGTTTTAGCTTCCGGACTTCAATTTCCTGTCAATCATACAAAATTAAGGCATTAAAAGCTCATTTAGATGATTTCACTCACCAAAACACTACAAAATAAAGATAAATAAGCGTATAAAAATACGCCTAACAAATACCCCCAAACTTAAGCCTTTGCTTGTCCTCAAGCAAAAAGAATTAAAGTCAATAAAAGAATGTCGTGAATGATCGTGCAACTCATAGTGTTCAACCTAATCAATACTATTCTGCCATTCTCTCTAAATAATACGAGTGTCATAAAAGCGAGCTGCACTCAGAATAATGATTCCGCAAAGTAATCAAATTCAGTCCTAATCACTCGTTCATGAAGAAAATTTCAGCTCAAAGATTAACAAAACATGAGTCAAATCGACCGTCAATATGAAAGGCTAAAATAGACGAGCTAGTTCGTCCCGTTCCACAGTCTAAAGGCACAAATTTTCACGAGTCTCATAACAAAAAAAAACCCTCGGACAGTATTCCCTTATATATATATGCTCAAGAATTTGACTCGAGTTGACCACTAGGTTAGGATCTCGGGATGTTTCATCGGGATAATCCTAGGGTGGAACTTCCATTCTCATGTATTAGGAAACCGTTTGACGTAAAAGACACTCATGGGGCACATGGATGCTTCTAGTTACTAAGTTCCCGTCTACAGCGGAGAAACAACTCGAATGCATAATTTCCGCATGTCCGAATCAAGGTTGCCGTTTTACGCGAGAGTAAACAGCGGGTCACGCGAATACCCCCGGTTACTAGGCTTCCTATCATTGGCACATGTGAAATATCTAAATCACAAGTCTAATCGGGGTTGTCGTTTTACGCGAGAGTAAACAACGGGTCACGCGAATACCCCCGGTTACTAAACTTCCCTTCATAGAACACATTATCTCGACTTTTGGGAAAAACTGACCGACTCTAAACTCCATCTAAGTGCCAACACGACTAAAGAAACAGTACGACTCACTATCCGGAAAATGTAGCCAAACGTATTGATGGGGATTTAAAAACAAGTATGTATCGTCTCTTATCTGCCAAGACCTCTACAATCACGAAAAAATTTCGGACCTAATTGAATACTAAGCAGAACAGAAATAACTGACTACAACTCGACTAGAACTCGCCCGCTTCTTCAGAGAGAAAGACAGTGTCGTAACATCAGTATCACACAAATAGAAGCACGAAAATTCACGAATACGGAAAAACTAAGACAAGCAAGGCTATCTAAAAAAAAATTTCGCAAAGAAAAGAAAAGTGCAACAAAATATAATGTACAGCAAGAAATAAAATACAGCAATGAATTTAGACTGAAAGTAAATCCCCCCCAAACTTAGGACGTACATTGACCTCAATGGACAAAAATGATATGCAATAAAAGTAAAAAGGTCAAGTACTCCCCTCCAGTCTGCTCAGGAGCTGGTGCCGGCATCGTCCGGTGAGCTTGCATGCTTCTTGACTACATAATGCGGAATGTGAATAAACGAGCTTGCATCATCAAAAAGGAAGTTAAGTACGAGCTCTCAAGTTAAACATGATGTAGAGGCTGGGGATAATGTGACAACATGATTCATTGCATATAAGTTTGAAAATGCCTAGCTTACCCATTTTTCATTGCTGCAATTTATCAAACACCTTGTGTGCACAAGTTAAAATGAAGAACAAGAATTTTTATGGTTAATTCCAAATCCCAAAAATAATAACACAGATTATAACCCAGAATTACAAAAACCATCATCAACAATTCGTTCATAAACATCAATTCCATCACAATAACAAATTCTCCATATTCCAACTCCATTTTAGAAGCAACAATGAAGAACAACTAACAATATAAAAATCCAAATCTTTTCACATCAATAATCACTTATGATTTAGAAATCAAAAATTACCTGGAGAATTTGAGAAGGAGACTAATAGAATGGAACCAAGTAACCTCATCGTGTGCGGAAGGAAGGAAGGGAGGGAAGAAGTATCCTATGCGGGCCGATCGATCGAATGAGCCTTACACATTGTTCTTATTTTGCGGCAGGGGCCGCGGCACAATATAAGTGAGCCGCGGCCCAAAGTACGGTCTGATCGGGACGTTTTGATATGTCGTCAGTGCCGCACTCGATTTTGTGTGCCGCGGCTCGGTGTGTTCGTGTGCCTCGGCTCGGCTTTAGTGTCTTTGCGGCACAAGTCTGACTCCACAGGCGTTTCTTGATCATTTAGTGTGCCGCGGCTCGGTTATCAGTGCCGCGGCTCGGAGACTGGTGTGCCGCGGCTCGGTAAGATCATGCCGCGGCACGAGTACGCTTTGATCGGCCCTTTTTCGCCATTGCTGTGTCGCGGCTCACACAGGCGTCTGCGGCCCATCATTGAATTCCTCCCATTTCTTGATTCACAGAATTTTAACACGAAAACATCAAGACGAGAGGGAAGGATGGATCAAAGAAGAAAGAAGACAAAGAGAGACTCAAAAAATGCAAGCAAACAACAAAGAATCTACAACTAATACTCGGGTTGCCTCCCGAGGAGCGCTAAGTTTATAGTCTTCAGCCGGACTTTTCTCGCATTCATCCGGCGGTGGATAAGGTGACGCTCGTTTTCTGCGTGTCGATTGGATTTCCCAAGTATGCCTTGAACCGTTGTCCATTAACTTTGAATTTTCGGCCATCTCTTTGAACTTCTACTGCACCATGTGGAAACACTTGAACTACGGTGAACGGTCCCGACCATCGTGAACGCAATTTCCCGGGAAATAACTTTAAGCGCGAGTTGAATAGCAACACCTCTTGACCCGGGACAAATTCTCTCTGCGTGATGTGCTTATCATGCCAAATTTTTGTCCGCTCCTTATAAAGTTTTGCATTTTCGTATGAGTTGTGGTGAATTTCTTCCAACTCGTTCAGCTGCAAACAACGCTTTTCCCCCACGGATTTTAGATCAAAGTTTAGTTTCTTTATCGCCCAATAAGCACGGTGTTCCATCTCTACGGGTAGATGGCAACCTTTTCCATAGACCAATCTGTAGGGCGACATTCCGATAGGTGTTTTATACGCAGTCCGGTACGCCCAAAGTGCATCATCGAGTTTAAATGCCCAATCTTTTCGAGACGAGCTGACCGTCTTTTCTAGAATCCACTTCAGCTCTCGATTTGATATCTTGACTTGACCACTCGTTTGCAAATGGTATGCTGTTGCAACACGATGAGTGACTCCGTATTTTCTCAAAACCGCATCAAGAAATTTGTTGTCGAAGTGTGACCCACCATCACTTATAATAGCACGTGGAGTCCCAAAGCGTGAGAAGATATGTTGTTTAATAAACTTGATTACGACATTGGACCCATTCGTAGGTAGTGCCACCGCTTCAACCCATTTGGAGACATAATCCACGGCCACCAAAATGTAGAGATTCTTGTTTGATGGGGGAAATGGACCCATGAAGTCGATCCCCCATACATCAAATAATTCGACTTCAAGTATGGTGTTCAGCGGCATTTCGTGTTGTCTTGAGATGTTTCCTGTCCGTTGACACCGATCACATGTAGACACAAAGGAGTGAGCATCTTTGAATAAGGACGACCAATAAAATCCCGACTGTAAGACCTTCGCTGCTGTTCTATTTCCACTAAAGTGTCCACCGTAGGGCGATGCATGGCAATGGTTCGACATCATGGATTTCCTCATCCGGAATGCATCTACGGATAATTTGATCGGGGCATCGCTTGAAAAGAAAAGGATCGTCCCACAAATAGTACTTAGCGTCCGAGATTAGCTTCTTCTTTTGATGGCGTGAGAGGTCGTTCGGAATTGTCTTACTTGCTAAGTAGTTCACTAGATCAGCATACCAAGGCGCATGTGTTGAATCCAACTTGTAGAGCTGCTCGTCGGGGAAGGTTTCTATAATTTGTGGCTGACTTTCTTCCTTCTCGAGGGAACTCTCTAATCGTGAAAGGTGATCGGCTATAACATTTTCTGTCCCTTTCTTGTCCCGAATCTCCAAGTTGAATTCTTGAAGGAGTAGCACCCACCGAATCAGCCTTGGTTTGGCATCCTTCTTCTCCAAAAGGTATTTTATCGCCGAATGATCGGTCCACACTATCACTTTCGTTCCTAGTAGATAAGCCCGAAATTTATCAAATGCAAAGATCACCGCCAACAATTCCTTCTCCGTTGTGGCATAATTTCTTTGGGCGTCATCGAGTGTTCGTCTCGCATAGTATATGACATGAAACACCTTCCCTCGTCTCTGCCCCAAAACAGCCCCAATGGCAAAGTCGCTAGCATCGCACATTAGTTCGAACGGAAGGTCCCAATCCGGAGCGACTATCACCGGTGCCGTGCTTAGAGCTTTCTTCAGCAACTCAAAACTTTCTTTACAATACTCGTCGAAAGTAAATGGGACATCTTTCATGAGTAAATTGCACAGCGGCTTCGTGATCTTTGAAAAATCCTTAATAAATCGGCGATAGAAACCGGCATGTCCCAGAAAACTCCTAATCCCCTTGACCGAAGTGGGTGGAGGCATCTTCTCAATTGTCTCAATTTTCGCTCGGTCGACTTCAATTCCATGTGAGGATATTCGATGGACAAGCACAATGCCCTCCTGCACCATAAAATGACACTTTTCCCAATTCAAGACTAAATTGGTCTCTTCACATCTTCGCAAGACCTTCTGCAAATTTTCCAAACAAATGTCAAAAGAATCTCCAAAAACAGAAAAATCATCCATGAAAATCTCAATACACTGCTCTACCATGTCAGAAAAAATAGCCATCATACACCGTTGAAAAGTCGCCGGCGCATTACACAATCCAAACGGCATGCGCCTATAAGCGAAAATGCCGTAAGGACATGTAAACGTCGTTTTCTCTTGGTCTTCGGGGGCTATGTAAATCTGATTATACCCCGAATAACCATCGAGAAAGCAATAGAAATCGTGTCCGGCTAATCTATCTAACATCTGATCAATAAAAGGCAAGGGAAAATGATCTTTTCTAGTGGCCTTATTTAGTCTCCTATAGTCTATGCACATACGCCACCCCGTAACAATCCTGGTGGGAATTAATTCATTATTATCGTTTTGAACAACTGTTATCCCACCCTTTTTCGACACAACTTGAACCGGACTTACCCAATTACTATCAGAAATTGGAAAGATCATACCTGCGTCGAGGAGTTTTAAAACCTCGACTTTTACCACCTCCTTCATGTTAGGATTTAGCCCGCGTTGATGCTCCACGGATGGTTTGTAGTCTTCCTCCATCAAGATCTTGTGCATGCAAATCGATGGGCTGATTCCCTTAATATCCGCAATAGACCATCCAAGAGCAGATTTGTATTCCCTCAAAACTCTTAATAATTTTGCCTCTTGATCTCCTGCTAAAGTGGCCGAAAGAATAACTGGAAGGGAGTCGTCGGGCCCCAGAAATGCATACTTCAAATGAGGTGGCAGCTTTTTGAGTTCCAACTTTGGAGGTTTTTCAATCGATGGGGTCGGTCGAGTTAGTGAACTTCCTAGCTCCTCGAATGGTTTACGAATAAAAATTGGCGGGGAAGCATCCATGTGTCGTACGTAGGCTGCATGCTCTCCATTTGGTTCGGAAACAGCCCCAATCAAAACGGATTCCAATGGATCGGGTGGATAATTTTCTCGAAAAGTTCTACTCACGCACGAGTCAATGACGTCAACTTGGAAACAATTTTCAGTGTCACTTGGATATTTTACGGATTGAAAAATATTGAATGTTACTTGCTCCTCTTGAACACGCAAAGTCAGCTTTCCCTTTTCCACATCAATCAACGTTCGGCCTGTTGCCAAAAATGATCTTCCCAAAATAATTGGGATATCTTGGTCTTCTTCCATATCAAGTACGATGAAATCGGCCGGAAAGATGAACTTATCCACTTTGACTAAAACGTCCTCTATCACACCCCTCGGATATTTGATGGATCTATCGGCCAATTGTAGAGAGACTGTCGTCGGCTTGGCTTCCCCAATCTCCAGCTTTTTAAAAATCAAAAGGGGCATAAGATTTATACTGGCCCCGAGATCGCATAGGGCTCTTTCAAAAGATGAATTTTCGATGATGCAAGGAATGGTGAAACTTCCCGGATCTCTCAATTTAGGTGGGAGTTTCTTTTGTAAAATAAGCGCACTCTTCCGTTAAAGCGACTGTCTCATATTCCTCGAGCTTTCGTTTATTGGATAAGATCTCTTTCATGAACTTGACGTAACTCGGCATCTGCTCCAATGCGTCGGCGAATGGAATGTTTATGTGCAATTTCTTGAAGACGTCGAGGAATTTTGAAAAGCTGCTTGTCGATTTTGCTTTTGGAAACGCTGTGGGAATGGAACTTGAGGAGTGGGTGAGTAGTTGATACTTCCTTTGGCTTAGGCGTCTCATCCTTTTCCTTCTCGTTACGCTCGATCGGCTGCTCTTTGTCATTAATAGGTGCCCTTTCAACTCCTTTCCGCTTCGTAATTCGATCGCTTGCACATTTTCCTTCGATTTCACTTGGTGCGTTGGGGGCTGCACCTTGGGACCGAGAAGACAATAAATTAGCAATCTGCCCCATTTGTGTTTCTAGATTTCGGATGGAGGTCGAATGATTTTGGAGGGTCGTCTCGGTGCGGGTCATGAATTGGCTTGTGTTAGCCGCCAATTGAGCAAGAGCATCCTCCAAAGATACCTTTGGTGATTGAGGGGGCTGCTGTGGGGGTTGTAAGAAGTGAGGTTGTGGAGGCTTCATAGCTTGCCCATTTTTCTATGGAAAATTTTGTTGATTTCTCCACCCTTGATTATAAGTGCTGGGGTAAAAATTGCTTTGTCGATTTCCATTGGCCACGAACTGAGCTTGCTCCATCTGATGTTGCTCGAACGGATTTCCAACTAGACATTCTGCGCTCGGGTGTGATCCGTTACACCAATTGCATGTCTCAATGGTAACGGGGGCTAGTGCGTGCGAAAATGTCTGGAGCTGTTGTGTCAAAGCGGCGACTTGAGCTGACAAGGTGGAAATCGGATCATTGCTCGAAACTTCCATGACTCTCTTCGGTGTCGATCTTTCTGCTGGCCATTGGTATGCGTTTTCGGCCATATCTTCCAAAAGCACGTGATCCTCGGCCATAGATTTTCCCATGAATGTCCCACCAGAGGCCGCATCCACTAAGGTGCGTGTAGAAGCACTCAAACCACCATAAAACGTATGAAGCTGAAGCCAATCAGGAATGCCGTGATGAGGGCATCTTCGTAGCAATTCTTTATATCGCTCCCACGCCTCGTGGAGCGTTTCCATATCGTACTGGGCAAACGTAGTTATCTCTTTTCTCAACCTCGCCGTCTTAGCTGGTGGGAAAAATTTTGCAAGGAAGGCTTGCGCTAACCTCTCCCATGTTGTAATCGACCCCGGCGGTAAGGAATTTAACCAGAATTTTGCTTTATCCCTCAAAGAGAAAGGGAAAAGCCTCAATCGGATGGCATCGTCGGTGACACCATTAGTTTTGAAAGTGTCGCATATCTCAAGGAACGAAGCAATGTGGGCATTCGGGTCGTCCTTCGGCAGTCCACAGAATGGGCTCGCCTGCACCATCTGAATAATGGCGGGCTTGATCTCAAAGTTATTAGCTTGGATAGTGGGACGCCGAATTCCCGAAAAATTAGCGTTGACCTGCGGCATGGCATAATCTCGAAGAGCGAGTTCCGGTTGAACTTTCCGCACTTGGTTGTCTCCTCCTTGGATTTCAATATTCTCGGCCATGTTGACCGTAAATGCAACTCTCTTTTCTCCTTTTTGTTCCTTCTTAGAGTGCGCTCGAGCTCGGTGTCCAAAGGTAGTAGGCCTTCGTTACCGAGTCTTCTCATGCACTAACGAAAGGTCCTGAAAGGAAAAAACGAATAAACAAAATTAAATACACAAAAATAAAAATAAAACGTTCAAATTAAGACTGGAAATACTTAAGTCGATATTAGGAAAATTTCAATCCCCGGCAACGGCGCCAAAAACTTGTTGCGATTTTTCCTACACGCAAGTGCACGTCATCGTTTACAAGTAATAAAGTGATAAGTAGAGTATCGTTCCCACGAGGATTGAATCTCTAACTACCGATGTTTTCGTATTCCAATTTTATCTGAACAATCGAATTTGGTTTTTGTGATTAATAACTAAAAGAATTTCTAAAATACTAAGCAGTAGAAAACAATATCTTGGATTAAAGGAAATCAAATGGTGAATAAGTCTAGGGTTCTGAATCCACCTTAATTTATCCGAATTTAATCTCGATTATCCGTAATAAATAATTTTCCCAATTTATTGAAGGCGGAGATTGCTAATATATTCTACCGCCTCTCCCGAGGTCAATAGATTTATCTAACGGCGACTAACGCACTCTATCCCTAGGTGAATTATCTCGTCGATAGGCAAAAAGCATGAAATCTCCTAAAGGCCACGTAGTTCCTATGAGTATATTCCTATCTCACAGAATAAAACGGTCCTCACCAATAGTTCCTCACCAAATCTCCTCTCCCGATTCGAAGTGAATGATTAAATCAATACAACTATTGGCCAAATAATTGCAAGCATTAAACATAATTGGGAAAACTCAATAAAAAGGTAATAAATTGGATAATCTCAATCAATTTGTCAAAACAAAGGTTTCATCAAAACCCTAGATTAGGGCTTTAGCCTGACATACTAAAAACTGAAAATACAGAATAAATAAACGAAAGCATAAAATTCAAACGCAGATGAAGTTCGGATTCCTCCGTTCTTCAGCTCCCGCCTTCTGCCCTTGAATTCTTCTGCTTTCCTCCTCTTCTGCCGTCTCCAAGCTTAAGCTCTCCAAGGTATTAGATTCAATGATTCCAAGATAATTAAATTAGGGTCTTAAGCCCTATTTATAGCTCAGCACCTCCACAAATCGCGTCTGTATTAGTTGGTCAAAAACTGGCTTCGAAACGGCCCAAAATACGCGCAGACGTATAAAACCCGCTAAGTGTGCCGCGGCTCACTGAACCTGTGCCGCGGCACATCGCCAAAAGCTGAATGCCTGGGCGTTAATTTATTCTTACGTGCGCGGCTCACTGGTGTGCCGCGGCACAGTCTGACTTACTCTGCCCTTCGGCTGGTGTCTTCCTGTGCCGCGTCTCAGATTCCTTGTGCCGCGGCTCATAGTCCAGTTTTGCCGTCTTCGCCCGTTTTGCCTCGTTTTAGCTTCCGGACTTCAATTTCCTGTCAATCATACAAAATTAAGGCATTAAAAGCTCATTTAGATGATTTCACTCACCAAAACACTACAAAATAAAGATAAATAAGCGTATAAAAATACGCCTAACAATATCGTGAATTGGTTCATTGGGCATGAATTTTGGTTGAGGACTTTTGTCAAACACCTTGCATACGAGTATTTTCTTATGAAACTGGAATGGATTATTGATTGATTCTCGTTTGGTGATGATATATGGTTGTTTTTAATGGTTATTGAGTTTATTTTCCAACAAAATCTTTGCCCTTTATTGTTTTGAAACAATCTCATGAATTTTTTTTTTTTGGGAAACCACAGATTATCTATTTCGGCAACATGTCTATTGCAGGTTCTAGGAAGACAAGGAGCAATGAGGGACGAATTGTGACCGCTATGGGTCTGGGGCTGAATCTCCGAACTGCGTCAGCTAAAAATCGGTTCACACAATTAGCCACCAGAAAAGTAACACCGACCCGGTACTCCGATGATGAGTGCACACAAGCACTCGGTATCCACAATGACATTTGGCACCTGTTCGAAAATCTGGGATGTACGGAGTTTATGCAGGGGCGTTGGGATACATTTCATAGCCTTACATTGGAGTTCCTCAGCACACTTGACATCGAGGGGACTTCAGCGATCGCAACCACTGCCATTACCTTTCAGTTAGGTGGCCGTCAGAGGCGTTTGACGCCCGCACAAATTGAGCAGATTTTTGGGATAAAAATGTGAAGAGCTTACACCGCCTACGAGGGGTACTCGCAGGCGAACTTTAGGAGGCATATTACTAATGAAGCTCGTGCATACGAGGCTAGATCAGCAAAGGCATCCTTCATACGCAGTCCGGTATTACGATATCTTTCAAAGGTGCTTGCTAGCACTATTTTCGCGGTTGGCGAAATTGGAGTGGTCGGGGCACGCGAGCTGGGAGTCATTTGGGCAGCCTCGGCACGACAAGGCGTGCAAGTTGGTCGATTATTTATCGAGCATGCTAGGAAGGTGGCTTTGGCCGAGGCAGGAGCTATTTGCATTGGAGGGATGATTACTCCTTTTGCTATCCACTTTGGCGTCAATACATCCAACCTTATACCCATTGCCGGCTCGAAGATGCTTAACAAAACAGCCTTGATATCGATGAAAATGATCAGAATCAAAGAAAATCAAATCTGGTTGATCGAGGCATCTCAGCTAGAAGGCGAACCGAGAATATGTTTCCCATTGCCAAACACCACGCTTACCGAGTTGAGTCGACCAGAAAATTGGGCATTGGATACCGAGAGCCACGAGGAGCTCATGGTGCTAGAAAATGTGTTATGGCCTCCGGTGACAAGAGGACCTAGAGACGAGAGAGAGGAGGAAGAAGAAGAGTTCGTGAGGAGAGAGACTGGTCGTGAATCGGCTGAACAAGACGAGTCGTCTATACAGGGTTCCCGACGCTTTCGTAAAGATGATGGATCATATGCCGAGACTGCCAGACGGGGAGGTGATGACCCCAGCTTGGTCGAGAGGATGGCGGCATGGGAGAACGAGTTCCATACATCCCGAGCAGAGACGACACGACGGGACGAGGAGATAATGACGATGATGAGGGCGATGTACGAGTGGCACATCTCCCAAGGGCACTTTCCAGCCCGTTCAGATCAGCCACCACCCTCCTAGATAGGGGTTGTACGTATTTTTACACATAATTCTCTATTTCACGCATATTGCATAGATAATCATGTTTAAGTTTGGGGGAAAGAATTTGGGTCAAGTAAATACTTGCATTTTCTTTTAATTTTTGCATTGAATTTAGTTGCATTTAGCATTTTTATTGCTTTGAGTTTGTTAGTTGGTAGTTTTGCATTATTTTTTTAGAGTGTTTTACTTTTGATAAAAACTCGGAAGAATGAACTCTTGTTTTGGATGCCTCGGGATTTATTTTGTTATTTTGATATACAAATCGAGGATAATTTGAAGAGGAAAAATTGTAGAATAATCAAAAGGGTGTGAAATTGAATAAATAGTTTAATATCTTGGAAATATGAACAAATCTAACTTGTTAGCTTTTGAGCCTTCGTGCATTATTAAATATGCAAGTTTCATTGTCGAGTGTATCATTCATGTTTTAAAACTTTAGAACTTGCCTTGGTATCTTATTCAAAACTACAAACGTGTGTGCAAATTAGTGAAAGTGATTTTAGGCGATTTTTTTGGTAACCCTTAAAACCTTTTGGCCAACCCGAAAAATTATGTCCCTAGTTAGCCCGATTGAGCTTAAAGCCTATTTCTTGTTAGCCACATTATGAGCTTTCTGTTCCATTATAAACTTTTGTCCCTATACTTGAGCTTATTAGAACAAATAGGCAAAAGAATGAAAAGGTGTGCGGAGGCAATTGGAAAGATTGTTGGTTCAATTGCAATGATTTATCAAAATAAATTTGAAGGAAGAATGGTGTGATTATAATGATGATGTTGTCCACCACATGAAAAAGCAAAAACAAAGAGTGGGCAGAAAAAAAAGAAACGAGATTTATTGGAGCAATAAGGAGGAATAAGGTTGTGATTCTCACTTTCAAAAGTGCTTAGTGCGATTATATTAAAATCAAGGGGTTGAAGGAAGCAAATTCCAAGGAAAATAAAATTTTGAGCTTCTAATTGAGCGAAGTGATTATTGAGATGATGTTCTAATTTGCTCAAGTCAAGTCACTTTAAGCCATACTTATCCTACCCTGACCAAAAAGCCTACATTACAACCAATAAAGTCCTTCTTGATTCACCAAATTTGCATGCACAAATAGTAGTAGAGATGTAGACGATTGACAAGCCTATGGAGATTCTTATTTCATTGAATGAGTTTTGAGCGTCACTTATCTCATTATACACTTTGAGAGTGAGTGAATACAATTGACCGGTGAGGTTTATATCTTCCAAGTATTGATTATGATGTTAAGCACCCTAGAGATTTGAATACTTTATAGAACTCGACTTATTTATTACTTGAGGCGTATTGATGAATTTTCATAATGATCCTTTGAGGTGTGTTGAGGGATGAGTTCCCTTAAGAGTGGTTATTTTAAAGTGCATTGCTCGGGACGATCAACGTTCAAGTTTGGGGGATTTTGATAACACTCATTTTTACACATATTTTTACAAAGCTTTTCAGGATTTTAAGATCCTAAAATGTGTAGAATTGTGTCGTTTGTGCTCATATTGTGCTTATTGGACTCGATCACGCTTGGGTACGTTTTATTGATTTTATAGGTATTTTATCGACATTAATCAAGCAAGAACGAAGTCTCAAACCCCAAATACATATCAAGAGATGCATGAACAAAATATCGAGCCGAAAAAGAATGAAAAAACGAGTATATATATCAAGCTGATATGAGGCGCACGAGCATGAGCAAAACTGCTCGTGCGCAATATCGAGTGCCGAAGACATCAGTGACGCACGAGCAACTGCTCGTGCGTCGTGCTCGTGCGTGGTACATTTGATACGGTCGGGTTACCTGTCCAGCGACTTGTGCATTTTTTAGGACTATGACATGGGCCGTGTCATTTGACACGGGCCGTGTCGCTTTTCGGTGCAAAATCACCTTTTTGATATTTTTTCATGATTTGATCAACAACTTTGGCTTTTTGAGTGGATAAAAAGGCTCTACAATGGACTTAGAAGAGAAATCTTGTTTTAGGGAGTCTTGGAGAGTTGGTGAGGGGAGAAAAAAAACACAAGATTAAAGAAGAAACCTACCAAAAGAAGGAGACTTGGAGGAAGAAAATGAAGAACTCTTGAAGAACATTTTGAAGGCTTGATCCTACATCCACTCAAGACACCATCCGAGTTTTATCTTCTTCCTATCTTTTATCTATTTTGTTGTTTTATTTAGCATGAACATGATGAATATGATGATTATTAATCTTTCTTTCATTACCATGTCCGGCTAAACTCATTAGATTCCGGGCATGGGAGTACGTTGATTTACTATAGTTTTGAGGGATTGATGATTATATATATCTAGTGTGATTTCTTTATCAAATACTTGGTTTTGATTCATGTTTAGACACTTGATCAATGTTTTTACATGTTAAACTTAATTGCTCATAATTCGAGAGTAGAGAGCATTAATAGGTTTCGAGTATTTGACGTAGTAAATTACGAGATTGAGAAATTGGTAATGAACTATGATGATATCTAATCTTATGAACATTTTGGAGTTAGATAATTTATAATAGATGGAGACGTTGTTATAGGTTGTTTAATCTACGTTTTAATGCATCTCGAGAGAGACTTTAGAATATTGTTGTTATCATCGTTTTGGAGTTGCACTTCGAAATTTTTGGAACCAATCCCGACTAAACTTAGTAATCAACGGAAACCTAGCTTTGGAATCTACCTTTCTAAACTCTTACAATTCTCCTTAATTCGGATATTTTATTTTATTGTCATCATTTTATTTTATTTCGTTTACCATCCATTCAACTTTCGATCGTCTAGATAAAACCGGAATCATTATAATCTAGTACTCAACACAATAGAAATATTTAGTCTCTGTGGAATACGACCTTGCTCTCCGCTTTCTGCACTTACTCCGTACACTTGCGGATTGTTTAAAAAAATAGCGAACAACGGCAACGATCACAAAATTACCGAATTCACAAGAATGATAGTATGTTGTCTTGAGACGGTCAACATGACTATAATAACTCACGGATGGGCACTGTCCTCGGTAGTCCCAATTCAAATACTTTGATTGCCTTGGAATGGCCAATCGATAACAACGACACAATGGATGGAAACCGTCCTCGACAATTCCAATTCAATACCTCGATTGTCTTAGAACGACCATTCGATAACGACTCAACGGATGGGAACTATCCGCGACAGTCCCAATTAAATACTTCGATTGTCTTAGAACAACCAATCGATAACAACAACTCATCGGATGGGAACTATCATTGACAGTCCCAATTCAATACCTCGATTGCCTTAGAACAACTAATCTATAACAACAATACCACGGATGGGAAGTGTCCTTTACAATCCCAATTCAATACCTCGATTGCCTTAGAACGACCAATCAATAACAATGACACAACAGATGTCTCGGCACCTTTAATCGGTTACTGACAACGATGATGATAATCAAATACGTCAATGCCTTCAATCGGCCGATACAACATCAATGGCACCAATAGTAATAGCAACATTCATATCGATGTCATAATCGAACATCAATATCAACAATAACAATTGATACATCGATACTGCGAACTGGCTATCACCAACAACAATAACAACAAGAGTCTCAATGCCTTAAACCGCCATTAATGAACAACGATAACACTTAGCGTAATTGCTGAAGGGGATTGTATCGAACAATTCCATGATATCAACAAATCATGAAGAGACTACATCTCGAAATGATACAACACATTCATACACATATATGATAACATTTATCTCATTGACCAGTACAAGTATAAAACTTGCCTCAAACCAAAGCATTGAAATCCTCCAACGAATGCCGAATGACGTCCTCCGATAATCACAAGCACTCGAACAACCTTGAATGAAATACAATTCATTCAACAACACAATATCGACTGGAAACAATAGAATAGATAACCTCAATTCAATCAAGAATCAATCAAACAAACGAATATCATAGTCCTCAACTATGAATTCTAACATCCTCCGACACCTCAATGATCAATATGATCAAAACGTTCTTAACACTTGTGAAAATAATTCAACAAGAATCATTAAGAACAACATCATATTAGTCATACCAACATGATAATATCACCAATATCATCACTATCACCTCAAGAACATCATCAACTCTACTAACATGATGTCTAAACAATAATCATCCACCAATTCATCATGAATTTGGATTAATCAACAAGATTAAATCAACCATTTCAAGATTATGACAATCATCACATAATCAAAATCTCCCAAGAACACAACCAACAACAATAATCATCTCAAAGCTATGTTAATCATATAACAATCTTAACATAACTCTTCCTAGACATGATTATAACCTCCAAGTATTCTTAAAACATTAAGAACAACTCCTCCTCAAGACAGAATCATCATGTTTTTCATCATAAGTTACAAAAACTCATGAAGAATCATGCTATCCTACAACCATCAATAAATACACGAAGTAATCAACAACAAAAACATCATAATCTCGAGATAAACACAAGATTAATCACATATCTCTTGAAGAAGTGAAGAACAACCTCAAACCATCAAGAAACACTCAAACATCAAGCTCCTAAGCTCCAATCCAATTGAGAAAGCTCCAAAACAAGTGCACGTTATCGTAGACAAGTAATAAAATGATGAGTAAGATATCGTTCCCACGAGGACTGAATTACTAATTACCGATTATTATGTATTCTAATTTTATTTGAACTGTCGAAAGTTGAGTTACAAGTACTAATTAAAGAAAATCAATAAAGAATAAATAGTAAACACGATTGATTGAAGAAAGAAAATCAAATAATGAATAAATCTAGAATTGTGAATCCACCTCGGTTTATCCGAATTTACTCTCGATTATCTGAGGTTAATGATTTCCCAATTTATTTAAGGCGAAGGTTGCTAAAGTACTCTACCGCCTCTCCCGAGGTCAGTAGATTTTTCTAAGGCGAATAATACACTCTATCCCTAGGTGAATTAATTCGACAATAGGCAAAAGGCACGGAATCTTCAAAAAAGCCACGTAGTTCCTATGAGTATATTCCTATCTCACAAGATAAAACGGTTCTCACCAATATTTCCTCACCAACTCTCCTCTCCCGATTCGAGTTGCGTAATTAAAATAATTCAATTATAGGCCACACAATTGAAAGCATTAAAAACAATTGGGAAAACTCAACAGAAAAGGGAATTATATAGATAATCAAAAGCACATTCGTCAAAGCCTCGGTTTCATCAAAATCCTAGAACAGGGTTTTAGCCTGACATGCTAGAAAATAAAAATACAGAAATAATTAATGAAAGCATAAAGATCAAACGCAGTTGAAGAGCTCGGATTCCTCCGTTCTCTAGCTTCCGCTCTCTGCTCCTTGGTGGTTTCTGCTTCTCTTCCTTGATGATGATCGATCCTCCGATGATAATCCCATGATTATGACCTTCAATGCTTATTTATAATTCTCCTCAGCCTCCAAAACGCGTCCGTCTGATTAGGTCGAGAACAGGCTCCAAAACGGCCCAGAAACGCGGCAATTTCTATCAAAACCGCCCCGTGGGCCGCAGCTCACTTAATATGTGCCGCGGCTCACGGTGCTCAGCGCCTATGCCTGGGCGCGCATTTTTCCTCCTGGGCCGCGGCTCAGCATCCTTGTACCGCGGCTCACAGTACAGTTGGTTCGGCACTTTCAGGTCACTTTCGTGTGCCGCGGCTCACTTGGTACGTGCCGCGGCTCCAGGCTAGAAATCGTTGTTTTCGCCCGTTTTTCATCGTTCGAGCTTCCGAACTCCAATTTCCTGCCAAACATAAAAGAATAATGCTTTAAAGGCTCATTTATGCAGGTTTAGACACAAAATGGATAAAGAATAATGATAAATAAGTGTATAAAAATACGCCTAACAAATACCCCCAAACTTGAGCCTTTGCTTGTCCTCAAGCAAAAAGAATTGATTATAAATAAAAGAATATCGTGAATGATCGTGCAAATCCATAGTGCTTAACTTAATCAATACTACCCTGAAATCCTCGAAGAATAATACAAGTATCGTAATAGTGAGTCACATCCAGGACACTGATTCCACAAAGTAACCAATTTTAGTCCTAATCAATCGTGCATGAAGAAAATCAAGCTCAAAGATTAACAAGCGTGAATTTAACTGACCGCCAATATGAAGGGTTAAAATAAACAAGCTAACTCTCCCAGTCCCACAGTCTAGTGGCAAAAATTTCAAGAGTTTCATCAACAAAAATAACCCTCGAACAGTATTCCCTTATATATGATCAATAAAATGATTCGAGTTAACCACTAGGTTCCGATCTCGGGATGTTTCATCGGGATAATCCTAGGGTGGATTTCCATTCTCATGTATTGGGGAACCGTTTGACGTAAAAGACACTCATGGGGCACATGGATGCTTCTAGGTACTAAGTTCCCCTCCACAGCGGAGAAAAAACTCGAATAGCTATTCTCACATGTCCGATTTAAGGTCGCTGTTTTACGCGAGAGTAAACAACGGGTCACGCGAATACCCCCGGTTACTAGGCTCCCCATCGTCGGCACATACGAAATCTCTAAACCACTAGTCTAATCAGGGTTATCGTTTTACGCGAGAGTAAACAACGGGTCACGTGAATACCCCCGGTTACTAGACTTCCCATCATAGAACAAATTATATCTCGACTTTTTCTTGGGAAAAACTGTCCGACTCTAAACTCAAATTAAGTGCCAACACGACTCATGTTACTAGACAACTATCTACGCGAAAATTGTAACCAAAGGTATAGACGGCGATTTGAAAACATGTATGTCTCCTTTCTTATCTGCTAAGATTTCTACAAAAACGAAAAAAAAATTCGGACCTAAATGAATACTCAACAGAAACAGATATCGCTGACTACAACTCGACTAAAACTCAACCGTTTCTTCAGAGAGAAATAAGTATCGTAACATCAGTTTTACACAAAAAGAAGCACAAAAAATTCACGAATGCAAATAATATCACGACAAGCAAGGCTAGCAACAAAAAATAACGAAAAATAATGAAAAGTGCAACGAATAAGTACAGCAACAGAAAGTAAACCCCCCCCCCCAAACTCAGGACGTACATTGACCTCAATGGACAAAAATAGTAAAATGCAATAAGAGATAAGGTCAAGTACTCCCCTACTGTCCGCTCATGAACTGGTGCCGGCCTCGTCCGGTGACCCTGCACGCTCATCGACTACACCATGCGGAACGTGAATGAATGAGCTTGCTTCATCAAAGAGGAAATTAAGGATGAGCTCTCAAGTTTAAACATGAATTAAGGGTTGGGAGACAATGAAATCCGAAAAAATAATTCGTTGCATATAGTTTGAAAATGCTTGGCTTAAAAATTTCTCATTGATGCAATTCATCAAACACTTGGTAAGCATAAGTTTAAATGAAGAACAAGAATTTTAATGGCTAAATCCAAATCCCCAAAAATAACAACATAGATATATAGCCATGACAAACGACAGATAACATCACCAATTCGTTCATAACCAACAATTTTCATCGATAACTAATCAAAATTTTCATATCCCACATCAACCTTGATAAAACTTTGAAAAACTAACTACATATTCATCATCGAATGAATGATAATACTTCACTTTTCAAGTCATGTAGCAATGAGGAATAAGAGATTGGGAATTACCTTGCTTTGATTGAAGGAATGCAAGAAGAAGAAAAATTGAATTGAAACGTCCGAGTGCCGCGCGCAGAAGGGGAAGAAGGTTTACCTGGGGATCCGTCCGATCCGTGTTATAAAGGTACCTGGGCCTTTGAACTTCTGAACAGGGGCCGCGGCACAACTTAAGTGAGCTGCGGCCCAGAGTACAGTTAGCCTGGGTGTGTATGCTATGTCGCCATGTGCCGCGGCTCAGAATGCGGGTGCCGCGACTCAGCATGTTAGTGTGCCGCGATTCATTTGGTCTGTGCCGCGGCACGGAGTACAGCCTCCTGGGCATTTCTTGGACATTTGGCGTGCCGCGGATCAGCAGCAACGTGCCGCGGCTCAGAGATCTGGTGTGCCACGGCTCAGTAAGGTCGTGCCGCGGCACAGAGTACAGTTTGGTTTGGCCCTTTTTTCTTCACTTGTGTGTGCCGCGGCTCGCTATCCTTGTGCCGCGGCTCAGGCATGAATTCTTCCTAGGGTGATTTCTGCACAAAATTTTCAACAGAAAACATCAAGAGCATGAGAGATAAGCATATCCAAGCTAAAATGACGAAAAATTAAGATCCAAAAATGTAAGAAAATACTGACACACAAAAATCTACAACTAATACTCGGGTTGTCTCCCGAGAAGCGCTAAGTTTATAGTCTTCAGCCGGACTTTTTGAAAATCAGTTCGTTTTTCGCAAACAGCAATTGAACTCTGCCCCGTCCATCGAAGCGTTAAAGTGTGTTTTAAATTTTTGACCATTGGTCTTTAACAATCCGATTTTTGGTTTGGACACCCAATGTTCCTTGCGAAAAGAGTTCAATAAAAACAACTTTCCGAAACACCCATTTTTCACATGACTTGGCACCCGTTTGATAATCGGCTTAATTTTCAACTCCACGGGCGAACTTAGGAAAGAATGAGAATTTTCCGAGTGTGGATGGACGGTTGATGACGACAACATGTCCAAATGCCTAAGATATGCGACTCATTCTACATTTTTCTTAGATGTCGGAGCATCTGGAATGGATTCTGAACACTTTGACCAACAACTCTCCCGGTGTGCGTCTCTTGCAAAGATATTTACACTTTCAATTTTTGAACTCTTTTCGACACCACTTGGACACGGATAGGGTTGAAACACTTGGAAAGTGACATGCTCATCTTGAACCCGTAGAGTTAGTTTCCCTTTTTCCACATCTATGAGAGTTCGGCCGGTAGCTAAGAATGATCTTCCCAAAATAATTGGGATGTCTTGATCCTCCTCCATATCGAGCACAATAAAATCGGCAGGAAAAATGAATTTACCTACCTTGACTAAAATGTCCTCTATTACTCCCCTCGGATATTTGATGGATCTATCGGCTAATTACAAAGAGACCGTCGTCGGTTTCGCTTCCCCAATTCCCAGCTTCTTGGAAATAGAAAGAGGCATGAGATTAACACTAGCGCCGAGATCGCACAATGCCCTATCAAAATAGAGGTTTCCTATGGTGCACGGTATATTGAAGCTTCCTAGATCCTTCAATTTTGGCGGAAGCTTTTTCTGTAGAATCGCGCTGCACTCTTCAGTCAGTGCCACCGTTTCATATTCCTCGAGCTTCCTTTTGTTAGATAGGATTTCTTTCATGAACTTGACATATCTCGGCATTTGTTCCAAGGCATCAGCAAAGGTTATATGTAGTTTCTTGAAAACGTCAAGAAACTTGGAGAATTGTTTGTCCAATTTCTGCTTTTGCAAACGCTGTGGAAACGGGATGGGTGGCACATACGCCTTCGGATTGTCAGGAAACAGTATCGAGGGTCTCGAATTTTGTGATTTCTCGCTCACCGAATTTTTCTTCTCCTCATCCTCACTTCTCTTTTCGTTCCTCTCGGGCTGGTCACACACTTCTATCCCGCTTCTCAAACTGATGGCATTAATATTCTCTCTGGGGTTTGTCTCGGTCGTACTTGGCAGGGTACCATCCGGGCGAGCTGTTAATACATTAGCAATTTGGCCCAATTGGACTTCCAAGTTGCGAATAGAAGTGGAATGGTTTTGCAATGTCGCTTCCGTACGGGCCATGAACTGACTCGTGTTTGCTGCCAATTTCGCCATTGCTTCCTCTAGAGAGATTTTTGGAGCGGGAGGAGGTTGCTGTTGGTGTTGAGCAAACTGAGGTTGGTTTAAGTTCTGTCCGTTCTTCCATGAAAAATTAGGATGATTACGCCACCCCGGATTATAAGTGTTGGAGTACGGATTGTTTTGCCGATTTCCATTCCCCACGAACTGAGTTTGCTCCATCGGATGTTGCTCGAAAGGATTTCCAACTTGGCATTCCGCGCTAGGATGAGATCCGTTACACCAATTACATATTTCAATGGAGGCGGGGGAAGGAGCATGTGAAAAGGCTTGAAGTTGCTGAGTCAAGGCGGCGACTTGAGCCGACAATGCAGAGATCGGATCGTTATTTGAGATTTCCATAACTCGCTTCGGGATTACTCGTTCAGAAGGCCACTGATAAGCATTTGCAGCCATTGCTTCCAATAGAGAGTGTGCTTCGGTCATCGTTTTTTTCATCAATGCTCCTCCAGTGGCTGCATCAACAAGAGTGTGTGTAGAAGCACTCAACCCATTATAGAACGTCTGAATCTGTAGCCAGTCCGGTAGGCCGTGGTGTGGGAATCTCCGTAATAAATCTTTGTATCGCTCCCAAGCCTCGTGAAGCAACTCCATATCAAATTGCCCGAAAGTAGTGATCTCGTTCCTAAGCCTCGCCGTCTTTGATGGTGGGAAGAACTTGGCCAGGAAGGCTTGCGCTAATTCTGCCCACGTCGTGATAGAGCCCGGTGGTAAAGAGTTCAACCAAAATTTGGCTTTGTCCCTCAAAGAGAAAGGGAAAAGCCGCAAACGAATGGCATCATCGGTGACACCGTTATTTTTGAAGGTGTCACAAATCTCGAGAAATGACGCTATATGAGCGTTGGGGTCATCGTTCGCCAAACCACAAAACTGGCTTGCTTGCACCATCTGAATAATAGCAGGCTTGATTTCGAAATTGTTCGCCTGGATGGTTGGACGCCGAATTCCCGAAAAGTTCGCATTGATCTGCGGCATAGCATAATCGCGGAGTGCTAATGCCGATTGAGCTTGCTGAATGGGGTTTTCCGCTTCGTGATTTCCCGTGTTATCGGCCATGGTGACTTTTGCTGGTATCTCTCGTTTCTCCTTCTTGCTTCTCCGAAGAGTGCGCTCAAGTTCGGTATCCAAAGGTAGTAGGCCTTCGTTACCGAATTTTCTCATGCACTAACCGGAATTTCCTGCAAGGAAAAACAAATAAATAAAATTACACAGAAATAATAATAAAAAAAAATGTTCAAATTAAGACTAGAAATACTGAAATCGATATTAGTAAAATAATCAGTCCCCGGCAACGGCGCCAAAAACTTGTTGCGAATTTTCGTTTAACGCAAGTGCACGTTATCGTAGACAAGTAATAAAATGATGAGTAAGATATCGTTCCCACGAGGACTGAATTACTAATTACCGATTATTATGTATTCTAATTTTATATGAACTGTCGAAAGTTGAGTTGCAAGTACTGATTAAAGAAAATCAATAAAGAATAAATAGTAAACACGATTGATTGAAGAAAGAAAATCAAATAATGAATAAATCTAGGATTGTGAATCCACCTCGATTTATCCGAATTTACTCTCGATTATCTGAAGTTAATGATTTTCCAATTTATTGAAGGCGAAGGTTGCTAAAGTACTCTACCGCCTCTCCCGAGGTCAGTAGATTTTTCTGAGGCGAATAATACACTCTATCCCTAGGTGAATTAATTCTACAATAGGCAAAAGGCACGAAATCTTCAAAAAAGCCACGTAGTTCCTATGAGTATATTCCTATCTCACAAGATAAAACAGTTCTCACCAATATTTCCTCACCAACTCTCCTCTCCGATTCGAGTTGCGTAATTAAAACAATTCAATTATAGGCCACACAATTGAAAGCATTAAAAACAATTGGGAAAACTCAACAGAAAAGGGAATTATATAGATAATCAAAAGCAGATTCGTCAAAGCCTCGGTTTCATCAAAATCATAGAACAGGGTTTTAGCCTGATATGCTAGAAAATAAAAGTACAGAAATAATTAATGAAAGCATAAAGATCAAATGCAGTTGAAGAGCTCGGATTCCTCTGTTCTCTAGCTTCTGCTCTCTGCTCCTTGGTGGTTTCTGCTTCTTTTCCTTGATGATGATCGATCCTCCGATGATAATCCCATGATTATGACCTTCAATGCTTATTTATAATTCTCCTCAGCCTCCAAAATGCGTCCGTGTGATTAGGTCGAGAACAGGCTCCAAAACGACCCAGAAACGCGGCAATTTCTATCAAAACCTCCCCGTGGGCCGCGGCTCACTTAATATGTGCCGCGGCTCACGGTGCTCAGCGCCTATGCCTGGGCGCGCATTTTTCCTCCTGGGCCGTGGCTCAGCATCCTTGTACCGCGGCTCACAGTACAGTTGGTTCGGCACTTTTAGGTCACCTTCGTGTGCCGCGGCTCACTTGGTACGTGCCGCGGCTCCAGGCCAGAAATCGCCGTTTTCGCCCGTTTTTCATCGTTCGAGCTTCCGGACTCCAATTTCCTGCCAAACATAAAAGAACAGTGCTTTAAAGGGTCATTTATGAAGGTTTAGAAACAAAATAGATAAAGAATAATGATAAATAAGCGTATAAAAATACGTCTAACATCCCCACACGCCGAAAGTCAGATGCGATCAGATACCCTGTGTTACGTACGTAACCAACATGGTTTAACTTACGTAACCTGCCCTTCATAACGTACGTAATGCTATGCATGTAGCGTACATTAGGTCCAATATACTTAGCCAAAAATCAAACTCCAAACTCACCAAGCAACATCCAATCGGTAAAAACAATACAAACGACAAGTATAAATATTTCGATTCCAAAATACTCCAATACAATATACATTGTATCAGTCAAATATCACAGCTCTTGTATAATTCTAAATGAATATGTGTAACACAATAGTAAAAATGAAAAAATTTACCTCTGGATATTACACTCTTGGCTTCAGCAACATAAAGATTCTCTTGGTCTTACTTCAGGATTCGCTCCTGATGTTGCTTCAGTTGATTCAGGGCTTTCCATAGAGCATTTGGCATGAGGCGAAAAGCCTTTTCCATATGATTAATGGCCCTTGAAGCTTCTGGAGCTCGTCCTGAGCTGTTTCATGCATCCATTCCAATTTCTTTCCGACGTCATACAGGGCCTTGACGGAATCCTGCAGGAATACGGTTTGGAGACCGATGGCTTGGAGTTGCTCTGTTCGTGCCTCTGTGCACGGAGAGCCAGTGTGCGCAATCTTGGAGTCAGATGGTTCTCCAAGATGTTTGAGAACCATATTATGATGGGGCTTGCGTGGTTTGTCATTAGCAAGGAAATTATCATCCGATCCGGAATGGGATCCTACAGAGATAAGAGATTCAAACTATTCGGAAGCAGGTGCTTCTGTAGGTTGTGCTGCATGATCTGTCTGGGATACAGAAGGAACTGATTCCTTGTGCCTCTGTTGGGTTTATGTAGTCGGAACTACAGGAGGACTGATTCCTCCTGCCGACTCTCAGCTTCCTCCTGTTCCTGAACAGGGACTGATTTCTCCTGGCGGACAGCGTAGATGGCGACTTTTCCTTCCTCTGTCTGCTTTACAGATTCTTCTTGTATACGAGGTGCTTCCTGTAGGGAGAAGTATCGGGTTCTTCATTGTTGACAAGAGGGACTAATTCCTCCTAGGTGGGTGCTGATGGAGGTTGCTCGCCAAACATCCCTTGGCCATTTGCAGCCTTGGACTAAGCAGATTCATTCTCATAAGCCTCCTAATGGCTCAGCCTCAGACCCGTATGAAGGTCATCATCGTCTTTGTAGGAGTCAGAGTGGTGGCTTGGGCTCTTGGGTTTGTCGGTGGATGGAGAGTTCCCTTTCAGTCTCATCTTCTCCTTTGCCGCAAAGTGTGAGGAAATAAGCTCCTGGCAAAGGTGATCATCTCATTTGATCAAGACTTCAACATTGAGAGTCTGTCACCTCCAAAGCAAATAACTCTTCTTCCTTCAAGTCCTCCCAGTTGTACAGGGTTTTGTAGGGGCGACCCTATAATATTTCCAAACATTGAAGCACTTGAAGGTTTCCTCTATATGGACTTGAAGGAGAGTATTATTGATAATATCATTCAGGGAGGACTCTAAACAGTAGTGTGTTCCACAATCCGATTGGGGTTCTCGACAGGTAAGGAATCTTGTGGAGAAGTGGGATCCCTAACAAGGTGGAATGCCTTGTTGGGAGAGGGACTCCGTGCAGGTATGGGTGCCCTGTTTGGAGTGGCAGTTTTCCGATCCAAAGGGGAAGCTGATTCACCAGAACCTTCTATTTTCATGAACGTATGGTCATCCGTCATAGCCTCAACAGGCTCAGCATCTGCTATGAGAGCAGCCAGAGTTCTTTTCAAAGGGGTTGCGTCCTATGGGATTGATGTTTCTTTGGCAGATTCAACTTGCGTGACTTCCTCAGTGGTTGCTGTAGCCACTGGGGCTGATGTAGGCACAGCTTCTGGCTTCGCAGATTCTTCTTCTCGAGAGTTGTAGGCGAGCTGCTGTCGGGAACACTTTTTTTCTTGCTGACAGCTTTCTTCTTGCAGTCAACTGATTTGGATTTTGAGGGAAGGTCAGTGACATCTCTAGGATCTTTGGATGTTGTAAAGGAGAAGGGATCAGGCCTGTTGGCGAGAGGTGAGTCCTTGTTAAACACTGATGGCTTAGAGCCACCAAGGAACTTCCCGACCAGAATCTTCTTGGCACTGGTCGATTCCTGTATGCCACAGCTTGCCGGGATATAATTGAGTATCAAGCCAAACGATTTTTTGGCAGAGTCAGGTTTTGATGCTTCCTCCTGAAGCTTTTTAAAGATGATATGGCACCAGTTCACCTTTTCTCCAAACATAATGGCCACCATCATCTTGAAGCAAAGATTTGTGCACATATCAAATGTACTTGTTTTGTTTTCAACCACCCTGCAGCAAAAGTCATGCAAATAAAGATATGGCGGGGTGAAATTCTTCTTGTGACAAGACATATAGACTAGGGAAGGATGGAAGTTCCCAGTGAACAGTCCCCAATAATCTTTCAGAAGATCCTCAGATCTAAAAGATTCCAGTTCTTCCAATGATAACCTATCAGAGGGAACTCTGTACATGCATTCAAGAAGTTCAAGGTTGATGGTTATCTCCTTGTCTTGAATGGTCCTTACGATGGCAGTGACGTCAGAACCCTTTTTATTCGACACATAGTAGAACTCAGCGTCAATAAAGAATTTTCAACAAGAGCTTCATCATAGCTCTCCAGATGCAAGCTACCCAGATGGTAGAGTCTGGTTTTCTTCACACGGGATACCTCAAGGTTCATCCCCACATCATCTTCTCCTTCGAGGGAGATATGCTCCAGCAAACTGAGCAAGCAAAAATTCTTCCATCGATGATAAGGTCCTTCTATTGGTTGAGAAAGATGAAGTTTGAGAAGACATTTTGCAGAAATATATTGATAAAATAGTGAGCACAAAGCAAGAAAGTATGTAGGATGTAGGCTCTATAATATGCAGAAAGCTTAAAGAGCCTTCAGATCGGCATACATGCCCTTTTATAGGGTGGAGGGAAGACTAGGTTATACAATGAACTGTCATATTTAAGGAATGGGAACCGTCTTTTAAATAAACGTACATGATGGACTCATATGTAACTCGTACGTCTAATCCAGCAGATTTGAAATTAATGGGCGGTCCCACTTCTGACACAGTTCTTCTTCCACTATTGCATAAAAAGGCGATTTGAATTTTGAGGTCGCGGTATTTGAGGCAGTAAAGCCCAGGTGTCTTAACACTATTAAAGGAAATGGTTTTAAATTCAGACAGAGCACGTGGACTTGAAACAGTTTGTTGTATATAAGTGTATGAATTTGGATATGATTAAAGTATTAATTGATATCCTACAATGTATGTGCTATATCTGCGAAAATACAGCGTTCCCACTTAAAAGGTACATACATGATCTAATTCTTACAGCAATATTGGATTAGTACTGTATTCATGGGTCATACTTTATTCGCCCTTAATTAATGTACACGTCACCTGTAGGAAGGTTATATACCTTCTTCTTCCTACAATAAGAAATGACTTGAAGTTTTGAGTGTACAGTTAATTAAAGTGGATACTGTATTCTTGGGTCTTACAGCATTACCCCTCAATTTATGAGTAAAATGTAAGAACTTACAGGGAGTTTGGCTATAACATTCTCAATTCTTGGCGAAGCATGCAGAATCTGGTTGTGCTGCGAGGTTTTGTAAAGATGTCGGCTAACTGGATATATGTATGAATCTTCTCGATTCGAGCATCTTTGTTCTCAACATGATTATTGATGAACTGATGCTTCGTAATAATATGCTTAGTTCGCGAATGCAATACAGGGTTGTGCGTAATTGCAATTGCACTTAAGTTTCTCCATCTTCAGGCCGTCGGAAGGCATTTTGTAGATGTAATACGCGTCATTTTTATAATGCAATATTATTAATTATAATAATATTATAATGCATTTCATGTTATTTAATTCCATTTAGGGAATCATGAGCATTTATTTCGACATATCACAAGTCCTGGCCCGAATCATTTTTTTTGTCAGTTATATTCTAGTAGTCATTTACTACTGATAATATTAATAATGCATACAAGTCAATTTCATGTAATATCATTAAATACGATCAGACATTTCCATGATATCTCATATGTTCTAAACCCGAGTCAATTTCTCAAGTTAATTTCAGAACATTTAATGTTAGTCATTTTTTAAGTATGATAATTAAAGGTATTATTATTATTAATAATAATATTTATAATAGGAACAATATTAATATTAACAGTATTAATATTTTTATCTTCATTATTTCTATATCATCATTAATTCTACTCTCGATATTATTATTAGTATCGATGTTATTAATATTATTACTACTGTTATTATTACTTTTGTCATTATTATTATTATTAGCATTATTATTATTATTATTGCCAATGGCCCAATAATTTGTGTTGACCCATAATAAAATACAAGTCCATAATTAACCCTAACCCTAATTGCCATACAGTATAAATATATGAATACTGCAGTACAAATACACAGTACACAGAAATATACTTTTCTTCACAGCGCCGCATTCTTCATCGTTCGGCAAAAACAAAACAAAAAAAATATATATATAACACAATACAGAAAAAAAAACTTTCGATACACGAAGAAGGAGGCAGCAGCTTCGTCGACCCGGCCGTCTCGAGAAAACTCTTCTGCTCAGAATCGTTCCAGTCCCGGAACGATCACCTTCGGTTCCTCATCTCCTCTCTTCAGCAAGGTAAAATCATATCCTAGCTTCTCTTGCTCGTCTGCAAATTTCAATTCTGAATACATACTTATTGCTTGAATCAAAACAAATTCAAGCCCTGAAAATTCTATGTTCAGAAACAATCATTGAATCAGAAATCAAAACCAAAACAAAAATCGAAACTTCAGACCCGAATTTGTGTATCCACCTCGATTTTCATCTTCCCAAACAAATCAATCAGTTCCAAACGGCCCGAATTCATCAACCCAAATCCAGGCCAAGCCCGAATCCAGAATTTCGCAACTCATATTTTTTCCAACACTTTGACTTTCCCAAACCCGAATTAGTCCGAAATATTACAACCCGAAACCCCTTCCATCCCGAATCGGACCTCGGAAAACAACAGAAAACACTAACCAAAACTGAATCGAACCCGGATCTATCTTACCTTTTCATCCAAGTTCGGCCCGAACTCAAACCCATAACCCAAAATCAAATCAGGAACCAAATTCCCCAATTTGAAAACCATATTCAGGAACCCGAAACCAGAAACATCGGCCTAACCTCGCCGACCCTACCCGTTTCGCTTCGTTGGAACCGCCGCCTACTGTGGGCCTTCGCGACACCAGGGCCGGAAGAACAGTCCGACTCAGAGTTGTTTGTGTGTACCTTCGTTTCAGTGTGTGTGTATGTTATTTACTGTGTGTGTGTGTTACAGTGTGAGTGTGTGTGTGTTCTTTCTTTTTTTTCTCCTGGCCGAGAAGGTTAGAGAGAGAGAGAGAGAGGTTAGAGTGCAGAGAGGGAGAGAGATTCACACGGGAGAAAGAAATGAGCTGATGTCGGCTGCAGCTTAGGTATAGGGTATTTATACCCCCGAATTTTTAGGATTTTTCAATTTAGTCCTTCCAATTTTCAGAAGTGTTCAATTCAGCCCCAGCCAGTATAATTAATTCGATTTTAACCCATTCAGCTTCTCAAGTCTTACAATTTGACCCCAGTCAACTTCAAACTTCAATTTAATCCTAATTTTGACTGAGACATTTAAAATATTAACTTCCAATTAATATTAATAATTAATCCGAATTATTGCATAAACATTTTAATTTCAGTCATTAATAATGTTAATTCTTCGGTTAATATTAATTAGCAATTATGATTTATTTTCAGTTATTATATAGTGATATTCGTATCCTATCATTTATTATATAAATAATAAATTGTAAGGATTTTAATTATTATTATTATTATATGTAGACTTTGTCAAGGATTTACGGGCTTAGGACTGTGAGTCGAGCATCTTCATTTCAAGTCAGACATCATTTATTCAGGTGGGAATTTTCACTATCACTTTAATTGCTTTAATTGGACTGTATATGTGGTATTCTATTCATGTTTAAAATTTATGCACGTTGTAATTCAGGCAAACCTGTTTTCGTGTAAGAGGCTATTTTAAGATATATGTTGTTGCAGGGACACCTACGCAACCTCAATATTCACATACGTGCTCGATTCATGTTATGTGGTATTGTGTGTATGTCTTATGTTGTTGCGGGGGCACCTGCGCAACCTCAATATTCGCATTGTGCGTGCTAGATTCATGCTATACGTAATATTGTGTGTATGCTAATGTTGTTGCGGGACACTTGCGCAACCTCAATATTCGTGTTATGCATAATATTGTGTGTATGCATTTACGTTGAGGAAAAATGTGATAGATTATTCATGTTATGTTTTCCATGAGATTGTATATTACTGTGATCAGTATGATTTCCACGAGCTGAAGGAACCTCACACCCACCTTTATTGATCCCGCAGGTTGAACCGAGCCGGAGGGACGAAGGAGCGAGCCTAGGGGGCATATGAAAAGGAATTTATTTAATGATGTTTCCTTTTTGTCAAACTATGTTGAAACTCATTTGGGGAAAACTTGAATTCAAAATTATCAATTATGATTATTCTTCCGCCGCAAAATTTTATTTCGTAATTATTATGAAATGTTACCTTATTTAAAGGTATTTATTTTTATGTCATTGTAGCGACTCGACTTTGTAGGCGAGAATTTTTATATGCTCAAAAGAAATTATTTTTCTCAAAATTTACCTTTTATTTATTTTTCCCCAATATTTACCCTAGAAAGTCGGGGCGTTACATAGTGGTATCAGAGCGGGTTTTACCTTTCTGTAGACTCGCTAAAATGTAAAAGTATCATATGCTCTCAGCTTCGCCACTTCGTCACTCCGCCTGAGGTACCGAATTTTAGTCATTAATCATGCATATGTCATTTCATTTTACTTATATAATTATTTATGTATGTACGAATTGTTAGAATGGCCAAACCTAGAATGACTCCACGTAAGAAGGCCCCAGCTACTTTTGACTCGCGTCTCCTAGCGCATAAGGACTGGTGGGACGACCCTAGTCTACCAAAAAATGCGCCACACTACGTCATTAATAGACTGAGTAAGTGGCTAAAATCTGGGAAGCAAGGTTCCGTCACCCGCAGGCTAGAGCACTTGATGGAGAAATTATCCGAAAACTGGAGTTGCTGCATCTTCCGGCTTTGGAAAAAGTCCATCAAGAGATCGCTTGAAGAGCGAGAGGCTGCGGACGATTTCAATTTGTCGCTGGACGCCTATTGGATTTATAAGCTCGAGGGGAGATTCCAACTGCAAATTGGGATGCCGACTCCACGGACGAGGAAGACTTGGAGGAGGATCCCGAAGAAGATCCCGAGGAAAATCCAGAAGAGGAACCAGAGGAGGATCCCGAAGAATATCCCGAGGAAAATCCAGAAGAAGAACCAGAGGAGGATCCTGAAGAAGCTCCAGAAGAAGATCCGGAAGAAATTCCTGATGAAAGCTCAAGGGTGGATCTCGGCGAAAAAATGAAGGACGTGATGATGGCGGATGTCGAGTCTGAAGGTGAGGTCATTTCGTGGATTGAGCCATGAGCCCCTATTCCCATTGTAGAGATTATTAGTAGTGATGAGTAGTCGTAGACTCAGTTCATTTTATGATATCTATTATTATTGAAATTTTTCCATGGATGTTCCAAACATATTATATTAATGAAAAGCCGTTCTTTTATTTCACTTATATTGTCTATGTGTTGCGACTATTATATGCGTTCTACATATCTCCTCATTATTTATTTCTCGTACTGCGCCGACTAATGGGTTTTTACAACTCGTTGGCAGACTCATGGCTAACCGTGGAAATCGCAATGCTCCACCCACACAAGATCAACTCTTGGCTGGATTGGCCACCTTGCTTCAAGGCGCGACTATCGTACCGCCTAATAACCCTGAGCAGGCTCAAGCTCAAGTTATTAAGCGGTTCAACCACTTCATGCTGCCTGTCTTTCTTGGTCGTGAAAGACCAGCAGCCATAAAGGAATGGTTGATGAATCTAGAGAGCATTTTTGACTACATGGCGTGCACCGACGCTCATAAGGTGTCATGTGCCGTGTTCCAGCTTAAGGAAGATGCTCGGAGATGGTGGATGGGAGTGTGGAGGCTCAAAACCCAAGATGAGAAGGACACATTTACTTGGGACCAATTCAAGGAGACGGTTATGGAGAAATACTACCCAAGAGCATACAAGATCAAGATGCAGAAGGAGTTCCTTGATCTAACCCAAGGTGGAATGTCGGTCAACGAGTATGAGCGCAAGTTTAACCATATGTGCCGTTTCGCTCCCCACATGGTCGAGACGGATGATATGAAGTCTCAGAAATTCCGGGATGGGCTTCGTGACTGGATTCGCCACCATTTGGCTGGTCATGGTCGTTTGAGCTACAATGAAGCCATTTCAAGGGCCGAGGACATTTCTGCTAGTTTAGACGTGGAGAAGGCAAGGGCACCACCAGTTGCAACAAATAACAAGCGCAAGTGGCACGATCAAGGAGGTGGTAGTAAGAAGAATGTTAAGACTGGATCCTCGGGGGTGAAACCCCAGTCTGATAAACCTACATGTGCTAACGTCATGCGTCCTCGAAGGACATAAAACATACACACACACCCGTGAAGTTTCACTCGTGAATCCAGGGCTCTACCATTGGACTCCCTCCGTGGCCCCGTCGAACCCTCCCGAGGTGAGCAAACACATTCACAAAACATACACACGCACTCATGAAGTTTCACTCGTGAATCCAGGGCTCTACCATTGGACTCCCCCCGTGGCCCCGTCGAACCCTCCCGAGGTGAGCAAACACATTCACAAAACATACACACGCACTCGTGAAGTTTCACTCGTGAATCCAGGGCTCTACCATTGGACTCCCTCCGTGGCCCCGTCGAACCCTCCCGAGGTGAGCAAACACATTCACAAAACATACACACGCACTCGCATCGCCTAGGACCGGGATGAAGCCACAAATCCCACTCGAGGCCCCGTCGGACCCTCCCGAGCTGGCTAGCGAAACAAATCACGCACAAGCATCGCCTAGGACCGGGACGAAGCCACGAATCCCACTCGAGGCCCCGTCGGACCCTCCCGAGCTGGCTAGCAAAACAATCAAGCACACAAGTCGCCTAGGACTGGGACGAAGCCACAAATCCCAGTCGAGGCCTCGAAGGACCCTCCCGAGCTGGCTAGCGAAACAATCAAGCACACACATCGCCTAGGACCGGGACGAAGCCACAAATCCCACTCGAGGCCTCGATGGACCCTCCCGAGCTGGCTAGCAATACAATCAAGCACACATCTCCTAGGACCAGGACGAAGCCACAAATCCCACTCGAGGACTTGAAGGAGCCTCCCGAGCTGGCTAGCGAAACAATCATGCACAAATAACATATCACACCAAGGATATCCAACAATTCACCCAGAGGCATCAAACACTTAGCAAAACACCATGTCAAATCATAACGCACCGAAAAGAGATAATATGTGTATATATATTATCAAAGCATAACAACAACAACAACAACATGTGAACTCATAGGGTTCACTTAATCATTCACGGGGCACAATATTCACAAAACACACGCGTTTTGAAAGTGAGCCCTTAACGAGGCTAAACCGAATCTTTTGAAAGTTCAATTCAAACGATCAAACAAACACATAGAGACGATCACTAATTATCATATCCACAAAACAAGAATTGTATGGACAAGGTACTTGCCTAGGAACCACGATCGTAGCAAGACGACGGATGGAATGCGGTCAAATAGCCTCGAACTCCCGAACACTATCAAGAACGCGCCGAAATTACTACGGGAAAACACCACACGAATCATCAATCACCAACGGAATTCAACATCGGAATCATCGAGCACCTATAATCCTCTGTAAGGAACAATAAAACATGATTACGACGAGAATCAAGGCAAAAAACAATGGAAATCCCAACAAGCTATCAGAGGGAACTCATTCGAACATTTAATCGAACATTAAATGTTCAAGACCCTTTAAGAACAAAGAAATCACCCCTCAGGTCGAACGAACCAAAGATACGAGTATCCAATCCGTAGAACAAGATCAAAATAACGTTTATGCAACAATTAATTGGTCAAAAACGGATTGGAATCGAAATCAAAAGGAAAATCCCCAAAATCTTCAAAAACAAGGGTTCAAGCCAAAATACCTTGATTCAGACAAAGAACACGGATTAGATGATGATAATAATCATGATTCAAGCTTCCCAACTGATGTATTACTGATCTCCGATCAAAACCATCGATTTCTATCGAAGGATCGCGAAAAATGAAGAACAAAAGTGGAAATGGCCGAGTGACCCGTGCCCAGGCCTTAAATAGGCCGAGACCTGTCGGACGCTTACGTACGTAACCGGTCATGGCCGAACTCACTGTCCAATTCTGCCGGCAGTATTACGTACGTTACAGGCCAGGCCTTACATACGTAACAGGCCTTATGGCCATAACTGCCGGACACTTACGTACGTAACTCGGCCAGGTGTGGCCTGGCCCCAAGATGCCCGGCCATGACTCGGCCGTGACCAACTCCGACAGCCCGGACGATCCCAAAACCTGAATACGAATCGAAGACACGGTTACGAAGTACTCGCAAAGACGAATCCGAGCACTAAGACAACACATGATTCCGACCACCCGAAGGCTCGAAATTCGACAACGGAAATAATTAGCCCAAACTTTGGGAAATTACAAAAATGGCTCAAAACGTCCGAAATACACGATACACGATCTAAACACCAAACCAAAGCTCGCAACATGAATAATATCATTAAATGAACATACGGGAAACTCGAAGCAACAGTTTCTGACGGGATTAGCAAGAATCAAACTCAATTGCGGAAAAGTCGCTAGATGCACGGAACTCAACAAAACGATACCGAAACGAACTCGGACGTAGAAAAGTGCAGAATTAAACATTCTCAGAATGACGAAACAGTCAGAAGCAAGTCGTTAAATCGGACTCCTGTGAAAAAAAGAAAATTACTAGAAATCGAAATCGCGGATATTACATACTACCCTCCTTAAAAGAAGTTTCGTCCTGAAACTTAAAACAAGTAGGGATAAGCAATATACTGCCAGGAAACACTCAACGAGATACACAAGAAACGCGTAACTTATGCCCGACGGCGAAACGTTACAAGCAACGCAAATGAACAAACGACGTGAAAACACGCTCCACGACGACCAACACAACGCCACCGGTAGAGACATAATAAAACCAACAAGTGACAAGCGTCAACAAACAAATAATACAATCAAGTCGATTATCCGAACTATCACAAAACACCAAGCACCTGTTACAAGGAACACGCACAGTTGAGAAAACAGAAAATAAACACAAAACGATCAACAAGGACAATCACAAACAATTCGGACTACGCCGAAATCCTCAAAAAGCATACTAGGCATCTATGTGCCCTTTCAAAGCAGAGACGCAGCCTCGATCCCCAAATCTCCCAGCTACCGTCTCGCAATGCACGGCTCAGTGACCCACCTGGCCACACTCGAAACAGCTGACTAACAGTGAACGACAATTCCTCGCGGTACGAGATCAGGCAACCACAGTCAGACAACCCCGATCGAACAACAACGATCGAACAACAACGACCGAACAACAACGATCGAATAACAACGATCAAATAACAATGATCGGACAACAACGATCAAATAACAATGATGGAACAACAACAATCGAAAAGCAATGATCGGGTAACAACGATCAAACAACAACGATCGACCAACAATGATCGAATGACAACGGTCGAACAATGACTCCGAAGTCCACACTTCAACTCAAGACATCAAAAGAACTAGTAGAACCAAAAGATGTTACTTCCGAACAAGGTTCACAAGAATCGAACCGAACTCGGAAAAGTCACAGCGATAATCAGAACGACCCAAAACAAGATCACGGCTCGTTCGAACAATGAAACCGAAATACAGAACAAGTTCAGAAAGTATCAACGAACACGAGCGAGTCGATAGACTTGAGAAAGAGGAAATGCAGAAGTCCAAAACAATACGGGTATTACTTTCGACCTCTTATAAAAGAAGGTCGTCCCCGCAACTCACCATAACGGAAACAAGGCAACAACACAAAGGCAGCTGACGGAAACATTCCCCATGGGCTTCTTAGAGCCGATCCTGATATCTGTGCTGAAGTTCGTGCCGCGAAAGACTCGGAACCCAACTCGCAAAACTGGATCCTGTGTCTCTCGGGTCCACACTTGAAATGCATTACTGGTGAGAAGGACAATTGGTACATGCATGCCCCCGGCACACCACGGTTGAAACACCTTGGCTCGGCATACCGAATATACAAATGCTCGATACAATAGAACATAACATCACAAAGCAACAAACCATAGATGCCACGGCGTCGAGTTCCGAAGCCCGTGCGGCGTCCCAGGGGCCCTCACACCCCGGGACCAGCCTATCCCACATAGCATGCCAATTCCACACAACATATCAACGTAAGGTAGCCCGCATACACAGAATCATAGCAACGACGTAATCGTTCGGTGATCTCAACGGATCGAACGATAACCAACACATAATCACAAAACATCATACAAATATTACCGGACCGCAAACATGAACTATAAGTTTTTAAAAATGAAAACCACCTTTGAAAAAAAATGATTTTGGAAACAGTAGTTGATCTCCAGTATCACCCTTCAAAAGTAGCACAGACACCATTATCGAGACTTTGAAAACCATCTCACGCTTGATAAAACGAGGACACTTCCCTTTTGGTGAAAGACTTTCAGAAATATTCGACTCTCGGGTCTAAGCAAAACATTTCTAAATAATTGAAAATATCTCAAAATATTTTTGGTCCTCAACTGGAAAAATTTTGAAATATATTACGGCACTAGAAAGCACCTTGAAAACACCGCAAGAAAATAATTTGTTTTAAAAGTACGTCTCGAATTTTAATTTTCTAAGATACTCAAGGTTTTCAAAAATTCAATAGGACAGAATGCCCAAAACTCACAAAATCCTTTATCAAACCATCATAAACATTCAAGGCCAAAGTGCCAAAACTCGATTTAGGGAATCGGTTTTACGAATTAGAACTCAGTTTGGAAAATACTGAAAGTCATTTTGAAAGGACTCACGCAGCGGATAAAATACAGTTTGAAAATACATTAGCAGCGACACCGCTCCTGATATAAATAAAATATTAGAGTCGAATACCCACATATCACGGAATCTAAATCCACAGAAGGATTCAATCAATCAACGATATAATCATACAAGCAGCTCATGTCACACGAGGCACAACACAAAGAAGGGAGACTTACATCCACAGGTCGCATAAAGATGATGATCGCTCCACGATACTAATCACGACCAACAGACTCAGACGACGCGTCGCGACACGACTCAGTCAGACAACATCTGACGAGACAAAACTCAACAGACACCACTAAACCCGACAGCTTAGGTTTCCACAACCTAAACTCTGATACCATTTATGTAACATCCCCAATCCACTCAGGGATATTACACGCCATAGACCATTTCCTCAAGGATCTACCAGGCTGGTAAACAACGTAGAACATTTCAACAATGCCTTTAAGGCTAAAATGACTCAGTAGACCGATTTGGTCTTTCAATAAATACATACAACTCAATACGTGCCCACGCAGGGGTCGAAATACAAAACGCTCCCGTACAACGGGGAAAAATATACTGCAGCGGAAATAAAATACAACTGAACCAATACAACAACGTAAGGTTCCTCATGTGATTAGTATCGATCATCTTTCATCATCCTTCGTGCCGACCCTGTGTTATGCTCCCAAATCCTGAATGTAAAAACAGACATCCACCCCCCGAATACTCGGGGGTTAGCAAAACTCCACTGTTTTGCTAGTGCAAGAACAAAGTGCAAATTACGAGTCATACAATTCACATTCCACGAATAACAATAACCAGGAATCCTCAAAGATCCAAACGTAACGAAAAGTACTTCCCGAGTCAAGAGTTTGGGAAAAACATTCCAAAACCGAAAGATCACATATCAAGGGAAACAATTTATAAAACGGTTTAAAATGCCATCGAGAGTTTTAATAGAAAACAATTTAGGATTACTGAATCCTTCTCTTTCCAAAATCAACAGGGGTCACAACCCAAAGGTTTTGTTTTCACAAATGAAACCAACAACAATACACAAGGTTAAAACTCACGTCACGCGTCCTCGACGGACATAAAACATACACACGCACCCGTGAAGTTTCACTCGTGAATCCAGGGCTCTACCATTGGACTCCCTCCGTGGCCCCATCGAACCCTCCCGAGGTGAGCAAACACATTAACAAAACATATACACGCACTCGTGAATCCAGGGCTCTACCATTGGACTCCCTCCGTGGCCCCATCGAACCCTCCCGAGGTGAGCAAACACATTCACAAAAAATACACACGCACTCGTGAAGTTTCACTCGTGAATCCAAGGCTCTACCATTGGACTCCCTCCGTGGCCCCGTCGAACCCTCCCGAGGTGAGCAAACACATTCACACGCCTAGGACCGGGACGAAGCCACAAATCCCACTCAAGGTCCCGTCGGACCCTCCCGAGCTGGCTAGCGAAACAAATCACGCATAAGCATCGCCTAGGACCGGGACGAAGCCACGAATCCCACTCGGGGCCCCGTAGGACCCTCCCGAGATGGCTAGCAAAACAATCAAGCACACACGTCGCCTAGGACCGGGACGAAGCCACAAATCCCACTCTCGAAGGACCCTCCCGAGCTGGCTAGCGAAACAATCAAGCACACACGTCGCCTAGGACCGGGACGAAGCCACAAATCACACTCGAGGCCTCGAAGGACCCTCCCGAGCTGGCTAGCGAAACAACCATGCACAAATAACATATCACACCAAGGATATCTAACAATTCACCCAGAGGCATCAAACACTTAGCAAAACACCACGTCAAATCATAACGCACCGAAAAGAGATAATATGTGTATATATATTATCAAAGCATAACAACAACAACAACAACAAGCGAATTCATAGGGTTCACTTAATCATTCACGGGGCACAATATTCACAAAACACACGCGTTTTGAAAGTGAGCCCCTAACGAGGCTAAACCGAATCTTTTGAAAGTTCAATTCAAACGATCAAACAAACACATAGAGACGATCACTAATTATCATATCCACAAAACAAGAATTGTATAGACAAGGTACTTGCCTAGGAACCACGATCGTAACAAGACGACGGATGGAATGCGGTCGAATAGCCTCGAACTCCCGAACACTATCAAGAACGCAATAGCACCGAAATTACTACGGGAAAACACCACACGAATCATCAATCACCAACGGAATCATCGAGCACCTATAATCCTCCGTAAGGAACAATAAAACATGATTACGACGAGAATCAAGGCCGAAAACAATGGAAATCCCAACAAGCTATCAGAGGGAACTCATTCGAACATTTAATCGAACATTAAATGTTCAAGACACTTCAAGAACAAAGAAATAACCCCTCAGGCCGAACGAACCAAAGATACGAGTATCCAATCCGTAGAACAAGATCAAAACAACGTTTATACAACATTTAATTGGTCAAAAACGGATTGGAATCGAAATCCAAAGGAAAATCCCCAAAATCTTCAAAAACAAGGGTTCAAGCCAAAATACCTTGATTCAGACGAAGAACACGGATTAGATGATGATAATAATCGTGATTCAAGCTTCCCAACTGATGTATTACTGATCTACGATCAAAACCATCGATTTCTATTGAAGGATCGCGAAAAATGAAGAAGAAAAGTGGAAATGGCCGAGTGACCCGTGCCCAGGCCTTAAATAGGCCGAGACCTGCCGGACGCTTACGTACGTAACCGGCCATGGCCGAACTCACTGTCCAATTCTGCTGGCAGTGTTATGTACGTTACCGACCAGGCCTTACGTACGTAACAGGCCTTACGGCCGTAACTGCCGGACACTTACGTACGTAACTCGGCCAGGTGTGGCCTGGCCCCAAGATGCCCGGCCATGACTCGGTCGTGGCCAACTCCGACGGCCCGGACAACCCCGAAACCCGAACCTGAATATGAATCGAAGATACGGTTATGAAGTACTCGCATAGACGAATCCGAGCACTAAGACAACACACGATTCCGACCACACAAAGGCTCGAAATTCGACAACGGAAATAATTAGCCCAAACTTTGGTAAATTACAAAAATGGCCCAAAACGTCCGAAATACACGATACACGATCGAAACACCAAACCAAAGCTCGCAACATGAATAATAGCATTAAATGAACATACGGGAAACTCGAAGCAACAGTTTCAGGCGGGATTCGCAAGAATTGAACTCAATTGCGGAAAAGTCGCTAGATGCACGGAACTCAACAAAACGATACCGAGACGAACTCGGACGTCAAAAAGTGCAGAATTAAACATTCTCAGAATGACGAAACGGTCAGAAGCGAGTCGTCAAAATGGACTCCCACAAAAAAAAAATACCGGAAATCGAAATCGCGGATATTACAACGTTAAGATTTTCATTAGAGTAGTTCGACCCAGAAAACCGAAAGGTGGGGGTCAACCTCGACGTGCGTCTTGACGGACAAGTAGCAGGTCCTACTGAATACCAAGATAGAATTCTTTCTCCTGTTAGTGAACGGGTTATATGTCCTATGCGGTTATTGGCAGATGAGATCATAAGTCTTTGGCCAAAGCATTGGAGCAAGTTGTATTGGATACACGAGAGCTCGATGACCTCGATTTGCATTAATGCATGCATAGCGTCAAGTACAGATAGGGGTTGACTGACCATGACCCTATAACTTGATCGAGACATGTGAAAGAAGGGTTTATACGTATACTGGTATTCACGACAGAATGGTTTTTGAATGATCCCAATCATTCGATCTCAGTTGGGGTACAATGTAGGCCGCCAGGCTGGCTAGGTGGTGCTACTACTCTTTGGTTCCTCCCATTGCTAATTGAGACGGACCTACCGAGTCGCGCAATAGGATTAACGACGGAATGAATCGAGCTTATTCTCTCTTTATAAATATTAGATATTGGATATCTAATTTATTGGACATTTGATGTCTAATTAATTTTGGGACATTTGATGTCTAAATAAATTTATTAGATAAATTAATTTCGGCCTGATGAATTAAATAA
Source organism: Orobanche coerulescens (assembly GCA_033398695.1). Taxonomy (NCBI): domain Eukaryota; kingdom Viridiplantae; phylum Streptophyta; class Magnoliopsida; order Lamiales; family Orobanchaceae; genus Orobanche; species Orobanche coerulescens. Next base: position 30,151,495 of record CM065804.1, read on the forward strand.
GTTACTGGGTGATTAATTTAATTCATGAATATAATTATTTTTTGGAAAAATTAGTTATGTCATTTTGTATTTGATACAATTAATTAATTGAATTAATTAATTGATATAAATACATCGGAACAGAATGGAATTTATCTATTTGGACTCGAGAAAGTTCGAAACGGACCGGATTGCTCCGGATTCTTCTAGATGGCTGAACCAACCATGTTTGTTATCTTGGTCTTAGTTTTCCACCTTAATTGGTGGAAGACCAAAGAAAATAAAAAGGTTGGTATTATTATTCTTTGTGAAAGAATAATATATAGTGATATGTATGGAGAAAAACGACCAACTCTTGATTCTTTGAGATATACTTACGGCATTTTCAAGAGTGAGAGAGAGTGAAAAACTTCCTTTACTCAAGTCATATTCTTCATCATTTTTCCTTCACATTTTTCTCAGAAAAAAATTAAGAGAAAATAAAGAGAGAAAATATATCTATACACTTAGAGTGTTTTAGATTATATTTGATAGCTCCTACCATTTTGTTCTAGCCGTGTCCTTGGAGGACAACGAAGTGAAAGTCGTTCCGATCGTTTTTTCAGCACGTGGCAAGTAGAGGCACGGTGCTTTCGGTGCTCGAGATTTCAAAAGCTTGGGGAATAGCTCAATGTATGGTATCTAGTACCCAGACCAGATCGTCAAGTTGTAATTGGAATCAAATATGTATTTAGAAAGGAAAAAAGGATGAAAATGGACTTGTAATAAGAAACAAATCCCGTCTAGTCGCTCAAGGCTACTACAGGAGGAAGGCATAGACTACGATGAAATGATTACCCCTGTAGCCAGACTAGAACCCATCAGGATATTCCTAGATTTTGCCGCCCATAATAACTTTATAGTATATCAAATGGATGTTAAGAATGCATTCTTGAATGTAGATCTCTCCGAATAAGTCTATGTTGAACAACCACCAGGGTTTGTCAACACTGAAGGCGGAGACCTAGTATACAGACTACGGAAAGCACTGTATGGACTTAAGAGGGCACCTAGAGCTTAGTATGAAACCCTATACCTATTCCTAATCATCAATGAATTTGAGAAAGGCGCATTGGACAAAACCCTATTTAAGATACAGGAAGGTGATGATTTTTTAATGGTACAAATATATGTTGATGATATTATATTTGGTTCAACTAACCTTGATCTATGTCAAAGGTTCTCTCATCTCATGCAAAGTAAATTTGAAATGAGTATGATGGCAGAACTTAGTTATTTTCTAGAATTGGATGTTAAGCAACTACCTACAGGATATTCATCAACCAGAAAAAGTACAACAAGGAGCTGCTCAATAAATTTGGGATGAACAACTTTAAATCCTTGTCCACCCCTATAAGCACTTCCACGCAAATTAGTGCTGACGAAGTTGGATAGGAAGAGTACAAGCGGTACTTGTCACTTTCTTGGATCTAGACTTGTGTCATGGTTCCGTAAGAAGCAATTGGCCAACTAGCTTTCTACAGCCGAATCAGAATATTATGCTGCTGGAAGTTGTTGTATGCAGATTCTCTGGATGCCACAGTAGTTACAAGATTATGGAATCAGCGCCAGAGAGACTCCAATCATGTGCGATAGCACGAGTGCAATTGCAATCACGCACAACCCTGTATTGCACTCACGAATTAAGCATATTGATACGAAGCATCATTTCCTCAGGAATCATGTTGAGAATAAAGATGTTCGGATCGAGAAGATTCATGCAGACATACAGTTAGCCGACATCTTTACAAAACCTCTCAGTACAACCAGATTTTGCATGCTTCGCCAGGAATTGGGAATGCTACAGCCTGACTCCCTGTAAGTTTTTATATTTTACTCATCAATTGAGGGGGAATGCTGTAAAACCCAAGAATACAGTATCCACTTTGATTAACTGTACACTCAGAACAAGTCAGATTTTACTGTAAGAAAAAGAAGGCATAAAACCTTCCTACAGCTGACGTGTGCATTAATTAAAAGGGAATACAGTACACAATGAATACAATATTAATCCAAAAATTGCTGTAAGAATTGAATCTTGTATGTACCTTTTAAGGGAGAATGCTGTATTTTTGCGGATACAGCACATACACTATAGGATATCAATTAAATATATAATTATATTCTATTCATATACTTTCTCACAGTAAAGTATTCTAAGTCTATGTGCCCTGTCTGAATTTAAAACGTCTTTTCCTTCAATAGTTTTAGAGACACCTGGACTTTACTGCCTCAAATACCGTGATTTTAAAATTTCGGACCGCCATTTCGTGCAATAGTGGAAGATGAACTGTCAGAAGTGGGACCAGTCATCATTTCAAAACTGATGAATTAGACGTACAAGTTACATCTGAATCTATCATGTACGTTCTTTTAATGACGGTTCCTATCCCTTAAATCCGACTGTTCACTGTTAAACCTTATCTTCCCTGCACCCTATAAAAGGACAGTACTTTGCTCCCATAGACTCTTTATGCTTTCTACCAATTAACGAGTCTTTTGCAGCATGTCTACATATTTTCTGCAATTTCTCTGCATTTTCTTTGTTTAATTCCCTGTTACTTTATCTATTTTCTCTTGAAAAATGTCTACCTCACAGACATTTTCCCTCTCACTGAAGAAGAAGTAGAACATTATTGGTGGGCGTATCTTCGCCAGATCTGTGTTACTTGAGAGGATTGCTTTTGAATGAAAAGATGAAGTCGGTATGGAACTGGTTGTTTCTACAGTGAAGCAACAAGGGTTGTATCGACTCGAAAGCCACCATGCTGATATATATGACGAACAGATTGTGGAGGAGTTCTGCCTGGATGCTACCTTCAAATACTCCTTGCAGAGGAAAGGAGATGAAATTAATGATATAATCGGGACTGTCCAAGGGATTGATATACTTGTAAACAAGTATCTTCTGGAGAAGATCTACAAACTGCCTTCGGATGGACTGAAGATGGAGGAATTGGAGACCTTCGGGTCTGAAAGCTTACTGTCGGAGTACTGGAAACTGTTCACTGGTAATTCCATGGCTACCAACGTCCATCCTTTGTGCCATAAGAAGAACTTCACTCTCCCATATGTCTACCTGTACGATTTTTGCTGCCCGGTTGTTGAGAACCAGACTGGTGCGTTTGAAATTGTGCACCAACCTGAGATTCAAAATGATGGTTGCCATCATGTCTGGCTGAAAGGTGAATTGGTGCCAGATAATACTGAAACGTATTCAGGAAGAGGCCTATAAGCCTGATTTTGCCAAGAAGTCATTTTGCCTCATCCCGAATCACATTCTCATTTGTTGCGGAGTGAAGCATTCAGCTTATGAAAAGAAGATTGGCACTAGAAAAATCATCAGTGGGATCCAACCCACCGTCTTCAACAAATCACCTCTCATTGCTAACAGGCCCAACCCTCACAGCATGCCCACTTCAAGTGACCTGAGGGACGTCACTTTGAAAAGTTCGAGCGATTGGAAGAAAATGAAGAGAATTATTCCCGATAGCTGCCCTCAAGCTGTCGATAAGAAAAGAAAAAAGACCAATAATTCTTCTAAGGATGAGCCTACAATTACTACAGTGGTCACTGTAGAAGTCCCATCAACTGTTCCTGTCGCTGAAACTCTCCCACAGGGCGCAACCCCTATGGAAAAAATAGTTGTTGCTCGTACAGCAGATCCTGGGCCAATGGCGGCTATGATGGATGATCAACTGTTTGCCAAGCTGGAAGGTACCGGTGAATCGGCTGCCCCTTTAGAGCCGAAAGCCGCTACTCCAAACACGGTACCCACCACTATACGGAGTCCCTCTCCCCACAGGGTACCAACCCTTGTTCGGGATCTCTCTCCACAACAAGCTCGCATACCTATTGAGTGTAACACTCCCAGAATACATCCGGAAATGTTACACGCCGTAGGCCCTTCTTACAAGGATCTACAAGGCTAAACTCTACTAGACTACAAAATGACTGACCGACCGGGGTCAATCTAAATACAACACAGACCGACAAGGTCATTAAACAATTTAGAAACAAATGAACTTTACATCTCAATGATGAAAATAAAGATGAACACAGAAAAGAACGACAATTCAATTTAATAAATGAAAACTACACCCATGCAAGGGTGAATACTCGAACGACAGAGAAATACCGACCAAAATGAAACAAAAGAAAAGACTCTAACTCTGGTGTGATTAGTATCATTGTCCTCCATCTCCTTCCCAGCCAATCCTGTGACTGCTCCCGAGCTGCCAAAACCTGAGCGCATAACAGCACCCACCCCGAAAACTCGGGGTTAGCAAACCGGAATTTTGCTAGTGCAAGTACATAACACACAAGATATACGAATAATAATAACACAAACTCAACAAATGTGAAACCTTAACACAACCCACACATTCAAATGGCTAACACGTAATAGTATTACATACACAAGGTGAAAGATAATCACATTGTCATATTCTCCGTACTGAACATAACACAATTGAAAGTTTAAACGAGACCAAGGAGTCTGAAATTTCCCTTTTAATAAACTGATAAGTGTTTTTATAAGATAGTTCGAACACATTTATATTGACTCGGGCCATCTTGGGATTTTGAAAATCTGATGGATATATATTTTAGAAAATACTTCAAAGCTCTCGGTCCTTGACCCAAAGATGTGGAAAACAATTTGCAAGAAAACCATTACAACGTTATTCGGGTCCTCGACCCAAATGATAAAACACTATCACAAGTGAATCATTACAACATCTCACGGGTTCTCGGCCCAATCCAAATAATATCATCACGAGATCAAATCTCAACATCTCACGGGGTCCTCGACCCAATACACGTAATAATCAACACAAGACAATCAAAGGCACAACCTCTCATTCGACAAATCCCGCTCAAAACCCCGATTAATTAACCCTGAGATCTCACAAATGTCCTTGGTTAATTAACCATGATACCAACATTTAAAACAAGTTGGAACGAACTCCGAACACACCAAGGGTCTACATGAAGACCAACATTAAAAGCGTAATGCAAAGATTAAATTTCGAAAATCATTTGGTAACGGGTCTTAGCTATCACTCAAATATCCGTTACCAATAAGCCTCGCCAGCGCCTCCTTGCACACTGTGTACCGGCGTTCACTCCACTATATTGGCCGCCCATTGCACATGTCACCGCGCGGCGTTCACTCCCACAGAGCGCCCCTTGCTCGCGCATTAAGTAACACCGGTGTTCACTAATCATATGGAGCCGCTCATTGCAACAGACATCAGCCGGAGTGCACGCCCGCCCTCAGAGGTAACCGGAAAAGACGTCTCTCAAAACAAGTATTCACATTATTACAAATACCAAGCACACAGTCAACCGTTGCAACAATTATCAAATCAGTTCCTCAATTCACAGAATCTATTCGCCAATACACAACTACGCAAAATAAACAATAACTCGCACGTTATTCATCAAGACTTAGCACATTAGGCCTTCAACACTATCGATCAATACTACATAATTATATTTATATCGTAACTCAACCGAAAATACAAACATTACCATATTACCTCTATAAACATCACTTGTACTTTAGTCTAAGTTGCATACGTCGACTAATATTGGTATGAATCACCCAACATTTATCTCTATATGTATATCTATATACATACACATATATCTATACATATATCCACACATATCTATCTATAATATAAATACAGATATTCATAACATGATTCATACTCTTCAGCAACAATGATTTCACGTAATTATAATTCGTATATCAAGGTACTTGCCTTGGTAATCTCTCGCGAATGCTCTGGAAATACAGTTGATTGGAACAATCCAGAACTCCAACGAAAACGACCATCGGAGAGGCTCAACACTGGATTATCGTAGGAAATTCGTCCTTAATATCCTATCATTAAATAAACAATCAATCACACGAGGAAAAGCATAAAGAGATGGCCGAACACTAACTGTTCTCTTCGTAACGTACGTTACACACATACGTAACGTACGTTACGTCTGCACGTTAGCGCACGTAAGCTACAAGGATTAGCGCACGCTAAGCATGCATTCGACGATTCTACCAGCATTTGATCGCCTTGCTCGAGGTATAACGCATTTAATGCATAGAGCTTAACGTACGTTATATTCACACATATCATACTCATGTGAATCAGAATAACCCTATGGTGTTGATGTCTACGAATTCCCGGTTAATCCTCTCATCATAAGACTCACTCCAAATATTGATTATAGATCTTCAAAGGTAGTTCGGAAAATCTGAGGTTGTTACCAACATTAAGTCTATGATCATTATGGAAACACCATACAATACGGTTTATTAATCCCAGAATTTTACCTTACTTGATCATCATAATAAGAATCGGACTATAACATTCTTAACTCGGGTAAGTAAAGCATGAACATTCCAACTTCCAAAAACATGGTGTTCGGATAAGAATCATCTATGGAGCCTAATAATCCCGGTGGTATGTTTATAACATCCTTAAGAACACGAATTCAAGGTTGAGGTAACATTAACATACCTTAATATGAAAGAAACGCAGAGGCAAGAGGTAGCATCCAATTCCGATTGCTTGAATGTCAATCCAAGATGTTTTGTAACTTAATGATCGAGGCTACGTGTTCTATATGTGTTTTAGAGTCGAGACCCTCAAGAAATGAAAGAAAACGAATTACAAGTGAAAGGGACGAAGAGAAATGAAATGGGGTGTTGTCCATATATATAATATCTTGAGCTTTACGTACGTTAGCCTTAGCCATTTACGTACGTAATAGGCTTAGCGCACGCTACAATTCGATCTTAGCGTACGCTATCGTTCACTGATAGCTTATCGTCTCGTTTTGTACTAGCTTACGACGTTACACCCTATGCATTACGTCGTAAGCTACACATATTAGCGTACGCTAGTTACAAGCCATAGCGTACGTTAACACAAGATGACCCAAAAACTGTCCAGATTCATCCGCGGAATCTTCCCGAGCCCCACCACCACCGTCCATGTGCCACCGATGCTCAATTATTGACCTCCTTACGTGCGCTACGTCTAGCTCGTAGCGTCGCTATATCGATTCAGAACGACGTTACTCTTACCTGTTAGCGTTCGTTACGACTTAGTTGCATGTGAAGGATTAAAAATTGATATTATCATGCATGAGGATACGAATACGGAAACGACTGCATTTCGATCATTGATAGCACTAATTCGGGTAATCCAGGTTCAAATACGGATGAAAATACCCAACAATTATCCGGATATTACATACTATCCCTCTTAAAAGAAGTTTCGTCCCGAAACTTAAAGTAGAGTGGAGAAGTAGAAGCTCACGAAATTAAGGAAATTCACAAACGGCTCAGATGTACTAAAATCGCGTGTCGAGCTCGACCCACCGTATTCAAGTTCATAACACATTGGAAATATTAATCATACGAATGGGAACAAATAGTTTCGAACAAAATTCTGCAAAGATTAAGTTCAGATGTGAATAGACCACAATAATTCAAAGAGTCTAACAAATCGGTTCAAATTCGTTCGAATGATGGTAGGTTCAAGAGAACATGGTAGTTTGAAATTGTCAAGAGAATCACAGATGAATCATCAACAATGAAAGTCTCCCAACATCGGAAATACTAAGAAGAGCACGGGTACTACGTGTCCCCGTACTAAGAAGACATGTCAGCCTCGAAACTTAAAACAGCAGGAGTTGGAAACGAAAAGCAAATAAAATGAAAAACAATCAAAGTCACGATTGTTGGAAACAAAGAACGACTAGAACACGGACAAAATCTTCATTCGCCTATGATAGGCTCTTCACAGAAGACATAAGGTTTCGGGTCATTCTCCGTCCACTTGCTCGCTCACCGACAGTAGCATTCTTTGCCAATTCGGAAATTATCTCACAATGTTTCTCCCGATGGCCTTCACACCCGCACCGATGACAAATCAATAGTGGGAGGTACAGTTTACACGGATATGTCCGTACGGTTGCGGTTGAAGCACACTCTCTTCTTAAAGTCACCGATCTTGGCCGGGATTCCGATGCTCATTCTCGACCGCGAAGATGACGTATTCGAACGACGTGGGGTTTGAGAACCTTAATCTCTTCACCGCCCAAAAATTTTCCGGATGTCCTCGGTCTCTTTTCCCGCTCGTCGGCTCGGTCACCGAGGAGGTTTCATAGGTTATCGTCGATCTTGATATTCCTTCACCGTAACATGAATCGTTGTCGTACGAACCACTTCACCTCTTCCGCTTCCTATATTATGTCTACATCCGCCGTGGCTCGTCATGCTAATGCGAGATAGTACCGTCTATTGTTATCACATAGTCGGTTGTATGCAGTATACCACAATTATCAACATAAGGTTTAATTAGCATCCTTAGAATAACGGTAATATCGTAAAGCACGAAATTTTCTGAAATCAACTTCCAAATCCTTCGTCCAGACGATCATTATGCGTATGCTTTTTTAAAAAAATTTGAAACAAAAGTCGAATCACGTTGTGCTCAAAACTTGTAAATCATCCTTTGTTTTGGAAGAGGAAGTTTATACAATGACTCTAAAAATTTATTTTCGAGTAATGCCTACAAGAAAATTGAAAATCGAATTGTAACTAATTTAAAATATTTCAAAAGTGTTGAGTCCCAAATACCACAATTTTGAAAATCCTTCCTCTTCTACCAAAACGTTTATTCGAAAGAACTTTTTACCAAAATACGTGACTATTCGACACGACTACATTAAATCATGAGGTTTACAATGCTAGGAAAATTTTAAAACACTACTTTGAAATGTTCGTAATTCGGCCCGGAAATATTACATGCCGGGGATTCTGTGCCGGAACCTACCAGGCTAAAAACCGTTTAAATTCATTTCAAAATATGCCAAAAAGCCGATGACGGTAGCATTTTCCAAAACTTACAAAATCATTTGTAAAATATTAAATACCGTCATAAAAATACCGTTAAAATGTGCAAGACTAAAAATGCCAAAATGTCAAGAGTCATTTCAAAATACTCACGCAATGGATAAAATTAACACTCAAAGATTTATCCTACCGAAATGTAGAAACCGATAAATATGTTCGACTACCGAAGTATACTACATAACCATTCTCACTCGAATCAGTATACGCAGTGATATCGTAAAACAATATAATCTCTAACAATTTCAAATCCTAGGTTCACGTTAAGCACAATATAATCAAATACGTATATATGGGGACTTACAATTCGGAAGGCTTACCATCACGGATTGCTTGAATATGATGTTGGAACCACGATACTAATCACAACTTTGACGCGCGACTTACACAAGACATGGACTTGACCCAACGGCCTAGGTTTTTCGCCAACCTAAGCTCCGATACCATATTTGTGACACCCCGAATACATCCGGAAATGTTACACGCCGTAGCCCTTCTTACAAGGATCTACAAGGCTAAACTCTACTAGACTACAAAATGACCGACCGACCGGTCAATCTAAATACAACACACAGACCGAAAAGGTCATTAAACAATTCGAAACAAATGAACTTTACATCTCAATGATGAAAATAAAGATGAACACGAAAGAACGACAATTCAATTTAATAAATGAAAACTACACCCATGCAAGGGTGAATACTCGAACGACAGAGAAATACCGACCAAAATGAAACAAAAGAAAAGACTCTAACTCGTGTGATTAGTATCATTGTCCTCCATCTCCTTCCCGGCCTAATCCTGTGGATCGCTCCCATTTGCCAAAACTCGAGCGCATAAGGCACCCACCCCGAAAACTCGGGGTTAGCAACTGAATTTTGGTAGTGCAAGTACATAACACACAAGATATACGAATAATAATAACACAAACTCAACAAATGTGAAACCTTAACACAACCCACACATTCAAATGGCTAACAGAATAGTATTACATACACAAGGTGAAAGATAATCACATTGTCATATTCTCCGTCTGAACATAACACAATTGAAACTTTAAACGAGCCCAAGGAGTCGAAAATTCCCTTTTAATAAAATGAAAAGTGTTTTGATAAGAAAGTTCGAACACATTAATATTGACTCGGGCCATCTTGGGATTTTGAAAATCGATGGAAATATAGTTTAGAAAATACTTCAAAGCTCTCGGGTCCTTGACCCGGCATGTGGAAAACAATTTGCAAGAAAACCATTACAACGTTATTCGGGTCCTCGACCCAAATGATAAAACACTATCACAAGTGAATCATTACAACATCTCACGGGGTTCTCGGCCCAATCCAAATAATATCATCACGAGATCAAATCTCAACATCTCACGGGGTCCTCGACCCAATACACGTAATAATCATCACAAGACAATCAAAGGCACAACCTCTCATTCGACAAATCCCGCTCAAAACCCCTGATTAATTAACCCTGAGATCTCGTCAAATGTCCTTGGTTAATTAACCATGATACCAACATTTAAAACAAGTTGGAACGAACTCCGGAAACACAATTCGCGGTCTACATGAAGACCAACATTAAAAGCGAATGCAAAGATTAAATTTCGAAAATCATTTGGTAACGGGTCTTAGCTATCACTCAAATATCCGTTACCAATAAGCCTGCCAGCGCCTCCCTTGCACACACTGTACCGGCGTTCACTCCACTATATTGGCCGCCCATTGCACATGTCACCGCGCCGGCGTTCACTCCCACAGAGCGCCTTGCTCGCGCATTAAGTAACACCGGTGTACACCAATCATATGGAGCCGCTCATTGCGGCGTACATCGTGCCGGAGTGCACGCCCGCCCTCGAGGTACCGGATATGACGTCTCTCATAACAAGTATTCACATTATTACAAATACCAAGCACACAGTCAACCGTTGCAACAATTATCAAATCAGTTCCTCAATTCACAGAATCTATTCGCCAATACACAACTACGCAAAATAAACAATAACTCGCACGTTATTCATCAAGACTTAGCACATTAGGCCTTCAACACTATCGATCAATACTACATACTTATATTTATATCGTAACTCAACCGAAAATACAAACATTACCATATTACCTCTATAAACATCATTTGTACTTTAGTCTAAGTTGCATACGTCGACTAATATTGGTATGAATCACCCAACATTTATCTCTATATGTATATCTATATACATACACATATATCTATACATATATCCACACATATCTATCTATAATATAAATACAGATATTCATAACATGATTCATACTCTTCAGCAACAATGATTTCACGTAATTATAATTCGTATATCAAGGTACTTGCCTTGGTAATCTCTCACGAATGCTCTGGAAATACAGTTGATTGGAACAATCCAGAACTCCAACGAAAACGACGATCGGAGAGGCTCAACACTGGATTATCGTAGGAAATTCGTCCTTAATATCCTATCATTAAATAAACAATCAATCACACGAGGAAAAGCATAAAGAGATGGCCGAACACTAACTGTTCTCTTCGTAACGTACGTTACACACATACGTAACGTACGTTAAATGCACGTTAGCGCCGCGTAAGCTACAAGGATTAGCGCACGCTAAGCATGCATTGGACGATTCTACCCGATTGAACGACGCCTTGCACGAGGTATAACGTAATGCATAGAGCTTAACGACGTTATATTCACACATATCATACTCATGTGAATCGAATAACCCTATGGTGTTGATGTCTACGAATTCCGGTTAATCCTCTCATCATAAGACTCACTCCAAATATTGATTATAGATCTTCAAAGGTAGTTCGGAAAATCTGAGGTTGTTACCAACATTAAGTCTATGATCATTATGGAAACACCATACAATACGGTTTATTAATCTCAGAATTTTACCTTACTTGATCATCATAATAAGAATCGGACTATAACGTTCTTAACTCGGGTAAGTAAAGCATGAACATTCCAACTTCCAAAAACATGGTGTTCGGATAAGAATCATCTATGGAGCCTAATAATCCCGGTGGTATGTTCATAACATCCTTAAGAACACGAATTCAAGGTTGAGGTAACATTAACATACCTTAATATGAAAGAAACGCAGAGGCAAGAGGTAGCATCCAATTCCGATTGCTTGAATGTCAATCCAAGATGTTTTGTAACTTAATGATCGAGGCTACGTGTTCTATATGTGTTTTAGAGGGTGGAGACCCTCAAGAAATGAAAGAAAACGAATTACAAGTGAAAGGGACGAAGAGAAATGAAATGGGGTGTTGTCCATATATATAATATCTTGAGCTTTACGTACGTTAGCCTTAGCCATTTACGTACGTAATAGGCTTAGCGCACGCTACAATTCGATCTTAGCGTACGCTATCGTTCACTGATAGCTTATCGTCTCGTTTTGTACTAGCTTACGACGTTACACCCTATGCATTACGTCGTAAGCTACACATATTAGCGTACGCTAGTTACAAGCCTTAGCGTCGTTAACACCCGTTGACCCCAAAAGCTGTCGATTCATCCGCGGGAATCTTCCCGAGCCCCACCACCGGTGTCCATGTGCCGGCCCGATTGCTCAATTATTGACCTCCTTACGTCGCTCGTCTAGCTCGTAGCGTCGCTATATCGATTAAGAACGTACGTTACGCTTACCTGTTAGCGTGCGTTACGACGTAGTTGCATGTGAAGGATTAAAAATTGATATTATCATGCATGAGGATACGAATACGGAAACGACCGTACTTCGATCATTGATAGCACTAATTCAGGTAATCCAGGGTTCAAATACAGATGAAAATACCCAACAATTATCCGGATATTACATAGGATCCCAATCAGACAATAGAGCTCACAACTATACGAAATCCCTCCCTCACCGATATAATTAATAACACTCTTATCCAGGTCCAAATAGAGGAAGCCTACGAGCACTTCAAGGTATGGAAAGCCTACAGGGTCTCCCCATACAACACCCTGTACAGCTAGGAAGATTGGAAGGATGAGGAGTTATTCGCTTTGGAGGTCAAGGACACCCAAAATGTCGAGGTCCTGATCCTCTGGGAGGATCACTTTTGCCTTCAGCCCATCATAAATTACTTCATGGCAAAAAAGAGACCACACTAAAAGGGAAGTCACAGTCCGGTGACAAGGCTCCATCCCCAAGCCACCACTTCGAACCTAACTTTGACAATGAGGATGATGCCTTACAGGCAGGTCTTCGGATTATCCGAGAAGAGGCAAGAGAATGAGAAATGGCCAACTTTCAAACCCAACAGTGCCAGGCGACATCTGATAAACAAAAGTCCCCGCCCATACAACAGGAAGTAGCCCAAGAAGAACAACAACAGGTGGAATCAGTCCCTCCGATCATCATTGAAGAGCAAGCTACTTCTCTCGTATAGGAAGCCCAACCTGTCCCGGAAACAGAACAAGACGCTGCCCTTGGCGTCTGCCTAGAGGAATCAGTCCCTCTTTCGAAACAGGCGGAAACTGAGAGTGGTAGGAGGATTTAGCCCCACCTGTAGTTCCGAATACAGAAAATCAACCAAGATAGGAGGAATCAGTCTCTTCTATCTCATAGACTGACCCAGTAGCACAATTTTCCGAAGCCCCTGTTTTCGAAGTCCTTGATTTTTTATCTATGCAAGTTCCAAATCTGAATCTGATGACAGTTTTCTCCCTGACGATAGACCACGGAGACCCCATCATAATGTGGTTCTTCGACAGCTTGGAGAACCAGAAGACTTGAAGATTACGCGCCCTGGATATCCGCGCACCGAAGCATACATTGAGCAACTGCAGGCCATCGGTCGACAAACAGTATTTTATGCAGGACACCGACAAGGCCCTGTATAATGTTGGAAAAGAACTAGACTGGATGCGCAAAACTACTCAGGACGAGCAACCTAAGCTGAAATCTGCGATAAATGATATAGAAGACGCGTTTCACCTAATGCCAACAGCATTATGGCAAGCACTGAACCAACTGAAACAGCATCAGGAGCGGGTCCTGAGGCAAGAACAAGAAAAGATCAACATTGCCGAGGGTAATACGGTCGCCGCCCTTGAGTACACCAGCTCCAAACTGACTGGTCATGATCACAAGATCGATGATTTGTCTAAAGTCGTTGGGAGGCTGGTCGACAGCGTCAATGATCTCAAGACTCGAGATGCCGAATCAATGAAGCTCCTTGGGGAAATTCACGGAAAGGTCTCAGAACGTGATGATGCAAAAAAGGGGGAAGAGTCCAGAGAGGATGCCTGAAAATGGAGGCTGGAGAGAGAGAGAGAGAGAGAGAGAGAGAGAGAGAGAGAGAGAGAGAGAGAGAGAGAGAGAGAGAAATAGAGGTTGCATTGGAAAAAAGTGTTGTCACTACTATCAGACGACTGTTTAGACCCTGGCCAGGTCAAGGAGCAAGAGGATACAGGGTAACTGGTTCTCAACCTAAGTTCTAGGACCTCAACTACCCATGGAAGAATGTTGTGCGTAAGCCGCTGAGATTTTGTTGCCAACAAACTGACAGCCTTCAGCAGAGGATTTGAAGAACTGGAAGAAAAACGAACTAATGAGATACTATTGTACTCTCATCAGGGAATCTGCCTTGTTCAACAGATTTAAAATTCTGAAGGATGCCTCTAATGAATTCTCAAGGCTACTAGCAGAACAAAATATTCCTCTACAGCTTAAGATGAAGTCCAAACACCAAAAGGGTGAATGAGGCACCCATCCGGAAGACTGGATCCTTACCTACGATCTTAACCACGAAGGATTAAGTATCTATAGGGATCGAGGCAATGACTCATTAGTCAACTGGTGGAGTGGAACCTATCATGATCCCACTCGAAAAGCTTGGAGGCATTTTCACTATAAGAATTAGCTTCTGTCGGTTAATGCTGTATTTTTTTCTATTGTATGCTTGCATATACAGTACTTATCTTTATATTTTTGTATCTTTCAAGCCTTGTAATTCTCCCAATGATCAATAGAATTTCATTTTTTGAAAGATTACAGCTCGTAATCTACTCTTACTGTTTTTACCGTTTTGATTATGAATTATTGTCATATTTCAACAAGTACAAACTTGTTAATTCACAAGCTGTAATAACTTTTCTGCGAACAGTTCATAGATTACGTTGTATTCAATCTAGATTACACTATGTAAGATTGTGCCTATGCTCCAATCATAATTTAAGTTGTAATACACTTAGTCATGTAGGATTTTCATTTTAGAACTAGCCTGCGAGCAGTTCAAATTTCTAGACAAAGTCATGAACATCAGATATTTCGAACAGGAGACTTAAAGATAGCCTCTCTATATCTCGAGGAAGTTCTAGCATTATCGAAAAGGGAAAATTTGTTAGGATAAATACTCCTATTTTGATAATCGCCATCGTACAACAAAGTAGTATTCAGAAGTCAGAATATCACTAAGTATGGAAGCTGTTAGGAAACTCCATACAATCTATCCATAAAGCAAGATATCTTCTACAAAGTCCAATCCTATAGAGCCTACATCTTCATACAGTAGAAGTTAAGCACGCTGGATACAGCAGTCTGGATGAAGGTGTTTTACTTGCGAAAAGTAAAACACATTCAATAGGATCGAAGAATAGCTTTAAACTATTGTCAAATAAACTTTGTTTACTCATAAAGTATTCACGGTTAAAGCAACATTTATTACTGATAGGACAGCATTTAATGCGGCCGAAAGAGAACTGTCTGACCGTGCTGAAGAGCATCTAATGCAAATTCAAAAAGAATGTCTGAAGCATTAAATGTGAGCTGCCTTTAATTCAAACATTCTGCATCCGCCAATCAGAGACGTCTACATCTCACCAACCGACCAACGGCTACATTTATAACGGATCTATTTTTAAGGTTATAAATAGCCCCAAGCAAGAGGACATTGCTCACTTACTTTACTCATTCTCGTGCATACATCTGACCAATAGCTCTGACATTCTAGATATTAAAGAGCAGTATATTTTCTGAGCATACATCAGTATCTAAGCGAAGAAATATACAAAGTCCTCAATGCAAACAGCATAGCATACAACAAATGCTCATCATAGCATATAGCTACTGTTTGGAATAATTCTAACATCTTTACTGTTGAGATCAACCTTAGCCCTGTGTGGACTAAGTCCTTGTGAGTTCCGACCTGTGTGTGAAGAATAACATTGAAGACGAAACTTCAATCTTTGTGAGAAGAAGCAAGTCGAAAGAGACGAAGCCAATATGCATCAACGGCCAAAGCTGTGGTCCCTGTATCAATCTGTGTGAACGATACAGAGACATGTTTAGTTAAAGTCACGTAGTTGTGCACGTAGTGATTTTAATAAATATTTTACTCCTGTGTGGAGGACCAATGGACGTAGAGGGGTTTACCTCGAACTACTTATATCCATGTATTATTTACTTTCCATCCTTACTATTTTCATTTAACTGTGATTTATAGTATACCTTGTGAAAACCCTGTACGCATGAAGCAAACAGGAGAGTATCCAGTTGCTGTACTTATAGCATCTGACTAGCAGACTTCCGCTACGTTATTAACTTCAAAAATCATACAGCTTATTGTAATTTTACCTTCTAAGCTGTTTACTATATACTCTATGTCCAACAAAATGGGTCATATGTTTACAAGAAGGTTATTGGGAGCTAAAATTACGTTCTTAATACTATATATGGATGACATTATACTTATATGAAATGACGTAGGAATGCTCATTTCTGTGAAAGCTTGTCTTTCCAGTACGTTCCCAATAAAAGACTTGGTAGAAGCTATGTATATTCTAAAAATTCATCTCTATGAAGATAGAGCGAATAGAATGATAGGTCTTTCCAAGCCCTCTTTCTAGAAAAGATCCTAAAGCAGTAAGATTCTGAAAGAGGGTTCTTACCTGAGACATGGTATAAAACTATCTAGATCTATCTGTCCTCAAAGTGAGAAAAATAGAAGGGAGATAAGTTTAAAACCATATGTCTCAACTGAGGGCAGGCTTATGTACATTTTGATATGTACAATAAGAGACATAGCTTATGCTTTGAGCAGGATTAGTCGATTTTCAAGCAAAACCAGGTAAAGAACATTTGACTACCATAAAGAATATTCTTAAGTGCCTGAGTAGGACTAAAGATTTGATTCTTACATATGGTTATAGAAAATTGATAGTAGGGGGTTATACATATGTGAATAGTGGAGCAGTATCTTGGAATAGTTCCAAGCTAAGTGACTACAGATCCCACATGCCAAGCTGAATATAATGATGCCTCAGAGGCATCTGTGGAAGTGTTTTTTGAATATAGAAGTTTCTTGGAAAACTTCAGGTGGTACCTAGTGTGCAAGTGTTTGGCGTAGGCTAAGGAGACTAGGTCTCGTCAAAATACCAAACATATTGAGATTTAATGTCACCTCGTATGAGTGATGATTCGTTATGATAAGTTATACTGCTGAGAGTAGACTCAGCTAGCTTTATGTCAGTGGTCCACTGACCAAGCCACTATTTCAAATGGTCTTAGAACGACATCTAGAGAGTACGGGTATTAGATACCATTGCGTGTGGCATTGAGTACAAGTGGGAGATTGTTAGGAATATGCCCTCGAATGCCACTCAAAGGATGAGGAGAGCATTGTATTGTAATTATGAATATTAAATTAAATAAGGCATTTATTATTTATATATTATGTATATCACTAGCATTGTGATTTGGTATATAGAATAATAGCCCTTGCATTTGGGAGCAAACATTACACTCCTTTTGGAGATAATGATATAGGTACTAGAAGTGTTTAGGGATCGAATACTTAACTAGTTCGCAAGTCGATAAAACTTTATTGGGCAGTAAGTTTAGACAAGACTTGTATAACGTGTGCTTTGAAATGTAGAGTGTCTGTCTTCACTAAGGGTTTGTGAGAGCACACGTTACATGTATGTTAATAAGATTAGTATACTCGAGCTCGACTCACCTCGATTCAGTCACATGGATTTCACTCTAGAATAGTCAATGACTGAATCGAAAGGTTGTGATATGTATACTTGAACCTTTGACTTGAGGATTCAGTATGAGATGTGCTTGTGAGATTAAGTTAGTCAATAGAGTAGTTCTATCCGATCACTGGTTGGTGGGGTCAACCTGTAATATCCGTGTATTTTAGTATTTGTGTGTGTGTTGTTTCGGACGTATTTAGTTGAGAATTTAACCGTGTGTTTTGACGATCGGAATTGGAATGTTTATGGTTGGTAATTGTCGAGTTTTGTGATTTCCGGAGTATGTTTGTTCTGGCCGGAATGTCGAAGTGGTGACACGAGAGTTATGGCCATAAGATATGATTCTATTACCAAAGGGGTGTTAATAGAATAAGAGTAGATATTTCCGAGTAGTGATATGCACAAGGGATGACTTCGATCGATCACCCTAAATTCCAGAAACATCCAAAATTTCTAAAACTTTCCAACATTGTATATAATTGAGTTTGCTTTCCAATGGTTCAAACGGTGAGTCAATCGGAGCCCGTACGACGGAGTTATGGTTGAAATAGCATACCCTAGTGCAGTGACACGGCCGTGTCATTTGACGCAGGCCGTGTCAAGCTATTGCGGATAAGCAAAAGTCTTCTAGACGGCTGACATGACCCCTCACTAGACCGTGTCATTTGACACGGCCGGGAAGTGAAGAAATGTTGAAAACCGACTTCGTGAGCTATATCTAGCCTTTGGTCGATTTTTTGGGCATTCTATCACCTTCCCTCAAGTCCCCTTCATCCTCCACCTAGAATCCTTCATCTTAAACTCCAAATCAAGCCAAAAACATGTTCCAAACACTATGGAATCAAGATATCAAGTCCATTATTGAAGAATTATCCATTTCTTGGTTGAATTAAGGTATGTGGTTTGAAGTTCTTCAAGTCCTTTCAAAGAATTTTGGGGTTTATTGGGAATTCTTGATTCAAGTTCGTTTTGGCTTTGAATTATGTTAGATTATGATGTTGTAATCATTTCCTTTGTTTTTCCTCAAATTTTATGGATTAAATTCCGAGTTTTAAACCGTTCTTGGGTTCGACCTTTGTCGCCTCCGTAGTGTTCGATTAAATGTATTTAAGGGTAGAACTTAGGGTAAATCCTTCCGTTTCCATGGTGTTGTGTTTAATTCGGTATTTTGATGTGTTATGGTCGAATTGTTGAAGGTAATCGGACCGTACATTCATCCGTTCGTTGTTTCCCGTGTCGTTCCTATTGAGGCAAGTATTCTGATTACGTTTACTGTACTTCGTGTGAATATGTGAAAATGTGATTTTGCGAAAATGTGATTTGTGCCAAGTGCTTATTGAGTATGTGCGATCCGAGTAAAACTAGCAAGGGCCCGACTAGGTGTCCCTGGGATTCGTTAGACTTCGAGTTCTGCGGATCACTCGGTTGGGCTATACACGAGGGAGGGCCTGACGAGGTGTCCCTGGGGTGTGTATCTTGCTCGAGAGGTACAGGGCCAGTATAGCTCGGGAGTTTGTTTCGTGATGATGATTATGGTATTGTATTCCAGAATATATGTTATGGCACTGTGGTTTTTGTTGAACATTTATTTGTTGTACATATTCTGTAATCGTTGTACTTGCACCGACTTCTTGCTGACCCCTTCTGTAACACCCCCAAGATATTCAGGGCATATTACAGCGCCGTGGACCCCACACTGTGGAATCCACCCGGCTACCAACAAGACCTTTGCCAACGACAACAATCAACAATAAAATGACGATTCAAAATAAAAGAGTACAATCCGACCAATAGAATCCAACAACAATCCAATTCCCAAAACGGGAACACAACATTAACAATTTTGCAAAAGAAGTACTCGAGTACTTAAACCAATTTTTATAATACATAAATCCCAGAATCAGACATCAATAATAATAACCGACAGACATGACACCGAAAATCATTTACTGGACAATATCATGCTTGCCCATCATCCTCATACGGCCCGAGTGCTCGCTTGTCCCCACGATCAATACCTGAAATACAAAAAGTATTTCCCCCATTTAAGGGGTTAGCGACAACTGCTAGTGCAAGTACAATCCATTTGAACTACATTCTAATCAGATGAATAATGCGCCAAAATCATTTTAGAAGACATTTTATATTCCTAATATTTACGATGCACAAGCACAAAACACATTTTCCTCCAAAACAATTCAAAGTTAACCTTGGTACGTGACTCACGGCCACCGTACCCCGCAGAGCCCCGTCGGACATCCCCAGGTGGTCAACCACAGTTCGTGATACGCACACACACGGCAATACGTATCCCTAGAGGCCCCGTCGGACCGTCCCTAGGTGAACATACACATATCCTCCCACAACAACCACGTATAGCCATAATTCAATTACTAGAACATGTAAACAAATGTAAAGTACTTGCCTTTGAGACATTCTTGAAGAAACAGAGATGAAACACGACTACGAACGGTCGGGTGGAAAGCGGCGGTTCTAAACGAAGGATCAAGCACAACCACGAGGAACCGACGAGAATGAACCTAACGATTCGAATAGCACAATCACAACCACTTCTAAACGATTACGGAAATGGAATACACCCGGAAACCCGCCTACGATTCATGTATATTCATACAAAAATAACAACGAGGGCGGACCACAACCAAACCCTCTCGATTTCGCAAAACCATGAAAATATACCATGAATCCGTAGGGAAACTAAGAATACCAACAAGAATAATCATATTCATCATGAATCCATCAACGAAACGGAAAGAATCGGACAAAACCCCAAAATCCCCAATTATCCAAAAAAAGTAGGGTTTTAGAACGTTACCTTTGGAGATTCAAGAACTAAGATCCGTAGAACTCGCGTTAGATTGATTATCCGAGCCTCACAACCGAAAGGAAATGATGAAAAATCGACCCCCGGATGAAGAACTCTCCCCCTCTATATCCCCTCTCGCGATGCAGTGGAAGAAAAAAGAAGAAATGAGCTGTTCACGCTCAAAACGACACATTTATAATGTAACTCAGCGGAACCTATCAGTAGATAAAGCCGATGTGCCCAACCGATACCCATACGTAAATGCCGGCAGAGAGTCTATCGGCCCATCCTATCGGCCGAAAGGCTCCTGGAAGTGATCGGCCGATACCCATCTGAAATGCCGGCGGAGAGTCTATCGCCCACCCTATCGGCCGAAAGGCTCTCGGCCGGTGCCCGGCGGTGATAGTCTTCCACTAAAACGACCATAACTCTCTCGTCAGGACTCCGATTGACTCACCGTTTGAACCATTGGAAAGCTAACTCGATTTTCTATAATATTGCAAAGATTTATAATTTTTGGAGTCACCAAAAATTAATGGTGATCTAACAAAGTCGAATTCAAATGAGGAAAGTTGAAACAATGAACAATAACGAGAATACACTTCACCAGTTTGTGACAGGAAGGACACGCTGAAAAGTACACGAGGGTCACTACAATCGAGAAATACACCAAAAACGAAAATACAAGGGAAGGAAAAAAATACGGATATTACATTCTACCCCTCTAAAAATAAGTTTCGTCCCGAAACTTAAGAAACAAACAACTCCGGGTACTTAGCACGCATGCTATCCTCGGTTTCCCAAGTTGCCTCCTTGACACCGTGTCTCGACCACTGAACTTTGACCAAAGGGATGGTCTTATGCCTCAGTCGTTTCTCACGATGCTCCAAAATTTTCAGAGGACGCTCTTCAAAAGTAATATCTTCAGCAATATCAATCTCGCCATAATCGATGACGTGACTAGGATCTGGAACATATTTCCTCGGTGGGAAACATGAAAACGCTATGAACATGACTCAAGGCCGGGGTAACGCCAAGCGGTATGCTAATCCACCGACTCGCTCGAGAATCTCGAAGGGTCCAATAAATCTCGGACTCAACTTCCCCTTCTTCCCGAAACGGAAAACTCCTTCGTCGGCGACACCTTGACAAAACGTGGTCTCCCACCTCGAATTCCAAGGGTCGACGACGGATGTCGGCATACGACTTACATCGACTCCGGCGCCAACATCCGTTCTCGAATTAACTCTATCTTCCGCCTCGTCTCTAAAACGACATCCGGCTCGGTCCCGACTAAATCGGACGCCTCATTCCAACAAATCGGCGATCGACATCGCCGCCCATAAAGTGCCTCATACGGTGCCATCCGAATCGACGCGCGTGCCAACCGTTGTTGTACGTGAATTCAATCAGCGGTAAATGTTCCTCCGGTCACTACTCGATCAAGAGCACAAGCACGTAACAAGTCCTCGAACGTTTGGATAGTGCGTTCAGTCCATCCGATCGGGATGAAAAGAGGTACTCAAACGCAACCGGTACCAACGCCTTATGCACCGCCCGCCGAAGTGCGATACAAAACGGCCGTCACGATCCGAAACAATAGACTTGAGTACCGTGAAGCCTCACAATCTGTGCGATGAATATACGAGCCAGCTTTTCTGGACCCCAAGTATCCTTGATGCCCAGAAAATGTGCCGACTTAGTCAGTCGGTCTACAATCACCCATACCATATTCATACCGGTCTTCGTCCTCGGTAAACTCGTAACAAAATCCATAGAGATGTCCTCCCACTTCCATTCTGGAACGGGAAGTGGTTTCAATAATCCGGCTGGCCGCTGATGCTCAATCTTGACTTGCTGACAAGTTAAACACTTAGCCACAAATTGAACTACCTCTTTCTTCATATCATTCCACCAGAAATTTTCCCTCAGATCTTTATACATTTTACTCGAGCCCGGATGGACTGAGTAAGGTGACGCATGAGCCTCTCGCATAATACTCTGTCTCATTTCCGAGTCGTTCGGAACACACAACCGACCTCGGAATCTCAACACTCCGTCCTCATGAATAACGAATCCCGGGGCTTTCCCCTTCTCTACACTCTCCGAAGCAATAAACATCGGGTCCTCCAGTATCCGATTTAATGTCCTCGACCAGAGACGAAGAAATCTCAAGAGTACGCAACTGCCCGGAACTCTCTGGCAGCACAACCTCAATGCTCAACCTCGTAAACTCACGCTGAAGTCCCGACTGGGCCGTAAGTAACTCAAGCGTCCGAAGCGATACTGATTTCCGGCTCAAGGCATCTGCCACCACATTAGCCTTGCCCGGATGATAAAGGATCTCAAGATCGTAATCCTTAATCAGTTCCAACCATCTCCTCTGTCTCATATTAAGCTCCTTCTGCGTGAAGATGTACTTCAGGCTCTTGTGGTCGGTGAAAATCTGACACGACGAGCCATACAAGTAATGACGCCATATTTTCAACGCAAACACAACTGCGGCCAACTCAAGATCGTGCGTAGGGTAATTCAATTCATACGGTTTCAACTGACGGGAAGCATAGGCAATCGTCCTCCCGTGCTGCATAAGTACGCATCCGAGCCCTTGGCCCGAAGCATCACTATAAACGGAGAAACCATCATTACCACTCGGTAAAGCCAACACGGGAGCGGTCGTCAACCGCTTCTTCAACTCCTCAAAACTATTCTGCCTCTCATCGGTCCACACAAACTTCTCCGACTTCAGTAATAACCGAGTCAGCGGTCGAGCGAGCTTAGAGAACCCCTCGACGAATCTACGGTAATACCCGGCTAATCCCAGAAAACTGCGGACCTCTTTCACATTCTTGGGCGGTGCCCAATCTAACACTGCCTCTACCTTATGTGGGTCCACACGAACACCCTCGGCCGAGATCACATGACCGAGAAACATAACCTCCCGTAGCCAAAACTCACATTTCGAGAACTTAGCAAAAAGATGCTGAGTTCTCAAAATGTCTAACACAATATGTAAATGACGGGCATGCTCCTCCTCGCTCCTCGAGTAAATCAGGATGTCGTCGATAAAAACGACTACACACTTATCGAGGTACTCGATAAAGACTTTGTTCATAAGCTGCATGAACACGGCCGTGCGTTGGTTAGCCCAAAAGGCATAACCACAAACTCGTAGTGACCGTATCTCGTCCGAAAGGCCGTCTTCGAATATCGGTATCCTTCACTCGGAGCCGATAATACCCCGATCTCAAATCAATCTTGAAAACACGGTTGCCCCAATCGATCAAACAAGTCATCAATCCTCGGGAGCGGATACTTGTTTTTGATGGTTACTTTGTTCAACTCTCGGTAGTCGATACACAAACGAAGTGACTCATCCTTCTTCTTTACGAATAGGACCGGTGCGCCCCAAGGCGAAGCGCTCGGTCGAATATATCCCATGTCTAGCAACTCTCCCAACTGTTTCTTCAACTCAAGCATCTCGGCAGGCGCCATACGGTATGGCGTCTTAGAGATAGGTGCTGCACCCGGCTCTAAATCGACGGTAAACTCAACCTCTCGGCCCGGCGGCAAACCCGGCAACTCATCTGGAAAAACGTCAGGATACTCACATACTACCGGAATAGACGAGAGCTCGACTCCCCCTTCTTCCGATCTCAAAGCGTAACACCAATAACCCGTGCAACCTCCTCGAAGGAGTCTCACCGCCCTTAAGGCACTGATCAGTAATCTCTGGCTACTCCGCTTACGCCCCACAAAGGAATGCTCTGTACCGTCAGAGGCTAACATCGAAACCGTCCTCGTTCTATAATTCATGATCGCCCCATGACGGTCCAGCCAATCCTCACCCAGAATCAAATCTTCATCTCTAATATCTACCGCAATCAGATTAGAAGGCCAAACCCTCCCCGCGATACTCACTGGAAAATCTCTAACCTCACGATCCCCCACGATGCTATCCCCACTAGGAAGTTTAACAACAAAAGGCTCACAAGCAACAAGGCAATCAACATGCAGGCGACGCACACAATCCATAGATATAAAAGAATGCGTAGCACCAGAATCGAACAATACGGAAACAGGATGATCAAGGATGTGGACGGTACCTGTGGCCACCGTCGCGTCAGGATCTCCTGCTCGTCTCATCTCGTACACACGGGGCGGAACAGACCCCGCACTAGAAGCTCCCCCTCTAGAAGGCTGACCACGACCTCGACCTCTACCAAAACTCTGCTGCGGCTGAGGAACTGTCGGTGCCTGATTCACACTCGGCTCTCCTGCAGCTGGAGCAGATATCTGAGTAACTGGAGCCCGAGCTGCATCCGTACAAAACTTAGCACGGTGACCCATACGACCACAAGCAAGACACTGGATCGGAGGCCTATCACACTCACTCATCATGTGGCCCGGACGACTGCAGTTGAAGCACGTAGGACCACGAACGGAACCAGCAGGAGCAGATCTAGAACCGTTTCCTCGACCAACTGATGGCAACTGACTCCCGAAGACTCGCGAACCAGACTGAGTCCTCGGATATCCTCCTGACTTGCCTCCCGAAAACTGACCGGTGGTTTTCTGTTTCTTTCCTTCGGTTGCCGTCTCTGTCGCAGAAAACGACATCTCATAAGCCATAGCTTTATTCTGATATTCCTTCAAAGTCGTGCACCCCAGACCAGACATGTAGTGGCGCACCCTCGGTTTCATCCGCATGTCAAAGTGGCGGATCTTATCAAGCTCATCGCGGACTTGGTTTCTCACATAGTGTAACTGCTGATTGTAGTCCTTGATGGCTTGAGATATAGGTACATCTTGGGGCTTAGCCTCAAAGAAGGCTCGGATCCTCCCCTCTTTCACCGCCGAGGGCGGTATTCATCTTCCATCAGATCTCGAAACTCTGCCCACGTAGCTGCCCGGTCACGCGGTTTCACCGCTTGCCACCACGTTGCTGCTTCCTTGGCGAGGAAGTACTGAGCGATGGGTACCTTCCTCTCCTCAGAGCAGTTAGCAGCCTCAAACACCTTTTCCATCTCAAACAACCAACTCTCCCAACCGGAAGGGTCGGAAGCACCATCAAACTGTGGAGGACGCATACGAATCACGTCCTGAAGTAGCTTATCATTGCCGGACCCAGTAGGCGGAACTGGGTTGGCATTAGCATGGCCGACGAGCGGCTGAGTCGAGCGTCATCTGGTTCGCTACTTGCTGCAATATGTTGGCCAATCCAACATTCTCATGAGCATTACCGGAGCTAGCAGACTGATCCTGCTGACCTCCGGAACTAGGGAGAACACTGTTCGACAAAGAGGGCATCGCCGAATCAGTTCCCGAGTGATCGGACATGGCCGCCCACCGCCGCGCCACGTCCCCTACTGGCGTCGCGACCGCGTCGCGTCCTCTACCGGAGGAATTACGAAGGAGCAACGGGTAAGTACTATTCAAACTCAAAACGCAAAAGATACTAAGACGAAATAGAATGCAGCGGAAACGAGTCAAGTTAGAGAAACTTACGAGCACCGGCGTCGAGATGATGGCATAGCGGTGATCTTGTCCCCAAAACGACACTTAACTAGACCCAAATAACCGACAGCCTAGGTATCCATAAACCTAAGCTCTGATACCATATTCTGTAACACCCCCAAGATATTCAGGGCATATTACAGCGCCGTGGACCCCACACTGTGGAATCCACCCGGCTAACATACCAACAAGACCTTTGCCAACGACAACAATCAACAATAAAATGACGATTCAAAATAAAAGAGTACAATCCGACCAATAGAATCCAACAACAATCCAATTCCCAAAACGGGAACACAACATTAACAATTTTGCAAAAGAAGTACTCAGTACTTAAACCAATTTTATAATACATAAATCCCGAATCGACATCAATAATAATAACCGGCGGACATGACACCGAAAATCATTTACTTGGACAATATCATGCTTGCCCATCATCCTCATACGGCCCGAGTGCTCGCTTGTCCCCACGATCAATACCGAAATACAAAAGTATTTCCCCATTTAAGGGGTTAGCGACAATCGCTAGTGCAAGTACAATCCATTTGAACTACATTCTAATCGATGAATAATGCGCCAAAATCATTTTAGAAGACATTTTATATTAGGAATATTTACGATGCACAAGCACAAAACACATTTTCCTCCAACCAAAACAATTCAAAGTTAACCTTGGTACGTGACTCACGGCCACCGTACCCGCAGAGCCCCGTCGGACATCCCTGGGTGGTCAACCACAGTTCGTGATACGCACACACACGGCAATACGTATCCCTAGAGGCCCCGTCGGACCGTCCCTAGGTGAACATACACATATCCTCCCACAACAACCACGTATAGCCATAATTCAATTACTAGAACATGTAAACAAATGTAAAGTACTTGCCTTTGAGACATTCTTGAAGAAACAGAGATGAAACACGACTACGAACGGTCCGGGTGGAAAGCGACGGTTCCTAAACGAAGGATCAAGCACAACCACGAGGAACCGACGAGAATGAACCTAACGATTCGAATAGCACAATCACAACCACTTCTAAACGATTACGGAAATGGAATACACCCGGAAACCCGCCTACGATTCATGTATATTCATACAAAAATAACAACGAGGGCGGACCACAACCAAACCCTCTCGATTTCGCAAAACCATGAAAATATACCATGAATCCGTAGGGAAACTAAGAATACCAACAAGAATAATCATATTCATCATGAATCCATCAACGAAACGGAAAGAATCGGACAAAACCCCAAAATCCCCAATTATCCAAAAAAAGTAGGGTTTTAGAACGTTACCTTTGGAGATTCAAGAACTAAGATCCGTAGAACTCGCGTTAGATTGATTATCCGAGCCTCACAACCGAAAGGAAATGATGAAAAATCGACCCCCGGATGAAGAACTCTCCCCCTCTATATCCCCTCTCGCGATGCAGTGGAAGAAAAAAGAAGAAATGAGCTGTTCACGCTCAAAACGACACATTTATAATGTAACTCAGCAGAACCTATCGGCCGATAGGCTGGCCGATAGGCCCAACCGATACCCATACAGAAATGCCGGCAGTAGAGTCTATCGGCCCATCCTATCGGCCGAAAGGCTCCTGGAAGTGATCGGCCGATACCCATACAGAAATGCCGGCAGTAGAGTCTATCGGCCCACCCTATCGGCCGAAAGGCTCCTGGACGGTGCCCGACAGCTGATAGTCTTCCACTAAAACGACCATAACTCTCTCGTCCGGACTCCGATTGACTCACCGTTTGAACCATTGGAAAGCTAACTCGATTTTCTATAATATTGCAAAGATTTATAATTTTTGGAGTCACCAAAAATTAATGGTGATCTAACAAAGTCGAATTCAAATGAGGAAAGTTGAAACAATGAACAATAACGAGAATACAATTCAACAGTTTGACAGGAAGGACACGCTGAAAAGTACACGAGGGTCACTACAATCGAGAAATACACCAAAAACGAAAATACAAGGGAAGGAAAAAAAATACGGATATTACACCTTCGGGGGTGGATATACTTTTGTGTATTTAGGTACAGGTCCAGTAGGAGAGCCAGCACAGGGCGGACACGATCTTGGTGGGCAGCATTGATATCATGCACTATTTTGAGTTGGTGGTCGTATGATCATGGTCATAGTCGAGTTTTGGTTTCGTACTCGCGCGGGTACTGTCACGTGATGTAATTTGTGTTTAATGATGGTTGTTGATGTTGTGGTTAGATCAATTTGAGTTGTTGTGTTTGTTGCGATCCAACGGGATTATGTAATGTACTATCTTGTGATGTATGTCGTACTGAGGGTGCTGTTTGTTTTATGCATGTTAATGTCTCAGTTTGTTGTTTGTTAATGTGTCTTATGTTGGTCAAAGCCTGGTAGGTTCCCCAAAAGGAGTCTACGGCGCTGTAATATCTCCGTACATCACGGGGATGTTACAGAATATGGTATCAGAGCTTAGGTTTATGGATACCTAGGCTGTCGGTGTTTCGGGACCATTCCGTGTTGCCTGTGCTACCATTCCGTGTTGCCTGTGCTGGAGGACTCTTCGGAGGTTGATTGTTTCTTTCCTTCGGGAGTAATTATTCTTGTCATTGCGTAATCTATTTGTTGTAATCATTTTCTTGTTGAACCATTCTTATTCTTCAGTATGCCGAGAGGTAGAGAAATCCGTTAACGCGGCCGAGGCCGTGGCAGAGTAGCCGTATCTGAGTCCGAGATGTCCGTTACATACTCGGCATCTCATTTTGTAGCTAGATCAGACCCGATTCCTTTGGGAGGTGCAGATGGGAGTGCAGAGGCCGAAGTGCCTAATGTCCTCCAGCAAGTTGTGACTCAAGTGCACCAATTAGCTCAAGTGGTGCAGAACATTAACACTGGCAGGACAGTTGAGGATCGGTGGCTTAAAGAAGTTATGAAAATGAACCCTCCTAGATTTGATGGCTCAGGCGATGCTAATAACTGGGACTATTGGCTGGTTGAACTGGATAAGATATTTGATGGTATTGGCTGCCCTGCGGCCAAGAGGGTCTCGATTACTCAGTACTTAACTACTGATGATGCATCCGATTGGTGGCGAGCTGTTAAGCCAAGAGACTGTGATGTCACTTGGGAAGAATTTAAGGAACTAATGGAAGCATAGTATTGTCCAGCGCCGGTACGGTTAGCGAGAGTCAGTGAATTCTTCAGAGCTCAACCAGAAGACATTCCTATTTCCGGGGCAATCAAGACATACAATAAGCAGTTAGTGTATGTCCAAGATCGGGTTAAGGATGAAATAGACAAAATACTTCATTTTGATGCAAGAATGAAACCCGAGGTCCGAAAGTACATGGCAGGTCTTGGTTGTACTACTGTGTGAGAATATCAAGATAGAGCGCTCGATTATGATATGGTTGAAATTCCGGTTCCTACGGTTTCAAGCTCGAAGAAACCGAAATTTTCTGGTAGTTTCCAAAGCAGTGGATCGCCTAACCCTCAACCTTCTGTGCAGTCTTCTATTGGCTTCCCTCAACCCAGTAGAGGAGCGTCGAAAGTTTGTTTTAATTGTGGAGTTCCTGGGCATGTTAGTTCTTATTGTTCCTTGCGCCCTGTTACTTGTTTTATGTACGGGAATCAGGGACATCGGGCGTCGTATTGTGAGAAAGTGAGTAGAATCCTTGCCAAACAGTCTCCTACGTCGGCAGGCACACCTACGGGTCAGCCAACTCTGAGTGTCGGATGCGGCAGTGGCAGAGGCAAAACTGAGCATAAGAATACACCGAGCACTGGATCCCCGCGTTGATTGTATGAGATAAGACAGACTGAGGACGTAGGGGCTGCAACTACGTCAGAATGCCGAGTGGGGAAAGGATAGTTAGGGATCGAGAGATGGTCAATTGTCCTGTAACCATCAGCGGTAGAGATTGGCCATCCGATTTGATTGTAATTGATATGAAGGAAGAAGATTTATTTCTCGGTGATAATTGGTTAGATCGTCATGGGGCAGTAACGGATTATCGTCTAAAGATAATCTCGATCATTGATCAAGATGGTATTGAATATGTTTTTGAAGGGTAGAAACGTGGTACTTCTGGAAATATTATTCGAGCCATGAAGGCTATGAAATTGTTGAACCAAGGTTGTACCGGTTATTGGTGTTACGCAATGAAGACAGAAGCTGACGGAGTTCAGTTATATTTTAACCTAGTTGTGAATAAATTTCCAGATATATTTTTGGATGATTTTCCGGGATTGCCGCCACATCGTAAGGTGGAGTTCGTTATTGAATTAGAGCCTAATGCGGCGCCAATATCCAAAGCACCATATAGAATAGCCCCATCAGAAATACAAGAATTGAAGAAACAATTGGGTGAACTGCTAGACAAAGGTTATATTCGGCCTAGTGCATCTCCATGGGGTGCACCGGTATTGTTTGTATGGAAGAAAGATGGATCTTTGCGGTTATGTATTGACTATCGTGAGTTGAATAAACTCACTATCAAGAACAAATATCCGTTACCTAGAATTGATGATCTATTTGATCAATTGCAAGGGGCTACGGTTTTCTCCAAGATTGACTTGAGATCGGGATATTATCAGCTGCAAATTCGGGATTCGGATATTCCGAAAATGGCATTCCAAACGAGATATGAGCATTATGAATTTGTAGTCATGCCTTTTGGTTTAACGAATGCTCCGGCGGCATTTATGCAACTTATGAACAAAACGTTTATCAAATATCTTGATAAATTTATGGTGGTGTTTATTGATGATATCTTAATCTATTCCAAGAACAAAACGGAGCATGCCGAACACTTGAGAATTGTGTTGAGTATTTTATTGGCTGAAAAGCTTTATGCTAAGTTTTCTAAGTGTGAATTCTGGATGAAAGAAATTGCTTTTCTTGGTCACATTATATCAGCCGATGGTGTTCGAGTAGACCCTCAAAAGGTTGAAGCAGCCTTAGCTTGGGAGCCCCCGCGGAATGTTAAGGAAGTTCGGAGTTTTCTGGGATTAGCCGGTTATTATCGTCGATTTGTCGAGGGATTCTCGAAAATTACTCGATCGCTCACTCAATCATTACAGAAAACTCAGAAATTCAAATAGAGTGACGAGTGTCAGAGGAGTTTTGATGAGTTAAAGAAGTGGTTGACTATGTCACCAGTCTTGGTGTTACCACAGGGAACTGAAGGTTTCATTATTTATAGTGATGCTTCTAAACAAGGGTTGGGATGCGTACTGATGCATAATGACAAAGTAATTACGTATGTGTCTCGACAATTAAAGCCATATGAGATGAATTATCCTGCCCATGATCTGGAGCTGGCCGATGTAGTGTTTGCGTTGATGATTTGGAGGCACTATTTATATGGTTCTTCTTGTCAAGTGTATACGGATCATAGGATCTTGAAATATATATTCACGCAGAAGGAGCTTAATATGCGCCAGCGGCGATGTTTGGAATTGATTAAAGATTATGATCTTGACATCCTTTACCATCTAGGTAAAGCGAATGTTGTTGCCGATGCTTTGAGTCGCAAGTCAGTCGTGTTGCAAAAATTGGAATTACTTACCATTCAACCGAAGCTAAGACGAGAGTTGATTGATTTGGAAATTGAAGCTTGGACTCCATTAACTCAAGGATGATTATGTTTCCTTGACGTCACGCCCTCTGTGATGGAAAACATTAAGTTCAAACAGTTAGACGATCCCTTATTTGTGCAGCTTCGAGAAGATGTTGTTAAAGGAAAAGCACCTAGATTCATGATACATGATGATGGTGTTCTTCGATTTCAAGGTAGGGTTTGTGTACCGAATCAGGATGATTGTAAACAAGTGATTTTGAATGAAGCACATTCTACTCCATACTCGATTCATCCGGTTACGAGTAAAATGTATAAAGATTTGAAGAAAAATTTTTGGTGGACAAATATAAAGAAAGATGTAATGGAGTTCATGTCGAAATTCTTAACTTGCCAGCAGGTTAAAGCTGAGCACCAAAGACCTACCGGGAAGTTGCAACCGTTACCAATTTCGGAATGGAAGCGGGAGGATATCGCGATGGATTTCATTGTGAGAATTCCAAGTACGCGAACCGGGATGACTATGATTTAGGTAATCGTTGATTGACTAACCAAATCAACACATTTTCTGGGCATTAGAGATACTTGGGGACCAGAGAGATTGTCTCGTTTGTTTGTTGCAGAAATTGTGAGACTCCATGGTACCCCAAAGAGTATTATTTCGGATCGCGATGGTCATTTTGTGTCACATTTCTGGCAAGCAGTACATCAAGCACTCGGTACTAAATTGAATTTTAGTACCGCTTATCATCCTCAGATGGATGGACAGTCGGAGAGAATGATCCAAACGTTGGAAGATATGTTGAGAGCTTGTGCGTTGGATTGGAAAGAAGATTGGGAGATTCACTTACCGTTGATCGAATTCGCATATAATAATAGTTGGCATAGTTCGATTGCAATGGCTCCATTTAAAGCGTTATATGGAAGACGGTGTAGATCACCAATTTGTTGGGACGAACCATACGAGTTACTTGGAGTAGAACCGGACCTGGTGATTCAAACGTGGGAGAAAGTCACTGTTATTCGACAAAGGTTGTTGACCGCCCAAAGTCGAAAAAAGTCATATGCCGATGCTCGACGTCGACCATTGGAATTTCAGGCAGGAGATCATGTGTTGTTGAAGGTATCGCCGACTCTTGGGGTCCTTCGGTTTGGTAAGAAAGGGAAGCTTAGTCCTTGTTATATTGGTCCTTTCGAAATCCTGGATAGAGTAGGCGATGTGGCTTATCGACTAGCGTTACCTCCAACACTTAGTCATGTACATAACATGTTTCATGTTTCACAATTGCGTAAGTATGTTCCCGATCCCGGCCATGTTATTGATTATCAAGAGATTGAGGTTAATGATGATGGTACGTATGAAGAGCAACCGGTGACCATATTAGAGCGACGAGTGAAACAATTGCGACGGAAAGTAATTCCATTAGTAAAGGTCCAATGGTCTAAGCATGGAATGGAGGAGAAGGGCTCGGGCCCGGCGGGCTGACCCATTTAACCCGCCAAAAAACTGGGTTAGGGCCGATATTTCCTAGCCTGTTTAAATCCGGGCTTTTTTTGCCCGGACCGTTTAGCCCGAAGCCCGCTAGGGCTAGCCCAAAGCCCGATATATATTGTTAATTTCAACTTACAGTAATACTATATTTATATAACATATATTAATATTATATATACTATATATTAATATTATATATGTAATATATATTAATATTATATATAATATATATTATTACAGTATTTGTTAATATAGTATATATATATATATATATATATATATGTGTGTGTGTGTGTGTGTGTATATACATAAAAGTGTATTTTTTGTTATATTTATTATAGTATATTTGTTACTATATATATAAAATATATTTCCTAAGCCCGTTAGGGTTAGGTTCAGGGCCGATATTTCCTAACCCGTTTAGCCCGAAGCCCGTTAGGATTAGGTTTAGGGCCGATATTTCCTAGCCCGTTTAAATCCGGGCTTTTTTGGCCCAAACTGTTTAGCCCGAAGCCCGCTAGGGCTCGCCCGTTTAACATCTCTATGGAGGAGGCCACGTGGGAAACCGAGGATAATATGCGTGCCCGATACCCCGGTCTTTTTGAATCTTAAGTTTCGGGACGAAACTTCTTTTTAGGGGGTAAGGGTGTAATATCCGTGTATTTTAGTATTCGTGTGTGTTGTTTCGGACATATTTAATTGAGAATTTATTCGTAATTTCCATGTTGTATTGTGGTTATTTGGAACCTTGTGTATTGACGATCGGAATTGGAATGTTTATGGTTGGTAATTATCGAGTTTTGTGATTTCCGGAGTATGTTTGTTCTGTCCGGAATGTCGAAGTGGTGACACGAGAGTTATGGCCATAAGATATGATTGTATTACCAAAAGGGTGTTAATAGAATAAGAGTAGATATTTCCGAGTAGTGATATGCACAAGGGCTGACTTCGATCGATCACCATAAATTCCGGAAAAATTCAAAAATTCTAAAATTTTAAATCTTTGTAGAGAATTGAGTTAGCTTTCCATTGTTTTAAATGGTGAGTCAATCAGAGCCCAGACGAAGGAGTTATGGTCGTAATAGCGGACCCTGGTGCAGTGACACAGACGTATCATTTGACGCGGGCCTTGTCAAGCTATTGCGGATAAGCAAAAAACTTCTGGACGGGTGACACGACCCTGACTCGTCCGTGTCATTTGACACGGCCGGGAAGTGCAGAAATGTTGAAAACCGACTTCGGGAGCTATATATAGCATTTGGTCGATTTTTGGGCATTCTAGCACCTTCCCTCAAGTCCCCTTCAGCCTCCACCTAGAATCCTTCATCTTAAACTCCAAAATCAAGCAATAAACATGTTCCAAACACTATAGAATCAAGATATCAAGTCCATTATTGAAGAATAATCCATTTCTTGGTTGAATTAAGGTATGTGGTTTGAAGTTCTTCAAGTCCTTTCAAAGAATTTTGGGGTTTGTTGGGAATTCTTGATTCAAGTTCATTTTAGCTTTGAGTTATGTTATATTATGATGTTGTAATCATGTTCCTTTGTTTTCCATCAAAGTTTATGGATTAAATTCCGAGTTTTTAATCCATTCTTGGGTTCGACCTTTGTCGCCTCCATAGTGTTCGATAAAATGTCTCTAAGGGTAGAACTTAGGGTAAACCCTTCCATTCCGTGGTGTTGTGTTTAATTCGGTATTTTGATGCGTTAGGCTCGAATTATTTAAGGTCATCGGACCGTATGTTCATCCGTTTGTTTTTTCCCGTGTCGTTCGAATTGAGGCAAGTACTCTGATTACGTTTATTGTACTTCGTGTGAATATGTGAAAATGTGATTTGTGCCAAGTGCTTAATGAGTGTGTGCGATCCGAGTAAAACCAGCGAGGGTCCCCTAGGATTCGTTAGACTTCGAGTTCTGTGGATCACTCGGTTGAGCTATACACGAGGGAGGGCCTGACGAGGTGTCCCTGGGGTGTGTATCTTGCTCGAGAGGTACAGGGCCAGTATAGCTTGTGAGTTTGTTTCGTGATGATGATTATGGTATTGTATTCCGAAATATATGTGATGGCACTGTGGTTTTTGTTGAACATTCATTTGTTGTACATATTGTGTAATCGTTGTACTTGCACCGGCTTCTTGCTGACCCATTCGGGGGTGGATATACTTTTGTGTATTCGGGTACAGGTCTAGTAGGAGAGCCAGCACAGGGCGGACATGATCTTGGTGGGCAGCATTGATATCGTTCACTATTTTGAGTCGGTGGTCGTCTGGTCAAGGTCATAGTCGAGTTTTGGCTTTGTACTCGCGCGGGTACTGTCACGTGATGTAATTTATGTTTAATGATGGTTGTTGATGTTGTGGTTGGATCAATTTGAGTTGTTGCCTTTGTTGCGATCCAAAGGGATTATGTAATGTATTATCTTGTGATGTATGTCGTACTGAAAGTGTTGTTTGTTTTATGCGTGTTAATGTCTCAGTTTGTTGTTTGTTAATGTGTCTTATGTTGGTCAAAGCCTGATAGGTTCCCCAAAAGGAATCTACGGCGCGGTAATATCTCCATAAATGATAGGGGTGTTACAGAATATGGTATCAGATCTTAGGTTTATGGATACCTAGGCTGTCGGTGTTTCGGGTTCCTTAAAGTAAGTCGGTTGTTGTCTACGATATCATTGGCGTGCTACCATTTCGTGTTGCCTGTGCTGGAGGACTCTTAGGAGGTTGATTGTTTCTTTCCTTCGAGAGTAATTATTCTTGTCATTGCGTAATCTATTTGTTGTAATCGTTTTCTTGTTGAACCATTCTTATTCTTCAGTATGTCGAGAGGTAGAGATATCCGTCAATGCGGCCGAGGCCGTGGCAGAGTAGCCGAATATGACTCGGAGATGTCCATTACAGACTCGGCATCTCATTTTGTAGCTAGATCAGACCCGATTCCTTCGGGAGGTGCAGATGGGAGTGCAGAGGCCGAAGTGCCTAATGTCCTCCAGCAAGTTGTGACTCAAGTACACCAATTAGCTCAAGTGGTGCAGAAAATTAACACTGGCTGGACTGTTGAGGATCGGTGGCTTAAAGAAGTTACGAAAATGAACCATCCTCATAGATTTGATGGTTCAGGCGATGTTAATAACTGGGACCATTGGCTGGTTGAACTGGATAAGGTATTTGATGGTATTGGCTGCCCTGCGGCCAAGAGGGTCTCGATTACTTAGTACTTAACTACTGATGATGCGTCCGATTGGTGGCCAGCTGTTAAGCCAAGAGACCGTGATGTCACTTGGGAAGAATTAAAGGAACTAATGGGAGCACCGTATTGTCTAGCACCGGTACGGTTAGCGAGAGTCAGTGAATTCTTCAGAGCTCAACCCGAAGACGTTCCTATTTCCGGGGCAATCAAGACATACAATAAGCAGTTAGTGTATGTCCAAGATCGGGTGAAGGATGAAATAGACAAAATACTTCATTTTGTTGCAAGAATGAAACCCGAGGTCCGAATGGCGGGTCTTAGGTGTACTACTCTGCGAGAATATCAAGATAGAGCGATCGCTTATGATACGGTTACAGTTTCGGTTCCTACAGTTTCAAGCTCGAAGAAACCGAAATTTTCTGGTAGTTTCTGAAGCAGCGGATCGCATAAGCCTCAACCTTCTGTGCATTCTTCCGTTGGCTCCCCTCAACCCAGTGGAGGAGCGTCGAAAGTTTGTGTTAATTGTAGAGTTCCTGGGCATGTTAGTTCTTATTGTTCCTTGCGCCCTGTTACTTGTTTTACGTTCGGGAAGCAGGGACATCGGGCGTCGTATTGTGAGAAAGTGAGTAGAATCCTTGCCATATAGTCTCCTACGCCGGCAGGCACAGTTACGGGTCAGCCAAATCCGAGTGTCGGATGTGGAAGTGGCAGAGTCAAAACTGAGCATAAGGATACACCAAGCACTGGATCAGCCCCACCTCGATTGTATGAGATGAGACGGACTGAGGACGTAGGGGCTGCAACTACGCCTAGCTGCCGAGTGGGGAAAGGATATTTGGGGATCGAGAGATGGTCAATTGTCCTGTAACCATCGGCGGTAGATATTGGCCATCCAATTTTATGGTAATTGATATGAAGGGAGACGATTTAATCCTCGGTGATAATTGGTTAGATCGTCATGGGGCAGTAATGGATTATCGTCGAAAGATAATCTCGATCATTGATCAAGTTGGTACTGAATATGTTTTTGAAGGGCAGAAACCTGGTAATTCTGGAAAGATTATTCGATCCATGAAGGCTATGAAATTGTTGAACCAAGGTTGTACCGGTTATTGGTGTTACGCAATGAAGACAAAAGCTGACGGAGTTCAGTTATCTTCTATCCTAGTTGTGAATGAATTTCCAGATATATTTCTGGATGATTTACCGGGATTGCCGCCACATCGTGAGGTGGAGTTCGTTATCGAACTAGAGCCTAATGCGGCGCCAATATCCAAAGCACCACACAGAATGGCCCCATCAGAAATGCAAGAATTGAAGAAACAATTGGGTGAACTCCTGGACAAAGGTTATATTCGGCCTAGTGTGTCTCTATGGGATGCACCAGTATTGTTTGTACGGAAGAAAGATGGATATTTGCGGTTATGTATTGACTATCATGAGTTGAATAAACTCACTATCAAGAACAAATATACATTGCCTAGAATCGATGATCTATTTGATCAATTGCAATGGGCTACGGTTTTCTCCAAGATTGACATGAGATTGGGATATTATCAGCAGCAAATTCGGGATTCGGATATTCCAAAAACGGCATTCCAAATGAGATATGGGCATTATGAATTTGTAGTCATGCCTTTTGGTTTGACGAATGCTCCGGCGGCATTTATTCAACTTATGAACAAAACGTTTATCGAATATCTCGATAAATTTGTGGTGGTGTTTATTGATGATATCTTAATCTATTCCAAGAACGAAACGGAGCATGCCGAACATTTGAGTTGAGTATTTTGAGGGCTGAAAAGATTTATGCTAAGTTTTCTAAGTGCGAATTCTGGGTAATCAAATATGATTTGGGTAATCATTGATCGACTAACCAAATCAGCACATTTTCTGGGTATTAGAGATACTTGGGGAACAGAGAGATTGGTTCGTTTGTTTATTGCAGAAATTGTGAGACTCCATGGTACCCCAAAGAGTATTGTTTCGGATCGCGATGGTCGTTTTGTATCACATTTCTGGCAAGAAGTACATCAAGCACTCGGTACTGAATTGAATTTTAGTACCGCTTATCATCCTCAGACGGATGGGCAGTCGGAGAGAATGATCCAAACGTTGGAAGATATGTTGAGAGCTTGTGTGTTGGAGTGGAAAGAAGATTGGGAGATTCACTTACCATTGATCGAATTCGCATATAATAATGATTCAAATACGGGAGAAAGTCGTTGTTATTCGACAAAGGTTGTTGACCGCCCAGAGTCGACAAAAGTCATATGCCGACGCTTGATGTCTATCATTAGAATTTCAGGCAGGAGATCATGTATTGTTGAAGGTATCGCCGACTCGTGGGGTCCTTCGGTTTGGTAAGAAAGGGAAGCTTAGTCCTCGTTATATTGGTCCTTTCGAAATCTTGGATAGAGTAGGCGATGTGGCTTATCGACTAGCGTTACCTCCGACACTTAGTCATGTACATAACATGTTTCATGTTTCACAATTGTGTAAGTATGTTCCCGATCCCGGACATGTTATTGATTATCAAGAGATTGAAGTTAATGATGATGTTACGTACGAAGAGCAACCAGTAACCATATTAGAGCGACGAGTGAAACAATTGCGACAGAAAGTAATTCCGTTAGTAAAGGTCCAATGGTCTAAGCATGGAATGGAGGAGGAGGCCACGTGGGAAACCGAGGATAATATGCGTGCCCGATACCCCGGCCTTTTTGAATCTTAAGTTTCGGGACGAAACTTCTTTTTAGGGGGTAAGGGTGTAATATCCGTGTATTTTAGTATTCGTGTGTGTTTTGTTTCGGACGTATTTAGTTGAGAATTTATTCGTAATTTCTATGTTGTATTGTGGTTATTTGAAGTTTTGAATTCAGATGCATAATCGAGATTTGATCACATACAGTTGTAGGCCTTCGAATGAGGTTTTCGATTCTTCGAGAATCGGCCCAATCGGATAAGTAACGAAGGAGATATGGTCAAAACTGTTTGTGGTAAATGTGCGGTGAAGACGACGCAATTAGAGGAGGCCTCCGATCAGCTTCTTTGTCCGGCACATGCCACTGTTTTGGCAATATCTCCTTCGTTATTTATCGGATTGGGTCGATTCTTACGGTGCTGGGAGGCTAATTCAAATTCCTACGACATGGGACAAGCAGGATACGACAATCTTTAATTTTGTGTATACTTCAGGATTTCTTTGCCGTTTCTCAATTCCTCCTCCTCCATTATTTTAGCCATATCTCCTTCGTTATTCGTCCGATTGGGTCGAATCAAGTGGCGTTGGAAAGCTTGTTCAAAGTCCTATAGATCTCGAAAATAAAAATCGAAATTTGGTTCCCATAATCAAGTTGGGGGCTCAAAAAAAGGAAGAGCACATTCCGAGATATATTCGACGGATCTACATGTGATAGAATCTTGAAAATAAAAAAACTCATCACGGGATACTACAAATAAATAACCGTGTAATCCTGGATAAAAAAATTGGACTTTTATTTCGAAAATCTTTTAGGTGATTTTACTTAGGGGTACCCCTAGGGGAAATCACCTAAGGTTGGAAGTTTTGAATTCAGATGCATAATCGAGATTTGATCACATGCAGTTGTAGGCCTTCGAATAAGGTTTTCTATGCTTCGAGAATCTGCCCAATCGGATAAGTAACGAAGGAGATATGGTCAAAACAGTTTATGGTAAATGTGAGGTGAAGACGACGCAATTAGAGGAGACCTCCGATCAGCTTCTTTGTCCGGCACATGCCACTGTTTTGGCAATATCTCATTCGTTATTTATCGGATTGGGTCGATTCTTACGGTGCTGGGAGGCTAATTCAAATTCATACGACATGGGACGAGCAGGATACGACAATCTTTAATTTTGTGTATACTTCGGGATTTCTTTGCCGTTTCTCAATTCCTCCTCCTCCATTATTTTGGCCATATCTCCTTCGTTATTCGTCCGATTGGGTCGAATCAAGCGGCGTTGGAAAGCTTGTTCAAAGTCTTATAGATCTAGATAATAAAAATCGAAATTTGGTTCCCATAATCATGTTGGGGGGCTCAAAAAAAAGGAAGGGCACATTTCGGGATATATTCGACGGATCTACATGTGATAGACTCTTGAAATTAACAAAAACTCATCACGGGATACTACAAATAAATAACCGTGTAATCCTGGATAAAAAATTGGACTTTTATTTCGAAAATCTTTTAGGTGATTTTACTTAGGGGTACCCCTAGGGGAAATCACCTAAAGTTGGAAGTTTTGAATTCAGATGCATAATCGAGATTTGATCACATACAGTTGTAGGCCTTCGAATAAGGTTTTCTATGCTTCGGGAATCGGCCCAATCGAATAAGTAACGAATGAGATATGGTCAAAAAAGTTTGTGGTAAATGTGAGGTGAAGACGACGCAATTAGAGGAGGCCTCCGATCAGCTTCTTTGTCTGGCATATGCCACTGTTTTGGCAATATATCCTTCGTTATTTATCGGATTGGGTCGATTATTGCGGTGCTGGGAGGCTAATTCAAATTCCTACGACATGGGACAAGCAGGATACGACAATCTTTAATTTTGTGTATACTTCGGGATTTCTTTGCCGTTTCTCAATTCCTCCTCCTCCATTATTTTGGTCATATATCCTTCGTTATTCGTCCGATTGGGTCAAATCAAGCGGCGTTAGAAAAGCTTGTTCAAAGTCCTATAGATCTCGAAAATAAAAATCGAAATTTGGTTCCCATAATCATGGTGAGGGGCCCAAAAAAAGGAAGGGCACATTCTGGGATATATTTGAAGGATCTACATCTGATAGACTCTTGAAAATAACAAAACCTCATCAATAGATACTACAAATAAATAACCATGTAATCCTAGATAAAAAAATTGGACTTTTATTAAGAAAATATTTTAGGTGATTTTACTTAGGGGTACCCCTAGGGAAAATCACCTAAAGTTGGAAGTTTTGAATTCAGATACATAATCGAGATTTGATCACATACAGTTGTAGGCCTTCGAATAAGGTTTTCGATTCTTCAAGAATCGGCCCAATCGGATAAGTAACGAAGGAGATATGGTCAAAACAGTTTGTGGTAAATGTGAGGTGAAGACGACGCAAAATTGGACTTTTATTTCGAAAATCTTTTAGGTGATTTTACTTAGGGGTACCCCTAGGGGAAATCATCTAAGGTTGGAAGTTTTGAATTCAGATGCATAATCGAGATTTGATCACATACAGTTGTAGGCCTTCGAATAAGGTTTTCGATGCTTCTAGAATCGGCCCAATTGGATAAGTAACGAAGGATATATGGTCAAAACAGTTTGTGGTAAATGTGAGGTGAAGACGACGCAATTAGAGGAGGCCTCCGATCAGCTTCTTTGTCCGGCACATGCCATTTTTTTGGCAATATATCCTTCGTTATTTATTAGATTTGGTCGATTCCTGCGGTGCTGGGAGGCTAATTCAA
Source organism: Orobanche coerulescens (assembly GCA_033398695.1). Classification (NCBI taxonomy): domain Eukaryota; kingdom Viridiplantae; phylum Streptophyta; class Magnoliopsida; order Lamiales; family Orobanchaceae; genus Orobanche; species Orobanche coerulescens. Next base: position 30,193,519 of record CM065804.1, read on the forward strand.
ATTCCTACGACATGGGACAAGCAGGATACGACAATCTTTAATTTTGTGTATACTTCGGGATTTCTTTGCCGTTTCTCAATTCCTCCTCCTCCATTATTTTGGCCATATCTCCTTCGTTATTCGTCCGATTGGGTCGAATCAAGCGGCGTTGGAAAGCTTGTTCAAAGTCCTATAGATCTAGAAAATAAAGATCGAAATTGGGTTACCATAATCATGTTGGGGGCTCAAAAAAAAGGAAGGGCATATTCCGGGATATACTCGACGGATCTACATGTGATAGACTCTTGAAAATAACAAAAACTCATCACGGGATACTACAAATAAATAACCGTGTAATCCTGGATAAAAAAATTGGACTTTTATTTCGAAAATCTTTTAGGTGATTTTACTTAGGGGTACCCCTAGGGGAAATCACCTAAGGTTGGAAGTTTTGAATTCAGATGCATAATCGAGATTTGATCACATACAGTTGTAGGCCTTCGAATAAGGTTTTCGATGCTTCGAGAATCGGCCCAATCGGATAAGTAACAAAGGAGATATGGTCAAAAAAGTTTGTGGTAAATGTGAGGTGAAGACGACGCAATTAGAGGAGGCCTCCGATCAGCTTCTTTGTCCGGCACATGCCACTGTTTTGGCAATATCTCGTTCGTTATTTATCGGATTTGGTCGATTCTTGCGGTGCTGGGAGGCTAATTCAAATTCCTACGACATGGGACAAGCAGGATACGACAATCTTCAAGTTTGTGTATACTTCGGGATTTCTTTGCCGTTTCTCAATTCCTTCTCCTCCATTATTTTGGCCATATCTCCTACGTTATTCGTCCGATTGGATCGAATCAAGCGGCGTTGGAAATCTTGTTCAAAGTCCTATAGATCTAGAAAATAAAAATCGAAATTTGGTTCCCATAATCATGTTGGGGGGCTCAAAAAAAAGGAAGGGCACATTCCGGGATATATTCGATGGATCTACATGTGATAGACTCTTGAAAATAACAAAAACTCATCACGGGATACTACAAATAAATAACTGTGTAATCCTGGATAAAAAAAATTGGACTTTTATTTTGAAAATCTTTTAGGTGATTTTACTTAGGGGTACCCCTAGGAGAAATCACCTAAGGTTGGAAGTTTTGAATTCAGATGCATAATCGAGATTTGATCACATACAGTTGTAGGCCTTCGAATAAGGTTTTCGATGCTTTGAGAATCTGCCCAATCGGATAAGTAACGAATGAGATATGGTCAAAACAGTTTGTGGTAAATGTGAGGTGAAGACGACGCAATTAGAGGAGGCCTCCGATCAGCTTCTTTGTCCGGCACATGCCATTGTTTTGGCAATATCTCCTTCGTTATTTATCGGATTTGGTCGACTCTTGCGGTGCTAGGAGGCTAATTCAAATTCCTACGACATGGGACAAGCAGGATACGACAATCTTTAATTTTGTGTATACTTCGGAATTTCTTTGCCGTTTCTCAATTCCTCCTCCTCCATAATTTTGGCCATATCTCCTTCCTTATTCGTCCGATTGGGTCGAATCAAGCGGCGTTGGAAAGCTTGTTCAAAGTCCTATATATCTAGAAAATAAAAATCAAAATATGGTTCCCATAATCATGTTGGGGGGGCTCAAAAAAAAGGAAGGGCACATTCCGGGATATACTCGACGGATCTACATGTGATAGACTCTTGAAAATAACAAAAACTCATCACGGGATACTACAAATAAATAACCGTGTAATCCTGGATAAAAAAATTGGACTTTTATTTCGAAAATCTTTTAGGTGATTTTACTTAGGGGTACCCCTAGGAGAAATCACCTAAGGTTGGAAGTTTTGAATTCAGATGCATAATCGAGATTTGATCACATACAGTTGTAGGCCTTCGAATAAGGTTTTCGATGCTTTGAGAATCTGCCCAATCGGATAAGTAACGAATGAGATATGGTCAAAACAGTTTGTGGTAAATGTGAGGTGAAGACGACGCAATTAGAGGAGGCCTCCGATCAGCTTCTTTGTCCGGCACATGCCATTGTTTTGGCAATATCTCCTTCGTTATTTATCGGATTTGGTCGACTCTTGCGGTGCTAGGAGGCTAATTCAAATTCCTACGACATGGGACAAGCAGGATACGACAATCTTTAATTTTGTGTATACTTCGGAATTTCTTTGCCGTTTCTCAATTCCTCCTCCTCCATAATTTTGGCCATATCTCCTTCCTTATTCGTCCGATTGGGTCGAATCAAGCGGCGTTGGAAAGCTTGTTCAAAGTCCTATATATCTAGAAAATAAAAATCAAAATATGGTTCCCATAATCATGTTGGGGGGGCTCAAAAAAAAGGAAGGGCACATTCCGGGATATATTCGACGGATCTACACGTGATAGACTCTTGAAAATAACAAAACCTCATCACGGAATACTACAAATAAATAACCGTGTAATCCTGGATAAAAAAATTGGACTTTTCTTTCGAAAATCTTTTAGGTGATTTTACTTAGGGGTACCCCTAGGGGAAATCACCTAACGTTGGAAGTTTTGAATTCAGATGCATAATCGAGATTTGATCACATACAGTTGTAGGCCTTCGAATAAGGTTTTCGATGCTTTGAGAATCGGCCCAATAGGATAAGTAACGAAGGAGATTTGGTCAAAACAGTTTGTGGTAAATGTGAGGTGAAGACGACGCAATTAGAGAAGGCCTCCGATCAGCTTCTTTGTCCGGCACATGCCATTTTTTTGGCAATATCTCCTTCGTTATTTATTGGACTGGGTCGATTCTTGCGGTGCTGGGAGGCTAATTCAAATTCCTACGACATGGGACAAGCAGGATACGACAATCTTTAATTTTGTGTATACTTCTGGATTTCTTTGCCATTTCTCAATTCCTCCTCCTCCATTATTTTGGCCATATCTCCTTCGTTATTCGTCAGATTGGGTCGAATCAATCGGCGTTGGAAAGCTTGTTCAAAGGCCTATATATCTAGAAAATAAAAATCGAAATTTGGTTCCCATAATCATGTTAGGGGGCTCAAAAAAAAAGGAAGGGCACATTCCGGGATATATTCGACGGATCTACATGTGATAGACTCTTGAAAATAACAAAACCTCATTACGGGATACTACAAATAAATAACCGTGTAATCCTGGAAAAAAAATTGGACTTTTCTTTCGAAAATCTTTTAGGTGATTTTACTTAGGGGTACCCCTAGGGGAAATCACCTAAGGTTGGAAGTTTTGAATTCAGATGCATAATCGAGATTTGATTACATACCGTTGTAGGCCTTCGAATAAGGTTTTCGATGCTTCGAGAATCGGCCCAATCGGATAAGTAACGAAGGAGATATGGTCAAAACAGTTTGTGGTAAATGTGAGGTGAAGACGACGCAATTAGAGGAGGCCTCTTATCAGCTTCTTTGTCCGGCACATGCCATTTTTTGGCAATATCTTCTTCGTTATTTATCGGATTGGGTCGATTTTTGCGGTGCTGGGAGGCTAATTCAAATTCCTCCAACATGGAACAAGCAGGATACGACAATCTTTAATTTTGTGTATACTTCGGGATTTCTTTGCCGTTTCTCAATTCCTCCTCCTCCATTATTTTGGCCATATCTCCTTCGTTATTCGTCAGATTGGGTCGAATCAAGCGGCGTTGGAAAGATTATTCAAAGTCCTATAGATCTAGAAAATAAAAATCGAAATTTGGTTCCCATAATCATGTTGGGGGGGCTCAAAAAAAAGGAAGGGCACATTCCGGGATATATTCGACGGATCTACACGTGATAGACTCTTGAAAATAACAAAACCTCATCACGGAATACTACAAATAAATAACCGTGTAATCCTGGATAAAAAAATTGGACTTTTCTTTCGAAAATCTTTTAGGTGATTTTACTTAGGGGTACCCCTAGGGGAAATCACCTAACGTTGGAAGTTTTGAATTCAGATGCATAATCGAGATTTGATCACATACAGTTGTAGGCCTTCGAATAAGGTTTTCGATGCTTTGAGAGTCGGCCCAATCGGATAAGTAACGAAGGAGATATGGTCAAAACAGTTTGTGGTAAATGTGAGGTGAAGACGACGCAATTAGAGGAGGCCTCCGATCAGCTTCTTTGTCCGGCACATGCCATTTTTTTGGCAATATCTCCTTCGTTATTTATCAGATTAGGTCGATTCTTGCGGTGCTGGGAGGCTAATTCAAATTCCTACGACATGGGACAAGCAGGATACGACAATCTTTAATTTTGTGTATACTCGGGATTTCTTTGCCGTTTCTCAATTCCTCCTCCTCCATTATTTTGGCCATATCTCCTTCGTTATTCGTCAGATTGGGTCGAATCAATCGGCGTTGGAAAGCTTGTTCAAAGGCCTATATATCTAGAAAATAAAAATCGAAATTTGGTTCCCATAATCATGTTGGGGGGGCTCAAAAAAAAAGGAAGGGCACATTCCGGGATATATTCGACGGATTTACATGTGATAGACTCTTGAAAATAACAAAACCTCATTACGGGATACTACAAATAAATAACCGTGTAATCCTGGAAAAAAAATTGGACTTTTCTTTCGAAAATCTTTTAGGTGATTTTACTTAGGGGTACCCCTAGGGGAAATCACCTAAGGTTGGAAGTTTTGAATTCAGATGCATAATCGAGATTTGACTACATACAGTTGTAGGCCTTCGAATAAGGTTTTCGATGCTTCGAGAATCGGCCCAATCGGATAAGTAACGAAGGAGATATGGTCAAAACAGTTTGTGGTAAATGTGAGGTGAAGACGACGCAATTAGAGGAGGCCTCTTATCAGCTTCTTTGTCCGACACATGCCATTTTTTGGCAATATCTTCTTCGTTATTTATCGGATTGGGTCGATTTTTGCGGTGCTGGGAGGCTAATTCAAATTCCTCCAACATGGAACAAGCAGGATACGACAATCTTTAATTTTGTGTATACTTCGGGATTTCTTTGCCGTTTCTCAATTCCTCCTCCTCCATTATTTTGGCCATATCTCCTTCGTTATTCGTCAGATTGGGTCGAATCAAGCGGCGTTGGAAAGATTATTCAAAGTCCTATAGATCTAGAAAATAAAAATCGAAATTTGGTTCCCATAATAATGTTGGGGGGGCTCAAAAAAAAGAAGGGCACATTCCGGGATATATTCGACGGATCTACATGTGATAGACTCTTGAAAATAACAAAACCTCATTACGGGATACTACAAATAAATAACCGTGTAATCCTGGAAAAAAAATTGGACTTTTCTTTCGAAAATCTTTTAGGTGATTTTACTTAGGGGTACCCCTAGGGGAAATCACCTAAGGTTGGAAGTTTTGAATTCAGATGCATAATCGAGATTTGATCACATACAGTTGTAGGCCTTCAAATAAGGTTTTCGATGCTTCGAGAATCGGCCCAATCGGATAAGTAACAAAGGAGATATGGTAAAAACAGTTTGTGGTAAATGTGAGGTGAAGACGACGCAATTAGAGGAGGCCTCTTATCAGCTTCTTTGTCCGGCACATGCCATTTTTTGGCAATATCTTCTTCGTTATTTATCGGATTGGGTCGATTTTTGCGGTGCTGGGAGGCTAATTCAAATTCCTCCAACATGGAACAAGCAGGATACGACAATCTTTAATTTTGTGTATACTTCGGGATTTCTTTGCCGTTTCTCAATTCCTCCTCCTCCATTATTTTGGCCATATCTCCTTTGTTATTCGTCAGATTGGGTCGAATCAAGCGGCGCTGGAAAGATTATTCAAAGTCCTATAGATCTAGAAAATAAAAATCGAAATTTGGTTCCCATAATCATGTTGGGGGCTCAAAAAAAAGGAAGGGCACATTCCGGGATATATTCGACGGATCTACATGTGATAGACTCTTGAAAATAACAAAAACTCATCACGGGATACTACAAATAAATAACCGTGTAATCCTGGATAAAAAAATTGGACTTTTATTTCGAAAATCTTTTAGGTGATTTTACTTAGGGGTACCCCTAGGGGAAATCACCTAAGGTTGGAAGTTTTGAATTCAGATGCATAATCGAGATTTGATCACATACAGTTGTAGGCCTTCGAATAAGGTTTTCGATGCTTCGAGAATCGGCCCAATCGGATAAGTAACGAATGAGATATGGTCAAAACAGTTTGTGGTAAATGTGAGGTGAAGACGACGCAATTAGAGGAGGCCTCCGATCAGCTTCTTTGTCCGGCACATGCCACTGTTTTGGCAATATCTCCTTCGTTATTTATCGGATTTGGTCGATTCTTGCGGTGCTAGGAGGCTAATTCAAATTCCTACGACATGGGACAAGCAGGATACGACAATCTTTAATTTTGTGTATACTTCGGAATTTCTTTGCCGTTTCTCAATTCCTCCTCCTCCATAATTTTGGCCATATCTCCTTCCTTATTCGTCCGATTGGGTCGAATCAAGCGGCGTTGGAAAGCTTGTTCAAAGTCTTATATATCTAGAAAATAAAAATCGAAATTTGGTTCCCATAATCATGTTGGGGGGCTCAAAAAAAAGGAAGGGCACATTCCGGGATATATTCGACGGATCTACATGTGATAGACTCTTGAAAATAACAAAACCTCATTACGGGATACTACAAATAAATAACCGTGTAATCCTGGATAAAAAAATTGGACTTTTCTTTCGAAAATCTTTTAGGTGATTTTACTTAGGGGTACCCCTAGGGGAAATCACCTAACGTTGGAAGTTTTGAATTCAGATGCATAATCGAGATTTGATCACATACCGTTGTAGGCCTTAGAATAAGGTTTTCTATGCTTTGAGAATCGGCCCAATCGGATAAGTAACGAAGGAGATATGGTCAAAACAGTTTGTGGTAAATGTGAGGTGAAGACGACGCAATTAGAGAAGGCCTCCGATCAACTTCTTTGTCCGGCACATGCCATTTTTTTGGCAATATCTCCTTCGTTATTTATTGGATTGGGTCGATTCTTGCGGTGCTGGGAGGCTAATTCAAATTCCTACGACATGGGACAAGCAGGATACGACAATCTTTAATTTTGTGTATACTTCTGGATTTCTTTGCCGTTTCTCAATTCCTCCACCTCCATTATTTTGGACATATCTCCTACGTTATTCGTCCGATTGGATCGAATCAAGCGGCGTTGGAAATCTTGTTCAAACTCCTATAGATCTAGAAAATAAAAATCGAAATTTGGTTCCCATAATCATGTTGGGGGGCTCAAAAAAAAGGAAGGGCACATTCCGGGATATATTCGATGGATCTACATGTGATAGACTCTTGAAAATAACAAAAACTCATCACGGGATACTACAAATAAATAAATGTGTAATCCTCAATAAAAAAAATTGGACTTTTATTTCGAAAATCTTTTAGGTGATTTTACTTAGGGGTACCCCTAGGGGAAATCACCTAAAGTTGGAAGTTTTGAATTCAGATGCATAATCGAGATTTGATCACATACAGTTGTAGGCCTTCGAATAAGGTTTTCGATGCTTCAAGAATCGGCCCAATCGGATAAGTAACGAAGGAGATATGGTCAAAACAGTTTATGGTAAATGTGAGGTGAAGACGACGCAATTAGAGGAGGCCTCCGATCAGCTTCTTTGTCCGGCACATGCCACTGTTTTGGCAATATCTCCTTCGTTATTTATCAGATTGGGTTGATTCTTGCGGTGCTGGGAGGCTAATTCAAATGCCTACGACATGGGACAAGCAGGATACGACAATCTTTAATTTTGTGTATACTTCGGGATTTCTTTGCCGTTTCTCAATTCCTCCTCCTCCATTATTTTGGCCATATCTCCTTCGTTATTCGTCCGATTGGGTCGAATCAAGCGGCGTTGGAAAGCTTGTTCAAAGTCCTATATATATAGAAAATAAAAATCGAAATTTGGTTCCTATAATCACGTTGGGAGGGCTCAAAAAAAAGGAAGGGCACATTCCGGGATATATTCGACGGATCTACATGTGATAGACTCTTGAAAATAACAAAACCTCATCACGGGATACTACAAATAAATAACTGTGTAATCCTGGATTAAAAAATTGGACTTTTCTTTCGAAAATCTTTTAGGTGATTTTACTTAGGGGTACCCCTAGGGGAAATCACCTAAGGTTGGAAGTTTTGAATTCAGATGCATAATCGAGATTTGATCACATACAGTTGTAGGCCTTCGAATAAGGTTTTCGATGCTTAGAGAGTCGGCCCAATCGGATAAGTAACGAAGGAGATATGGTCAAAACAGTTTGTGGTAAATGTGAGGTGAAGATGACACAATTAGAGGAGGCCTCCGATCAGCTTCTTTGTCCGGCACATGCCACTGTTTTGGCAATATGTCCTTCGTTATTTATCGGATTGGGTCGATTCTTGCATTGATGGGAGGCTAATTCAAATTCCTATGACATGGGATAAGAAGGATACGACAATCTTTAATTTTGTGTATACTTCGGGATTTCGTTGCCGTTTCTCAATTCCTCCTACTCCATTATTTTAGCCATATCTCCTTCGTTATTCGTCCGATTGGGTCGAATCAAGCGGTGTTGGAAAGCTTGTTCAAAGTCCTATAGATCTAGGAAATAAAAATCGAAATTTAGTTCCTATAATCACGTTGGGAGGGCTCAAAAAAAAGGAAGGGCACATTCCGGGATATATTCGACGGATCTACATGTGATAGACTCTTGAAAATAACAAAACCTCATCACGGGATACTACAAATAAATAACCGTATAATCCTGGATAAAAAAATTGGACTTTTATTTCAAAAATCTTTTAGGTGATTTTACTTAGGGGTATCCCTAAGGGAAATCACCTAAGGTTGGAAGTTTTGAATTCAGATGCATAATTGAGATTCACATACAGTTGTAGGCCTTCGAATAAGGTTTTCGATGCTTCGAGAATCGGCCCAATCGGATAAGTAACGAAGGAGATATGGTCAAAACAGTTTGTGGTAAATGTGAGGTGAAGACGACGCAATTAGAGGAGGCCTCCGATCAGCTTCTTTGTCCGGCACATGCCACTGTTTTGGCAATATCTCCTTCGTTATTTATCGGATTGGGTCGATTCTTGTGGTGCTGGGAGGCTAATTCAAATGCCTACGACATGGGACAAGCAGGATACGACAATCTTTAATTTTGTGTATACTTCGGGATTTCTTTGCCGTTTCTCAATTCCTCCTCCTCCATTAGTTTGGTCATATCTCCTTCGTTATTCGTCCGATTGGGTCGAATAAAGCGGCGTTGGAAAGCTTGTTCAAAGTTCTATATATCTAGAAAATAAAAATCGAAATTTGGTTCCCATAATCATGTTGGGGGGCTCAAAAAAAGGAAGGGCACATTCTGGGATATATTCGACGGATCTACATGTGATAGACTCTAGAAAATAACAAAACCTCATCACGGGATACTACAAATAAATAACCGTGTAATCCTGGATAAAAAAATTGGACTTTTATTTCGAAAATCTTTTAGGTGATTTTACTTAGGGGTACCCCTAGGGGAAATCACCTAAAGTTGGAAGTTTTGAATTCAGATGCATAATCGAGATTTGATCACATACAGTTGTAGGCCTTAGAATAAGGTTTTTGATGCTTCGAGAATCGGCCCAATCGGATAAGTAACGAAGGAGATATGGTCAAAACAGTTTGTGGTAAATGTGAGGTGAAGACGACGCAATTAGAGGAGGCCTCCGATCAGCTTCTTTGTCCGGCACATGCCACTGTTTTGGCAATATCTCCTTCGTTATTTATCGGATTTGGTTGATTCTTGCGGTGCTGGGAGGCTAATTCAAATTCCTACGACATGGGACAAGCAGGATACGACAATCTTTAATTTTGTGTATACTTCGGGATTTCTTTGCCGTTTCTCAATTCCTCCTCCTCCATTATTTTGGTCGTATCTCCTTCGTTATTCGTCCGATTGGGTCGAATCAAGCGGCGTTGGAAAGCTTGTTCAAAGTCCTATATATCTAGAAAATAAAAATCGAAAGTTGGTTCCCATAATCACGTTGGGGGGGCTCAAAAAAAGGAAGGGCACATTCCGGGATATATTCGACGGATCTACATGTGATAGACTTTTGAAAATAACAAAACCTCATCACGGGATACTACAAAATAAATAACTGTGTAATCCTGGATAAAAAAATTGGACTTTTCTTTCGAAAATCTTTTAGGTGATTTTACTTAGGGGTACCCCTAGGGGAAATCACCTAAGGTTGGAAGTTTTGAATTCAGACGCATAATCGAGATTTGATGACATACAGTTGTAGGCCTTCGAATAAGGTTTTCGATGCTTAGAGAGTCGGCCCAATCGGATAAGTAACGAAGGAGATATGGTCAAAACAGTTTGTGGTAAATGTTAGGTGAAGATGACGCAATTAGAGGAGGCCTCCGATCAGCTTCTTTGTCCGGCACATGCCACTGTTTTGGCAATATGTCCTTCATTATTTATCGGATTGGGTCGATTCTTGCATTGCTGGGAGGCTAATTCAAATTCCTACGACATGGGATAAGCAGGATACGACAATCTTTAATTTTGTGTATACTTCGGGATTTCTTTGCCGTTTCTCAATTCCTCCTACTCCATTATTTTAGCCATATCTTCTTCGTTATTCGTCCGATTGGGTCGAATCAACCGGTGTTGGAAAGCTTGTTCAAAGTCCTATAGATCTAGGAAATAAAAATCGAAATTTAGTTCCCATAATCATGTCAGCTCAAAAAAGGAAGGGCACATTCAGGGATATATTCGACGGATCTACATGTGATAGACTCTTGAAAATAACAAAGACTCATCACGGGATACTACAAATAAATAACCGTATAATCCTGGATAAAAAAATTGGACTTTTCTCTTCGAAAATCTTTTAGGTCATTTTACTTAGGGGTACCCCTAAGGGAAATCACCTAAGGTTGGAAGTTTTGAATTCAGATGCATAATCGAGATTTGATCACATACAGTTGTAGGCCTTCGAATAAGGTTTTCGATGCATCGAGAATCGGCCCAATCGGATAAGTAACGAAGGAGATATGGTCAAAACAGTTTGTGGTAAATGTGAAGTGAAGACGACGCAATTAGAGGAGGCCTCCGATCAGCTTCTTTGTCCGGCACATGCCACTGTTTTGGCAATATCTCCTTCGTTATTTATCGGATTGGGTCGATTCTTGCGGTGCTGGGAGGCTAATTCAAATGCCTACGACATGGGACAAGCAGGATACGACAATCTTTAATTTTGTGTATACTTCAGGATTTCTTTGCCGTTTCTCAATTCCTCCTCCTCCATTAGTTTGGTCATATCTCCTTCGTTATTCGTCCGATTGGGTCGAATCAAGCGGCGTTGGAAAGCTTGTTCAAAGTTCTATATATCTAGAAAATAAAAATCGAAATTTGGTTCCCATAATCATGTTGGGGGGCTCAAAAAAAGGAAGGGCACATTCTGGGATATATTCGACGGATCTACATGTGATAGACTCTTGAAAATAACAAAACCTCATCACGGGATACTACAAATAAATAACCGTAATCCTCGATAAAAAAATTGGACTTTTATTTCGAAATCTTTTAGGTGATTTTACTTAGGGGTACCCCTGGGGAAATCACCTAAAGTTGGAAGTTTTGAATTCAGATGCATAATCGAGATTTGATCACATACGCTTGTAGGCCTTCGAATAAGGTTTTCGATGCTTGAGAATCGGCCCAACCGGATAAGTAACGAAGGAGATATGGTCAAAACAGTTTGTGGTAAATGTGAGGTGAAGATGACGCAATTAGAGGAGGCCTCCGATCAGCTTCTTTGTCCGGCACATGCCACTGTTTTGGCAATATGTCCTTCATTATTTATCGGATTGGGTCGATTCTTGCATTGCTGGGAGGCTAATTCAAATTCCTACGACATGGGATAAGCAGGATACGACAATCTTTAATTTTGTGTATACTTCGGGATTTCTTTGCCGTTTCTCAATTCCTCCTACTCCATTATTTTAGCCATATCTCCTTCGTTATTCGTCCGATTGGGTCGAATCAAGCGGTGTTGGAAAGCTTGTTCAAAGTCCTATATAGGGCTGGGACTTTGGACCCGAATAACCGAAGATCCGAACCGAAATTGACATTTCGGTTCGGTTCGGTTCGGGTTTTAAGAAAAAAATTATTTATAAATTTCGGGTTCGGGTCCTGCAATAAATTTCGGGTTCGGGTTCGGTTATTGTAATTTTAAAATTTCAATAACCGTACTACCAATTAGTGACAATAACCGAACAAAATTTCGGGTTTTAGGTTATTTTTGAAAATTTCGGGTTTTCCGTTATTTCGAAAATTTGGTTATTTCAAGTAATGTGAAAAATTTCGTTCGGTTATTTCTGAAAATTAATCAAGTAATGTAAAAATTTCGGGTTTTCCGGTTATTTCTGAAAATTTCGGGTTGTAAATTTCGGTTCGGTTTTTTCGGTTTTTTGGTAAAATTACTTCGGTTCCTAGAAATTCGGTTCCTGGAGAAAAAAGTCAGGAACCGAACCCGAATTACATAACACATTTGGAACTTCGGTTCCTTGCTTTTTTTTCAAGAAACCGAACTATCCCAGCCCTAGTCCTATAGATCTAGGAAATAAAAATCGAAATTAGTTCCCATAATCATGTTGGGGGGCTCAAAAAAAAGGAAGGGCACATTCAGGGATATATTCGACGGATCTACATGTGATAGACTCTTGAAAATAACAAAGACTCATCACGGGATACTACAAATAAATAACCGTATAATCCTGGATAAAAAAATTGGACTTTTCTTTCGAAAATCTTTTAGGTGATTTTACTTAGGGGTACCCCTAGGGGAAATCACCTAAAGTTGGAAGTTTTGAATTCAGATGCATAATCGAGATTTGATCACATACAGTTGTAGGCCTTAGAATAAGGTTTTCTATGCTTCGAGAATCGGCCCAATCGGATAAGTAACGAAGGAGATATGGTCAAAACAGTTTATGGTAAATGTGAGGTGAAGACGACGCAATTAGAGGAGACCTCCGATCAGCTTCTTTGTCCGGCACATGCCACTGTTTTGGCAATATCTCATTCGTTATTTATCGGATTGGGTCGATTCTTACGGTGCTGGGAGGCTAATTCAAATTCATACGACATGGGACGAGCAGGATACGACAATCTTTAATTTTGTGTATACTTAGGGATTTCTTTGCCGTTTCTCAATTCCTCCTCCTCCATTATTTTGGCCATATCTCCTTCGTTATTCGTCCGATTGGGTCGAATCAAGCGGCGTTGGAAAGCTTGTTCAAAGTCCTATAGATCTAGATAATAAAAATCGAAATTTGGTTCCCATAATCATGATGGGGGGCTCAAAAAAAAGGAAGGGCACATTTCGGGATATATTCGACGGATCTACATGTGATAGACTCTTGAAATTAACAAAAACTCATCACGGGATACTACAAATAAATAACCGTGTAATCCTGGATAAAAAAATTGGACTTTTATTTCGAAAATCTTTTAGGTGATTTTACTTAGGGGTACCCCTAGAGGAAATCACCTAATGTTGGAAGTTTTGAATTCACATGCATAATCGAGATTTGATCACATACAGTTGTAGGCCTTAGAATAAGGTTTTCGATGCTTCGAGAATCGGCCCAATCGGATAAGTAACGAAGGAGATATGGTCAAAACAGTTTGTGGTAAATGTGAGGTGAAGACGACGCAATTAGAGGAGACCTCCGATCAGCTTCTTTGTCCGGCACATGCCACTGTTTTGGCAATATCTCATTCGTTATTTATCGGATTGGGTCGATTCTTACGGTGCTGGGAGGCTAATTCAAATTCATACGACATGGGACGAGCAGGATACGACAATCTTTAATTTTGTGTATACTTAGGGATTTCTTTGCCGTTTCTCAATTCCTCCTCCTCCATTATTTTGGCCATATCTCCTTCGTTATTCGTCCGATTGGGTCGAATCAAGCGGCGTTGGAAAGCTTGTTCAAAGTCCTATAGATCTAGATAATAAAAATCGAAATTTGGTTCCCATAATCATGATGGGGGGCTCAAAAAAAAGGAAGGGCACATTTCGGGATATATTCGACGGATCTACATGTGATAGACTCTTGAAATTAACAAAAACTCACCACGTGTTACTACAACTAAATACCCGGGTAATCCGGGATAAAAAAATTGGACTTTTATTTCGAAAATCTTTTAGGTGATTTTACTTAGGTACCCCTAGAGGAAATCACCTAATGTTGGAAGTTTTGAATTCACATGCATAATCGAGATTTGATCACATACAGTTGTAGGCCTTCGAATAAGGTTTTCGATGCTTCGAGAATCGGCCCAATCGGATAAGTAACGAAGGAGATATGGTCAAAACAGTTTGTGGTAAATGTGAGGTGAAGACGACGCAATTAGAGGAGGCCTCCGATCAGCTTCTTTGTCCGGCATATGCCACTGTTTTGGCAATATCTCCTTCGTTATTTATCGGATTGGGTCGATTATTGCGGTGCTGGGAGGCTAATTCAAATTCCTATGACATGGGACAAGCAGGATACGACAATCTTTAATTTTGTGTATACTTCGGGATTTCTTTGCCGTTTCTCAATTCCCCCTCCTCTATTATTTTGGCCATATCTCCTTCGTTATTCGTCCGATTGGGTCGAATCAAGCGGCATTGGAAAGCTTGTTCAAAGGCCTATATATCTAGAAAATAAAAATCGAAATTTGGTTCCAATAATCATGTTGGGGGGCTCAAAAAAAAGAAGGGCAAATTCCGGGATATATTCGATGGATCTACATGTGATAGACTCTTGAAAATAACAAAACCTCATTACGGGATACTACAAATAAATAACCGTGTAATCCTGGATAAAAAAATTGGACTTTTCTTTCGAAAATCTTTTAGGTGATTTTACTTAGGGGTACCCCTAGGGGAAATCACCTAAGGTTGGAAGTTTTGAATTCAGATGCATAATCGAGATTTGATCACATACAGTTGTAGGCCTTCGAATAAGGTTTTCGATGCTTAGAGAGTCGGCCCAATCGGATAAGTAACGAAGGAGATATGGTCAAAACAGTTTGTGGTAAATGTGAGGTGAAGATGACGCAATTAGAGGAGGCCTCCGATCAGCTTCTTTGTCCGGCACATGCCACTGTTTTGGCAATATGTCCTTCGTTATTTATCGGATTGGGTCGATTCTTGCATTGCTGGGAGGCTAATTCAAATTCCTACGACATGGGATAAGAAGGATACGACAATCTTTAATTTTGTGTATACTTCGGGATTTCTTTGCCGTTTCTCAATTCCTCCTACTCCATTATTTTAGCCATATCTCCTTCGTTATTCGTCCGATTGGGTCGAATCAAGCGGTGTTGGAAAGCTTGTTCAAAGTCCTATAGATCTAGGAAATCAAAATCGAAATTTAGTTCCCATAATCATGTTGGGGGGCTCAAAAAAAAGGAAGGGCACATTTCGGGATATATTCGACGGATCTACATGTGATAGACTCTTGAAATTAACAAAAACTCATCACGGGATACTACAAATAAATAACCGTGTAATCCTGGATAAAAAAATTGGACTTTTATTTCGAAAATCTTTTAGGTGATTTTACTTAGGGGTACCCCTAGAGGAAATCACCTAATGTTGGAAGTTTTGAATTCACATGCATAATCGAGATTTGATCACATACAGTTGTAGGCCTTCGAATAAGGTTTTCGATGCTTCGAGAATCGGCCCAATCGGATAAGTAACGAAGGAGATATGGTCAAAACAGTTTGTGGTAAATGTGAAGTGAAGACGACGCAATTAGAGGAGGCCTCCGATCAGCTTCTTTGTCCGGCACATGCCACTGTTTTGGCAATATCTCCTTCGTTATTTATCGGATTGGGTCGATTCTTGCGGTGCTGGGAGGCTAATTCAAATGCCTACGACATGGGACAAGCAGGATATGAGAATCTTTAATTTTGTGTATACTTCAGGATTTCTTTGCCGTTTCTCAATTCCTCCTCCTCCATTAGTTTGGTCATATCTCCTTCGTTATTCGTCCGATTGGGTCGAATCAAGCGGCGTTGGAAAGCTTGTTCAAAGTTCTATATATCTAGAAAATAAAAATCGAAATTTGGTTCCCATAATCATGTTGGGGGGCTCAAAAAAAGGAAGGGCACATTCTGGGATATATTCGACGGATCTACATGTGATAGACTCTTGAAAATAACAAAACCTCATCACGGGATACTACAAATAAATAACCGTGTAATCCTGGATAAAAAAATTGGACTTTTATTTCGAAAATCTTTTAGGTGATTTTGCTTAGGGGTACCCCTAGGGGAAATCACCTAAAGTTGGAAGTTTTGAATTCAGATGCATAATCGAGATTTGATCACACACAGTTGTAGGCCTTCGAATAAGGTTTTCGATGCTTCGAGAATCGGCCCAACCGGATAAGTAACGAAGGAGATATGGTCAAAACAGTTTGTGGTAAATGTGAGGTGAAGATGACGCAATTAGAGGAGGCCTCCGATCAGCTTCTTTGTCCGGCACATGCCACTGTTTTGGCAATATGTCCTTCATTATTTATCGGATTGGGTCGATTCTTGCATTGCTGGGAGGCTAATTCAAATTCCTACGACATGGGATAAGCAGGATACGACAATCTTTAATTTTGTGTATACTTCGGGATTTCTTTGCCGTTTCTCAATTCCTCCTACTCCATTATTTTAGCCATATCTCCTTCGTTATTCGTCCGATTGGGTCGAATCAAGCGGTGTTGGAAAGCTTGTTCAAAGTCCTATAGATCTAGGAAATAAAAATCGAAATTAGTTCCCATAATCATGTTGGGGGGCTCAAAAAAAAGGAAGGGCACATTCAGGGATATATTCGACGGATCTACATGTGATAGACTCTTGAAAATAACAAAGACTCATCACGGGATACTACAAATAAATAACCGTATAATCCTGGATAAAAAAATTGGACTTTTCTCTTCGAAAATCTTTTAGGTCATTTTACTTAGGGGTACCCCTAAGGGAAATCACCTAAGGTTGGAAGTTTTGAATTCAGATGCATAATCGAGATTTGATCACATACAGTTGTAGGCCTTCGAATAAGGTTTTCGATGCTTCGAGAATCGGCCTAATCGGATAAGTAACGAAGGAGATATGGTCAAAACAGTTTGTGGTAAATGTGAAGTGAAGACGACGCAATTAGAGGAGGCCTCCGATCAGCTTCTTTGTCCGGCACATGCCACTGTTTTGGCAATATCTCCTTCGTTATTTATCGGATTGGGTCGATTCTTGCGGTGCTGGGAGGCTAATTCAAATGCCTACGACATGGGACAAGCAGGATACGACAATCTTTAATTTTGTGTATACTTCAGGATTTCTTTGCCGTTTCTCAATTCCTCCTCCTCCATTAGTTTGGTCATATCTCCTTCGTTATTCGTCCGATTGGGTCGAATCAAGCGGCGTTGGAAAGCTTGTTCAAAGTTCTATATATCTAGAAAATAAAAATCGAAATTTGGTTCCCATAATCATGTTGGGGGGCTCAAAAAAAAGGAAGGGCACATTCAGGGATATATTCGACGGATCTACATGTGATAGACTCTTGAAAATAACAAAGACTCATCACGGGATACTACAAATAAATAACCGTATAATCCTGGATAAAAAAATTGGACTTTTCTTTCGAAAATCTTTTAGGTGATTTTACTTAGGGGTACCCCTAGGGGAAATCACCTAAGGTTGGAAGTTTTGAATTCAGATGCATAATCGAGATTTGATCACATACAGTTGTAGGCCTTCGAATAAGGTTTTCGATGCTTCGAGAATCGGCCCAATCGGATAAGTAACGAAGGAGATATGGTCAAAACAGTTTGTGGTAAATGTGAGGTGAAGACGACGCAATTAGAAGAGGCCTCCGATCAGCTTCTTTGTCCGGCACATGCCACTGTTTTGGCAATATATATTTCGTTATTTATCGGATTGGGTCGATTCTTGCGGTGCTGGGAGGCTAATTCAAATGCCTACGACATGGGACAAGCAGGATACGACAATCTTTAATTTTGTGTATACTTCGGGATTTCTTTGCCGTTTCTCAATTCCTCCTCCTCCATTAGTTTGGTCATATCTCCTTCGTTATTCGTCCGATTGGGTCGAATCAAGCGGCGTTGGAAAGCTTGTTCAAAGTTCTATATATCTAGAAAATAAAAATCTAAATTTTGTTCCCATAATCATGTTGGGGGGCTCAAAAAAAGGAAGGGAACATTCCGGGATATATTCGACGGATCTACATGTGATAGACTCTTGAAAATAACAAAAACTCATCACGGGATACTACAATTAAATAACCGTGTAATCCTGGATAAAAAAATTGGACTTTTATTTCGAAAATCTTTTAGGTGATTTTACTTAGGGGTACCCCTAGGGGAAATCACCTAAAGTTGGAAGTTTTGAATTCAGATGCATAATCGAGATTTGATCACATACAGTTGTAGGCCTTAGAATAAGGTTTTCTATTCTTCGAGAATCGGCCCAATCGGATAAGTAACGAAGGAGATATGGTCAAAACAGTTTATGGTAAATGTGAGGTGAAGACGACGCAATTAGAGGAGACCTCCGATCAGCTTCTTTGTCCGGCACATGCCACTGTTTTGGCAATATCTCATTCGTTATTTATCGGATTGGGTCGATTCTTACGGTGCTGGGAGGCTAATTCAAATTCATACGACATGGGGACGAGCGATATACGACAATCTTTAATTTTGTGTATACTTAGGGATTTCTTTGCCGTTTCTCAATTCCTCCTCCTCCATTATTTTGGCCATATCTCCTTCGTTATTCGTCCGATTGGGTCGAATCAAGCGGCGTTGGAAAGCTTGTTCAAAGTCCTATAGATCTAGATAATAAAAATCGAAATTTGGTTCCCATAATCATGATGGGGGGCTCAAAAAAGGAAGGGCACATTTCGGGATATATTCGACGGATCTACATGTGATAGACTCTTGAAATTAACAAAACTCATCACGGATACTACAAATAAATAACCGTGTAATCCTCGATAAAAAAATTGGACTTTTATTTCGAATCTTTTAGGTGATTTTACTTAGGGGTACCCCTAGAGGAAATCACCTAATGTTGGAAGTTTTGAATTCACATGCATAATCGAGATTTGATCACATACAGTTGTAGGCCTTCGAATAAGGTTTTCGATGCTTCGAGAATCGCCCAATCGGATAAGTAACGAAGGAGATATGGTCAAACAGTTTGTGGTAAATGTGAGGTGAAGACGACGCAATTAGAGGAGGCCTCCGATCAGCTTCTTTGTCCGGCATATGCCACTGTTTTGGCAATATCTCCTTCGTTATTTATCGGATTGGGTCGATTATTGCGGTGCTGGGAGGCTAATTCAAATTCCTATGACATGGGACAAGCAGGATACGACAATCTTTAATTTTGTGTATACTTCGGGATTTCTTTGCCGTTTCTCAATTCCCCCTCCTCTATTATTTTGGCCATATCTCCTTCGTTATTCGTCCGATTGGGTCGAATCAAGTGGCATTGGAAAGCTTGTTCAAAGGCCTATATATCTAGAAAATAAAAATCGAAATTTGGTTCCAATAATCATGTTGGGGGGCTCAAAAAAAAGAAGGGCAAATTCCGGGATATATTCGATGGATCTACATGTGATAGACTCTTGAAAATAACAAAACCTCATTACGGGATACTACAAATAAATAACCGTGTAATCCTGGATAAAAAAATTGGACTTTTCTTTCGAAAATCTTTTAGGTGATTTTACTTAGGGGTACCCCTAGGGGAAATCACCTAAGGTTGGAAGTTTTGAATTCAGATGCATAATCGAGATTTCATCACATACAGTTGTAGGCCTTCGAATAAGGTTTTCGATGCTTAGAGAGTCGGCCCAATCGGATAAGTAACGAAGGAGATATGGTCAAAACAGTTTGTGGTAAATGTGAGGTGAAGATGACGCAATTAGAGGAGGCCTCCGATCAGCTTCTTTGTCCGGCACATGCCACTGTTTTGGCAATATGTCCTTCGTTATTTATCGGATTGGGTCGATTCTTGCATTGCTGGGAGGCTAATTCAAATTCCTACGACATGGGATAAGAAGGATACGATCTTTAATTTTGTGTATACTTCGGGATTTCTTTGCCGTTTCTCAATTCCTCCTACTCCATTATTTTAGCCATATCTCCTTCGTTATTCGTCCGATTGGGTCGAATCAAGCGGTGTTGGAAAGCTTGTTCAAAGTCCTATAGATCTAGGAAATAAAAATCGAAATTTAGTTCCCATAATCATGTTGGGGGGCTCAAAAAAAAGGAAGGGCACATTCAGGATATATTCGACGGATCTACATGTGATAGACTCTTGAAAATAACAAAGACTCATCACGGATACTACAAATAAATAACCGTATAATCCTGGATAAAAATTGGACTTTTCTCTTCGAAAATCTTTTAGGTCATTTTACTTAGGTACCCTAAGGAAATCACCCAAGGTTGGAAGTTTTGAATTCAGATGCATAATCGAGATTTGATCACATACGCTTGTAGGCCTTCGAATAAGGTTTTCGATGCTTCGAGAATCGGCCCAATCGGATAAGTAACGAAGGAGATATGGTCAAAACAGTTTGTGGTAAATGTGAAGTGAAGACGACGCAATTAGAGGAGGCCTCCGATCAGCTTCTTTGTCCGGCACATGCCACTGTTTTGGCAATATCTCCTTCGTTATTTATCGGATTGGGTCGATTCTTGCGGTGCTGGGAGGCTAATTCAAATGCCTACGACATGGGACAAGCAGGATACGACAATCTTTAATTTTGTGTATACTTCAGGATTTCTTTGCCGTTTCTCAATTCCTCCTCCTCCATTAGTTTGGTCATATCTCCTTCGTTATTCGTCCGATTGGGTCGAATCAAGCGGCGTTGGAAAGCTTGTTCAAAGTTCTATATATCTAGAAAATAAAAATCGAAATTTGGTTCCCATAATCATGCTGGGGGGCTCAAAAAAAGGAAGGGCACATTCTGGGATATATTCGACGGATATACATGTGATAGACTCTTGAAAATAACAAAACCTCATCACGGGATACTACAAATAAATAACCGTAATCTGGATAAAAAATTGGACTTTTATTTCGAAAATCTTTTAGGTGATTTTACTTAGGTACCCCTGGGAAATCACCTAAAGTTGGAAGTTTTGAATTCAGATGCATAATCGAGATTTGATCACATACGATTGTAGGCCTTCAATAAGGTTTTCGATGCTTGAGAATCGGCCCAACCGGATAAGTAACGAAGGAGATATGGTCAAAAGCATTGTGGTAAATGTGAGGTGAAGATGACGCAATTAGAGGAGGCCTCCGATCGCCTTCTTTGTCCGGCACATGCCATCGTTTTGGCAATATGTCCTTCATTATTTATCGGATTGGGTCGATTCTTGCATTCGGGAGGCTAATTCAAATTCCTACGACATGGGATAAGCAGATACGACAATCTTTAATTTTGTGTATACTTCGATTTCTTTGCCGCTTCTCAATTCCTCCTACTCCATTATTTTAGCCATATCTCCTTCGTTATTCGTCCGATTGGGTTGAATCAAGCGGCGTTGGAAAGATTGTTCAAAGTCCTATAGATCTAGAAAATAAAAATCGAAATTTGGTTCCCATAATCATGTTGGGGGGCTCAAAAAAAGGAAGGGCACATTCCGGGATATATTCGACGGATCTACATGTGATAGACTCTTGAAAATAACAAAAACTCATCACGGGATACTACAAATAAATAACCGTATAATCCTGGATAAAAAAATTGGACTTTTATTTCGAAAATCTTTTAGGTGATTTTACTTAGGGGTACCCCTAGGGGAAATCACCTAAGGTTGGAAGTTTTGAATTCAGATGCATAATCGAGATTTGATCACATACAGTTGTAGGCCTTCGAATAAGGTTTTCGATGCTTCAAGAATCGGCCCAATCGGATAAGTAACGAAGGAGATATGGTCAAAACAGTTTGTGGTAAATGTGAGGTGAAGACGACGCAATTAGAGGAGGCCTCCGATCAGCTTCTTTGTCCGGCACATGCCACTGTTTTGGCAATATATCTTTCGTTATTTATCGGATTGGGTCGATTCTTGCGGTGCTGGGAGGCTAATTCAAATGCCTACGACATGGGACAAGCAGGATACGACAATCTTTAATTTTGTGTATACTTCGGGATTTCTTTTCCGTTTCTCAATTCCTCCTCCTCCATTAGTTTGGTCATATCTCCTTCGTTATTCGTCCGATTGGGTCGAATCAAGCGGCGTTGGAAAGCTTGTTCAAAGTTCTATATATCTAGAAAATAAAAATCTAAATTTTGTTCCCATAATCATGTTGGGGGGCTCAAAAAAAGGAAGGGCACATTCCGGGATATATTCGACGGATCTACATGTGATAGACTCTTGAAAATAACATAAACTCATCACGGGATACTACAATTAAATAACCGTGTAATCCTGGATAAAAAAATTGGACTTTTATTTCGAAAATCTTTTAGGTGATTTTACTTAGGGGTACCCCTAGGGGAAATCACCTAAAGTTGGAAGTTTTGAATTCAGATGCATAATCGAGATTTGATCACATACAGTTGTAGGCCTTAGAATAAGGTTTTCTATGCTTCGAGAATCGGCCCAATCGGATAAGTAACGAAGGAGATATGGTCAAAACAGTTTGTGGTAAATGTGAGGTGAAGATGACACAATTAGAGGAGGCCTCCAATCAGCTTCTTTGTCCGGCACATGCCACTGTTTTGGCAATATGTCCTTCGTTATTTATCGGATTGGGTCGATTCTTGCATTGCTGGGAGGCTAATTCAAATTCCTACGACATGGGATAAGAAGGATACGATCTTTAATTTTGTGTATACTTCGGGATTTCTTTGCCGTTTCTCAATTCCTCCTACTCCATTATTTTAGCCATATCTCCTTCGTTATTCGTCCGATTGGGTCGAATCAAGCGGTGTTGGAAAGCTTGTTCAAAGTCCTATAGATCTAGGAAATAAAAATCGAAATTTAGTTCCCATAATCATGTTGGGGGGCTCAAAAAAAAGGAAGGGCACATTCAGGGATATATTCGACGGATCTACATGTGATAGACTCTTGAAAATAACAAAGACTCATCACGGGATACTACAAATAAATAACCGTATAATCCTGGATAAAAAAATTGGACTTTTCTCTTCGAAAATCTTTTAGGTCATTTTACTTAGGGGTACCCCTAAGGGAAATCACCCAAGGTTGGAAGTTTTGAATTCAGATGCATAATCGAGATTTGATCACATACAGTTGTAGGCCTTCGAATAAGGTTTTCGATGCTTCGAGAATCGGCCCAATCGGATAAGTAACGAAGGAGATATGGTCAAAACAGTTTGTGGTAAATGTGAAGTGAAGACGACGCAATTAGAGGAGGCCTCCGATCAGCTTCTTTGTCCGGCACATGCCACTGTTTTGGCAATATCTCCTTCGTTATTTATCGGATTGGGTCGATTCTTGCGGTGCTGGGAGGCTAATTCAAATGCCTACGACATGGGACAAGCAGGATACGACAATCTTTAATTTTGTGTATACTTCAGGATTTCTTTGCCGTTTCTCAATTCCTCCTCCTCCATTAGTTTGGTCATATCTCCTTCGTTATTCGTCCGATTGGGTCGAATCAAGCGGCGTTGGAAAGCTTGTTCAAAGTTCTATATATCTAGAAAATAAAAATCGAAATTTGGTTCCCATAATCATGCTGGGGGGCTCAAAAAAAGGAAGGGCACATTCTGGGATATATTCGACGGATATACATGTGATAGACTCTTGAAAATAACAAAACCTCATCACGGGATACTACAAATAAATAACCGTGTAATCCTGGATAAAAAAATTGGACTTTTATTTCGAAAATCTTTTAGGTGATTTTACTTAGGGGTACCCCTAGGGGAAATCACCTAAAGTTGGAAGTTTTGAATTCAGATGCATAATCGAGATTTGATCACATACAGTTGTAGGCCTTCGAATAAGGTTTTCGATGCTTCGAGAATCGGCCCAACCGGATAAGTAACGAAGGAGATATGGTCAAAACAGTTTGTGGTAAATGTGAGGTGAAGATGACGCAATTAGAGGAGGCCTCCGATCAGCTTCTTTGTCCGGCACATGCCACTGTTTTGGCAATATGTCCTTCATTATTTATCGGATTGGGTCGATTCTTGCATTGCTGGGAGGCTAATTCAAATTCCTACGACATGGGATAAGCAGGATACGACAATCTTTAATTTTGTGTATACTTCGGGATTTCTTTGCCGTTTCTCAATTCCTCCTACTCCATTATTTTAGCCATATCTCCTTCGTTATTCGTCCGATTGGGTCGAATCAAGCGGTGTTGGAAAGCTTGTTCAAAGTCCTATAGATCTAGGAAATAAAAATCGAAATTAGTTCCCATAATCATGTTGGGGGGCTCAAAAAAAAGGAAGGGCACATTCAGGGATATATTCGACGGATCTACATGTGATAGACTCTTGAAAATAACAAAGACTCATCACGGGATACTACAAATAAATAACCGTATAATCCTGGATAAAAAAATTGGACTTTTCTTTCGAAAATCTTTTAGGTGATTTTACTTAGGGGTACCTCTAGGGGAAATCACCTAAGGTTGGAAGTTTTGAATTCAGATGCATAATCGAGATTTGATCACATACAGTTGTAGGCCTTCGAATAAGGTTTTCGATGCTTCGAGAATCGGCCCAATCGGATAAGTAACGAAGGAGATATGGTCAAAACAGTTTGTGGTAAATGTGAGGTGAAGACGACGCAATTAGAAGAGGCCTCCGATCAGCTTCTTTGTCCGGCACATGCCACTGTTTTGGCAATATATCTTTCGTTATTTATCGGATTGGGTCGATTCTTGCGGTGCTGGGAGGCTAATTCAAATGCCTACGACATGGGACAAGCAGGATACGACAATCTTTAATTTTGTGTATACTTCGGGATTTCTTTTCCGTTTCTCAATTCCTCCTCCTCCATTAGTTTGGTCATATCTCCTTCGTTATTCGTCCGATTGGGTCGAATCAAGCGGCGTTGGAAAGCTTGTTCAAAGTTCTATATATCTAGAAAATAAAAATCTAAATTTTGTTCCCATAATCATGTTGGGGGGCTCAAAAAAATAGGAAGGGCATATTCCGGGATATACTCGACGGATCTACATGTGATAGACTCTTGAAAATAACAAAAACTCATCACGGGATACTACAACTAAATAACCGTGTAATCCTGGATAAAAAAATTGGACTTTTATTTCGAAAATCTTTTAGGTGATTTTACTCAGGGGTACCCCTAGGGGAAATCACCTAAAGTTGGAAGGTTTGAATTCAGATGCATAATCGAGATTTGATCACGTACAGTTGTAGGCCTTCGAATAAGGTTTTCTATGCTTCGAGAATCGGCCCAACCGGATAAGTAACGAAGGAGATATGGTCAAAACAGTTTATGGTAAATGTGAGGTGAAGACGACGCAATTAGAGGAGACCTCCGATCAGCTTCTTTGTCCGGCACATGCCACTGTTTTGGCAATATCTCATTCGTTATTTATCGGATTGGGTCGATTCTTACGGTGCTGGGAGGCTAATTCAAATTCATACGACATGGGACGAGCAGGATACGACAATCTTTAATTTTGTGTATACTTAGGGATTTCTTTGCCGTTTCTCAATTCCTCCTCCATTATTTTGGCCATATCTCCTTCGTTATTCGTCCGATTGGGTCGAATCAAGCGGCGTTGGAAAGCTTGTTCAAAGTCCTATAGATCTAGATAATAAAAATCGAAATTTGGTTCCCATAATCATGATGGGGGGCTCAAAAAAAAGGAAGGGCACATTTCGGGATATATTCGACGGATCTACATGTGATAGACTCTTGAAAATAACAAAAACTCATCACGGGATACTACAAATAAATAACCGTGTAATCCTGGATAAAAAAATTGGACTTTTATTTCGAAAATCTTTTAGGTGATTTTACTTAGGGGTACCCCTAGAGGAAATCACCTAATGTTGGAAGTTTTGAATTCACATGCATAATCGAGATTTGATCACATACAGTTGTAGGCCTTCGAATAAGGTTTTCGATGCTTCGAGAATCGGCCCAATCGGATAAGTAACGAAGGAGATATGGTCAAAACAGTTTGTGGTAAATGTGAGGTGAAGACGACGCAATTAGAGGAGGCCTCCGATCAGCTTCTTTGTCCGGCATATGCCACTGTTTTGGCAATATCTCCTTCGTTATTTATCGGATTGGGTCGATTATTGCGGTGCTGGGAGGCTAATTCAAATTCCTATGACATGGGACAAGCAGGATACGACAATCTTTAATTTTGTGTATACTTCGGGATTTCTTTGCCGTTTCTCAATTCCCCCTCCTCTATTATTTTGGCCATATCTCCTTCGTTATTCGTCCGATTGGGTCGAATCAAGCGGCATTGGAAAGCTTGTTCAAAGGCCTATATATCTGGAAAATAAAAATCGAAATTTGGTTCCAATAATCATGTTGGGGGGCTCAAAAAAAAGAAGGGCAAATTCCGGGATATATTCGATGGATCTACATGTGATAGACTCTTGAAAATAACAAAACCTCATTACGGGATACTACAAATAAATAACCGTAATCCGGATAAAAATTGGACTTTTCTTTCGAAAATCTTTTAGGTGATTTTACTTAGGGGTACCCCTAGGGGAAATCACCTAAGGTTGGAAGTTTTGAATTCAGATGCATAATCGAGATTTGATCACATACAGTTGTAGGCCTTCGAATAAGGTTTTCGATGCTTAGAGAGTCGGCCCAATCGGATAAGTAACGAAGGAGATATGGTCAAAACAGTTTGTGGTAAATGTGAGGTGAAGATGACGCAATTAGAGGAGGCCTCCGATCAGCTTCTTTGTCCGGCACATGCCACTGTTTTGGCAATATGTCCTTCGTTATTTATCGGATTGGGTCGATTCTTGCATTGCTGGGAGGCTAATTCAAATTCCTACGACATGGGACAAGCAGGATACGACAATCTTTAATTTTGTGTATACTTCGGGATTTCTTTGCCGTTTCTCAATTCCTCCTCCTCCATTATTTTGGTCGTATCTCCTTCGTTATTCGTCCGATTGGGTCGAATCAAGCGGCGTTGGAAAGCTTGTTCAAAGTCCTATATATCTAGAAAATAAAATCGAAAGTTGGTTCCCATAATCACGTTGGGGGGGCTCAAAAAAAGGAAGGGCACATTCCGGGATATATTCGACGGATCTACATGTGATAGACTCTTGAAAATAACAAAACCTCATCACGGGATACTACAAATAAATAACCGTGTAATCCTGGATAAAAAAATTGGACTTTTCTTTCGAAAATCTTTTAGGTGATTTTACTTAGGGGTACCCCTAGGGGAAATCACCTAAGGTTGGAAGTTTTGAATTCAGATGCATAATCGAGATTTGATCACATACAGTTGTAGGCCTTCGAATAAGGTTTTCGATGCTTAGAGAGTCGGCCCAATCGGATAAGTAACGAAGGAGATATGGTCAAAACAGTTTGTGGTAAATGTGAGGTGAAGATGACACAATTAGAGGAGGCCTCCAATCAGCTTCTTTGTCCGGCACATGCCACTGTTTTGGCAATATGTCCTTCGTTATTTATCGGATTGGGTCGATTCTTGCATTGCTGGGAGGCTAATTCAAATTCCTACGACATGGGATAAGCAGGATACGACAATCTTTAATTTTGTGTATACTTCGGGATTTCTTTGCCGTTTCTCAATTCCTCCTACTCCATTATTTTAGCCATATCTCCTTCGTTATTCGTCCGATTGGGTCGAATCAAGCGGTGTTGGAAAGCTTGTTCAAAGTCCTATAGATCTAGGAAATAAAAATCGAAATTTAGTTCCCATAATCATGTTGGGGGGCTCAAAAAAAAGGAAGGGCACATTCAGGGATATATTCGACGGATCTACATGTGATAGACTCTTGAAAATAACAAAGACTCATCACGGGATACTACAAATAAATAACCGTATAATCCTGGATAAAAAAATTGGACTTTTCTTTCGAAAATCTTTTAGGTGATTTTACTTAGGGGTACCCCTAGGGGAAATCACCTAAGGTTTGAAGTTTTGAATTCAGATGCATAATCGAGATTTGATCACATACAGTTGTAGGCCTTCGAATAAGGTTTTCGATGCTTCGAGAATCGGCCCAATCGGATAAGTAACGAAGGAGATATGGTCAAAACAGTTTGTGGTAAATGTGAGGTGAAGACGACGCAATTAGAAGAGGCCTCCGATCAGCTTCTTTGTCCGGCACATGCCACTGTTTTGGCAATATCTCTTTCGTTATTTATCGGATTGGGTCGATTCTTGCGGTGCTGGGAGGCTAATTCAAATGCCTACGACATGGGACAAGCAGGATACGACAATCTTTAATTTTGTGTATACTTCGGGATTTCTTTGCCGTTTCTCAATTCCTCCTCCTCCATTAGTTTGGTCATATCTCCTTCGTTATTCGTCCGATTGGGTCAAATCAAGCGGCGTTGGAAAGCTTGTTCAAAGTTCTATATATCTAGAAAATAAAAATCTAAATTTGGTTCCCATAATCATGTTGGGGGGCTCAAAAAAAGGAAGGGCACATTCCGGGATATATTCGACGGATCTACATGTGATAGACTCTTGAAAATAACAAAACCTCATCACGGGATACTACAAATAAATAACCGTGTAATCCTAGATAAAAAAATTGGACTTTTATTTCGAAAATCTTTTAGGTGATGTTACTTAGGGGTACCCCTAGGGGAAATCACCTAAAGTTGGAAGTTTTGAATTCAGATGCATAATCGAGATTTGATCACATACAGTTGTAGGCCTTAGAATAAGGTTTTCGATGCTTCGAGAATCGGCCCAATCGGATAAGTAACGAAGGAGATATGGTCAAAACAGTTTATGGTAAATGTGAGGTGAAGACGACGCAATTAGAGGAGGCCTCCGATCAGCTTCTTTGTCCGGCACATGCCACTGTTTTGGCAATATCTCCTTCCTTATTTATCGGATTGGGTCGATTCTTGCGGTGCTGGGAGGCTAATTCAAATGCCTACGACACGGGACAAGCAGGATACGATAATATTTAATTTTGTGTATACTTCGGGATTTCTTTGCCGTTTCTCAATTCCTCCTCCTCCATTAGTTTGGTCATATCTCCTTCGTTATTCCTCCGATTGGGTCGAATCAAGCGGCGTTGGAAAGCTTGTTCAAAGTCCTATATATCTAGAAAATAAAAATCGAAATTTGGTTCCCATAATCATGTTGGGGGGCTCAAAAAAAGGAAGGGCACATTCCGGGATATATTCGATGGATCTACATGTGATAGACTCTTGAAAATAACAAAAACTCATCATGGGATACTACAAATAAATAACTGTGTAATCCTGGATAAAAAAATTGGACT
Organism: Orobanche coerulescens; assembly: GCA_033398695.1. Taxonomy (NCBI): domain Eukaryota; kingdom Viridiplantae; phylum Streptophyta; class Magnoliopsida; order Lamiales; family Orobanchaceae; genus Orobanche; species Orobanche coerulescens. The sequence goes on from CM065804.1 coordinate 30,222,999, forward strand.
TTTATTTCGAAAATCTTTTAGGTGATTTTACTTAGGGGTACCCCTAGGGGAAATCACCTAAGGTTGGAAGTTTTGAATTCAGATGCATAATCGAGATTTGATCACATACAGTTGTAGGCCTTCGAATAAGGTTTTCGATGCTTTGAGAATCGGCCCAATCGGATAAGTAACGAAGGAGATATGGTCAAAATAGTTTGTGGTAAATGTGAGGTGAAGGCGACGCAATTAGAGGAGGCCTCCGATCAGCTTCTTTGTCCGGCACATGCCACTGTTTTCACAATATCTCCTTCGTTATTTATCGGATTTGGTCGACTCTTGCGGTGCTAGGAGGCTAATTCAAATTCCTACGACATGGGACAAGCAGGATACGACAATCTTTAATTTTGTGTTTAATTCGGGATTTCTTTGCCGTTTCTCAATTCCTCCTCCTCTATTATTTTGGCCATATCTCCTTCGTTATTCGTCTTATTGGGTCGAACCAAGCGGCGTTGAAAAGCTTGTTCAAAGGCCTATATATCTAGAAAATAAAAATCGAAATTTGGTTCCCATAATCATGTTGGGGGGCTCAAAAAAAAGGAAGGGCACATTCCAGGATATATTCGACGGATCTACATGTGATAGACTCTTGAAAATAACTAAAACTAATCTTGGGATACTACAAATAAATAAATGTTTAATCCTGGATAAAAAAATTGGACTTTTATTTCGAAAATCTTTTAGGTGATTTTACTTAGGGTACCCCAGGAAATCACCTAAGGTTGGAAGTTTTGAATTCAGATGCATAATCGAGATTTGATCACATACAGTTGTAGGCCTTCGAATAAGGTTTTCGATGCTTTGAGAATCGCCCAATCGGATAAGTAACGAAGGAGATATGGTCAAAATAGTTTGTGGTAAATGTGAGGTGAAGACGACGCAATTAGAGGAGGCCTCCGATCGCCTTCTTTGTCCGGCACATGCCACTGTTTTGACAATATCTCCTTCGTTATTTATCGGATTTGGTCGACTCTTGCGGTGCTAGGAGGCTAATTCAAATTCCTACGACATGGGACAAGCAGGATACGACAATCTTTAATTTTGTGTTTAATTCGGGATTTCTTTGCCGTTTCTCAATTCCTCCTCCTCTATTATTTTGGCCATATCTCCTTCGTTATTCGTCTTATTGGGTCGAACCAAGCGGCGTTGAAAAGCTTGTTCAAAGGCCTATATATCTAAAAAATAAAAATTGAAATTTGGTTCCCATAATCATGTTGGGGGGCTCAAAAAAAAGGAAGGGCACATTCCAAGATATATTCGACGGATCTACATGTGATAGACTCTTGAAAATACCAAAAACTCATCATGAAATAAATAACTGTGTAATCCTGGATAAAAAAATTGGACTTTTATTTCGAAAATCTTTTAGGTGATTTTACTTAGGAGTACCCCTAAGGGAAATCACCTAAGGTTGGAAGTTTTGAATTCAGATGCATAATCGAGATTTGATCACATACAGTTGTAGGCCTTCGAATAAGGTTTTCGATACTTTGAGAATCGGCCCAATCGGATAAGTAATGAAGGAGATATGATCAAAACAGTTTGTGGTAAATGTGAGGTGAAGACGACGCAATTAGAGGAGGCCTCCGATCAGCTTCTTTGTCCGGCACATGCCACTGTTTTGGCAATATCTCCTTCGTTATTTATCGGATTTGGTCGACTCTTGCGGTGCTAGGAGGCTAATTCAAATTCCTACGACATGGGACAAGCAGGATACGACAATCTTTAATTTTGTGTATACTTCGGGATTTCTTTGCCGTTTCTCAATTCCTCCTCCTCCATTAGTTTGGTCATATCTCCTTCGTTATTCGTCCGATTGGGTCGAATCAAGCGGCGTTGGAAAGCTTGTTCAAAGTTCTATATATCTAGAAAATAAAAATCTAAATTTGGTTCCCATAATCATGTTGGGGGGGCTCAAAAAAAAGGAAGGGCACATTCCGGGATATATTCGACGGATCTACATGTGATAGACTCTTGAAAATAACAAAACCTCATCACGGGATACTACAAATAAATAACCGTGTAATCCTGGATAAAAAAATTGGACTTTTATTGCGAAAATCTTTTAGGTGATTTTACTTAGGGGTACCCCTAGGGGAAATCACCTAAAGTTGGAAGTTTTGTATTCAGATGCATAATCGAGATTTGATCACATACAGTTGTAGGCCTTAGAATAAGGTTTTCGATGCTTCGAGAATCGGCCCAATCGGATAAGTAACGAAGGAGATATGGTCAAAACAGTTTTTGGTAAATGTGAGGTGAAGACGACGCAATTAGAGGAGACCTCCGATCAGCTTCTTTGTCCGGCACATGCCACTGTTTTGGCAATATCTCCTTCGTTATTTATCGTATGTGGTCGACTCTTGCGGTGCTAGGAGGCTAATTCAAATTCCTACGACATGGGACAAGCAGGATACGACAATCTTTAATTTTGTGTATACTTCGGGATTTCTTTGCCGTTTCTCAATTCCTCCTCCTCCATTAGTTTGGTCATATCTCCTTCGTTATTCGTCCGATTGGGTCGAATCAAGCGGCGTTGGAAAGCTTGTTCAAAGTTCTATATATCTAGAAAATAAAAATCAAAATTTGGTTCCCATAATCATGTTGGGGGGCTCAAAAAAAGGAGGGCACATTCCGGGATATATTCGACGGATCTACATGTGATAGACTCTTGAAAATAACAAAACCTCATCACGGGATACTACAAATAAATAACCGTGTAATCCTGGATAAAAAAATTGGACTTTTATTTCGAAAATCTTTTAGGTGATTTTACTTAGGGGTACCCGTAGGGGAAATCACCTAAAGTTGGAAGTTTTGAATTCAGATGCATAATCGAGAATTGATCACATATAGTTGTAGGCCTTCGAATAAGGTTTTCGATGCTTCGAGAATCGGCCCAATCGGATAAGTAACGAAGGAGATATGGTCAAAACAGTTTGTGGTAAATGTGAGGTGAAGACGACGCAATTAGAGGAGGCCTCCGATCAGCTTCTTTGTCCGGCACATGCCACTGTTTTGGCAATATCTCCTTCATTATTTATCGGATTTGGTCGATTCTTGCGGTGCTAGGAGGCTAATTCAAATTCCTACGACATGGGACAAGCAGGATACGACAATCTTTAATTTTGTGTATACTTCGGGATTTCTTTGCCATTTCTCAATTCCCCCTCCTCTATTATTTTGGCCATATCTCCTTCGTTATTCGTCCGATTGGGTCGAATCAAGCGGCGTTGTAAAGCTTGTTCAAAGGCCTATATATCTAGAAAATAAAAATAAAAATTTGGTTCCCATAATCATGTTGGGGGGCTCAAAAAAAGGAAGGGCACATTCCGGGATATATTCGACGGATCTACATGTGATAGACTCTTGAAAATAACAAAACCTCATCACGGGATACTACAAATAAATAACCGTGTAATCCTGGATAAAAAAATTGGACTTTTATTTCGAAAATCTTTTAGGTGATTTTACTTAGGGGTACCCGTAGGGGAAATCACCTAAAGTTGGAAGTTTTGAATTCAGATGCATAATCGAGATTTGATCACATACAGTTGTAGGCCTTAGAATAAGGTTTTCGATGCTTCGAGAATCGGCCCAATCGGATAAGTAACGAAGGAGATATGGTCAAAACAGTTTATGGTAATGTGAGGTGAAGACGACGCAATTAGAGGAGACCTCCGATCAGCTTCTTTGTCCGGCACATGCCACTGTTTTGGCAATATCTCCTTCGTTATTTATCGTATGTGGTCGACTCTTGCGGTGCTAGGAGGCTAATTCAAATTCCTACGACATGGGACAAGCAGGATACGACAATCTTTAATTTTGTGTATACTTCGGGATTTCTTTGCCGTTTCTCAATTCCTCCTCCTCCATTAGTTTGGTCATATCTCCTTCGTTATTCGTCCGATTGGGTCGAATCAAGCGGCGTTGGAAAGCTTGTTCAAAGTTCTATATATCTAGAAAATAAAAATCAAAATTTGGTTCCCATAATCATGTTGGGGGGCTCAAAAAAAGGAAGGGCACATTCCGGGATATATTCGACGGATCTACATGTGATAGACTCTTGAAAATAACAAAACCTCATCATGGGATACTACAAATAAATAACCGTGTAATCCTGGATAAAAAAATTGGACTTTTATTTCGAAAATCTTTTAGGTGATTTTACTTAGGGGTACCCGTAGGGGAAATCACCTAAAGTTGGAAGTTTTGAATTCAGATGCATAATCGAGAATTGATCACATACAGTTGTAGGCCTTCGAATAAGGTTTTCGATGCTTCGAGAATCGGCCCAATCGGATAAGTAACGAAGGAGATATGGTCAAAACAGTTTGTGGTAAATGTGAGGTGAAGACGACGCAATTAGAGGAGGCCTCCGATCAGCTTCTTTGTCCGGCACATGCCACTGTTTTGGCAATATCTCCTTCGTTATTTATCGTATGTGGTCGACTCTTGCGGTGCTAGGAGGCTAATTCAAATTCCTACGACATGGGACAAGCAGGATACGACAATCTTTAATTTTGTGTTTAATTCGGGATTTCTTTGCCGTTTCTCAATTCCTCCTCCTCTATTATTTTGGCCATATCTCCTTCGTTATTCGTCTTATTGGGTCGAACCAAGCGGCGTTGAAAAGCTTGTTCAAAGGCCTATATATCTAGAAAATAAAAATCGAAATTTGGTTCCCATAATCATGTTGGGGGGCTCAAAAAAAAGGAAGGGCACATTCCAGGATATATTCGACGGATCTACATGTGATAGACTCTTGAAAATAACAAAAACTCATCATGGGATACTACAAATAAATAACTGTGTAATCCTGGATAAAAAAATTGGACTTTTATTTCGAAAATCTTTTAGGTGATTTTACTTAGGGGTACCCCCAGGGGAAATCACCTAAGGTTGGAAGTTTTGAATTCAGATGCATAATCGAGATTTGATCACATACAGTTGTAGGCCTTCGAATAAGGTTTTCGATGCTTTGAGAATCGGCCCAATCGGATAAGTAACGAAGGAGATATGGTCAAAATAGTTTGTGGTAAATGTGAGGTGAAGACGACGCAATTAGAGGAGGCCTCCGATCAGCTTCTTTGTCCGGCACATGCCACTGTTTTGACAATATCTCCTTCGTTATTTATCGGATTTGGTCGACTCTTGCGGTGCTAGGAGGCTAATTCAAATTCCTACGACATGGGACAAGCAGGATACGACAATCTTTAATTTTGTGTTTAATTCGGGATTTCTTTGCCGTTTCTCAATTCCTCCTCCTCTATTATTTTGGCCATATCTCCTTCGTTATTCGTCTTATTGGGTCGAACCAAGCGGCGTTGAAAAGCTTGTTCAAAGGCCTATATATCTAAAAAATAAAAATTGAAATTTGGTTCCCATAATCATGTTGGGGGGCTCAAAAAAAAGGAAGGGCACATTCCAAGATATATTCGACGGATCTACATGTGATAGACTCTTGAAAATACCAAAAACTCATCATTAAATAAATAACTGTGTAATCCTGGATAAAAAAATTGGACTTTTATTTCGAAAATCTTTTAGGTGATTTTACTTAGGAGTACCCCTAAGGGAAATCACCTAAGGTTGGAAGTTTTGAATTCAGATGCATAATCGAGATTTGATCACATACAGTTGTAGGCCTTCGAATAAGGTTTTCGATACTTTGAGAATCGGCCCAATCGGATAAGTAATGAAGGAGATATGATCAAAACAGTTTGTGGTAAATGTGAGGTGAAGACGACGCAATTAGAGGAGGCCTCCGATCAGCTTCTTTGTCCGGCACATGCCACTGTTTTGGCAATATCTCCTTCGTTATTTATCGGATTTGGTCGACTCTTGCGGTGCTAGGAGGCTAATTCAAATTCCTACGACATGGGACAAGCAGGATACGACAATCTTTAATTTTGTGTATACTTCGGGATTTCTTTGCCGTTTCTCAATTCCTCCTCCTCCATTAGTTTGGTCATATCTCCTTCGTTATTCGTCCGATTGGGTCGAATCAAGCGGCGTTGGAAAGCTTGTTCAAAGTTCTATATATCTAGAAAATAAAAATAAAAATTTGGTTCCCATAATCATGTTGGGGGGCTCAAAAAAAGGAAGGGCACATTCCGGGATATATTCGACGGATCTACATGTGATAGACTCTTGAAAATAACAAAACCTCATCACGGGATACTACAAATAAATAACCGTAATCTGGATAAAAAAATGGACTTTTATTTCAAAATCTTTTAGGTGATTTTACTTAGGGGTACCGTAGGGAAATCACCTAAAGTTGGAAGTTTTGAATTCAGATGCATAATCGAGATTTGATCACATACAGTTGTAGGCCTTAGAATAAGGTTTTCGATGCTTCGAGAATCGCCCAATCGGATAAGTAACGAAGGAGATATGGTCAAAACAGCTTTTGGTAAATGTGAGGTGAAGACGACGCAATTAGAGGAGACCTCCGATCGCCTTCTTTGTCTGGCACATGCCACTGTTTTGGCAATATCTCCTTCGTTATTTATCGTATGTGGTCGACTCTTGCGGTGCTAGGAGGCTAATTCAAATTCCTACGACATGGGACAAGCAGGATACGACAATCTTTAATTTTGTGTATACTTCGGGATTTCTTTGCCGTTTCTCAATTCCTCCTCCTCCATTATTTTGGCCATATCTCCTTCGTTATTCGTCCGATTGGGTCGAATCAAGCGGCGTTGGAAAGCTTGTTCAAAGTCCTATATATCTAGAAAATAAAAATCTAAATTTGGTTCCCATAATCATGTTGGGGGGGCTCAAAAAAAAGGAAGGGCACATTCCGGGATATATTCGACGGATCTACATGTGATAGACTCTTGAAAATAACAAAACCTCATCACGGGATACTACAAATAAATAACCGTGTAATCCTGGATAAAAAAATTGGACTTTTATTGCGAAAATCTTTTAGGTGATTTTACTTAGGGGTACCCCTAGGGGAAATCACCTAAAGTTGGAAGTTTTGTATTCAGATGCATAATCGAGATTTGATCACATACAGTTGTAGGCCTTCGAATAAGGTTTTCGATGCTTCGAGAATCGGCCCAATCGGATAAGTAACGAAGGAGATATGGTCAAAACAGTTTGTGGTAAATGTGAGGTGAAGACGACGCAATTAGAGGAGGCCTCCGATCAGCTTCTTTGTCCGGCACATGCCACTGTTTTGGCAATATCTCCTTCATTATTTATCGGATTTGGTCGATTCTTGCGGTGCTAGGAGGCTAATTCAAATTCCTACGACATGGGACAAGCAGGATACGACAATCTTTAATTTTGTGTATACTTCGGGATTTCTTTGCCATTTCTCAATTCCCCCTCCTCTATTATTTTGGCCATATCTCCTTCGTTATTCGTCCGATTGGGTCGAATCAAGCGGCGTTGGAAAGCTTGTTCAAAGTCCTATATATCTAGAAAATAAAAATCTAAATTTGGTTCCCATAATCATGTTGGGGGGGCTCAAAAAAAAGGAAGGGCACATTCCGGGATATATTCGACGGATCTACATGTGATAGACTCTTGAAAATAACAAAACCTCATCACGGGATACTACAAATAAATAACCGTGTAATCCTGGATAAAAAAATTGGACTTTTATTGCGAAAATCTTTTAGGTGATTTTACTTAGGGGTACCCCTAGGGGAAATCACCTAAAGTTGGAAGTTTTGTATTCAGATGCATAATCGAGATTTGATCACATACAGTTGTAGGCCTTAGAATAAGGTTTTCGATGCTTCGAGAATCGGCCCAATCGGATAAGTAACGAAGGATATATGGTCAAAACAGTTTATGGTAAATGTGAGGTGAAGACGACGCAATTAGAGGAGGCCTCCGATCAGCTTCTTTGTCCGGCACATGCCACTGTTTTGGCAATATCTCCTTCGTTATTTATCAGATTGGGTTGATTCTTGCGGTGCTGGGAGGCTAATTCAAATGCCTACGACATGGGACAAGCAGGATACGACAATCTTTAATTTTGTGTATACTTCGGGATTTCTTTGCCGTTTCTCAATTCCTCCTCCTCCATTAGTTTGGTCATATCTCCTTCGTTATTCGTCCGATTGGGTCGAATCAAGCGGCGTTGGAAAGCTTGTTCAAAGTTCTATATATCTAGAAAATAAAAATCAAAATTTGGTTCCCATAATCATGTTGGGGGGCTCAAAAAAAGGAAGGGCACATTCCGGGATATATTCGACGGATCTACATGTGATAGACTCTTGAAAATAACAAAACCTCATCATGGGATACTACAAATAAATAACCGTGTAATCCTGGATAAAAAAATTGGACTTTTATTTCGAAAATCTTTTAGGTGATTTTACTTAGGGGTACCCGTAGGGGAAATCACCTAAAGTTGGAAGTTTTGAATTCAGATGCATAATCGAGAATTGATCACATACAGTTGTAGGCCTTCGAATAAGGTTTTCGATGCTTCGAGAATCGGCCCAATCGGATAAGTAACGAAGGAGATATGGTCAAAACAGTTTGTGGTAAATGTGAGGTGAAGACGACGCAATTAGAGGAGGCCTCCGATCAGCTTCTTTGTCCGGCACATGCCACTGTTTTGGCAATATCTCCTTCATTATTTATTGGATTTGGTCGATTCTTGCGGTGCTGGGAGGCTAATTCAAATTCCTACGACATGGGACAAGCAGGATACGACAATCTTTAATTTTGTGTATACTTCGGGATTTCTTTGCCATTTCTCAATTCCCCTTCCTCTATTATTTTGGCCATATCTCCTTCGTTATTCGTCCGATTGGGTCGAATCAAGCGGCGTTGGAAAGCTTGTTCAAAGGCCTATATATCTAGAAAATAAAAATCGAAATTTGGTTCCAATAATCATGTTGGGGGGCTCAAAAAAAAGAAGGGCAAATTCTGGGATATATTCGATGGATCTACATGTGATAGACTCTTGAAAATAACAAAACCTCATTACGGGATACTACAAATAAATAACCGTGTAATCCTGGATAAAAAAATTGGACTTTTCTTTCGAAAATCTTTTAGGTGATTTTACTTAGGGGTACCCGTAGGGGAAATCACCTAAAGTTGGAAGTGTTGAATTCAGATGCATAATCGAGATTTGATCACATACAGTTGTAGGCCTTAGAATAAGGTTTTCGATGCTTCGAGAATCGGCCCAATCGGATAAGTAACGAAGGAGATATGGTCAAAACAGTTTATGGTAAATGTGAGGTGAAGACGACGCAATTATTGGAGGCCTCCGATCAGCTTCTTTGTCCGGCACATGCCATTGTTTTGGCAATATCTCCTTCGTTATTTATCAGATTGGGTCGATTCTTGCGGTGCTGGGAGGCTAATTCAAATGCCTACGACATGGGACAAGCAGGATACGACAATCTTTAATTTTGTGTATACTTCGGGATTTCTTTGCCGTTTCTCAATTCCTCCTCCTCCATTAGTTTGGTCATATCTCTTTCGTTATTCGTCCTATTGGGTCGAATCAAGCGGCGTTGGAAAGCTTGTTCAAAGTCCTATAGATCTAGAAAATAAAAATCGAAATTTGGTTCCCATAATCATGTTGGGGGGCTCAAAAAAAAGGAAGGGCACATTCCGGGATATATTCGACGGATCTACATGTGATAGACTCTTGAAAATAACAAAAACTCATCACGGGATACTACAAATAAATAACCGTGTAATCCTGGATAAAAAAATTGGACTTTTATTTCGAAAATCTTTTAGGTGATTTTACTTAGGGGTACCCCTAGGGGAAATCACCTAAGGTTGGAAGTTTTGAATTCAGATGCATAATCGAGATTTGATCACATACAGTTGTAGGCCTTCGAATAAGGTTTTCAATGCTTTGAGAATCGGCCCAATCGGATAAGTAACGAAGGAGATATGGTCAAAACAGTTTGTGGTAAATGTGAGGTGAAGACGACGCAATTAGAGGAGGCCTCCGATCAGCTTCTTTGTCCGGCACATGCCACTGTTTTGGCAATATCTCCTTCGTTATTTATCGGATTTGGTCGACTCTTGCGGTGCTAGGAGGCTAATTCAAATTCCTACGACAAGGGACAAGCAGGATACGACAATCTTTAATTTTGTGTATACTTTGGGATTTCTTTGCCGTTTCTCAATTCCTCCTCCTCCATTAGTTTGGTCATATCTCTTTCGTTATTCGTCCGATTGGGTCGAATCAAGCGGCGTTGGAAAGCTTGTTCAAAGTCCTAAATATCTAGAAAATAAAAATCGAGATTTGGTTCCCATAATTATGTTGGGGGGCTCAAAAAAAAGGAAGGGCACATTCCGGGATATATTCGACGGATCTACATGTGATAGACTCTTGAAAATAACAAAAACTCATCGCGGAATACTACAAATAAATAACCGTGTAATCCTGGATAAAAAAATTGGACTTTTATTTTGAAAATCTTTTAGGTGATTTTACTTAGGGGTACCCCTAGAGGAAATCACCTAACGTTGGAAGTTTTGAATTCACATGCATAATCGAGATTTGATCACATACAGTTGTAGGCCTTCGAATAAGGTTTTCGATGCTTCGAGAATCCGCCCAATCGGATAAGTAACGAAGGAGATATGGTCAAAACAGTTTGTGGTAAATGTGAGGTGAAGACGACGCAATTAGAGGAGGCCTCCGATCAGCTTCTTTGTCCGGCACATGCCACTGTTTTGGCAATATTTCCTTCATTATTTATTGGATTTGGTCGATTCTTGCGGTGCTGGGAGGCTAATTCAAATTCCTACGACATGGGACAAGCAGGATACGACAATCTTTAATTTTGTGTATACTTCGGGATTTCTTTGCCGTTTCTCAATTCCCCCTCCTCCATTAGTTTGGCCATATCTCCTTCGTTATTCGTCCGATTGGGTCGAATCAAGCGGCGTTGGAAAGCTTGTTCAAAGGCCTATATATCTAGAAAATAAAAATCGAAATTTGGTTCCCATAATCATGTTGGGGGGCTCAAAAAAAAGGAAGGGCACATTCCGGGATATATTCGACGGATCTACATGTGATAGACTCTTGAAAATAACAAAAACTCATCATGGGATACTACAAATAAATAACTGTGTAATCCTGGATAAAAAAATTGGACTTTTATTTCGAAAATCTTTTAGGTGATTTTACTTAGGGGTACCCCTAGGGGAAATCACCTAAGGTTGGAAGTTTTGAATTCAGATGCATAATCGAGATTTGATCACATACAGTTGTAGGCCTTCGAATAAGTTTTCGATGCTTTGAGAATCGGCCCAATCGGATAAGTAACGAAGGAGATATGGTCAAAACAGTTTGTGGTAAATGTGAGGTGAAGACGACGCAATTAGAGGAGGCCTCCGATCAGCTTCTTTGTCCGGCACATGCCACTGTTTTGGCAATATCTCCTTCGTTATTTATCGGATTGGGTCGATTTTTGCGGTGCTGGGAGGCTAATTCAAATTCCTACGAGATGGAACAAGCAGGATACGACAATCTTTAATTTTGTGTATACTTCGGGATTTCTTTGCCGTTTCTCAATTCCTCCACCTCCATTATTTTGGCCATATCTCCTACGTTATTCGTCCGATTGGATCGAATCAAGCAGCGTTGGAAAGCTTGTTCAAAGTCATATATATCTAGAAAATAAAAATCGAAATTTGGTTCCCATAAACATGTTGGGGGGCTCAAAAAAAAGGAAGGGCACATTCCGGGATATATTCGACGGATCTACATGTGATAGACTCTTGAAAATAACAAAAACTCATCATGGGATACTACAAATAAATAACTGTGTAATCCTGGATAAAAAAATTGGACTTTTTAGGTGATTTTACTTAGGGGTACCCCTAGGGGAAATCACCTAAGGTTGGAAGTTTTGAATTCAGATGCATAATTGAGATTTGATCACATACAGTTGTAGGCCTTCGAATAAGGTTTTTGATACTTTGAGAATCGGCCCAATCGGATAAGTAACGAAGGAGATATGGTCAAAACAGTTTGTGGTAAATGTGAGGTGAAGACGACGCAATTAGAGGAGGCCTCCGATCAGCTTCTTTGTCCGGCACATGCCACTGTTTTAGCAATATCTCCTTCGTTATTTATCGGATTTGGTCGACTCTTGCGGTGCTAGGAGGCTAATTCAAATTCCTACGACATGGGACAAGCAGGATACGACAATCTTTAATTTTGTGTATACTTCGTGATTTCTTTGCCGTTTCTCAATTCCTCCTCCTCCATTAGTTTGGTCATATCTCCTTCGTTATTCGTCCGATTGGGTCGAATCAAGCGGCGTTGGAAAGCTTGTTCAAAGTTCTATATATCTAGATAATAAAAATCGAAATTTGGTTCCCATAATCATGTTGGGGGGCTCAAAAAAAGGAAGGGCATATTCCGGGATATACTCGATGGATCTACATGTGATAGACTCTTGAAAATAACAAAAACTCATCACGGGATACTACAAATAAATAACCGTGTAATCCTGGATAAAAAAATTGGACTTTTATTTCGAAAATCTTTTAGGTGATTTTACTTAGGGGTACCCCTAGGGGAAATCACCTAAAGTTGGAAGTTTTGAATTCAGATGCATAATCGAGATTTGATCACATACAGTTGTAGGCCTTAGAATAAGGTTTTCGATGCTTCGAGAATCGGCCCAATCGGATAAGTAACGAAGGAGATATGGTCAAAACAGTTTATGGTAAATGTGAGGTGAAGACGACGCAATTAGAGGAGGCCTCCGATCAGCTTCTTTGTCCGGCACATGCCACTGTTTTGGCAATATCTCCTTCGTTATTTATCAGATTGGGTTGATTCTTGCGGTGCTGGGAGGCTAATTCAAATGCCTACGACATGGGACAAGCAGGATACGACAATCTTTAATTTTGTGTATACTTCGGGATTTCTTTGCCGTTTCTCAATTCCTCCTCCTCCATTAGTTTGGTCATATCTCTTTCGTTATTCGTCCGATTGGGTCGAATCAAGCGGCGTTGGAAAGCTTGTTCAAAGTCTTATATATCTAGAAAATAAAAATCGAAATTCGGTTCCCATAATCATGTTGGGGGGCTCAAAAAAAAGGAAGGGCACATTCCGGGATATATTCGATGGATCTACATGTGATAGACTCTTGAAAGTAACAAAAACTCATCATGGGATACTACAAATAAATAACTGTGTAATCCTGGATAAAAAAATTGGACTTTTATTTCGAAAATCTTTTAGGTGATTTTACTTAGGAGTACCCCTAAGGGAAATCACCTAAGGTTGGAAGTTTTGAATTCAGATGCATAATCGAGATTTGATCACATACAGTTGTAGGCCTTCGAATAAGGTTTTCGATACTTTGAGAATCGGCCCAATCGGATAAGTAATGAAGGAGATATGATCAAAACAGTTTGTGGTAAATGTGAGGTGAAGACGACGCAATTAGAGGAGGCCTCCGATCAGCTTCTTTGTCCGGCACATGCCACTGTTTTGGCAATATCTCCTTCGTTATTTATCGGATTTGGTCGACTCTTGCGGTGCTAGGAGGCTAATTCAAATTCCTACGACATGGGACAAGCAGGATACGACAATCTTTAATTTTGTGTATACTTCGGGATTTCTTTGCCGTTTCTCAATTCCTCCTCCTCCATTAGTTTGGTCATATCTCCTTCGTTATTCGTCCGATTGGGTCGAATCAAGCGGCGTTGGAAAGCTTGTTCAAAGTTCTATATATCTAGAAAATAAAAATAAAAATTTGGTTCCCATAATCATGTTGGGGGGCTCAAAAAAAGGAAGGGCACATTCCGGGATATATTCGACGGATCTACATGTGATAGACTCTTGAAAATAACAAAACCTCATCACGGGATACTACAAATAAATAACCGTGTAATCCTGGATAAAAAAATTGGACTTTTATTTCGAAAATCTTTTAGGTGATTTTACTTAGGGGTACCCCTAGGGGAAATCACCTAAAGTTGGAAGTTTTGAATTCAGATGCATAATCGAGATTTGATCACATACAGTTGTAGGCCTTCGAATAAGGTTTTCGATGCTTTGAGAATCGGCCCAATCGGATAAGTAACGAAGGAGATATGGTCAAAATAGTTTGTGGTAAATGTGAGGTGAAGACGACGCAATTAGAGGAGGCCTCCGATCAGCTTCTTTGTCCGGCACATGCCACTGTTTTGGCAATATCTCCTTCGTTATTTATCGGATTTGGTCGATTCTTGCGGTGCTGGGAGGCTAATTCAAGTTCCTACGACATGGGACAAGCAGGATACGACAATCTTTAATTTTGTGTATACTTCGGGATTTCTTTGCCGTTTCTCAATTCCTCCTCCTCCATTATTTTGGCCATATCTCCTTCGTTATTTGTACGATTGGGCCGAATCAAGCGGCGTTGGAAAGCTTGTTCAAAGTCATATATATCTAGAAAATAAAAATCGAAATTTGGTTCCCATAAACATGTTGGGGGGGCTCAAAAAAAAGGAAGGGCACATTCCGGGATATATTCGACGGATCTACATGTGATTGACTCTTGAAAATAACAAAACTTCATCACGGGATACTACAAATAAATAACTGTGTAATCCTAGATAAAAAAAATTAGACTTTTATTTCGAAAATCTTTTAGGTGATTTTACTTAGGGGTACCCCTAGGGGAAATCACCTAAAGTTGGAAGTTTTGAATTCAGATGCATAATCGAGATTTGATCACAAACAGTTGTAGGCCTTCGAATAAGGTTTTCGATGCTTCGAGAATCGGCCCAATCGGATAAGTAACGAAGGAGATATGGTCAAAACAGTTTGTGGTAAATGTGAGGTGAAGACGACGCAATTAGAGGAGGCCTCCGATCAGCTTCTTTGTCCGGCATATGCCACTGTTTTCGCAATATCTCCTCCGTTATTTATCGGATTGGGTCGATTCTTGCGGTGCTGGGAGGCTAATTCAAATGCCTACGACATGGGACAAGCATGATACGACAATCTTTAATTTTGTGTATACTTCGGGATTTCTTTGCCGTTTCTCAATTCCTCCTCCTCCATTATTTTGGCCATATCTCCTTCGTTATTCGTCCGATTGGGTCGAATCAAGCGGCGTTGGAAAGCTTGTTCAAAGTCCTATAGATCTAGGAAATAAAAATCGAAATTTAGTTCCCATAATCATGTTGGGGGGCTCAAAAAAAAGGAAGGGCACATTCCGGGATATATTCGACGGATCTACATGTGATAGACTCTTGAAAATAACACAAACTCATCACGGGATACTACAAATTAATAACCGTGTAATCCTGGATAAATAAATTGGACTTTTATTTCGAAAATCTTTTAGGTGATTTTACTTAGGGGTACCCCTAGGGGAAATCACCTAAGGTTGGAAGTTTTGAATTCAGATGCATAATCGAGATTTGATCACATACAGTTGTAGGCCTTCGAATAAGGTTTTCGATGCTTCGAGAATCGGCCCAATTGGATAAGTAACGAAGGAGATATGGTCAAAACAGTTTGTGGTAAATGTGAGGTGAAGACGACGCAATTAGAGGAGGCCTCCGATCAGCTTCTTTGTCCGGCACATGCCACTGTTTTGGCAATATCTCCTTCGTTATTTATCGGATTTGGTTGATTCTTGCGGTGCTGGGAGGCTAATTCAAATTCCTACGACATGGGACAAGCAGGATACGACAATCTTTAATTTTGTGTATACTTCGGGATTTCTTTGCCGTTTCTCAATTCCTCCTCCTCCATTATTTTGGCCATATCTCCTTCGTTATTCGTCCGATTGGGTCGAATCAAGCGGCGTTGGAAAGCTTGTTCAAAGTCCTATATATCTAGAAAATAAAAATCGAAATTTGGTTCCCATAGTCACGTTGGGGGGGCTCAAAAAAAAGGAAGGACACATTCCGGGATATATTCGACGGATCTACATGTGATAGACTCTTGAAAATAACAAAACCTCATCACGGGATACTACAAATAAATAATCATGTAATCGTGGATAAAAAATTGGACTTTTCTTTCGAAAATCGTTTAGGTGATTTTACTTAGGGGTAACCCTAGGGGAAATCACCTAAGGTTGGAAGTTTTGAATTCAGATGCATAATCGAGATTTGATCACATACAGTTGTAGGCCTTCGAATAAGGTTTTCGATGCTTTGAGAATCGGCCCAATCGGATAAGTAACGAAGGAGATATGGTCAAAACAGTTTGTGGTAAATGTGAGGTGAAGACGACGCAATTAGAGGAGGCCTCCGATCAGCTTCTTTGTCCGGCACATGCCACTGTTTTGGCAATATCTCCTTCGTTATTTATCAGATTGGGTCGATTCCTGCGGTGCTGGGAGGCTAATTCAAATTCCTACTACATGGGATAAGCAGGATACGACAATCTTTAATTTTGTGTATACTTCGGGATTTCTTTGGCGTTTCTCAATTCCTCCTCCTCCATTATTTTGGCCATATATCCTTCGTTATTCGTCCGATTGGGTCGAATCAAGTGGCGTTGGAAAGCTTGTTCAAAGTCCTATAGATCTAGAAAATAAAAATTGAAATTTGGTTCCCATAATCATGGTGGGTGACTCAAAAAGAGGAAGGGCACATTCCGGGATATATTCGACGGATCTACATGTGATAGACTCTTGAAAATAACAAAACCTCATCAAGAGATACTACAAATAAATAACCGTGTAATCCTAGATAAATAAATTGGACTTTTATTTCGAAAATCTTTTAGGTGATTTTACTTAGGGGTACCCCTAGGGGAAATCACCTAAAGTTGGAAGTTTTGAATTCAGATGCATAATCGAGATTTGATCACATACAGTTGTAGGCCTTCAAATAAGGTTTTCGATGCTTTGAGAATCGGCCCAATCGGATAAGTAACGAAGGAGATATGATCAAAACAGTTTGTGGTAAATGTGAGGTGAAGACGACGCAATTAGAGGAGGCCTCCGATCAGCTTCTTTATCCGGCACATGCCACTGTTTTGGCAATATCTCCTTCGTTATTTATAGGATTGGGTCGACTCTTGCGGTGCTGGGAGGCTAATTCAAATTCCTACGAGATGGGACAAGCAGGATACGACAATCTTTAATTTTGTGTATACTTCTGGATTTCTTTGCCGTTTCTCAATTCCTCCTCCTCCATTATTTTGGCCATATCTCCTTCGTTATTCGTCCGATTGGGTCGAATCAAGCGGCGTTGGAAAGCTTGTTCAAAGTCCTATATATCTAGAAAATAAAAATCTAAATTTGGTTCCCATAAACATATATATTTCGTTTAAATCAAAATCATAAGAGTCATTACATCGAAATAGCAGGTAAACGGGCAACAAGCTGCGCCGCTACCCCTTTTTGAATTGCAAAGCTAATCCTCTTAAATACTACATCCATGGATCTTGGGGTCATAACATTACTGTGCATGACGCGTTGAACTCTTTTAAGGAGCTCGACAGCCTCCGGGGCAAGAAATACAAACGTGTCAAATGCGAAAGGTACAAAGACATGCTGATTTTCTATGCAAGCCTTTTCGTGTTTGTTAACTTTGCATGTTGCGGCCTTTAAAGCCGCTTGCCCCATTCCGAAAACTCTATCCCCCAATCCCACAAGAGGAGAAACCCCGGTGGGATCCACGCAAACATGTTTCCCTCCAATCCATCCGAAAACCAAAATATCCGCCGGTCTGAGGGTGGATCTTCCTTCCGACGGTCACCAAGAAATCGATGGGCTTCCTTCTTGGCAGAAATCCCAGCCCGCCTCAAAACATCAAAAAGTACATCCTGCACTATGTCATGCCGATACTTGAACCCCGGGAGATCTCTACAATGAACAGCATGCTCCTCAAAAAAAAGGAAGGGCACATTCCGGGATATATTCGACGGATCTACATGTGATAGACTCTTGAAAATAACAAAACCTCATCACGGGATACTACAAATAAATAACCGTGTAATCCTGGATAAAAAAATTGGACTTTTATTTCGAAAATCTTTTAGGTGATTTTACTTAGGGGTACCCCTAGGGGAAATCACCTAAAGTTGGAAGTTTTTAATTCACATGCATAATCGAGATTTGATCACATACACTTGTAGGCATTAGAATAAGGTTTTCGATGCTTCGAGAATCGGCCCAATCGGATAAGTAACGAAGGAGATATGGTCAAAACAGTTTATGGTAAATGTGAGGTGAAGACGACGCAATTAGAGGAGGCCTCCGATCAGCTTCTTTGTCCGGCACATGCCACTGTTTTGGCAATATCTCCTTCGTTATTTATCGGATTTGGTCGATTCTTGCGGTGCTGGGAGGCTAATTCAAATTCCTACGACATGGAACAAGCAGGATACGACAATCTTTAAGTTTGTGTATACTTCGGGATTTCTTTGCCGTTTCTCAATTCCTCCTCCTCCATTATTTTGGCCATATCTCCTTCGTTATTCGTCCGATTGGGTCGAATCAAGCGGCGTTGGAAAGATTGTTCAAAGTCCTATAGATCTAGAAAATAAAAATCGAAATTTGGTTCCCATAATCATGGTGGGGGGCTCAAAAAAAGGAAGGACACATTCCGGGATATATTCGATGGATCTACATGTGATAGACTCTTGAAAATAACAAAACCTCATCACAAGATACCACAAATAAATAACCGTGTAATCCTGGATAAAAAAATTGGACTTTTATTAGGAAAATCTTTTAGGTGATTTTACTTAGGGGTACCCCTAGGGAAAATCACCTAAAGTTGGAAGTTTTGAATTCAGATGCATAATCGAGATTTGATCACATACAGTTGTAGGCCTTCGAATAAGGTTTTCGATGCTTCGAGAATCGGCCCAATCGGATAAGTAACGAAGGAGATATGGTCAAAACAGTTTGTGGTAAATGTGAGGTGAAGACGACGCAATTAGAGGATGCCTCCGATCAGCTTCTTTGTCCGGCATATGCCACTGTTTTGGCAATATCTCCTTCGTTATTTATCGGATTGGGTCGATTCTTACGGTGCTGGATGGCTAATTCAAATTCCTACGACATGGGACAAGCAGGATACGACAATCTTTAATTTTGTGTATACTTCGGGATTTCTTTGCCGTTTCTCAATTCCTCCTCCTCCATTATTTTGGCCATATCACCTTCGTTATTCATCCGATTGGGTCGAATCAAGCGGCGTTGGAAGGCTTGTTCAAAGTCCTATAGATCTAGAAAATAAAAATCGAAATTTGGTTCCCATAATCATGTTGGGGGCCCAAAAAAAAGGAATGGCACATTACGGGATATATTCAACGGATCTACATGTGATAGACTCTTGAAAATAACAAAAACTCATCACGAGATACTACAAATAAATAACTGTGTAATTCTGGATAAAAAAATTAGACTTTTATTTCGAAAATCTTTTAGGTGATTTTACTTAGGGGTACCCCTAGGGGAAATCACCTAAAGTTGGAAGTTTTGTATTCAGATGCATAATCGAGATTTGATCACATACAGTTGTAGGCCTTAGAATAAGGTTTTCGATGCTTCGAGAATCGGCCCAATCGGATAAGTAACGAAGGATATATGGTCAAAACAGTTTATGGTAAATGTGAGGTGAAGACGACGCAATTAGAGGAGGCCTCCGATCAGCTTCTTTGTCCGGCACATGCCACTGTTTTGGCAATATCTCCTTCGTTATTTATCGGATTTGGTCGATTCTTGCGGCGCTGGGAGGCTAATTCAAATTCCTACGACATGGGACAAGCAGGATACGACAATCTTTAAGTTTGTGTATACTTCGGGATTTCTTTGCCGTTTCTCAATTCCTCCTCCTCCATTATTTTGGCCATATCTCCTTCGTTATTCGTCCGATTGGGTCGAATCAAGCGGCGTTGGAAAGCTTGTTCAAAGTCCTATATATCTAGAAAATAAAAATCTAAATTTGGTTCCCATAATCATGTTGGGGGGGCTCAAAAAAAAGGAAGGGCACATTCCGGGATATATTCGACGGATCTACATGTGATAGACTCTTGAAAATAACAAAACCTCATCACGGGATACTACAAATAAATAACCGTGTAATCCTGGATAAAAAAATTAGACTTTTCTTTCGAAAATCTTTTAGGTGATTTTACTTAGGGGTACCCCTGGGGGAAATCACCTAAGGTGGGAAGTGTTGAATTCAGATGCATAATCGAGATTTGATCATATACAGTTGTAGCCTTCGAATAAGGTTTTCGATGCTTCGAGAATCGGCCCAATCGGATAAGTAACGAAGGAGATATGGTCAAAACAGTTTGTGGTAAATGTGAGGTGAAGACGACGCAATTAGAGGAGGCCTCCGATCAGCTTCTTTGTCCGGCACATGCCACTGTTTTGGCAATATCTCCTTCGTTATTTATCGGATTTGGTCGATTCTTGCGGTGCTGGGAGGCTAATTCAAATTCCTACGACATGGAACAAGCAGGATACGACAATCTTTAAGTTTGTGTATACTTCGGGATTTCTTTGCCGTTTCTCAATTCCTCCTCCTCCATTATTTTGGCCATATCTCCTTCGTTATTCGTCCGATTGAGTCGAATCAAGCGGCGTTGGAAAGCTTGTTCAAAGTCCTATAGATCTAGAAAATAAAAATCGAAATTTGGTTCCCATAATCATGGTGGGGGGCTCAAAAAAAGGAAGGACACATTCCGGGATATATTCGATGGATCTACATGTGATAGACTCTTGAAAATAACAAAACCTCATCACAAGATACCACAAATAAATAACCGTGTAATCCTGGATAAAAAAATTGGACTTTTATTAAGAAAATCTTTTAGGTGATTTTACTTAGGGGTACCCCTAGGGAAAATCACCTAAAGTTGGAAGTTTTGAATTCAGATGCATAATCGAGATTTGATCACATACAGTTGTAGGCCTTCGAATAAGGTTTTCGATGCTTCGAGAATCGGCCCAATCGGATAAGTAACGAAGGAGATATGATCAAAACAGTTTGTGGTAAATGTGAGGTGAAGACGACGCAATTAGAGGAGGCCTCCGATCAGCTTCTTTGTCCGGCACATGCCACTGTTTTGGCAATATCTCCTTCGTTATTTATCGGATTGGGTCGATTCTTACGGTGCTGGGTGGCTAATTCAAATTCCTACGACATGGGACAAGCAGGATACGACAATCTTTAATTTTGTGTATACTTCGGGATTTCTTTGCCGTTTCTCAATTCCTCCTCCTCCATTATTTTGGCCATATCTCCTTCGTTATTCGTCCGATTGGGTCGAATCAAGCGGCGTTGGAAAGTTTGTTCAAAGTCCTATAGATCTAGAAAATAAAAATCGAAATTTGGTTCCCATAATCACGTTGGGGGGGCTCAAAAAAAAGGAAGGGCACATTCCGAGATATATTCGACGGATCTACATGTGATAGACTCTTGAAAATAACAAAACCTCATCACGGGATACTACAAATAAATAACCGTGTAATCCTGAATAAAAAATTGGACTTTTCTTTCGAAAATCTTTTAGGTGATTTTACTTATGTAACACCCCAAACTAGGCGGATATTACAGTGCCGTGAATCCCCGACTGGGACCCACCAGGCGAATGAAAAGGATGAATTACACAAGATAAATGTAGTACCGAACCACATTACAACAGTAATTACTCCGATGAGGAGTTTAATTACAACACACCAGGACAATACCGAATACTAGTGTATTTTATATGAAGATAAAATACACAACACTGAATGAAACGGAGTATCAAAATGAAAATCATAGCTGAAAATAAAGGACAATAACATGAATAACTGAAAGATCGGGGCCCCTACTAGTATCACTAGGACTCCTCGACATCAACATGCTATTCCCGTGCGTTTGCCTTGCCATGACCTGAAAAACAAAATCCCCAAACGGGGTCAGTTACAAAGAACAACAATCCTCAAGGGTTGAAAATACACAAACATGATTTATCTGAAGTTATGAAATATCCTTAGTTATGAATTACGCTGAAGAAGAGTATCATAGTACGCCCGTAATGTTCTCGTGCGAGTGTACAACATCCGTCCGTGTACCTAATTAGTCTCACGGTGTAACGCTTTCCGTGTGCACGGTCTAATGTATTGGTGAACCCAATACAATAACCATCGTGTGCCCGACTAAAATTCCACACAGCCACGCCCGGCCACGCAATATGAACCTGAAGGTCATATGAACGAGAATGACCGTAATGAATATCAATGAATAAATAATAATCGACAAAGTCAAGAATGACTCACCGAGATGAGAGTAATAATGAAATGAATGAAAGCTCAACGAAAAGATTGGAACCGCTGCTCCTTATGATCAAGTGATTAATTGACAATAACAAGTTTTAATATGATTAATATAATGATGAATGAGTTATGATTATGAATGATCAACAACAAAAGGTATGAATATCCTTTTAACCGAGTAAGAATTAACTTACACAACACCTGAAGAAATCCGTCCACGAACAACGCCCTAAATGAAGTGTCGGTCGCACGAACAACCTTAATTCAATACAATTACCGACAATCCGATCAATATACGAATTAAACACGAATATAACGAACTCAAAACGTCGATACGATTAAACTAAGTTCATTGGGGCATTATATCGAATACGTTGTATCCAAACTCCGATTGTTTACAATCAAACCTCGATATCCCAATATCAAAATCCCCAAGAAGTGTTTCAAACCATCAAAACATCTCCAATACGATCAATAATCCGTTATGAATATCCAAAATGTGATTATAACAACAATTAGTCGAAAATCCCCAATTCCAACTCGATTTACAAGGTGTTCTTGAATAATCCTCAATAATCCAATGAATCCTTATACAAACTCATAATCATATACATATCCCTTCATATATCATGATTATAACGTCCAAAACATCCTATTTCAACACAAAATCGAAGTCCAAAGTGTTGAAGGAATTACCTCTTGATGATCCAAGTGCTTTAATCCGAAGAATACGCGTTAGATTGATTATCCGGGCTTCACGATCGAAAGGAGATGAAGAAAATCAAACACCCAAATGATTTGTGAAGGAAAACCCTCCTCAAGCCTTATCTCTCGGTTGAAGGTGAAGAAAATGCAGAAAAATGGGCTGAAATGCTGAAAAAATGAATTTATAGGGGTTGACTACCCTGCCGGACACGGCCCGTGCCGATCGGCACGGTCGTGTCGCACAGTTGGCCGACAGCTGGCCGACAGGGACTCGACCGTGTCCGGATCGACACGGTCGCGGCGCTGAGGGCCTTCCGATAGCGACCCGCCCGACAAATGACTTCGGCATGACTGGCCGTGTCCTCGGGACACGGCCGGCGTGTCGGCGATGCTCCAGCTTATCCGGAAGAGTACGGCACGGGCCGTGTCGGACGACACGGCCGAGCCTCGGCCGGCGTAAACTTCGCATTTTCCGGACGAGTGGCACGGGCCGTGTCGACGACACGGCCGAGTTCGGTCGGCATGATCGCCAAAATCAAACGACCCTAACTCTCTCGTCCGACTCCGATTGACTCACCGCTTGAACCATTGGAAAGCTAACTCGATGCTCTATAATATTGCAAGATTTAGAATTTTTGGAGTTACCAAAAATTAATGGTGATCTAACAAAGTCGAACTCATATGAGGAAAGTTGAAACGATGAACAATAACGATACTCAACTCAAGTTTATACGAACGGTGAACACGGTGAATGAACATGATTGATGAATGATTATAATTGAGTGAAAATACACTGAGTGACAATTACAGATCGATAATTACCGAATGAAAATGAATGAATTACAACCGGTATTACATACTCCCCTTAAAAAGAGTTTCGTCCCGAAACTAAGGGTCAAACAACTCGGGATAACTCTCCCGCATAATCTCCTCGGTTTCCCAAGTGGCCTCTTCGACTCCATGTCTGGACCACCGAATCTTGACCAAAGGAATCGACTTATTTCTCAACCGTTTGATTCGCCGCTCTAAAACTCGTATAGACGCTCCTCATATGATTGATCGTCACGATCTCGATTTCGAACCGCAGATGTGACTGGTCGGCAACATACTTTCGCAATCGAGAGACATGAAACACATTATGAATTCGGCTCGTGGCCGGAGGTAAAGCCAATCGATAAGCTAACTCGCCTACTCGATCCAAAATTTCAAACGGTCAATGAATCTCGGACTCAACTTCCCCGTTTTCCGAAACGGAAAATACCTCGACTGGGATACCTTGACCAAGACGTGGTCACCCGTCTCGAACTCTAGTGGTCGGCACGATTATCTCGCATATGATTTCGCGACTCGAAGTACAACATACGACTCTTGATCAAAGCTACCTTCTCCTGACGGCTATAAGCATATCGGGCTCGGTGCCGATTGATTCTAACAAGTCATCCTAACACAAAGGAGATCGACAAAGACGACCGTACAAGGCCTCGTAAGGTGCCATCTTAATGGAGGCATGCCAACTATACCGTACGTGGACTTAAACAACAAGAATTGGGCTTCCCCATCGTCTACTAATCGAGGACGCATGCCCTCAACATGTCCTCTACTGCTCGAATAGTCCTCTCGATTGTCCGTCGGACCGAGGATGAAAGGCGATCGAGATTAAGCCGAGTTCTCATAGCACGATGAATCGATTTCCAAAAATGAGACACAAATCGTCCGTCACGATCGGAAACGATACTCTTAGAGTACCGTGCGCTTAATATCTCCTTGATGAACAATCGGGCTACTCTTGGGACTCCACAAATCCTTGATCTCAAGGAAATGAGTTGATTTAGTTAAGCGGTCCGCGATCACTCGAATCATATTTATGCCACGATGACTCGTCGGCAATCCGTGATGAATTCCATAGAAATGTCTTCCCACTTCCATTCTCGAAATAGGGAGCGGTATCAGCATACTCGCCGGTCGCTGAGGCTCCATCTTGACTTGTTGACAGGTTAAGCATCTCGAAACAAATTCTGCGACTTCTCGCTTCATATTACTCCACCAGTAATTTTGTTTCAAGTCCTTGTACATCTTGCTGGACCCCGGATGAACAGAATAAGGGATAGCATGAGCTCCTCACAAAATAGAGTTTTTCAACTCGACATTCACCGGTACGCAGAACCGGTTCTTAAACCTCAAAAGTCCATCCTCGTGGACCACGAATCCAGGGGCTTTCCCCTGAGCCACATCTTCACGAATGCGCAACAATGCCGGGTCCGAACCCCGATTCTCCCTGATTGCATCCTCGAGATGATGAAATCTCTAACATACAAAGTTGTCCCCGAACTCGCCGGCTGCACTCGATCTCGGGTCTAAGGAATTCTGTTGAAGCTCCTTCGAACTGTTAAACGAGCAAGCATCCGCTCCCGAACGGACTTACGACTCAAGGCGTCGGCGACAACGTTCACCTTGCCCGGGTGGTAAAGGATCTCGATATCAAAATCTTTGATTAGTTCCAACCACCGTCCCTGCCGCATATTTAACTCCTTGTGAGTAAATATATACTTCAACTCTTGTGATTGGTGAAGACCGACAAGTGATTCCATAAAGGTAACGACGCCAAAATTCCAACGCGAAAACCACGGTTGCTAGCTACGGTCGTGGTCGATAATTAATCGCCTAATCCGGGAAACTTGGATTTACTTAACACCTTTCGGAGGTTGCCAACCTCGGATGGCCTCCGTCTTCCGAGGGTCGACACGGTCTCCGACAGTGAAATTACATGCCCGAGAAAATCACGGACATCCGTAACTTACAATTGGAAAGCTTACCATGAAGTTGCTCGCCTCAACACGCCGAGAACTCGATGAAGATGTACCTCGTTTTCCTCTCGATCACGAGAATAAGCCAAAATGTCATCGATGAAGACAACAACAAAATGATCCAAAAAGTCGATGAAAACCCGATTCATTAACTCCATGAATACCGCAGTGCAATAGTTAGCCCGAACGGCTTAACTACGAACTCATAATGACCATAGCGTGTACGAAACGCTGTCCTCGCAATATCCGACTCGAATCCGCAATCGGTGATATCCAGATCTTAAGTCGATCTTGGAAAATACGAAACTCCCCAAGTTGATCTTAAAGATCATCAATACGAGATAAAGGGTACTACTCTTGATCATCACCTGTTCAACTCCTAGTAATTAATACACACACGAGACGAGCCATCCTTCTCCTTGACAGATCACACCGGTGTTCCTCACGGGGACGCAATCGGTCGGGATAACCTTCCTCGAACCATTCCTCAAGTTGAATCTTCAACTCCCCGCATTCTCGTCGGGCCATCCGATACGGTGCCTTCGATAAAGGGAACGCACGGCTCCAACTCACTCCCGAATTCCCTTACTCTATGTGAAGGCAACCAGATAACTCGCGGAATTACATCGTCAATCGATGACAATGATACCACGAATGATTGAACATTTCGATTGCCCTAGAATGGTCAATCGATAAAAAGAGATACCAATAATGATTGGACAACTCGATTGCCTTAGAAAGGCCAATCGATGAAGATGATATAAGGAATGATTGAATGACTCGATTGTCCTAGAAAGGCCAATCGATGAGAATGATACAAAGAATGATTGAATAACTCGATTGCCTTAGAAAGGCCAATCGATGAAAATGACGCAATGAATGATTGAATAACTCGATTGTCTTAGAAAGGACAATCGATGAAAATGAAACAATGAATGATTGAATGACTCGATTGCCTTAGAAAGGCCAATCGATGAAAATGAAACAATTAATGATTGAATAGTTCGACTGTGGAATTTCTTCGCTCCGCCATAATAGAAATTCTCTTGGAACAACGGGATTACTTCCACAAGCACACATTCGACAACCAACGACGGAAAGATAGCGACCAAACGCTAACAAACACCGAGGATAGTATCAAGACGGTTAAACCAAATTAATACCGAAAATTACATCGTCCTAAGATAAGTTCACCACGATTAGATCCAACAACCAATCGCGGTCATTAAACTTAATTCGGTATGATTCCGAAAATTCTTCCATCGTCAGGTAGACCGATGGTATGAGGTCCACAAGCAATAGGACTATCCCGAAATAAGTTTATTCAAGCATGATCCGAAAATGAATGAATGCGGTGTACCAGCATCAAAAGGTACACACAAGTTGAAATAAAATCATGAGTATACCTGAGATCCTTCGGGTCACCGAATCGTCGATCCTCCTCATCATATGAACCTGGGACTTGCCGGTCCCCGAACCGGACGCTCCCGTCTGATAAATACGAGCTCCAACTCTATTTGCTTCCATTGTCTTAAACGACGATGACAAAGCAGTCTGATTCTGAAACGCTGGTTGCTTCGGGGCCTGAGATACCGCCGGAGCCGACTTGGAGTCCTTTCGGCAAAAACGGGCCTTATGCCCAGCAATTCCACAGTTATGGCACGTGATGTCCGCTTGGACATTTGGTGCTGAAATGACCGGTTCTTCACGCTGAAATGTGGCGGCCGAATCGCCGCCGGACCGAGATCCCGCACAACTATACACCGTAGGAGGTCGCCGTAAACGATAGGACTCACACGAGGCTTCTTGAAGGTTGGTGACCGCCTTCGGATTGATTACGCCGTTGATTTCCTGCTGACAAATGAAGGTTGTTGTTCAGCACTCTCCTTAGCAGCTGGTTCATACGGGAGAGTTCTCTCGATTAATCCAGCCAGAGTGGCGCAATGATGTTTGAGCAACTGCACATGGGTCATCATCGCCTGCATTAAAGTGAGTGGATCAACCCGAACATCTTCTGATTGAGCCGAGTCACGCACGATTTCCCGACAACAGTGATTATTCCTCGGTTTCGCCCGCACCACGGCACGAAAACAAAATCCCCAAACGGGCCGATCTACAAAGAACAACAATCCTCAAGGGTTGAAAATACACAAACATGATTTATCTGAAGTTATGAAATATCCTTAGTTATGAATTACGCTGAAGAAGAGTATCATAGTACGCCCGTAATGTTCTGTGCGAGTGTACAACATCCGTCCGTGTACCTAATTAGTCTCACGGTGTAACGCTTTCCCGTGTGCACAGTCTAATGTATTGGTGAACCCAATACAATAACCATCGTGTGCCCGACTAAAAATTCCACACACCACGCCCGCCACGCAATATGAACCTAAGGTCATATGAACGAGAATGACCGTAATGAATATCAATGAAAAAATAATAATCTGACAAAGTCAACAAAGACTCACCGAGATGAGAGTAATAATGAAAATAAACAAAGCTCAACGAAAAGATTGGAACCGCTGCTCCTTATGATCAAGTGATTAATTGACAATAACAAGTTTTAATATGATTAATATAATGATGAATGAGTTATGATTATGAATGATCAACAACAAAAGGTATGAATATCCTTTTAACCGAGTAAGAATTAACTTACACAACACCGGTGAAGAAATCCGTCCACGAACAACGACCTAAATGAAGTGTCGGTCGCACGAACAACCTTAATTCAATACAATTACCGACAATCCGATCAATATACGAATTAAACACGAATATAACGAACTCAAAACGTCGATACGATTAAACTAAGTTCATTGGGGCATTATATCGAATACGTTGTATCCAAACTCCGATTGTTTACAATCAAACCTCGATATCCCAATATCAAAATCCCCAAGAAGTGTTTCAAACCATCAAAACATCTCCAATACGATCAATAATCCGTTATGAATATCCAAAAATGTGATTATAACAACAATTAGTCGAAAATCCCCAATTCCAACTCGATTTACAAGGTGTTCTTGAATAATCCCTCAATAATCCAATGAATCCTTATACAAACTCATAATCATATACATATCCCTTCATATATCATGATTATAACGTCCAAACATCCTATTTCAACACAAAATCGAAGTCCAAAGTGTTGAAGGAATTACCTCTTGATGATCCAAGTGCTTTAATCCGAAGAATACGCGTTAGATTGATTAACCGGGCTTCACGATCGAAAGGAGATGAAGAAAATCAAACACCCAAATGATTTGTGAAGGAAAAACCCTCCCTCAAGCCTTATCTCTCGGTTGAAGGTGAAGAAAATGCAGAAAAATGGGCTGAAATGATGAAAAAATGAATTTATAGGGGTTGACTACCCTGCCGGACACGGCCCGTGCCGATCGGCACGGTCGTGTCGCACAGTTGGCCGACAGCTGGCCGACAGGGACTCGACCGTGTCCGGATCGACACGGTCGCGGCGCTGAGGGCCTTCCGATACCAACTCTGTAACACCCCAAACTAGGCGGATATTACAGTGTCGTGAATCCCCGACTGGGACCCACCAGGCGAATGAAAAGGATGAATTACACAAGATAAATGTAGTACCGAACCACATTACAACAGTAATTACTCCGATGAGGAGTTTAATTACAACACACCAGGACAATACCGAATACTAGTGTATTTTATATGAAGATAAAATACACAACACTGAATGAAACGGAGTATCAAAATGAAAATCTGCAGCGCGGTCGGGCGTGTCGGCAGTCGTTCCAGGCTTATCCGGAAGAGTACGGCACGGGCCGTGTCGGACGACACGGTCGAGCCTGGTCGGCAGAAACTTCTGCATTTTCCGGACGAGTACGGCACGGGCCGTGTCGGACGACACGGCCGAGTTCGGTCGGCAGTGATCGGCCAAAAACTGAAACGACCATAACTCTCTCGTCCGGACTCCGATTGACTCACCGTTTGAACCATTGGAAAGCTAACTCGATGCTCTATAATATTGCAAAGATTTAGAATTTTTGGAGTTACCAAAAATTAATGGTGATCTAACAAAGTCGAACTCATATGAGGAAAGTTGAAACGATGAACAATAACGATACTCAACTCGAAGTTTATACGAACGGTGAACACGGTGAATGAACATGATTGATGAATGATTATAATTTAGTGAAAATACACTGAGTGACAATTACAGACTGATAATTACTGAATGAAAATGAATGAATTACAACCGGGTATTACAACTTAAGGGTACCCCTAGGGGAAATCACCTAAGGTTGGAAGTTTTGAATTCAGATGCATAATCGAGATTTGATCACATACAGTTGTAGGCCTTCAAATAAGGTTTTCGATGCTTTGAGAATCGGCCCAATCGGATAAGTAACGAAGGAGATATGGTCAAAACAGTTTGTGGTAAATGTGAGGTGAAGACGACGCAATTAGAGGAGGCCTCCGATCAGCTTCTTTGTCCGGCACATGCCATTTTTTTTGGCAATATCTCCTTCGTTATTTATCAGATTAGGTCGATTCTTGCGGTGCTGGGAGTCTAATTCAAATTCCTACGACATGGGACAAGCAGGATACGACAATCTTTAATTTTGTGTATACTTCGGGATTTCTTTGCCGTTTCTCAATTCCTCCTCCTCCATTATTTTGGCCATATATCCTTCGTTATTCATCCGATTGGGTCGAATCAAGCGGCGTTGGAAAGCTTGTTCAAAGTCCTATAGATCTAGAAAATAAAAAACGAAATTTGGTTCCCATAATCATGGTGGGGTGCTCAAAAAAAGGAAGGGCACATTCCGGGATATATTCGACGGATCTACATGTGATAGACTCTTGAAAATAACAAAACCTCATCACGAGATACTACAAATAAATAACCGTGTAATCCTGGATAAAAAATTGGACTTTTATTAAGAAAATCTTTTAGGTGATTTTACTTAGGGGTACCCCTAGGGGAAATCACCTAAGGTTGGAAGTTTTGAATTCAGATGCATAATCGAGATTTGATCATATACAGTTGTAGGCCTTTGAATAAGGTTTTCGATGCTTCGAGAATCGGCCCAATCGGATAAGTAACGAAGGAGATATGGTCAAAACAATTTGTGGTAAATGTGAGGTGAAGACGACGCAATTAGAGGAGGCCTCCGATCAGCTTCTTTGTCCGGCACATGCCACTGTTTTGGCAATATCTCCTTCGTTATTTATCGGATTTGGTCGATTCTTGCAGTGCTGGGAGGCTAATTCAAATTCCTACGACATGGGACAAGCAGGATACGACAATCTTTAATTTTGTGTATACTTCGGGATTTCTTTGCCGTTTGTCAATTCCTCCTCCATTATTTTGGCCATATCTCCTTCGTTATTCGTCCGATTGGGTCGAATCAAGCGGCGTTGGAAAGCTTGTTCAAAGTCCTATAGATCTGGAAAATAAAAATCGAAATTTGGTTCCCATAATCATGTTGGGGGCTCAAACAAAAAAAGGAAGGGTACATTCCGGGATATATTCGACCGATCTACATGTGATAGATTCTTGAAAATAACAAAAACTCATCACGAGATACTACAAATAAATAACTGTGTAATCCTGGATAAAAAAATTAGACTTTTATTTCGAAAATCTTTTAGGTGATTTTACTTAGGGGTACCCCTAGGGGAAATCACCTAAGGTTGGAAGTTTTGAATTCAGATGCATAATCGAGATTTGATCATATACAGTTGTAGCCTTCGAATAAGGTTTTCGATGCTTCAAGAATCGGCCCAATCGGATAAGTAACGAAGGAGATATGGTCAAAACAGTTTGTGGTAAATGTGGTGAAGACGACGCAATTAGAGGAGGCCTCCGATCAGCTTCTTTGTCCTGCACATGCCAGTGTTTTGGCAATATCTCCTTCGTTATTTATCGGATTGGGTCGATTCTTACGGTGCTGGGTGGATAATTCAAATTCCTACGACATGGGACAAGCAGGATACGACAATCTTTAATTTTGTGTATACTTCGGGATTTCTTTGCCATTTCTCAATTCCTCCTCCTCCATTATTTTGGCCATATCTCCTTCGTTATTCGTCTGATTGGGTCGAATCAAGCGGCGTTGGAAAGCTTGTTCAAAGTCCTATAGATCTAGAAAATAAAAATCGAAATTTGGTTCCCATAATCATGTTGGGGGCCCAAAAAAAAGGAAGGGCACATTACGGGATATATTCGACGGATCTACATGTGATAGACTCTTGAAAATAACAAAAACTCATCACGAGATACTACAAATAAATAACTGTGTAATTCTGGATAAAAAAATTAGACTTTTATTTCGAAAATCTTTTAGTTGATTTTACTTAGGGCTACCCCTAGGGGAAATCACCTAAGGTTGGAAGTTTTGAATTCAGATGCATAATCGAGATTTGATCATATACAGTTGTAGGCCTTTGAGTAAGGTTTTCGATGCTTCGAGAATCGGCCCAATCGGATAAGTAACGAAGGAGATATGGTCAAAACAATTTGTGGTAAATGTGAGGTGAAGACGACGCAATTAGAGGAGGCCTCCGATCAGCTTCTTTGTCCGGCACATGCCACTGTTTTGGCAATATCTCCTTCGTTATTTATCGGATTTGGTCGATTCTTACAGTGCTGGGAGGCTAATTCAAATTCCTACGACATGGAATAAGCAGGATACGACAATCTTTAATTTTGTGTATACTTCGGGATTTCTTTGCCATTTCTCAATTCCTCCTCCTCCATTATTTTGGCCATATCTCCTTCGTTATTCGTCCGATTGGGTCGAATCAAGCGGCGTTGGAAATCTTGTTCAAAGTCCTATAGATCTAGAAAATAAAAATCGAAATTTGGTTCCCATAATCATGTTGGGGGCCCAAAAAAAAGGAAGGGCACATTACGGGATATATTCGACGGATCTACATGTGATAGACTCTTGAAAATAACAAAAACTCATCACGAGATACTACAAATAAATAACTGTGTAATTCTGGATAAAAAAATTAGACTTTTATTTCGAAAATCTTTTAGTTGATTTTACTTAGGGGTACCCCTAGGGGAAATCACCTAAGGTTGGAAGTTTTGAATTCAGATGCATAATCGAGATTTGATCATATACAGTTGTAGCCTTCGAATAAGGTTTTCGATGCTTCGAGAATCGGCCCAATCGGATAAGTAACGAAGGAGATATGGTCAAAACAGTTTGTGGTAAATGTGGTGAAGACGACGCAATTAGAGGAGGCCTCCGATCAGCTTCTTTGTCCGGCACATGCCACTGTTTTGGCAATATCTCCTTCGTTATTTATCGGATTGGGTCGATTCTTACGGTGCTGGGTGGCTAATTCAAATTCCTACGACATGGGACAAGCAGGATACGACAATCTTTAATTTTGTGTATACTTCGGGATTTCTTTGCCATTTTTCAATTCCTCCTCCTCCATTATTTTGGCCATATCTCCTTCGTTATTCGTCCGATTGGGTCGAATCAAGCGGCGTTGGAAAGCTTGTTCAAAGTCCTATAGATCTAGAAAATAAAAATCGAAATTTGGTTCCCATAATCACGTTGGGGGGCTCAAAAAAAAGGAAGGGCACATTCCGAGATATATTCGACGGATCTACATGTGATAGACTATTGAAAATAACAAAACCTCATCACGAGATACTACAAATAAATAACCGTGTAATCCTGGATAAAAAATTGAACTTTTATTAAGAAAATCTTTTAGGTGATTTTACTTAGGGGTACCCCTAGGGAAAATCACCTAAAGTTGGAAGTTTTGAATTCAGATGCATAATCGAGATTTGATCACATACAGTTGTAGGCCTTCGAATAAGATTTTCGATGCTTCGAGAATCGGCCCAATCGGATAAGTAACGAAGGAGATATGGTCAAAACAGTTTGTGGTAAATGTGAGGTGAAGACGACGCAATTAGAGGAGGCCTCCGATCAGCTTCTTTGTCCGGCACATGCCACTGTTTTGGCAATATCTCCTTCGTTATTTATCGGATTTGGTTGATTCTTGCGGTGCTGGGAGGCTAATTCAAATTCCTACGACATGGGACAAGCAGGATACGACAATCTTTAATTTTGTGTATACTTCGGGATTTCTTTGCCGTTTCTCAATTCCTCCTCCTCCATTATTTTGGCCATATCTCCTTCGTTATTCGTCTGATTGGATCGAATCAAGCGCCGTTGGAAAGCTTATTCAAAGTCCTATAGATCTAGAAAATAAAAATCGAAATTTGGTTCCCATAATCACGTTGGGGGGCTCAAAAAAAAGGAAGGGCACATTCCGAGATATATTCGACGGATCTACATGTGATAGACTATTGAAAATAACAAAACCTCATCACGGGATACTACAAATAAATAACCGTGTAATCCTGGATAAAAAAATTGGACTTTTCTTTCGAAAATCTTTTAGGTGATTTTACTTAGGGGTACCCCTAGGGGAAATCACCTAAGGTTGGAAGTTTTGAATTCAGATGCATAATCGAGATTTGATCACATACAGTTGTAGGCCTTCGAATAAGGTTTTCGATGCTTCGAGAATCGGCCCAATCGGATAAGTAACGAAGGAGATATGGTCAAAACAGTTTGTGGTAAATGTGAGGTGAAGACGACGCAATTAGAGGAGGCCTCCGATCAGCTTCTTTGTCCGGCACATGCCATTTTTTTGGCAATATCTCCTTCGTTATTTATCAGATTAGGTCGATTCTTGCGGTGCTGGGAGGCTAATTCAAATTCCTACGACATGGGACAAGCAGGATACGACAATCTTTAATTTTGTGTATACTTCGGGATTTCTTTGCCGTTTGTCAATTCCTCCTCCATTATTTTGGCCATATCTCCTTCGTTATTCGTCCGATTGGGTCGAATCAAGCGGCGTTGGAAAGCTTGTTCAAAGTCCTATAGATCTGGAAAATAA
This sequence comes from Orobanche coerulescens, assembly GCA_033398695.1. Classification (NCBI taxonomy): domain Eukaryota; kingdom Viridiplantae; phylum Streptophyta; class Magnoliopsida; order Lamiales; family Orobanchaceae; genus Orobanche; species Orobanche coerulescens. The sequence goes on from CM065804.1 coordinate 30,257,677, forward strand.
AAATCGAAATTTGGTTCCCATAATCATGTTGGGGGCTCAAAAAAAAAAGGAAGGGTACATTCCGGGATATATTCGACCGATCTACATGTGATAGATTCTTGAAAATAACAAAAACTCATCACGAGATACTACAAATAAATAACTGTGTAATCCTGGATAAAAAAATTAGACTTTTATTTCGAAAATCTTTTAGGTGATTTTACTTAGGGGTACCCCTAGGGGAAATCACCTAAGGTTGGAAGTTTTGAATTCAGATGCATAATCGAGATTTGATCATATACAGTTGTAGCCTTCGAATAAGGTTTTCGATGCTTCGAGAATCGGCCCAATCGGATAAGTAACGAAGGAGATATGGTCAAAACAGTTTGTGGTAAATGTGGTGAAGACGACGCAATTAGAGGAGGCCTCCGATCAGCTTCTTTGTCCTGCACATGCCACTGTTTTGGCAATATCTCCTTCGTTATTTATCGGATTGGGTCGATTCTTACGGTGCTGGGTGGATAATTCAAATTCCTACGACATGGGACAAGCAGGATACGACAATCTTTAATTTTGTGTATACTTCGGGATTTCTTTGCCATTTCTCAATTCCTCCTCCTCCATTATTTTGGCCATATCTCCTTCGTTATTCGTCCGATTGGGTCGAATCAAGCGGCGTTGGAAAGTTTGTTCAAAGTCCTATAGATCTAGAAAATAAAAATCGAAATTTGGTTCCCATAATCATGTTGGGGGCCCAAAAAAAAGGAAGGGCACATTACGGGATATATTCGACGGATCTACATGTGATAGACTCTTGAAAATAACAAAAACTCATCACGAGATACTACAAATAAATAACTGTGTAATTCTGGATAAAAAAATTAGACTTTTATTTCGAAAATCTTTTAGTTGATTTTACTTAGGGGTACCCCTAGGGGAAATCACCTAAGGTTGGAAGTTTTGAATTCAGATGCATAATCGAGATTTGATCATATACAGTTGTAGGCCTTTGAGTAAGGTTTTCGATGCTTCGAGAATCGGCCCAATCGGATAAGTAACGAAGGAGATATGGTCAAAACAATTTGTGGTAAATGTGAGGTGAAGACGACGCAATTAGAGGAGGCCTCCGATCAGCTTCTTTGTCCGGCACATGCCACTGTTTTGGCAATATCTCCTTCGTTATTTATCGGATTTGGTCGATTCTTGCAGTGCTGGGAGGCTAATTCAAATTCCTACGACATGGAATAAGCAGGATACGACAATCTTTAAGTTTGTGTATACTTCGGGATTCTTTGCCGTTTCTCAATTCCTCATCCTCCATTATTTTGGCCATATCTCATTCGTTATTCGTCCGATTGGGTCGAATCAAGCGGCGTTGGAAAGCTTGTTCAAAGTCCTATATATCTAGAAAATAAAAATCGAAATTTGGTTCCCACAATCACGTTGGGGGGCTCAAAAAAGGAAGGGCACATTCCGAGATATATTCGACAAATCTACATGTGATAGACTCTTGAAAATAACAAAACCTCATCACGGGATACTACAAATAAATAACCGTGTAATCCTGGATAAAAAAATTGGACTTTTCTTTCGAAAATCTTTTAGGTGATTTTACTTAGGGGTACCCCTAGGGTAAATCACCTAAGGTTGGAAGTTTTGAATTCAGATGCATAATCGAGATTTGATCACATAAAGTTGTAGGCCTTCGAATAAGGTTTTCGCTGCTTCGAGAATCGGCCCAATCGGATAAGTAACGAAGGAGATATGGTCAAAACAGTTTGTGGTAAATGTGAGGTGAAGACGACGCAATTAGAGGAGGCCTCCGATCAGCTTCTTTGTCCGGCACATGCCACTGTTTTGGCAATATCTCCTTCGTTATTTATCGGATTGAGTCGATTCTTACGGTGCTGGGTGGCTAATTCAAATTCCTACGACATGGGACAAGCAGGATACGACAATCTTTAATTTTGTGTATACTTCGGGATTTCTTTGCCATTTCTCAATTCCTCCTCCTCCATTATTTTGGCCATATCTCCTTCGTTATTCGTCCGATTGGGTCGAATCAAGCGGCGTTGGAAATCTTGTTCAAAGTCCTATAGATCTAGAAAATAAAAATCGAAATTTGGTTCCCATAATCATGTTGGGGGCCCAAAAAAAAGGAAGGGCACATTACGGGATATATTCGACGGATCTACATGTGATAAACTCTTGAAAATAACAAAAACTCATCACGAGATACTACAAATAAATAACTGTGTAATTCTGGATAAAAAAATTAGACTTTTATTTCGAAAATCTTTTAGTTGATTTTACTTAGGGGTACCCCTAGGGGAAATCACCTAAGGTTGGAAGTTTTGAATTCAGATGCATAATCGAGATTTGATCATATACAGTTGTAGGCCTTTGAATAAGGTTTTCGATGCTTCGAGAATCGGACCAATCGGATAAGTAACGAAGGAGATATGGTCAAAACAATTTGTGGTAAATGTGAGGTGAAGACGACGCAATTAGAGGAGGCCTCCGATCAGCTTCTTTGTCCGGCACATGCCACTGTTTTGGCAATATCTCCTTCGTTATTTATCGGATTTAGTCGATTCTTGCAGTGCTGGGAGGCTAATTCAAATTCCTACGACATGGAACAAGCAGGATACGACAATCTTTAAGTTTGTGTATACTTCGGGATTTCTTTGCCGTTTCTCAATTCCTCCTCCTCTATTATTTTGGCCATATCTCCTTCGTTATTCGTCCGATTGGGTCGAATCAAGCGGCGTTGGAAAGCTTGTTCAAAGTCCTATAGATCTAGAAAATAAAAATTGAAATTTGGTTCCCATAATCACGTTGGGGGGCTCAAAAAAAGGAAGGGCACATTCCGAGATATATTCGACGGATCTACATGTGATAGACTTTTGAAAATAACAAAAACTCATCACGGGATACTACAAATAAATAACCGTGTAATCCTGGATAAAAAAATTGGACTTTTCTTTCGAAAATCTTTTAGGTGATTTTACTTAGGGGTACCCCTAGGGGAAATCACCTAAGGTTGGAAGTTTTGAATTCAGATGCATAATCGAGATTTGATCACATACAGTTGTAGGCCTTCGAATAAGGTTTTCGATGCTTCGAGAATCGGCCCAATCAGATAAGTAACGAATGAGATATGGTCAAAACAGTTTGTGGTAAATGTGAGGTGAAGACGACGCAATTAGAGGAGGCCTTCGATCAGCTTCTCTGTCCGGCACATGCCACTGTTTTGGCAATATCTCATTCTTTATTTATCGGATTGGGTCGATTCTTGCGGTGCTGGGAGGCTAATTCAAATTCCTACGACATGGGACAAGCAGGATATGACAATCTTTAATTTTGTGTATACTTCGGGATTTCTTTGCCGTTTCTCAATTCCTCCTCCTCCATTATTTTGGCCATATATCCTTCGTTATTTATCCGATTGGGTCGAATCAAGCGGCGTTGGAAAGCTTGTTCAAAGTCCTATAGATCTAGAAAATAAAAATCGAAATTTGGTTCCTAATCATGGTGGGGGGCCTCAAAAAAAGGAAGGACACATTCCGGGATATATTCGACGGATCTACATGTGATAGACTCTTGAAAATAACAAAACCTCATCACGAGATACCACAAATAAATAACTGTGTAATCCTGGATAAAAAAATTAGACTTTTATTAAGAAAATCTTTTAGGTCATTTTACTTAGGGGTACCCCTAGGGAAAATCACCTAAAGTTGGAAGTTTTGAATTTAGATGCATAATCTAGATTTGATCACATATAGTTGTATGCCTTCGAATAAGGTTTTCGATGCTTTGAGAATCGGCCCAATCGGATAAGTAACCAAGGAGATATGGTCAAAACAGTTTGTGGTAAATGTGAGGTGAAGACGACGCAATTAGAGGAGGCCTCCGATCAGCTTCTTTGTCCGGCACATGCCACTATTTTGGCAATATCTCCTTCGTTATTCGTCCGATTGGGTCGAATCAAGCGGAGTTGGAAAGCTTGTTCAAAGTCCTATAGATCTAGAAAATAAAAATCGAAATTTGGTTCCCATAATCATGTTGGGGGCTCAAAAAAAGGAAGGGCACATTACGGGATATATTCGACGGATCTACATGTGATAGACTCTTGAAAATAACAAAAACTCATCACGAGATACTACAAATAAATAACCGTGTAATCCTGGATAAAAAAATTGGACTTTTATTTCGAAAATCTTTTAGGTGATTTTACTTAGGGGTACCCCTAGGGGAAATCACCTAAAGTTGGAAGTTTTGAATTCAGATGCATAATCGAGATTTGATCACATACAGTTGTAGGCCTTCGAATAAGGTTTTCGATGCTTCGAGAATCGGCCCAATCGGATAAGTAACGAATGAGATATGGTCAAAACAGTTTGTGGTAAATGTGAGGTGAAGACGACGCAATTAGAGGAGGCCTCCGATCAGCTTCTTTGTCCGGCACATGCCACTGTTTTGGCAATATCTCCGTCGTTATTTATCGGATTGAGTCGATTCTTGCGGTGCTGGGAGGCTAATTCAAATTCCTACGACATGGGACAAGCAGGATACGACAATCTTTAATTTTGTGTATACTTCGGGATTTCTTTGCCATTTCTCAATTCCTCCTCCTCCATTATTTTGGCCATATCTCATTCGTTATTCGACCGATTGGGTCGAATCAAGCGGCGTTGGAAATCTTGTTCAAAGTCCTATAGATCTAGAAAATAAAAATCGAAATTTGGTTCCCATAATCATGTTGGGGGCCCAAAAAAAAGGAAGGGCACATTACGGGATATATTCGACGGATCTACATGTGATAAACTCTTGAAAATAACAAAAACTCATCACGAGATACTACAAATAAATAACTGTGTAATTCTGGATAAAAAAATTAGACTTTTATTTCGAAAATCTTTTAGGTGATTTTACTTAGGGGTACCCCTAGGGGAAATCACCTAAGGTTGGAAGTTTTGAATTCAGATGCATAATCGAGATTTGATCATATACAGTTGTAGGCCTTCGAATAAGGTTTTCGATGCTTCGAGAATCGGCCCAATCGGATAAGTAACGAAGGAGATATGGTCAAAACAGTTTGTGGTAAATGTGAGGTGAAGACGACGCAATTAGAGGAGGCCTCCGATCAGCTTCTTTGTCCGGCACATGCCACTGTTTTGGCAATATCTCCTTCGTTATTTATCGGATTTGGTCGATTCTTGCGGTGCTGGGAGGCTAATTCAAATTCCTACGACATGGAACAAGCAGGATACGACAATCTTTAAGTTTGTGTATACTTCGGGATTTCTTTGCCGTTTCTCAATTCCTCCTCCTCCATTATTTTGGCCATATCTCCTTCGTTATTCGTCCGATTGGGTCGAATCAAGCGGCGTTGGAAAGCTTGTTCAAAGTCCTATAGATCTAGAAAATAAAAATCGAAATTTGGTTCCCATAATCACGTTGGGGGGCTCAAAAAAAAGGAAGGGCACATTCCGAGATATATTCGACGGATCTACATGTGATAGACTCTTGAAAATAACAAAACCTCATCACGGGATACTACAAATAAATAACCGTGTAATCCTGGATAAAAAAATTGGACTTTTCTTTCGAAAATCTTTTAGGTGATTTTACTTAGGGGTACCCCTAGGGGAAATCACCTAAGGTTGGAAGTTTTGAATTCAGATGCATAATCGAGATTTGATCACATACAGTTGTAGGCCTTCGAATAAGGTTTTCGATGCTTCGAGAATCGGCCCAATCAGATAAGTAACGAATGAGATATGGTCAAAACAGTTTGTGGTAAATGTGAGGTGAAGACGACGCAATTAGAGGAGGCCTTCGATCAGCTTCTCTGTCCGGCACATGCCACTGTTTTGGCAATATCTCATTCTTTATTTATCGGATTGGGTCGATTCTTGCGGTGCTGGGAGGCTAATTCAAATTCCTACGACATGGGACAAGCAGGATATGACAATCTTTAATTTTGTGTATTCTTCGGGATTTCTTTGCCGTTTCTCAATTCCTCCTCCTCCATTATTTTGGCCATATATCCTTCGTTATTTATCCGATTGGGTCGAATCAAGCGGCGTTGGAAAGCTTGTTCAAAGTCCTATAGATCTAGAAAATAAAAATCGAAATTTGGTTCCTAATCATGGTGGGGGGCCTCAAAAAAAGGAAGGGCACATTCCGGAATACATTCGACGGATCTACATGTGATAGACTCTTGAAAATAACAAAACCTCATCACGAGATACTACAAATAAATAACTGTGTAATCCTGGATAAAAAATTGGACTTTTATTAAGAAAATCTTTTAGGTGATTTTACTTAGGGGTACCCCTAGGGAAAATCACCTAAAGTTGGAAGTTTTGAATTCAGATGCATAATCTAGATTTGATCACATATAGTTGTATGCCTTCGAATAAGGTTTTCGATGCTTTGAGAATCGGCCCAATCGGATAAGTAACCAAGGAGATATGGTCAAAACAGTTTGTGGTAAATGTGAGGTGAAGACGACGCAATTAGAGGAGGCCTCCGATCAGCTTCTTTGTCCGGCACATGCCACTATTTTGGCAATATCTCCTTCGTTATTTATCGGATTGGGTCGATTCTTACGGTGCTGGGAGGCTAATTCAAATTCCTACGACATGGGACAAGCAGGACACGACAATCTTTAATTTTGTGTATACTTCAGGATTTCTTTGCCGTTTCTCAATTCCTCCTCCTCCATTATTTTGGCCATATATCCTTTGTTATTCGTCCGATTGGGTCGAATAAAGCGGAGTTGGAAAGCTTGTTCAAAGTCCTATAGATCTAGAAAATAAAAATCGAAATTTGGTTCCCATAATCATGTTGGGGGCTCAAAAAAAGGAAGGGCACATTACGGGATATATTCGACGGATCTACATGTGATAGACTCTTGAAAATAACAAAAACTCATCACGAGATACTACAAATAAATAACTGTGTAATTCTGGATAAAAAAATTAGACTTTTATTTCGAAAATCTTTTAGGTGATTTTACTTAGGGGTACCCCTAGGGGAAATCACCTAAGGTTGGAAGTTTTGAATTCAGATGCATAATCGAGATTTGATCATATACAGTTGTAGGCCTTCGAATAAGGTTTTCGATGCTTCGAGAATCGGCCCAATCGGATAAGTAACGAAGGAGATATGGTCAAAACAGTTTGTGGTAAATGTGAGGTGAAGACGACACAATTAGAGGAGTCCTCCGATCAGCTTCTTTGTCCGGCACATGCCATTTTTTTTGGCAATATCTCCTTCGTTATTTATCAAATTAGGTCGATTCTTGCGGTGTTGGGAGTCTAATTCAAATTCCTACGACATGGGACAAGTAGGATACGACAATATTTAATTTTGTGTATACTTCGGGATTTCTTTGCCATTTCTCAATTCCTCCTCCTCTATTATTTTGGCCATATATCCTTCGTTATTCATCCGATTGGGTCGAATCAAGCGGCGTTGGAAAGCTTGTTCAAAGTCCTATAGATCTAGGAAATAAAAAACGAAATTTGGTTCCCATAATCATGGTGGGGTGCTCAAAAAAAGGAAGGGCACATTCCGGGATATATTCGACGGATCTACATGTGATAGACTCTTGAAAATAACAAAACCTCATCACGAGATACTACAAATAAATAACCGTGTAATCCTGGATAAAAAATTGGACTTTTATTAAGAAAATCTTTTAGGTGATTTTACTTAGGGGTACCCCTAGGGAAAATCACCTAAAGTTGGAAGTTTTGAATTCAGATGCATAATCGAGATTTGATCACATACAGTTGTAGGCCTTCGAATAAGATTTTCGATGCTTCGAGAATCGGCCCAATCGGATAAGTAACGAAGGAGATATGGTCAAAACAGTTTGTGGTAAATGTGAGGTGAAGACGACGCAATTAGAGGAGGCCTCCGATCAGCTTCTTTGTCCGGCACATGCCACTGATTTGGCAATATCTCCTTCGTTATTTATCGGATTTGGTTGATTCTTGCGGTGCTGGCAGGCTAATTCAAATTCCTACGACATGGGACAAGCAGGATACGACAATCTTTAATTTTGTGTATACTTCGGGATTTCTTTGCCGTTTCTCAATTCCTCCTCCTCCATTATTTTGGCCATATCTCCTTCGTTATTCGTCTGATTGGATCGAATCAAGCGCCGTTGGAAAGCTTGTTCAAAGTCCTATAGATCTAGAAAATAAAAATCGAAATTTGGTTCCCATAATCACGTTGGGGGGCTCAAAAAAAAGGAAGGACACATTCCGGGATATATTCGACGGATCTACATGTGATAGACTCTTGAAAATAACAAAACCTCATCACGAGATACCACAAATAAATAACCGTGTAATCCTGGATAAAAAAATTGGACTTTTCTTTCGAAAATCTTTTAGGTGATTTTACTTAGGGGTACCCCTAGGGAAAATCACCTAAAGTTGGAAGTTTTGAATTTAGATGCATAATCTAGATTTGATCACATATAGTTGTAGGCCTTCGAATAAGGTTTTCGATGCTTTGAGAATCGGCCCAATCGGATAAGTAACGAAGGAGATATGGTCAAAACAGTTTGTGGTAAATGTGAGGTGAAGACGACGCAATTAGAGGAGGCCTCCGATCAGCTTCTTTGTCCGGCACATGCCACTATTTTGGCAATATCTCCTTCGTTATTTATCGGATTGGGTCGATTCTTACGGTGCTGGGAGGCTAATTTGAATTCCTACGACATGGGACAAGCAGGATACGACAATCTTTAATTTTGTGTATACTTCAGGATTTCTTTGCCGTTTCTCAATTCCTCCTCCTCCATTATTTTGGCCATATCTCCTTCGTTATTTATCCGATTGGGTCGAATCAAGCGGCGTTGGAAAGCTTGTTCAAAGTCCTATAGATCTAGAAAATAAAAATCGAAATTTGGTTCCTAATCATGGTGGGGGGCCTCAAAAAAAGGAAGGACACATTCCGGGATATATTCGACGGATCTACATGTGATAGACTCTTGAAAATAACAAAACCTCATCACGAGATACCACAAATAAATAACCGTGTAATCCTGGATAAAAAAATTAGACTTTTATTAAGAAATACTTTTAGGTCATTTTACTTAGGGGTACCCCTAGGGAAAATCACCTAAAGTTGGAAGTTTTGAATTTAGATGCATAATCTAGATTTGATCACATATAGTTGTAGGCCTTCGAATAAGGTTTTCGATGCTTTGAGAATCGGCCCAATCGGATAAGTAACGAAGGAGATATGGTCAAAACAGTTTGTGGTAAATGTGAGGTGAAGACGACGCAATTAGAGAGGCCTCCGATCAGCTTCTTTGTCCGGCACATGCCATTTTTTTGGCAATATCTCCTTCGTTATTTATCAGATTAGGTCGATTCTTGCGGTGCTGGGAGGCTAATTCAAATTCCTACGACATGGGACAAGCACGATACGACAATCTTTAATTTTGTGTATACTTCGGGATTTCTTTGCCGTTTCTCAATTCCTCCTCCTCCATTATTTTGGCCATATCTCCTTCGTTATTCGTCCGATTGGGTCGAATCAAGCGGCGTTGGAAAGCTTGTTTAAAGTCCTATAGATCTGGAAAATAAAAATCGAAATTTGGTTCCCATAATCATGTTGGGGGCTCGAAAAAAAGGAAGGGTACATTCCGGGATATATTCGACGGATCTACATGTGATAGACTCTTGAAAATAACAAAAACTCATCACGAGATACTACAAATAAATAACTGTGTAATTCTGGATAAAAAAATTAGACTTTTATTTCGAAAATCTTTTAGGTGATTTTACTTAGGGGTACCCCTAGGGGAAATCACCTAAGGTTGGAAGTTTTGAATTCAGATGCATAATCGAGATTTGATCATATACAGTTGTAGCCTTCGAATAAGGTTTTCGATGCTTCGAGAATCGGCCCAATCGGATAAGTAACGAAGGAGATATGGTCAAAACAGTTTGTGGTAAATGTGGTGAAGACGACGCAATTAGAGGAGGCCTCCAATCAGCTTCTTTGTCCGGCACATGCCACTGTTTTGGCAATATCTCCTTCGTTATTTATCGGATTGGGTCGATTCTTACGGTGCTGGGTGGCTAATTCAAATTCCTACGACATGGGACAAGCACGATACGACAATCTTTAATTTTGTGTATACTTCGGGATTTCTTTGCCATTTCTCAATTCCTCCTCCTCCATTATTTTGGCCATATCTCCTTCGTTATTCGTCCGATTGGGTCGAATCAAGCGGCGTTGGAAAGCTTGTTCAAAGTCCTATAGATCTAGAAAATAAAAATCGAAATTTGGTTCCCATAATCATGTTGGGGGCCCAAAAAAAGGAAGGGCACATTACGGGATATATTCGACGGATCTACATGTGATAGACTCTTGAAAATAACAAAAACTCATCACGAGATACTACAAATAAATAACTGTGTAATTCTGGATAAAAAAATTAGACATTTATTTCGAAAATCTTTTAGGTGATTTTACTTACGGGTACCCCTAGGGGAAATCACCTAAGTTTGGAAGTTTTGAATTCAGATGCATAATCGAGATTTGATCATATACAGTTGTAGGCCTTTGAATAAGGTTTTCGATGCTTCGAGAATCGGCCCAATCGGATAAGTAACGAAGGAGATATGGTCAAAACAATTTGTGGTAAATGTGAGGTGAAGACGACGCAATTAGAGGAGGCCTCCGATCAGCTTCTTTGTCCGGCACATGCCATTGTTTTGGCAATATCTCCTTCGATATTTATCGGATTTGGTCGATTCTTGCAGTGCTGGGAGGCTAATTCAAATTCCTATGACATGGAACAAGCAGGATACGACAATCTTTAAGTTTGTGTATACTTCGGGATTCTTTGCCGTTTCTCAATTCCTCCTCCTCCATTATTTTGGCCATATCTCCTTCGTTATTCGTCCGATTGGGTCGAATCAAGCAGCGTTGGAAAGCTTGTTCAAAGTCCTATAGATCTAGAAAATAAAAATCGAAATTTGGTTCCCATAATCACGTTGGGGGGGCTCAAAAAAAAGGAAGGGCACATTCCGAGATATATTCGACGGATCTACATGTGATAGACTCTTGAAAATAACAAAACCTCATCACGGGATACTACAAATAAATAACCATGTAATCCTGGATAAAAAAATTGGACTTTTCTTTCGAAAATCTTTTAGGTGATTTTACTTAGGGGTACCCCTAGGGGAAATCACCTAAGGTTGGAAGTTTTGAATTCAGATGCATAATCGAGATTTGATCACATACAGTTGTAGGCCTTCAAATAAGGTTTTCGATGCTTTGAGAATCGGCCCAATCGGATAAGTAACGAAGGAGATATGGTCAAAACAGTTTGTGGTAAATGTGAGGTGAAGACGACGCAATTAGAGGAGGCCTCCGATCAGCTTCTTTGTCCGGCACATGCCACTGTTTTGGCAATATCTCCTTCGTTGTTTATCGGATTGGGTCGATTATTGCGGTGCTGGGAGGCTAATTCAAATTCCTACGACATGGGATAAGCAGGATATGACAATCTTTAATTTTGTGTATACTTCGGGATTTCTTTGCCGTTTCTCAATTCCTCCTCCTCCATTATTTTGGCCATATCTCCTTCGTTATTCGTCCGATTGGGTCGAATCAAGCGGCGTTGGAAAGCTTGTTCAAAGTCCTATAGATCTAGAAAATAAAAATCGAAATTTGGTTCCCATAATCATGTTGGGGGCCCAAAAAAAGGAAGGGCACATTACGGGATATATTCGACGGATCTACATGTGATAGACTCTTGAAAATAACAAAAACTCATCACGAGATACTACAAATAAATAACTGTGTAATTCTGGATAAAAAAATTAGACTTTTATTTCGAAAATCTTTTAGGTGATTTTACTTAGGGGTACCCCTAGGAGAAATCACCTAAGTTTGGAAGTTTTGAATTCAGATGCATAATCGAGATTTGATCATATACAGTTGTAGGCCTTTGAATAAGGTTTTCGATGCTTCGAGAATCGGCCCAATCGGATAAGTAACGAAGGAGATATGGTCAAAACAATTTGTGGTAAATGTGAGGTGAAGACGACGCAATTAGAGGAGGCCTCCGATCAGCTTCTTTGTCCGGCACATGCCACTGTTTTGGCAATATCTCCTTCGTTATTTATCGGATTTGGTCGATTCTTGCAGTGCTGGGAGGCTAATTCAAATTCCTACGACATGGAACAAGCAGGATACGACAATCTTTAAGTTTGTGTATACTTCGGGATTCTTTGCCGTTTCTCAATTCCTCCTCCTCCATTATTTTGGCCATATCTCCTTCGTTATTCGTCCGATTGGGTCGAATCAAGCGGCGTTGGAAAGCTTGTTCAAAGTCCTATAGATCTAGAAAATAAAAATCGAAATTTGGTTCCCATAATCACGTTGGGGGGCTCAAAAAAAAGGAAGGGCACATTCCGAGATATATTCGACGGATCTACATGTGATAGACTCTTGAAAATAACAAAACCTCATCACGGGATACTACAAATAAATAACCGTGTAATCCTGGATAAAAAAATTGGACTTTTCTTTCGAAAATCTTTTAGGTGATTTTACTTAGGGGTACCCCTAGGGGAAATCACCTAAGGTTGGAAGTTTTGAATTCAGATGCATAATCGAGATTTGATCACATACAGTTGTAGGCCTTCGAATAAGGTTTTCGATGCTTCGAGAATCGCCCAACTGGATAAGTAACGAAGGAGATATGGTCAAAACAGTTTGTGGTAAATGTGAGGTGAAGACGACGCAATTAGAGGAGGCCTCCGATCAGCTTCTTTGTCCGGCACATGCCACTGTTTTGGCAATATCTCCTTCGTTATTTATCGGATTGAGTCGATTCTTACGGTGCTGGGTGGCTAATTCAAATTCCTACGACATGGGACAAGCAGGATACGACAATCTTTAATTTTGTGTATACTTCGGGATTTCTTTGCCGTTTCTCAATTCCTCCTCCTCCATTATTTTGGCCATATCTCCTTCGTTATTCGTCCGATTGGGTCGAATCAAGCGGCGTTGGAAAGCTTGTTCAAAGTCCTATAGATCTAGAAAATAAAAATCGAAATTTGTTTCCCATAATCATGTTGGGGGCTCAAAAAAAGGAAGGGCACATTACGGGATATATTCGACGGATCTAAATGTGATAGACTCTTGAAAATAACAAAAACTCATCACGAGATACTACAAATAAATAACTGTGTAATTCTGGATAAAAAAATTGGACTTTTATTAAGAAAATCTTTTAGGTGATTTTACTTAGGGGTACCCCTAGGGAAAATCACCTAAAGTTGGAAGTTTTGAATTCAGATGCATAATCGAGATTTGATCACATACAGTTGTAGGCCTTCGAATAAGATTTTCGATGCTTCGAGAATCGGCCCAATCGGATAAGTAACGAAGGAGATATGGTCAAAACAGTTTGTGGTAAATGTGAGGTGAAGACGACGCAATTAGAGGAGGCCTCCGATCAGCTTCTTTGTCCGGCACATGCCACTGTTTTGGCAATATCTCCTTCGTTATTTAGCAGATTTGGTTTATTCTTGCGGTGTTGGGAGGCTAATTCAAATTCCTACGACATGGGACAAGCAGGATACGACAATCTTTAATTTTGTGTATACTTCGGGATTTCTTTGCCGTTTCTCAATTCCTCCTCCTCCATTATTTTGGCCATATCTCCTTCGTTATTCGTTTGATTGGATCGAATCAAGCGCCGTTGGAAAGCTTGTTCAAAATCCTATAGATCTAGAAAATAAAAATCGAAATTTGGTTCCCATAATCACGTTGGGGGGCTCAAAAAAAAGGAATGGCACATTCCGGGATATATTCGACGGATCTACATGTGATAGACTCTTGAAAATAACAAAACTTCATCACGAGATACCACAAATAAATAACCGTGTAATCCTGGATAAAAAAATTGGACTTTTCTTTCGAAAATCTTTTAGGTGATTTTACTTAGGGGTACCCCTAGGGAAAATCACCTAAAGTTGGAAGTTTTGAATTTAGATGCATAATCTAGATTTGATCACATATAGTTGTAGGCCTTCGAATAAGGTTTTCGATGCTTTGAGAATCGGCCCAATCGGATAAGTAACGAAGGAGATATGGTCAAAACAGTTTGTGGTAAATGTGAGGTGAAGACGACGCAATTAGAGGAGGCCTCCGATCAGCTTCTTTGTCCGGCACATGCCACTATTTTGGCAATATCTCCTTCGTTATTTATCGGATTGGGTCGATTCTTACGGTGCTGGGAGGCTAATTTGAATTCCTACGACATGGGACAAGCAGGATACGACAATCTTTAATTTTGTGTATACTTCAGGATTTCTTTGCCGTTTCTCAATTCCTCCTCCTCCATTATTTTGGCCATATCTCCTTCGTTATTTATCCGATTGGGTCGAATCAAGCGGCGTTGGAAAGCTTGTTCAAAGTCCTATAGATCTAGAAAATAAAAATCGAAATTTGGTTCCTAATCATGGTGGGGGGCCTCAAAAAAAGGAAGGACACATTCCGGGATATATTCGACGGATCTACATGTGATAGACTCTTGAAAATAACAAAACCTCATCACGAGATACCACAAATAAATAACCGTGTAATCCTGGATAAAAAAATTAGACTTTTATTAAGAAAATCTTTTAGGTCATTTTACTTAGGGGTACCCCTAGGGAAAATCACCTAAACTTGGAAGTTTTGAATTTAGATGCATAATCTATATTTGATCACATATAGTTGTAGGCCTTCGAATAAGGTTTTCGATGCTTTGAGAATCGGCCCAATCGGATAAGTAACGAAGGAGATATGGTCAAAACAGTTTGTGGTAAATGTGAGGTGAAGACGACGCAATTAGAGGAGGCCTCCGATCAGCTTCTTTGTCCGGCACATGCCATTTTTTTGGCAATATCTCCTTCGTTATTTATCAGATTAGGTCGATTCTTGCGGTGCTGGGAGGCTAATTCAAATTCCTACGACATGGGACAAGCACGATACGACAATCTTTAATTTTGTGTATACTTCGGGATTTCTTTGCCGTTTCTCAATTCCTCCTCCATTATTTTGGCCATACCTCCTTCGTTATTCGTCCGATTGGGTCGAATCAAGCGGCGTTGGAAAGCTTGTTCAAAGTCCTATAGATCTGGAAAATAAAAATCGAAATTTGGTTCCCATAATCATGTTGGGGGCTCAAAAAAAAAGGAAGGGTACATTCCGGGATATATTTGACCGATCTACATGTGATAGATTCTTGAAAATAACAAAGACTCATCACGAGATACTACAAATAAATAAATGTGTAATCCTGGATAAAAAAATTAGACTTTTATTTCGAAAATCTTTTAGGTGATTTTACTTAGGGGTACCGCTAGGGGAAATCACCTAAGGTTGGAAGTTTTGAATTCAGATGCATAATCGAGATTTGATCATATACAGTTGTAGCCTTCGAATAAGGTTTTCGATGCTTCGAGAATCGGCCCAATCGGATAAGTAACGAAGGAGATATGGTCAAAACAGTTTGTGGTAAATGTGGTGAAGACGACGCAATTAGAGGAGGCCTCCGATCAGCTTCTTTGTCCGGCACATGCCACTGTTTTGGCAATATCTCCTTCGTTATTTATCGGATTGGGTCGATTCTTACGGTGCTGGGTGGCTAATTCAAATTCCTACGACATGGGACAAGCAGGATACGACAATCTTTAATTTTGTGTATACTTCGGGATTTCTTTGCCATTTCTCAATTCCTCCTCCTCCATTATTTTGGCCATATCTCCTTCGTTATTCGTCCGATAGGGTCGAATCAAGCGGCGTTGGAAAGCTTGTTCAAAGTCCTATAGATCTAGAAAATAAAAATCGAAATTTGGTTCCCATAATCATGTTGGGGGCCCAAAAAAAGGAAGGGCACATTACGGGATATATTCGACGGATCTACATGTGATAGACTCTTGAAAATAACAAAAACTCATCACGAGATACTACAAATAAATAACTGTGTAATTCTGGATAAAAAAATTAGACTTTTATTTCGAAAATCTTTTAGGTGATTTTACTTAGGGGTACCCCTAGGAGAAATCACCTAAGTTTGGAAGTTTTGAATTCAGATGCATAATCGAGATTTGATCATATACAGTTGTAGGCCTTTGAATAAGGTTTTCGATGCTTCGAGAATCGGCCCAATCGGATAAGTAACGAAGGAGATATGGTCAAAACAATTTGTGGTAAATGTGAGGTGAAGACGACGCAATTAGAGGAGGCCTCCGATCAGCTTCTTTGTCCGGCACATGCCATTGTTTTGGCAATATCTCCTTCGTTATTTATCGGATTTGGTCGATTCTTGCAGTGCTGGGAGGCTAATTCAAATTCCTACGACATGGAACAAGCAGGATACGACAATCTTTAAGTTTGTGTATACTTCGGGATTCTTTGCCGTTTCTCAATTCCTCCTCCTCCATTATTTTGGTCATATCTCCTTCGTTATTCGTCCGATTGGGTCGAATCAAGCGGCGTTGGAAAGCTTGTTCAAAGTCCTATAGATCTAGAAAATAAAAATCGAAATTTGGTTCCCATAATCACGTTGGGGGGCTCAAAAAAGGAAGGGCACATTCCGAGATATATTCGACAAATCTACATGTGATAGACTCTTGAAAATAACAAAACCTCATCACGGGATACTACAAATAAATAACCGTGTAATCCTGGATAAAAAAATTGGACTTTTCTTTCGAAAATCTTTTAGGTGATTTTACTTAGGGGTACCCCTAGGGGAAATCACCTAAGGTTGGAAGTTTTGAATTCAGATGCATAATCGAGATTTGATCACATACAGTTGTAGGCCTTCAAATAAGGTTTTCGATGCTTTGAGAATCGGCCCAATCGGATAAGTAACGAAGGAGATATGGTCAAAACAGTTTGTGGTAAATGTGAGGTGAAGACGACGCAATTAGAGGAGGCCTCCGATTAGCTTCTTTGTCCGGCACATGCCACTGTTTTGGCAATATCTCCTTCGTTATTTATCGGATTGAGTCGATTCTTACGGTGCTGGGTGGCTAATTCAAATTCCTACGACATGGGACAAGCAGGATACGA
Source organism: Orobanche coerulescens (assembly GCA_033398695.1). Taxonomy (NCBI): domain Eukaryota; kingdom Viridiplantae; phylum Streptophyta; class Magnoliopsida; order Lamiales; family Orobanchaceae; genus Orobanche; species Orobanche coerulescens. The sequence goes on from CM065804.1 coordinate 30,274,783, forward strand.
CAATCTTTAATTTTGTGTATACTTCGGGATTTCTTTGCCATTTCTCAATTCCTCCTCCTCCATTATTTTGGCCATATCTCCTTCGTTATTCGTCCGATTGGGTCGAATCAAGCGGCGTTGGAAAGCTAGTTCAAAGTCCTATAGATCTAGAAAATAAAAATCGAAATTTGGTTCCCATAATCATGTTGGGGGCCCAAAAAAAGGAAGGGCACATTACGGGATATATTCGACGGATCTACATGTGATAGACTCTTGAAAATAACAAAAACTCATCACGAGATACTACAAATAAATAACTGTGTAATTCTGGATAAAAAAATTAGACTTTTATTTCGAAAATCTTTTAGGTGATTTTACTTAGGGTACCCCTAGGGGAAATCACCTAAGGTTGGAAGTTTTGAATTCAGATGCATAATCGAGATTTGATCATATACAGTTGTAGGCCTTTGAATAAGGTTTTCGATGCTTCGAGAATCGGCCCAATCGGATAAGTAACGAAGGAGATATGGTCAAAACAATTTGTGGTAAATGTGAGGTGAAGACGACGCAATTAGAGGAGGCCTCCGATCAGCTTCTTTGTCCGGCACATGCCACTGTTTTGGCAATATCTCCTTCGTTATTTATCGGATTTGGTCGATTCTTGCAGTGCTGGGAGGCTAATTCAAATTCCTACGACATGGAACAAGCAGGATACGACAATCTTTAAGTTTGTGTATACTTCGGGATTCTTTGCCGTTTGTCAATTCCTCCTCCTCCATTATTTTGGCCATATCTCCTTCGTTATTCGTCCGATTGGGTCGAATCAAGCGGCGTTGGAAAGCTTGTTCAAAGTCCTATAGATCTAGAAAATAAAAATCGAAATTTGGTTCCCATAATCACGTTGGGGAGCTCTGTTGACACAAAATGTATTTTGATGATGGTTACATACAAAACATTTAATTGGATCTATCTCGGATCGATAATATTTTGAAGGGACACAATATGGCTAGCGCACGCTACGTATCATACCGTAGCGCACGCTATCGAGACTCTCATACACAGCCCAGTCAAGTCAGCTGCAGCCTACTCAAGTCGCCTGAATCGATAGCGCACGCAAGCTATTGAATGATAGCGTACGCTAATAAACTATAGATAGCGCACGCTATACAACATACATAACGCACGCTATCGCAAGTCTCCAGAAGTCAGTGAAAGGAATTCAGAATTGGACGTTGCGCACGCTACAGACATATTCTTCGTACGCTAAAGTGAAGACTTAGCGCACGCTAATTTTCATATCTAGCGCACGCTACCGAAATAATGGTCAGTAGTCCAGTAGCTACTGGACTCACTTCGTCTAGGTCTTTACGTACGCTACACAAGGCAACGCACGTTATTGAAATAATTCAGTAGCGCACGCTAAAGTAAAGGTGCTAGCGCACGCTAAATGGAATATGCAGTTTACCGTTTGAAATTCAACCGTTGGAAGCAAGAGTCAATGCATCCGGAAAATGTGGAAATATTGGATTTAATTAATGCTAGCGCACGCTATGCATACTTGCTAGCGCACGCTAATCATGATTTAGCCGTTGGAAAAAGAGACGTTGGAGAGGAAATCGGATTTTGTCAAAGTCAAGATCGAAGACTAGTTGACCAAGACGATAGCGCACGCTACCATATCATTACTAGCGCACGCTAGACAGAATTTTACCGTTGCAACAGTCTTTGTGACCGTTCGGAGAACTCAAGTCAAAATTCGCTAACGCACGCTACAAGGATCTATTAGCGCACGCTAATAGTATATTTTTCAGATTTTGAAGGCTGTCTCACTCCTATAAATACCCGAAGGACTTGGGTATCAAACACACAACTTCAAGCATTCAAGCATTCTAGCATACAAGCAATCAAAGCATTCTTGAGCTCAGATTTACATATTTTGTTGTATTACAAGTTGTGAGAAAAGTAAGATACAAGAGCGATTTCAATTGTATTATACATTATTCCTTGTATTCTTTCATTTGGTTGTAAGTGTTGCATCACTTACACTTGAGCGAAAAAGAAACGAATCAAGAGTCACTAATCCGGTGTTATTAGGATCTTTGATCCGGCATTATTAGGATTATACTCCCATATTCGTGATAAAGGAGGATTATCTAGTTCCTATAGAACACTAGATAAACAATTATTCATATTGAGGGAAAGGTTGAGCTTGGACCGATAGAAGACAAGCGGATTGTAACGGTTGTGAACTCGGACCAATAGAAGACGAGTTAAGGTTGTGGTTTTTCTTTAGCCAATAGAAAAAGAAAGTCGGAGAGAGGACGTAGGCAAGTTGCCGAACCTCTATAAATTCTTGAGTCTTTATTTTCCGCATTATTTTCCTTTTACTCGCAAGAAATTTCGGTATTCCGCACCACCACTATTCAACCCCCCTTCTAGTGGTGAATTTATCTCTTCAGTTGGTATCGGAGAGGGTCTCTTTTTAAAGGTTTCACCACCTAAGAGAAAAAGATCCGCAAATGGCACTTCTTGGCCAAATTGAAGGAAATGCTCTCAACCGTCCTCCGTTCTTCGACGGTTCCAATTTCATGACGTGGAAAAAGAAGATGGCGATCTTCGTGCAAGCCTACGATATTGAAATCTGGAAAGTTATTGCTCTCGGTCCTAAACTTGCTAAGAAAGAAGATGGATCGTTGAAAAAGATCGAAGAATACAACGATGAGGATTGGAGAAACACGCATGTCAACTCCCGAGCTACTCAACTCCTCTATTGCGCTCTCAATCCCGAAGAACTTAATAGGATATCGTCCTATGAAAGTGCAAAAGAAATCGGGAAATTCTCAAGTCACTCACGAGGGAACCACTCAAGTCAAGGAGACCAAAATTAATATGTTACTCCATGACTACGAATTATTTTCCATGAAAGACGAGGAAACGATCACAAATATGTTGGATCGATTTTCGGCTATAACAAACGGTCTTGCATCTTTTGGAAAGCCTATATCGAGCGACAAAGCTAAGAAAATTCTACGATCGTTGCCACGAGAATGGGATGCCACGGTCACCGCGATCATGGAATCCAAGGATCTCAACAAGCTCGAATTTAGTGCCCTCATCGGGTCACTCATCAACTATGAGATCGTTCTCAAGTCTAGAGGCACAAAACCAAAGCCTCGGGAAAGAGTAGTCGCATTCAATGTTGATAGCGACGTTGAGGAAGATGTTGCCAAGATGAAGACGACGAGGAACTCGCTCTTTATGCCAAAAACTTTAGAAGGTACAAAAACCTAATTCAAAAGAGGCGAAGTTTTCTTGGTCGGGATGGCAAACCGGAGCAAAAGAAGAGTGGCTACACTCTGTCAAGAAGTTCGACAATAATTGTCGGAAATATGGTCAAGCCGGTCATTATGCCAAAGAATGCCGAGGATCCTCTTCAAAACCGCAAATGGAAAGATTCAAAAGAAGGAGGTTCTAATCGCTTCTTGGAGTGATGACGAGGAGGAGATAGAAAGATCTCTAGACGCAAACCTTGCATTCATGGCCCTCGACTCCAAAGCAATATCGAGGTAAGCTCTAAACTCAATGACGATGAATATGACTCTTTTGATTTTTGTGATTCACAAGAAGTTCATCAAGATGATGAGTTGTTGAGTGCGTTTGAATCGTTAAATACGGAGTATGACGAGATGGTTAAGTTAAACATATCTTTAAAGAGAAAAATAAAATCTCTAGAACTCGAAAACTCCTCGCTTCAAAACAAGGGCAAAGCTATTGAGATCGACCATACATCATGTATTGAAAAAGAAAATGTTTTGAAAATTGAGTTAACAAAAACTCAAAAGGAGCTAAAATATATTTTGAACAAATTTACTCTAAACGAGAAATTCGAAGGCTCCTATCTATTCAAAATCGCCCTTGCTCAAACACGGTCTTGGTTTCGACTTTTAAACGGGAACAATCCCTTATTAATCTCGACAAAATAAAGAAAACCGAAACCGAGAACTCAAAAGTTCCGCTCAAACGAGTTCACAATGTTAATCCTCATTCAAAGTTAAGGACTATCAAAGTTAAGCAAATATGGGTTCCGAAAGGGACAATTGTTCCGAATGCTATAAGCATAATTAACTTTGGAGGACCCAAACGGGCTTGGGTACCGAAACAACCGAGAAATTCTACTTTTGTAGGTACCGGCACCAAGGAAAAACAAGTGGTACATTGATAGCGGATGCTCAAGGCACATGTGCGGTTCCGAGGACCTATTTGAGGACCTCGAATATCAAGATCAAGGACATGTGACCTTTGGAGATAATCAAAAGGGAAAAATCAAAGGAATCGGCAAAGTCGGTAAGGAACCTTCTCCTTCTATCAACAAAGTACTTTTTGTTGAAGGTTTGCATCATAATCTCCTTAGCGTTTCGCAACTTTGTGATGAAGGTTTTAAAATTCTATTTGAGCAAACGCATTGCACGGCATTTAGAAATGATAAAATTGCATTCATTGGCTTGAGATGCGGAAACATCTATATTGTTGATCTTAATGATAAGAGTTCATTCAATGAAAAATGCCTTATTACCTTGGATGACAATGCATATTTATGGCATCGAAAATTGGGGCATACTTCTCTACCCATTATCTCTATTTTATCTAGACACGACCTTGTTCGTGGATTGCCCAAACTCAAATTCGATAGAAAACATTTGTGTGAATCATGCATTAAAGGAAAACATACTCGAGAATCGTTTAAACCAAAATTCGAGGTTTCCACTAGTCGAGTTCTTGAACTCGTGCATATGGATTTGATCGGACCATCTAGACATGTTAGTTTAAATGGTAAACTTTATACCTTGGTTATTGTTGATGATTTCTCTCGATTTACTTGGGTTAGATTTTTAGCTCATAAAGATGATGCATTTTCCGAGTTTTCTAAATGGTGTCGCTTGGTATCAAATGAGAAAAACCTCTCCATAATTTCTATTCGCACCGACCACGGAGGTGAATTTGATTGCACCCCGTTTGAACTTTTATGCGATAAATACGGTATTAATCAGAATTTTTCGGCTCCTAGAACGCCTCAACAAAATGGAGTTGTTGAAAGGAAAAACCGATCTTTGGAAGAAATGTCGAGAACAATGCTAAATGAATACTCTCTTCCACGATACTTTTGGGCCGAAGCAATTTTTACGGCATGCTATGTGATTAACCGAGTTCACGTTCGTAGAACTCATCTTAAAACGCCTTATGAATTATGGAAGGGCAAAAAGCCTAATATTGCTTACTTTCATCCTTTTGGTTGCAATGTATTTATTCTAAACAATGGCAAGGATAACTTGGGCAAGTTTGATGCCAAATCCGACTCCGGAATTTTTCTTGGTTATTGTACGAATAGCAAAGCATATCGTGTGTATAATATTAGAACGAATAAAGTTGAAGAATCCATACACGTTAAATTCAATGATGTGATCTCACCCCCGAGAAAGGTAGAATATTTTGATGATGCAGGTACCTTTCCGGATCCCTCACCCGAAGTGAAGAAAATTTCGGAAATCGAAACGAACACAATCGTTGATTTACCGAAAGATCGAGGCACATCAAGGACCATCCAAGGATCTCGTGATCGGAAACATTGAAGACGGTGTTCAAACCCGAAGGAGGACCACCGAGTTTATGGCTCATTGTGCTTTTGTATCCGAAATAGTTCCCAAAAATATATCGGAAGCTCTCGATGATGAAAGCTGGGTAATGGCAATGCAAGAGGAGCTTGTGCAATTCAAGCACAATAATGTATGGAATTTAGTTCCGCGCCTAAAGATAAAACAATTATCGGAACTAAATGGGTGCATAAAATCAAGAGTGACGAAGACGGCTATCCTATTCGAAATAAATCTCGTTTGGTCGCTCAAGGATATAATCAAGAAGAAGGTCTTGATTACGAGGAAAGTTTTGCTCCCGTGGCTCGACTCGAAGCCATTCGCTTGCTTTGTGCATTTGCCGCTCATAAGAAGATAAAACTATTTCAAATGGATGTCAAAGTGCATTCTTGAATGGTTTCATTCAAGAAGAAGTCTACGTCAAGCAACCTCCCGGTTTTGAAGACCATCACTTTCCGGATCATGTCTACAAGCTCAACAAGGCACTCTACGGGTTGAAACAAGCACCCCGAGCATGGTATGATCGTTTAAGTCAATTTTTAATAGCAAATGACTATAAAAGAGGCAAAGTCGATAATACCTTGTTCGTTAAAGTACTAAATGATGATATACTTGTTTGCCAAATTTACGTTGATGACATTGTTTTTGGAGCTACTAATGAATCCTTGTGCCAAGATTTTTCTAATCTTATGAAAGGAGAATTCGAAATGAGTATGATGGGAGAATTAACGTTCTTCCTCGGACTTCAAATCAAACAATGCGAAGATGGAATTTTTATCCATCAAACGAAGTACTCAAACGACCTCCTCAAGAAATTCAATATGGAAAATAGCAAGGTGATATCTACGCCAATGTCGTCATCATTAAAGCTCGAGAAAGATGAAAATGGCAAATCCGTAGATCAAAAACTATATCGAGGTATGATCGGATCTTTGCTATATTTGACTGCATCTAGGCCAGATATAATATTTGCTACATGTCTATGTGCTCGATTCCAAGCTAATCCCAAGGAATCACATTTAATTGCTTGTAAACGCATTTTTCGTTATTTGAAAGGAACTATTGGACTAGGTCTATGGTATCCTTCTTGCTTGGATTTTAATTTAATTGCCTATAGTGACGCCGATTTCGGCGGATGCAAAATTGATAAAAAGAGTACTAGTGGTACATGTCATTTTATTGGATCTTGCTTAATATCTTGGGGAAGTAAAAAGCAAACCAGCGTAGCATTGTCTACAGCTGAGGCCGAATATGTCGCTGCAGGGAGCGCCTGTGCTCAAGTGCTATGGATTAAAAATCAACTACGCGACTACGGCATTCATTTTGAAAATACCCCTATTTTATGTGATAACACTAGTGCTATTAATTTGAGCAAAAATCCTGTTTTGCACAAATAACCAAGCATATAGATATCAGACATCACTTTTTACGTGATCATGTTCAAAAGAAAGATATCTGTTTAATTTTTGTCGGGACGAAGGATCAACTTGCTGACATCTTTACGAAACCTCTTCCCGAAGAATCTTTTAATACCATTCGTTTACAACTTGGCATGGGACATATAGACAATTTTTGAAATAAGCTTTTACTCAAAACATCAAAATCGGTGAGTCAGATCAATCGCTAGCGCACGCTAGCTTCATATTCTTAACGCGCGCTAAAATTTTATTTCGCTAGCGTACGCTAAACCTTTCCTTCTAGCGTACGCTAATTAAAGTTTCTTCGATTTTCACTGAACAGTCCAGTGAGCCTCTATTTTTTGCCTAACGTACGCTAACCTTATAAATTCTAGCGTACGCTAACTTAAAACTCGCTGACTATATATGCCGTACAACCCTAAATCACAACACATCCCTTAACGCACGCAATCGACTTCTCTCTTGCAAAAACCCTACACAGCGTCCGATCCAATCTGCGATCTTCTTCCTAAAAATCTTCGATTCCCTTCGTTTTCTCCTTCTCCGATCATGTCTAGCAAGAATCGAACGGCTATGGGCAAGCAATACAACAATTTGAAGCGTCCTCTAAACGCCCAATTCGATTCGGATCGATTCGTCTCACCATCGCTTCAAGAGTGTTCTTCGACATACTCCCTCAAGAACACATCACGGATTGCTACTTTTTCAATCTTCTCAGTCTCGCACGGGGAACCGTGAACATCTCCAATTTTTTCTCCTCACTCGGTATTTCTCGCCGTTGAATGCAAAAACCCCGTGTTTCCCGAGCTCGTCCGGAATTCTATGCCAACCTTCACGTGGCCGAGAGTGAAGGTTCTTCAGCCCTTGTGCTAGGTAGCCTTGTCGGAGGAACCAAGGTGAAAGTTTCTTCCGATATCCTGTTTCAAATTTTTGGTTTGCCCACGATGGCTTGATTTGCACTTTGGAAAATCATTGGTCGACGATAATGAAATTGGTGAAATTGACGTGAAAGAATTTACGAGCACGAAAGCCGTTATTGACATAACGGATGATTTCTTTGAGAACAACGACTTCGAATCAACATTCGATTGCTTTTGGTAGCCCTCACAAAATGTCTTATGCCAAAGGTCAATTCGCGGCATAAACTTGTAGGCGTGGACAAGCACGTGGTTTACCGCGTTCTAAATGACGATAAGGTTGACTTCTCCGACATCATCATTAGTTGGATGAAGGTGAAAGGAGATTTGTTCCGTCAAAGAATTACGCCACTCGCTCTCGCAAGGCCGGAATGCCTTATGGCTCTATCTTGTCGGCTATCTTTAGCTTCCATCAAGTGGACTTGTCGAAGGACAAGGGAGTCCCCTCTCCTCGGGCATGAGATCTCGGACGCGTCACTTAAAGCAATGCATTACGTCCGTACGATCAACCGAGGCCGGATTCTCTTCCGTACCTTCGCGATGATGACCAAGTTGAGAAAGGGTCACGGAAGCCCTCTGCCGAAGAAATGATCACTCGTCGGGGACCTCACACCCTTCGAGAAATGCAAACTGGGGAATTCATCAGGAAACCTACTTCGAAAGGCAAGCACCCGATGCGAAATGTGGTGACGGAGGAAGAAGAGAGTGATCTCATTGCTCGGATGGGGCATCGAGACTTCACACGCTGAGTTACGAGAGGACTTTCGGGCTCTGCGTTCGGAAGTCAGAGATGTGCATTCGGAAGTCCGGGAAGTTCGTGGACTGTTATCCGAGTTCATACGCTACACTCACCCCTCGTTTCCCTTTCCTTCATCCTCCTCCGATCCTTAGACTTAATGATCTTTGATGTTTGATGTAGACACTTGTGTTCGAACAAGCTATATGTTTCGCTTGTCATGGAAAACTAGTTGTATTCACTGCATTTTATTATTAATGAAATTCGCATTTCTTAATTTGGCATTTATTATGTACACGTATTTAATATCTCCTAGTATTGTTACTATCGTTGTTACCATCATTGTTGATTGCACCATTGAGTAATGGCAAAATTTAGTTAATGTTTATTAATCATGCAACAATTCAGGGGGAGTTCCTTTTTGTTTGTCAAAAGGGGGAGAAAACTCCAAAAACGAAAACCGACTAACATATCGAACAAGTTTATCTTGATTCGAATCACTTCAAAACGTTTTTGCAGGTATTAATTAAATGTTTTGACATCATCAAAAAGGGGGAGATTGTTGACACAAAATGTATTTTGATGATGGTTACATACAAAACATTTAATTGGATCTATCTCGGATCGATAATATTTTGAAGGGACACAATATGGCTAGCGCACGCTACGTATCATACCGTAGCGCACGCTATCGAGACTCTCATACACACCCAGTCAAGTCAGCTGCAGCCTACTCAAGTCGCCTGAATCGATAGCGCACGCAAGCTATTGAATGATAGCGTACGCTAATAAACTATAGATAGCGCACGCTATACAACATACATAACGCACGCTATCGCAAGTCTCCAGAAGTCAGTGAAAGGAATTCAGAATTGGACGTTGCGCACGCTACAGACATATTCTTCGTACGCTAAAGTGAAGACTTAGCGCACGCTAATTTTCATATCTAGCGCACGCTACCGAAATAATGGTCAGTAGTCCAGTAGCTACTGGACTCACTTCGTCTAGGTCTTTACGTACGCTACACAAGGCAACGCACGTTATTGAAATAATTCAATGGCGCACGCTAAAGTAAAGGTGCTAGCGCACGCTAAATGGAATATGCGCCACTGCTTGAAATTCAACCGTTGGAAGCAAGAGTCAATGCATCCGGAAAACTGGAAATATGGATTTAATTAATGCTAGCGCACGCTATGCATACTAGCGCACGCTAATCATGATTTAGCCGTTGGAAAAAGAGACGTTGGAGAGGAAATCGGATTTTGTCAAAGTCAAGATCGAAGACTAGTTGACCAAGACGATAGCGCACGCTACCATATCATTACTAGCGCACGCTAGACACAGAATTTTACCGTTGCAACAGTCTTTGTGACCGTTCGGAGAACTCAAGTCAAAATTCGCTAACTCACGCTACAAGGATCTATTAGCGCACGCTAATAGTATATTTTCAGATTTTGAAGGTCGTCTCACTCCTATAAATACCCCGAAGGACTTGGGTATCAAACACACAACTTCAAGCATTCAAGCATTCTAGCATACAAGCAATCAAAGCATTCTTGAGCTCATTTACATATTTTGTTGTATTACAAGTTGTGAGAAAAGTAAGATACAAGAGCGATTTCAATTGTATTATACATTATTCCTTGTATTCTTTCATTTGGTTGTAAGTGTTGCATCACTTACACTTGAGCGAAAAAAAGCGAATCAAGAGTCACTAATCCTGTTATTAGGATCTTTGATCCGGCATTATTAGGATTATACTCCCATATTCGTACAGTGAGGATTATCTAGTTCCTATAGAACACTAGATAAACAATTATTCATATTGAGGGAAAGGTTGAGCTTGGACCGATAGAAGACAAGCGGATTGTAACGGTTGTGAACTCGGACCAATAGAAGACGAGTTAAGGTTGTGGTTTTTCTTTAGCCAATAGAAAAAGAAAGTCGGAGAGAGGACGTAGGCAAGTTGCCGAACCTCTATAAATTCTTGAGTCTTTATTTTCCGCATTATTTTCCTTTTACTCGCAAGAAATTTCGGTATTCCGCACCACCACTATTCAACCCCCCTTCTAGTGGTGAATTTATCTCTTCAAGCTCAAAAAAGGAAGGGCACATTCCGAGATATATTCGACAAATCTACATGTGATAGACTCTTGAAAATAACAAAACCTCATCACGGGATACTACAAATAAATAACCGTGTAATCCTGGATAAAAAAATTGGACTTTTCTTTCGAAAATCTTTTAGGTGATTTTACTTAGGGGTACCCCTAGGGTAAATCACCTAAGGTTGGAAGTTTTGAATTCAGATGCATAATCGAGATTTGATCACATACAGTTGTAGGCCTTCGAATAAGGTTTTCGATGCTTCGAGAATCGGCCCAATCGGATAAGTAACGAAGGAGATATGGTCAAAACAGTTTGTGGTAAATGTGAGGTGAAGACGACGCAATTAGAGGAGGCCTCCGATCAGCTTCTTTGTCCGGCACATGCCACTGTTTTGGCAATATCTCCTTCGTTATTTATCGGATTGAGTCGATTCTTACGGTGCTGGGTGGCTAATTCAAATTTCTACGACATGGGACAAGCAGGATACGACAATCTTTAATTTTGTGTATACTTCGGGATTTCTTTGGCGTTTCTCAATTCCTCCTCCTCCATTATTTTGGCCATATCTCCTTCGTTATTCGTCCGATTGGGTCGAATCAAGCGGCGTTGGAAAGCTTGTTCAAAGTCCTATAGATCTAGAAAATAAAAATCGAAATTTGGTTCCCATAATCATGTTGGGGGCTCAAAAAAAGGAAGGGCACATTACGGGATATATTCGACGGATCTAAATGTGATAGACTCTTGAAAATAACAAAAACTCATCACGAGATACTACAAATAAATAAGCGTGTAATTGGATAAAAAAATTAGACTTTTATTTCGAAAATCTTTTAGGTGATTTTACTTAGGGGTACCCCTAGGGGAAATCACCTAAGGTTGGAAGTTTTGAATTCAGATGCATAATCGAGATTTGATCATATACAGTTGTAGGCCTTTGAATAAGGTTTTCGATGCTTCGAGAATCGGACCAATCGGATAAGTAACGAAGGAGATATGGTCAAAACAATTTGTGGTAAATGTGAGGTGAAGACGACGCAATTAGAGGAGGCCTCCGATCAGCTTCTTTGTCCGGCACATGCCACTGTTTTGGCAATATCTCCTTCGTTATTTATCGGATTTAGTCGATTCTTGCGATCTTTGGGAGGCTAATTCAAATTCCTACGACATGGAACAAGCAGGATACGACAATCTTTAAGTTTGTGTATACTTCGGGATTTCTTTGCCGTTTCTCAATTCCTCCTCCTCTATTATTTTGGCCATATCTCCTTCGTTATTCGTCCGATTGGGTCGAATCAAGCGGCGTTGGAAAGCTTGTTCAAAGTCCTATAGATCTAGAAAATAAAAATTGAAATTTGGTTCCCATAATCACGTTGGGGGGCTCAAAAAAAGGAAGGGCACATTTCGAGATATATTCGACGGATCTACATGTGATAGACTCTTGAAAATAACAAAAACTCATCACGGGATACTACAAATAAATAACCGTGTAATCCTGGATAAAAAAATTTGACTTTTCTTTCGAAAATCTTTTAGGTGATTTTACTTAGGGGTACCCCTAGGGGAAATCACCTAAGGTTGGAAGTTTTGAATTCAGATGCATAATCGAGATTTGATCACATACAGTTGTAGGCCTTCGAATAAGGTTTTCGATGCTTCGAGAATCGGCCCAATCAGATAAGTAACGAAGGAGATATGGTCAAAACAGTTTGTGGTAAATGTGAGGTGAAGACGACGCAATTAGAGGAGGCCTTCGATCAGCTTCTCTGTCCGGCACATGCCACTGTTTTGGCAATATCTCCTTCGTTATTTATCGGATTGGGTCGATTCTTGCGGTGCTGGGAGGCTAATTCAAATTCCTACGACATGGGACAAGCAGGATATGACAATCTTTAATTTTGTGTATACTTCGGGATTTCTTTGCCGTTTCTCAATTCCTCCTCCTCCATTATTTTGGCCACATATCCTTCGTTATTCATCCGATTGGGTCGAATCAAGCGGCGTTGGAAAGCTTGTTCAAAGTCCTATAGATCTAGAAAATAAAAATCGAAATTTGGTTCCTAATCATGGTGGGGGGCTCAAAAAAAGGAAGGACACATTCCGGGATATATTCGACGGATCTACATGTGATAGACTCTTGAAAATAACAAAACCTCATCACGAGATACCACAAATAAATAACCGTGTAATCCTGGATAAAAAAATTGGACTTTTATTAAGAAAATCTTTTAGGTCATTTTACTTAGGGGTACCCCTAGGGAAAATCACCTAAAGTTGGAAGTTTTGAATTTAGATGCATAATCGAGATTTGATCACATATAGTTGTAGGCCTTCGAATAAGGTTTTCGATGCTTTGAGAATCGGCCCAATCGGATAAGTAACGAAGGAGATATGGTCAAAACAGTTTGTGGTAAATGTGAGGGGAAGACGACGCAATTAGAGGAGGCCTCCGATCAGCTTCTTTGTCCGGCACATGCCACTGTTTTGGCAATATCTCCTTCGTTATTTATCGGATTGGGTCGATTCTTACGGTGCTGGGAGGCTAATTCAAATTCCTACGCATGGGACAAGCAGGATACGACAATCTTTAATTTTGTGTATACTTCAGGATTTCTTTGCCGTTTCTCAATTCCTCCTCCTCCATTATTTTGGCCATATCTCCTTCGTTATTCGTCCGATTGGGTCGAATCAAGCGGAGTTGGAAAGCTTGTTCAAAGTCCTATAGATCTAGAAAATAAAAATCAAAATTTGGTTCCCATAATCATGTTGGGGGCTCAAAAAAAAGGAAGGGCACATTACGGGATATATTCGACGGATCTACATGTGATAGACTCTTGAAAATAACAAAACCTCATCACGAGATACTACAAATAAATAACTGTGTTATTCTGGATAAAAAAATTAGACTTTTATTTCGAAAATCTTTTAGGTGATTTTACTTAGGGGTACCCCTAGGGGAAATCACCTAAGGTTGGAAGTTTTGAATTCAGATGCATAATCGAGATTTGATCATATACAGTTGTAGGCCTTTGAATAAGGTTTTCGATGCTTCGAGAATCGGCCCAATCGGATAAGTAACGAAGGAGATATGGTCAAAACAATTTGTGGTAAATGTGAGGTGAAGACGACGCAATTAGAGGAGGCCTCCGATCAGCTTCTTTGTCGAGCACATGCCACTGTTTTGGCAATATCTCCTTCATTATTTATCGGATTTGGTCGATTCTTGCGGTGCTGGGAGGCTAATTCGAATTCCTAGGACATAGAACAAGCAGGATACGACAATCTTTAAGTTTGTGTATACTTCTGGATTTCTTTGTCGTTTCTCAATTCCTTCTCCTCCATTATTTTGGCCATATCTTCTTCGTTATTCGTCCGATTGAGTCGAATCAAGCGGCGTTGGAAAGCTTGTTCAAAGTCCTATAGATCGAGAAAATAAAAATCGAAATTTAGTTCCCATAATCACATTGGGGGGGCTCAAAAAAAAGGAAGAGCACATTCCGAGATATATTCGACGGATCTACATGTGATAGACTCTTGAAAATAACAAAACCTCATCACGGGATACTACAAATAAATAACCGTGTAATCCTGGATAAAAAAATTGGACTTTTCTTTCGAAAATCTTTTAGGTGATTTTACTTAGGGGTACCCCTAGGGGAAATCGCCTAAGGTTGGAAGTTTTGAATTCAGATGCATAATCGAGATTTGATCACATACAGTTGTAGGCCTTCGAATAAGGTTTTCGATGCTTCGAGAATCGGCCCAATCGGATAAGTAACGAAGGAGATATGGTCAAAACAGTTTGTGGTAAATGTGAGGTGAAGACGACGCAATTAGAGAAGGCCTCCGATCAGCTTCTTTGTCCGGCACATGCCACTGTTTTGGCAATATCTCCTTCGTTATTTATCGGATTGGGTGGATTCTTGCGGTGCTGGGAGGCTAATTCAAATTCCTACGACATGGGACAAGTAGGATACGACAATCTTTAATTTTGTGTATACTTCGGGATTTCTTTGCCGTTTCTCAGTTCCTCCTCCTCCATTATTTTGGCCATATATCCTTCGTTATTCATCCGATTGGGTCGAATCAAGCGGCGTTGGAAAGCTAGTTCAAAGTCCTATAGATCTAGAAAATAAAAATCGAAATTTGGTTCCCATAATCATGGTGGGGGGCTCAAAAAAAGGAAGGACACATTCCGGGATATATTCGACGGATCTACATATGATAGACTCTTGAAAATAAGAAAACCTCATCACAAGATACCACAAATAAATAACCGTGTAATCCTGGATAAAAAAATTGGACTTTTATTAAGAAAATCTTTTAGGTGATTTTACTTAGGGGTACCCCTAGGGAAAATCACCTAAAGTTGGAAGTTTTGAATTCAGATGCATAATCGAGATTTGATCACATACAGTTGTAGGCCTTCGAATAAGGTTTTCGATGCTTCGAGAATCGGCCCAATCGGATAAGTAACGAAGGAGATATGGTCAAAACAGTTTGTGGTAAATGTGAGGTGAAGACGACGCAATTAGAGGAGGCCTCCGATCAGCTTCTTTGTCCGGCACATGCCATTTTTTTGGCAATATCTCCTTCGTTATTTATCAGATTAGGTCGATTCTTGCGGTGCTGGGAGGCTAATTCAAATTCCTACGACATGGGACAAGCAGGATACGACAATCTTTAATTTTGTGTATACTCGGGATTTCTTTGCCGTTTCTCAATTCCTCCTCCTCCATTATTTTGGCCATATCTCCTTCGTTATTCGTTCGATTGGGTCGAATCAAGCGGCGTTGGAAAGCTTGTTCAAAGTCCTATAGATCTAGAAAATAAAAATCGAAATTTGGTTCCCATAATCATGTTGGGAGCTCAAAAAAAAGGAAGGGCACATTCCGGGATATATTCGACGGATCTACATGTGATAGACTCTTGAAAATAACAAAACCTTATCACGAGATACTACAAATAAATAACTGTGTAATCCTGGATAAAAAAATTAGACTTTTATTTCGAAAATATTTTAGGTGATTTTACTTAGGGTACCCCTAGGGGAAATCACCTAAGGTTGGAAGTTTTGAATTCAGATGCATAATCGAGATTTGATCATATACGATTGTAGCCTTCGAATAAGGTTTTCGATGCTTGAGAATCGGCCCAATCGGATAAGTAACGAAGGAGATATGGTCAAAACAGTTTATGGTAAATGTGAGGTGAAGACGACGCAATTAGAGGAGGCCTCCGATCAGCTTCTTTGTCCGGTACATGCCACTGTTTTGGCAATATCTCCTTCGTTATTTATCGGATTGGGTCGATTCTTACGGTGCTGGGTGGCTAATTCAAATTCCTACGACATGGGACAAGCAGGATACGACAATCTTTAATTTTGTGTATACTTCGGGATTTCTTTGCCATTTCTCAATTCCTCCTCCTCCATTATTTTGGCCATATCTCCTTCGTTATTCGTCCGATTGGGTCGAATCAAGCGGCGTTGGAAAGCTTGTTCAAAGTCCTATAGATCTAGAAAATAAAAATCGAAATTTGGTTCCCATAATCATGGTGGGGGGCTCAAAAAAAGGAAGGACACATTCCGGGATATATTCGACGGATCTACATGTGCAAATAAATAACCGTGTAATCCTGGATAAAAAAATTGGACTTTTATTAAGAAAATCTTTTAGGTGATTTTACTTAGGGGTACCCCTAGGGAAAATCACCTAAAGTTGGAAGTTTTGAATTCAGATGCATAATCGAGATTTGATCACATACAGTTGTAGGCCTTCGAATAAGGTTTTCGATGTTTCGAGAATCGGCCCAATCGGATAAGTAACGAAGGAGATATGGTCAAAACAGTTTGTGGTAAATGTGAGGTGAAGACGACGCAATTAGAGGAGGCCTCCGATCAGCTTCTTTGTCCGGCACATGCCACTGTTTTGGCAATATCTCCTTCGTTATTTATCAGATTAGGTCGATTCTTGCGGTGCTGGGAGGCTAATTCAAATTCCTACGACATGGGACAAGCAGGATACGACAATCTTTAATTTTGTGTATACTTCGGGATTTCTTTGCCGTTTCTCAATTCCTCCTCCATTATTTTGGCCATATCTCCTTCGTTATTCGTCCGATTGGGTCGAATCAAGCGGCGTTGGAAAGCTTGTTCAAAGTCCTATAGATCTGGAAAATAAAAATCGAAATTTGGTTCCCATAATCATGTTGGGGGCTCAAAAAAAAAAAGGAAGGGTACATTAGGGATATATTCGACCGATCTACATGTGATAGATTCTTGAAAATAACAAAAACTCATCACGAGATACTACAAATAAATAAGCGTGTAATCTGGATAAAAAATTAGACTTTTATTTGAAAATCTTTTAGGTGATTTTACTTAGGGGTACCCCTAGGAAATCACCTAAGGTTGGAAGTTTTGAATTCAGATGCATAATCGAGATTTGATCATATACGATTGTAGCCTTGAATAAGGTTTTCGATGCTTCGAGAATCGGCCCAATCGGATAAGTAACGAAGGAGATATGGTCAAAACAGTTTATGGTAAATGTGAGGTGAAGACGACGCAATTAGAGGAGGCCTCCGATCAGCTTCTTTGTCCGGTACATGCCACTGTTTTGGCAATATCTCCTTCGTTATTTATCGGATTGGGTCGATTCTTACGGTGCTGGGTGGCTAATTCAAATTCCTACGACATGGGACAAGCAGGATACGACAATCTTTAATTTTGTGTATACTTCGGGATTTCTTTGCCGTTTCTCAATTCCTCCTCCATTATTTTGGCCATATCTCCTTCGTTATTCGTCCGATTGGGTCGAATCAAGCGGCGTTGGAAAGCTTGTTCAAAGTCCTATAGATCTGGAAAATAAAAATCGAAATTTGGTTCCCATAATCATGTTGGGGGCTCAAAAAAAAAAGGAAGGGTACATTCCGGGATATATTCGACCGATCTACATGTGATAGATTCTTGAAAATAACAAAAACTCATCACGAGATACTACAAATAAATAACTGTGTAATCCTGGATAAAAAAATTAGACTTTTATTTCGAAAATCTTTTAGGTGATTTTACTTAGGGGTACCCCTAGGGGAAATCACCTAAGGTTGGAAGTTTTGAATTCAGATGCATAATCGAGATTTGATCATATACAGTTGTAGCCTTCGAATAAGGTTTTCGATGCTTCGAGAATCGGCCCAATCGGATAAGTAACGAAGGAGATATGGTCAAAACAGTTTATGGTAAATGTGAGGTGAAGACGACGCAATTAGAGGAGGCCTCCGATCAGCTTCTTTGTCCGGTACAT
The DNA here is from genome assembly GCA_033398695.1 of Orobanche coerulescens. Taxonomy (NCBI): domain Eukaryota; kingdom Viridiplantae; phylum Streptophyta; class Magnoliopsida; order Lamiales; family Orobanchaceae; genus Orobanche; species Orobanche coerulescens. The sequence continues at coordinate 30,292,894 of CM065804.1, forward strand.
GCCACTGTTTTGGCAATATCTCCTTCGTTATTTATCGGATTGGGTCGATTCTTACGGTGCTGGGTGGCTAATTCAAATTCCTACGACATGGGACAAGCAGGATACGATAATCTTTAATTTTGTGTATACTTCGGGATTTCTTTGCCATTTCTCAATTCCTCCTCCATTATTTTGGCCATATCTCCTTCGTTATTCGTCCGATTGGGTCGAATCAAGCGGCGTTGGAAAGCTTGTTCAAATTCCTATAGATCTAGAAAATAAAAATCGAAATTTGGTTCCCATAATCATGTTGGGGGCCCAAAAAAAAAGGAAGGGCACATTACGGGATATATTCGACGGATCTACATGTGATAGATTCTTGAAAATAACAAAAACTCATCACGAGATACTACAAATAAATAACTGTGTAATTCTGGATAAAAAAATTAGACTTTTATTTCGAAAATCTTTTAGGTGATTTTACTTAGGGGTACCCCTAGGGGAAATCACCTAAGGTTGGAAGTTTTGAATTCAGATGCATAATCGAGATTTGATCACATACAGTTGTAGGCCTTCGAATAAGGTTTTCGATGTTTCGAGAATCGGCCCAATCGGATAAGTAACGAAGGAGATATGGTCAAAACAGTTTGTGGTAAATGTGAGGTGAAGACGACGCAATTAGAGGAGGCCTCCGATCAGCTTCTTTGTCCGGCACATGCCACTGTTTTGGCAATATCTCCTTCGTTATTTATCAGATTAGGTCGATTCTTGCGGTGCTGGGAGGCTAATTCAAATTCCTACGACATGGGACAAGCACGATACGACAATCTTTAATTTTGTGTATACTTCGGGATTTCTTTGCCGTTTCTCAATTCCTCCTCCATTATTTTGGCCATATCTCCTTCGTTATTCGTCCGATTGGGTCGAATCAAGCGGCGTTGGAAAGCTTGTTCAAAGTCCTATAGATCTGGAAAATAAAAATCGAAATTTGGTTCCCATAATCATGTTGGGGCTCAAAAAAAAGGAAGGGCACATTAGGGATATATTCGACCGATCTACATGTGATAGATTCTTGAAAATAACAAAAACTCATCACGAGATACTACAAATAAATAACTGTGTAATCTGGATAAAAAATTAGACTTTTATTTGAAAATCTTTTAGGTGATTTTACTTAGGGTACCCCTAGGAAATCACCTAAGGTTCAGTTTTGAATTCAGATGCATAATCGAGATTTGATCATATACGATTTGTAGCCTTGAATAAGGTTTTCGATGCTTCGAGAATCGGCCCAATCGGATAAGTAACGAAGGAGATATGGTCAAAGCAGTTTATGGTAAATGTCGGTGAAGACGACGCAATTAGAGGAGGCCTCCGATCGCCTTCTTTGTCGGTACATGCCCTGTTTTGGCAATATCTCCTTCGTTATTTATCGGATTAGGTCGATTCTTACGGTCTTTGGTGGCTAATTCAAATTCCTACGACATGGGACAAGCGGGATACGACAATCTTTAATTTTGTGTATACTTGGGATTTCTTTGCCATTTCTCAATTCCTCCTCCTCCATTATTTTCGCCATATCTCCTTCGTTATTCGTCCGATTGGGTCGAATCAAGCGGCGTTGGAAAGCTTGTTCAAAGTCCTATAGATCTAGAAAATAAAAATCGAAATTTGGTTCCCATAATCATGTTGGGGGCCCAAAAAAAGGAAGGGCACATTACGGGATATATTCGACGGATCTACATGTGATAGACTCTTGAAAATAACAAAAACTCATCACGAGATACTACAAATAAATAAGCTGTGTAATTCGATAAAAAATTAGACTTTTATTTGAAAATCTTTTAGGTGATTTTACTTAGGGTACCCTAGGAAATCACCTAAGGTTGGAAGTTTTGAATTCAGATGCATAATCGAGATTTGATCACATACGGTTGTAGGCCTTGAATAAGGTTTTCGATGTTTGAGAATCGGCCCAATCGGATAAATGTGAAGGAGATATGGTCAAAACAGTTTGTGGTAAATGTGAGGTGAAGACGACGCAATTAGAGGAGGCCTCCGATCAGCTTCTTTGTCCGGCACATGCCACTGTTTTGGCAATATCTCCTTCGTTATTTATCAGATTAGGTCGATTCTTGCGGTGCTGGGAGGCTAATTCAAATTCCTACGACATGGGACAAGCAGGATACGACAATCTTTAATTTTGTGTATACTTCGGGATTTCTTTGCCGTTTCTCAATTCCTCCTCCATTATTTTGGCCATATCTCCTTCGTTATTCGTCCGATTGGGTCGAATCAAGCGGCGTTGGAAAGCTTGTTCAAAGTCCTATAGATCTGGAAAATAAAAATCGAAATTTGGTTCCCATAATCATGTTGGGGGCTCAAAAAAAAGGAAGGGCACATTCCGGGATATATTCGACGGATCTACATGTGATAGACTCTTGAAAATAACAAAAACTCATCACGAGATACTACAAATAAATAACTGTGTAATCCTGGATAAAAAAATTGGACTTTTATATTGAAAATCTTTTAGGGGATTTTACTTAGGGGTACCCCTAGGGGAAATCACCTAAGGTTGGAAGTTTTGAATTCAGATGCATAATCGAGATTTGATCATATATAGTTGTAGGCCTTCGAATAAGGTTTTCGATGCTTCGAGAATCGGCCCAATCGGATAAGTAACGAAGGAGATATGGTCAAAAGCTTTATGGTAAATGTCGGTGAAGACGACGCAATTAGAGGAGGCCTCCGATCGCCTTCTTTGTCGGTACATGCCCTTTGTTTTGGCAATATCTCCTTCGTTATTTATCGGATTGGGTCGATTCTTACGGTGCTGGGTGGCTAATTCAAATTCCTACGACATGGGACAAGCAGGATACGACAATCTTTAATTTTGTGTATACTTCGGGATTTCTTTGCCATTTCTCAATTCCTCCTCCTCCATTATTTTCGCCATATCTCCTTCGTTATTCGTCCGATTGGGTCGAATCAAGCGGCGTTGGAAAGCTTGTTCAAAGTCCTATAGATCTAGAAAATAAAAATCGAAATTTGGTTCCCATAATCATGTTGGGGGCCCAAAAAAAAAGGAAGGGCACATTACGGGATATATTCGACGGATCTACATGTGATAGATTCTTGAAAATAACAAAAACTCATCACGAGATACTACAAATAAATAACTGTGTAATTCTGGATAAAAAAATTAGACTTTTATTTCGAAAATCTTTTAGGTGATTTTACTTAGGGGTACCCCTAGGGGAAATCACCTAAGGTTGGAAGTTTTGAATTCAGATGCATAATCGAGATTTGATCACATACAGTTGTAGGCCTTCGAATAAGGTTTTCGATGTTTCGAGAATCGGCCCAATCGGATAAGTAACGAAGGAGATATGGTCAAAACAGTTTGTGGTAAATGTGAGGTGAAGGCAGCGCAATTAGAGGAGGCCTCCGATCGGCTTCTTTGTCGGCACATGCCAGTGTGTTGGCAATATCTCCTTCGTTATTTATCGATTAGGTCGATTCTTGCGGTCTTTGGGAGGCTAATTCAAATTCCTACGACATGGGACAAGCGAGATACGACAATCTTTAATTTTGTGTATACTTGGGATTTCTTTGCCGTTTCTCAATTCCTCCTCCATTATTTTGGCCATATCTCCTTCGTTATTCGTCCGATTGGGTCGAATCAAGCGGCGTTGGAAAGCTTGTTCAAAGTCCTATAGATCTGGAAAATAAAAATCGAAATTTGGTTCCCATAATCATGTTGGGGGCTCAAAAAAAAGGAATGGCACATTCCGGGATATATTCGACCGATCTACATGTGATAGATTCTTGAAAATAACAAAAACTCATCACGAGATACTACAAATAAATAACTGTGTAATCCTGGATAAAAAAATTAGACTTTTATTTCGAAAATCTTTTAGGTGATTTTACTTAGGGGTACCCCTAGGGGAAATCACCTAAGGTTCGAAGTTTTGAATTCAGATGCATAATCGAGATTTGATCATATACAGTTGTAGCCTTCGAATAAGGTTTTCGATGCTTCGAGAATCGGCCCAATCGGATAAGTAACGAAGGAGATATGGTCAAAACAGTTTATGGTAAATGTCAGGTGAAGACGACGCAATTAGAGGAGGCCTCCGATCAGCTTCTTTGTCCGGTACATGCCACTGTTTTGGCAATATCTCCTTCGTTATTTATCGGATTGGGTCGATTCTTACGGTGCTGGGTGGCTAATTCAAATTCCTACGACATGGGACAAGCAGGATACGACAATCTTTAATTTTGTGTATACTTCGGGATTTCTTTGCCATTTCTCAATTCCTCCTCCTCCATTATTTTCGCCATATCTCCTTCGTTATTCGTCCGATTGGGTCGAATCAAGCGGCATTGGAAAGCTTGTTCAAAGTCCTATAGATCTAGAAAATAAAAATCGAAATTTGGTTCCCATAATCATGGTGGGGGGCTCAAAAAAAGGAAGGACACATTCCGGGATATATTCGACGGATCTACATGTGCAAATAAATAACCGTGTAATCCTGGATAAAAAAATTGGACTTTTATTAAGAAAATCTTTTAGGTGATTTTACTTAGGGGTACCCCTAGGGAAAATCACCTAAAGTTGGAAGTTTTGAATTCAGATGCATAATCGAGATTTGATCACATACAGTTGTAGGCCTTCGAATAAGGTTTTCGATGCTTCGAGAATCGGCCCAATCGGATAAATGTGAAGGAGATATGGTCAAAGCAGTTTGTGGTAAATGTGAGGTGAAGACGACGCAATTAGAGGAGGCCTCCGATCGGCTTCTTTGTCGGCACATGCCCTTTGTTTGGCAATATCTCCTTCGTTATTTATCGATTAGGTCGATTCTTGCGGTGCTGGGAGGCTAATTCAAATTCCTACGACATGGGACAAGCAGGATACGACAATCTTTAATTTTGTGTATACTTCGGGATTTCTTTGCCGTTTCTCAATTCCTCCTCCATTATTTTGGCCATATCTCCTTCGTTATTCATCCGATTGGGTCGAATCAAGCGGCGTTGGAAAGCTTGTTCAAAGTCCTATAGATCTGGAAAATAAAAATCGAAATTTGGTTCCCGTAATCATGTTGGGGGGCTCAAAAAAAAGGAAGGGCACATTCCCGGATATATTCGACGAATCTACACGTGATAGACTCTTGAAAATAACAAAAACTCATCACGGGATACTACAAATAAATAACTGTGTAATCCTGGATAAAAAAATTAGACTTTTATTTCGAAAATCTTTTAGGTGATTTTACTTAGGGGTACCCCTAGGGGAAATCACCTAAGGTTGGAAGTTTTGAATTCAGATGCATAATCGAGATTTGATCATATACAGTTGTAGCCTTCGAATAAGGTTTTCGATGCTTCGAGAATCGGCCCAATCGGATAAGTAACGAAGGAGATATGGTCAAAACAGTTTATGGTAAATGTGAGGTGAAGACGACGCAATTAGAGGAGGCCTCCGATCAGCTTCTTTGTCCGGTACATGCCACTGTTTTGGCAATATCTCCTTCGTTATTTATCGGATTGGGTCGATTCTTACGGTGCTGGGTGGCTAATTCAAATTCCTACGACATGGGACAAGCAGGATACGACAATCTTTAATTTTGTGTATACTTCGGGATTTCTTTGCCATTTCTCAATTCCTCCTCCTCCATTATTTTGGCCATATCTCCTTCGTTATTCGTCCGATTGGGTCGAATCAAGCGGCGTTGGAAAGCTTGTTCAAATTCCTATAGATCTAGAAAATAAAAATCGAAATTTGGTTCTCATAATCATGTTGGGGGCCCAAAAAAAAAGGAAGGGCACATTACGGGATATATTCGACGGATCTACATGTGATAGATTCTTGAAAATAACAAAAACTCATCACGAGATACTACAAATAAATAACTGTGTAATTCTGGATAAAAAAATTAGACTTTTATTTCGAAAATCTTTTAGGTGATTTTACTTAGGGGTACCCCTAGGGGAAATCACCTAAGGTTGGAAGTTTTGAATTCAGATGCATAATCGAGATTTGATCACATACAGTTGTAGGCCTTCGAATAAGGTTTTCGATGTTTCGAGAATCGGCCCAATCGGATAAGTAACGAAGGAGATATGGTCAAAACAGTTTGTGGTAAATGTGAGGTGAAGACGACGCAATTAGAGGAGGCCTCCGATCAGCTTCTTTGTCCGGCACATGCCACTGTTTTGGCAATATCTCCTTCGTTATTTATCAGATTAGGTCGATTCTTGCGGTGCTGGGAGGCTAATTCAAATTCCTACGACATGGGACAAGCAGGATACGACAATCTTTAATTTTGTGTATACTTCGGGATTTCTTTGCCGTTTCTCAATTCCTCCTCCATTATTTTGGCCATATCTCCTTCGTTATTCGTCCGATTGGGTCGAATCAAGCGGCGTTGGAAAGCTTGTTCAAAGTCCTATAGATCTGGAAAATAAAAATCGAAATTTGGTTCCCATAATCATGTTGGGGGCTCAAAAAAAAAGGAAGGGTACATTCCGGGATATATTCGACCGATCTACATGTGATAGATTCTTGAAAATAACAAAAACTCATCACGAGATACTACAAATAAATAACTGTGTAATCCTGGATAAAAAAATTAGACTTTTATTTCGAAAATCTTTTAGGTGATTTTACTTAGGGGTACCCCTAGGGGAAATCACCTAAGGTTGGAAGTTTTGAATTCAGATGCATAATCGAGATTTGATCATATACAGTTGTAGCCTTCGAATAAGGTTTTCGATGCTTCGAGAATCGGCCCAATCGGATAAGTAACGAAGGAGATATGGTCAAAACAGTTTATGGTAAATGTGAGGTGAAGACGACGCAATTAGAGGAGGCCTCCGATCGCCTTCTTTGTCGGTACATGCCACTTTTTGGCAATATCTCCTTCGTTATTTATCGGATTGGTCGATTCTTACGGTCTTTGGGTGGCTAATTCAAATTCCTACGACATGGGACAAGCGAGATACGACAATATTTAATTTTGTGTATACTTCGGGATTTCTTTGCCATTTCTCAATTCCTCCTCCTCCATTATTTTGGCCATATCTCCTTCGTTATTCGTCCGATTGGGTCGAATCAAGCGGCGTTGGAAAGCTTGTTCAAAGTCCTATAGATCTAGAAAATAAAAATCGAAATTTGGTTCCCATAATCATGTTGGGGGCCCAAAAAAAGGAAGGGCACATTACGGGATATATTCGACGGATCTACATGTGATAGATTCTTGAAAATAACAAAAACTCATCACGAGATACTACAAATAAATAAGTGTGTAATTCTGGATAAAAAAAATTAGACTTTTATTTCGAAAATCTTTTAGGTGATTTTACTTAGGGGTACCCCTAGGGGAAATCACCTAAGGTTGGAAGTTTTGAATTCAGATGCATAATCGAGATTTGATCATATACAGTTGTAGGCCTTCGAATAAGGTTTTCGATGCTTCAAGAATCGGCCCAATCCGATAAGTAACGAAGGAGATATGGTCAAAACAGTTTGTGGTAAATGTGAGGTGAAGACGACGCAATTAGAGGAGGCCTCCGATCAGCTTCTTTGTCCGGCACATGCCACTGTTTTGGCAATATCTCCTTCGTTATTTATCGGATTTGGTCGATTCTTGCGGTGCTGGGAGGCTAATTCAAATTCCTACGACATGGAACAAGCAGGATACGACAATCTTTAAGTTTGTGTATACTTCGGGATTTCTTTGCCGTTTCTCAATTCCTCCTCCTCCATTATTTTGGCCATATCTCCTTCGTTATTCGTCCGATTGGGTCGAATCAAGCGGCGTTGGAAAGCTTGTTCAAAGTCCTATAGATCTAGAAAATAAAAATCGAAATTTGGTTCCCATAATCACGTTGGGGGGCTCAAAAAAAAGGAAGGGCACATTCTGAGATATATTCGATAGATCTACATGTGATAGACTCTTGAAAATAACAAAACCTCATCACGGGATACTACAAATAAATAACCGTGTAATCCTGGATAAAAAAATTGGACTTTTCTTTCGAAAATCTTTTAGGTGATTTTACTTAGGGGTACCCCTAGGGGAAATCACCTAAGGTTGGAAGTTTTGAATTCAGATGCATAATCGAGATTTGATCACATACAGTTGTAGGCCTTCGAATAAGGTTTTCGATGCTTCGAGAATCGGCCCAATCGGATAAGTAACGAAGGAGATATGGTCAAAACAGTTTGTGGTAAATGTGAGGTGAAGACGACGCAATTAGAGGAGGCCTCCGATCAGCTTCTTTGTCCGGCACATGCCATTTTTTTGGCAATATCTCCTTCGTTATTTATCAGATTAGGTCGATTCTTGCGGTGCTGGGAGGCTAATTCAAATTCCTACGACATGGGACAAGCAGGATACGACAATCTTTAATTTTGTGTATACTTCGGGATTTCTTTGCCGTTTCTCAATTCCTCCTCCATTATTTTGGCCATATCTCCTTCGTTATTCATCCGATTGGGTCGAATCAAGCGGCGTTGGAAAGCTTGTTCAAAGTCCTATAGATCTGGAAAATAAAAATCGAAATTTGGTTCCCGTAATCATGTTGGGGGGCTCAAAAAAAAGGAAGGGCACATTCCCGGATATATTCGACGAATCTACACGTGATAGACTCTTGAAAATAACAAAAACTCATCACGGGATACTACAGATAAATAACCGTGTAATCCTGGATAAAAAATTAGACTTTTATTTCAAAATCTTTTAGGTGATTTTACTTAGGTACCCCTGGGAAATCACCTAAGGTTCAAGTTTTGAATTCAGATGCATAATCGAGATTTGATCATATACAGTTGTAGCCTTCGAATAAGGTTTTCGATGCTTCGAGAATCGGCCCAATCGGATAAGTAACGAAGGAGATATGGTCAAAACAGTTTATGGTAAATGTCAGGTGAAGACGACGCAATTAGAGGAGGCCTCCGATCAGCTTCTTTGTCCGGTACATGCCACTGTTTTGGCAATATCTCCTTCGTTATTTATCGGATTGGGTCGATTCTTACGGTGTTGGGTGGCTAATTCAAATTCCTACGACATGGGACAAGCAGGATACGACAATCTTTAATTTTGTGTATACTTCGGGATTTCTTTGCCATTTCTCAATTCCTCCTCCTCCATTATTTTCGCCATATCTCCTTCGTTATTCGTCCGATTGGGTCGAATCAAGCGGCGTTGGAAAGCTTGTTCAAAGTCCTATAGATCTAGAAAATAAAAATCGAAATTTGGTTCCCATAATCATGGTGGGGGGCTCAAAAAAAGGAAGGACACATTCCGGGATATATTCGACGGATCTACATGTGCAAATAAATAACCGTGTAATCCTGGATAAAAAAATTGGACTTTTATTAAGAAAATCTTTTAGGTGATTTTACTTAGGTACCCAGGAAAATCACCTAAAGTTGGAAGTTTTGAATTCAGATGCATAATCGAGATTTGATCACATACGATTGTAGGCCTTGAATAAGGTTTTCGATGTTTCGAGAATCGGCCCAATCGGATAAGTAACGAAGGAGATATGGTCAAAAGCATTTGTGGTAAATGTGAGGTGAAGACGACGCAATTAGAGGAGGCCTCCGATCGCCTTCTTTGTCGGCACATGCCACTTTTTTGGCAATATCTCCTTCGTTATTTATCGATTAGATCGATTCTTGCGGTCTTTGGGAGGCTAATTCAAATTCCTACGACATGGGACAAGCAGGATACGACAATCTTTAATTTTGTGTATACTTCGGGATTTCTTTGCCGTTTCTCAATTCCTCCTCCATTATTTTGGCCATATCTCCTTCGTTATTCGTCCGATTGGGTCGAATCAAGCGGCGTTGGAAAGCTTGTTCAAAGTCCTATAGATCTGGAAAATAAAAATCGAAATTTGGTTCCCATAATCATGTTGGGGGCTCAAAAAAAAAAGGAAGGGTACATTAGGGATATATTCGACCGATCTACATGTGATAGATTCTTGAAAATAACAAAAACTCATCACGAGATACTACAAATAAATAAGCTGTGTAATCTGGATAAAAAATTAGACTTTTATTTGAAAATCTTTTAGGTGATTTTACTTAGGGGTACCCCTAGGAAATCACCTAAGGTTGGAAGTTTTGAATTCAGATGCATAATCGAGATTTGATCATATACGGTTGTAGCCTTGAATAAGGTTTTCGATGCTTGAGAATCGGCCCAATCGGATAAGTAACGAAGGAGATATGGTCAAAAGCTTTATGGTAAATGTGAGGTGAAGACGACGCAATTAGAGGAGGCCTCGATCGCCTTCTTTGTCGGTACATGCCCTTTGTTTTGGCAATATCTCCTTCGTTATTTATCGGATTGGGTCGATTCTTACGGTCTTTGGGTGGCTAATTCAAATTCCTACGACATGGGACAAGCAGATACGACAATCTTTAATCTTGTGTATACTTCGGGATTTCTTTGCCATTTCTCAATTCCTCCTCCTCCATTATTTTGGCCATATCTCCTTCGTTATTCGTCCGATTGGGTCGAATCAAGCGGCGTTGGAAAGCTTGTTCAAATTCCTATAGATCTAGAAAATAAAAATCGAAATTTGGTTCTCATAATCATGTTGGGGCCCAAAAAAGGAAGGGCACATTACGGGATATATTCGACGGATCTACATGTGATAGATTCTTGAAAATAACAAAAACTCATCACGGGATACTACAAATAAATAACTGTGTAATTATGGATAAAAAATTGGACTTTTATTTCGAAAATCTTTTAGGTGATTTTACTTAGGGGTACCCCTAGGGGAAATCACCTAAGGTTGGAAGTTTTGAATTCAGATGCATAATCGAGATTTGATCACATACAGTTGTAGGCCTTCGAATAAGGTTTTCGATGTTTCGAGAATCGGCCCAATCGGATAAGTAACGAAGGAGATATGGTCAAAACAGTTTGTGGTAAATGTGAGGTGAAGACGACGCAATTAGAGGAGGCCTCCGATCAGCTTCTTTGTCCGGCACATGCCACTGTTTTGGCAATATCTCCTTCGTTATTTATCGGATTTGGTCGATTCTTGCGGTGCTGGGAGGCTAATTCAAATTCCTACGACATGGAACAAGCAGGATACGACAATCTTTAAGTTTGTGTATACTTCGGGATTTCTTTGTCGTTTCTCAATTCCTCCTCCTCCATTATTTTGGCCATATCTCCTTCGTTATTCGTCCGATTGGGTCGAATCAAGCGGCGTTGGAAAGCTTGTTCAAAGTCCTATAGATCTGGAAAATAAAAATCGAAATTTAGTTCCCATAATCATGTTGGGGGCTCAAAAAAAAGGAAGGGCACATTCCGGGATATATTCGACGGATCTACATGTGATAGACTCTTGAAAATAATAAAAACTCATCATGAGATACTACAAATAAATAACTGTGTAATCCTGGATAAAAAAATTAGACTTTTATTTCGAAAATCTTTTAGGTGATTTTACTTAGGGGTACCCCTAGGGGAAATCACCTGAGGTTGAAAGTTTTGAATTCAGATGCATAATCGATATTTGATCATATACATTTGTAGGCCTTCGAATAAGGTTTTCGATGCTTCGAGAATTGGCCCAATCGGATAAGTAACGAAGGAGATATGGTCAAAACAGTTTGTGGTAAATGTGAGGTGAAGACGACGCAATTAGAGGAGGCCTCCGATCAGCTTCTTTGTCCGGCACATGCCACTATTTTGGCAATATCTCCTTCGTTATTTATCCGATTTGGTCGATTCTTACGGTCTTGGGTGGCTAATTCAAATTCCTACGACATGGGACAAGCAGGATACGACAATCTTTAATTTTGTGTATACTCGGGATTTCTTTGCCATTTCTCAATTCCTCCTCCTCCATTATTTTGGCCATATCTCCTTCGTTATTCGTTCGATTGGGTCGAATCAAGCGGAGTTGGAAAGCTAGTTCAAAGTCCTATAGATCTAGAAAATCAAAATCGAAATTTGGTTCCCATATTCATGTTGGGGGGCTCAAAAAAAAGGAAGGGCACATTCCGGGATATATTCGACGGATCTACATGTGATAGACTCTTGAAAATAACAAAAACTCATCACGGGATACTACAAATAAATAACCGTGTAATCCTGGATAAAAAATTAGACTTTCATTTCGAAAATCTTTTAGGTGATTTTACTTAGGGGTACCCCTAGGGGAAATCACCTAAGGTTGGAAGTTTTGAATTCAGATGCATAATCGAGATTTGATCATATACAGTTGTAGGCCTTTGAATAAGGTTTTCGATGCTTCGAGAATCGGCCCAATTGGATAAGTAACGAAGGAGATATGGTCAAAACAATTTGTGGTAAATGTGAGGTGAAGACGACGCAATTAGAGGAGGCCTCCGATCGCCTTCTTTGTCCGGCACATGCCACTGTTTTGGCAATATCTCCTTCGTTATTTATCGGATTTGGTCGATTCTTGCGGTCTTTGGGAGGCTAATTCAAATTCCTACGACATGGAACAAGCGAGATACGACAATCTTTAAGTTTGTGTATACTTCGGGATTCTTTGCCGTTTCTCAATTCCTCCTCCTCCATTATTTTGGCCATATCTCCTTCGTTATTCATCCGATTGGGTCGAATCAAGCGGCGTTGGAAAGCTTGTTCAAAGTCCTATAGATCTAGAAAATAAAAATCGAAATTTGGTTCCCATAATCACGTTGGGGGGCTCAAAAAAGGAAGGGCACATTCTGAGATATATTCGACAAATCTACATGTGATAGACTCTTGAAAATAACAAAACCTCATCACGGGATACTAAAAATAAATAACCGTAATCCTGGATAAAAAAATTGGACTTTTCTTTCGAAAATCTTTTAGGTGATTTTACTTAGGGGTACCCCTAGGGGAAATCACCTAAGGTTGGAAGTTTTGAATTCAGATGCATAATCGAGATTTGATCACATACAGTTGTAGGCCTTCGAATAAGGTTTTCGATGCTTCGAGAATCGGCCCAATCGGATAAGTAACGAAGGAGATATGGTCAAAACAGTTTGTGGTAAATGTGAGGTGAAGACGACGCAATTAGAGGAGGCCTCCGATCAGCTTCTTTGTCCGGCACATGCCACTGTTTTGGCAATATCTCCTTCGTTATTTATCGGATTGAGTCGATTCTTACGGTGCTGGGTGGCTAATTCAAATTCCTACGACATGGGACAAGCAGGATACGACAATCTTTAATTTTGTGTATACTTCGGGATTTCTTTGCCGTTTCTCAATTCCTCCTCCTCCATTATTTTGGCCATATCTCCTTCGTTATTCGTCCGATTGGGTCGAATCAAGCGGCGTTGGAAAGCTTGTTCAAAGTCCTATAGATCTAGAAAATAAAAATTGAAATTTGGTTCCTATATTCATGTTGGGGGCTCAAAAAAAGGAAGGGCACATTACGAGATATATTCGACGGATCTACATGTGATAGACTCTTGAAAATAACAAAAACTCATCACGAGATACTACAAATAAATAACTGTGTAATTCTGGATAAAAAAATTAGACTTTTATTTCGAAAATCTTTTAGGTGATTTTACTTAGGGGTACCCCTAGGGGAAATCACCTAAGGTTGGAAGTTTTGAATTCAGATGCATAATCGAGATTTGATCATATACAGTTGTAGCCTTCGAATAAGGTTTTCGATGCTTCGAGAATCGGCCCAATCGGATAAGTAACGAAGGAGATATGGTCAAAACAGTTTATGGTAAATGTGAGGTGAAGACGACACAATTAGAGGAGGCCTCCGATCAGCTTCTTTGTCCGGTACATGCCACTGTTTTGGCAATATCTCCTTCGTTATTTATCGGATTGGGTCGATTCTTACGGTGCTGGGTGGCTAATTCAAATTCCTACGACATGGGACAAGCAGGATACGACAATCTTTAATTTTGTGTATACTTCGGGATTTCTTTGCCATTTCTCAATTCCTCCTCCTCCATTATTTTGGCCATATCTCCTTCGTTATTCGTCCGATTGGGTCGAATCAAGCGGCGTTGGAAAGCTTGTTCAAATTCCTATAGATCTAGAAAATAAAAATCGAAATTTGGTTCTCATAATCATGTTGGGGGCCCAAAAAAAAAGGAAGGGCACATTACGGGATATATTCGACGGATCTACATGTGATAGATTCTTGAAAATAACAAAAACTCATCACGAGATACTACAAATAAATAACTGTAATCTCGATAAAAAATTAGACTTTTATTTGAAAATCTTTTAGGTGATTTTACTTAGGGTACCCCTAGGGGAAATCACCTAAGGTTGGAAGTTTTGAATTCAGATGCATAATCGAGATTTGATCACATACAGTTGTAGGCCTTCGAATAAGGTTTTCGATGTTTCGAGAATCGGCCCAATCGGATAAGTAACGAAGGAGATATGGTCAAAACAGTTTGTGGTAAATGTGAGGTGAAGACGACGCAATTAGAGGAGGCCTCCGATCAGCTTCTTTGTCCGGCACATGCCACTGTTTTGGCAATATCTCCTTCGTTATTTATCAGATTAGGTCGATTCTTGCGGTGCTGGGAGGCTAATTCAAATTCCTACGACATGGGACAAGCAGGATACGACAATCTTTAATTTTGTGTATACTTCGGGATTTCTTTGCCGTTTCTCAATTCCTCCTCCATTATTTTGGCCATATCTCCTTCGTTATTCGTCCGATTGGGTCGAATCAAGCGGCGTTGGAAAGCTTGTTCAAAGTCCTATAGATCTGGAAAATAAAAATCGAAATTTGGTTCCCATAATCATGTTGGGGGCTCAAAAAAAAAAGGAAGGGTACATTCCGGGATATATTCGACCGATCTACATGTGATAGATTCTTGAAAATAACAAAAACTCATCACGAGATACTACAAATAAATAACTGTGTAATCCTGGATAAAAAAATTAGACTTTTATTTCGAAAATCTTTTAGGTGATTTTACTTAGGGGTACCCCTAGGGGAAATCACCTAAGGTTCAAGTTTTGAATTCAGATGCATAATCGAGATTTGATCATATACGTTGTAGCCTTGAATAAGGTTTTCGATGCTTCGAGAATCGGCCCAATCGGATAAGTAACGAAGGAGATATGGTCAAAGCAGTTTATGGTAAATGTCGTAAAGACGACGCAATTAGAGGAGGCCTCGATCGCCTTCTTTGTCCGGTACATGCCCTTTGTTTTGGCAATATCTCCTTCGTTATTTATCGGATTGGGTCGATTCTTACGGTCTTTGGGTGGCTAATTCAAATTCCTACGACATGGGACAAGCGAGATACGACAATCTTTAATTTTGTGTATACTTCGGATTTCTTTGCCATTTCTCAATTCCTCCTCCTCCATAATTTTCGCCATATCTCCTTCGTTATACGTCCGATTGGGTCGAATCAAGCTGCGTTGGAAAGCTTGTTCAAAGTCCTATAGATCTAGAAAATAAAAATCGAAATTTGGTTCCCATAATCATGGTGGGGGCTCAAAAAGGAAGGACACATTAGGGATATATTCGACTGATCTACATGTGAAAATAAATAACCGTGTAATCCTGGATAAAAAATTGGACTTTTATTAAGAAAATCTTTTAGGTGATTTTACTTAGGGGTACCCCTAGGGAAAATCACCTAAAGTTGGAAGTTTTGAATTCAGATGCATAATCGAGATTTGATCACATACAGTTGTAGGCCTTCGAATAAGGTTTTCGATGCTTCGAGAATCGGCCCAATCGGATAAGTAACGAAGGAGATATGGTCAAAACAGTTTGTGGTAAATGTGAGGTGAAGACGACGCAATTAGAGGAGGCCTCCGATCAGCTTCTTTGTCCGGCACATGCCACTGTTTTGGCAATATCTCCTTCGTTATTTATCAGATTAGGTCGATTCTTGCGGTGCTGGGAGGCTAATTCAAATTCCTACGACATGGGACAAGCAGGATACGACAATCTTTAATTTTGTGTATACTTCGGGATTTCTTTGCCGTTTCTCAATTCCTCCTCCATTATTTTGGCCATATCTCCTTCGTTATTCGTCCGATTGGGTTGAATCAGGTGTCGTTGGAAAGATTGTTCAATGTCCTATAGATCTAGAAAATAAAAATCGAAATTTGGTTCCCGTAATCATGTTGGTGGGCTCAAAAAAAGTAAGGGCACATTCCGGGATATATTCGACGGATCTACATGTGATAGATTCTTGAAAATAACAAAACTCATCACGAGATACTACAAATAAATAAGCGTGTAATCTGGATAAAAAAATTAGACTTTTATTTGAAAATCTTTTAGGTGATTTTACTTAGGGGTACCCCTAGGAAATCACCTAAGGTTGGAAGTTTTGAATTCAGATGCATAATCGAGATTTGATCATATACGATTGTAGCCTTGAATAAGGTTTTCGATGCTTCGAGAATCGCCCAATCGGATAAGTAACGAAGGAGATATGGTCAAAAGCAGTTTATGGTAAATGTGAGGTGAAGACGACGCAATTAGAGGAGGCCTCCGATCGCCTTCTTTGTCGGTACATGCCCTTTGTTTTGGCAATATCTCCTTCGTTATTTATCGGATTGGGTCGATTCTTACGGTCTTTGGGAGGCTAATTCAAATTCCTACGACATGGGACAAGCAGGATACGACAATCTTTAATTTTGTGTATACTCGGGATTTCTTTGCCATTTCTCAATTCCTCCTCCTCCATTATTTTGGCCATATCTCCTTCGTTATTCGTTCGATTGGGTCGAATCAAGCGGCGTTGGAAAGCTTGTTCAAAGTCCTATAGATCTAGAAAATAAAAATCGAAATTTGGTTCCCATAATCATGTTGGGAGCTCAAAAAAAAGGAAGGGCACATTCCGGGATATATTCGACGGATCTACATGTGATAGACTCTTGAAAATAACAAAAACTCATCACGAGATACTACAAATAAATAACTGTGTAATCCTGGATAAAAAAATTAGACTTTTATTTCGAAAATCTTTTAGGTGATTTTACTTAGGGGTACCCCTAGGGGAAATCACCTAAAGTTGGAAGTTTTGAATTCAGATGCATAATCGAGATTTGATCACATACAGTTGTAGGTATTCGAATAAGGTTTTCGATGATTTTGAAATCGGCCCAATCGGATAAGTAACGAAGGAGATATGGTCAAAACAGTTTGTGGTAAATGTGAGGTGAAGACAACGCAATTAGAGGAGGCCTCCGATCAGCTTCTTTGTCCGGCACATGCCACTGTTTTGGCAATATCTCCTTCGTTATTTATCGGATTGGGTCGATTCTTGCGGTGCTGGGAGGCTAATTCAAATTCCTACAACATGGGACAAGCAGGATACAACAATCTTTAATTTTGTGTATACTTCGGGATTTCTTTGCCGTTTCTCAATTACCCCTACTCCATTATTTTGGCCATATCTCCTTCGTTATTCGTCCGATTGGGTCGAATCAAGTGGCGTTGGAAAGCTTGTTCAAAGTCCTATAGATCTAGAAAATAAAAAACGAAATTTGGTTCCCATAATCATGTTGGGGGCTCAAAAAAAAGGAATGGCACATTCCGAGATATATTCGACCGATCTACATGTGATAGATTCTTGAAAATAACAAAAACTCATCACGAGATACTACAAATAAATAACTGTGTAATCCTGGATAAAAAAATTAGACTTTTATTTCGAAAATCTTTTAGGTGATTTTACTTAGGGGTACCCCTAGGGGAAATCACCTAAGGTTGGAAGTTTTGAATTCAGATACATAATCGAGATTTGATCATATACAGTTGTATCCTTCGAATAAGGTTTTCGATGCTTCGAGAATCGGCCCAATCGGATAAGTAACGAAGGAGATATGGTCAAAACAGTTTGTGGTAAATGTGAGGTGAAGACGACGCAATTAGAGGAGGCCTCCGATCAGCTTCTTTGTCCGGCACATGCCACTGTTTTGGCAATATCTCCTTCGTTATTTATCGGATTGGGTCGATTCTTACGGTGCTGGGTGGCTAATTCAAATTCCTACGACATGGGACAAGCAGGATACGACAATCTTTAATTTTGTGTATACTTCGGGATTTCTTTGCCATTTCTCAATTCCTCCTCCTCCATTATTTTGGCCATATCTCCTTCGTTATTCGTCCGATTGGGTCGAATCAAGCGGCGTTGGAAAGCTTGTTCAAAGTCCTATAGATCTAGAAAATAAAAATCGAAATTTGGTTCCCATAATCATGTTGGGGGCCCAAAAAAAAAGGAAGGGCACATTACGGGATATATTCGACGGATCTACATGTGATAGATTCTTGAAAATAACAAAAACTCATCACGAGATACTACAAATAAATAAGTGTGTAATTCTGGATAAAAAAATTAGACTTTTATTTCGAAAATCTTTTAGGTGATTTTACTTAGGGGTACCCCTAGGGGAAATCACCTAAGGTTGGAAGTTTTGAATTCAGATGCATAATCGAGATTTGATCATATACAGTTGTAGGCCTTTGAATAAGGTTTTCGATGCTTCGAGAATCGGCCCAATTGGATAAGTAACGAAGGAGATATGGTCAAAACAATTTGTGGTAAATGTGAGGTGAAGACGACGCAATTAGAGGAGGCCTCCGATCAGCTTCTTTGTCCGGCACATGCCACTGTTTTGGCAATATCTCCTTCGTTATTTATCGGATTTGGTCGATTCTTGCGGTGCTGGGAGGCTAATTCAAATTCCTACGACATGGAACAAGCAGCATACGACAATCTTTAAGTTTGTGTATACTTCGGGATTTCTTTGCCGTTTCTCAATTCCTCCTCCTCCATTATTTTGGCCATATCTCCTTCGTTATTCGTCCGATTGGGTCGAATCAAGCGGCGTTGGAAAGCTTGTTCAAAGTCCTATAGATCTAGAAAATAAAAATCGAAATTTGGTTCCCATAATCACGTTGGGGGGCTCAAAAAAAAGGAAGGGCACATTCTGAGATATATTCGATAGATCTACATGTGATAGACTCTTGAAAATAACAAAACCTCATCACGGGATACTACAAATAAATAACCGTGTAATCCTGGATAAAAAAATGGACTTTTCTTTCGAAAATTTTTTAGGTGATTTTACTTAGGGGTACCCCTAGGGGAAATCACCTAAGGTTGGAAGTTTTGAATTCAGATGCATAATCGAGATTTGATCACATACAGTTGTAGGCCTTCGAATAAGGTTTTCGATGCTTCGAGAATCGGCCCAATCGGATAAGTAACGAAGGAGATATGGTCAAAAGCAGGTTTGTGGTAAATGTGAGGTGAAGACAGCGCAATTAGAGGAGGCCTCCGATCGCCTTCTTTGTCCGGCACATGCCACTGTTTTGGCAATATCTCCTTCGTTATTTATCGGATTGAGTCTATTCTTACGGTCTGGGTGGCTAATTCAAATTCCTACGACATGGGACAAGCAGATACGACAATCTTTAATTTTGTGTATACTTCGGGATTTCTTTGGCGTTTCTCAATTCCTCCTCCTCCATTATTTTGGCCATATCTCCTTCGTTATTCGTTCGATTGGGTCGAATCAAGCGGCGTTGGAAAGCTTGTTCAAAGTCCTATAGATCTAGAAAATAAAAATTGAAATTTGGTTCCTCTAATCATGGTGGGGGATCAAAAAAAGGACGGGCACATTACGAGAGATATTCGACGGATCTTCATGTGATAGACTCATGTAAATAACTAAAACTCATGACGAGATACTACAAATAAATAAGCGTGTAATTGGATAAAAAATTAGACTTTTATTTTGAAAATCTTTTAGGTGATTTTACTTAGGTACCCCTGGGAAATCACCTAAGGTTGGAAGTTTTGAATTCAGATGCATAATCGAGATTTGATCATATACGATTGTAGCCTTGAATAAGGTTTTTGATGCTTCGAGAATCGGCCCAATCGGATAAGTAACGAAGGAGATATGGCCAAAACAGTTTATGGTAAATGTGAGGTGAAGACGACACAATTAGAGGAGGCCTCCGATCAGCTTCTTTGTCCGGTACATGCCACTGTTTTGGCAATATCTCCTTCGTTATTTATCGGATTGGGTCGATTCTTACGGTCTTTGGGTGGCTAATTCAAATTCCTACGACATGGGACAAGCAGGATACGACAATCTTTAATTTTGTGTATACTTCGGGATTTCTTTGCCATTTCTCAATTCCTCCTCCTCCATTATTTTGGCCATATCTCCTTCGTTATTCGTCCGATTGGGTCGAATCAAGCGGCGTTGGAAAGCTTGTTCAAATTCCTATAGATCTAGAAAATAAAAATCGAAATTTGGTTCTCATAATCATGTTGGGGGCCCAAAAAAAAAGGAAGGGCACATTACGGGATATATTCGACGGATCTACATGTGATAGATTCTTGAAAATAACAAAAACTCATCACGGGATACTACAAATAAATAACTGTGTAATTATGGATAAACAATTATGAATTTTATTTGAAAAATCTTTTAGGTGATTTTACTTAGGGTACCCCTAGGAAATCACCTAAGGTTGGAAGTTTTGAATTCAGATGCATAATCGAGATTTGATCACATACAGTTGTAGGCCTTCGAATAAGGTTTTCGATGTTTCGAGAATCGGCAATCGGATAAGTAACGAAGGAGATATGGTCAAAAGCAGCTTGTGGTAAATGTGAGGTGAAGACAGCGCAATTAGAGGAGGCCTCCGATCGCTTCTTTGTCGGCACATGCCCTTTGTTTTGGCAATATCTCCTTCGTTATTTATCGATTAGGTCGATTCTTGCGGTCTTTGGGAGGCTAATTCAAATTCCTACGACATGGGACAAGCAGGATATGACAATCTTTAAGTTTGTGTATACTTCGGGATTTCTTTGCCGTTTCTCAATTCCTCCCCCTCCATTATTTTGGCCATATCTCCTTCGTTATTCGTCCGATTGGGTCGAATCAAGCGGCGTTGTAAAGTTTGTTCAAAGTCCTATAGATCTGGAAAATAAAAATCGAAATTTGGTTCCCATAATCATGTTGGGGGTTCAAAAAAACGAAGGGTACATTCCGGGATATATTCGACGGATCTACATGTGATAGACTCTTGAAAATAACAAAAACTGATCACGAGATACTACAAATAAATAACTGTGTAATTCTGGATAAAAAAATTAGACTTTTATTTCGAAAATCTTTTAGGTGATTTTACTTAGGGGTACTCCTAGGGGAAATCACCTAAGGTTGGAAGTTTTGAATTCAGATGCATAATCGAGATTTGATCATATATAGTTGTAGGCCTTCGAATAAGGTTTTCGATGCTTCGAGAATCGGCCCAATCGGATAAGTAACGAAGGAGATATGGTCAAAACAGTTTATGGTAAATGTGAGGTGAAGACGACGCAATTAGAGGAGGCCTCCGATCAGCTTCTTTGTCCGGTACATGCCACTTTTTTGGCAATATCTCCTTCGTTATTTATCGGATTGGGTCGATTCTTACGGTGCTGGGTGGCTAATTCAAATTCCTACGACATGGGACAAGCAGGATACGACAATCTTTAATTTTGTGTATACTTCGGGATTTCTTTGCCATTTCTCAATTCCTCCTCCTCCATTATTTTGGCCATATCTCCTTCGTTATTCGTCCGATTGGGTCGAATCAAGCGGCGTTGGAAAGCTTGTTCAAAGTCCTATAGATCTAGAAAATAAAAATCGAAATTTGGTTCCCATAATCATGTTGGGGGCCCAAAAAAAGGAAGGGCACATTACGGGATATATTCGACGGATCTACATGTGATAGATTCTTGAAAATAACAAAAACTCATCACGAGATACTACAAATAAATAACTGTGTAATTCTGGATAAAAAAATTAGACTTTTATTTCGAAAATCTTTTAGGTGATTTTACTTAGGGGTACCCCTAGGGGAAATCACCTAAGGTTGGAAGTTTTGAATTCAGATGCATAATCGAGATTTGATCATATACAGTTGTAGGCCTTTGAATAAGGTTTTCGATGCTTCGAGAATCGGCCCAATTGGATAAGTAACGAAGGAGATATGGTCAAAACAATTTGTGGTAAATGTGAGGTGAAGACGACGCAATTAGAGGAGGCCTCCGATCAGCTTCTTTGTCCGGCACATGCCACTGTTTTGGCAATATCTCCTTCGTTATTTATCGGATTTGGTCGATTCTTGCAGTGCTGGGAGGCTAATTCAAATTCCTACGACATGGAACAAGCAGGATACGACAATCTTTAAGTTTGTGTATACTTCGGGATTCTTTGCCGTTTCTCAATTCCTCCTCCTCCATTATTTTGGCCATATCTCCTTCGTTATTCATCCGATTGGGTCGAATCAAGCGGCGTTGGAAAGCTTGTTCAAAGTCCTATAGATCTAGAAAATAAAAATCGAAATTTGGTTCCCATAATCACGTTGGGGGGCTCAAAAAAGGAAGGGCACATTCTGAGATATATTCGACAAATCTACATGTGATAGACTCTTGAAAATAACAAAACCTCATCACGGGATACTAAAAATAAATAACCGTGTAATCCTGGATAAAAAAATTGGACTTTTCTTTCGAAAATCTTTTAGGTGATTTTACTTAGGGGTACCCCTAGGGGAAATCACCTAAGGTTGGAAGTTTTGAATTCAGATGCATAATCGAGATTTGATCACATACAGTTGTAGGCCTTCGAATAAGGTTTTCGATGCTTCGAGAATCGGCCCAATCGGATAAGTAACGAAGGAGATATGGTCAAAACAGTTTGTGGTAAATGTGAGGTGAAGACGACGCAATTAGAGGAGGCCTCCGATCAGCTTCTTTGTCCGGCACATGCCACTGTTTTGGCAATATCTCCTTCGTTATTTATCGGATTGAGTCTATTCTTACGGTGCTGGGTGGCTAATTCAAATTCCTACGACATGGGACAAGCAGGATACGACAATCTTTAATTTTGTGTATACTTCGGGATTTCTTTGGCGTTTCTCAATTCCTCCTCCTCCATTATTTTGGCCATATCTCCTTCGTTATTCGTCCGATTGGGTCGAATCAAGCGGCGTTGGAAAGCTTGTTCAAAGTCCTATAGATCTAGAAAATAAAAATTGAAATTTGGTTCCTATATTCATGTTGGGGGCTCAAAAAAAGGAAGGGCACATTACGAGATATATTCGACGGATCTACATGTGATAGACTCTTGAAAATAACAAAAACTCATCACGAGATACTACAAATAAATAACTGTGTAATTCTGGATAAAAAAATTAGACTTTTATTTCGAAAATCTTTTAGGTGATTTTACTTAGGGGTACCCCTAGGGGAAATCACCTAAGGTTGGAAGTTTTGAATTCAGATGCATAATCGAGATTTGATCATATACAGTTGTAGCCTTCGAATAAGGTTTTCGATGCTTCGAGAATCGGCCCAATCGGATAAGTAACGAAGGAGATATGGTCAAAACAGTTTATGGTAAATGTGAGGTGAAGACGACACAATTAGAGGAGGCCTCCGATCAGCTTCTTTGTCCGGTACATGCCACTGTTTTGGCAATATCTCCTTCGTTATTTATCGGATTGGGTCGATTCTTACGGTCTTGGTGGCTAATTCAAATTCCTACGACATGGGACAAGCAGGATACGACAATCTTTAATTTTGTGTATACTTCGGGATTTCTTTGCCATTTCTCAATTCCTCCTCCTCCATTATTTTGGCCATATCTCCTTCGTTATTCGTCCGATTGGGTCGAATCAAGCGGCGTTGGAAAGCTTGTTCAAATTCCTATAGATCTAGAAAATAAAAATCGAAATTTGGTTCTCATAATCATGTTGGGGGCCCAAAAAAAAAGGAAGGGCACATTACGGGATATATTCGACGGATCTACATGTGATAGATTCTTGAAAATAACAAAAACTCATCACGAGATACTACAAATAAATAACTGTGTAATTCTGGATAAAAAAATTAGACTTTTATTTCGAAAATCTTTTAGGTGATTTTACTTAGGGGTACCCCTAGGGGAAATCACCTAAGGTTGGAAGTTTTGAATTCAGATGCATAATCGAGATTTGATCACATACAGTTGTAGGTATTCGAATAAGGTTTTCGATGTTTGAGAATCGCCCAATCGGATAAATGGAAGGAGATATGGTCAAAAGCGATTTGTGGTAAATGTGAGGTGAAGACGACGCAATTAGAGGAGGCCTCCGATCAGCTTCTTTGTCCGGCACATGCCACTGTTTTGGCAATATCTCCTTCGTTATTTATCAGATTAGGTCGATTCTTGCGGTGCTGGGAGGCTAATTCAAATTCCTACGACATGGGACAAGCAGGATACGACAATCTTTAATTTTGTGTATACTTCGGGATTTCTTTGCCGTTTCTCAATTCCTCCTCCATTATTTTGGCCATATCTCCTTCGTTATTCGTCCGATTGGGTCGAATCAAGCGGCGTTGGAAAGCTTGTTCAAAGTCCTATAGATCTGGAAAATAAAAATCGAAATTTGGTTCCCATAATCATGTTGGGGGGCTCAAAAAAAAGAAAGGGCACATTCCGGGATATATTCGACGGATCTACATGTGATAGACTCTTGAAAATAACAAAAACTCATCACGGGATACTACAAATAAATAACCGTATAATCCTGGATAAAAAAATTGGACTTTTATTTCGAAAATCTTTTAGGTGATTTTACTTAGGGATACCCGTAGGGGAAATCACCTAAAGTCGGAAGTTTTGAATTCAGATGCATAATCGAGATTTGATTACATACAGTTGTAGGCCTTCGAATAAGGTTTTCGATGCTTTGAGAATCGGCCCAATCGGATAAGTAACGAAGGAGATATGGTCAAAACAGTTTGTGGTAAATGTGAGGTGAAGACGACGCAATTAGAGGAGGCCTCCGATCAGCTTCTTTGTCCGGCACATGCCACTGTTTTGGCAATATCTCCTTCGTTATTTATCGGATTGGGTCGATTCTTGCGGTGCTGGGAGGCTAATTCAAATTCCTACGACATGGGACAAGCAGGATAGGACAATCTTTAATTTTATGTATACTTCGGGATTTCTTTGCCGTTTCTCAATTCCTCCTCCTCCATTATTTTGACCATATCTCCTTCGTTATTCGTCCGATTGGGTCGAATCATACGGCGTTGGAAAGCTTGTTCAAAGTTCTATAGATCTAGAAAATAAAAATCGAAATTTGGTTCCCATAATCATGGTGGGGGGCTCAAAAAAAGGAAGGACACATTCCGGGATATATTCGACGGATCTACATGTGATAGACTTTTGAAAATAACAAAACCTCATCACGAGATACCACAAATAAATAACCGTGTAATCCTGGATAAAAAAAATTGGACTTTTATTAAGAAAATCTTTTAGGTCATTTTACTTAGGGGTACCCTTAGGGAAAATCACCTAAAGTTGGAAGTTTTGAATTTAGATGAATAATCGAGATTTGATCACATATAGTTGTAGGCCTTCGAATAAGGTTTTCGATGCTTCGAGAATCGGCCCAATCGGATAAGTAACGAAGGAGATATGGTCAAAACAGTTTGTGGTAAATGTGAGGTGAAGACGACGCAATTAGAGGAGGCCTCCGATCAGCTTCTTTGTCCGGCACATGCCACTGTTTTGGCAATATCTCCTTCGTTATTTATCGGATTTGGTCGATTCTTGCGGTGCTGGGAGGCTAATTCAAATTCCTACGACATGGAACAAGCAGGATACGACAATCTTTAAGTTTGTGTATACTTCGGGATTTCTTTGCCGTTTCTCAATTCCTCCTCCTCCATTATTTTGGCCATATCTCCTTCGTTATTCATCCGATTGGGTCGAATCACGCGGCGTTGGAAAGCTTGTTCAAAGTCCTATAGATCTAGAAAATAAAAATCGAAATTTGGTTCCCATAATCACGTTGGGGGGCTCAAAAAAGGAAGGGCACATTCTGAGATATATTCGACAAATCTACATGTGATAGACTCTTGAAAATAACAAAACCTCATCACGGGATACTACAAATAAATAACCGTGTAATCCTGGATAAAAAAATTGGACTTTTCTTTCGAAAATCTTTTAGGTGATTTTACTTAGGGGTACCCCTAGGGGAAATCACCTAAGGTTGGAAGTTTTGAATTCAGATGCATAATAGAGATTTGATCACATACAGTTGTAGGCCTTCGAATAAGGTTTTCGATGCTTCGAGAATCGGCCCAATCGGATAAGTAACGAAGGAGATATGGTCAAAACAGTTTGTGGTAAATGTGAGGTGAAGACGACGCAATTAGAGGAGGCCTCCGATCAGCTTCTTTGTCCGGCACATGCCACTGTTTTGGCAATATCTCCTTCGTTATTTATCGGATTGAGTCTATTCTTACGGTGCTGGGTGGCTAATTCAAATTCCTACGACATGGGACAAGCAGGATACGACAATCTTTAATTTTGTGTATACTTCGGGATTTCTTTGCCGTTTCTCAATTCCTCCTCCTCCATTATTTTGGCCATATCTCCTTCGTTATTCGTCCGATTGGGTCGAATCAAGCGGCGTTGGAAAGCTTGTTCAAAGTCCTATAGATCTAGAAAATAAAAATTGAAATTGGGTTCCCATAATCATGTTGGGGGATCAAAAAAAGGAAGGGCACATTACGGGATATATTCGACGGATCTACATGTGATAGACTCTTGAAAATAACAAAAACTCATCACGAGATACTACAAATAAATAACTGTGTAATTCTGGATAAAAAAATTAGACTTTTATTTCGAAAATCTTTTAGGTGATTTTACTTAGGGGTACCCCTAGGGGAAATCACCTAAGGTTGGAAGTTTTGAATTCAGATGCATAATCGAGATTTGATCATATACAGTTGTAGGCCTTTGAATAAGGTTTTCGATGCTTCGAGAATCGGACCAATCGGATAAGTAACGAAGGAGATATGGTCAAAACAATTTGTGGTAAATGTGAGGTGAAGACGACGCAATTAGAGGAGGCCTCCGATCAGCTTCTTTGTCCGACACATGCCACTGTTTTGGCAATATCTCCTTCGTTATTTATCGGATTTAGTCGATTCTTGCAGTGCTGGGAGGCTAATTCAAATTCCTACGACATGGAACAAGCAGGATACGACAATCTTTAAGTTTGTGTATACTTCATGATTTCTTTGCCGTTTCTCAATTCCTCCTCCTCTATTATTTTGGCCATATCTCCTTCGTTATTCGTCCGATTGGGTCGAATCAAGCGGCGTTGGAAATCTTGTTCAAAGTCCTATAGATCTAGAAAATAAAAATTGAAATTTGGTTCCCATAATCACGTTGGGGGGCTCAAAAAAAAGGAAGGGCACATTCCGAGATATATTCGACGGATCTACATGTGATAGACTCTTGAAAATAACAAAAACTCATCACGGGATACTACAAATAAATAACCGTGTAATCCTGGATAAAAAAATTGGACTTTTATTTCGAAAATCTTTTAGGTGATTTTACTTAGGGGTACCCCTAGGGGAAATCACCTAAGGTTGGAAGTTTTGAATTCAGATGCATAATCGAGATTTGATCACATACAGTTGTAGGCCTTCGAATAAGGTTTTCGATGCTTCGAGAATCGGCCCAATCGGATAAGTAACGAAGGAGATATGGTCAAAACAGTTTGTGGTAAATGTGAGGTGAAGACGACGCAATTAGAGGAGGCCTTCGATCAGCTTCTCTGTCCGGCACATGCCACTGTTTTGGCAATATCTCCTTCGTTATTTATCGTATTGGGTCGATTCTTGCGGTGCTGGGAGGATAATTCAAATTCCTACGACATGGGACAAGCAGGATACGACAATCTTTAATTTTATGTATACTTCGGGATTTCTTTGCCGTTTCTCACTTCCTCCTCCTCCATTATTTTGACCATATCTCCTTCGTTATTCGTCCGATTGGGTCGAATCAAGCGGCGTTGGAAATCTTGTTCAAAGTCCTATAGATCTAGAAAATAAAAATCGAAATTTGGTTCCCATAATTATGTTGGGGGGCTCAAAAAAAAGAAAGGGCACATTCCGAGATATATTCGACGGATCTACACGTGATAGACTCTTGAAAATAACAAAAACTCATCACGGGATACTACAAATAAATAAACATGTAATCTTGGATAAAAAAATTGGACTTTTATTTCGAAAATCTTTTAGGTGATTTTACTTAGGGGTACCCCTAGGGGAAATCACCTAAAGTTGGAAGTTTTCAATTCAGATGCATAATCGAGATTTGATTACATACAGTTGTAGGCCTTCGAATAAGGTTTTTGATGCTTCGAGAATCGGCCCAATCGGATAAGTAACGAAGGAGATATGGTCAAAACAGTTTGTGGTAAATGTGAGGTGAAGACGACGCAATTAGAGGAGGCCTCCGATCAGCTTCTTTGTCCGGCACATGCCACTGTTTTGACAATATCTCCTTCGTTATTTATCGGATTGGGTCGATTCTTGTGGTTCTGGGAGGCTAATTCAAATTCCTATGACATGGGACAAGCAGGATACGACAATCTCTAATTTTGTGTATACTTCGGGATTTCTTTGCCGTTTCTCAATTCCTCCTCCTCCATTATTTTGGCCATATCTCCTTCGTTATTCGTTCGATTGGGTCGAATCATACGGCGTTGGAAAGCTTGTTTAAAGTCCTATAGATCTAGAAAATAAAAATCGAAATTTGGTTCCTAATCATGGTGGGGGGCTCAAAAAAAGGAAGGACACATTCCGGGATATATTCGACGGATCTACATGTGATAGACTCTTGAAAATAACAAAACCTCATCACGAGATACCACAAATAAATAACCGTGTAATCCTGGATAAAAAAATTGGACTTTTATTAAGAAAATCTTTTAGGTCATTTTACTTACCTTAGGGAAAATCACCTAAAGTTGGAAGTTTTGAATTTAGATGCATAATCGAGATTTGATCACATATAGTTGTAGGCCTTCGAATAAGGTTTTCGATGCTTTGAGAATCGGCCCAATCGGATAAGTAACGAAGGAGATATGGTCAAAACAGTTTTTGGTAAATGTGAGGTGAAGACGACGCAATTAGAGGAGGCCTCCGATCAGCTTCTTTGTCCGGCACATGCCACTGTTTTGGCAATATCTCCTTCGTTAGTTATCGGATTGGGTCGATTCTTACGGTGCTGGGAGGCTAATTCAAATTCCTACGACATGGGACAAGCAGGATACGACAATCTTTAATTTTGTGTATACTTCAGGATTTCTTTGCCGTTTCTCAATTCCTCCTCCTCCATTATTTTGGCCATATCTCCTTCGTTATTCGTCCGATTGGGTCGAATCAAGCGGCGTGGGAAAGCTTGTTCAAAGTCCTATAGATCTAGAAAATAAAATCGAAATTTGGTTCCCATAATTATGTTGGGGGGCTCAAAAAAAAGAAAGGGCACATTCCGGGATATATTCGACGGATCTACATGTGATAGACTCTTGAAAATAACAAAAACTCATCACGGGATACTACAAATAAATAACCGTATAATCCTGGATAAAAAAATTGGACTTTTATTTCGAAAATCTTTTAGGTGATTTTACTTAGGGATACCCGTAGGGGAAATCACCTAAAGTCGGAAGTTTTGAATTCAGATGCATAATCGAGATTTGATTACATACAGTTGTAGGCCTTCGAATAAGGTTTTTGATGCTTTGAGAATCGGCCCAATCGGATAAGTAACGAAGGAGATATGGTCAAAACAGTTTGTGGTAAATGTGAGGTGAAGACGACGCAATTAGAGGAGGCCTCCGATCAGCTTCTTTGTCCGGCACATGCCACTGTTTTGGCAATATCTCCTTCGTTATTTATCGGATTGGGTCGATTCTTGCGGTGCTGGGAGGCTAATTCAAATTCCTACGACATGGGACAAGCAGGATACGACAATCTTTAATTTTATGTATACTTCGGGATTTCTTTGCCGTTTCTCAATTCCTCCTCCTCCATTATTTTGACCATATCTCCTTCGTTATTCGTCCGATTGGGTCGAATCATACGGCGTTGGAAAGCTTGTTCAAAGTCCTATAGATCTAGAAAATAAAAATCGAAATTTGGTTTCTAATCATGGTGGGGGGCTCAAAAAAAGGAAGGACACATTCCGGGATATATTTGACGGATCTACATGTGATAGACTCTTGAAAATAACAAAACCTCATCACGAGATACCACAAATAAATAACCGTGTAATCCTGGATAAAAAAATTGGACTTTTATTAAGAAAATCTTTTAGGTCATTTTACTTAGGGGTACCCTTAGGGAAAATCACCTAAAGTTGGAAGTTTTGAATTTAGATGCATAATCGAGATTTGATCACATATAGTTGTAGGCCTTCGAATAAGGTTTTCGATGCTTTGAGAATCGGCCCAATCGGATAAGTAACGAAGGAGATATGGTCAAAACAGTTTGTGGTAAATGTGAGGTGAAGACGACGCAATTAGAGGAGGCCTCCGATCAGCTTCTTTGTCCGGCACATGCCACTGTTTTGGCAATATCTCCTTCGTTATTTATCGGATTGGGTCGATTCTTACGGTGCTGGGAGGCTAATTCAAATTCCTACGACATGGGACAAGCAGGATACGACAATCTTTAATTTTGTGTATACTTCAGGATTTCTTTGCCGTTTCTCAATTCCTCCTCCTCCATTATTTTGGCCATATCTCCTTCGTTATTCGTCCGATTGGGTCGAATCAAGCGGCGTTGGAAAGCTTGTTCAAAGTCCTATAGATCTAGAAAATAAAAATCTAAATTTGGTTCCCATAATCATGTTGGGGGCCCAAAAAAAAAGGAAGGGCACATTACGGGATATATTCGACGGATCTACATGTGATAGATTCTTGAAAATAACAAAAACTCATCACGAGATACTACAAATAAATAACTGTGTAATTCTGGATAAAAAAATTAGACTTTTATTTCAAAAATCTTTTAGGTGATTTTACTTAGGGGTACCCCTAGGGGAAATCACCTAAGGTTGGAAGTTTTGAATTCAGATGCATAATCGAGATTTGATCATATACAGTTGTAGGCCTTTGAATAAGGTTTTCGATGCTTCGAGAATCGGCCCAATCGGATAAGTAACGAAGGAGATATGGTCAAAACAATTTGTGGTAAATGTGAGGTGAAGACGACGCAATTAGAGGAGGCCTCCGATCAGCTTCTTTGTCCGGCACATGCCACTGTTTTGGCAATATCTCCTTCGTTATTTATCGGATTTGGTCGATTCTTGCAGTGCTGGGAGGCTAATTCAAATTCCTACGACATGGAACAAGAAGGATACGACAATCTTTAAGTTTGTGTATACTTCGGGATTCTTTGCCGTTTCTCAATTCCTCCTCCTCCATTATTTTGGCCATATCTCCTTCGTTATTCATTCGATTGGGTCGAATCAAGCGGCGTTGGAAAGCTTGTTCAAAGTCCTATAGATCTAGAAAATAAAAATCAAAATTTGGTTCCCATAATCACGTTGGGGGGCTCAAAAAAGGAAGGGCACATTCCGAGATATATTCGACAAATCTACATGTGATAGACTCTTGAAAATAACAAAACCTCATCACGGGATAATACAAATAAATAACCGTGTAATCCTGGATAAAAAAAATTGGACTTTTCTTTCGAAAATCTTTTAGGTGATTTTACTTAAGGGTACCCCTAGGGTAAATCACCTAAGGTTGGAAGTTTTGAATTCAGATGCATAATAGAGATTTGATCACATACAGTTGTAGGCCTTCGAATAAGGTTTTCGATGCTTCGAGAATCGGCCCAATCGGATAAGTAACGAAGGAGATATGGTCAAAACAGTTTGTGGTAAATGTGAGGTGAAGACGACGCAATTAGAGGAGGCCTCCGATCAGCTTCTTTGTCCGGCACATGCCACTGTTTTGGCAATATCTCCTTCGTTATTTATCGGATTGAGTCTATTCTTACGGTGCTGGGTGGCTAATTCAAATTCCTACGACATGGGACAAGCAGGATACGACAATCTTTAATTTTGTGTATACTTCGGGATTTCTTTGGCGTTTCTCAATTCCTCCTCCTCCATTATTTTGGCCATATCTCCTTCGTTATTCGTCCGATTGGGTCGAATCAAGCGGCGTTGGAAAGCTTGTTCAAAGTCCTATAGATCTAGAAAATAAAAATTGAAATTTGGTTCCCATAATCATGTTGGGGGCTCAAAAAAAGGGAGGGCACATTACGGGATATATTCGACGGATCTACATGTGATAGACTCTTGAAAATAACAAAAATTCATCACGAGATACTACAAATAAATAACTGTGTAATTCTGGATAAAAAAATTAGACTTTTATTTCGAAAATCTTTTAGGTGATTTTACTTAGGGGTACCCCTAGGGGAAATCACCTAAGGTTGGAAGTTTTGAATTCAGATGCATAATCGAGATTTGATCATATACAGTTGTAGGCCTTTGAATAAGGTTTTCGATGCTTCGAGAATCGGACCAATCGGATAAGTAACGAAGGAGATATGGTCAAAACAATTTGTGGTAAATGTGAGGTGAAGACGACGCAATTAGAGGAGGCCTCCGATCAGCTTCTTTGTCCGACACATGCCACTGTTTTGGCAATATCTCCTTCATTATTTATCGGATTTAGTCGATTCTTGCAGTGCTGGGAGGCTAATTCAAATTCCTACGACATGGAACAAGCAGGATACGACAATCTTTAAGTTTGTGTATACTTCGGGATTTCTTTGCCGTTTCTCAATTCCTCCTACTCCATTATTTTGGTCATATCTCCTTCATTATTCGTCCGATTGGGTCGAATCAAGTGGCGTTGGAAAGCTTGTTCAAAGTCCTATAGATCTAGAAAATAAAATCGAAATTTGGTTCCCATAATCAAGTTGGGGGGCTCAAAAAAAAGGAAGGGCACATTCCGAGATATATTCGACGGATCTACATGTGATAGACTCTTGAAAATAACAAAAACTCATCAGAGGATACTACAAATAAATAACCGTGTAATCCTGGATAAAAAAATTGGACTTTTATTTCCAAAATCTTTTAGGTGATTTCACTTAGGGGTACCCCTAGGGGAAATCACCTAAAGTTGGAAGTTTTGAATTCAGATGCATAATCGAGATTTGATCACATACAGTTGTAGGCCTTCGAATAAGGTTTTCGATGCTTCGAGAATCGGCCCAATCAGATAAGTAACGAAGGAGATATGGTCAAAACAGTTTGTGGTAAATGTGAGGTGAAGACGACGCAATTAGAGGAGGCCTTCGATCAGCTTCTCTGTCCGGCACATGCCACTGTTTTGGCAATATCTCCTTCGTTATTTATCGGATTGGGTCGATTCTTGCGGTGCTGGGAGGCTAATTCAAATTCCTACGACATGGGACAAGCAGGATACGACAATCTTTAATTTTATGTATACTTCGGGATTTCTTTGCCGTTTCTCACTTCCTCCTCCTCCATTATTTTGACCATATCTCCTTCGTTATTCGTCCGATTGGGTCGAATCAAGCGGCGTTGGAAAGCTTGTTCAAAGTCCTATAGATCTAGAAAATAAAAATTGAAATTTGGTTCCCATAATCATGTTGGGGGGGCTCAAAAAAAGAAAGGGCATATTCCGGGATATATTCGACGGATCTACATGTGATAGACTCTTGAAAATAACAAAAACTCATCACGGGATACTTGATAAGTGTCATTTTTGTACACTTATCCATGGTTTGTATCGATAAAATTCACCCATAATTGAGCTAGTCTACTCGTTTTTTGCTTTTAATTTATTAGTTTTAATAATTTTATTTTTATTGGATGATGATCGGATTAAATAACTGAATTACTCAAGAAACAACATGTTTAATAAATATTCTCTTTATTGAATTTTGATATATTCATGTTGTAGGGCTTTCCGAGACGAATTCGGCAGTCTTTCCGGATTCAAAATCAGAGTTATATATCAAAAGTTATCATCCGAAGAAGATCTGGGGCAAAAACGCAAAGTCTGAGGAATTCTGGGCTGAAAACGTAACTATCAAAGCTTCAAATGAGCAAATTTACGAAGCCACGTTACGGCCGTAACATTCAGGAGTTACGGCCGTAAGTCACCTCGCCACGGCCAGAACTCCGAATGTAACGGCCGTAACTCTTGACAGATTGCTATGATTTGTCTAATTTTTATACTTTTGTGTATTATTGAGGGGATGGTGGCATTGATCCGATATAATGTAATAATGCTGTAGTTTTGGAGCTATTAGATGACTTTAGGTGTATAAATAGACCCTTAGATCCTTCATCATTCACCATTCATCATATAATTTTCCATTTTCTTGTAAACTTTTCTTTTTGTGTGAAGAACACACTTGTGTTCTTGAGTGATCTTTGTAAGTGTGGTATAGTATATGTTGTTCAGAGAGTTTATTGCTTCTATCTCCTTTATCTACTAAGGGAGTTAGGATCAATTTTTTCTCTTGATTCAACTAAGAATGACCACCAAAGCTTGTAATATGTGTAATAAACCCTTTATGGGCTAAGTTTCTTAAGTTGGGATTATAAACAAGGTTAGTCATGTTATTTATGTTTGTATAAAGATATATTATGAATTACTTATTATTGTGTGTGATTTTCATTGTTTTAACAATCTTTATTTATTTGGCCAATTAAAGAAGATATTTATGATCTTCATATGTTTCGAAAGTAAATATGTTTGATTAGATCAAATGATCTTCACTCTAAGTTGTTCTAGGGGATAGAAATATACCCCTAGTCCTTAGATGATTCATTGAGTTATTTTCACAAATCCTAATGCTATATATTGAAGCCAATCAACATAGAAATATAGTGGATTGATTCAATATGTAAGGGGCGTTTTATAGTTCGAAAGAGAAACCGTCTTTTTAAGGAAAATCGAATCTACACAACATAATAAGTAAATTATTCTTATGATCTCCAATACATCTTTTATAACTAATGACGAACTAAGTTTGTAATCCCAACTATTTCATTTTATCGATAATCAATCTATTATTATTGCTTTCTTTTTATTTCCTTATAATATTAGAACTATTATTGCAATTTCTTTGCAATTATTAAACCGAACTTTTTAATTGTGTGTTTCACTCATCTTAAGTATCTATAAAAATAGACTAATAGTGTATAATTCAAATTATAACATAACTTCCTTGTGGGATCGATAAACCGGACTCAAAAAGTCCACTTTACTACTTGATACGATATCGTGCACTTGCGATAGTTACACAAAAAGCGTGTCAAGTTTTGGCGCCGCTGTCGGGAGGTATAAGTTATATTTGAACTCTTACATTATAAACTATTTGTGTAGGTACAAATTTCTCGACGTTGTAACTTAGTACTAAATTGTGTTTGTCCGGTCAAGTGGCGGATAACGGTACTGTGACTATTAAAGTCGGATTTTTCGATTTCCCACAACAACCGATATTTGTATATATTTTTTTATTTTTTTCATTGTCTTTTTATTTTTGTTTTTTTATCATGGATGAAACATTGTTTAAAATTGAAAAAGATTTCCTTTCTAAGCAAAAATGCAATTTTAAAAATTTACAAAACAAGGCTTGAAAGGATGAGGTTGCTTACGAATAAAAGCATACCTTTTGACATAAGATTCATTATCGAAGCCAAAGTAAGAATAGAAGGTGAATTCACAGAAACACCAACTAGATTTTTACTGTGGCTTGGAAAAAGTTCATATGCAAAGAAACGACGAGCAAAGATTCTAGCCGTTTGCTATAAATGTGCTAGATGGAACTGTAATGCAAAATGTCGATCTTTAGGAATTCCATCTACATACAGAGAAGATAAAATTCAGTTCATTAATGATGGTCTGAATAAGGAGAATTTAGATAATATCGAAATTTCTCTTGACACGCATCCTAGTGGACTTGTGTATTACGGAATTCAATGTTTGTGGAATAAATTCAAACCAGAATATGAACAACGTCTTGGGAATCTGACGTTAAAAGACCCTGTTTGCCAATTTGTAAGAAAATTGGATGGGAAGCTTCTCCCCGACTCATAGAAGGCGTTTAGGCCGTTTCAACGTAAAATCGAGGAAGATGTGAGCCACAATCACAACTACTGTACATACGCGTAAGTATCTTTTATTTTTGTCGTGTGGTGAGATTTTCTGAATAAAAAATGTGATACGCGATAAAAGCTTTCATTATTCTATTGAGTAGTTGAAGCACAATCAAACGCAATCACAAACTTGTTAAACAATTTTTACCTTCTTTTTCTTCTATAAATAAACTTTCTACTGGTTTCTTTCATTCATCCCTCAAACTTGCACTTTTCTCTGTTTCTCTCTAAAAATTTTTTTTTCTTTTCAAAAATGGAGTCATCATCTTCAACAAAAATTTTACACACCGCATTTTTGGTGGATCTAGTTCGAAAAGAGGCATGCTTCATCAAGCGACCCACAACTTGGGTCGTACCTTAGGAGAAAAATGCATTCATGTAGTTTACGGAGGAGGAAGTCTAGGATTAATGGGGCGAGCCGTCGCCTATATGGAAGGAGTAAGAGTGTTGGGAGTAATCCCAAAACCTCCGGGCCGAAAGTAAAATTACCGGTCAACTATTGGAGATGAGTTTAGATCTCGTGAATATGCAAGATCGCATAACTCACATGATAAATAATTCGCGCCTTTATCGCCCTTCCTGGTTTTTGGCACACTTGAGGAACTTTTTCATGTGGTTACCAGAGCCTACTAAATGTTCATCAAAACCAATAGGAGTGCTTAATGTCAATGGTTTCTTTGATGGTTTACCTGTCTTTCATCGACTACTCTGCCGAAAAGGGATTTATTTCCGAGCGTGCAAAACGAATCATAGTCGTTGCAACAACACCGTAAGAACTAATCGAAAAACTCAATGAATTTGTTCCTCAACCGATCCACTCTAGCTAAAATTGTGCAGGTAGAAGATTTTACCGTGAGAAAACGAAAAGTAGATTCATTCCTCTCCCTTTGATAACCCATGTCGGACCCCTTGTATTTTTACTTTTTGTCGTGTGTAATAATCGTGCTAAATGATGGCAGCTTAAGGAGTTTCTTTTTGATCTCTTGACGCGCATCTATTCACGATTTATGTATTTTTATTTCATTACTATAATGTTTATTTCGTGTTTTGCTTTTATAAAAACTTTGATGGCACAGAAGGCGACTCTTCTGACTTTCTTGATGCGCATCTAAAAATTATGTTATACTTACGAGTATATTTTATTTTTTTTTGTGTGTGCCTCGTATATTTATTCTCTTGCAGATTCTAAAAGGCGTTAGGCTCAGACATCAACTTTCTTAACAGGGAGTATTCTGCTTTTCTGCATTGATTTTTATTTTATTTTTAAACCGAGGACAGTTTTATTTTCAAGTTTGGGGGTGGTTTATTTTAGTATTTTGGTGTGTTGTAATTTTGGTGTGGTTTGTTTAATAATTTTGGTGTGTTTTGATTGATTTGGTTATTTGCCTTAATTTTTTTTTATATATATATATATATTTATATATATATATATAGTATTTTGATTTTTGAGATTTTTAGATCTGGCCATAACACCATAAATTAGCTATATACAAACTTCTAAAATCGTTTTAACCGGTAAAAAAATTGTATATTCCAAAAAAAAAATTTTGAGCCTTAATCTCTCTTTTCAAGCCTTGTAATTACCATATAAAATCGAGTCATTCGTTACCTTGAGAAAAGAAGAATCAATTGGTTGATGAAAAATAAAACTGAAATTTACTTAATTTGTGGAGTTTTTGATTTTTCATGCTTAACTAAAAAAATGATTTTCTGCAAAAATTCTATTCCCTAAAAAAAAAAAAAAGGAGTCATTGGTGAAAAGAGCTACACGTTAGCAAATAACGGTGTGAAAGCTATCACCTAAAAAAATAAATGACGAAAAGGAGAAGTGTTGAGCAAGAATAAATGCTAATTTTGGAAGTCTTAAATTTTGCGAAAAATAAAGGACTAACCATTGTTGGTGCGTAGTGCCGTCTCGTAAAAATTGGTCAAAACACCTACACGATAGCAAATAACGGTGTGAAAGCTATCACCTTTTTACGAAAAAAAAATGAGATAGAAATTGTGTTAGTGAAAAGAGCTACACGTTAGCAAATAACGGTGTGAAAGCTATCACTAAAAGGGATGTAGTTTATGAGCAGATTTGAATTAATTAGCAGCAGAATTTCAATACACTCAATTTTGTAAAAATCACAATATTTGATGACGCCAATGAAATTCTTCTTCATATTGAGTCGAAAAATAAACGAGTGATCGAGAGCAACCATTAAAGGGAGTCGTGTGTATCACGAGTGGGAAAGAAATAATCAACCTTTTGGGGGGAAAACCTTACATTTTGGAATTACAAAATAAAAACCGTGTTTTAACTTCAAAAATATTAGTAGATTTATTTTGAATCTTGATTCATTTCTATCTACTGTATAAAGCTGGTTGTTGTTTATTAATGGCATTTTGATCCCCTTTTCTCTTTTTATGTTTTAATTTATGTGTGTATTAATTTTCTTATTATTTTTATTTTTATTTTTATTTTTGGAGTGTGAATAATAAAGAGTCTTGCTCGGGACTAGCAAGAATTCCAGTTTGGGGGTGTGATAAGTGCATTTTTGTACACTTATCCATGGTTTGTATCGATAAATATCACCCATAATTGAGCTAGTCTACTCGTTTTTTGCTTTTAATTTATTAGTTTTAATAATTTTATTTTTATTGGATGATGATCGGATTAAATAACTGAATTACTCAAGAAACAACATGTTTAATAAATATTCTCTTTATTGAATTTTGATATATTCATGTTGTAGGGCTTTCCGAGACGAATTCGGCAGTCTTCCGATTCAAAATCGAGTTATATATCAAAAGTTATCATCCGAAGAAGATCCGGGGCAAAAACGCAAAGTCCGAGGAATTCGGGCTGAAAACGTAACTATCAAAGCTTCAAATGAGCAAATTTACGAAGACGTTACGGCCGTAACATTCAGGAGTTACGGCCAGAAGTCACCTCGATTACGGCCGTAACTCCCGAATGTTACGCCGTAACTCTTGACAGATTGCTATGATTTGTCTAATTTTTATACTTTTTGTGTATTATTGAGGGGATGGCTGGCATTGATCCGATATAATGTAATAATGCTGTAGTTTTGGAGCTATTAGATGACTTTAGGTGTATAAATAGACCCCTTAGATCCTTCATCATTCACCATTAATCATATAATTTTCCATTTTCTTGTAAACTTTTCTTTTTGTGTGAAGAACACACTTGTGTTCTTGAGTGATCTTTGTAAGTGTGGTATAGTATATGTTGTTCAGAGAGTTTATTGCTTCTATCTCCTTTATCTACTAAGGGAGTTAGGATCAATTCTTTCTCTTGATTCAACTAAGAATGACCACCAAAGCTTGTAATATGTGTAATAAAACCTTTATGGGCTAAGTTTCTTAAGTTGGGATTATAAACAAGGTTAGTCATGTTATTTATGTTTGTATAAAGATATATTATGAATTACTTATTATTGTGTGTGATTTTCATTGTTTTAACAATCTTTATTTATTTGGCCAATTAATGAAGATATTTATGATCCTCATATGTTTCGAAAGAAAATATGTTTGATTAGATCAAATGATCTTCACTCTAAGTTGTTCTAGGGGATAGAAATATACCCCTAGTCCTTAGATGATTCATTGAGTTATTTTCACAAATCCTAATGCTATATATTGAAGCCAATCAACATAGAAATATAGTGGATTGATTCAATATGTAAGGGGCGTTTTATAGTTCGAAAGAGAAACCGTCTTTTTAAGGAAAATCGAATCTACACAACATAATAAGTAAATTCATCTTATGATCTCCAATACATCTTTTATAACTAATGACGAACTAAGTTTGTAATCCCAACTATTTCATTTTATCGATAATCAATCTATTATTATTGCTTTCTTTTTATTTCCTTATAATATTAGAACTATTATTGCAATTTCTTTGCAATTATTAAACCGAACTTTTTAATTGTGTGTTTCACTCATCTTAAGTATCTATAAAAATAGACTAATAGTGTATAATTCAAATTATAACATAACTTCCTTGTGGGATCGATAAACCGGACTCAAAAAGTCCACTTTACTACTTGATACGATATCGTGCACTTGCGATAGTTACACAAAAAGCGTGTCAATACTACAAATAAATAACCGTATAATCCTGGATAAAAAAATTGGACTTTTATTTCGAAAATCTTTTAGGTGATTTTACTTAGGGATACCCGTAGGGGAAATCACCTAAAGTCGGAAGTTATGAATTCAGATGCATAATCGAGATTTGATTACATACAGTTGTAGGCCTTCGAATAAGGTTTTTGATGCTTTGAGAATCGGCCCAATCGGATAAGTAACGAAGGAGATATGGTCAAAACAGTTTGTGGTAAATGTGAGGTGAAGACGACGCAATTAGAGGAGGCCTCCGATCAGCTTCTTTGTCCGGCACATGCCACTGTTTTGGCAATATCTCCTTCGTTATTTATCGGATTGGGTCGATTCTTGCGGTGCTGGGAGGCTAATTCAAATTCTTACGACATGGGACAAGCAGGATACGACAATCTTTAATTTTATGTATACATCGGGATTTCTTTGCCGTTTCTCAATTCCTCCTCCTCCATTATTTTGACCATATCTCCTTCGTTATTCGTCCGATTGGGTCGAATCATACGGCGTTGGAAAGCTTGTTCAAAGTCCTATAGATCTAGAAAATAAAAATCGAAATTTGGTTCCTAATCATGGTGGGGGGCTCAAAAAAAGGAAGGACACATTCCGGGATATATTCGACGGATCTACATGTGATAGACTCTTGAAAATAACAAAACCTCATCACGAGATACCACAAATAAATAACCGTGTAATCCTGGATAAAAAAATTGGACTTTTATTAAGAAAATCTTTTAGGTCATTTTACTTAGGGGTACCCTTAGGGAAAATCACCTAAAGTTGGAAGTTTTGAATTTAGATGCATAATCGAGATTTGATCACATATAGTTGTAGGCCTTCGAATAAGGTTTTCGATGCTTTGAGAATCGGCCCAATCGGATAAGTAACGAAGGAGATATGGTCAAAACAGTTTGTGGTAAATGTGAGGTGAAGACGACGCAATTAGAGGAGGCCTCCGATCAGCTTCTTTGTCCGGCACATACCACTGTTTTGGCAATATCTCCTTCGTTATTTATCGGATTGGGTCGATTCTTGTGGTGCTGGGAGGCTAATTCAAATTCCTACGACATGGGACAAGCAGGATACGACAATATTTAATTTTGTGTATACTTCGGGATTTCTTTGCCGTTTCTCAATTCCTCCTCCTCCATTATTTTGGCCATATCTCCTTCGTTATTCGTTCGATTGGGTCGAATCAAGCGGCGTTGGAAAGCTTGTTCAAAGTCCTATAGATCTAGAAAATAAAAATCGAAATTTGGTTCCCATAATCATGTTGGGAGCTCAAAAAAAAGGAAGGGCACATTCCGGGATATATTCGACGGATCTACATGTGATAGACTCTTGAAAATAACAAAACCTTATCACGAGATACTACAAATAAATAACTGTGTTATTCTGGATAAAAAAATTAGACTTTTATTTCGAAAATCTTTTAGGTGATTTTACTTAGGGGTACCCTTAAGGGAAATCACCTAAGGTTGGAAGTTTTGAATTCAGATGCATAATCGAGATTTGATCATATACAGTTGTAGGCCTTTGAATAAGGTTTTCGATGCTTCGAGAATCGGCCCAATCGGATAAGTAACGAAGGAGATATGGTCAAAATAATTTGTGGTAAATGTGAGGTGAAGACGACGCAATTAGAGGAGGCCTCCGATCAGCTTCTTTGTCCGGCACATGCCACTGTTTTGGCAATATCTCCTTCATTATTTATCGGATTTGGTCGATTCTTGCGGTGCTGGGAGGCTAATTCAAATTCCTAGGACATAGAACAAGCAGGATATGACAATCTTTAAGTTTGTGTATACTTCTGGATTTCTTTGTCGTTTCTCAATTCCTCCTCCTCCATTATTTTGGCCATATCTCCTTCGTTATTCGTCCGATTGAGTCGAATCAAGCGGCGTTGGAAAGCTTGTTCAAAGTCCTATAGATCTAGAAAATAAAAATCGAAATTTGGTTCCCATAATCACGTTGGGGGGGCTCAAAAAAAAGGAAGGGCACATTCCGAGATATATTCGACGGATCTACATGTGATAGACTCTTGAAAATAACAAAACCTCATCACGGGATACTACAAATAAATAACCGTGTAATCCTGGATAAAAAAATTGGACTTTTCTTTCAAAAATCTTTTAGGTGATTTTACTTAGGGGTACCCCTAGGGGAAATCACCTAAGGTTGGAAGTTTTGAATTCAGATGCATAATCGAGATTTGATCACATACAGTTGTAGGCCTTCGAATAAGGTTTTCGATGCTTCGAGAATCGGCCCAATCGGATAAGTAACGAAGGAGATATGGTCAAAACAGTTTGTGGTAAATGTGAGGTGAAGACGACGCAATTAGAGGAGGCCTCCGATCAGCTTCTTTGTCCGGCACATGCCACTGTTTTGGCAATATCTCCTTCGTTATTTATCGGATTGGGTCGATTCTTGCGGTGCTGGGAGGCTAATTCAAATTCCTACGACATGGGACAAGCAGGATACGACAATCTTTAATTTTGTGTATACTTCGGGATTTCTTTGCCGTTTCTCAATTCCTCCTCCTCCATTATTTTGGCCATATATCCTTCGTTATTCATCCGATTGGGTCGAATCAAGCGGCGTTGGAAAGCTTGTTCAAAGTCCTATAGATCTAGAAAATAAAAATTGAAATTTGGTTCCCATAATCATGGTGGGGGGCTCAAAAAAAGGAAGGACACATTCCGGGATATATTCGACGGATCTACATGTGATAGACTCTTGAAAATAACAAAACCTCATCACAAGATACCACAAATAAATAACCGTGTAATCCTGGATAAAAAAATTGGACTTTTATTAAGAAAATCTTTTAGGTGATTTTACTTAGGGGTACCCCTAGGGAAAATCACCTAAAGTTGGAAGTTTTGAATTCAGATGCATAATCGAGATTTGATCACATACAGTTGTAGGCCTTCGAATAAGGTTTTCGATGTTTCGAGAATCGGCCCAATCGGATAAGTAACGAAGGAGATATGGTCAAAACAGTTTGTGGTAAATGTGAGGTGAAGACGACGCAATTAGAGGAGGCCTCCGATCAGCTTCTTTGTCCGGCACATGCCACTGTTTTGGCAATATCTCCTTCGTTATTTATCGGATTGGGTCGATTCTTGCGGTGCTGGGAGGCTAATTCAAATTCCTACGACATGGGACAAGCAGGATACGACAATCTTTAATTTTGTGTATACTTCGGGATTTCTTTGCCGTTTCTCAATTCCTCCTCCTCCATTATTTTGGCCATATCTCCTTCGTTATTCGTCCGATTGGGTCGAATCAAGCGGCGTTGGAAAGCTTGTTCAAAGTCCTATAGATCTAGAAAATAAAAATCGAAATTTGGTTCCCATAATTATGTTGGGGGGCTCAAAAAAAAGGAAGGGCATATTCAGGGATATATTCGATGGATCTACATGTCATAGACTCTTGAAAATAACAGAAACTCATCACGGGATACTACAAATAAATAACCGTGTAATCCTGGATAAAAAAATTAGACTTTTCTTTCGAAAATCTTTTAGGTGATTTTACTTAGGGGTACCCCTAGGGGAAATCACCTAAGGTTGGAAGTTTTGAATTCAGATGCATAATCGAGATTTGATCACATACGGTTGTAGGCCTTCGAATAAAGTTTTCGATGCTTCGAGAATCGGCCCAATCAAATAAGTAACGAAGGAGATATGGTCAAAACAGTTTGTGGTAAATGTGAGGTGAAGACGACGCAATTAGAGGAGGCATCCGATCAGCTTCTCTGTCCGGCACATGCCACTATTTTGGCAATATCTCCTTCGTAATTTATCGGATTGGGTCGATTCTTGCGGTGCTGGGAGGCTAATTCAAATTCCTACGACACGGGACAAGCAGGATACGACAATCTTTAATTTTGTGTATACTTCGGGATTTCTTTGCCGTTTCTCAATTCCTCCTCCTCCATTATTTTGGCCATATATCCTTCGTTATTCATCCGATTGGGTCGAATCAAGCGGCGTTGGAAAGCTTGTTCAAAGTCCTATAGATCTAGAAAATAAAAATCGAAATTTGGTTCCCATAATCATGGTGGGGGGCTCAAAAAAAGGAAGGACACATTCCGGGATATATTCGACGGATCAACATGTGATAGACTCTTGAAAATAACAAAACCTCATCACGAGATACCACAAATAAATAACCCTGTAATCCTAGATAAAAAAATTGGACTTTTATTTCGAAAATCTTTTAGGTGCTTTTACTTGGGGGTACCCCTAGGGGAAATCACCTAAAGTTGGAAGTTTTGAATTCAGATGCATAATCGAGATTTGATCATATACAGTTGTAGGCCTTCTAATAAGGTTTTCGATGCTTTGAGAATCGGCCCAATCGGATAAGTAACGAAGGAGATATGGTCAAAACAGTTTATGGTAAATGTGAGGTGAAGACGACGCAATTAGAGGAGGCCTCCGATCAGCTTCTTTGTCCGGCACATGCCACTGTTTTGGTAATATCTCCTTCGTTGTTTATCGGATTCGGTCGATTCTTCTTGTGGTCTTTGGGAGGCTAATTCAAATTCCTACGACATGGGACAAGCAGGATACGACAATCTTTAATTTTATGTATACTTCGGGATTTCTTTGCCGTTTCTCACTTCCTCCTCCTCCATTATTTTGACCATATCTCATTCGTTATTCGTCCGATTGGGTCGAATCAAGCGGCGTTGGAAATCTTGTTCAAAGTCCTATAGATC
Source organism: Orobanche coerulescens (assembly GCA_033398695.1). NCBI lineage: Eukaryota > Viridiplantae > Streptophyta > Magnoliopsida > Lamiales > Orobanchaceae > Orobanche > Orobanche coerulescens. Next base: position 30,337,801 of record CM065804.1, read on the forward strand.
TAAAAAATAAAAATCGAAATTTGGTTCCCATAATCATGGTGGGGGGCTCAAAAAAAGGAAGGACATATTCCGGGATATATTCGACGGATCAACATGTGATAGACTCTTGAAAATAACAAAACCTCATCACGAGATACCACAAATAAATAACCCTGTAATCCTGGATAAAAAAATTGGACTTTTATTAAGAAAATCTTTTAGGTCATTTTACTTAGGGGTACCCCTAGGGAAAATCACCTAAAGTCGGAAGTTTTGAATTCAGATGCATAATCGAGATTTGATCACATACAGTTGTAGGCCTTCAAATAAGGTTTTCGATGCTTTGAGAATCGGCCCAATCGGATAAGTAACGAAGGAGATATGGTCAAAACAGTTTGTGGTAAATGTGAGGTGAAGACGACGCAATTAGAGGAGGCCTCCGATCAGCTTCTTTGTCCGGCACATGCCACTGTTTTGGCAATATCTCCTTCGTTATTTATCGGATTGGGTCGATTCTTGCGGTGCTGGGAGGCTAATTCAAATTCCTACGACATGGGACAAGCAGGATACGACAATCTTTAATTTTATGTATACTTCGGGATTTCTTTGCCGTTTCTCACTTCCTCCTCCTCCATTATTTTGACCATATCTCCTTCGTTATTCGTCCGATTGGGTCGAATCAAGCGGCGTTGAAAATCTTGTTCAAAGTCCTATAGATCTAGAAAATAAAAATCGAAATTTTGTTCCCATAATTATGTTGGGGGGCTCAAAAAAAAGAAAGGGCACATTCCGGGATATATTCGACGGATCTACATGTGATAGACTCTTGAAAATAACAAAAACTCATCACGGGATACTACAAATAAATAACCGTATAATCCTGGATAAAAAAATTGGACTTTTATTTCGAAAATCTTTTAGGTGATTTTACTTAGGGATACCCGTAGGGGAAATCACCTAAAGTCGGAAGTTTTGAATTCATATGCATAATCGAGATTTGATCACATACAGTTGTAGGCCTTCTAATAAGGTTTTCGATGCTTTGAGAATCGGCCCAATCGGATAAGTAACGAAGGAGATATGGTCAAAACAGTTTGTGGTAAATGTGAGGTGAAGACGACGCAATTAGAGGAGGCCTCCGATCAGCTTCTTTGTCCGGCACATGCCACTGTTTTGGTAATATCTCCTTCGTTGTTTATCGGATTCGGTCGATTATTGCGGTGCTGGGAGGCTAATTCAAATTCCTACGACATGGGATAAGCAGGATATGACAATCTTTAATTTTGTGTATACTTCGGGATTTCTTTGCCGTTTCTCAATTCCTCCTCCTCCATTATTTTGGCCATATCTCCTTCGTTATTCGTCCGATTGGGTCGAATCATATGGCATTGGAAAGCTTGTTCAAAGTCCTATAGATCTAGAAAATAAAAATTGAAATTTGGTTCCCATAATCATGTTGGAGGGGCTCAAAAAAAGGAAGGGCACATTTCGGGATATATTCGACGGATCTACATGTGATAGACTCTTGAAAATAACAAAACCTCATCACGGGATACTACAAATAAATCACCATGTAATCCTGGATAAAAAAATTGGACTTTTATTTCGAAAATCTTTTAGGTGATTTTACTTAGGGGTACCCCTAGGGGAAATCACCTAAAGTTGGAAGTTTTGAATTCATATGCATAATCGAGATTTGATCACATACAGTTGTAGGCCTTCGAATAAGGTTTTCGATGCTTTGAGAATCGGCCCAATCGGATAAGTAACGAAGGAGATATGGTCAAAACAGTTTGTGGTAAATGTGAGGTGAAGACGACGCAATTATAGGAGGCCTCCGATCAGCTTCTTTGTCCGGCACATGCCACTATTTTGGCAATATCTCCTTCGTTATTTATCGGAATGGGTCGATTCTTGCGGTGCTGGGAGGCTAATTCAAATTCCTACGATATGGGACAAGCAAGATACGACAATCTTTAATTTTGTGTATACTTCGGGATTTCTTTGCCGTTTCTCAATTCCTCCTCCTCCATTATTTTGGCCATATATCCTTCGTTATTCATCCGATTGGGTCGAATCAAGCGGCGTTGGAAAGCTTGTTCAAAGTCCTATAGATCTAAAAAATAAAAATTGAAATTTGGTTCCCATAATCATGGTGGGGGGCTCAAAAAAAAGAAGGGCACATTCCGGGATATATTCGACGGATCTACATGTGATAGACTCTTGAAAATAACAAAACCTCATCACGAGATACTACAAATAAATAACCGTGTAATCCTGGATAAAAAAATTGGACTTTTATTAAGAAAATCTTTTAGGTGATTTTACTTAGGGGTACCCCTAGGGAAAATCACCTAAAGTTGAAAGTTTTGAATTCAGATGCATAATCGAGATTTGATCACAAAAAGTTGTAGGCATTCAAATAAGGTTTTCGATGCTTCAAGAATCGGCTTAATCGGATAAGTAACGAAGGAGATATGGTCAAAACAGTTTGTGGTAAATGTGAGGTGAAGACGACGCAATTAGAGGAGGCCTCCGATCAGCTTCTTTGTCCGGCACATGCCACTGTTTTGGCAATATCTCCTTCGTTATTTATCGGATTTGGTTGATTCTTGCGGTGCTGGGAGTCTAATTCAAATTCCAACGACATGGGACAAGCAGGATACGACAATCTTTAATTTTATGTATACTTCGAGATTTCTTTGCCGTTTCTCACTTCCTCCTCCTCCATTATTTTGACCATATCTCCTTCGTTATTCGTCCGATTGGGTCGAATCAAGCGGCGTTGGAAAGCTTGTTCAAAGTCCTATAAATCTAAAAAATAAAAATCAAAATTTGGTTCCCATAATCATGGTGGGGGGCTCAAAAAAAGGAAGGACACATTCCGGGATATATTCGACGGATCAACATGTGATAGACTCTTGAAAATAACAAAACCTCATCACGAGATACCACAAATAAATAACCCTGTAATCCTGGATAAAAAAATTGGACTTTTATTAAGAAAATCTTTTAGGTCATTTTACTTAGGGGTACCCCTAGGGAAAATCACCTAAAGTCGGAAGTTTTGAATTCAGATGCATAATCGAGATTTGATCACATACAGTTGTAGGCCTTCAAATAAGGTTTTCGATGCTTTGAGAATCGGCCCAATCGGATAAGTAACGAAGGAGATATGGTCAAAACAGTTTGTGGTAAATGTGAGGTGAAGATGACGCAATTAGAGGAGGCCTCCGATCAGCTTCTTTGTCCGGCACATGCCACTGTTTTGGCAATATCTCCTTCGTTATTTATCGGATTGGGTCGATTCTTGTGGTGCTGGGAGTCTAATTCAAATTCCTACGACATGGGACAAGCAGGATACGACAATCTTTAATTTTATGTATACTTCGGGATTTCTTTGCCGTTTCTCACTTCCTCCTCCTCCATTATTTTGACCATATCTCCTTCGTTATTCGTCCGATTGGGTCGAATCAAGCGGCGTTGAAAATCTTGTTCAAAGTCCTATAGATCTAGAAAATAAAAATCGAAATTTTGTTCCCATAATTATGTTGGGGGGCTCAAAAAAAAGAAAGGGCACATTCCGGGATATATTCGACGGATCTACATGTGATAGACTCTTGAAAATAACAAAAACTCATCACGGGATACTACAAATAAATAACCGTATAATCCTGGATAAAAAAATTGGACTTTTATTTCGAAAATCTTTTAGGTGATTTTACTTAGGGATACCCGTAGGGGAAATCACCTAAAGTCGGAAGTTTTGAATTCATATGCATAATCGAGATTTGATCACATACAGTTGTAGGCCTTCGAATAAGGTTTTCGATGCTTTGAGAATCGGCCCAATCGGATAAGTAACGAAGGAGATATGGTCAAAACAGTTTGTGGTAAATGTGAGGTGAAGACGACGCAATTATAGGAGGCCTCCGATCAGCTTCTTTGTCCGTCACATGCCACTATTTTGGCAATATCTCCTTCGTTATTTATCGGATTGGGTCGATTCTTGCGGTGCTGGGAGGCTAATTCAAATTCCTACGACATGGGACAAGCAGGATACGACAATCTTTAATTTTGTGTATACTTCGGGATTTCTTTGCCGTTTCTCAATTCCTCCTCCTCCATTATTTTGACCATATCTCCTTCGTTATTCGTCCGATTGGGTCGAATCATATGGCGTTGGAAAGCTTGTTCAAAGTCCTATAGATCTAGAAAATAAAAATCGAAATTTGGTTCCCATAATCATGTTGGGGGGGCTCAAAAAAAGGAAGGGCACATTTCGGGATATATTCGACGGATCTACATGTGATAGACTCTTGAAAATAACAAAACCTCATCACGGGATACTACAAATAAATCACCATGTAATCCTGGATAAAAAAATTGGACTTTTATTTCGAAAATCTTTTAGGTGATTTTACTTAGGGGTACCCCTAGGGGAAATCACCTAAAGTTGGAAGTTTTGAATTCATATGCATAATCGAGATTTGATCACATACAGTTGTAGGCCTTCGAATAAGGTTTTCGATGCTTTGAGAATCGGCCCAATCGGATAAATAACGAAGGAGATATGGTCAAAACAGTTTGTGGTAAATGTGAGGTGAAGACGACGCAATTAGAGGAGGCCTCCGATCAGCTTCTTTGTCCGGCACATGCCACTGTTTTGGCAATATCTCCTTCATTATTTATCGGATTGGGTGGATTCTTATGGTGCTGGGAGGCTAATTCAAATTCCTATGACATGGGACAAGCAGGATACGACAATCTTTAATTTTGTGTATACTTCGGGATTTCTTTGCCGTTTCTCAATTCCTCCTCCTCCATTATTTTGGCCATATATCCTTCTTTATTCATCCGATTGGGTCGAATCAAGCGGCGTTGGAAAGCTTGTTCAAAGTCCTATAGATCTAGAAAATAAAAATTGAAATTTGGTTCCCATAATCATGGTGGGGTGCTCAAAAAAAAGAAGGGCACATTCCGGGATATATTCGACGGATCTACATGTGATAGACTCTTGAAAATAACAAAACCTCATCACGAGATACTACAAATAAATAACCGTGTAATCCTGGATAAAAAATTGGACTTTTATTAAGAAAATCTTTTAGGTGATTTTACTTAGGGGTACCCCTAGGGAAAATCACCTAAACTTGAAAGTTTTGAATTCAGATGCATAATCGAGATTTGATCACAAACAGTTGTAGGCCTTCAAATAAGGTTTTCGATGCTTCAAGAATCGGCTCAATCGGATAAGTAACGAAGGAGATATGGTCAAAACAGTTTGTGGTAAATGTGAGGTGAAGACGACGCAATTAGAGGAGGCCTCCGATCAGCTTCTTTGTCCGGCACATGCCACTGTTTTGGCAATATCTCCTTCGTTATTTATCGGATTTGGTTGATTCTTGCGGTGCTGGGAGGCTAATTCAAATTCCTACGACATGGGACAAGCAGGATACGACAATCTTTAATTTTATGTATACTTCGGGATTTCTTTGCCGTTTCTCACTTCCTCCTCCTCCATTATTTTGACCATATCTCCTTCGTTATTCGTCCGATTGGGTCGAATCAAGCGGCGTTGGAAAGCTTGTTCAAAGTCCTATAGATCTAGAAAATAAAAATCGAAATTTGGTTCCCATAATCATGTTGGGGGGGCTCAAAAAAGGAAGGGCATATTTCGGGATATATTCGACGGATCTACATGTGATAGACTCTTGAAAATAACAAAACCTCATCACGGGATACTACAAATAAATAACCATGTAATCCTGGATAAAAAAAATTGGACTTTTATTTCGAAAATCTTTTAGGTGATTTTACTTAGGGGTACCCCTAGGGGAAATCACCTAAAGTTGGAAGTTTTGAATTCATATGCATAATCGAGATTTGATCACATACAGTTGTAGGTCTTCGAATAAGGTTTTCGATGCTTTGAGAATCGGCCCAATCGGATAAGTAACGAAGGAGATATGGTCAAAACAGTTTGTTGTAAATGTGAGGTGAAGACGACGCAATTATAGGAGGCCTCCGATCAGCTTCTTTGTCCGTCACATGCCACTATTTTGGCAATATCTCCTTTGTTATTTATCGGATTGGGTCGATTCTTATGGTCTTTGGGAGGCTAATTCAAATTCCTATGACATGGGACAAGCAGATACGACAATCTTTAATTTTGTGTATACTTGGGATTTCTTTGCCGTTTGTCAATTCCTCCTCCTCCATTATTTTGACCATATCTCCTTCGTTATTCATCCGATTGGGTCGAATCATATGGCGTTGGAAAGCTTGTTCAAAGTCCTATAGATCTAGAAAATAAAAATCGAAATTTGGTTCCCATAATCATGTTGGGGGGGCTCAAAAAAAGGAAGGGCACATTTCGAGATATATTCGACGGATCTACATGTGATAGACTCTTGAAAATAACAAAACCTCATCACGGGATACTACAAATAAATCACGATGTAATCCTGGATAAAAAAATTGGACTTTTATTTCAAAAATCTTTTAGGTGATTTTACTTAGGGGTACCCTTAGGGGAAATTACCTAAAGTTGGAAGTTTTGAATTCAGATGCATAATTGAGATTTGATCACATACAGTTGTAGGCCTTCGAATAAGGTTTTCGATGCTTTGAGAATCAGCCCAATCGGATAAGTAACGAAGGAGATATGGTCAAAACAGTTTGTGGTAAATGTGAGGTGAAGACGACGCAATTAGAGGAGGCCTCCGATCAGCTTCTTTGTCCGGCACATGCCACTACTTTGGCAATATCTCCTTCGTTATTTATCGGAATGGGTCGATTCTTGCGGTGCTGGGAGGCTAATTTAAATTCCTACGATATGGGACAAGCAAGATACGACAATCTTTAATTTTGTGTATACTTCGGGATTTCTTTGCCGTTTCTCAATTCCTCCTCCTCCATTATTTTGGCCATATATCCTTCGTTATTCATCCGATTGGGTCGAATCAAGCGGCGTTGGAAAGCTTGTTCAAAGTGCTATTGATCTAAAAAATAAAAATTGAAATTTGGTTCCCATAATCATGGTGGGGGGCTCAAAAAAAGAAGGGCACATTCCGGGATATATTCGACGGATCTACATGTGATAGACTCTTGAAAATAACAAAACCTCATCACGGGATACTACAAATAAATCACCATGTAATCCTGGATAAAAAAATTGGACTTTTATTTCGAAAATCTTTTAGGTGATTTTACTTAGGGGTACCCCTAGGGGAAATCACCTAAAGTTGGAAGTTTTGTATTCATATGCATAATCGAGATTTGATCACATACAGTTGTAGGCCTTCGATTAAGGTTTTCGATGCTTTGAGAATCGGCCCAATCGGATAAGTAACGAAGGAGATATGGTCAAAACAGTTTGTGGTAAATGTGATGTGAAGACGACGCAATTATAGGAGGCCTCCGATCAGCTTCTTTGTCCGGCACATGCCACTATTTTGGCAATATCTCCTTCGTTATTTATCGGAATGGGTCGATTCTTGCGGTGCTGGGAGGCTAATTCAAATTCCTACGACATGGGACAAGCAAGATACGACAATCTTTAATTTTGTATATACTTCGGGATTTCTTTGTTGTTTCTCAATTCCTCCTCCTCGATTATTTTGGCCATATCTCCTTCATTCATCCGATTGGGTCGAATCAAGCGGCGTTGGAAAGCTAGTTCAAAGTCCTATAGATCTAGAAAATCAAAATTGAAATTTGGTTCCCATAATCATGGTGGGGGCTCAAATAAAAAAGAAGGGCACATTCCGCGATATATTTGACGGATCTACATGTGATAGACTCTTGAAAATAACAAAACCTCATCACGGGATACTACAAGTAAATCACAATGTAATCCTGGATAAAAAAATTAGACTTTTATTTCAAAAATCTTTTAGGTGATTTTACTTAGGGGTACCCTTAGGGGAAATTACCTAAAGTTGGAAGTTTTGAATTCAGATGCATAATCGAGATTTGATCACATACAGTTGTAGGCCTTCGAATAAGGTTTTTGATGCTTCAAGAATCGGCCCAATCGGATAAGTAACGAAGGATATATGGTCAAAACAGTTTGTGGTAAATGTGAGGTGAAGACGACGCAATTAGAGGAGGCCTCCGATCAGCTTCTTTGTCCGGCACATGCCACTGTTTTGGCAATATCTCCTTCATTATTTATCGGATTGGGTGGATTCTTATGGTGCTGGGAGGCTAATTCAAATTCCTATGACATGGGACAAGCAGGATACGACAATCTTTAATTTTGTGTAAACTTCGGGATTTCTTTGCCGTTTCTCAATTCCTCCTCCTCCATTATTTTGGCCATATCTCCTTCGTTATTCATCCGATTGGGTCAAATCAAGCGGCGTTGGAAAGCTTGTTCAAATTCCTATAGATCTAGAAAAAAAATTCGAAATTTGGTTCCCGTAATCATGTTGGGGGGCTCAAAAAAAGGAAGGGCACATTCCAGGATATATTCGACGGATCTACATGTGATAGACTCTTGAAAATAACAAAAACACATCACGGGATACTACAAATAAATAACCGTGTAATCCTTGATAAAAAAATTAGACTTTTATTTTAAAAATCTTTTAGGTGATTTTACTTAGGGGTACCCTTAGGGGAAATTACCTAAAGTTGGAAGTTTTGAATTCAGATGCATAATCGAGATTTGATCACATACAGTTGTAGGCCTTCGAATAAGGTTTTTGATGCTTCAAGAATCGGCCCAATCGGATAAGTAACGAAGGATATATGGTCAAAACAGTTTGTGGTAAATGTGAGGTGAAGACGACGCAATTAGAGGAGGCCTCCGATCAGCTTCTTTGTCCGGCACATGCCACTACTTTGGCAATATCTCCTTCGTTATTTATCGGATTGGGTCGATTCTTGTGGTGCTGGGAGGCTAATTCAAATTCCTACGACCTCGGACAAGCAGGATACGACAATCTTTAATTTTGTGTAAACTTCGGGATTTCTTTGCCGTTTCTCAATTCCTCCTCCTCCATTATTTTGGCCATATCTCCTTCGTTATTCGTCCGATTGGGTCGAATCAAGTGGCGTTGGAAAGCTTGTTCAAAGTCCTATAGATCTAGAAAATCAAAATCGAAATTTGGTTCCCATAATCATGGTGAGGGGCTCAAATAAAAGAAAGGGCACATTCCGCGATATATTTGACGGATCTACATGTGATAGACTCTTGAAAATAACAAAAACTCATCACGGGATACTACAAGTAAATAACCGTGTAATCCTGGATAAAAGAAATTGGACTTTTATTTCGAAAATCTTTTAGGTGATTTTACTTAGGGGTACTCCTAGGGGAAATCACCTAAAGTTGGAAGTTTTGAATTCAGATGCATAATCGAGATTTGATCACATACAGTTGTAGGCCTTCGAATAAGGTTTTTGATGCTTCAAGAATCGGCCCAATCGGATAAGTAACGAAAGATATATGGTCAAAACAGTTTGTGGTAAATGTGAGGTGAAGACGACGCAATTAGAGGAGGCCTCCGATCAGCTTCTTTGTCCGGCACATGCCACTGTTTTGGCAATATCTCCTTCATTATTTATCGGATTGGGTCGATTCTTATGGTGCTGGGAGGCTAATTCAAATTCCTATGACATGGGACAAGCAGGATACGACAATCTTTAATTTTGTGTATACTTCGGGATTTCTTTGCCGTTTCTCAATTCCTCCTCCTCCATTATTTTGGCCATATCTCCTTCGTTATTCATCCGATTGGGTCAAATCAAGCGGCGTTGGAAAGCTTGTTCAAATTCCTATAGATCTAGAAAAAAAATTCGAAATTTGGTTCCCGTAATCATGTTGGGGGGCTCAAAAAAAGGAAGGGCACATTCCGGGATATATTCGACGGATCTACATGTGATAGACTCTTGAAAATAACAAAAACTCATCACGGGATACTACAAATAAATAACCGTGTAATCCTGGATAAAAAAATTGGACTTTTATTTCAAAAATCTTTTAGGTGATTTTACTTAGGGGTACCCTTAGGGGAAATTACCTAAAGTTGGAAGTTTTGAATTCAGATGCATAATTGAGATTTGATCACATACAGTTGTAGGCCTTCGAATAAGGTTTTCGATGCTTCGAGAATCAGCCCAATCGGATAAGTAACGAAGGAGATATGGTCAAAACAGTTTGTGGTAAATGTGAGGTGAAGACGACGCAATTAGAGGAGGCCTCCGATCAGCTTCTTTGTCCGGCACATGCCACTACTTTGGCAATATCTCCTTCGTTATTTATCGGATTGGGTCGATTCTTGTGGTGCTGGGAGGCTAATTCAAATTCCTACGACCTCGGACAAGCAGGATACGACAATCTTTAATTTTGTGTAAACTTCGGGATTTCTTTGCCGTTTCTCAATTCCTCCTCCTCCATTATTTTGGCCATATCTCCTTCGTTATTCGTCCGATTGGGTCAAATCAAGTAGCGTTGGAAAGCTTGTTCAAAGTCCTATAGATCTAGAAAATAAAATTCGAAATTTGGTTCCCGTAATCATGTTGGGGGGCTCAAAAAAAGGAAGGGCACATTCCGGGATATATTCGACGGATCTACATGTGATAGACTCTTGAAAATAACAAAAACTCATCACGGGATACTACAAATAAATAACCGTGTAATCCTGGATAAAAAAATTGGACTTTTATTTCAAAAATCTTTTAGGTGATTTTACTTAGGGGTACCCTTAGGGGAAATTACCTAAAGTTGGAAGTTTTGAATTCAGATGCATAATTGAGATTTGATCACATACAGTTGTAGGCCTTCGAATAAGGTTTTCGATGCTTCGAGAATCAGCCCAATCGGATAAGTAACGAAGGAGATATGGTCAAAACAGTTTGTGGTAAATGTGAGGTGAAGACGACGCAATTAGAGGAGGCCTCCGATCAGCTTCTTTGTCCGGCACATGCCACTACTTTGGCAATATCTCCTTCGTTATTTATCGGATTGGGTCGATTCTTGTGGTGCTGGGAGGCTAATTCAAATTCCTACGACCTCGGACAAGCAGGATATGACAATCTTTAATTTTGTGTATACTTCGGGATTTCTTGCCGTTTCTCAATTCCTCCTCCATTATTTTGGCCATATCTCCTTCGTTATTCGTCCGATTGGGTCGAATCAAGTGGCGTTGGAAAGCTTGTTCAAAGTCCTATAGATCTAGAAAATAAAAATCGAAATTTGGTTCCCGTAATCATGTTGGGGGGCTCAAAAAAAAAGGAAGGGCACATTTCGGGATATATTCGACGAATCTACACGTGATAGAGTCTTGAAAATAACAAAAACTCATCACGGGATACTACAAATAAATAACCGTGTAATTCTGGATAAAAAAATTGGACTTTTATTTCAAAAATCTTTTAGGTGATTTTACTTAGGGGTACCCTTAGGGGAAATTACCTAAAGTTGGAAGTTTTGAATTCAGATGCATAATTGAGATTTGATCACATACAGTTGTAGGCCTTCGAATAAGGTTTTCGATGCTTCGAGAATCAGCCCAATCGGATAAGTAACGAAGGAGATATGGTCAAAACAGTTTGTGGTAAATGTGAGGTGAAGACGACGCAATTAGAGGAGGCCTCCGATCAGCTTCTTTGTCCGGCACATGCCACTACTTTGGCAATATCTCCTTCGTTATTTATCGGATTGGGTCGATTCTTGTGGTGCTGGGAGGCTAATTCAAATTCCTACGACCTCGGACAAGCAGGATACGACAATCTTTAATTTTGTGTAAACTTCGGGATTTCTTTGCCGTTTCTCAATTCCTCCTCCTCCATTATTTTGGCCATATCTCCTTCGTTATTCGTCCGATTGGGTCAAATCAAGTAGCGTTGGAAAGCTTGTTCAAAGTCCTATAGATCTAGAAAATAAAATTCGAAATTTGGTTCCCGTAATCATGTTGGGGGGCTCAAAAAAAAGGAAGGGCACATTCCGGGATATATTCGACGGATCTACATGTGATAGACTCTTGAAAATAACAAAAACTCATCACGGGATACTACAAATAAATAACCGTGTAATCCTGGATAAAAAAATTGGACTTTTATTTCAAAAATCTTTTAGGTGATTTTACTTAGGGGTACCCTTAGGGGAAATTACCTAAAGTTGGAAGTTTTGAATTCAGATGCATAATTGAGATTTGATCACATACAGTTGTAGGCCTTCGAATAAGGTTTTCGATGCTTCGAGAATCAGCCCAATCGGATAAGTAACGAAGGAGATATGGTCAAAACAGTTTGTGGTAAATGTGAGGTGAAGACGACGCAATTAGAGGAGGCCTCCGATCAGCTTCTTTGTCCGGCACATGCCACTACTTTGGCAATATCTCCTTCGTTATTTATCGGATTGGGTCGATTCTTGTGGTGCTGGGAGGCTAATTCAAATTCCTACGACCTCGGACAAGCAGGATATGACAATCTTTAATTTTGTGTATACTTCGGGATTTCTTGCCGTTTCTCAATTCCTCCTCCATTATTTTGGCCATATCTCCTTCGTTATTCGTCCGATTGGGTCGAATCAAGTGGCGTTGGAAAGCTTGTTCAAAGTCCTATAGATCTAGAAAATAAAAATCGAAATTTGGTTCCCGTAATCATGTTGGGGGGCTCAAAAAAAAGGAAGGGCACATTTCGGGATATATTCGACGAATCTACACGTGATAGAGTCTTGAAAATAACAAAAACTCATCACGGGATACTACAAATAAATAACCGTGTAATTCTGGATAAAAAAATTGGACTTTTATTTCGAAAATCTTTTACGTGATTTTACTTAGGGGTACCCCTTGGGGAAATCACCTAAAGTTGGAAGTTTTGAATTCAGATGCATAATCGAGATTTGATCACATACAGTTGTAGGCCTTCGAATAAGGTTTTCGATGCTTCGAGAATCAGCCCAATCGGATAAGTAACGAAGGAGATATGGTCAAAACAGTTTGTGGTAAATGTGAGGTGAAGACGACGCAATTAGAGGAGGCCTCCGATCAACTTCTTTGTCCGGCACATGCCACTGTTTTGGCAATATCTCCTTCGTTATTTATCGGATTGGGTCGATTTTTGCGGTGCTGGGAGGCTAATTCAAATTCCTACGACATGGGACAAGCAGGATACGACAATCTTTAATTTTGTATATACTTCGGGATTTCTTTGTTGTTTCTCAATTCCTCCTCCTCGATTATTTTGGCCATATCTCCTTCGTTATTCGTCCGATTGGGTCGAATCAAGCGGCGTTGGAAAGCTAGTTCAAAGTCCTATAGATCTAGAAAATCAAAATCGAAATTTGGTTCCCATAATCATGGTGAGGGGCTCAAATAAAAGAAAGGGCACATTCCGCGATATATTTGACGGATCTACATGTGATAGACTCTTGAAAATAACAAAAACTCATCACGGGATACTACAAGTAAATAACCGTGTAATCCTGGATAAAAGAAATTGGACTTTTATTTCGAAAATCTTTTAGGTGATTTTACTTAGGGGTACTCCTAGGGGAAATCACCTAAAGTTGGAAGTTTTGAATTCAGATGCATAATCGAGATTTGATCACATACAGTTGTAGGCCTTCGAATAAGGTTTTTGATGCTTCAAGAATCGGCCCAATCGGATAAGTAACGAAGGATATATGGTCAAAACAGTTTGTGGTAAATGTGAGGTGAAGACGACGCAATTAGAGGAGGCCTCCGATCAGCTTCTTTGTCCGGCACATGCCACTGTTTTGGCAATATCTCCTTCATTATTTATCGGATTGGGTGGATTCTTATGGTGCTGGGAGGCTAATTCAAATTCCTATGACATGGGACAAGCAGGATACGACAATCTTTAATTTTGTGTAAACTTCGGGATTTCTTTGCCGTTTCTCAATTCCTCCTCCTCCATTATTTTGGCCATATCTCCTTCGTTATTCGTCCGATTGGGTCAAATCAAGCGGCGTTGGAAAGCTTGTTCAAAGTCCTATAGATCTAGAAAATAAAATTCGAAATTTGGTTCCCGTAATCATGTTGGGGGGCTCAAAAAAAGGAAGGGCACATTCCGGGATATATTCGACGGATCTACATGTGATAGACTCTTGAAAATAACAAAAACTCATCACGGGATACTACAAATAAATAACCGTGTAATCCTGGATAAAAAAATTGGACTTTTATTTCAAAAATCTTTTAGGTGATTTTACTTAGGGGTACCCTTAGGGGAAATTACCTAAAGTTGGAAGTTTTGAATTCAGATGCATAATTGAGATTTGATCACATACAGTTGTAGGCCTTCGAATAAGGTTTTCGATGCTTCGAGAATCGGCCCAATCGAATAAGTAACGAAGGAGATATGGTTAAAACAGTTTGTGGTAAATGTGAGGTGAAGACGACGCAATTAGAGGAGGCCTCCGATCAGCTTCTTTGTCCGGCACATGCCACTGTTTTGGCAATATCTCCTTTGTTATTTATCGGATTGGGTCGATTATTGCGGTGCTGGGAGGCTAATTCAAATTCATACGACATGGGACGAGCAGGATACGACAATCTTTAATTTTGTGTATACTTCGGGATTTCTTTCTCGTTTCTCAATTCATCCTCCTCCATTATTTTGGCCATATCTCCTTCGTTATTTGTCTGATTGGGTCGAATCAAGCAGCGTTGGAAAGCTTGTTTAAATTCCTATAGATCTAGAAAATAAAATTCGAAATTTGGTTCCCGTAATCATGTTGTGGGGCTCAAAAAAAAGGAAGGGCACATTCCGGGATATATTCGACGGATCTACATATGATAGACTCTTGAAAATAACAAAAACTCATCACGGGATACTACAAATAAATAACCGTGTAATCCTGGATAAAAAAATTGGACTTTTATTTCGAAAATCTTTTAGGTGATTTTACTTAGGGGTACCCCTAGGGGAAATCACCTAAAGTTGGAAGTTTTGAATTCAGATGCATAATCGAGATTTGATCACATACAGTTGTAGGCCTTCGAATAAGATTTTGGATGCTTTGAGAATCGGCCCAATCGGATAAGTAACGAAGGAGATATGGTCAAAACAGTTTGTGGTAAATGTGAGGTGAAGACGACGCAATTAGAGGAGGCCTCCGATCAGCTTCTTTGTGCGGCACATGCCAATGTTTTGGCAATATCTCCTTCGTTATTTATCGGATTGAGTCGATTCTTGCGGTGATGGGAGGCTAATTCAAATTCCTACGACATGGGACAAGCAGGATACGACAATCTTTAATTTTGTGTTTACTTCGGGATTTCTTTGCCGTTTCTCAATTCCCCCTCCTCTATTATTTTGGCCATATCTCCTTCGTTATTCGTCCAATTGAGTCGAATCAAGCGGCATTGGAAAGCTTGTTCAAAGTCCTATAGATCTAGAAAATAAAAATCGAAATTCGGAGAAATGACCGGAACAACTAAAACTCGTTATCCTCCAAGGATACCGCTAGAACAAGGTTGTAGAAGCTTGAGCATGAAAAATCAAAAACTCCACAAATTAAGTAAATTTCAGTTTTATTTTTCATCAACCAATTGATTCTTCTTTTCTCAAGGTAACAAATGACTCGATTTTATATGATAATTACAAGGCTTGGAAAGAGAGATTAAGGCTCAAAATTTTTTTGGAATATACAATTTTTTTACCGGTTAAAACGATTTTAGAAGCTTGTTATATAGCTAATTATTGGTGTTTATGGCCAGATCTAGAAATCTCCGGGCATCCAGACGTTTTTTTTGAGTGGGCAAGTATGACATGGGCCGTGTCGTTTGACACGGTCGGGTCAGGTGGGCAGACAATTTTTGGCAAATCTGAGCAGGTATGACACAAGGCATGTCCAACAAGGCCACTTTCCTCCGCCCAATCAATATGACCGGTTGTAAGTATTTCTTGACCCAAAGTTTTTATTGTTTAAATACTATACCTCCTTCGTGTGTATATTCTTTAATTCAAGTTTGGGGGAGATATTGGGTCAAGATATACTTATATTATTCATTTTTTTAACACCTTGTTTTGTTTGTTTATTTTTTGTTTGTTTCTATTTTTTCGAATTTTGGTGTGAAGATTTGCTTGGATTTTGGTGTGAATTTATTATTTTTGAACTTGGTGTGTTTTGAGTATCATGTACTTGGATGAAAACTCGAAAGAATGAACTCTTGTATTGGATACCTCAGAATTTATTTTGTTATTTTGATATGCAAATCGAGGATAATTTGTAGAATAATCGAAAGGGTGTGAAATTGAATAAATAGTTTAATATCTTGAAAATATTAACAAATCTAACTTGTGAGCTTTTGAGCCTTCGTGCATCATTAAATATGCAAGTTTCATTGTCGAGTGTATCATTCATGTTTTAAGACTCTAGAACATGCCTTGGTATCTTATTCAAAACTACAAGCATGTGTGCAAATTAGTGAAAGTGATTTTAGGCGATTTTTTTTAGCAACCCTTCAAACCTTTTGGCCAAACCGAAAATTATTTCCCTAGTTAGCCAGATTGAGCTTAAAGCCTATTTCTTGTTAGCCACATTATGAGCTTTCCGTTCTATTATAAACTTTTGTCCCTATACTTGAGCTTATTAGAACAAATTGGCAAAAGAATGAAAAGGTGTGTGGAGGCGATTGGGAAGATTGTTGGTTCAATTGTAATGATTTATCAAAATAAATTTGAAGGAAGAATGGTGTGATTATAATGATGATGTTGTCCACCACATGAAAAGGCAAAAACAAAAAGTGGGCAGAAAAAAAAAACGAGATTTATTGGAGCGATAATGAGGAAATAAAATAAATGGAGCGATAAGGAGGAATAAGGTTGTGTTGTTTACTTTCAAAAAGCGCTTATTCCAATTATATTAAAATCAAGGGGTTGAAAGAAGCAAATTCCAGGGGAAAGAAAATTTTGAGCTTCTAATTGAGCGCAGTGATTATTGAGATGATGTTCTAATTTTCTCAAGTCAAGTCACTTTAAGCCATACTTATCCTATCCCAACCAAAAAGCCTACATTACAACCAATATAGTACTTTTTGATTCACCAAATTTTTATGCACAACTAGTGGTAGAGATGTAGACGATTGGCAAGCCTATGTGGATTCTTATTTCATTGAATGAGTTTTGAGCATCACTTATCCCATTATACACTTTGAGAGTGAGGGAATACACTTGACCGATGAGGTTCGTATTATTCAAGTATTAGCTATGATGTTAAGGAAGCACCCCAGAGATTTGAATACTTTATAGAACTCGACTTATTTATTTCTTGAGGCGTATTGATGAATTTTCAAAATGATCCTTTGAGGTGTGTTGAGGGACGAGTTTCCTTAAGAGTGGTTATTTTGAAGTGCATTGCTCGGGACGATCAACGTTAAAGTTTGAGGGATTTTGATTACACTCATTTTTACACATATTTTTGCAAAGCTTTTCCGGATTTTAAGATCCTAAAATGTGTAGAATTGTGTCGTTTGTGCTCATATTGTGTTTATTGGACTCGATCACGCTTGGGTAAATTTTATTGATTTTATAGGTATTTTATGGATATTAATCAAGCAAGAACGAAGTCTCAACCCCCAGTACATATCAAGCAATACGGAAACGAAAGATCGAGCCGAAAACGGAGCCAAAATGGAGTCAAAATGGACCAACACGGGCTCGGCCATGTCAATTGACACGGGCCGTGTCACTTGCTCGGCCGTGTCAACTGACACGGTCGAGTTCCTTGTCACGGTCGAGTTCCTTGTCTAGTGACTTTTGCTGTTTCTAGAGCACTATGACACGGGCCGTGTCACTTTTCGGTGCAAAATCACTTTTTTGACATTTTTGCATGATTTGAACAACAAAAATAGTATTGTGGTTTTATAAAAAGGATCTTTGGCTGGACTTATGGAGAGATATTCTGATTTGGAGAGATTTGGAGAGTTGGTAAGGGAATAAAAACAAGAGATTTGAGAGGAAACTTACCAAAAGAAGGAGATTTGAAGGGAGATCTTGAAGAACAGTTCAAGAACATTTGAAGGCTCCAACCGGGATTAATCAAGACACCATACGAGTTTTATCTTCTTCCCATCTTTTATTCATTTGGTTGTTTTATTTAGCATGAACATGATGATTATTAATCTTTCTTTCATTACCATGTCCGGCTAAACTTGTTAGATTCCGGGCATGGGAGTACGTTGATTTGCTATGGTTTTGAGGGATTGATGATTATATATATCTAGTTTGATTTCTTTATCAAATACTTGGTTTTAATTCATGTTAGAACACTTGATCAATGTTTTTACATGTTTAACTTAATTGCTCATAATTCGAGATAAGAGGGCATTAATAGGTTTCGAGTATTTTTCGTAGTAAATTACGAGATTGAGAAATCGGTGATGAACTATGATAATATTTAATCTTATGAACATTTTGGAGTTAGTTAATTTATAATAGACGGAGACGTTGTTATAAGTTGCTTAATCTATGTTTTAATGCATCTCGAGAGAGACTTTAGAATATTGTTGTGATCATCATTTTGGAGACGCACTTAGAACCCTCCGATATCAATCCCGACTAAACTTAGTGATCAACGGAATCCTAGCCTTGGAATCTATCTTTCAAAACTCCTTAAATTCTCTTTAATTCGGATATTGTCATTTGTTTAAATTAATTGTCATCATTTTATTTTATTTCTTAAATATTCATTCACCTTTCGACCGTCTAGATAAAACCGGAATCATTATAATCTAGTACTCAACACAATACCAATATTTAGTCTCTGTTGAATACAACCTTGCCTGCAGCTTTCTCTATTTACTCCGTACACTTGCGGATTGTTTAAAAATTTTAGCGAACAATATAGCCGGATTTGCTTGCACTATGAAAGAATACCAAGATAGGGCTTTCGCTTATGACATGTTAAGTTCCAACAATAATACCACAGAAGAGCCGAAGAAGCAAAAGACCACTGGTACTTTCTGGCTATAAAGGCGGCAACTTTCAGAGACCTTAGATGGCTAACCGTTCTGTCGGGCAGTCGTCGCGTTCTTTTAAAGGGAAGAAGAGTTTTCGTTCTCCTCCGGACACCTCAACTTGCCCGGTGACCTGTTTTAATTGTGGTCATCCAGGCCACATCAATCTAGAGTGCAACTTCCCACCTTTGAAGTGTCACACTTGTGGTCAGATGGGACACAAGGCAGTCTATTGCCCCGGGCAGGATCAGACTTTGGATACTCAGGCTTCTGCCCCGGCACATAAAGATCAGAGTACGAATCAGCGACCATCAGTTAGCCAGTCACAGCAGGGTTTCGGCAGAGGCTGGGGATGCAGTCAAACCGTTAGAGAGGGAGACTCTAGCGTCGGTTCGGCACACCCACGAGTTTACGAGATGCGTCGAGCAGATGAACCTGATGCGGCGGTGGCCTCAGGTACCATTCATATCCTATCTCATCCATGTAACACCCCCAAACCACTTGCGAATATTACAGCGCTGCACACCCTCTTCGTGAGGATCTACCAGGCTAAATACATAAACCAAAACAACACAATACATGCCGACATGGCTAAATAACCATTAGACCCATTTGGTCTTTTGTTACAACATACAACTTACATATACACAACTCTTACTCACAACTCATACCCGCACAGGGGTCAGAATACATCAACACTCCCATAAGACGGGAAAACACCACAACGGAAAGACAAAACAACAAGACTTGACCAAAATACTCAACACTGGTCTTCATGTGATTAGTATTGTCGTCATTCCATCATCCCTCGTACCGATCATGTGATCCGCTCCCTAATGACCTACAAGTACCTGGACGCAATACATACATCCACCCCCGATTACTCGTGGGTTAGCAAAACTCCACTGTTTTGCTAGTGCAAGTATATAATACAAATATATGCCATACACAACATACTCCACGAACATAATAATCGTGAACATGCTTCACGAGATAAATCACTTGTTCAAAATAGTTCAAATCATGAAAGGTAGGAATATACCCAATATACATCTTACAAAACATTTTACGATCTCGGGAGTTTTGAAAATATTTGGGATTTCGGAATTCTCAAGCCTTTCGAAACCACTTAGGGACATAGACCAAAGATCGTTTTTCCAAAATACAATTACGATAACAAAACATGGGGTCCACAACCCAATCATCCATATCAACATATTCCCAAGGATTATTCGCGTCCCGTGCTAACAAGCCACGAACCTCAGATGCTCCCACAGAACATATTCCAGTGAATAACCCAATGGAAAACCACACGATATCACATGTCACCGTGACAACAGTCACATAACCACAACCATGACATACGTTCATAGTTATCCCGGCATCGGGCTAGCAAGCCACGAACCTCGGAGCCTCCGCGAGACATACTCGATTGGACAACCCATGGCATGTACGTTACATAACCAAACCATAACCATAAGTTATCCCGGCATCACGCTAAAAAGCTACGAACCTCGGAGTCTCCGCAAGACATACCCGGATTGGATAACCCCACAAGTTATCCCGACATTGGGCTAGCAAGCCACGAACCTCGGAGTCCCTGCAAGACATACCCGATTGGATAACCCCACGAACACGCCCGATCCATACTAGCAAGGACGGATCCCGAAGATTCAACAAATATTACCCAGTGGCACATCACTTACAACAATCACATAACAACAAGGAAGTACCATTTCCAAACCACACCGAACATCACAACCTCATTGAGAACAATACCATCACGAATTAACAACACTAATCAGAATCCGAATCGACACTATGAACAACAAGGATCTAAGGGTTAATCAAAGAAATCACAATCATGTTCCTGGTGAAATAAAATCGATAAACGAGTTACCAATCCGAAGATCGCAACCATGACAACAAGAATACATAAATGGTCGGATGAGAGCGGGTAAGAATCACGAAACAAAGTAAAAACTCCCAAATTCAAGAAACTGGGGTTCTAAGAAGAGATTACCTCGACTCGAACGAAGAAGATGATTAGATGATGTTGAACCTACACAAATCCACCCCAAGATGAAGCTTGATGATGAAGATTGCCCAAAATCACTTATGGAACTCGACCCGACGGAAAAGACGAAGAAAGAATGAGAAATGACGAAGTAAAGCTGTTGTCTAGTATTTATATTGGACAGTTATTAGGGTGCACTAATCATACTACATTAGCGCGCGCTAACGGGGTCAACGCTTCCAGCACCTACTGCCCGAATGCTGTTAGCATGCGCTAGCCAAAATGTGTAGCGTGTGCTAGTGAGTCACGAATCCAGTCCTGTGGCTTTTGGATAGTTCCACACTCACCAGGTAGCATGCGTAAATCCAATCAATAACGTGCGCTAAGACGGGCGATAACGTGCACTATCAAGACTCCAGTCTCAGTCCAGTAGCTCCTGGACTGCCTCTGAACTGCCAGTTTGCGTGCGCTGCACACCTAGTAGCGTGCGCTAACTGTGACACAGTAGCGTGTGCTACACCACAATGAACCAAAAACTCATGCAACAATCTGAAATGAAATCATAGATGTTGGCCACTATGTGTACAAGATACATCTTCGAAAGTGTTTTAAACAACAAGCTGTACAGTTTTCAAATCTGAGTGCGTAGCGGAAGTCTTGTTAAAGTGAGTTGCTGTAGATACAACAACTACATTTGAAGTGTATACTTAAAAATAATCACAAATACTAAAACAGTAAATGCAGAAGGTAACTAACACGGTAATTAAAGTGGTTCTAGGTAAACCCCTCTACGTCCACTGGTCCTCCACACAGGAGTGAAAATGTTTATTATAAACACTACGTACACAACTACATATTTATAATCAAACCTAATCAATATATCGTTCACACAGATTGATACAATGATCTTAGCCTTCAACCGTTCACACAGATTAGTTTAAGCTATCACTTGACTGGCTTCTTCACACACAATTCCGAAGCTTCGTCTCTTCAATGCAAGTCCGTCACATACAGTTCAGGAATAGCAAGGTTTCTTAGTCCACATAGGGCTGATGGGTTTTGTTCAAGGGTAGAACAATGATTGAACAACAACTTTGACTTTCTGAGCTTTTAGCTGATGATGTGTTGTTCACAGTTTGAGCACTTGTATATCTCTCCTTTCAGAATAGCAGTAAGCTTTGAGAGATATGTTTGCTCAGATGTATATGATGATAACTTCGTTGTAGTTAATTTCGTCAGTGTGTTGATCTTCAAAAACTGGGGATATATAAAAATCTTTGTATATATCCGTTGAGATAGATCCGTTGAGCAGGATTCAGTTCCAACGGAATGATGTGTTTGAATAAAACACGATCCGGATTTTGCGCTAGATTGAAGATCTCTGACGGCTTGATATGAATGTTTTGACAATATGCCAATCCAGCATACAGCAAGCAGCTGTATCGAAAAGCTGATCAAATGTATCAACCTGTATCGAAGACTTCTCGTAGCCCCAGCATACAGTGAATCTATCATACAGCAAAGGAGTCTCATAAGACTAAGTATAGAAGCTGTCTCGAATCGACAATACAGCTATCATTCCATATAGTATCCAAACATGACAAGAAGGAATCTTTGGTATTCGCTAAAGTCAAAGTCCCGTTTAAGAAGATATATTTAAATACTAAAGGATAAAGTATTTCTGATCTTTCGATACAGGGATTGTTTATCCCGACAGTTTCGATACAAGGATTTATCCCAACAATAGACGTGTCCACTCATGACACACCCAAATATGGCACAACATTCCAAAGACATGGACAACGCCAATACGATAACTCGCAGAAAAACTCAACGAAACTGGAGCGAAGATCTCGGGTATTACATTCTACCCCCATAAAAATAAGTTTTGTCCCGAAACTTAAAACATGATACAGTTTACACAAGGCAATCTCAGATAACGCACGTTATCTATTTCCGACAGCACACAACGAACCCCATGCAGTATAGAATTGCTACAATACGATTCGCTACGCTAGAGCGATAACAAAACGCAATGAACAAAAGTCACTACGGTAGATTAATCTGAACAGCACCACGACCAAAACATAAGTCTAACGCTATGAAATTCTGGTAGCCCCAAAGATTTGGAAGATCTGTTACAAAGACAATCATTTGAAACTCTGGAAAAATTATGAAATGGCCCAGGCGCTCAAGAATCATGATACGATACCAAACGATAACAATCGTGCAATAACAATCGTACAACAACGGTCGAACAACAATGATCGAACGAAAACGATCAAAACAACACGATTGAACAACCACTCCGAAGTTACACCTCAACTCAATACATGAACTAATCTTGTAAGGACTACAAGATACTCATTCGCATAGGGTTCACGGGGATCGCACCGAAATCGGAGAAAGTCACAATGATAACGGATTAATCCAAACAATATCAGAACTCGCTCGAACAACAAGAATAAATAACAGAACAAGTTCAGAAAATAACAACGAGCACAAATGATTCGATAAAATTTAAAATACAGAAGTTCAATAATCCGATCCACTTATAAATAAAGAAGTTTGTCCCCGAAATTCGAAACAACGAAACAAGGAAATAACATAACAAACAACTATTAGACTACACTTCTCAGGAACGTCAGTGCTCAAGTCCGTGCCTCGGAAGACTCGGTGATCATCTTACAAAACTGAATCTGGTGTCCCTCGAGTCCGCACTTGTAACACGTTATTGGCGGAGAAGGACAATGTGCACGTACATGCCCTGACACATTACAGTTAAAACACCTCCTGGCTTTACCAGGAGTCAAAGATGACGACTTGGAACTTTTAATCCCACTCATCGAGCGATGGAGCTTCACAGCAGAAAGACTATGGAGTTGCAATCTAGAAATACTAATTCATGTACTGATCATAAGATCATCGGACTTCCTCCGTTTCTTGGACTCGGGCACACGTTCCGACGATAACGAAGCGAGCTCGTAAGCCAATGCTCAGTTCTGATAATCTCTCAACGAAGTGTAAGTGAATCCCACCATATACTTGCGAATCTCCGGCTTCATCCGTATGTCAAAATGACGGATCTTCCCTTCTCCAGTCCTCACCTGATCTCGCACATAACTGAGTTGTTTGCTATAGTCGATAATGGCTTGCGGCATATCCTGCGGTTCTGCCAAATAACAATTACGAATCCTCTGATCTCTAATCGGTTTCGGACAAAACTCAACGTACATAAATTCCTGGAACTCCGTTCACAAGACAACACGATCACGAGGTTTAACAGCTTCCCACCAATTAGCAGCATCTCTATCAAGAAGGTACTGAGTGATAGGCACCTTCCGCTCTTCGGGGCAATCAACTGCCTCGAATATCTTTCCGAACTGGAAAAGCCAACCATCCCAGCCCAACGCATCCGCATCACCAACGAATCGAGGGGGATTCATGCGAACTATATTGCAAAGCCATTGATTTATGCCGACATTCTGAGTCGCATCAATGCTACATTGAACCACCCGGGTCAAATGAGTCATCTGTGCTGCTACTTGTTGCAATATAGTAGCAACACCAATACTAATATCTTTCCCGGAAACATTCTCTTGGTCTTGTGTCCGATCCCCGTGGCCATCTATACCACGGTTACGACCATGACCTCTACCCCTCGACATACTAACAAGTAACCACCTAGCACAACGAAAAAAAAATCATAGCACATAATCACACACAACAATTGTCATTACTAGACAACACTCATAGAATACGGTCACAGATGATCGGTCCAAAATATAGTTCAATAGACTCTGTCCAGACTGATTACCGCGCACTACAACAGAGATTTAGCATGCACTAGACATGCCACATTAGAGCACGCTAGTTTCGTACTTAGCGTGCGCTAACTGTTCTAATTCAGCAACATGTTTATGAACATATACCAAACAATACCAAAACCGAAGGTTACAAATCAACAACAGCATACAAATCCAAATGCCAATGGCTCACATAATAATGATATCACATGAGCAATCATCAAAAGGCAATTAACACTTGAGACCTGAATTTACACCTCTCATTAAGGAGGGCTTATCTCAACGAGAGCATACCGAACGTCTCAGCATTCACACCACCATTTTAATCACACATCTGGGCACCATTTCCCCCAAACAACGATAACATCATCACCACATGTCAGAAACTTCCAACTGACAATCATGAAACTGAAAAGTTAAAAACGAGAGTCACGTCTTAGGTAACTTTTGTAGACCTTATTTGAGTTAAAAGAAATCGCATTTTGAAAACTTATAATACAAGATGAAAATTGAAATATTAATAGTTTGAATTCTCAAAAATTTTTGGTCTTGAGGTCATCATACGAAAATCAAACTTTTCCTCCCTTGAAGGATGTTTTAAAATAAAATTTACATGACTCCCCAAAAAATATTTAAAGCTATAGAATATCACATTGATGAACTTTCCTTGCATAACCACACCAAAGCCATTACTCCTGTAAAAACGATTTATACAAAAATATATATAGATGCATATACATCGACACCACTCTTCATTCTAGCACAATACGAGAATCGAACAAGCATAGGTCACGTATTCAAAATTCACATTTAAACACCACTTCACAACATAGAATCACACAAGCTTGTATAACACAAGGCACAATATAGTAGGGAGACTTACATTCACAGGTCACACGAAGATGATGGCTGCACCTTGATACTAATCACGACCGACATCTCAGACGACGCATCGCGACACGACTCAGTCAGACACAAACTGACAAGACAAGACTCAACAACACACAACTGGACCCGACAGCCTAGATTTCCGCAACCTAAGCTCTGATACCATATTCTCAGACCCTCTCCGTAAGGATCTACCAGGCTAAATACATAAACCAAAACAACACAATACATGCCGACATGGCTAAATAACGAACCATTACACCCATTTGGTCTTTTGCTACAACATACAACTTACATATACGCAACTCTTTCTCACAACTCATACCCGCACAGGGGTCATAATACATCAACACTCCCTAAGACGTGAAATCACCACAACAGAAAGACAAAACAATAAGACTTGACCAAAATACTCAGCACTGGTCTTCATGTGATTAGTATTGTCATCATTCCATCATCCCTCGTACCGATCATGTGATCCGCTCCCCAATAACCTGCAAGTACCTCGACGCAATATAGACATCCACCCCACGATTACTCGGGGGTTAGCAAAACTCCACTGTTTTGCTAGTGCAAGTATAAAATACAAATACAAGCCATACACAACAAACTCCACGAACATAATAATCGTGAACATGCTTCCCGAGTTAAATCACTTGTTCAAAATAGTTCAAATCATGAAAGGTAGGAATAAACCCAATATACATCTTACAAAACATTTTACGATCTCGGGAGTTCTGAAAACATTTGGGATTTAGGAATTCTCAAGCCTTTCGAAACCACTTAGGGACACAACCCAAAGATCATTTTTCCAAAATACAATTCCGATAACAAAACAAGGGGTCCACGACCCAATCATCCATATCAACATATTCCCAAGGATTATTCGCATCCCGTGCTAATAAGCCACGAACCTCAGATGCTCCCATAGAACATACCCCAGTGAATAACCCAATGGGAAACCACACGATATCACATGTCATCGTGACAACAGTCACATAACCACAACCATGACATACGTTCATAGTTATCCCGACATCGGGCTAGCAAGCCACGAACCTCGGAGCCTCCGCGAGACATACCCGATTGGACAACCCATGACACATACGTTACACAACCAAACCATAAACCATAAGTTATCCCGACATCACGCTAAAAAGCTACGAACCTCGGAGTCTCCGCAAGACATACCCAGATTGGATAACCCCACAAGTTATCCCGGCATCAGGCTCGCAAGTCACGAACCTCGGAGTCCCCACGAGACATACCCGATTGGATAATCCCACGAACACGCCCGATCAGTACTAGCAAGGACGGATCCCGAAGATTCAACAAATCTTACCCGATGGCACATCACTTCACACAACAACAAGGAAGTACCATTTCCAAACCACACCAAACATCACAACCTCCTTTCGAAGGAGTAACAACTAATATCACACAACATCACGTATTCACCGAACAAGTACACGTATCAATACACAATCATCGACAAGTGATTACGGTCTACTATATTCACGAAATATGATTATAACATCTTTCCACATATGACACCAACACACATATTCAGAAAACACATCTATTCACAAAACATACAAGTTATCTTCGACGGAAAATTTTTATCGAGAATATACCGATTCTTTTGAAAGCTCATTAAAAACATTCAAATTGCACAAATAATAAATTACGAACTATTATGCATACGAAACATGAAGTGTATGGGCAAGATACTTGCCTCAAAACCACGAGCAACGGAACAACAAATGGATGAGGTCAATCAGACCTTGAACTTCTCAAATGACCAAGAATCTTGACAGCCCCACGAATACTACAAGAACAATACCATCACGAATTAACAACACTAATCAGAATCTGAATTGACAATAAGAACAACAAGGATCTAAGGGTTACTCAAAGAAATCAAAATCATGTTCCAGGTGAAATAAAATAGATAAACGAGTTACAAATCTGAAGATCGCAACCAGGACAACAAGAATACATAACCGATCGGATGAGATCGGATAAGAATCACGAAACAAAGTAAAAACCCCCAAATTCAAGAAACTGGGGTTTTAAGAAGAGAATACCTCGATTTGAACAAAGAAGATGATTATATGATGTTGAACATATACAAATCCACCCAAATATGAATCTTGATGATGAAGATCACCCAAAATCACTTCTAGAACTCGACCCGACGGAAAAGACGAAGAAGGAATGAGAAATGATGGAGTAAAGCTGCTGTCCAGTATTTATACTGGACAGTTATTAGCGTGCGCTAATCATACTACATTAGCGCGCGCTAACGGGGTCAACGCTTCGAGCCCCTACTACCCGAATGCTGTTAGTGTACGCTAGAGAAAATGCGTAGCGTGCGCTAGCGAGTCATGAATCCAGTCCAGTGGCTTCTGGACAGTTCCACACTTACCAGGTAGCGTGCGCAAAGCCAATCAATAACGTGCGCTAAGCACCGACTTTAGCATGCGCTATCAAGACTCCAGTCTCAGTCCAGTAGCTCCTGGACTGCCTCTGAACTGCCAGTTAGCGTGTGCTGTACACCCAGTAGCGAGCGCTAACTGCGACACAGTAGCACGCGCTACACCACAAGAGATAGCGTGCGCTACACCACAATGAACCAAAAACTCATGCAACGACCTGAAACGAAATCAAACACGTGTCCACTCATGACACACTCAAATATGGCACAACATTCCAAAGACATGGACAACGCCAATCCGATAACTCGCAGAAAAACTTAACAAAACTGGAGCGAAGATCTCGGGTATTACAATCCAGTTCGAGTACTTTTTGATTCTGGTGCTACACACTCTTCATCTCCTTGGATTGTGTACGCCATTTGAATATAAATTGTATGACTACTTGCGATCCTTTCATTGTGAAACTGCTAGTGGGGATAGAATTATTGGTAATCGGGAGATTAGAAATTATTCGGTGAGCATAGCAGGTATTGATTGGTTATCAAATTTGATTGTGGTTGATATCGAGAATGAGGATGTGATCCTCGGTGAGGACTGGCTTGATAGGCACCAAGCAATTATGAATTACCGCACTAAGGTTATCACTATGATGACTAAAGATGGTTCCGAATACTCGTTTATGGGACGTAAATTGGGTCAACCTAAGCTTCTTATCAGCACCATGAAAATTGTAAAACTCTTGAATCAAGGCTGCACGGGCTATTATTGTTATGTTTTGAAGCGAGAAGAAAATGGAATCAATTTCTCTTCGATTCCAGTTGTTAATGAATATCCAGACGTGTTTCCAGATGATCTTCGGGATTACCGCCAGATCGAGAGATAGAATTTTCTGTGGATTTAGAGTCTGACGCAGCTCCGATTTCTAAGGCGCCTTATCGGATGGCACCTTCAGAGATGTAAGAATTAAACAGTCAGTTGGGAGAACTATTAGAGAAAGGGTACATTAGACTGAGCGCTTCGCCTTGGGGCACACTTATTCTTTTTGTGAGGAAGAAGGATGGTTCACTACGTTTATGCATTGATTACCGTGAGCTAAACAAAGTGACCATCAATAATAAGTATCCATTGCCTGGTATAGATGATTTATTTGATCAGTTGCAGGGAGCCGCAGTATTCTCAAAAATTGATTTGAGATTAGAATACTACCAGCTTCGGGTGAATGATTCCAACGTTCCAAAAACTGCATTTTGGACGGATACGAACATTATGAATTCGTGGTCATGCCTTTTGGATTGACTAATGCACCGACAATATTCATACAACTAATGAACAAGATATTCACCGAGTACCTTGACAATTGTGTGGTCATCTTTATTGATGATATATTGATTTATTCTCGAAATGAGGAGAAACATGCCCGACACTTGCATTTGATACTAGACATTTTGAGAGCTGAGCACCTTTATGCGAAATTCTCAAAATGTGAGTTCTGGCTGAAGGAAGTTATGTTTCTCAGCCATGGGGTTTCGGCTGAAGGGGGTCGTATAGACCCGTAGAAGATTTAGGCACTGTTAGATTAGGCGCCGCCTAAAAATGTTAAGGAAGTTCGTAGTTTTTTGGGCCTTGCTGGGTATTAACGTCGGTTTGTCGAGGGGTTCTCGAAACTCGCTCGGCTGCATACGCAATTACTTCAGGGATTTGGATGTGTGCTTATGCAACATGATAAAACGATAGCCTTTGGATGACGACAGTTGAAGCCGTATGAGATGAATTATCCTACTTATGATTTGGAATTGGCCGCGATTGTTTTCGCACTTAAGATTTGGAGGTACTATTTGTATGGCTCTTCGTTTCATATTTATACCGATCACAAGAGTTTAAAGTACATTTTCAGTCAGAAAGAGTTGAATATGAGGCAACGATGTTGGTTGGAATTGATCAAGGATTATGATTTGGAAATTCTTTACCATCCGGGGAAGATCAATGTCGTCGCGGACGCTTTGAGCCGCAAATCGGCATCACTTCATATGCTCGAGGTTCTTACATCTCAGACAAAGATTCGTCCGGATTTAATCGAGCAAGGAATAGAAGTTTGGCTTCAAAGAGTGCAGGGACAGTTGTGCACTCTCGAAATTACTTTGTCCTTGGTTGATGGCATCAAAGGGAAACAGTGGAGTGATCCGATGATCTCTCAACTGAAGGAAGATGTAACTAAAGGAAAAGCCCCTGGTTTTATGGTCCACGAGGATAGTATTTTGAGATTTCTGGGCCGGCTTTGTGTCCCGAATAATCTCGAGTTGAGGCAGAGAATTCTTCGAGAAGCCCATGCTACGCTTTACTCAATCCATCCAGGAACGAGTAAGATGTACAAAGACTTGAAGCACAATTTTTGGTGGAATAATATGAAGAAGGACGTCATAGAATTCGTATTATGATGTTTGATGTGTCAACAAGTCAAGATCGAGCACCAACGACCAGCGGGGTTGTTGAAGCCACTTCCCATTCCCGAGTGGTAGTGGGAAGACATCTCTATGGATTTTATCACTGGGATGCCGAGAACTAGAGCCAGAGTGAATATGATCTGGGTAATCGTCGATTGGTTAACCAAGTCTGCACACTTCCTGGGTATTAAGGATACTTGGGGACCAGAGAGATTGGCTCAAACTTTTATAGCTGAGATTGTAAGATTGCATGGTGCCCTTAAAACCATTGTTTCTGATTGGGATGGCCGTTTCGTGTCACATTTCTGGTAAGCGGTCCATCAAGCCTTGGGTACCGAATTGAGATTGAGTATGTCTTTTCATCTTTAGTCAAACGCTCAGAATGAGCAGACGATCCAGACGTTAGAGGATATGTTGCGGGCTTGTGCCCTAGATTGGAGTAGTGATTGGGAGCTTCATTTGCCATTGATCGAATTTACCTACAACAATAGTTGGCATGCTTCAATCAAAATGGCGCCATTCAAAGCACTTTATGGCAGGCGGTGTAGATCACCATTATGTTGGGATGAAACTTCAGAGTTAGTGGGAACGGAACCGTACATGTTGATGGAAACTAAGGAGAAGATTTCTATCATTTGAGATCGGTTATTGGCTGCCCAGAGTAGGCAGAAATCTTATGCTGATGTTCAGCGTCGACCCTTGGAATTCGAAGTGGGAGACCACGTTCTACTCAAGGTGTCGCCTGTAATATCCACATTTTTCCTTTTCCCGATATTTTTCATTTGGTGCCGAGGCCTCTATGGACCCTCTCGGACTGGCTAGCCAACAAGCTCGTGAATCCAGGGCTAAACCCGAATTCCACCGAGGCCCTGTCGGACCGTCCCAGAGTGAGCAAATCACACAAATATTATACATTACCATTTCATGTTAAGCATAAAGGTTTCACAAGAATACTTGACTTGAGAAGTTGGCGAAGAAATGAACGGGAAATCAACTACGCTTGCTAGGAACCGATGACCCCGAACCTAATGATTAGAAGAATATAATCACAACCAATTCTATACAAGTACGGAAATGGAATACACCCAAAAACCCACCTAGGATTCATGTAAATTTGTATAAAAACAACAACGATGATGGGTCGCACTCGAACCTTCTCGATTTCACAAATACCACGGAATTTACCATGAACTCGTAGGGAAAACATGAATACCACTAAGATTAATCACATACATCATGGATTAATCAACAACACGGAACAAATCGGACACTAAATCGAAAACCCATAAATTCCCCAAAAATAGGATTCTAAGAGATTACCTTGGATCAAAGACGAAGAAACGAGTAGATGTTGTTAATCTACACCAAGGATTTAAGGAAGAAGATAACTTGAATTTACAGGACTTCGAATCGCCTGGAATTCGCCCAAGAATTCCCTAGATCGCCCACAGCCGCGGAGGAGGAAGAAAAATGAGAATTAGACGCGTCTGAGGTCAACTCTCACGTATATATAACTAGATAGTTTAGCGTGCGCTAACGGCTTATGGTTAGCGTGCGCTAACTAGCCAACCCTTGTCCAGAACCTTCACTTCTAACCCTTTAGCGTGCGCTACCCGATAATTAGCATACGCTATAATCCCCTCGTTAGCACGCGCTATCGACCTATAGCGTGTGCTACTTGTTCGTCTCCAGAGTCCAGAAACATTTTGCCTAAACTGGAATACCGAATTAGCACGCGCTGCCACACACCTAGCATGCCCTAACTCTTAACTCTAGTGTGGGCTAATATACAGACTTAGCGTACGCTAAACTGCTCGTCCAGAGAGCAAAAACAACCTACTGCCATTGTTGTGCTCGAAACATTAGCGCGCGCTACTAGCGAAGATTGCGCATGCTACTCAACGAAATTAACGTGCGCTACATAATGAAATTAGCGTACGCTAACGAGCGCAGACAGTAGTACAGCACTCAAGGGTTGGAAAATGACGAAATCTCCCCCAGATGAAAACAACGCGCACCACACACCAAACAATGGGCTGAAGAAGTCACACACACGACGAGTTCGAGCCAGAACTAGAGCACTAAAATAAAACAAATTCCGACTACCCAAGGGTAGAAAAACGACAACGATAGTAATTACCCCATAACTTTAGGAAATTACAAAACGGCCCAGAACACCTGAAATACACGATACACGATCGAAACACCAAACAAAAGCTCACAACATGCATAATAACGTAAGATGGATTTACGGCGAACCCGAAACAGCGGTTCCGAACAACGATTACGAGAATCGAACCAAATAGCGACGGGAAAGACATTAAATGCGGAATTGAGTAAAACAGGTCCGAAACAAGCTCGGATGACAAAAAGTTCGGTATTAAATATTCTCGAAATATCAATACGGTTACAAGCGAGTCATTGAAAATGAAAATACAGTGGTTTAGCCCCGGTCCTAGGCGATGCATGTGTGTGATTTCTCTTTTAACTATGGCCAGTCCGGGAGGATCCATAGAGGCCTCGGATGGGACCAGTAGTTTAGCCCCGGTCCTTGGCAAGTTTGATCTATGATTATTGACTGTTGTTTTCCTGAAAAGATGTGTCTGGTTTTGGATTTTGAAATGACTCGATGAATGTACTATGAAATGTGTAAGCGAATGGTTTGCCTTGATTACTTGTACTAGCGTAATTGCTAACCCATTTGGGGAAATCCTTGTCATGAATTTCAGGTGGCGGTCAGTCGGTCGAGCAGGCACTGGAACAGTATGAGGATTCTGGCCGGGGTTGTTGACATGTGCAATTGAGTCCCTTTATTTCCGTTGTCCATTTCGATGTGTTTGTTTTCCAAACTTGTAAACTTATAGATAGTACTCGCGAGTACTTAGGCACTTTTGATTTGGGATATGGTTTGTATGTTGAATCATATTTGTGAATTGGGGTGATGTCCGGTTTACCGATTGTACCGGGTGATTCGTTTAACTATTGTTGTGGTGTTGTGTGTTTTTCGCTAACCGAGATGGTTAGACGAGCGGTATTGTTTATTTAGCCTGGTGGGTCCCACGTAGGGGTCCACAACGCTGTAATATACCCTGAATATCTTGGGGATGTTACAGAAAATGGTATCAGAGCACTAGGTTTATGGATACCTAGGCTTGTTGGTTAATTGGATCTAGTTGTGTTTTATTTTGCACACCGTCATTCCGCTACCATCATCTCGGTGATTCCAGTGTTCGTAAGTTTTCCTTACTCGATTCCTTATTTTCTCGTATTGTAATTCTGTTTCTGGAACTGTGACTGTTTTCCTCTCGTACTTAACATCGAATTGCTTTTGCTACCTCTTATCTCCAGTATGGATGCTGGAAGAGGTCGTGGTAGAGGTCGTGGTCGTGGTCGTGGATGCGGCTGGGGACGTGGGGCAGCCAGTGGGGCGGCCACGTCACACTCTTATGGAGCCGGTAGTAATGATGGTCATCAGGGCCATACTGCCACTCAAGACGATACAGCCGGCAATGGCGCCGACATTGGTGTTGCAGCTATGATGCAACAAATGGTAAACGAAATGGCTACGATAGCCCAATCGGTTCAGAACCCAGCTATGGGTCATACTTCTCAGGCCGGAACAGATCATTGGCTTCAGGACTTCACCAAGATGCATCCTTCTCAGTTTTCCAGGTCTTCATACCCGATTGACTAGGAGAGATGGATCAAAGAGATGTCAAAGATCTTTGTTGCCACTAACTGCCCTGAGGATCACAAGGCCCCTATCGCCCAGTATTTTCTCACTGGGGAGGCTGCTGGTTGGTGGGAGGCCGTTGAGCCTCAGGACCATATTGATTCGTAGGCCGAGTTCATAGACCTTATGGAATTTGAATATTGTCCGTGGCCAGTTCGTCAGGCCTAGGTCCATGATTTTTATGATGCTCAGCCTCGAGATATTTCGGTTTCTCAGGCCATTGAAGATTTCAACCGGGAATTGGGCTACGTGAAGGCCCAGGTTAAGGAGGAGAGCGACAAGATTTGCCACTTTTCTTGGCGGATGAAACCAAAGATTCGTGATTACATGTCTTGGCTCGCCTGCACCACCCTAAAGGGCTATCAGAGTAGAGCTCTTGCTTATGATATGTCCTTGATGGCCAGTGAGGCGGCTCGAGAAAGTAAGAAACATAAATTTGTCGGTAACTTTTCGGATCATAAGGGCGGAGTTCAGCAGAAGCCTCAGAGTGCTAACGTTCCTGCAGGTGGTTCGGATTGTTTTTCTAGGGCTTCTGAGGTGCTACCAGCGCCCCCACTCGAGAGATCAGATGTTTTAACTGTGGCTAGTGTTGGGATTCGGTGCCTAAAACGAAGGCCCAACGGAAGTGGTAAAACGAAAATTAATTCGATCCAAATCCCTACGAGGATCGATCGAGCTACGTATATATGAATATATAAATGAAAAGCAAGAGTCGTAAGAAACTAACCCTCGAAGTCCGTTGATTAAATGGAAACCTTCTCTTGAGCTATTCCCCAAGCTTTAGTTTGATCTCTACGAGTTCAATCCGCTCCAAGCCCTTGAACGATCCAACGCCGAAAACACCGCGTCTCTACTTGCCACGCACCGGAAAAATGACCGGAACAACAACACTCGATTAACCTCTAAGGTTACGGCTAGAATCAAGTGGTGAAGCTTTTATTATTATTACACTCTAAGTGTATAATATATCTCTCTCAATGTATCTTGAATTTTCTCCAAGAAAACTCAAGAACAAAAGTGAAGAAGAAGATGAAGATGAAGACTAAGAAAAATAATTTTCTCTCTCACTATCAAAACTCACGGCTGGAAGCATATTGTAGCAAGTGAAGTGAGTCTTCATTATATTCTTATTCAACACCCCAAGATCTCCCACTTTAGACAATATCACCAAGGTGTGATATTTGTCCCCTTGATTGGTCACTAGTCCACCATCCTTGAAACTGTAGACCAAGACAAAGTAAGGGAGTAGGTGATGGGGTGGCCATCTAGAAGGAATCGGATGAGTTCGATTCGTTTCGGACTCCCGTGAGTCCAAACAGATAAACTCCTATTCCGTTCCGATGTATTTGTATCGATTAATTAATCCAATCAATTAATCACATTAAATACATAATAACATAATTAATTTCTCCAAGAAATAATTATATTCACGAATTAAATTAATCACCCAGTAATTTATTTAATCCATTAGGACGTAAATCAATTTATCCAATAAATCGATTTAGACATCCAATGTCCCAAATTAGATATCCAATATCTAATATTTATAATGAGAGATTAAGCTCGATTCATTCCGTCGTCAATCTGTCTGCGCGACTCGGTAGGTCCGTCTCGATCGGCAATGGGAGGAACCAAGAGTAGTAGCACCACCTAGCCGGCTGGCGGCTTCTGCTTACCCCAATCGAGAACGAATGATTGGGATCATTCAAGAACCATTCATCGTGAATACCGATGGCGTATAAACCCTTCTTTCAAATGTCCCGATCAAGTTATAGGGTCACGGTCAGTCAACCCCTATCTGTACTTGACGCTATGCATGCGTTAATGCAAATCGAGATCATCGAGCTCTCGTGTATCTAATACAGCTAGCTCCAATGCTTTGGCCAAAGACTTATGATCTCATTTGCCAATAACCGCATAGGACATATAACCCGTTCACTAACAGGAGAAAGAATTCTATCTTGGTATTCAGTAGTACCTACTACTTGCCCATCAAGATGCACGTCGAGGTTGACCCCCGCCTTCCGGTTTACAGGGTCGAACTACTCTAATGAAAATCTTGACGTCACAAGCACATCCCTACTAAATCCTAAAGTCGAAGGTTCACGAATACCTATCACAACCTTTCGATTCCGTCATTGACTGTCCCGGAGTGAAATCCGTGTGACGAATCGAGGGTGAGTCGGTTCGAGTATACTAATCCAATTAGCATACCTATAACGTGTGCTCCAACTAACCATTAGTGTTCGACAAGCACTCTCCTTGTCAAAGAACACGTCATACAAGTCTTCACATAAACTTAACGCCCAGTCAAGTTTCATCGACTTGTGAACGATTAAGTATTTGAGCTATAAACCTTTCCAGTGCCGACCCCCTTATCCAATAAGGAGTGGAACGTTTTGCTCTCAAATACACGGACTAGTTTCTACATGTATATTTACGAGTTAGGAATGCCAGTAACTACCAGTAAATAAAGAAACATCCATTGCCTTATATTGATGATTTACATAATAACAAGTACAATGCCCTCACTCAACATACTCTGAGTGGCATTCGAGGGCATACTCCTAACAATCTCCCACTTGCACTCAATGCCACACACTATGGTATCTAATACCCATGTTCTCCAGATGACGCTCCAAGCTAGTCTGAGAAAGTGGCTTGGTCAGTGGATCGGCGACGTTGTCGGCCGAGTCTACTCTGTGCAGCACAATGTATCCCTTGCGAACAAATTCTCTTACGAGATGATATTTCCTCTCAATATGTTTGGTGCTGTTGTGAAACCTCGGCTCCTTGGCCTGCGCTACAGCTCCGTCGTTGTCGCGATGCAGTAGACAGCAGGCTCGGACATGGTATCACTTGAAGTTCTCAGAAACTTCTTAATCCGAACCCTTCCTTGGAAGCCTCCGAGGCTGCTTGATACTCGGCTGACAGTGGAATCGGCGATCGCGCTTTGCTTGGCACTACGCCAAGATACTACTCCTCCATTAAGAGTAAATATGTAGCCAGAAGTGGACATCGAGTCGTCCTTCAGTCCTTGGAAGTCCGAATCAGTGAATCCCACCACATCCAATTCTCCACCGCCATACATCAGAACCATATCTCTAGTCCTTCTTAAGTACTTGAGAACGTTCTTTACGGCAGTCCAATGTTCCCTACCTGGGTTTGCCTGAAACCTACTCACCACGCTTACAGCATGCGCGATGTCAGGTCTTGTACACAACATAGCATACATAAGGCTACCCACGTCCGAAGCATATGGTATATTACTCATTTCCTTTCGTTGTTCCTCACTTTGAGGACACATCTTCAAGGTGAGTTTTATTCCATGTCGCATCGGTAGGAACCCTCTTTTAGAATCATCCATCTTAAATCGCTTTAAGATTTTATCTATATAGAGGGCTTGGGAAAGACCTATTGTTCTCTTCGCTCTATCCCGGTAGAGTCGAATACCAAGAATATAGGTAGCTTCTCCCAAGTCTTTCATGGAGAAATTACTCGAAAGTCAAGCTTTCACAGAACTGAGCATTCCCACATCATTTCCTATTAGTAGAATGTCATCTACATATAGTACTAAGAATGCGATCTTGCTCCCACTAACCCTCTTGTATACACAAGGTTCCTCTTCATTTTGCACAAAGTCAAACTCTTTGACCGCCTCGTCAAAACGAAGGTTCCAACTACGTGACGCTTGCTTCAGTCCATAAATGGAACGCTGAAGCTTGCACACTTTCTGAATATCGACTTCGGACACAAAGCCTTTAGGCTGCTCCATATAGAATTCCTCCTCGAGGAATCCATTAAGGAAAGCCGTCTTTACGTCCATTTGCCATATCTCATAATCGTGGTAGGCAGCTATAGCAAGCATCATGCGAATAGACTTGATCATGGCTACGGGCGAGAAGGTATCGTGGTAATCAATCCCTTCCTTATGGGTATAACCTTTGCCACTACCCTGGCCTTATAGGCGTCACCCTTGCCATCACCATCAGTCTTTCTCTTATAGATCCACTTGTTCCCAATAGGCACTATGCCCTTGGGGCGGTCTACTAGAGTCCAGACCTGATTGACATGCATAGAGTCTATCTCAGCTTCCATAGCTTCACGCCATTTCGCGGAGTCTACATCCACCATCGCTTGGTCATAGGTCGTCGGGTCGGTCTCTTGGCTATCACTTGGAACCTCATGGAGACCCAGCTCCTCCAAGTGCACAAGCTCATACCTCTCAGGTAAATGAGACACCCTACTAGACCTACGAGGTGCTTGTACTTGTGTTTCAGAAGGTTCGGTTCCAGTTTCTTGCACAGGTGTCTCTTGAGGAGTTTCATTATATTCTTCTAAAGAAATACTTCTACCTGCTCCGCCTTCCTGAATGAACTCATTTTCCACGAAGTGTGCTTGTAAAGCAACAATGATCCTTCAATCTTCGGGCATGTAGAATAGATATCCCATCATCCCAGACGGGAATCCAATGAAAGGTCCCTTCGCAGACCTAGCTTCCAACTTTTCCACCTTAGTCTTCTTGACATAGGCGGGACATCCCCAAATCCTAATATGATTAAGACTTGGTTTCCTTCCGTCCCACATCTCATATGGAGTTTTAGGAACGGATTTGGAAGGACATCTGTTTAAGATATAGGCGGCAGTCAGGAATGCATACCCCCACAGGTAAATTGGTAAGTCAGTATAGCCCAGCATGGAACAGACCATGTTCAACAGGGTCCGGTTCCTTCTTTCTGACACACCATTTAACTGAGGAGTACCTGGAGGTGTTAGTTGTGAAACTATTCCATGTTCCTTAAGGAACTCGTCAAACTCCGTACTCATATACTCGCCACCTCGGTCCGACCGAAGTGCTTTGATATGATTACCAGTTTGTTTCTCGACTAGGGCCTTGAATTCCTGGAATTTCTCAAAGGCCTCGGATTTATGTTTCATTAAGTATACATAACCATACCTAGTATGATCATCTGTAAATGTAATGAAATATTGATATCCGTCACATGCTGCTTCCAAAGCACCACAAACGTCAGTATGGATTAATCCCAGTTTATCAGCGGCTCTTTCAAAAGTCCCTGTGAAGGGGGACTTAGTCATTTTTCCTTTAAGACAAGATTCACAAGTTGGAAAGGGATCCAATCCCAATTGACCCATAAGTCCATCTTGTTCCATCTTGTAAACCTTGGTCTGACCAACATGACCAAGTCTAAGATGCCATTTCAAAACTTGATTGGTTTCATCCCTACCACGTTTTCTAGTCATAGTATTCACAACTACTTTGTTGCTGAGATTTAGATGATACAATCCATTCAACAATGTAGCAGCACCCAATAGTTTATTTCTAAAATAAATTTTGCAGGAACCATCACCAATGAAAAATGAAAAGCCCTTTCGGTCCATGACCGGAATAGATACAATGTTTTTGTGCCCCTTGGGCAAAACAAGTACATCTTCTAAAGTCAAAACAAAACCGGATTCTAAACCCAAAAGAAGTTATCCTATGTCAGTCGCCTCGACACTATGCCCGCTTCCGACTGTGATCATAACTTCTCCAGCTCCAAGCTTCCTACTTTGTTCCAGATCCTGATTCACAGTACAAATATGAGAACTAGCACCAGAATCAAGTATCCAGGAAGTAGAAAATACAGTAGCAGAACAATTTGTTTCCAAAACTAAAAGTTCTGTACCTGAAGTGCCATGAAGAATCGGACAGTCTCTAGCCCAGTGGCCCAGCTCACCGCACTTGAGACAAGCATACTTCTTCTTCTTGTTCTTCGGAACCATCGGGGCCTTGCCCTTTGCCTTAAGGTCCTGAGCTTGTGGTCCAGTCCACTTCTTGGTCTTTTTCTTCTTATTCTTAGACCTCCGAGGTCCAGAAGAAATCACAAGAGCAGACTCCTTCATCCGTGGAGTCTTCATCTGAGACTGAGCGGTCACAAGTTTGTTCATTAGCCCAACTAAATTACATGCAATCTCATTGCAGTTGAAGTTCATAACAAACTGTGAGAAGGAATCAGGGAGAGACTGTAGGATAAGGTCAGTTTGAAGAGAAGTATCCGTTTTAAAATCAAGAGCCTCCAATCTCTCGATCATGGATATTATTTTGAGGACGTGTTCCCCAACCTTCTCACCTTCCTTCATCCTTGCACCGAACAGTTGCTTGGATATCTCATATCTAGCAGTTCTGCTGTGCTCACCATAAAGCTCAGTTAAGTGAGATAGAATCTGCCTAGCAGAAGTCATTTTCTCATGAGCTCTCTAAAGCTCATTAGACATGGAAGCCATCATATAAGCACGGACTTTCACGTCATCCTTAACCCACTTTTAGTGGTTTTCAATCTCTTTCTGATTGGCACGGGTCCGCACAGGAGGCACCGGAATGTCCGTCTCCAAGACGTATCCCAGTGCCTCTATATTGAGGACAATCATCAGATTGCGGAGCCAATCCACAAAGTTAGGTCCCATTAAGGTGTTCTTTTCGAGTAGAATTGCGAGTGGATTCATTGTCATATTGAGATTTGTCTGCATTAAGTATAACAGATTAATTAGTGACTTGTTATATTATGATCTGAGTATAGAATTAAGGTCTTTTCTATTCTTGTTACCCAGCTCCCACTATTTTTATCGGAATAACACACTCCCATGTGAAATCCGGAAGTATCGTCGCTCTACTTCATAGTGGTGATCGAGTTCTTTATAAATCTTAATAGAGGGCAACCGAACAGGTTTCTAGTCTATTAGTTTTCATAAAGTGGTGTCCAACACCAACCCATCTAATGGATGATTCGATCTTCTTTTTCCCCTTGTTCACTACCCTCAACCTATACGGTTTCTATGGTCCGTGAACAAGTTAAGTTTATACCATCGACGCAAATCAGTTTCACAATTGAATCTTATCCGGCAACCTATCAGGTTTCTAGGGATAAAATTTGCTCCAACCGAAGGCATCCAATGCGCTCCCGGTAATTTATCCATCCTCCCCGAACGACTACCCCGATAACTCGGAAGCATAGCACATCCGGTTTGGATTTCAATTTCTCGAAAACTCGATGGAGGGAAGGAAAACCTTGAAACCTTATAAACTTAATAATTTATCGTCGGAGAATTTTCGCGATTAACGTTACACTTTGCACATTAATCATTTAAGCGCGTTTGTGGCATTCATACAATATGAAACAACCATTCACAACCTAGTTGCTACCAACATGTGGTTCATGGACCGTTCCTAGAAAACAAAAACTTCGTAATCTAATTACAAGTCTTCGTCTTGAATCTTCGTCTTCTCGAAATGGATCTTCCTCCGGTCTTCGTCATTACATATAAATTTTACATCGAAAATTGCATCCTAGATACAAACATTTCTAGTAAAATAAATAGGCTCAAAACGGCCTTTACAACCCAATCGAATAAAACAAACGATTCAAATCTAAGTCCACGAACCACATCCCCATTCAAAAAGCATTCATCCAATAAATACTATATAAATGGTAAGCGTAGAGATATATTGATCCAATCAACAATACGAACCGATCCAATCGATTCACACAATCGATAATATGATAACGTTCAAAATAATTCAGTCGACCATAAATATTCCAATT
Source organism: Orobanche coerulescens (assembly GCA_033398695.1). Lineage (NCBI taxonomy): Eukaryota > Viridiplantae > Streptophyta > Magnoliopsida > Lamiales > Orobanchaceae > Orobanche > Orobanche coerulescens. The sequence continues at coordinate 30,379,645 of CM065804.1, forward strand.
AATCAAATTTCCCTTATAAAATGAAATACTATAAATCATTTTGATCATATTAAATCCAATTTAACATGCGGGAGATTAATTTTTAAGAATACACGGAAAAATCGAGCCGGGGTGAAAACTGGCCTACATGACCGAGTCACCCTCGGCAGCCTACCGGCAGACAGGCCTGGCACGGCCGAGTAACGCTCGGAAGATGCCGGCCAGGACACGACCGAGTCACCTGTAACACGGTCGGAGTGCACTGGCGATGACTTGCTGTGCGCTGGACACGGCCGAGTCACCGAGACACGGTCGAGTGCACTGGCGATGACTTGGCCACCTTTGCCGGACACGACCGTGTCACCCAGGACACGGTCGAGTCACTCTCGGCCAGATTACCCTTTTTGTCCAAAAAGTCGTCCGACGACGATTCGGGGCTAGATTTTCGACCGGATATCCAATATCAATATTTTCCGACTTTCATATCTTCAATATAAATCATATTTCCCAGAAATTTAAGATTTATATTTAGACATAAACTTACGAAAAATACAATTATTACGAACGAAAAACATATACCACGATTATGACTAAAATGATTCCAAATCATTCACCATCTAATCGAGCATTCCAAATGCCAATATCGTATATACGATCGCAAGACCTACACTCTGATACCACTGTTGGGATTCGGTGCCTAAAACGAAGGCCCAGCGGAAGCGGTAAAATGAAAATTAATTCGATCCAAATCCCTACGAGGATCGATCGAGCTACGTATATACGAATATATAAACGAAAAGCAAGAGTCGTAAGAAACTAACCCTCGAAGTCCGTTGATTAAATGGAAACCTTCTCTTGAGCTATTCCCCAAGCTTTAGTTTGATCTCTACGAGTTCAATCCGCTCCAAGCCCTTGAACGATCCAATGCCGAAAACACCGCGTCTCTACTTGCCACGCGCCGGAAAAATGACCGGAACAACAACACTCAATTAACCTCTAAGGTTACGGCTAGAATCAAGTGGTGAAGCTTTTATTATTATTACACTCTAAGTGTATAATATATCTCTCTCAATGTATCTTGAATTTTCTCCAAGAAAACTCAAGAACAAAAGTGAAGAAGAAGATGAAGATGAAGACTAAGAAAAATAATTTTCTCTCTCACTATCAAAACTCACGGCTGGAAGCATATTGTAGCAAGTGAAGTGAGTCTTCATTATATTCTTATTCAACTCCCCAAGATCTCCCACTTTAGACAATATCACCAAGGTGTGATATTTGTCCCCTTGATTGGTCACTAGTCCACCATCCTTGAAAGTGTAGACCAAGACAAAGTAAGGGAGTAGGTGATGGGGTGGCCATCTAGAAGGAATCGGATGAGTTCGATTCGTTTCGGACTCCCGTGAGTCCAAACAGATAAACTCCTATTCCGTTCCGATGTATTTGTGTCGATTAATTAATCCAATCAATTAATCACATTAAATACATAATAACATAATTAATTTATCCAAGAAATAATTATATTCACGAATTAAATTAATCACCCAGTAATTTATTTAATCCATTAGGCCGTAAATCAATTTATCCAATAAATCGATTTAGACATCCAATGTCCCAAATTAGATATCCAATATCTAATATTTATAATGAGAGATTAAGCTCGATTCATTCCGTCGTCAATCCTAATGCGCGACTCGGTAGGTCCGTCTCAGTCAGCAATGGGAGGAACCAAAGAGTAGTAGCACCACCTAGCCAGCCTGGCGGCCTACACTGTACCCCAACTGAGAACGAATGATTGGGATCATTCAAGAACCATTCTGTCGTGAATACCAGTAAACGTATAAACCCTTCTTTCAAATGTCCCGATCAAGTTATAGGGTCACGGTCAGTCAAACCCTATCTGTACTTGACGCTATGCATGCGTTAATGCAAATCGAGATCATCGAGCTCTCGTGTATCTAATACAGCTAGCTCCAATGCTTTGGCCAAAGACTTATGATCTCATCTGCCAATAACCGCATAGGACATATAACCCGTTCACTAACAGGAGAAAGAATTCTATCTTGGTATTCAGTAGGACCTGCTACTTGCCCATCAAGATGCACGTCGAGGTTGACCCCGCCTTAGGTTTCTGGTCGAACTACTCTAATGAAAATCTTGACGTCACAAGCACATCCCTACTAAATCCTCAAGTCGAAGGTTCACGAATACCTATCACAACCTTTCGATTCTATCATTGACTGTCCCGGAGTGAAATCCGTGTGACGAATCGAGGGTGAGTCAGTTCGAGTATACTAATCCAATTAGCATACCTATAACGTGTGCTCCCACTAACCATTATTGTTCGACAGGCACTCTCCTTGTCAAAGAACACGTCATACAAGTCTTCACATAAACTTAACGCCCAGTCAAGTTTCATCGACTTGCGAACGATTAAGTATTTGAGCTATAAACCTTTCCAGTGCCGACCCCCTTATCCAATAAGGAGTGGAACGTTTTGCTCTCAAATACACGGACTAGTTTCTACATGTATATTTACGAGTTAGGAATGCCAGTAACTACCAGGAAAGAAAGAAACATCCATTGCCTTATATTGATGATTTACATAATAACAAGTACAATGCCCTCACTCAACATCCTCTGAGTGGCATTCGAGGGCATACTCCTAACAGCTAGCTGGGCCAGAGGAACTGGGAGTGTTCTCGTCCGCAATTGACCTGTCATACTTGTGGCTAGTCGGGCCACAATGCTTTCTTTTGTGATCATTTGGGGAAGGCTCTTGGTGCCCAGGCTTCTCTTCCAGCACCTGGGAGCCGAGTGTGAATCAGGGGTCGTTGGCTCCCCAGTCTCCGCAGAGTGTTGGTCGAGGGAGAGGTCGGGGTCAGCCCGCTAGAGGGGGAGCTTCCAGTGTCGGCTTCGCTCATCTGCATGTATATTAGATGAGGAGGGCCTATGATCTGGTGGCTACCGTGGCTACATGTACTGTTCATATCCATTCTCATCCTGTCAGTGTGCTTTTCGATTCTGGTGCTACGCATTCGTTCATCTCTCTGGAATGTGTGCGCCATTTGAGTCTTGACTGTTTGTTGCCTTGTGAGCCTTTCATCGTTAAACTTCCTAGCGGTGACAGGATCGTTGGTGATTGGGAGATCCGAGATTGTTCTGTGATTATTTGTGAGAGGGCTTGGCTCTCTAATCTTATTGTTGTGAGTATTGAGGGTGAGGATTTGATTCTCGGGGATGATTTGCTCAAGCGCATGATGCGAGCATGATCCACCACACGAGAATCATCACCATGTTAGCCGAGGAAAGCACCGAGCACTCTTTCCCGGGGCGAAATAGGGGAAACCAGAAGTTTGTAATTAACGCCTTGAAGGCGATGAGACTCCTGCTGTAACACCCCCAATCCACTCAGGGATATTACACGCCGTAGACCCCCTCCTCGAGGATCTACCGGGCTGATAACTAAAATCAAACATCTAAACATCGCCTTTAAGGCTAAAATGACTCAGTAGACCGATTTGGTCCTTCAATAATAACATACAACTCAATTCCAAACACTTACCCACGCAGGGGTCAAAATACAATAAACTCCCGTACAATGGGGAAAAGATACTGCAGCGGAAAAGAAAATACAACTAGACCAATACGACATCAACGGATCCTCGTGTGATTAGTATCGTTCATCTTTCATCATCTTTCGTGCCGACCCTGTGCTATGCTCCAAAACCTGAATGCAAAAATAGACATCCACCCCCCGAATACTCGGGGGTTAGCAAAACTCCACTGTTTTGTTAGTGCAAATACAAAGTGAAAATACGAGCCATATAATTCAAGTTCCAAGAATAACAATAACCGGGAATCCTCAAAGATTCAAATACAATGAAATGAATACCTCCCGAGGCAAGAGTTTGAGTAAAACTTTCCAAATCCGAAAGATCACAAATAACGAGAACGGTTTGCAAAATGGTTTAAAATACACTCGTGAGTTTTAATAGAAAACAATTTAGGATTATCAAATCCTTCTCTTTCCAAAATCAACTGGGTCACAACCCAAAGGTTTTTGTTTTCACACATAGAAAACCGACAACAATTCACAGGGCCAGAGCCCAACATCACGTGTCCTCGACGGACATAAAAATCAACAAAACATAATCGCGCACGCGCATCGCCTAGGACCGGGACGAAGCCACAAATCCCACTCGAGGCCTCTAAGGACCCTCCCGAGCTGGCTAGCTAAATAAACTCAAACCACCCATAAGTTATCTTGACATCGTACTCGCAAGTACCGATTCTCGGAGCCCTCTCCATACCTACCCGATTAGATAACCTTATGGTCAAATCATATCAAATGGCCGTACTCGCAAGTAACGTGCCGCCGGAGGCCTCACGGGTCCCTACCCGGTAAACATCAATCGAATATACCCACAAGTTATCGTGACATCGCACTCGCAAGGGACGATTCTCGGAGCCCTCTCCAGACCTACCCGAATTGATAACCTTGTGGTCGAATCATCAATGCATAGAGTTCACAACGACAAGGGTTTCACATTTTGCTACAATCACAAATATGTCAAATCATGAGTTAATGCCAACAACACTTAGCAAAATACCACGTCAAACCATAACGCACCGAAAAGAAACCATATACGTCCACACGCAATACCAAGTGCAACATCAACACCAAACATATCCATAGAATTCACATAGTTCACAAACCACACCATTCACAAAACACACGCGTTTTGAAAGAGGGCCTTTAACAAGGCTAATCAAATCTTTTGAAAGTTCAATTCAAACGACCACACAAACACATTTAGACGATCACCAATTATCATATCCACAAAAAAATAATTATATGGACAAGGTACTTGCCTCAAAATCGGCACGCAAGTATCCCGACGAACACGGCTCAATCGGAAAGCTTCGAAATGCCCGATGCAATCGAAAAGAAAGACGACAACGAACGGAAGGGTTCAACTCGGTTTCTTCGCAAGAAACTCGACCCTAACAATATATAATAAATAAATCATCGATCATACGAGGAAGAATAAACGTAGAACGCCCGAAAACCCCTCTAAGACATTTTACCGGACACCTTCAAGGCGTCGGTCAAGAACTCGACCCAAATAACAAATCGATACGATCCAACCATGGAATAACAAGGGAAAAGATATAATACATCTAAATCTTCATCAATACATCATAATCCTAAGTTAAATCGGATTAATCGGACGAAAACAACCAAAATACCCAAATTCCCCAAAACTAGATTTCTAGGAAATCTGACCTGATTCTGTAGATCGGAGGATGTTATAGGATGGATGATTGATGACATGAACCTCAAAACTTCATGGATTAATTGTATAACAACACTCCTCCATGATTAACACAACCTCAGCCGCGGAAGAGAAGAAAAACGAGTGAGAAATGGCTGAGAAATACGCTGCCAGGCCTTAAATAGGCCGACTGCCGGGCGAGTTACGTAAGTAACCGGCCATGGCTTACGTACGTAACCGGCCATGGCCGAACTCACTGCCTGGAAATGCCGGAAGCGTTACGTACGTAACCGGCCAGGGCCTTACGTACGTAACCGGCCTTACGTACGTAACTTCCGATCACTACCGTACGTTACTCGGCCAGGGCTGGCCTGGCCCCAGCATGCCCGGCCATGACTCGGCCGGGACCAACTCCGACGGCCCGAACGAGCCCGAAACCCAAACCTGAGTATGAATCGAAGATACGGTTACGAAGTACTCGCAAAGACGAATCCGAGCACTAAGAGAACACACGATTCCGGCCACCCGAAGGCTCGAAATTCGACAACGGAAAGTAATTACCCCAAACTTTAGGAAATTACGAAAATGGCCCAAAACGCCCGAAAATTACGATACGTGATCGAAACACCAAGACAAAGCTCTCAACATGAATAATAACATTAAATGAACTTACGAGAAAGTCGAAACAATAGTTTCGGACGAGATTCGCAAGAATCGAACTCAAGTGCGGAAAAACCGCTAAAAAGCACGGAACTCAACAAAAAGACACCGAAACGAGCTCGGATGACAAAAAGTGCAGAATTAATCATTCTCGGAATGACGAAACGGTCATGAGCGAGTGGTCAAAACGGACTTCTGCCGAAAAAAAGAAATTTACCGAAAATCGAAAATTGCGGATATTACATTCTACCCTCCTTAAAAGAAGTTTCGTCCCGAAACTTAAAACAAGTAGGGAGAAGCAATATCCCTCCAGGAAAACGCAATGAGATACGCAAGAAACGCGTAACTAATTTCCAATGGCGAAACGTTACAAACAACGCAACGGAATATACGGTGTGAAAACACGCTCCACGACGACCAACACAACGTCGCCGTTAGGGATATAATAGAACCAACAAGTGACAAGCGTCATCAAATGGATAATACAATCAAGTCAATTATCCAAACAATCACAAAACACAACGAACGAAAATCAATACGATTGACCAACCCAACGGTACATCAATCAAAACGCGAGCCAATCGCTGAACAAATACGGAATTCCACCGCTCAAGGGTTGGAAGATCAGCGAGACTAATTTCCCGAACTTAAGGGAATTAGGAAGGAGCCTGAACGCTCAACAATCACGAAACGAGAACAAAAACCGAACAAACAAATGATCGAGACAACAAAAATCGAACAATCATGTCCGAAATACGAAGGATAATAAAATTCAAACAACAACTCCAAGGTTCACATCTCAACTCGAGACAATATATGATCCGGTGAAAACAACAGGATGTGCATTCATATAAGATCCACAGGAAAGGGAATAGCAATAGAAAAGTCACAACGACAAACGAGTTATTCCGAAATAATACCACACTCGTTCGATCAACAAAAGCAAGGGGCAGCACAAGCTCAGAAATGTCAACGAACATAAACGAGTCGATAGAGTCGAAAACAAAAGAGTTCCAAATACGATCCACTTCGAATAAGAGAACTAATAAAACCAGATGATGTCACTTCCGAACAAGGTTCACAAGAATCGAACCGAACTCGAAAAAGTCACAGCGATAACCAGATTGACCCAAAACAAGATCACAGCTCGTTTGAACGACGAAACCGAAATACAGAACAAGTTCAGAAAGTATCAACGAACACGAGCGAGTCGATAGACTTGAGAAAGAGGAAATGCAGAAGCCAAAAATAATACGGGTATTATATTCGACCTCATCTAAAAGAAGTGTCATCCCCGAAACTCACAACAACGAAATCAATGTGACAACACAACAAGCAACCGATAGAAACATCCTTCGAAGGCCTCTCAAAGCCGATTCTGATAACTGTGCTGAAGCGCGAACTCCGAAAGTCTTGGTAGTCAATTCGCAAAACTGAATTCGGTGTCCCTCGAGTCCACACTTGAAATGTGTTACTGACGAGAAGGACAATTTACACGTGCATGCCCCAGCACATCACGGTTGAAATGCCTCGGCTCGGCATACCGAAAATACAAATGCTAGATACAATGGGGCATAACGTCGCAAAACAACATAGCGGAGATGCCAACTCAGCACAACAAGGAATCATAATACATATCATATACAACGATTATCATCGTAAAATAATACACACAAACACTACAGCAACGACGGTATCATTCGGCGACCTCAACGGCCCGAACGATAACCAGCACATAATTACAAACATTATGAAACAATCCCATATGTACACAAACGTACAAACCCAAGCTTTAACAGCTCACACAGGTGCGATAACACGCAAGCCACCACGAAATGACAACATTAAAAATCGTCATCACACCTCCCACAACGGGCTAACAAAACATATGCGTGGCGAACGACTCAACATTCACGCCACCAATTCAATGACAATTCGGAGGGCTAACACCCTAACAACAATACCAACATCATACACACCTTCTCCGACCACAAGCACGAAATGATGGGTTTTAAAAACGAAAACCACCTTTTGAAAATAGTTTGGAAACACCAGTTGATCTTGAGTATCACTTTACAAAAAGTAGTGCAAACATTGTTATCGAGACTTTGAAAATCGTCTTGCGTTTGAAAAAAAATGAGGACACCTTCTCTTAGTGAAAGACTTTCAGAATATTCAACCCTCGGGTCTAAGTAAAAGTGTTTATAAAACATTTGAAAATATCTCAAAACATTTTGGTCCTCGAGTTAGAAGAATTTTGAAATATATTGTGGCACCTTGGACGTACCACGAGAAAATAATTCATTTTAAAAGTACGTCTCGAAATTTTATTTTCTAAGATACTCAAGTTTTTCAAGGATAATTCAATGGGCTAGAATGCCCAAAAATTTCAGGTAATTACACGGAACATTATAACGCCGTGGGCCCCACGCCAGAACCCATCAGGCTAAAAACCATTTACAAAAATGTCAAAAAGCTGATGACGGTAATATTTCAAAAACTTACAAAAGCCATTTACAAAATACTAAATACCATCATAAGAATTTCGCCAAAATAATCAAGGCCACAATGCCAAAAACTCGATTAAGGGAATTGGTTTTCGAAATAAAACTCAGTCGGTAAAATACCGAAATCCATTACAAAAGAACTCACACAGCGGATAAAAGAAATACAGTTCGACATGCACAGTCCAGCAACAATACTCCTCATATGAACGAAATATGAGAGTCAAATAGTCACGTATCAAGAAATCAAAATCCATAAGAGGATTCCGTCACTTAACAAATAATCATAAAAATAGCTCGTGTCACACGAGGCTCAACACAAATAAGGGAGACTTACATCCACAGGTCGCACGAAGATGATGATCGCCCACGATACTAATCACGACCAACAAAATCAGACGACGCGTCGCGACACGACTTAGTCAGACAAAATCCGACGAGACAAAAACTCAATAGACACCACTGACCCGACAGCCTAGTTTTCCACAACCTAAGCTCTGATACCATTATGTAACACCCCTAATCCACTCAGGGATATTACACGCCGTAGACCCCCTCCTAGAGGATCTACCAGGCTGATAACTAAAATCAAACATCTAAACATCGAGTTTAAGGCTAAAATGACTCAGTAGACCGATTTGGTCCTTCAATAATAACATACAACTCAATTCCAAACACTTACCCACGCAGGGGTCAAAATACAATAAACTCCCGTACAACGGGGAAAAGATACTGCAGCGGAAAAGAAAATACAACTAGACCAATACGACATCAACGGATCCTCGTGTGATTAGTATCGTTCATCTTTCATCATCCTTCGTGCCGACCCTGTGCTATGCTCCAAAACCTGAATGCAAAAATAGACATCCACCCCCCGAATACTCGGGGGTGGGCAAAACTCCACTGTTTTGCTAGTGCAAATACAAAGTGCAAATACGAGCCATATAATTCAAGTTCCAAGAATAACAATAACCGGGAATCCTCAAAGATTCAAATACAATGAAACGAATACCTCCCGAGGCAAGAGTTTGAGTAAAACTTTCCAAATCCGAAAGATCACAAATAACGAGAATGGTTTGCAAAATGGTTTAAAATACCCTCGGGAGTTTTAATAGAAAACAATTTAGGATTATCAAATCCTTCTCTTTCCAAAATCAACTGGGTCACAACCCAAAGGTTTTTGTTTTCACACATAGAAAACCGACAACAATTCACAGGGCCAGAGCCCAACATCACGTGTCCTCGACGGACATAAAAATCAACAAAACATAATTGCGCACGCGCATCGCCTAGGACCGGGACGAAGCCACAAATCCCACTCGAGGCCTCTAAGGACCCTCACGAGCTGGCTAGCTAAATAAACTCAAACCACCCATAAGTTATCTTGACATCATACTCGCAAGTACCCATTCTCGGAGCCCTCTCCAGACCTACCCGATTAGATAACCTTATGGTCAAATCATATCAAATGGCCGTACTCGCAAGTAACGCGCCGCCGGAGGCCTCACGGGTCCCTACCCGGTAAACATCAATCGAATATACCCACAAGTTATCGTGACATCGCACTCGCAAGTGACGATTCTCGGAGCCCTCTCCAGACCTACCCGAATTGATAACCTTGTGGTCGAATCATCAATGCATAGAGTTCACAACGACAAGGGTTTCACATTTTGCCACAATCACAAATATGTCAAATCATGAGTTAATGCCAACAACACTTAGCAAAATACCACGTCAAACCATAACGCACCGAAAAGAAACCATATACGTCCACACGCAATACCAAGTGCAACATCAACACCAAACATATCCATAGAATTCACATAGTTCACAAACCACACCATTCACAAAACACACGCGTTTTGAAAGAGGGCCTTTAACAAGGCTAATCAAATCTTTTGAAAGTTCAATTCAAACGACCACACAAACACATTTAGACGATCACCAATTATCATATCCACAAAACAAGAATTATATGGACAAGGTACTTGCCTCAAAATTGGCACGCAAGTATCCCGACGAACACGGCTCAACCGGAAAGCTTCGAAATGCCCGATGCAATCGAAAAGAAAGACGACAACGAACGGAAGGGTTCAACTCGGTTTCTTCACAAGAAACTCGACCCTAACAATATATAATAAATAAATCATCGATCATACGAGGAAGAATAAACGTAGAACGCCCGAAAACCCCTCTAAGACATTTTACCGGACACCTTCAAGGCGTCGGTCAAGAACTCGACCCAAATAACAAATCGATACGATCCAACCATGGAATAACAAGGAAAAAGATATAATACATCTAAATATTCATCAATACATCATAATCCTAAGTTAAATCGGATTAATCGGACGAAAACAACCAAAATACCCAAATTCCCCAAAACTAGATTTCTAGGAAATCTGACCTGATTTGGTAGATCGGAGGATGTTATAGGATGGATGATTGATGATATGAACCTCAAAACTTCATGGATTAATTGTATAACAACACTCCTCCATGATTAACACAACCTCAGCCGCGGAAGAGAAGAAAAACGAGTGAGAAATGGCTGAGAAATACGCCGCCGAGCCTTAAATAGGCCGGCTGCCGTAGTTACGTGACGTAATCGGCCATGGCCGAACTCACGCTGGAAATGCCGGGCGTTACGTGCGTAACGAGGCCGAGGGCCTTACGTGCGTAACCGGACTTACGTGCGTAGCGCCGATCACTACCGTGCGTTACTCGGCGGTGGCCTGGCCCCAGCATGCCCGGCCATGACTCGGCCGGGACCAACTCCGACGGCCCGGACGACCCCGAAACCCGAACCTGAGTATGAATCGAAGATACGGTTACGAAGTACTCGCAAATACGAATCCGAGCACTAAGAGAACACACGATTCCGACCACCCAAAGGCTCGAAATTCGACAACGGAAAGTAATTACCCCAAACTTTGGGAAATTACGAAAATGGCCCAAAACGCCCGAAAATCATGATACGTGATCGAAACACCAAGCCAAAGCTCGCAACATGAATAATAACATTAAATGAGCTTACGAAAAAGTCGAAACAACAGTTTCGGACGAGATTCGCAAGAATCGAACTCAAGTGCGGAAAAACCGCTAAAAAGCATGGAACTCAACAAAACGACACCGAAACGAGCTCGGATGACAAAAAGTGCAGAATTAATCATTCTCGGAATGACGGAACGGTCATGAAAGAGTCGTCAAAACGGACTTCCGCCGAAAAAAGAAATTTACCGAAAATCGAAAATTGCGGATATTACACCTGCAGAAGGGGTGTACTAGTTATTGGTGCTACTGCTTGAAGGCGGAGGATGGTGGGGTCGAGTTTTCATCGATTCCAGTTGTTAGTGAGTTCCCAGATGTCTTTCCTGATGAGTTACCGGGGTTACCACTGGACTATGAGGTTGAGTTCGCTATCGAGTTAGAGCTGGGGTGCAGCACCGATCTCGAAGGCGCCGTAACTAATGGCACCTTCAGAGATGGATGAGTTGAAGAAACAGTTGAGTGAGCTTCTTGAGTCAGGGTATATTCGACCGAGTGCTTCGACTTGGGGTGCACCGATCTTGTTTGTGCGGAAGAAGGATGGTTCACTGCGTTTATGCATCGACTATCGCGAGCTAATAAAAGTGACCATCAAGAACTAGTATCCTTTGCCGAGGATTGATGACTTGTTTGATCAGTTGCAGGGAGCTGCGATATTCTCAAAGATCGAATTGAGATCAGGGTACTATCAGCTTCGGGTGAAGGAGACTGCTGTCCCGAAAATAGCTTTTCGGATGAGATAAGGACATTATGAGTTTGTGGTTATGCCATTCGGGCTAACTAATGCGCTGGAAGTGTTCATGCAGTTGATGAACAATGTATTCATCGAATATTTGGAGAAGTGTGTCACCGTCTTCATTGACGATATCCTTATCTATTCGAAGAATGAGGAGGAGCATGTGCATCATCTGCGTATGGTGTTAGACATTTGGAGGACCGAGCGACTCTATGCGAAGTTCTCGAAATGTGAGTTCTAGGTGAAGGAAATGATGTTTCTGGGTCACGTGATTTCAGCCGAGGGAGTCCGTGTGGATCCATACAAGATCGAGGCAGTGCTGGATTGGGCACCGCGAAAGAATGTGAAGGAGGTTCGTAGTTTCTTGAGTTTGGCTGGCTACTATCGTAGGTTTGTCGAGGGGTTCTCGAAACTGGCTCGGCTACTTATACAGTTGATTCAGAAATCTGAGAAGTTCGTCTGGAATGATGAAAGACAGTCGAGTTTTGAGGAGCTAAAGAGGCATTTGACTTCAGCCCCGATTATAGCATTGCCATGTGGCAATGAGGGTTTTGCTATTTACAGCGATGCTACGGGTCAGGGTCTTAGGTGCATGTTGATGCAGTACGACAAGACTATTGCTTATGCGTCGAGACAGTTGAGGCCGTATAAGCTCAACTACCCTACTCACGATTTAGAGTTAGCGATAGTTGTTTTTGCGCTCAAGATTTGGTGTCATTATCTCTTTGGCTCTGCATGTCAGATTTTTACCGATCATAAAAGTCTGAAGTACATATTCACTCAGCGGGAGTTGAATATGAGGCAGAGGAGGTGGTTGAAATTAATTAAGGATTATGACCTCGAAATCCTTTATCATCCAGGCAAGGCGAACATCGTGGCAGACGCCTTGAGTCGGAAAACGGTTATGTTGCGGACACTTGAGATACTTACGTCTCAATCTGAGCTTCAGCGTGATTTGATCGAGTTGGGTGTTGAGATTTTGTTGTCAGGAGCTGTCTGGCAACTTTGTGCTTTGGAGATTTCGTCGTTACTAATCGATGACATTAAACTGAAGCAGTAGGAGGATCCAATGATTACTCAAATCCGAGAGAATGTTCTTAAGGGGAAGTCTCCTGGATTTGTGATTCACGAGGATGGTGTGTTGATATTCTAGAGTCGGCTTTGTGTACCGAATGATTTGGAATTGAGGCAGAGTATTTTGCGTGAGGCCCATGCTACGCTTTACTCGGTTCATCCTGGTTCGAGTAAGATGTACAAGGACCTAAGGAGGAACTTTTAGTGGAACAACATGAAGGAGGAGGTCGCACAATTTGTAGCGATATGTTTGACTTGTCAATAGGTCAAAATCGAGCATCAGTGACCAGCCGGGTTGTTACAGTCGCTTCCCCTTCCGGAATGGAAATGGAAAGATATTTCGATGGACTTCGTCATGAGCTTGCCAAGATTGAAGTCTGGTATGAATATGGTTTGGGTGATTGTGGATCGCCTAACTAAGTCGGCACACTTTCTGGGCATCAAGGATGCTTGGGGTCCGGAAAAGTTGGCTCGTGTATTTATTACGCAGATTGTGAGGCTTCACGGTACTCCGAAGTATATTATTTCAGATCGTGATATCCATTTTGTATCGCACTTTTGGTAGGCAGTACATAAGGCGTTGGGTACTCGTTTGCGTCTGAGTACTTCTTTTCACCCTCAGATGGATAGGCAGTCGGAGCGCACTATCTAGACATTTGAGGATATGTTGCGTGCTTGTGATCTTGATTGGAGCAGTGATTGGGAGGAGCATTTGCTGTTGATCGAGTTCATGTACAACAATAGTTGGCATGCATCGATCAGGATAGAATCATATGAGGCGCTTTATGGGCAGCGATGTCGATTGCCGATTTGTTGGAACGAGGCATCCGATTTGGTCGGGACCGAACCGGATATCACCTTTGAGACGAGGAAGAAGGTGGAATTGACTCAAGAAAGGATGTTGACTGCTCAGAGTCGACAGAAATCCTATGCTGATGTTTGTTGTCGACCTTTGGAATTCGACCATGTTTTATTAAAAGTGTCACAGATAAAGGGAGTTTTCCGCTTTGGGAAGTAGGGAAAGTTGAGGCCGAGATTTATTGCTCCCTTCGAGATTCTAGAGAGGGTCGGCGAGTTGGTGTATCATTTGGTGTTGCGCCCAACATTGAGTCACATAGCATTTTCCATGTTTCCCAGTTGAGGAAATATGTTCCGGATCCTAGTCATGTCATCGACTTTGGTGAGATCGATATCGCTGAGGATATTACATTCGAGGAGCATCCCTTGAAGATTTTAGAGCACCGTGAGAAGCGATTGAGGCATAAGACCATTCCATTGGTCAAAGTGCCGTGGTCGAGACATGGTGTCTAGGAAGCAATGTGGGAAACCGAGGATAACATGCATGCTAGGTACCCCGAGTTGTTTGTTTCTTAAGTTTCGGGACGAAATTTATTTTTAGAGGGGTAGAATGTAATATCCGCATTTTTCTTTTTTCCGATATTTTTTATTTGGTGTATTTTCATTTTTAGTGAATCTCTTGTAACCATATTGATATTTCGAGAATATTTAATACTGGACTTTTTGTCATCCGAGCTTGTTTCGGACCTGTTTTACTCAATTCTGCATTTAATGTCTTTTCCGTCGCTATTTGCTTTGATTCTTGTAATCGTTGTTCGGAATTGCCATTTTGGGGTTGCCGTAAATCCGTCTTACGTTATTATGCATGTTGTGAGTTTTTTTTTGGTTTTTCGATCGTGTATCGTGCATTTCGGATGTTTTGGGCCCTTTTGTAATTTCTCAAAGTTATGGGTAATTACTACCGTTGTCGTTTTCCGAACCTTTAGGTAGTCAGAATTGTGTTTTCTTTCAGTGCTCTAGTTCTGGCTCGAACTCGTCGTGCGTGTGTCTTCTTCAGCCCGTTGTTTGGTGTCTGGTGCCCGTTGTTTTCATCCGGGGGAGATTTCGTCGTTTTCCAACCCTTGAGTGCTGTCTGTACTACTGTCTGCGCCAGCGCACGCTAATTTCCTTATGTAGCGCACGCTAATTTCATTGAGTATCGAGTGCTAACTTCTCCAGTAGGGCGCGCTAATGTTTCGAACACAGCAGTGGCAGTAGGTTGTTTCTGCTCTCTGGACAAGCAGTTTAGCGTACGCTAAGTCTGTAGATTAGCGCATGCTAGAGTTAAGACTTAGCGCATGCTAGGTGTGTGGCAGCGCGCGCTAATTCGGTATTCCAGTTTAGGCAGAATGTTTCTGGACTCTGGAGATGAACATGAAGCGCACGCTATAGGTCGATAGCGCGCGCTAACGGGGGGATTATAGCGCACGCTAATTATCGGGTAGCGCACGCTAACGGGTCAGAACTGAAGGTTATGGACAAGGGTTGGCAAGTTAGCGCACGCTAACCATAAGCCGTTAGCGCACGCTAAACTGTCTGGATATATATACCCCAGAGTTGACCTCAGACGCGTCTAATTCTCACTTTTCTTCCTCCTCCGCGGCTGTGGGCGATCTAGGCGATTCTTGTGCGAATTCCAGGCGATTCGAAGTCCTGTCACTTCAAGCTATCTTCTTACTTAAATCCTTGGTGTAGATTAACAATATCTACTTGTATCCGTATTTGATCTAAGGTAATCTCTTAGAACCCTATTTTTGGGGAATTTGGGGGTTTTCGATTTAATGTCCGATTTATTCCGTGTTATTAATCCATGATGTATGTGATTAATCTTAGTGGTATTCATATTTTCCCTACAAGTTCATGGTAAATTCCGTGGTATTTGTGAAATCGAGAAGGTTCGAGTGCGACCTGTCCTCGTTGTTGTTTTTATACGAACTTACATAAATCGTAGGTGGGTTTTCGGGTGTATTCCATTTCCGTACTCGTATAGAATTGGCTGTGATTGTATTCTTCGAATCGTTAGGTTCGGGGTCTCGGTTCCTAGAAAGCGTAGTTGATTTCCCATTCATTTCGTCGTCAACTTCTCAAGGCAAGTATTCTTGTGAAACCTTTATGCTTAACATGAAATGGTGATGTATAATATTTGTGTGCTTTGCTCACTCCGGGATAGTCCGATGGGGCCTCGAAGGAATCCAATGGTTTAGCCCCAGATTCATGAGCTTGTTGGCTAGCCAGGCCGGGAGGGTCTATAGAGGCCTCGGATGGGACCAGTGGTTTAGCCCAGGTCCTAGGCGATGCATGTGCGTGATTTCAAATTTAACTATGGCCAGTCCGAGAGGGTCCATAGAGGCCTCGGATGGGACCAGTGGTTTAGCCCCGGTCCTAGGCAAGTTTGATCTGTGATTATTGACTGTTGTTTTCTGGAAAAGACATGTCTGGTTTTGGATTTTGAAATGACTTGATGCATGTACTATGAAATGTGTAAGCGAATGGTTTGCCTTGATTACTTATACTAGCGTAATTGTTAACCCATTTGGGGAAATTCTTGTTATGAATTTCAGGTGGCGGTCAGTCGGTCGAGCGGGCACTGGAGCAGTACGAGGATGTTGGCCGGGGTTGTTGACGTGTGCAATTGAGTCCCTTTATTTCCGTTGTCCATTTTGATGTGTTTGTTTTCCAAACTTGTAAACTTATAGATAGTACTCACGAGTACTTAGGCACTTTTGATTAGGGATATGGTTTGTATGTTGAATCATATTTGTGAATTTGGGTGATGTCCGGTTTACCGGTTGTACCGAGTGATTACATTTAACTATTGTTTTTGTGCTATGTGTTTCTCACTAACCGAGATGGTTAGACGAGCGGTATTGTTTATTTATCCTGGTGGGTCCCACATAGGGGTCCACAGCGCTGTAATATACCCTGAATATCTTTGGAGTGTTACATCGCCAACAAAGGGAGTCTTCTGCTTCGGAAAGAAAGGGAAACTTAGTCCGAGGTATATCGGACCTTTTGAGATTTTGGACAGAGTTGGGGATTTAGCTTATCGCTTGGTGTTGCCTCCGGCTTTGAGTCATGTCCATAGCATTTTTCATGTCTCTCAGCTGAGAAAGTACGTGCCAGATCCAAGCCATATTATCGATTATAGCGAGATTGATGTAGCCGAGGATGTTACCTTTCCAGAAAGATCGGTGAAGATCCTGGAATGTCGAGAGACGCAACTTCGGCACAAAACCATTCCGTTTGTTAAAGTACAATGGTCGAGACATGGAGTCTAGGAGGCAACTTGGGAGACGGAAGAGAAGATGCGATATAAATACCCCAAACTTTTTATTTCTTAAGTTTCGGGACGAAACTTCTTTTTAGAGGGGGAGAATGTAATATCCATATTTTTCTACTTTCCGTATTTTTATGATTTTGGTATTTTTACGATTTGTGATGGCTCGCTTGTAATCGTGTCGATATTTTGGAAATTATATTGTTCTACACTTTTGTCATTTGATCGAGTTCCGAAGCCATTGTAGTCGAATCCGAGTAATGTTGTGACTATACCATGTTTTGGTCCGATTCTCGTAATTATTGTTCGAAAATGTCGTTTTATCTACCCTATAAGTTCGTTCAATGTATTTAGACGTGTTGTGAGCGTCAGTTTTGTTATTTGAGCTTGTATCGTGATTATTCAGACGTTTGGGCCGTTTAGTAATTTTCCAAAGAATTGGGCATTTTTCCCTTTATTCATTCTCCGTACCTTCGGGTGGTCGGAGTGTCAGTTTCGTATAACATTTGAATCCGTATATTGACGTTATTCGTGAGCACTTCGTGAATTAGTGCTATTCGTTGAGTTCCGCATCATTCGAGTCGTTTTTGAGCTATCAGACTCAGGTTTAGTGTAGCAGCTTTGTGTTACGGCCGTAAGTACTTCTTGTTACGGCCTTAAGTTGCGTTCGTCAAAGCCTGCTAGTCTAGTAGCATAGTTACGGCCGTATACTTTTTCAATTACGGCCGTAAGATTTTTTGTTACGGCCATAAGCCCTTTCTTGTTACGGCCGTATGTTACCTTCGTCAAAAACCTGTTATTCCAGTAGCATTTCTAGGGCCGTATCCATTTGTATGTTACGGCCATAAGTGTTGGATGTTACGGCAGTAATCCTTAGATGTTACGGCCGTAAGCTACATTCGTTAAATTGGGAGTTGCCCAGTTGCATAGTTACGGCCGTAAGAAGTAATAGTTACGGCCGTAACATCGGTCAACCTATATAAACGTGAGGGACAGGTTTCTTAACCCATTTCCTCCTTCTTCCTCTCCATTGGGGCGATTAGGGCGATTACAAGGTGAAAAATCGACGGGAGTTCATCAATCATCATAATCTCGAGTTCATAACGTGATTTAATCATCAGAATACCATTTCTTCTCCTTCAAATCGAGGTAAATCTTCGTGAAAACCCTACCTTGGGTAGTTTTGGGGGTTTTAGTTTGATTTGGTTGTGTAACCCATTTTTGACCATGGAAATCTTGAGTTTGTGATTAATCTCACCTGTATATACATCAACCCTACGATTTCATGCCCTACTAGTTTATCATATTGTAATCGGGGGAAATCATTAGTGGGTTTCGTGAGTTTCTCCGTGTGATTTGAGTATTGATTATTAATTATCGTATTCCTTACGAATTGTTTAGGTGCCGGAAGTGCATTCTTGGACCTACCGAACTTGTATACTTTTCCTTCCGATTCACGATGTCTCAAAGGCAAGTATATGTTTATGATTATGCGTTCTCGACTTTGAAAGTGAAGTATTTGAATTGTATGATTGTGTATATTCTCTTTGGGAGGGTCCGACGGGGCCTCAGAGGGTTCCGTTGCCTTTGGTGCGGTTCCACGAATATTTTGGGTTAACCACTCTGGGAGGGTCCGACGGGGCCTCATAGGGTTCTATTGCCTTTGGTGCGGTTCCATGGTTAATCACGTATGTATTGAAATGAAGTGCTATGAGATTTAGTTATTCCGGAATACTAGTCTTGAGTTTGATGAAATGATGATTACATTTACTTTATTGTCGAAAAGTATTATGTTTTATATTCGATTTACTTGTACTAGCTATTCGACGGCTAACCCCTTTTGGGGGAAATACTTTTCATGTATTTCAGGATCTAGGAGAGGAGAAAGGCGTGTACCGGGTCGGCACGAAAATGATGGTCAAGAGTGATGTCGTGTTTTGTTTCTGTCTGTGTTTGTACCTTGTCCCTTTCGGTTTAGTTGTACTTGGAATGGTTTGAATACTCGAGTAATATTTCAGACATTTATGTTGTTGTGGCCGGTGTTGCCTTGGGATTGATTCCCGATGTATTGTATTTTGTCTTATCGAATAATGCCTTGGTTGTCAATTTTATTGTCTTCCATTGGATTATGTTTAGACCATATCCGTCAAAATTCATGGTTTTCCACGTATATCAAGCCTTGTGGGTCCCACGGCGAGGCTCACGGTGCTGTAATATACCCTGAATAACTTTGGGGTGTTACATATATTCTCTGTGTAGAAATGAATTCATGAGATCAAACAACAGAGTGCCCTTCTCACTTCCGTCGACAACGCTCTCTTATGGATTTCAGTGGAGTATTTTATATCTCTGGTAGTTAACATATCAATCACCGACAAAATGTGATAATCCTATTTTTCCCATTTCCGTAGGTCTCGGTTTTTGTGACTTATAATATTATTATATTTCGTTACGACCTTTCTTCGCTATATTTCTTTCGGTGCATAATAGAGATTGGAATTTGTGATCGAGACTCCTATCGAGCATTTCATCATGTTCGTTTCTGTGCGATTTCGGAAAATCGAGGTGTCGGGTCATGGCGGCTGGGCACTGGCCGGGCAGGTGCGGCAGGAACCGGCCTAGCGCATGCTACTGCCGGACAGCTGCGCGCGCTAACTCGGCAGGCCTAATGCACGTTACTGTCAGAAGGCAGCGCACGCTAATCGGCTAGGAAGCCAAGGCAGTAGGGTCTGGACTCCGTCCAGACCCGCAGGTAGCACACGCTAGTCGGTCACTACGTGCGCTAACTCGGCAGGCTTAGCGCACGCTGTTCGACTGGCCAATGCACGGTACCTGGTCGAGCAGATTAGTCCAGGAGGTTCTGGACGGGCTATTAGCGCACGCTGATGCCGATGTCTAGTGCAAGATGGTGGGCACCGACCGAAGGTTCTGGACCAAGGCTGGCCGTTAGCGCACGCTAGCCGAACACCCTAGTGCACGCTAATGCGCACCAGTATAAATATGACTGAACAGTCATATTTCCACTCATTTTTCATTTCTCTTCTTTCCTTTCTGCGGCCGGAGCTTTGGTGAGGAAAGAGACATGTTGTCAAACAACTAATCCATGAATTTATTGATTTCATATCATTGATTAATCATCCCATAACCTCCTCCGATTGACCGAATCAAGGTTAGTTTTCCTAAAATCTCAATTTTGGGAAATTCGAGGATCTTGATAGATTTCGTCCGTTTGAGACGTATTAACTCAAATTACTGATGAATAGTCATAAATTGAGTTATATTATGCCGTTTCCATTATTATTCCATGGTTTTATTGCCTTCAATTCGTCGTTTTGTCGAGCTCCAAATTGATGCATACAAGGTGTTCGATATAAGTTCTTAGAGGGGGATTTGGGCGATTTAGGATTATTTCTCCTCGTATGTATGTTGATTAAATGATGGTATGTTTTAGGAACGAAATATTTGTTAATAACTCGAGTCGAAACCCTTCTGTTCGTTGTCTTCTTCAATGTTCGAAGTTTTCCGATCGACCGTGTTCTCTGGAGAATTAGCGAGAGATTATCGAGGCAAGTACCTTGTCATACAAATTATATTCCTCTCAAATCCTTAAGTGAACAAGTGTGTATCATTATATTAGATATGGATGTTTAAATGGATTTATGTGATTCTAATGGTGGTTGTTTGGAGTACTTCCGACTTTGTGACTTGTTGTGATATTGAGATGTGTGAATTATGGTATGAAACCCTCATGGTTGCGATCTTGATTGTTCGAGTGATTTTGTGGGTGTGAATTGCTTTATGACTGATTAGTGCATAATAGATCTAAAAATCCATATACAAAATATTCCTTTTCCGGGCATAATCATACTGATTTGTGATTAAAAATAGATGTTTTAAAGATATGTCAAAATATGAGCTAAAAATGGTCATTTTACGGATTACTGACATGAAACGCCAAAAAGTATGGAAAACAAGATCAAATCCAATGCCGGGAAATTTTCAAGGACAACACGACCATACAACACGACGCAAACATGGTCGTTTTCTCTCGGCAGTTTTACACATGGCGCAAACATGCTCGTTTCTGTCAGCAGTTTCACATACAGCGCAACAAGGTCCGTTTTCTTTAGGCCGTGTCTTGGGCCGTTTCACACACGGCCGGCATTTTGTGCAGTGTCATCGTGCGTGTTCTGGAAGAGACCGAGTCACCACAACACGGCACAAACAGGGCCGTTTTCCAGCGCCGTTTTCAGGCAGATCCTTTGTTGAATTTTCCACCTTTGGCCTCTTGTGAGCTCAACCACCATATATTTTATTTATGGTCAAATATCTGAAAAATCAAGACATGCATGATGGATGAAGTGTGAATCAAATAAACAAAGAAAAAATCAAGATACTACAACACATCTTTTGAATTAAATAATCCATATTATTTTTGAAGATCACCTATAAAGGGACACCTTCATCCATTGCAAAAATCACTCCTCTTCTTGCTAAGAAATACCCTTTCTTTAGCAAGACATATCTTCCTAGAAAAGAACTTTTTATTTTTGTATCCATTTTATTTTTTGATAGTTTGAAGTTGTTCTTTCTATTTGTTAATTGAAAAGCACTTGATCAATAAGTACTTAGTATCTTACTTCATAGTTTGTAACTTTTGTAATCAGTTCGAAGTTGTATTTCGGAGATCATTTCTTGCACTTTGATACATCATATTCAAGTAAGTTTTCATCTGTTGTCATTAACTTCTAAGTTATTACAAGTTTTTATACATTATGTATATTAATCAATTCTATTTTAATTATAGTACGTATAAACCGATGAGTAGCTAATCTTTCTTCCTAAGGGAAGGGGAATTTTTATTAGGTTATATATAAATTAGTTGATTGATTAACACTATATCGATTAAAAGGGATTAATTGGTTTAAATAGTGATTGATCATATCTTATTTCTACTAATAAAACCTTCTTGATTGATTGTTAAGTGAATTGAAAATATATCTTTTCAATCATCAAGTGTTTATCTTGTAAACAACATCTTAAGGTTACAAAAGTAATTAAGAAGCCTTTTAATATGAAAGTTACAAGGCGAAAAAGTTGATTACTCGATAAACACTCATTTTTCTTTTATATCCGTGTAAACCAATTCATCTACTTTATTAAAAACCTAATTTAATGAACCCATAATCCCCTAGTTTTTTATCAAATCAAGTTTTAACTCATTTTAGTTCGATTCATTGTCACTAGTATAAAAATAGTCTTATTAAAAATAGTCCTAATATAAATAGTCTAGTGTAGATAGTCTTAATATAAATAGTCTAGTATAAAAATAGTCTTATTAAAAATAGTCTTAATAAAAATAGTTTAGATTAAAAATAGTGCATTTTAATTTAGTTAACTTAAAAACCCAAAAATATATTTTAGAATGTTTTAGTATTTATTTCTCGCAATCTATACAGAATATTATACGAAGCCCTGTTAAACAATCCTCGAGAGAAAAGACCTTGGTAGAATTTACCACAACTACTTTTACCTCGTATATATTTGCGAGTGACTCAAAAACTCCTATTTTTAGGATAGGTTTTTTTCGATCAAATTTTGGCGCCGTTGCCGAGGATTGTTTTAGGCCAAATATAAAAATTTTTTGTGTACTTTTCTTTATATCTTGTGATTTTATCTTTCTTTATTTTTGCATCTTTTATTCTTCTTGTTCTTATTTTTTTTTCACATAAGGTGTGCTTAACTGTTTTCTAGTCTATGCAGGGCCGTAGGTCCCTTGTAAGAACTTTGGTACCATACAACAAAAACGTTCATCATGATTATCAAGTTGGAGATAGCCTGGAAGCTATTAGCAGTGAAGGAGAATTTTCGACCGAAGAAAGTACTGAATCTTCCAATCAAGAAGAAAAGTCAAACGAAGAACCTATGGCAGACCAACAAACTTTAAAAGATTTTGCTAGACCGGTGATCGGTACAACAATGTCACGCATACAACTTGGCCAAACAGCACTGTTGGGATAAACAATCCTGTACCTTGTTTTGATAAAGTGCCAACATACAACAAGATGTCAAATCCCAATCATACAACAAAAGGATAATTGCCCATCATACAACAAGAAATTCATAAGTCGATATAACACCAAGTATGGAAGCTTTCCGGAAACATTCATACAACACTTTTCATACAGCAACACTAAGAGAGCCTATAACATTGGAACTTACAGCTACAGCATTAAAGATTCAACATGTTGGATACCGCAAACAAACTGTAAGTGTGAGAATAATCAACACTCATCCAACAGGACTGAAGACCATTGAAACGGAATCTACTTTACTCACTAAAGTCAAGACGCCGTTTGAAAAGAAGTATTTAAATACTGACTGGATAAAGTATTTAAATACCAGTCGACAAAGATCTTCAGACAAGGAGCAAAATCCGGATCTTGTATTTTTGCAATTCAATCAACACGTTGGAACAAACTCTTTGCGCAACGGACCTATTTACAACGAATCTATCCCAAAGGCTATATATATATCCTGAAGTTTGAAGATCAGTTACTACAAAAAAAATGAATATCAAGAACTGAAAACTGAGCAAACTGAATATACTGAGATACACTCGTGAACATCACAAGAACAGTATATCAAGAGCAAAAATATTTGTTCAAGCTTACTGCCATTCTTGAGAGAAGAAATATACAAGTGCTCAACCTTGAACAACACATCATCAGCTCAAAGCTCAAGAAGTCAAGCTGTTGTTCAAACCCGTGTTCTTAAATTTGAAGAAAACCATCAGCCCTATGTGGACTGAAGAAACCCTTGCTCTTCCTGAACTGTGTGTGATGGATCTGCATTGTAGACGAAGCTTTGGAACTGTGTGTGAAGAAGCAAGTCAAGTGAAAGTTTTAGTCAAACGGTTGAAAGTGATAGTCTTTGTATCAATCGGTGTGAAACGATACAAGGATAGGTTTGATTATAGTCACGTAGTTGTGTACGTAGTGACTATAATAAACATTTCTACTGCTGTGTGGAGGACCAGTGGACGTAGAGGGGTTTACCTCGAACCACTTTAAATATCGTGTTATTTACCTTTTGCATCTATTATTTTCATAAACTGTGATTTTTTAAGTATACTCTAAAAACCCTGTACGCACCAAGCTAACAGGAGACAAGCCTAGTTGCTGTATTTACAGCAACTTACTTTAACATACTTCCGCTACGCACTCTCATTTGAAAAACGTACAACTTGTTGTACTGATACTTATCCAAGCTATATTCTGTATACTTAGTGGCCAACAAGTGGTATCGGAGTGGTTGATTCTAAAAAGAATCAGTCCCATTTTTAACCGAATCAGATCCAAAATCATCCATTTTTGAAAACACTATTTATCTTTCCTATTCTCATATATGGATACCTCAATGATCAATAAGGTTCCTATGTTCTCAATTAGCGAATTTGACTATTGGAGAATGAGGATGGAAGCACATCTTGCAGCCATGCATGAAGAAATGATTTTTGTCATTCAAGATGGCCCCATAAATATTATGAAGGTCAATCCTGCCGCAAGGATAGAAGGACAACCCCATGCAGAGATGCTCGATAAGGAGCGTGAGCAATGGACAACTGATGAGCACAAGTGCGCCAATCTCGACAACATAGCTAAGATTGTGCTATTTGTCACTCTCGACAAAGGCACATTCTCAAAGGTAAAGAGCTGTAAAACAGCCAAGGAAATCTGGGATAAACTCAAGATGATTTGTGAGGGAACTGAGCTCTCAAAAGAAAATAAAATTTCAAAACTCACTCAGCAATTTGAATCTTTTGAAATGAAACCATCTGAAACTCTTGAGGAACTTGACCTTAGATTCACTGGCATTGTTGGTGAACTTGAAGCGTTGGGCAATGTTTATACCCAAAAGGAGAAGAACTTAAAAATTTTCAGATCTCTTCCTGCCCGATGGGATATAAAAACCACAGCTATGCGTGTGTCATGTAATCTCAATGACATTTCTACTTTTGACCTCTTCTATGAGCTAAAAGCTTTCAAGTATGACATTAACAGGAGAGAGAAGGCCGAAGAGTCACCTGCTAGGACTACAGCATTAGCCGATGTATCCAACAGGAGACACAGCATGCCCAGCACATCCAAATCTGCCTACAAGAATGCTGACAGTGACGATGATATCCTATCACAAGATGAAATGGCCCTGGTCATGCATAAATTTAAAAAATTCATCAAACAGTCTGGAAAGACTGCATACAAGCCAAAGCCTTTCCACAAGGTAAGTTCTGAATCTTCCCCATCCAGTGATTCTAATCTATGTTATAATTGTAGGAAACCAGGACATTATACTAATAAGTGTCGAAATCCTAAGGTTCCAAAGTTGCCGAAAGCCGAGCAACAAGAAAAAGATGAAAGAAGGCGTGCTTGGAAGAACAAGCTCAAGGCCCTGATCGGCGAATCAGAAGCCTCGCCCGCTCAAACCAAAATCGAGGAATATCTTCAGATAGTTACTGATAGTGACTCGTATGATGATAAGCTCGAAGATAAAGCATATATGTGCTTTATGGCTAAAGATATTGAAGAAGATGAAAATAGCGATGATGAGGTAAGCTCAACATCCAATATTCCCGTTAATGTATCTCATACTTTCAAAAATATGATGAATGAATTTAAAAACATTCAAAAGGGCCATGAGACATTAAAATGAGAAAACTTACAGCTCGAAATTTCTAACTTAGAGCTGAAAGATGAAAATGATTTGCTGAGAAATAATTACGAAAATATGTCCATCGATTGCGAAAACAGCAAGATCACAGTGGAAAAACTCATAGAGAGCAATCATCAACTTGCTCACGAACTAAATGAGGCCAAGTCTCATAATGACAGCAAGACAAATGATTTTGTTCTGCTCGAAGCCAAAGTAAAAACCCTCAAAAAACGAGAAGGAGAACTTGTTAGGAATACTTATTAGATTTTGATGATGTCATCCCTGTATTTATTTAATTATTCAAATGTATGTTTTAAGTACTTGGCAAAATGTAAAGAAGGACCAAATGAGTATCTTCAGTAGGCCAGATTATGTATAGTTGAATACTTGAAAAAATGTAAAGAAGAACCAAATGTGTATCTTCTGTAAGCCATGTAAGTTAGGCTAAAAATCGGCTAAGTATAAATCACATAGAAGTTCAATACCAGAGAAGTTTTGGTCAAACAGATACATCGGAGAGGTATGACCAAACACTGCAGAAATCCGAGTTGCAGACAAGTTTAATCAGAGAAGTCTTGTTCAACTCAACTGTTCAGAGAAGGTTGACCACAGACGACTTATCATCAGACAACGTTCTGCAGAAAAAGATTTGTCAGAGAATTCCTAGTCAACTCATTATCAGAGAAATAAACTTCTTTGTTTTTCTTTCTGAACGTTGCGAGGCTGGATTCCCTTATTTTAATCCATTTCCGACTGTTGTGAAGACTTTCATGTTGTAGCACCCAATCTTTAGATTATAATATGCTTAAAGTTTTCAGAGGTGGGTCTCGATGAATATTTAATTCATTGCTTTCCGGGAATCTCTCCAGTCTGTCTCTCTACGCCTGCATGTGACTTTCTATGATTATTGAATTTTCAATGCATGCTGACATAGACTGGATTACTTGGCTGATCACTTATCTGATCTCGTACAGTCATTCTTATCTGATGTCGGACTTCGCTGATGTAACTTTTCTGAGATGAAGTTCTCTGTCCCGACTAATATTCTCTGATATGAAGTCTTCTGACCTGATGAAACTTATCTGATCAGATGGTCAAACTTCAGTTGACTTGGACTCCATTTGAACTCTTGACTGCAGTTTGGTCAAACTTCTCTGATAATTATTTTGACCAGGACTTCTCTGACAAAATTTTTTCTGCAGAACGTTGTCTGATGATAAGTCGTCTATGGTCAACCTTCTCTGAACAGTTGAGTTGACCAAGACTTCTCTGATTAAACTTGTCTGCAACTCGGATTTCTGCAGTATTTGGTCAAACCTCTCTGATGTATCTGTTTGACCAAAAATTCTCTAGTATTGAACTTCTCTGTGATTTATACTTAGCCAATTTTTAGCCTAACTTACATGGCTTATAGAAGATACTCATTTGGTACTTCTTTACATTTTGTCAAGCATTCAACTATACATAATCTGACCTACTGAAGATACTCATTTGATTCTTCTTTACATTTTTCCAAGTACTTAAAACATACATTTGAATAATCAAATAAATACAGGGATGACATCATCAAAATCTAATAAGTATTCCTAACAAATTCCCCCTATTTTGATGATGGCAAAACTTAAACAACAAATTCAAATGTAGAACAAGTTTGTACATGATCAAGTGCAAGACAAATCGAACTCAGTCTTGTTTTGAGACAACTAGTGGTTGTCATTCAAATGACTGTTATAAAACCTTTTAGAGATGTTTACAAGTACAGTGCTTTTTGAATGAACAAAATACAGAATTTTTTTACAAGTAATGCAAAATTTACAAGTAAATTCCAAAACAGTACAATACAAGTAAACTAAAAACTCCTATCTACCTTTTCCTCTGCCTCTTTTGATAGGCTGCTTGGGAGGCCTAAATAGTTTTGCACCAATAGGTCTCTTGTTGACAGGTGCTAGGCCATACTTCCTTCTAATGACTAGAGAAGCAAACTCTTCCTCTTTTGTAGATGAGAATTTGTGTTCTACACAGAGTTTCCTAATCTCAGCCTACAAGGCTAGCTCATCCAATTCATTGTTCATCAAGGTAGGAGGTTCTTCAGGTCTGAACAAGGGGATCATGGGGTAGGCATCCCATTCGTTTGCATATTTTATTTGGATGGCCCAGATATTTGGCCATATTGAGTCCATGTAGTTGATGTACGTCTGCTGTGGGGAGCATTCTTTATCCTGGAGTAACTCCCAGAGATAATACTTCTCTATGAACTGCTTCTTTGCCTCTCCCCACAATGGAAAATATTCAGCAGGTAAGAAGTTCTCAACGTGCCAAAGCTCTTTGCCTTCCCATTCATATCTCTGCTCATCCACTATTCTGATTCTCCTCCTCTTGGTTGCAGGTTGGTCATTAGCAGGAGCAGGAACAACCAACTCTTTCCTCTTCAGATTAGACGTCCCAGCTTCAATCAGAGGGAGGTCATTCCTTGCTTTGGTCCTCAGCTCCTTTCTGACTATCTCAGCAGCATCTTCTTCTTGCCTGATGGGTTGGATTTGTTCTTGCAGCTTTTCTTCCACCTGACCTCTTACTTCCCCCTTTCCTCTCTCTTCCCCCTTTTTGCCAGCAACAACTAAAATGGTTAAGTGTTGTTCCACTCTAGACATCCAATCAGACATGCCTAGAGGCATTCTGGAATTGGTAGGAGGAGGTGGAGAAACACTCTTCTGCAGCAATGTGTCCATTTTTGCATTAAGGGATTGGAGGTCAGGTTTGATCTCAGTGGCTATGAGGTTGTCAACTGTCTCTGCAACTATGCGCTTGATCAGGTCAACCATCTTAGATGAGATAGGTGTTGCCTGAGGGGAGTGTCCTCCAGAGCCTTCCATATCTGCAGGTCGTTTGGCGGTTGACCTGTCTGTCTGCAGACTCCTATCTGCAGGAGGCGGATCAGATGGGGTTTTGTCAGGTGTCCCCGATCTTTCATCCTCTTCTTTGGACTGATCTGAGCTGGAGGCTTGATCAGGTGCCCCAGGATCATATGCATCATCTTCATCTTCGGTATCCTCCTTCTTCTCTTCCCATTTTTCTTCTTCTTCTTCTTCATCATCATCATCATCATCATCATCATCTTTCTACTTCTTTTCTTCATCCTCCTCATCTCCTTTTCTGCCTCCTCTTCTTTTTCTTTTTCTTCCTCTTCTTCAACTTCTTCTCCTTCTTCATCTTCTTCTAATTATTCTGTCTTTTCAACTTCAACTCATTTAGACTGTTTTCCAACTATTATTTTTTCTTCTGCTTCTTCTACCCTTTCTTCCTCCACAATTTCTTCTATTCTTATCCCATTTTCCTTTTCAAATTCTCCTTCATCTTCTTCTACCTTCCCAGTCGCTACTCCCTCCATTACTAAAAGGACGAATTGGTCCATGTTGGTTTTGAAATTTGATAGGAACCAGTTCTCCTGGAGCATTAAAAACACGTTTGTCTCACAAAAACACATAAGCACTTGCTCCGTAGCCTGGGGGTATTCCCAGCCACTCTTCTCAATAGATAATTGTAATTGATTAAATGAAAGAGATTTTATGTTTTTCCATTCTTAAAAACAGTGACAAAAGAAACTTTAAGAGAGTAGTGTTTTGCCATGTGTAGTTGTTCTACTAATAGATCCAAAGGGTTGTTCTCCAGAAGATTGAGGGAGTAACATGCTTCAGGAATGTTAATAATCAGGTCTGACTCTTCCTCTTCTGTCATGCTTGGAAGATTCAGCAGAGGGATGATATCAGCCATCAGGTTAGGGTGATCAGGCTGATCCTCTTCATCAGGGATAGGAGCAGGTGCAGGTAAGTGAGGTGTCTGCTCTGCATCTTCAAAATTAAGGCATCTAGGCCTTTTTGGTGAATGATCAGGTGATGACATGACATGAACTACCTCCTCTGCAATTGGCGCTTTTCTCTTGAATCTCAGATCTAGAGGAGTATTATCTGAGTCTGAGTCTGACTAGTCTGCAGATGGCTCCTTATCCGTAGGTGACTTGCGGGCTGCAGGTGACTTCTGTCCTGCAGGTAAGTCGGCCGCATCAGAGTGGTCTTTGTCTGAATCTGAAGGACCTCTGCAGGGAGGAGGTCCACTTGATATATCTTTCAATATTTGGGCAGCCTTCCCCTCGCCTCCCAGTTTCTTCAGTGTTTCTTGGTCCAGATGACCAAGTCTCTTGTTGACATAAAAAAGGTCTGCAGTCCCTTTCGCCTCCCCAAGGAATTCCAAGATCTAGTTGATTTGCGTTCCAAAAGCCAGCTTGGTCTTGAATTTCTTCTCCTCTTCTATCCACTGAACTTTATTGACTTCACGGACCAACTATCTGTATATGTAGTCAGCCCAGTCAATCCTGTCACTCTGGAGAAGGGCTCCCATCACCATGAACTTGGCAGATGATAGCTGGTCATAGTTGCCTGCCATCCCCATCACAATTTTATTTGTGATGTCCAAAACATATCGGTACTCTTTTTTCAAGTCGCCTCTCTTCGCCGCCAGTTTCAGCTTGGACGACTGTTCTGGTAATTCCATACTAGGTCTCTACGGCGCCTTGCTTGAGGGCTTCAACAGCTTTGCCCCTTGATATCATCCCGAACGCCTCCGCGACAGTCTTAGGAGAAATCATCACCTCCTTTCCAAGAATCGAGCTCTTGATTCTCGATTCCGTGACTTCGGCTTCCTTGTAGAAACAAATGACTGCTTCCTTGTAGAGAACCTTGGGGTTAATATCCAAAAATGGGTAGATCCCATTTTTCTTCACCGAGTGGATGATAGAATACATATCTGCCTCTAGATTTGCCTTGAGCAATCCTTCAAAATCAAACACCAGATTGAAAATAATCTGGTCCTTCACAAGCTTGAGGTTGACTCCTTCGAAATAGGATTCCATCTATGCAAATAAAAAATTTCTTGCCGAGTGTATTGAAGGTTCAAAGGATTTTCTGCTTTTCTGAAAATTAGGGTTTCTCGAGTTTGAAGACGATAAAGTTTCTGAGAAATGATTTCACCGACTTAAATAGCCATTCGAAAAGACGTTTTGAGTTTAATTAGAATTAATTTAAGCGGCGATTCAACTTTTGAGAATTTAAAAAAATGACGATTGAATTTTTAATTGGACATAGTGGCGGTCGTGTGAACGTGTATTTGCCATGTGTAAATAAATAATAATATAATATTCAAGAGTTGGTCAGGGATAAGAAAACTTATCTGGCTGACCGTTTGACTGCTCTGCATCAGGTAACTTGTGTTGCCTGTGGGACAGCTAACTTTTCCTTGTCTGATCTGCATCGGCTAGCTATCTGCATTAGGTAGGGTGTGTTTCCTGAGGTCAGCTTCATCTGTCCTTCTCTTTCTCATCTGATCTGCTTAGGTAGAATGATTGTCTGCTCTGATCAAGTGGATCCTCCCTGAATGCTTCAGGTAGCTCTTCCTCGTCTACATCAGGTAAGTTCTTTCCGTCGTCAGATCTGATCATCAGGAAGCTTTCTCATCTGTACTAGATTCCCAATCTAGTAATCCAAGTTCCCTGCTCAGCTCCAAAAACCTTTTTTCTGGCAAAGGTTTGGGGAATATGTCAGCAATTTGGTATTCCGTGCTGACTCTTTCTACTCTGACTCTTTTATTAAGCACATGATCTCTGATGAAATGATGTTTAACATCAATGTGCTTTGTCCTTTAGTGCAATACTGGATAGTTGGTTATTGCGATTACAATGTTGTTATCACACAATATTGGGACTTCATTTGCAATGATGTTGTAGTCCCTTAGCTGTCTTCTGATCCATAGAATCTATGCACAACAGCTACCTGCAGCTAGGTATTCTGACTCTGTAGTTGATATTGAGTTAGATACATGCTTCTCGCTAAACCAGGATATTAATCTGGTTCCTAGGAATTGGCATGTTCCACTGGTGCTTTTCCTATGAATCTTGCATCCTGCAAAATCTGCATCTGAGTATCCTGATAGCTCAAAGTTGTCATCTTTAGGATACCATAGTCCAACATTGACTGTAAACTTAAGGTATTTGATAATCTTTTTAGCTACTTCCTGGTGAGACTGCTTTGGCTTGGATTGAAATCTTGCAGTGAGGTATACTAATGATCCAATAAGTCCGATTTAGTAGGTTGAATCCACTGATATGCCTCCTTCATCTGCATCTAGGTGTAGGCTTGTGCTCATTGGTACTCTTGCTGGTTTGGCTGATTCCATTCCATATATCTTGATTAAGTCTCTTGTGTATTTGGGTTGATTGATGAAAATTCCATTATTCATCTGCTTGACTTGCAATCCTAGAAATAAATTAAGCTTTCCCATTATACTCATCTCAAATTCTCCTTGCATGAGATTCGAGAACTTCTCACATAGCTCTGGGTTGGTTGAGCCAAATATGATGTCATCCACATATATTTGTACTAATAATATGTGGCATTCCTGCTCTACTCTGAATAGAGCTTGTCCACCTTGCCTTTGCTGAATCCGTTCTTCTCTAGAAACAAAGATAGTATTTCTTACCATGTTCTTGGTGCCTGCTTGAGTCCATATATAGCTTTTAGTAGCTTGTAGACTTTGTCTCCTTTGACAAATCCAGGGGGTTGCTCCACATAGACTTCTTTTTCTAGAATTCCATTGAGAAAGGCACTTTTTACGTCCATTTGGTAGACTTTAAAATCCTTGAATGCTGCATATGCAAGGAATAGTATGATGGCTTCCAATCTTGCAACAGGTGCATAAGTTTCATCAAAATCTATTCCTTCACATTGTGCATATCCTTTGGCGACTAATCTGGCTTTATTCCTAACAACAGCTCCATCTTCATCACACTTGTTCTCGTACACCCATTTGGTGCCTATAACCCTCTTGTGATCTGGTCTATCTGTTAGTTCCCAGATATTGTTTCTCTCCATCTGGTTGAGCTCTTCTTGCATTGCATTGATCCATGAGTAGTCCTCCAATGCTTGCTCTGTTGTCTTGGGTTCCATTTAAGACATGAAACATGAGAACTTTAAGCATATTATAATCTAAAGATTCGGCGCTACAACATGAAAGTCTTCACAACGGTCAGAAATGGATTAAAATAAGGGAATCCAGCCTTGCAACATTCGGAAAGAAAAACAAAGAAGTCTATTTCTCCAATGGACGGATTTGTTACAGGAAATGCAATGGCTATGAAGGAAGCTCAAGGATCGACATCTATATATACCTGAAGATTTGAATTGAGCAAAGTACGATGCGAACAACACTTACAAGCAATCAAAGCAATCAAAGCAAACAAAGCGAACAATAGCATCGTGAAGAGCAAGAGTACAAAGTTCTTATTTGAAAAAGCTCTTAGTTGGAGAAGACAAACCACTCGTGTCTTTAAACCTGAGTTTGGGGTACTTTACTGGTTGAAGTTTGCGAGACTGATAGGCATCCAAGGTTTTTAGATCAAGAGGTGCTAGGCATTCAAAGGAGTTGCAACGACGGGATTTCCACTGGCTGGAAGTTGTTGTAGGTAAAAAGAATCACTATAATATTTATCACTGGTTGAGAATTATAGTGAATTCATCTCCATCTGGTTTGGAGAAAAGTATATTAGTAGAGGATTACCCCACCTCTGAGACCACTATAATTGCCTGTGGGTTTTACTGCTTTAAACATCATACTTACCTACTACATACATATTTACTGTTCCATTATTTAGTTATCTGCTTATGTCATTAGCTGTGTCTTCCACATATCCTGTATATATACGACTTCAAGTCATCTGTACTTATCACAGATGAGAAACTCCTGATCCTTCATGGAAAAAGAGTTTCAATAAGTCTATTCATCCCCCTCTAGACTTATTCCTGACGACTTGTGACCTGCAGAACTTGAGACCACCTTGAAATCTTTCGATAAATCATCTAAAAGGATGGAAGAAATTCTAAGCACTGGGCAACATACTCATGATAAAAGTGGCTTAGGATATAACTCATTTTCCAATAAAGGGAAAACCAGTACTGTGTTCGTCAGGGGTGTGGAACCCATTCCTGTACCTGAGGAGACCCCAAGTCCTGTCAAGGTACCTGTTGCATCGCGAACAGCAAAGGCTGCCATTCCGCCACCAAAGTCATATGACAGACAGCAGAATATTCAGCCATCCGACCTGTAAGGCGTAACCAATAGCATACTCCCCGAGCATATCAAAAGTGCCAACAGCCATTTAGAAAGAAGGCTGTACCCACATATCAAAGGCCCGCACGATAGTACTTCCAATAGTACAGCGCGCCTAGATATTGGATATAGGAGCCTCGTTATCCATAGAGAAAGCAGGTCACCGCGCAATATCAGCAACAAATTTAGGAATCCAACTGGAGGCCCAGAAGACAAGCTGTAAGGCCGAAGAAAATAGCTACAACTTCAAGACGGCATTCGTACTGGATTAATAATAATAACCTTGAATTTTTCATGCATAATAATTATCAAGGTTGCAGCGAATACGTGCCTGCTCCAGGTAGACATCGCAAGAATGGACCTAAAATAACCTACAGCAAGCCAATTGCTGTCAGGTAAATCTGGGTACCTAAAGGCACTAACATCTATGGACCCAACATCCAAAGGGGACCTAAATCTACTTAATTTCTTTGCCTACAGGACATCTTAGAGAAGGACATCTGGTACTTCGACAACGGATGTTCTCGGCACATGACAGGAGATAGAAGTAAGCTGTTAGATTTTGTAGAAGGTCGCGGTCCAAAAGTGTGCTTCAGTGATAAATCCAAAGGAACAACAAGAGGGAAGGGAACCCTGCTTATAGGAAAATTCAAAGTCACTGATGTAGCCTATGTTGAAGGCTTACAGTATAATCTACATAGTATTATCCGGTTCTGTGACAAATAGTTCTCGGTGAAATTCTATATAGATCACTGTAGAGTCAAGAACATTCTGACCAAAGAAGTTGTGCTCACAGGAAGCAAATCAGATAACATGTATATCGCTGACTGGATGCCTATGAGCGCCAAAATTCCTTGTTTTGTTGCCAAAGGCACTGCAGATCAAAGTTGGTTATGGCACAAGAGGATGACTCACGTTAACTTCAAGACGATGAACAAGCTCGCCAGATAGGGAATGGTTAGAGGTTTGCCCAATATGTCATTCCAAAAAGACAGCGTCTGTGGACCCTGTCAGAAAGACAAACAAATCAGGACCACCCTGAAAAGCAAATCCTACCTTTCCACTCACAGAGTTCTAGAAATGCTACACATGGATCTCTACGGTCCTGTAGACCCTGTAAGTTTGGGAGGTAAGAAATACTATCTCGTTGTTGTTGATGATTTTTCAAGAATGCTTGGACAATCTTACTGAGCAAGAAGAAGGAAACCACATCAAAGTTGCCCGAGCACCTGAGAAAGCTTCAAAATGAGAAAGGGTTGAGTATCGTGTCCATTCGTTCCGATAGAGATACTGAATTCCTTAACCGCTTTATAGAGCAATACTGTTCGGAAAATGGGATACATCACGAATACTCAGCTACCCGAACACCTCAACAAAACGATGTTGCCGAGCGAAAGAACATGACGCTCAAGGAAGCAACAAGGACTATGATTGCCGCAAGCAAGTTGACACATCGTTTCTGGGGTGAAGCCACCAATACAGCATGCTATACACAAAACCGCTGTATCATCAACAACCATCACAACAAGACAACATATGAGATATGGAACAACAAAACTCCATTAGTTTCGTACATTCACATATCCGGATTCAGGTGTTATGTTTTGAACAACGGGAAAGATCAACTTAGAACCTTCGATGAGAAGTCGGATGAAGGGATATTTGTAGGATATTCCTCTGTCAGCAAAGCTTTCAGGATCTTTAATAAATGGAAACTGACAGTCGAGGAATAGGTACATGTAGTGTTCGACGAACCTCACCATGATCCTACAGGAGTAGAAGATCTTACTCAGAATATCCAACAACTCTCCATTAATGATCCTCCAACTGCAATAGAGCCTGTCGTTGACTTAGAACTTAACCCCGCATCTATAAGAATAGAGGTAGATGAAGCTGATGATGTACAAGCTGAAGCTGAAGCTACAACAACTCAAGATATAGTACGGGATATCGAACTAGAACTCGACAGAAGATGGTTGAGAGATCACCCACAGGAGTTGATCATAGGAAACATTGATGCTGGAGTTTCTACCAGTAGGAGAATACAGTACTATGTGCGCAAGAAGAACCCAAATCTGAGAAATCTCCATTTCCTGTATGGAAATCTCAAGCTGAACTTAGAAGACTTAATATGTGCAATCACTATATTCTTAGCTCAATCCAAACCTGTTTCTACCAAAAAAGCTCTAGACAATTCTCACTGGATTACATCTATGGAAGAAGAGCTTAATGGTTTCGAAAGAAACAACGTATGGTATCTAATACCCAGACCTGAGCATCAAGCCGTAATTGGAACTAAATGGGTATTTAGAAACAAGAAGGATGAGAACGGACTTGTTATCAGAAACAAATCCCGTCTAGTCGCACAAGGTTACAAACAGAAAGAAGGCATAGACTACGATGAAACATTTTCCTCTGTAGCCAGACTAGAAGCCATTAGGATATTTTTAGCCTTTGCCACCCATAAAAGCTTTATTGTATATCAAATGGACGTCAAAAGCGCATTCGTGAATGGAGACCTCACTTAAGAAGTCTATGTTGAACAACCACTAGGGTTTGTCAACACAGAAGGCCGAGACCTTGTATAGAGGCTACGGAAAGCACCGTATGGACTTAAGCAAGCACCTAAGGCGTGGTATGAAACTCTGTCCCTATACCTTACCAATAATGGATTCGAGAAAGGTGCTGTGGACAAGAACCTATTTAAGATACAGGAAGGTGATGACCTTCTGATGGTTCAAATATACGTAGATGATATTATATTTGGTTCCACTAACCTTGCTTTATGTCAAAGGTTTTCTCATCTCATGCAAAGTAAATTTGAAATGAGTATGATGAGAGAACTTAGTATTTCCTAGGATTGCAGGTAAAGCAGTTGCCTACAGGAATCTTCATCAACCAGGAAAAGTACAGCAATGAGCTTCTCAACAAGTTTGGGATGAACAACTCCAAATCCTCGTCAACCCCCATGAGCACTTCCGTGCAAATTAGTGCTGACGAAGCTGGAAAGCCGGTTGATCAATCACTCTACAGGAAGCTAATTGGCTCACTCCGGTACCTAACAGCTAGCAGGCCCGATATCCAGTTTGTTGTAGGAGTGTGTGCCCTATATCAGGTAGCACCTAAAGAATCACACTTCACAACAGCCAAGCAAATCCTGAAGTACGTCAAAGGAACAGTCGATGCAGGACTATGGTATCCTAAAGAAGGTGGATTCGATTTGGTTGGCTTCAGGGACTCGGATCTCGGAGTTTGAAATCTAGATAGGAAGAGTACAAGTGGTACTTATTACTTTCTTGTACCTAGACTTGTGTCATGGTTTAGTAAGAAGAAATTGGCAAAGTCGCTTTCCACAGCTGAATCAGAATACTATGCTGCTAGTAGTTGATGTATGCAGATCCTTTGGATGCAACAACAACTGTCAGACTATGGAATCATTTCCAAGAGCTGATCAAGAGCTATTTTCTGGTAAAAGAACAAGACCGATTAAAAGGCAAATCGAAGTCCGAAGATACTGTTCCTGTTAGCCCCAAATCAGACCACGACTCAGACGCCGCCGCCACCTTTCAGGTAGGTATGAGAATGAGCCGTGAAGAAGCTATAGAACAGGAATTCTCATAGATGCAAAACCAACAGGGACAAGGGACCTCAATCCAATAGCAATCCCCTCCCCGACAGCAAGAAACTGCCCAAGATAAGGAGAAATCAGTCCCTCCTATCGCTGAAGAATCGACAGTTTCAGTACAGGCGCCGAGCCTGTAGCCGCTGAAGAAGATCAAGCCCACGCCATCCCGCATGAGAAATCAGTCCCTCTGCCGGAGCAGGCGGATGCTGAGAGATAGCTGGAGGATTAAGTCCCTCTTGTACCTTTGTCTACAGAAGAACAATCCGAACAGGCTGACCAACCATCAGCCATGCCTACCTCTGATGCCCCTGCATCACCTC
Source organism: Orobanche coerulescens (assembly GCA_033398695.1). Taxonomy (NCBI): domain Eukaryota; kingdom Viridiplantae; phylum Streptophyta; class Magnoliopsida; order Lamiales; family Orobanchaceae; genus Orobanche; species Orobanche coerulescens. The sequence continues at coordinate 30,417,844 of CM065804.1, forward strand.
TAATAGTGGAATCCGATGATGGTTTCCTACCTGAGGATAGACCACACCATCCGCGCAATCATGTAGCCATGAGACAGCTCAATGGAGCTGAAGAAGAAAATCTTGCGCGCCCCAAATCTCCACGCACAGAAGATAAGATCGAGCAATTGCACGACCTTGGTCACCAAATACTGTTTCTACAAGATGCTGTAGATGCCCTATACAACATTGGTAAGCAGCTTGATTGGATGCATGGGACTGCCATCGACGAGATGACCGGCCTGAAGCGTGAAATTACAAAGGTTGAAGAAGCTCTATGCATTCTTCCAAGTGCATTGAAGTAAGCTCTCTCTCAACTACAAAAACGCCAGGAAAAAATTCTCAGAGATGAGCAAGCAAAGCTCCATATCTCAGAAGCAAAGACTGTAGCCTCCATTCTAGTGAACGACTCCAGACTGACAGGCCACGATGCTAAGATTGACGACATGTCAGTGGTACTCAGTTCCTTGGTTTCCAAGATCTCTAGTCTAGAGACCAAACAGGATAGCGCCATGAAGCTCCTAGAGAGCATTGATGCTAAGGTCTCCTCACTTGATGAAGTCAAAAAGGGGGAAGAGTCGAGAGAAGCTGCAAGGCACTGGAGATTGGGAAAGAGAGAGAATTTGATGATATTCTGGAAGAAAGCGTCACCGCCGCAATAGGCCACCTGGCCTTGTAGGTCACAAGTCGTCCAGGAACAAGTCTAGAGGGGGGGGGGTGAATATACTTGTTGAAACTCTTAAACTCTTTTTCTCAAAGAGTGAGTTTCTTCAGCTGATAAGTAAACAAATGACTTGGAGTCAGCTGATGACGAATATAAAGCAACTAATGAACCACTTAATAATGGATGCAGCAGTTAAAGTATGATGCAATAAAATAGTAAAGAACGCAGGCAATTATAGTGGTCTCAGAGGTGGGGTAATCCTCTACTAATCCACTTTTCTCCAAACCTGTTGGAGATGAATTCACTATAATTCTCAACCAGTGATAAATATTACAGTGATTCAACAAACTACAACAGCTTCCAACCAGTGGAAATTCGTGCCGTTGTACCACACTAGACTGCCTTGCACCTCTTGATCCTCGATCCTCGGATGCCTTTACAGTCACTAACTTCAACCAGTGAAGTACCCTGAACTCAGGATTATAGACAAGAGTTTTTGTCTTCTCCAACTAAGAGCTTCTTCAGGTATGAACTTTTAGAACCGCTCTTTTCACGATGCTGTATTTCGCTTTGATAGCTTGAATGCTTTGATCGCTTGAAAGTATGTTAGCACCGATAGTTGTTATCGTAAGATATTTATCAGCTTCAAATCTTCGGATATATATGGGTCACGATCTCTGAGTTTTTCCTTATAGCCGTTGCAAATCTTTTGAACAAATCCGTCCGTTGGAGGGAGACTTATTTGTTTTAATCTTTCTGAACGTTGCAAGGCTGGATTCCCATATTTTAATCTATCTTCCGACCGTTGTGAAGACTTTGCATGTGATGCGCCGAATCTTTTGAATATAAAACGATTAAAGTCTTCAAGGTGCGTCTGGATGATTTATTTAAATCATATCTCTTGCGGGAATCACTCCAATTTGTCTCTTCACGTTGCATGTGACTTTCCGTAATACTTGACTTTTAAACGCATGCTGATGTGGACTTGGAGTACTTGGCTGATCTCGACTAGGCTGATGAGCAGTTAACTTCTCTGCAGTCTGGACCTCTCTGATGTTCACTGTTTATGACTTCACTGATCAGGTGACTTGTCTGAGGTACCTTGGATGCAGTCTGGTCAAACATCCCTGATAATTTTTGTTGACCAGAACTACTCTGACTTGACTCGGCTGATCCTCTCTGATGGACTTAGCTGTACTTAGTACTTAGCCGATTTTAGCCTAACTTATTTTTGGCCTATAGAAGATACTCATTTGGTTCTTCTTTACATTTTGCCAAGTTATATGCTTAACATATTTGGCCTATGGAAGATACTCATTTGGTTCTTCCTTACATTTTTGCCAGTTAATAAACATTTGACTTTATATTAATGACATCATCAAAATCTAACAAGTATTCCTAACAAATTCCCCCTATTTTGATGATGGCAAAACTTTAAACAAGTAATCAAATGATCAAGTCTGCACTTAAGTGCAAGACACAAACTAAGTCAGTCTAATTTTTGAGACAACAAGGAATTGTCATTCAAAAAGTCTGTTATCAAATTAATTTTACAAGTACATGGCTGAATTTTACAAGAAAATTTTTCAAGTACATAAATTATTACAAGTACAAAAATAAGTGAAAGTCATCTGCCTCTTCCTCTGCCTCTTCGAATAGGCTGTTTGGCAGGTCTGAAGGGTTTAGCTCCGATTGGTCTTGTCTTGACTGGGGCAAGACCATACTTCATTTTCACGACAAGAGCTGCGAAGGCTTGCTCTTCTTGGGATGAAAATTTGTTCTCAAGACATAGTTTCTTGATTTTCCTTTGTAGCGCAAGTTCATCCAACGCACCTCCTCTTTCCAAGGTAGGAGGATCTTTGGCAGTGAATGAAGGAATCATGGGATAGGCATTTAGTTTCTCAGCATGTTTCTTCAGAATAGCCCAGAGTTGCGGATGGGCTTCCTCCATGAAATTTATGAAGATTTGTTGTGGGGAGAGATTATCATCCTGGAGTATTTCCCAGATGTAGTAGTCTCTAATAAACTTCTTTCTTGCAGATCCCCACATTTCCAGAGCTTCATATGGAACAAAATCCTCCACAAACCACAACTCCTTTCCCTCCCACTCTAGAGTAGGCTCAAAGCCTCCTCTAGTCCTCTAATTCTTGCCTTAAGGCTGGTCAGCCTGATCTTCTGGATCTGCTCCTCCCTTCCTCTTGGCTGAGGATGTCCCAGCAGTGATCATCTGTACATCCTGCCTTTTCTTCGATCTAAACTCCTTCCTTATCTCTTCTTGATCATTTCCTTCCCCCTGAATTCTATCTTCCCCCTTTTTTCCAGCATCAACTAAGGTAGTCAATTGCTGCTCCATTCTGCTCATCCAGTCAGACATGCCAAATGGCATTCTGTTGTTGGTAGGGGGAGGGGGCTGAGGAACTTCTCTCTGCAGCAAAGTGTCGATCTTTGCATTGATGGATTGAAGGTCAGGAGTGACCTGAGATGCCAACAGCTCTCCAATCGTATCTTTCACTATCTGCCTGATCAGCTCAGTCAAGGCAAATGAGATTTGAGCTGGTGGAGAGTGCTCTCCTAAGCCTTCTGCAATTGAACCACTGGACTGCAAGCTTCTGTCTGCAGCTGGTACTCCAGATGGGGTCTTCTCTGGGGTCCCTGATCTGGAGTCCTCAGCTAACTCCGCGTCTAGGCTGGTGTACCGGGCAGGTACTATAGTCCTATCTGCAGCCTCTTGTGTCAGCTATGGCTCCGGCTCCTTTTCTTCTTCTGCCTTCTCTTCCTCTTTCTCCTGCTCTTCCTCCTTTTCTTCTTCAATATTTTCTTTTTCTTTTTCCTCATCCTTTTCTGTTTCTTTTTCTTTTTCAGCTCCTTCATCTCCTCCTTCATCATCATCTTCCTCCTCATCATCATCATCATTGTCATCATCCTTCCCATCTTTTCCTCCTTCATCCTCATCATCCTTTTCACCTTCATCATCCTCCCTCTCTCATTCATCATTTTCCTGTTCTACTTCTTCTCCTTCTTCTTCTTCTTCTTCTTCTTCTTCATTCAACTCTTCTGTCTTCTCAACTTCCTCAAGTTGATTTTAAACTAAAATCTTTTCTTCTTTTCTTCTCTCTTCCTGCTCTTCATCTTCATCGTCTAAAACAACAACTTCTTCATCTCCATCTACCTCTTCAATCCTAATTTCTCTCTCATCTTCCTCCTCATCCTCTTGTCCAAAGGAACCATCAAAAATACTAAGCATTATGGAATGGATGAATTGGTGCATGTTGTCTTTAAAATGAGACATGAACCAATTATCCTGGAGGATCAATATTAAGTCTGATACTTTGCAAAAATGAATCAGTACATCCTCCGTGGCTTGGGGATATCCCCAACCACTAGTTTCAATGTACGCTTGAAGATCAGTAAATGACAGGGTTTTGAAAAACTTCCACTCTTCAAAAATATTAATAAAAGAGTGTTTTAATGCTTGTGGCTTAACAAGCTGTAGTTGTTCGATGGATAGATTAAAAATATTGTTTTCCAAGAGGTTAAAGATATAGTTGGCCTCAGGAATTGAGATTATTAGACCTGCTTCTTCTTCTTCATGAATGTAGGCTGGGGTGAGGACAGCCACAATCTGAGTCTCGAGGGTGCCTGGGGCAGGCTGGTCTTCCAGGTGAGTTGGTGACCTGGCTGTAGGGCTGGCAAGATGATCTGACTGCTCTTCCTCACTAAACTGAAGTCTCCTGGGCCTCTTGGGAGAGGGTTCTGGAGATGATTGCATGATCGATGGCTCTCCAGAGGCTGGCCCCATTCTCTTAAATCGGACTGCTATGGGAGTGTTGTCGGACTCGGAGTCTGACTCGACTGTAGTTGGGTTGTCGGCTGCAGGTCGGTTCGACTCGCCTGACGAATAATATCTCGGGTAGGGCCTTGTGTCCGGCAGCTCCTTCAACATCTGGGCTGCTCTCCTCGTGCCTCCCAATATTCTCAGCGTCTCTTGGTCCAGATGACCAAGTCTTTTGTTGGGGTGGAAGGGATCAGTACTACTCTTCGCCATGCCTGTCTTTTCTAACAACCAACTCAGCTGCGTTCCAAACGACAGCTTTGTTTTAAATCTCCTCTCATCAACAAGCCATTCGGCTTTGTTGACTTCTCGAACGAGTTGCCTAAATATGTAGTCTGCCCAGTCAATTTCCTCATCTTGAATTAGTGCTCCCAGCACCATGAACTTCGCTGACGACAGTTGATCATAACTGCCGGCCATCCCCATGATGATTTTGTTGGTTATGTCCAACGCAAAACGATAAACCTTTTTAATCTCACTCCTTTTGGCAGTGAGTTTCAGCTTTTCCGGCAAATTCTCCACCTTGATCTTCTTCCAGGTTTCGGCGGCGGACTGCTTGAGAGCTTCGACAGCTATACCGTGGTGCTTCTTACCAAACACTCTGCGAATCGAATCATGTGATATGTCGACTTGTATTCCGGCAACTGTGCTCCGAATTCCATCTTAAATCAAACAGGCTTTGCGATAGAACGCGATAACATCCTCCTTGTACAAATGTTGAGGGTTGATGTCCAGGAATGGGTAGATCCCATTGAGCTTCATCTTGCGGATTAGGTCAAGCACGTCGAAATTCTCCAGATTTGCTTCCAATAAGCCTTCAAAATCGACGACCAGCGAGAAAATAATCTGGTCCTTAACTGCCTTCAAGTTGACGCCTTCGAAGTACGATTCCATTTCTGCAAACAAAAGATTTGCTAGTGTATTTGGAGTTCAAGAATTTTTTGCTCTGTAAATTTTTTCTCTGTAGATCTAGGGTAAGCGTAAAAGGTAAAGTGAAGGGGTTTCTTTCCTTATAAAGAAGATGAAAAGACGTATGGATTAATTTATTATATATCTGAAATGGTGGTACGCCTTTTGATATTCCTTTAAATTTCAAATTTGAATCGGTGGTCCATTTTAAAATTTGACGGTTGGTTTTGATTGGCCACCATGGAGGTCGATTTAACAAGCGATTGCCACGTGTATTTAAAATGCCACTTGTGAATCGAGCATTAATATATTTAAATCCCATTCGTGAACCAAAATTAATATAATAATATTTATAAATATGGCAGATAATAATTAAATATTCAGAGGTCGGTTGAGTTTAGAAAACTTAGCTGGTCTGACTTGTTGACTGTTGACCGTTCTGCATCAGGTGAGTTGACTCCATGGTCTTCTCGCCTGATATTCTGATCAGCTAGGTTGCTTTGTCCGTCCTTTGTCTTCTTGCCTGCATCAGCTAGGATCTGATTCTTCAGCTGGGTCCGTCCTTCCTCTGAAATGCTTCAGCTTGCTTCAGTACTAGATTCCCAATCTAGTAATCCAAGATCTCTGCTCAGCTCCAAAAACCTTTCTTCTGGCAAGGGTTTGGTAAAGATGTCAGCTATCTGATAGTCTGTGCTGACTCTTTCAACTCTAACTCTTTTGTTAAGCACATGGTCTCTGATGAAATGGTGCTTAACATCAATGTGCTTCGTCCTTGAATGCAAAACCGGATTGTTGGTTATTGCAATAGCACTATTGTTGTCACACCATATAGGAACTTCATTGGCAATGATATTATAATCCCTTAGCTGTTGTCTGATCCATAAAATCTGTGCACAACAGCTACCTGTGGCTAGGTATTCTGACTCTGTGGTGGAGATAGAGTTAGAAACCTGCTTCTTGCTAAACCAGGATATCAGTCTGGTTCCTAGGAATTGGCACGTTCCACTAGTGCTCTTCCTGTTGATTTTGCATCCTGCGAAATCTGCATCTGAGTATCCTGACAGCTCGAAGTTATCATCCTTGGGATACCATAGTCCAACATTGATTGTAGACTTAAGGTATTTTATTATCCTCTTGGCTGCATCTAGGTGTGATTGCTTCGGCTTGGACTGGAATCGTGCACAAACTCCTACGGCATAGGATATGTCTTGCTCGCGGTGAGAGGTGAAGAGATCCAATGAGTCCTCTGTAGTGGGTTGAGTCCACTGATATGCCTGCCTCGTCTGCATCCAGGTGAGTACTTTTGCTCATAGGGATTCTTGCTGGCTTGGCTGATTCCATTCCATATCTCTTGATAAGGTCTTTGGTATACTTAGCTTGGTTGATGAAAATTCCTTTTTCCATCTGCTTAACTTGTAGTCCGAGAAAGAAGTTAAGTTTTCCCATCATACTCATCTCAAATTCTCCTTGCATGAGATTGGAGAATTTCTCGCATAACTCTGGATTGGTTGAGCCGAATATGATGTCATCCACATATATCTGGACTTTTAATATGTGGCCTTCGTGCTCCACTCTGAATAGGGTCTTGTCCACCTTCCCTTTGCAAAAACCATTCTTCTCAAGAAACACAGACAATGTTTCATACCACGCTCTAGGTGCTTGCTTAAGTCCATAGAGGGCTTTCAACAGCTTGTAGACTTTGTCTCCTTTGACAAAACCTGGGAGTTGCTCTACATAGACTTCCTCTTCTAGGATTCCATTTAGAAAAGCACTCTTTACATCCATTTGATAAACTTCAAAATCTTTGAATGCAGCATATGCAAGGAATAGTCTGATGGCCTCTAATCTTGCAACGGGTGCATAGGTTTCATCAAAATATATTCCTTCACACTGTGCATAACCTTTTGCTACAAGTCTGGCCTTATTCCTAACAACAGCTCAGTCTTCATCACTCTTGTTTTTGTACACCCATTTGGTGCCAATAACCTTCTTGTGATCAGGTGTGTCTGTTAGTTCCCAAACTTTGTTTCTTTCCATCTGCTCCAGTTCCTCTTGCATGGCATTTATCCATGAATAATCTTCCAAAGCTTGTTCTGTTGTTTTAGGTTCTATCTGTGACATAAAGCATGAGAACATAGCCATTCCTGCGGGTAGAGTTGACTGTCTCGTCTTAACTCCATCAGTCAGCTTCCCGATTATTTGCTAGATTGGGTGATCTTTGAGCCATTTGGGGATATCGTCTTCTTCTGGGTCTGTCCCCCCTGTTGGATTGATCTGGTGGATTTCTGCATCAGCTGGGTTCTGGTCTGCAACTGGATCAGCTACCGTCTTGTCATCTGCAGGTTGGGTCTGATCTGCAGGTGAGTCTTTATCAGCTACAACTGGGTCTTCATCAGCGGCAACTGGATCAGATAGGTTTGGTGATCCTGTCTGATCTGCAGTTGGGTCTTCGGCTACTGATTGGAGTCGTCGGTGTCTGCAGGTGAGTCCACCATTCCAGTGTCATGTACAATGACTTCTTCAAGGGTTGCTGACTTGAGCTTGTTCTCAATTAGCTCAACTTGCTTCCTGTACTCAACGGTAGATTCATCAAAAACAACATGGGGTGTTTCCTCCACAACTAGGGTTCTTTTGTTAAATACTCTATATGCCTTGCTTCTTTGTGAGTATCCCATAAAGAGGCCGTCATCAGTTTTAGCATCAAAGGCATTTAGTTGTGTTTTACCGTTGTTGTGGATGAAACACTTACAACCAAAAACATGAAAGTAAGCAACAGTAGGAGTTCTATTATTCCAAACCTCATAGGGAGTTCTTTTATTCCAAACCAGTGAAGTACCCCGAACTCAGGATTATAGACAAGAGTTTTTGTCTTCTCCAACTAAGAGCTTCTTCAGGTATGAACTTTTAGAATCGCTCTTTTCACGATGCTGTATTTCGCTTTGATAGCTTGAATGCTTTGATCGCTTGAAAGTATGTTAGCACCGATAGTTGTTATCGTAAGATATTTCTCAGCTTCAAATCTTCGGATATATATAGGTCACGATCTCTGAGTTTTTCCTTATAGCCGTTGCAAATCTTTTGAACAAATCCGTCCGTTGGAGGGAGACTTCTTTGTTTTAATCTTTCTGAACGTTGCAAGGCTGGATTCCCATATTTTAATCTATCTTCCGACCGTTGTGAAGACTCTGCATGTGATGCGCCGAATCTTTTGAATATAAAACGATTAAAGTCTTCAAGGTGGGTCTGGATGATTTATTTAAATCATATCTCTTGCGGGAATCACTCCAATTTGTCTCTTCACGTGATGTGACTTTCCGTAATACTTGACTTTTAAACGCATGCTGATGTGGACTTGGAGTACTTGGCTGATCTCGACTAGGCTGATGAGCAGTTAACTTCTCTGCAGTGTGGACCTCTCTGATGTTCACTGTTTATGACTTCACTGATCAGGTGACTTGTCTGAGGTACCTTGGTTGCAGTCTGGTCAAACATCCCTGATAATTTTTGTTGACCAGAACTACTCTGACTTGACTCGGCTGATCCTCTCTGATGGACTTAGCTGTACTTAGTACTTAGCCGATTTTAGCCTAACTTATTTTTGGCCTATAGAAGATACTCATTTGGTTCTTCTTTACATTTTGCCAAGTTATATGCTTAACATATTTGGCCTATGGAAGATACTCATTTGGTTCTTCCTTACATTTTTGCCAGTTAATAAACATTTGACTTTATATTAATGACATCATCAAAATCTAACAAGTATTCCTTACAAATTCCCCCTATTTTGATGATGGCAAAACTTTAAACAAGTAATCAAATGATCAAGTCTGCACTTAAGTGCAAGACACAAACTAAGTCAGTCTAATTTTTGAGACAACTGGGAATTGTCATTCAAAAAGACTGTTATCAAATTAATTTTACAAGTACAAAAATAAGTGAAAGTCATCTGCCTCTTCCTCTGCCTCTTCGAATAGGCTGTTTGGCAGGTCTGAAGGGTTTATCTCTGATTGGTCTTGTCTTGACTGGGGCAAGACCATACTTCATTTTCACGACAAGAGCTGCGAAGGCTTGCTCTTCTTGGGATGAAAATTTGTCCTCAAGACATAGTTTCTTGATTTTCCTTTGTAGCGCAAGTTCATCCAACGCACCTCCTCTTTCCAAGGTAGGAGGATCTTTGGCAGTGAATGAAGGAATCATGGGATAGGCATTTAGTTTCTCAGCATGTTTCTTCAGAATAGCCCAGAGTTGCGGATGGGCTTCCTCCATGAAATTTATGAAGATTTGTTGTGGGGAGAGATTATCATCCTGGAGTATTTCCCAGATGTAGTAGTCTCTGATAAACTTCTTTCTTGCAGATCCCCACATTTCCAGAGCTTCATATGGAACAAAATCCTCCACAAACCACAACTCATTTCCTTCCCACTCTAGAGTAGGCTCAAAGCCTCCTCTAGTCCTCCAATTCTTGCCTTCAGGCTGGTCAGCCTGATCTTCTGGATCTGCTCCTCCCTTCCTCTTGGCTGAGGATGTCCCATCAGTGATCATCTGGACATCCTGCCTTTTCTTCGATCTAAACTCCTTCCTTATCTCTTCTTGATCATTTCCTTCCCCCTGAATTCTATCTTCCCCCTTTTTTCCAGCATCAACTAAGGTAGTCAATTGCTGATCCATTCTGCTCATCCAGTCAGACATGCCAAATGGCATTCTGTTGTTGGTAGGGGGAGGGGGCTGAGGAACATCTCTCTGCAGCAAAGTGTCGATATTTGCATTGATGGATTGAAGGTCAGGAGTGACCTGAGATGCCAGCAGCTCTCCAATCGTATCTTTCACTATCTGCCTGCAGGTGAGTCTTTATCAGCTACAACTGGGTCTTCATCAGCGGCAACTGGATCAGATAGGTTTGGTGATCCTGTCTGATCTGCAGTTGGGTCTTCAGCAGCTACAGTTGGGTCGTCAGTCCGGTCTGCAGGTGAGTCCACCATTCCAGTGTCATGTACAATGACTTCTTCAAGGGTTGCTGACTTGAGCTTGTTCTCAATTAGCTCAACTTGCTTCCTGTACTCAACGGTAGATTCATCAAAAACAACATGGGGTGTTTCCTCCACAACTAGGGTTCTTTTGTTAAATACTCTATATGCCTTGCTTCTTTGTGAGTATCCCATAAAGAGGCCGTCATCAGTTTTAGCATCAAAGGCATTTAGTTGTGTTTTACCGTTGTTGTTGATGAAACACTTACAACCAAAAACATGAAAGTAAGCAACAGTAGGAGTTCTATTATTCCAAACCTCATAGGGAGTTTTGCCATGTATCCCTACTATCATACTTCTGTTTTGTGTATGGCAAGTCGTGTTGTGACTTGACCAAGAACCTCTTGGCAGTCCGCTTTTGCAATCATGGACCTTCTTTGCTTCCTTCGAGTTACGTTTCTTCTTTCGGCAACACCATTCTCATTGGGAGTCTGGCCGCAGAGAGCTCATCTTTGGATCCCATTCGATCGTTGTAATCGATTATTGCCTTGTTGAGAAACTCTCCTCCTCTATCCGATCCGATCTTGATGATGGATAGGGATTTCTCATTCGGATCCTTCTCAAGACTCGTAGCTTGGTCAAGGTTTCACTTTTCTTATACAAGAAGATAATCCAGGTGTACCTTGAATAATCATCTACTATAACAAGTGCATGCTTTCGGCCGCTCAGAGTCCTTGGCTTGATAGGACCAAATAGATCCATGTGGAGTAGATATAAGATCCTTGTTGTGAGAGTTGTAGGCTGGACTGGCTTGAATGATGCTCTGGTCTGCTTTCCTTTCTGACATGCATCACAAAGTGCTTCCTTCTTGAATGCTTCATTTGGAAGTCCTCTGACCAGCTTCTGAGAACTAATCTTGTTGATGGCTTTGAAGTTCAGGTGACATAGTCTTTTGTGCCACAACCATCCATTCTCAGCTACTGTCTTGGATAGGAAACAGGAGTTAGGTGTTCCTGTGTTCCAATCTATCATGTAGACATCTCTTCTTCTGAAACCTTGGAGCTTCACTTCTCCAGACAGGATATCTATCACCATACATTTCCAGATGGTGAAGACTACTAGGTTCTTCTCGTCGCAAAACTGGCTTATGCTCAGGAGGTTGTACTTGAGCCCTTTGACATAATGAACTTTGGATATCACAATATTTCCTCGGTGCAGCTCTCCAAAGCCTTTTGTTTGTCCTCTAGAGCTATCTCCAAAAGTTACATCGGACCTCTTTCCACTACACCATATATGGGTTTCAGCAACACCTGAAAAACTGTGTTCAAAAGTCCAAAAAGTGTTGCTGAAGGTAGAAAAACAAGCTATGGCTACACTTTGACCAAATTCGAAAGTGTTACAAAAACGGCCGCAACCATAGGGGTCTAAGGTAACACTTTTCTTTTTTTTGGTAACATGTTAAAAAAGTGTAGCAATAGACCCTATGCCAACACTTTTATTGCGTGGCTACACTAGATTTTGTGTTGCTGTAGACTTAAGGCCACATTTTTATATATTTAGTGACACAAAGATTTGTGTAGCCGTAGACCTATGCCAACACTCATGAGGTCTAATGTAACATTAAATTGTGAAACACTTTAACATCTTTACCAACAACTTTAATACTATGGCTACACTTATATATGACCAGTTCTAACTTTTGCCAACACACTTTTAATCTTTGCCAACACAATTTTTATATTTTTCCAATAGAAAGAATTATAAATTATAGTCTATGGCTACATTTTTGCAGGTTTTTACCAACATTTTTCATGCTAAAAAACAAAATTTTATATTGGAAAATAAATATTACCGTAAAACAGTCAATACCATTAAAACAATGTCAACCACAACAACATCCAAAATACATGTCTGCTAATATTCAATCCATAATAGCTAAGAACAAGTTACAATCGCAATCCACAAATATAAGAAAACTACTTGAGTCACTTAGCTAGCATAATATAAAATGATGAGATCAGTCAAGGAGTGACATTGTCACCGCCATAGGACTCCTCGACTGATTTCTGAGAGTCATCAATCTTTAAGTTCAAATCTAGATTCTTCTCGGCCAACATTTTCATCATTTATCGAACTTTTTGGTCAAGTTTTTCATCCATCTCTTCTTGAAGTTGAGCCCTGATCTTAGCAGTTAGGTCCGCCACATACTGATCAGGAACTTGAACGGATGGTGATGCTGAAGACTTCGATTTTGGTTGCTCTGTAATATACTCTTCTTGACTATATATATACACTTACTGGTAAGAAGAATGAGGATATGTCACATTATGTTAAGAAGGAGATAGTTGAATTTCACAAGGAAGAGATGATAGAGTACAGGGTAAGATAAACTGCAAAATCAATGTTAAATCTTTTCTGTATAAGGTAGCATAGACTCCCTCGGGATTTACATAAGGTGGAATAAACTACTTAGTATACCGAAGAATACATATGACAACTTGTTGATGATGTGTGTGTTACCAAAGCGAATATCAGGTACTATGAGAATGTGAAAAGTCTGTAACATTATCCCATTGAAAGCATCTCAAGAGTAATACCCACCACCATCATCTTGCCTATAGACGCGTCCAAGAAATCTGGCAACGACAGAGTCAAGAGTGTGACCCTAAAAGATAAGAAAAGAAAATATTTTAACAATGCTTGTTATTTACTGGCCAGAAAGGACAGATAATAGTTTCTTACTGTTGGAGCTGTATCAAACACAATGCGCCTAAATTTACTATACTCTTGTGACTCCACAAATTCTATGACCTGCAACATAACTATTAAGTTACTATTTGACTTAAACTAAAGTTTTAGTATAAATCCAGAAGTTCTTAACAAAGTAATATACTGCACACGCCTTTGAAATCGCAATAGCTTCATCTAGACCAGGAGGAGGAGTGTCCAACAACTCTCCAAGCTTGAGTTCTCCCAACTGCTCATTGCAAAACCGTCATAAGACAAGCAAAATCTTGTAAGTGTATTAAGCATGAAATGCGAATGGACGTCATTGTTCGTAAACACACCTATCACGAAAGAGCAACTCAAGGAAAAGCCGAGGAATATAACGGACTCGGGGCAAAGAAATATGATTATGAATGACCACGATGACAAATACCTTTCCTCACCTGGTCAACAAGTGTTCCGAGGCCCAAACTGTCCATAAAGCCTTTAACACCTTCACCATCTAGACTTTTCGAACGGAAGTCTTCCCTCACTTTCTCAGGGTTTACCTTTGACAGAACAAACATAATGCATTGTCACCATCACTAAAAAGTTAAAATAAATAACATCATATCAAATAATGGAATACCTCAAGCGCATAGAGAGGAGAATCCACACCTTGTACAGGAACAGGTGTCCCTCCGGTCAAATCCTAGGGGGTAAACAAATAGATATGGTTACACATATTATACATCTCCAAGAATTACCTTTTATTTAGATTTAAATCAGAATATCACATGAATAAGACATTACTTGATCAAAAGAATCGCTTAACGAGTGAGCAGGGTCGGTAGAAATCACAAGAGTGGGGTGACCATGGTTTGCAAATTTTACAGCAAGTGATGCCGCATGCCTTGTTTTCCGACACCTCCTTTTCCACGACATGCAATATTTCCTTTGTGACCCGGAAACCATTTTATCGAATCCAAGAACCGCTTCCAATGCGGGCAACAGATCTCACTGAAAAAAACAATAGGTATAATTTTTCTTATCATTATGCTCTAGTTTCAAGAATTAAGACAAGCTGTAGATTAGGATGGAATATAGCATCCAAAGCCGTCATGAGGTTAACTTTGTCATGTCGGTACGTGAATTTCGATTGCAATTTTGTACTATTTACTCACTTAAGGTGCAGTTAATGATGATTGATGATGGCCCTTCTTCAAATTCTTTAATCTTATCAGAGCATGATCCATATCATGTAATAAGGAAACATAATCACAAGCCTTGTAGCTCAAGTGATATAAGCTCACCCTTTTGTAAGCGTGCTGATCATAGCCCGAATATTGAATTTTACAATTAGTTTAAGATTTACTACCCTTCCCTCCTACCACTCTCCAGAGATGTTTAAAAAAAACTTAAGGCTCTATTCGTCCTACATTTTCCCCTTCATGAGCTAAAATTATTACAAAAATGCACCTTACATTCATAAAAGTACTCCAGTTGCCCACTTAAATTTAAAGCAGAATCAAGTGCCAAGTTTTTTTTTGTACTTCTGAAACTTCTCTGTTTTTCTCTTTTTTTTGGGGGGGGGGGGGGGGTAATTAACCAAAACCTCAAGAGTACTCTTTTTATCCACTACAAATAATTTAAAGATCAGATACAAACCTGATGTTTCGAACCTTCGAATCTCCTGCTTCAACTCGTGCCCAACTTTTCCTTGCCATAATTTAGCTTCATCAAATGGAAGTGGACATGCAAACCGCAATTTTGGGTTGTAAAGCGGTGGTGCATTAAAGTGTGCTTTGTGTCCTCCTCCACGTTACCGCTATCATATTCGGCTGCTCCAAGTAACTTGCGGCTGTATGACATTTCAAAAGAATGAATATGACAAAGAAGTAGCTTTTTCGAACAAACAAATTAATCAAGATAATATTAAAAAAACTACTTTGGTTACAACGAAGAACAAACATAAAAGTGAAGTAGAAGTTTCTCACACGATCAGATACCTCAAAACCCGATCATACATTAACTCCGCATTTCGCCCACTGAACAAAAAAATGATCGAGTTCATGTTTAATATATTCCAAACAGGGATGGTCTAAGCATAGAGCATGTTAACAATTCTGTGGAATAAAAATCATAGACTTAAGTTTTATGATTCATATGAATTTGAGTGTTTTACAAAAATATGATAAAAAAATGAAAATTAAGAATGAGGGTCCAATAAAAATCTCCAGAAACAAGGAGAAGACAAATGGCAAACCAGAGTTTTAGCCTCATCAAGCAAATAGTCAGCTGCAATGTGAATTGAGATTGATGAATGAAGGCCTGAAATTAACTTGTATAAGACTCTTTTCTCCTGACAAATCTCTCCTGATGAATCTGGGAAATAGAAAAGAAAAAAATTAATATCACTTTCACATCCACAATTACAACAGCAAAGACGAGCAGAAGCGAAAATATTGCAGTTTGTTGGAACATTTTGTTCCATACATGCTATAATAATGTTTTGATGATTTAAGTTGTTATACAAAGCAAAACAACAAAGAGATGAAGCAAAGCATCGAAGGAAACGAAGTGCAAAAAGATGGATTTATGCAAGCTTAACGTACGTAACATAAGCTTTATAATGTATGTAATGTAAGGCACTTAGCGTACAAAGATAATGTTTAGCGTACGTAAAGATATGTTTTAGAGTTCAAAATGGGCTCACATGATTTCATAACTGAAAATTGCAAAAAAAAAAAATCATAATAAATATGTAGCCTTCCATATATCACATTTACCTGATGCGGAAAATCTGGCTGCATTTTTTGAAATTTCTTCAGCCACAAAAGAAGTTGCAATACTGAGCAGGGAAATGTTGAAAAGCTTCAAGATTAAGTTAAAAAGTGATATGAGACACCAGCAAAAGCCAACTCCACAAAACCTATACAAGAAAAAGGTTACATACAAGATATTCTCAATATTTCAAGAAGCTACATACAAAACCAACCTTCTAACTGGTACAACACAATAGCTACGGTCGTTTAAACAAAATCCAAAGTTTGTTTAATGAAGCTAAAAGAACATAAAGCACTACTACTTTTCTAAAAGGAAGTTAACACAAAACAAATACCACAGATGTTGGCGAATCTAAAAATAAATTTTCAAATGGAAGCATCAAGCGTACCCAAGCAAGATTGATTTTGACAAAGAAAATAATAGAAAAAAAACTCTCAGAAGTAGCAACATACCGAATCGAACAGCAGGAGTGAAACCCGCAACCTCGCACAGTAGAGATGAAGTTCGAACAACAGCAGTGAAGTTTGAATCGATTGAAACCCTAGTTCGTGCCTTCGTGAAACTCGCAGTGGGATTTGGGACGTATGGAGCTTGTACAGGATGAAACTCGAACAACAGGAGGGAAGATCTAATTAATTGAAGATTCGGATTTAGAAGAAACCTAGTTATTGCAGGAGGGAATCAGATTTGGAAGAAACCTAGTGGCTGCAGGAGGGATGTCTTAGAAGAAAGTTAAGTTTACAGGTTTGTAGCGGTGAAAATAAAAAAAAAAATTGATTAAAGTGGTAAAGTGATAAACGTAAAAGAGTAAAAGTAACAGATGCCTAACATATTTCGGATTCAGATATCCAAAATATCCGAAGAAATGGATATCCGAATTTCGGATATCTAAAATTTTGGAAATCCGATTTTTCGGTTAATTTTGGATCGTATTTTTGAATATTCGGATCGAATATCGGGTATCAGATACTTTTTAACACCCCTAGTGGAAATTGTGTTTTAGAGAGAAAGTGTGATGAGCGCGTCTGTGTTTTTAGAGAAAATATGTTGAGTGAGTATTGACTACTGTGAGTGTATTGACCCGCTAAAATTGAAAATAATTTATTTGGACCGCCTAAAATATTTTAGCAAGCCCGCCTATTTCTTTTAGTGTTTAGTTACACTTTTTTTAAATAGCAACGGCAACACAAATTTTATGTTAGCGTAGATATTCAGTTTAGTCTATGGTAACACTAATTTTTATCAACAATAACGTTAGAAAAAAGTGTAGCCTTAAATCAAATTTGACCAATTTTAAGGCATCTAAGGCTACACTTTTGCTTGTAACATCAAAAAAAATGTTGTTGAAACCCATATATGGTGTAGTGTTCTTTGGTGTATTTGGACAGCATCTTCTTGTTCCCGGTCATGTGCCTCGAGCAACCAGAATCTACAAACCATTCTTCACCTCCAAAATTTGAGCTTGTGGAGATGTGGTTGTAGTCCTTCCACCTTTTCTGCAATCAGACAAGCAGAGATTTAGGTACCCCAATCTGTGTGGGTCCTTTGAGGTTAGCTGGTTTCCTGGAGAATTGATTTCTCCTTGGATTGTGAAAGTTGTTATTATTATAACCCTAATAAGGTGTGTAAGGTCGAGGTCTAAATCTCCTGTTGGGATTGTATACTGGATATTCCTCAAAATTTTGATAGTGTGGGCCATTTCTAAATCTTGGCTGAGACCATTTATTAAATCTTTGAGGTCTCCACAGTTGTTCATTTTTGAAATTGGGATAACCTTGAGGTTTCCATCTGCCCCTCCCATTCTAAAATTTGTTTTTAGGGAGTTGTTGATAATAGTGAGCATGTTGTCTGGGCTGCTGCTTTTGCCTGGGCCATTGCCTAGTCGCCTGTTTAGGTGGCTGCCTTGTGTAACCTGACTGCAGCCTAGACATGTGACTTGGCTGTTGCCTATTTTTAAATGTCAGTTTATATGTAGGCTCAGCAGTCGAGACAATTGTTTCTCCCTTGATAAATTTTCTTTGAGAACTAGAGAGAGTGTGAGGATCATATCCAAGGCCTGATTTGGAATATAGTGGCCTTTTATTGGTACACAATTCTTCCAGAGTTGAAGACGCCTTCAGGGAGGTTATTTCCTGCGCCTGAGTCTTATTTACCTGTGTCAGCTTAGTAAACTCGGTTTTGGCATGAGCAAGTGCAGCTGATTTTTCTTTAAGTAAAATAGTTAGTCGATTTATCTCAGCTGTATTAACATCAGCCTGGTTTTTAAATTCAGCTGCAGTTATCTCAACCTTACTCAGTTCTAGGCTGAGTTTTTCGAAATCATTTTTCAGCTGCCTATTCTCACCTTGCAGCTGAGTCTTCTCGGCTAATACAGTTTGGTGTGCAGATTTGAGTGTTTCAAAATCTTTAAATAACTGATTTACCGATTCGTGCAGATCCATATCTTGTGACATGGCTGAACTATTATTTGAACCAGAGGGTTTAGATGTTACCTCTTCATCAGTTAGGTTTGCCATCAGGCAATCATACTCTTCATCATCATCAGAAAAGAATCCGCTGCTTGATTCTACATGCTCCTGGTCTTCTCTGATGAGGGCCTTTCTTCTATCTTCTTTTCTGCCTACCTCTTTCTTGCTTTCGTCCTTCTTGAGATCAAGACAGTCGATTTGGATATGTCCTGTTTTGTGACAATTGTAGCACTCCACCTTCCAGCTCCCAGCTTTCTGATTTCTCCTGGGATTCTCCTTATAATTTTTCTTGTATTTGGAGTAGTTCTTTCTAAAGTTGCTGAACCTTTGCATTATAAATGCCATTTCTTCCTCAAAATCTAATGGATTTGGAGGCTTTACATCAGATAGGCTCTTGGCGGGGGACTCGGCTGCAAATGCTATTCCCTTCTCTGCAGGCTCAGTTGAGGATGAACTTGGAAGCTCGAACTCATAGGCCTTCAGATCAGAGAACAGCTCTTGAATTTTTATCTTATTCAGGTCCGTGGACTCTCTCATGGCCACGGCCTTCATGCTCCATTCAGGGTTGAGAGATCTGAGAACCTTCAGTGCCATTTCCCTGTTGCCATAGGTTTTGCCGAGGGAGTTGATCTCATTAATAATCTCAGTGAACCTTGTGTCTACTTGATCTATGGATTCGCCGTTCTTCATTTTGAAATTGTCAAACTTTTGAATAGCGATTGACAATTTATTTTCTTTGATTAGCTCCGTTCCTTCACACATTAAAGCTAATGTGTCCCAGATTTCCTTGGCATTCTTGCAGTTCTTTATCTTGACCATGGTGGATTTGTCAAGAGTTTGATATAACACATCTCTGGCTCGGTTGTCAAGGTTGGCCAGCTTTCTTTCTTCGGGAGTCAGCTCTGTCCTCTTCTTTGGAATCTTCTCTGGCTTCCCTGCTGCGATCTCCTCTGCTGTGTTGTCCTTCTCGAAGATGAATGGACCATCCTCTATGATGCACCACATGTCGTCATGAATCGAAGATAAGTGTGCCTGCATCCTTATCTTCCAAAGATCATACTCGTCAACTGAAAACACAGGGAGTCTAGAATGCATGTGTTCCATTATAAAATGAGAGTAAAGATATATCTCTGATATAGATCTGGTTCGTGAAATAAATGAACCAACCGCTCCGATACCACTTGTAGGTCACAAGTCATCCAGGAACAAGTCTAGAGGGGGGGTGAATAGACTTGTTGAAACTCTTAAACTCTTTTTCTCAAAGAGTGAGTTTCTTCAGCTGATAGGTAAACAAATGATTTGGAGTCGTTTGTTCTTAATATGTGCGGAAGTCAGCTGATGACGAATATAAAGCAACTAATGAACCACTTAACAATGGATGCAGCAGTTAAAGTATGATGCAATAAAACAGTAAAGGACGCAGGCAATTATAGTGGTCTCAGAGGTGGGGTAATCCTCTACTAATCCACTTTTCTCCAAACCAGTTGGAGATGAATTCACTATAATTCTCAACTAGTGATAAATATTACAGTGATTCAACAAACTACAACAGCTTCCAACCAGTGGAAATTCGTGCCGTTGTACCACACTAGACTGCCTTGCACCTCTTTATCCTTGATCCTCGGATGCCTTTACAGTCACTAACTTCAACCAGTGAAGTACCCCGAACTCAGGATTATAGACAAGAGTTTTTGTCTTCTCCAACTAAGAGCTTCTTCAGGTATGAACTTTTAGAACCGCTCTTTTCACGATGCTGTATTTCACTTTGATAGCTTGAATGCTTTGATCGCTTGAAAGTATGTTAGCACCGGTAGTTGTCATCATAAGATACTTCTCAGCTTCAAATCTTCGGATATATATAGGTCACGATCTCTGAGTTTTTCCTTATAGCCATTGCAAATCTTTTGAATAAATCCATCCGTTGGAGGGAGACTTCTTTGTTTTAATCTTTCTGAACGTTGCAAGGCTGGATTCCCATATTTTAATCTATCTTCCGACCGTTGTGAAGACTCTGCATGTGATGCGCCGAATCTTTTGAATATAAAACGATTAAAGTCTTCAAGGTGGGTCTGGATGATTTATTTAAATCATATCTCTTGCGGGAATCACTCCAATTTGTCTCTTCACGTTGCATGTGACTTTCCGTAATACTTGACTTTTCAACGCATGCTGATGTGGACTTGGAGTACTTGGCTGATCTCGACTAGGCTGATGAGCAGTTAACTTCTCTGCAGTATGGACCTCTCTGATGTTCACTGTTTATGACTTCACTAATCAGGTGACTTGTCTGAGGTACCTTGGCTGCAGTCTGGTCAAACATCCCTGATAATTTTTGTTGACCAGAACTACTCTGACTTAACTCGGCTGATCCTCTCTGATGGACTTAGCTGTACTTAGTACTTAGCCGATTTTAGCCTAACTTATTTTTTGCCTATAGAAGATACTCATTTGGTTCTTCTTTACATTTTGCCAAGTTATATACTTAACATATTTGGCCTATGGAAGATACTCATTTGGTTCTTCCTTACATTTTTGCCAAGTAATAAACATTTGACTTTATATTAATGACATCATCAAAATCTAACAAGTATTCCTAACAGGCCTCACCGGCACATGGATACAGGGTAACTGGTTCTCGTCCTGAGTTACACGATCCTAAGTTTCCGTGTAAAAATAATGTGCAAAGACCGGCCGAAATCATATTGCCTGCTAACCGTCAGCCAACTCCCAAAGAAGTGAAGAACTGGAGGAAGAACGAGCTGTTGAGATACTTTGTACGTCTCATCAGGGAGTCTGCCATGTTCAACAAGTGTAAGACCCTGACGGAAGCCACAGAAGAGTTTGCAAGGATGCTCGAGCAAGGCCGGCTCCCCTTACAACTATAAATGAAGTCTAAGCACAAGAAAGGCGAAAAGGTCACCACCCCGAAGACTGGATTCTTGCCTTCGATCAATCATCTGAAAGAAGAGCGATTTATCAGAATTGAGGCAAGGACTCCTTATCGAACTGGGGGAGAGGAACGAATAATGATCCTGACTGAAGGCCTTGGAGGCATGATCAATACAGGAAATAGCTTGTATGCCTAGTATTTTGTTTTTGTAATTTTCAATTCAAATCATGTAATCTTCTATGTTATCAATAAAACTCATATTTGATCTTGAAAGATTACAACTCGTAATCTACTACTGTGTTACTGTTTGATTACGAAATCAATTTATTTGCTGCAAACAAACAAGTAAAAACTTGTTAAAGCTGTAAGAACATGTCTGCGAACAGTTCATAGGTTAAGTTGTACTCAACACTATACTACACTGTACGATTGTGCCTGTGCGCCAATCATAAGTTTAAGTTGTAATATACTTCCCTGTTAGATGCTATCATTTTAGAACTTGCCTGCGTGCAGTTCACATTTTTTTTAAGTGCTGAAGACCAGAACATTCGACAGAAGATTAAGAAGAAAGCCTCTCTAATCAAAGATGTTTAAGAGGTTTTGGCATCATCAAGAGGTTTTGGCATTATCAAAAAGGGGGGAATTATTGGGATAAACAATCCTGTACCTTGTTTTGATAAAGTGTCAACATACAACAAGATGTCAAATGCCTATCATACAGCAAAAGGATAATTGCCCATCATACAGTAAGAATCTAATAAATCGATATAATGCCAAGTATGGAAGCTGTCCGGAAACATTCATACAACACCTTCCATACAGCAGCACTAACAGAGCCTACAACATTGGAACCTACAGCTACAACATTAAAGATGCAACATGTTGGATACAGCAAACAAGCTGTAAGTGTGAGAATAATCAACACTCATCCAACAGGATTGAAGACCATTGAAACGGAATCTACTTTACTCACTAAAGTCAAGACGCCATTTGAAAAGAAGTATTTAAATACTGAATGGATAAAGTATTTCAATACCAGCCGACAAAGATCTTCAGACAAGGAGCAAAATCCAGATCTTGTATTTTTGCAAGTCAATCAACATGTTGGAATGGACTCTTTGCTCAATGGATCTATTTACAACGGATCTATCCCAAAGGCTATATATATCTCGAAGTTTGAAGATCATATACTACCAAAAGAACGAGTATCAAGAACTGAAAAATGAGCAAACCGAATATACTGATATACACTCGTGAACATCACAAGAACAGTATATCAAGAGCAAACATATTTTTTCAAGCTTACTGCCATTCTTGAGAGAAGAAATATACAAGTTCTCAACCTTGAACAACACATCATCAGCTCAAAGCTCAAGAAGTCAAGCTACCCGTTGTTGTTACCCAAAATGTTATCCGGAGATGATATTACTGGAATGGTCGAGTAACAAACAAATGCGAGAACACTTCTGTGGGAAAGTAAATAATACAAGATTTGTCGGGGTTGTTAGTCCCGGGCTTCAATGCTCTCGCAAGATGTTATTAATATGAATACTTTGGAGTACAAATATTAATGTTAGAATCTATTACAATGAGTGTAAAGACTTCTAGTTATCTTAGCTGTAGTGCGTGAAGATTTCCGGAAGAACCAGATATGAAGCTCTGTGAGTTCTTGCTTTTGGTGCTCTGTATATGTGAATGAGTTAGTTCAGTAAGTCTACTGTTTTCAGAATGTATCTCTCTCTATACGATATTTTTCACCACCTTTAGCCACTGTTGTAAGCCTCCTATTTATAGGAAACAAGGTTGCAGGGTCCTCTCCGGCTATCGCGGGCGACCGTCGTTTTCTATATTAGAATAAGGTGGGCGATCGTCCTGTCATGTGGGGCTGTTCCCTTAAAGTCCGAGGCTGCTGCTGGAAGCCAGCTGTGCGAGCCAATGGAAAACCTGCACGCATCCTGAGTCGCTGTCTGGGGAGGACCCACCTTGTACCTTTCGGCAGGTTTGTCGGTAGGTGTGAGGTTGGTGACAGGCTGGGGTCAAAGGCCTTATCTAGCAGCGCCTTTTGTGGATCTGCACGTGGGTCTACGTCCGAGATTCGGTCTTCGAAGACTTTGACGGGTGTCGGATTCACATGCAGTATGGGACGATCGTCTACAGTCATATATCATAGGCGATCGCCAGATGCCTATAGATGATCGCCTTGGACGCCGATCGCTAGGTGCTTGCCCAGCGTCTGTCTTCTTTGGCTGGATCCTGACCATCATGCCGATAGCCATCGAGGCGTATAAATCGCCGCCCAACAATTGCCCCCCAACTCGCTCTGATGTTGAAAACATGGGGTGAGGTGGCACTGTTGGCGATCACCTGTTCTAGACGATTGGCTCGTCTGCTTATAACAAGGACGATCTGATTTTGAATCCAGACGATCTGATTTCAAATCCGGACAATCTCCTTATGCGCTGGGAATAGCGGGAAATGGAGGCGGGCTATTGAAACGTTGCAGGGACACGTGCCGTGCTATCGTCGGGGGAGTCCGACGGTTTTTTCAGACTTTTCGTCTGGCGTGCCCTCAAAACGACGCGTACGCAGGTTTCGAGGGCTGCATTTAATATGTCCCCACGACGGTTGCACTCCAACCCCCGGGATTCGCCTATTTGCACAGAGACCCATGCTCCCGCCTATAAAAGGGGCTAGGGCCACTTCAGTTCAACTCTTCCTGTGCCCTTGCTTTTCAGACGAGACTCTGCAGAATTTCTCTGAAGGTTCTTGTGCCGACCGACTTTCCTTCTAGGTAAGAACAAAAATTTTCTCTCCCCCTCTACTTTTAAGAACATGTCTGGAGGAGGATCTAAGACATACAAGGCTGGTAGTTCTTCCACCACTGCGGCTTCGCCTGGCCGGGAAGAAAACCCCGCGGTTCTCAACATGGAGACGGCCGTTGAGGCCATCCGTGCGGGAATAACACCCGCGGAGGTTGAAGAGCTTTTCAATGAAGCTGAGGTGGCGAGGTCGGCGGCGGCGGGGCAGATGGGTTCGCCGGCGGACGAGGATGAAACAGTAAGGCTGTACTAGGAGCAAAACAGTGTGTTCGGCCCCACCTATTTAGATTTTGCTAAGCTTATGGAGGGGATTGCCGTACCATGTCCCGAATATGACTTCGAAGCTTATTCTGCCGCCCACCCCTATGATCCCGTGAAGCGGACGTCATTCCAGGCCGCGAACCATTCCTTATGGACCCTTGGACAGATCCGGAGTTCGGCGACCAGGAAAGACTTGATTCGCTGGAGGGAGAAATTCCACATTCCTTCTGATGTTTCATTATACGTGCCCTCAGAGAACGAACATGCCGACCAGCCTCCCGAGGGTATGGTCGCTCTCAATGAAATGATCCTGGAGGCCAGATTGCGGTTTCCCTTGCCGTTCGCCGTGTCGTATTTGCTGATCGCCTGGAATGTGGCGCCGCTCTAGTTGACGTCGAACGCCTGGCTGCAGATTATCAGCACCTTGACATTGTTTGGCGGTCATCGGTTGTTTCGTCTGCCTTCTGCGCTGGAAATGAACTATCTTTTAAGAAGACCGTACAGAAGGGATCGGTCGGAGGCTACCATATCCTGGGTCGCATGGGTAGGGTGGTCCTTGGGGTGCCGAACAAGGTTCGGGGCAACCTGGCAAAGTGGGGAGAGGAATCCGAGTAAGGGTTTCAACTCTCCCTTTATTTGGATATACCTTGAACTGGTCTAATTTGGTTTCCTTTTTGCAGGATCCCTTGTTCCAGCGATCAGCGATCTCCCCTTTGATTTCTTGATCGTCTGGGAGTGAATTCGCGATCTGCCGGACTCCTACATCGACGTTCGGTCAGTCAGCCACGAACTTCATCGGTTGGGAGCTCGATTGTTTCGCTTCCCTAGCCACCTGAAGGTTCCAGGTATGAATTTTTACTTCCTCCTTACTGTATGATGATCGTCTGATTGAAGTAGATGTCTAACTTGTCTGAATTTTTTCTTTGACAGAGATCCATTTTCCCCGTTATACCGAGCCACCAAGAGAGATCTCCATGTCGAATCCTGGTCTTTTGGGTCGTCTTCACCAGGGCAAGAAGACGGGTCGTGCCCCAACAACAATGTCCCATCCTGTCCCTGCGGTGAGACCTACTACGGTGCCGGTCGTCAAGCCGGAAGTTCGGGAGGAAGAACAGCTCCAGCGCAACTGCAAGAGGCGGAGGCCGGAGGAGTCCCTGCCGACTGCTGATGTGGAGGTATCCATTTTGGAGCCACTGGTTGCCGCGCCACCATTCTCTGCTGTTCCGATGGCGGAGGGGTCCAGGCCATCAGCTGCCTTCCTGAAAACTGCGGCGATCGCCGAAGCCGAAACTCCTCGGGGCAAGCCCTTTTTCGGCCGCGACCCCGAGCTGGTCAACAAGTAAGACCGGTTTGATCTTTCTGAGTTATGTTATTTGTGTAGGATGTATACTAACTCCTTTGTTTCTTTTTATTTGTGTTGCAGGGTTCGTCTTGCTGATTCGGACGTCTCGCCGATGGTGCTGGATTTCTTGGCGAGCAAGTCTCCACGCCAGTCCCTCGACATTCCTTCTTATGTCTCCCGGGCCATTAACTCTCTTCCTAAGGCCTGGACGACTGACCTCGATGCGATTGCTCGTCGGCGGTCTGGAGATGCCATGCAGGCGACGCTCGCCCTGACTCTCCAGGCGGCGACGATGGCCGCCCAAGCCGTTAAGGATTATGAGGGGCGACCCTCTAATGCTCACCTTCATCAAGATCTCGAGATCGCTCGGAGCCAGAATGCCGAGTTCGCTAACCGGATCATGGCCATGGAGAAGGAACATATTGAGACGGCCAAACGGGCCAAGCAAGACCTTGACCGGATGAAGCAATAGCTTGGCCGGTGTAAGGAAATGGCCGATTGGTTCCGCGACCAGATGACGAATGCTTGTCGGTTGCACATGGCCTCGTAGGATGATGCAGCTGGGTTGAGGGCGACAGTGGACCGACTCAACGGCGAGCTGGATAAGGCGAAGGGAGAACTGGCCGCCAAGGTAGCCGAACTTGCGGATGCTGACAAGACGACTGCGGGTCTAAAGGATCAATTTAAGGTGATCGAGACCGATCCCTACCTTAATGTGGGGTACGTCAGCGAGTTCGCCTATTATGTGGCTTACGCCGACGCTATCCGTGCTGCCAAGAAGGTAGGGCTCGAGGTCGGCCCTATGATGGAGACCTTCAAAGCCTATGCTCTTGAGCATCCTTTGCATCCGGAATTTTCTCTGCCGATCCTCGACCTCACCGACTTAGGGATCGACTTGAGCTGGTATCCTTTTCCGGATAAACTTATTTATCCTGAAGTTGATGAGGGACCACGTACCGATCCGCCTACTGGGGGCGAAGGCCAGTCGGGGGCGGCCTGAGTGATTTTTGTTTTCCTTCACTTGTAATTTTCTGTTTTTCTCTTGTATTGCCTTCGGGCTTGAATGTACCAATTTTTCGAATGGAATAAAATACTCCTTTTCCGTATCTAATTCATTACATGTACGATCGTCTCTTTTGAATATTTGCATATGAATTTATACAAGTGTTTATATAATTGCATCTGATGCCTTGTTCGCCTGATTGACTGTCTGAATGTTGAAAGGATCCGAATATATTGGTACACTTGAAAATTCTTACTTGTAAATTTCTTGAGCAAAACCGATCGTCATGTATGTGTTTGAACGAAGTCGATCGTGTATGGTCCCTTCCTCCCGATCGCATTTAGGAATAGCTCCACTTCTTTGCCCCTTGTTTTTGTTTACTTGGTGTAAGTAAGGGACAAAAATAGTATGTTTTTGATAAGCTATCTTTCATTTTGCCGATTCTTCGTGGGAGGTCGACAATCTCGACTCTGAGGAACCATGCACGGTCGAGGAGTTCGATGGACCGATCTCCATAACCGTGTCTTTGTGTGCGAGGGACATTCCATCTGTAGGTCTGTCTCGCGACTCACTTTATTGTTAGGGTCCTCCGTTAGGCTGCGCCCGCCTTGTGTTTAAACGAAAGGCGAGCGGTCTTGGTCTGGAGTAGTCCTTGCACGGGGCGTCGTCGGTTTATTCGACTCCACGTCTGTGGCTTGTTAGCACTCTTCTACCTCGGGTCGGCATGTTAGATGGCGACCCTAGACGGTATACGTTGTGATGGGGTAGGGACGCGTCGCCTTGTCCGGGTACATCATGTTAGATGATCTACTTTTGAGGGCGCGCGAGCGTGTCCACGGATTTAATTGCAGGGTCTTTCAGCTACGCTCACCTCATATTTAAACGAAGGGTGAGCGATCGCAGCCCAAAGGAACCTTGCATGGACGAAGCTGTCGGTTCCATCAGCCCCCAGGACCATGGCTGTATTTTTCTACCTCGGATCGCCATGTTGAATGACGATCCTCGATGGTATACATTGTGCTTGGGGGGCGATCACTTGCATAGGTCTGTCAGGTTAAACGACGACCTCTTGTAGGGCGAGCGAGTCGTCCTCTCTTTAGCTGTTTGTTTTCGTCGGGGCGAATCACATAGATGGGATAGGAACATCTCATTATATTCTTTGTACATTGGGTAACTGAATACAGAGTTTTCACTGGTAATATTTCTTCAAATGTACGGCGTTCCAGGGATATTGGTCTGGAGTGCCGCCAGGGTGTTCAAATTCGTAGGCTCCCCTAGTTAGCCATTTATATATTCTGAAGGGGCCTTCCCAATTCGGGCCAAAGACTCCTACATGGGTCTGGACCTTTTTGAGGACTAGGTAGCCCAATTGGAACCGTCTTTCCTTGACCTTCGAATTGAAGAACTTCTCGAATCTCCTTTTATGGATTGTGTTCTTCATTTCCGAGTCAGTCGCCGTTCTTCGAGTATGTCCAAGTCGATCTGCTGGGCCACATCATTGTCCGTCGTCATATCTTGTTCAGTTCGGTGGCTGAGAATGGCGATCTCCGAAGGGATCACCGCTTCTGTTCCGAAGGCGAGGGCGAACAGGGTTTCGCTAGTCGAGTTTCGGGTTGTCATTCGGTAGGACCACAAAACATCCGGGAGCTCGCTTGCCCATCGTCCTTGTTTGGATTCGAGTCGTGCTTTGATTGTGTGTTTGAGGATCTTGTTTACAGCCTCTACCTGCCCGTTCGTCTGAGGGTGGTAGGGGGCCGAGAACAACTTTTCGATTCCCCACTTCTCGCAGAATTACATGACTTCCAAACCATCGAACTGCTTCCTGTTGTCGGAGATTATAGCCTGCGGTAGCCCGAATCGGCATATGATGTTCTTCCTACTTGTTCTTGGCCGATATTGTTGAGTGGCTCGGCCTCAGCCCATTTTGTGAAGTAATCGACCCATACAATGGCAAATTTACATCCTCCTGGCGCCGTTGGCAAGGGACCGATGAGGTCGATGCCCCATTGGGCGAACGGCCATGGGCTGTACATAGAAGTGAGCTGCTCGGGGGAGATTTTGATGTTTGGGCCCATCACTTGACACCTATGACACGATCTGGCATAGGCGATCACATCTTTCTGAAGCGAAGGCCAGAAAAAACCTTGCCTGGTTGTTTTGTGGATGAGAGCTCGCCCGCCAGCATGGTTTCCACAGAACCGTCATGGATCTCGGCTAAAACGAGCCGGACTTCCTCCGGCATAATGCACTTGAGGAGGGAAAGGCTGAAAGCTCGCTTGTAAAGCCGGTCGTCCAGTAGGGTGTATCTGGTTGCACGGAGTTGAAGCTGGCGAGCTTTGATACGGTCATCGGGGACCGTCCCGTCCTTCAAGTATTTAATGAAAGGAGTCATCCAGTTCTCCTCGGCGAAGGTGACCGTGGTAATCAGGTTTCTGTCGATCGCCGGCTTTGCTGATTTTGTGACTTGGATGTTAGAGAAATCGGCCGCCCCATACGACGACGCTAGTTTGGATAGGGCATCGGCCTGGGAGTTGTGCTCTCTCGGGATTTGTTCGATTAGCACTTCTTCAAACTTCGTGCACATTTCAGCGACCAGTTCTTGGTATTTGATCATTTGTTCGCCGCGCGCCTCATATTCTCCCTTGACTTGGTTCACGACCAAGTGGGAGTCCATGAAGATGTGGAGACGGCGAACATCCAGGGCAAGGGCTAGATCGAGCCCGCCTACCAAGGCTTCGTATTCGGCCTCATTGTTGGTCGCCTAAAACCCGAAACGTACAGCATTTGTGAAACTTTGGCCGTCGGGGCTGATGAGGACAATCCCTGCCCCTGCTCGCGAGTTGGTTGTCGAGCCATCCACGTACAACTTCCACGCGGGGCGACCGATCTGGGTCGGACTGGGTGGGAATGTTAATTCCACCACGAAGTCCGCCAGGGTTTGGTCTTTGATCGCCGTGCGAGGAGCGTACGTGATACCGTATTGGGCGATCTCTAGTGACCACTTGAGGAGTCGCCCGTTGGTGTCTGGCCGGTGCAGAACTTGTCTTAAGGGGAGAGTCGTCAGAACCTCCACTTGATGTTCGAATAAGTAGGCCCTCAGCTTGCGAACACTCATGACTAAGGCGTATGCGATCTTCTCTAGAGGCGTGTATCGCGTTTCCGCGTCATGGAGCGCTTGGCTAACAAAATAGATCAGCAAGTGGGTTGCCCCTCTTCTCGCACTAAAACAGCACTCAGCGCGACATCCGAGGCCGCTAGATAAAGGAATAGATTTTCGCCGGGGATCGGCTTTGCCAAGATCTGGGGGTTAGACAGATATTCCTTGATTTTGGCGAACGCTATTTGACTCTCCTTTGTCCATGCGAACTTTTTGTTCATTATGGTCGCGATGAATGGCTTGCTTTTGTCTCCGAGTCGAGATATGAATCGGTTGAGGGCAGCAAGACAACCCGTGAGGCGTTGCACTTGCTTGATATTCCGTGGTTCCAGCATGTCGAGGATCGCCTGGATCTTGGTGGGGTTTGCCTCGATCCCTCTTTGGCTCACGATGTGCCCCAGGAACTTCCCAGAGCTTACCCCGAAGTTGCATTTCTTGGGGTTTAGCTTCATATTGAACTTCTCGAGAATGGAGAACGTCTCGGAAAGGTCATTGAGGTGATCTTCCTTCTTGAGGCTTTTGACCACGATGTCGTCAATGTAGACCTCCATGGTCTTGCCGATCTGATTGGTGAACATCCCGTTGACTAGTCGCTGGTAGGTCGCCCCTGCATTCTTCAAGCCGAATGGCATTCGGACCCAAAAGTATATGTCTTTTTCCGTGTGGAAAGATGTGTGCTTTATGTCTTTCTCCGCCATTGGCATTTGATGGTATCCGGCGAAGGCATCCATGAACGACATCATTTCGCAACCTGCTGTACTATCGACCAAGTGATCAATATGAGGCATCGGAAAGTGGTCTTTTGGACATGCCGCGTTGAGGTCGGTGAAGTCGATGCATAACCTCTAGGAGTTGTTCGGCTTTCTGACGAGCACCGCGTTGGCTACCCATTGTGGCTCGTCTGTAGCTACTCCGATTAGTTTGTTGTCGAGTAGATTTTTGACTTCTATGTCGAGCACTGCGTACTTCTCAGGACCGAATTTCCTACATTTCTGGTGAACAGGCTTCATTGCCGGGTCGATCTTTAGATAGTGGCAAGCGTGTTCAGGACTTATGCCAACCATATCTTGATGCGACCAGGTAAAGACTCCGATGTTCTTACGTAGTAAATTGATCAGATCCTCCTTTAATTCGAGGTCGACGCTTGTGCCGATCTGTACTTCCCGCTCCGGGTGAGCCGGATCTATCGTTATACTTTCCAACTCTTCAATGGGGACGGTCGCCTCTCATTTGGAACGATTTCCGGACTCGATCCTTGGATGGATGTCGAGGCTTGGCTCGAAACCGATCCTTGGCTCGATGTCGTCCGTTAATCGATGTGAGATGCCGTCTTCTGAGTCGGGTTGGTACGAGGTGCTCGTCTCGTCGATCTCCATCGGTTGATTGTCGATCGTCTTAATGTTATAAATAGCATGGGAAGTATTGAATGAAGTTACGACACATGAGTAATTCAAACATTTCTTAGCCATTAGTTGGTCTCCTTTTACAGTACCGACCGTCCCATCGGCAGTGGAGAATTTGATACAGTAAAAAAAAAAAGAGGCGACCGCTTCGAAGGTCTCTAGAAATGGACGACCTAGGAACCCATTATAGATGCTGGGCATATCTATGATTACAAAGTTTAGGTTCCTAGTAATCCTAACCTTGGGATCGTAATGACATATTAGCTCGATAGAGAGCTTGATCCTCCCGTAGGCTTGGACTGTGCTGTCGCCGAATCCTTGGAGTACGGTGTCAAATGGCTTGATAAACTTGGTCAGGTTGCCAAGCTGATCAAGAGCAGATTTGAATATGATATTGCAAAAGCTCCCATTGTCAACCAGCACGCGATCGACCATTTTCCCAAGGATACACGCAGAGATTACCAGCGCATCCTCTTTTGGGCACTGCACTCCTTCCCTATCCTTGTTAGAGAGAGTGATGAACGCGTCTTTAGAGATGGTCGGCTCTGGGGGTACCACGACATGGACCCCAGTGAACGCCCTTAATTCGGCCTTCCTCTTTCTGTTCGACAGAGTGGAAACCAGGGAAAGGCCTCCGAGGTTTCCACCTCCCGCCTGAAGCATATTGATTCGGCCGCCAGGGTTGATCGGAGGGATCAATTCATCAGAGTACTCCGGTTCGTTTTGCTCGATTCTGGCGACCGGATTGGGAGAGATTCCGTCGTTCTGTCGGCGTTCGCGCCCTCTGGTCCTCTCCGCTCGAGGCTCTGGCTTGGTAACCAAGTTATCCAATTTGCCTTCCTCAAACATTCGCCAGAGTTGTCTGAGGAGGTCGCGACACTGGCTGGTGTTGTGGCCGGGACTTTTGTGGTAGGCACATAATTTGCTTCGGTCTAGATGACCGTTGTCCCTTATCGGCTTTGGTTTGTTGAGCCACTCACGCCCCTTGATGGTGTTAAAGATGTGGGCCGGAGATAAATTTAGGTTACGGAGGAGGTGAACTTCCACATCCTCGAAGGCTTTGAATTCACTAGGTGGCTTTGCGACCGCCTTTCTGGGCTTGGCGACCGCCTTCTTCTGGATGTGGGATGGCGCCTTCCCTTCTCCGGTATATTCCTCGCCTAAGCGGAGGGTGAGCATCCTCTACATGTCCAGGAAATCATCGGACCTGATGCGGAAGATCACGTAGGTTGGGGGGATGTCCTTTGTAAGGTGCCTGAACATGGGCGAGTGACCGTAGAATAACCCTAGGACTGAGTATAGAGCGAGCTCGTCGCTAATGGGTTCCGGTGAGGACTATTTCATCCACCCGGTCAATGTAATCTGTTGGGATTCGGTGCCTAAAACGAAGGCCCAGCGGAAGCAGTAAAACAAAAATTAATTCGATCCGAATCCCTACGAGGATCGATCGAGCTACGTATATACGAATATCAAAAACGAATTCATAAGAGATATAGAAACTCACCCTTGTAGTCCGTTGATTAGATGGATAACCTTCTCTTGAGCTATTCCCCAAGCTTTGCTTGATCTCTACGTATCCGATCCTCTCCAAGCCCTTGAACGATCCAATGCCGAAAGCACCGCGTCTCTACTTGCCACGTGCCGGAAAAACGACCGGAATAACAACACTTGATTAACCTCTAAGGTTACGGCTAGAATCAAGTGATGAAGCTTTTATTATTACACTCTAAGTGTATAATATATCTCTTAATAATTTTTCTCTAAGAAAATGTGAATGAACACAAAACAAATTTTTCTCTTCCCTCACTCTTGAATGAATCTGCCGTGAGTGTCCACAAGGAGAAGAGAAAGAGAGTTTTTATTTTGGTCTTCAAAATCATTCACAAGATAATGTCTCCCACAAAATCTCCTTTTACCTTATAATAAGAGATATGAAATCTCATATGTCACAAGTCTTCCAACAAGAAAACAAGACTATGATCAAGGTAAGAAATCAAGGTGGGGTCGGCCTCTAGAAGAAATCGGACAAGTTCGGTTTGTTTCGGACTCCCGAGAGTTCAAATAGATAAACTCCGATTCCATTCCGATGTATTTATATCGATTAATTAATCCAATCAATTAATCATATCAAATACATGATAACATAATTAATTTCTCCAAGAAATAATTATATTCACGAATTAAATTAATCACTCAGTAATTTATTTAATCCATTAGGCCATAAATCAATTTATCCAATAAATCAATTTAGACATCCAATGTCCCAAATTAGATATCCAATATCTAAGATTCATAATGAGAGATTAAGCTCGATTCATTCCGTCGTCAATCCTAATGCGCGACTCGGTAGGTCCGTCTCAGTCAGCAATGGGAGGAACCAAATAGTAGTAGCACCACCTAGCCAGCCTGGTGGCCTACACTGTACCCCGACTGAGAACGAATGACTGGGATCATTCAAGAACCATTCTGTCGTGAATACCAGTAAACGTATAAACCCTTCTTTCAAATGTCCCGATCAAGTTATAGGGTCACAGTTAGTCAAACCCCACATGTACTTGACACTATGCATGCGTTAATGCAAATCGAGATCATCGAGCTCTCGTGTATCTAATACAGCCAGCTCCAATGCTTTGGCCAAAGACTTATGATCTCATCTGCCAATAACCGCATAGGATATATAACCCATTCACTAACAGGAGAAAGAATTCTATCTTGGTATTCAGTAGGACCTGCTACTTGCCCATCAAGATGCATGTCGAGGTTGACCCCCGCCTTCCAGTTTATAGGGTCGAACTACTCTAATGAAAATCTTGACGTCACAAGCACATCCCTACTAAATCCTCAAGTCGAAGGTTCACAAATACCTATCACAACCTTTCGATTCCATCATTGACTGTCCCGGAGTGAAATCTATGTGACGAATCGAGGGTGAGTCGGTTCGAGTATACTAATCCAATCAGCATACCAATAACGTGTGCTCCCACTAACCATTAGTGTTCGACAGGCACTCTCCTTTTCAACGAACACGTCATACAAGTCTTCACATAAACTTAACGCCCAGTCAAGTTTCATTGACTTGCGAACGATTAAGTATTTGAGCTATAAACCTTTCCATTGCCTACCCCCTTATCCAATAAGGAGTGTAACGTTTTGCTCTCAAATACACGGACTAGTTTCTATATGTATATTTACGAGTTAGGAATGCCAGTAACTACCAGTAAATAAAGAAAACATCCATTGCCTTATATTGATGATTTACATAATAACAAGTACAATGCCCTCGCTCAACATCCTCTTAGTGGCATTCGAGGGCATACTCCTAATCGGGCTCATCCTTCCCTCGCCTGATTTTCATCATGCGGTGGGGGCCTTCTGGCCGAGCAACTTTGGCGGCGAAGTACGACGTGAAGTCGTTCGCCAGCTTCTCAAAACAATTGATCGAGCGAGGTGGTAGTGAGATGTACCACCTGTGGGCGAGGTCGCCCAATGTCAATGGGAACATTCGGCACTTCGTCACGTCCGATGCTCCACATCCGGTCATGTAAATCCGGAATTTGCTCAAATGGGTCTCAGGATCCGATCTCCCCCCATATAGAGGTGTTTGAGGGGCAGCGATCTTCGGTTGAACTGGGGCTTGCTCGATCTGGACCACGAGTGGCTCACTCGGTCCAGCGATCGATCTCTTGGCGCCTGCCCCAGTTTCTAGGAGTGCCTTCATTTCGTCGAGCTGGCGCTGCATGGCGGCCATCGCCGTAGCCTGACTGCTCGCTGATTGGCTTCCGAAGCGTGAGCCAAGGCGATCATGTACCGATCCCCTGGCCCCATGGTAGATGATGAGTTCTCCGCCACCGGGCTCAGTTCTTGGGCGAGCGGGGGCCCGTTGGCCAACTTGTCTTCTGGGAGTCGGATATGCCGAACTCCTGGTGATGGATTCGGACTCCGATGGCTCCCGGCTGGGGCCCGAACGCCCGGGTCACCACGAGGGATCACTCCCTAGGTGGCTTAAGACATATTCGTTCCGCCTTACGAGAGCCTTTTCCTGCAGCTCGGGGCATTCTGTCGATTTCTCAACATATATCCCCTTAAGCTTCCGCTTGCCTGCTCGGCGGATGGCTGACGGAGTAATGGTGGGCGAGTCGCATGCCCTCCGTCGCTCCCTGAGTATGGTTATATCCTCCTCAATCTGTTCCGCGGTCTGGAACTGATCGAGTGAGAGGCTGGGACCGTCTCTTGGGGGCGGGAGTGAGAGTCTAGCATCGCCGCGGTCACCTTCCTCCGTAGGCTGGGATTCGGTCTGGGCCGGAATGAGATGTCCGGCAGATCACAGGGTTTCTCTTTTAGAGGTCGTGGCAGATGTCATGTATCTGAAGGTTTTTCTTTGAAGAACAGTGAGTGTTTCTTCAAGTATATGCCCCGGAGAACAGTGAGTGTTCTTCGAGATGGTCGGAATAAAAATGAAGGTTAAGAACCCCTTCCTCTAGCGCCAATTGTTGTTACCCAAAATATT
This sequence comes from Orobanche coerulescens, assembly GCA_033398695.1. Classification (NCBI taxonomy): domain Eukaryota; kingdom Viridiplantae; phylum Streptophyta; class Magnoliopsida; order Lamiales; family Orobanchaceae; genus Orobanche; species Orobanche coerulescens. Next base: position 30,453,574 of record CM065804.1, read on the forward strand.
ATCCGGAGATGATATTGCTGGAATGGTCGAGTAACAAACAAATCCGAGAACACTTCCGTGGGAAAGTAAATAACACGAGATTTGCTGGGGTTGTTAGTCCCGGGCTTGAATGCTCTCGCGAGATGTTATTAATATGAATACTTTGGATTACAAATATTAATGTTAGAATCTATTACAATGAGTGTAAAGACTTCTAGTTATCTTAGCTGTAGAGCGTGAAGATTGCCGGAAGAACCAGATATGAAGCTCTGTGAGTTCTTGCTTTTGGTGCTCTGTATATGTGAATGAGTTAGTTCAGTAAGTCTACTGTTTTCAGAATGTATCTCTCTCTGTACGCTGTTTTTCACCACCTTTGGCCATTGTTGTAAGCCTCCTATTTATAGGAGACAAGGTTGCAGGGTCCTATCCGACTATCACGGGCGACCGCCGTTTTCTATATTAGAATAAGGTGGGCAATCGTCCCGTCACGTGGGGCTGTTTCCTTAAAGTCTGAGGCTGGTACTGGCAGCCAGCTGTGCGAGCCAATGGGAAACCTGCACGCGTCCTGAGTCGCTGTTTGGGGAGGACCCACCTTGTATCTTTCGGCGGGTTTGTCGGTAGGTGTGAGGTTGGTGACAGGCTGGGGTCAAAGGCCTTATCTAGCGGCGCCTTTTGTGGATCTGCACGTGGGCCTACGTCCGAGATTCGGTCTTCGAAGACTTTGACAGGTATCGGATTCACATGCAGTATGGGATAATCGTCTACAGTCAGATATCATAGGCGATCGCCAGATGCCTATATATGATCGCCTTGGACGCCTATCGCTAGGTGCTTGCCCAGCGTCTGTCTTCTTTGGCTGGCTCCTGACCATCATGCCGATCGCCATCGAGGCGTATAAATCGCCGCACAACACCCGTGTTCTTACATTTGAAGAAAACCATCAGCCCTATGTGGACTGAAGAAAGCCTTGCTTTTCCTGAACTGTGTGTGATGGACCTGCATTGTAGACGAAGCTTTGGTACTATGTGTTGAAGCAATTCAAGTGAAAGCTTTAGCCAATCTGTGTGAATGGTTGAAAGCGACAGTCTTTTATCAATCTGTGTGAACGATACAAGGATAGGTCTGATTATAGTCACGTAGTTGTGTACGTAGTGATTATAATAAACATTTTTACTCCTGTGTGGAGGACCAGTAGACGTAGAGGGGTTTACCTCGAACCACTTTAAATGTCGTGTTATTTACCTTCTGCATCTATTGTTTTCATAAATTGTGATTTGTTTAAGTATACTCTAAAAACCATGTACGCACCAAGCTAACCGGAGACAAGCCTAGTTGTTGTATTTACAGCAACTCACTTTAACAGACTTCCGCTACGCACTCTCATTTGAAAAACGGACAGCTTGTTGTACTAACACTTCTCCAAGCTGTATTCAATATACTTAGTGGCCAACAAGCACAAAATTATGAATTGAAATCCATTCATTTCAACCAACTCCCATGTTTTTATGGGATGCCAAACGAGGATCCTTTAAGTTTTATTCGAGATTTTTACTCGTTTGTCAATATTTTTCCATTACAACAATTGACTAAGGATCAATTAAAAATGAGGTCTTTTCCTTACACTTTAAAGGATCGAGCAAAAACATGGATTATGACGTTGCCACCAAATTCATTGGCTACTTGGGATGATTTGTGCAATAAATTCATGTCTAAATTTTATCCACATCATAAAACGGTGGATCTAAGGACCAAAATTGCGGCTTTTACGCAATCGGAGGGTGAACAATTTTTTGAAGTATGGGATCGTTTCAAAACTCTTTTACTAGCATGACCCCATCATCATTATCCTTTACACTGTTTGAGTCAAACCTTTTATGATGGGCTAACTCATATTGCCAATTCTCTATTGATAATGCAGCTGAGGGAGATATAGGAACACTAAAGGCGCAAGCTGCTTTTGATTTATTTGAAAAACTTGCTATATCCTCCCAGCAAAAGAGTGCACGAGACAGGAGAGTCGGAGCTAATGAAGTAAATTCCACCAGCGATCTAACTGCGCAAATTGCCGATCTAACCAAACAAGTCCAACGACTTACAACTCAAGGAATTTCTCAACCACCCACAGTCATGCCGACTCAAGAAGTATTTTTTGATGGTGGAGAGTATAGTGCACCCAACATTAATCCCCCGACGAACCCTGAAGAGGTAAATGCTTTAAATATTTTTTACCAATGCCCCAAAAATGACCTCATTTCTGAAACCTATAATCCCGGTTGGCGAAATCACCATAACTTCTCTTGTGGTGGAAATCATGACCAACAACAACCACCTCCTCAACATCAAAATTTGCAACAACCATCAAAGACCAAACCAATTCCAAGGGTCATCCTCAAACCAACCCAGAAAACCCTCATTAGAAGAAACACTTCAATCATTCATCCAAAACTCAGATCGAAGATTTGAAGCAATTGAAGCATCAGTAAAACGAGTCGAAACTCAAGTCGGGCAACTAGCAAATTAACTGCAAAATAACGAGAAAGGGAAGTTACCAAGTCAACCCGAACAAGCTAAAGCTATCACCACACTGAGAACTGGTAAGATTTATAACAATCGAGTTGATTCCCCTTCTAATGATGATATTTCAATTATTGCAGGAAATGAGGACGAACACAAGAAATCAAATGAAAATTCTAAAGAAGAAGTCCCCGCCCCAACACTCCACAAAGCTACAAATCCATACCAACCCCCAATACCTTTTCCAAGCCGAAAAAAAAAATGAAAAACTTGATAAGCAATTTCTCAAATATTTTGATATACTGTCCAAAGTAAATGTGGATTCTTTTGTAGGGAGCGGTGCTGTATTAGAGAGCCTCAGGTTTGGGTTGTCTCGGTAACTTTGACCTAGAGCATTGCATTTTTTTTACTTTTACTTTCATTGTATATTTTATCCTATTGCCTTTTGCGTGTGGTGTATTTTTTACAGGGAGCTGTGCGCAGAGTCAACCTCTCTTCGGTTAGAGCAGCGTTCATCGAGAGTGTAGTTGCCAAAGTCCCTTTAGGTAAGTCTCATGTGAATTAAGCCATGGGCTCAGGTATGGTTTTGAGCTTTTTCGAATCATATGCTTTTTGTATATATCACTCATTACTTTGCTGTGCTCTAAGCTGGGGGTCTTCACGGAAACAGCCTCCCTACCGTAAAAAGTAGGGGCATGGTCTGCATACATTTTACCCTCCCCAGACCCTGCTCTATGCGGGATATACGGGTATGTTTGGTTTGGTTTGGTTTTCTGTCCAAAGTAAATGTAAACCTTCTTTTATTGGAAGTAATAAAAAGTGTCCCAGCATACGGAAAATTTTTCAAAGAATTACTCACAGATAAAAAGAAGTTTGGATATAGAGAAAAAATCATTGTCTCGGAGGTTATGTCTGCATAATAATTATCGCTATGGGAAATGGTAAGAAAACCACTGGTATGCTTGATCTCGGAGCAGGTATAAATTTGATGCCATTATATATTTTTGAGCAACTTGATCTTGGTGAATTTAGACCAACTAAAATATGTTTACAACTGGCCGATAGATCACTTCGTTATCCTATTGGAATTATCGAAGATATTTTGGTAGACATAAAGGGGATTATTATTCCAGCAGATTTTGTTGTCTTAGAAATGGGACCATGTCTAGAAAATGGAAAAGATCATTCAATTTTATTGGGAAGACCTTTCATGTCTACCGCTGAAACAATAATTGATGTTAAAAGAGGGAAATTAACTATGAGTGTGTTAAATGAAACCGTGACATTTTTTGTGTTTGATTCACCCCCTGTTCCTAGTTATGATTTATATGAGGAATGTGCTTTTGTTGATATTATTGACAATTCTGTAGAAACTCTCATTATACAAGAACAAGTAATGGAGTGTTCGGAGCTTAACCCAGAATTTGAAGGAGAAATGTGCGAAAATCTCTTACAGGGGGGTAAGATAGATAGTCTGGAGTCGTTAATGGAAAGCAAAGAAAAAGAAATACCGGACCTTAAATAATTGCCTAAGCATTTAAAATATATTTTTCCTAAAGATGGTAATAAAAAACCCATAATTATTAATGCAGAACTCAGCGAAGATGAAGAATTTCTTTTAATAAAAGTTTTGAAAAAATGCAAAGAGGTAATAGGATGGGGTTTGAGTGATATTAAGGGAATTAGACCTTCGACATGTATGCATAAAATAATCCTAGAAGAGGGAGAAAAACTAAGAAGAGAAGCACAACGGAGATTAAATCCCAATATGCTAGAGGTAGTAAAAAAAGAAATTTTAAAATTGCTAGCTGAGGGAATTATTTATCCAATTGCGGATATTGAATGGGTAAGCCCGATACATGTGCCAAAGAAAAGTGGTATAACAATGATTGAAAATGATAATGGAGAGCTAGTACCAATGAGGGTAACAATAGGGTGGCGGATGTGCATTGATTATCGAAAATTTAATGCCGCCTGTTGTGCCGAGATTTATTCACCTTGACAGGCGATCGACTACAAGGCCGAGCGACCGAGTCCACAACCAATCATGCTATGGCGAACGCACCTAAGGGAAGATAACAGCCCACGTTCGAGTATCTAGTGATCGACTCTCAAGGCGACCGTCTTTGGCATCTAGCGATCGTCTCTGATGCCCGACCTAAGACGATCGTCCAGTGCCACGGACAGAGGCCTTCGTCTGTCGAAGACTGAATCTCAAAGCAGCTCCTATGTGCAAATCCGCGACAGGAGCCGCGTTTCATGGATCGTTGACCACAGCCTGTCACCACCTTATCAACTACCGACAAACCTGCTGAAAGGTACAAGGTGGGACCACCCGTGACAGCGACTCAGACGCGTGCAGACTTCTCATTGGACCGCACAGCTGGCTGCCAGCAACTTCTGCGGACATTAAGGGGACCAGCCCATGTGCTAAAAGACGATCGCCCGCTTATTATAATACAGCAGAGGCGATCGCCCAGCGTCTCCCAGTCCTATAAATAGAGAACTTCTAGCAACTGGAAAAAGGGTTCCAACTCCATTCACGGAAGTACATACAAACATATACATTCCTTCAGGCTCACAGTTTCCTCTCTCGGATCTACCTCGGGATTTCTCTCCCACCATCTCTCATCCAGAAGACAATCATGAGAGATAAGAACTCCCTGCAGTACAGATTCAACGAGACTCACAAGCCTAGGAACTCAAACATACAGCCAATATACACCGTGAGAGACTGTCGATCTCTCACTGTCATCACAGCCAATCAACGTTGTTACAAAAACTCACAGAGCATCACATCTGGTTCTTCCGGCAATCTACACGCTCACTAGCTAAGATAACTAGAATCGTTACACTCATTGTAATAGTATTCTAACATTAATACTTGTATCCCCGAATATTCGTATTAATAACATCTCGCGAGAGCATTCAAGCCCGGGACTAACAACCCCGGCAAATCTTGTGTTATTTACTTTCTCTACGGAAGTGCTCTCGCACTTTGTTTGCTATCCGTCCATTCCAGCAATATCTATCTCCGGATAATATTTTGGGTAGCAACAATTGGCGCTAGAAGGAGGACTGGCAAATCTAAACCTTCATTTTTATTCCTACCGTCCCGAAGAACACTCACTGTTCTCGGGGCATATACTTGAAGTGACACTCACTGCGCTTCAAAGAAAGCCTTCAGAATCATGACTTCTGCCACTACATCGAAGAGAGCTGCTTTCCGAACCGCCGGACACCATATCCCGGCTCAATCCGAGCCCCAGGCGACGGCAGAGGGAAGTTGCGGCAACGTGAGACTCTCGATCCCGCACCTGAGGGGTGGCCCCAGCCTCTCACTCGATCAGCTCCAAACCGCGGAACTGATCGAGGAGGTTATGGCCATCCTGGAGGAGCGACGGAGAGCATGCGCGGCGCCCGCTATAACTCCCTCGGCCATCCGCCGCGTGGGCAAACGGAAGTTCAAGAGGCAACTGGGCAAGCGATCGTCAAAAAGCCCCAAGTCGCGAGAAAAGGCTCTCGCAAAGTTAGACTGTTCCGTATTCAGTCGTCTGGGAAGCGATCCATCATGGCGACCGGGGCATTCCGGCCCCAACCACGAGACAACGAAATCCGAGTCCGTCACCAGGAGTTCGGCCTACCCAACTCCCAGCCGAATGAAGATCAGCCGCCTGGCTCCTGTTCCGAATGCTAGGGGGTCAGTACTTGATCGCCTCGGCTCCCGCTCCGAGCGCCTAGCCACGAGCAGCCAGGCCATGATGATGGCTGCTATGCAACGCCAGCTCGACGAGATGAAAGCATTCTTGGAAACTGGGGCAAGCACCAGCAGAAAGATCGTCGGACCGACCGAGCCACTCGCAGTCCACATCGAGCTCGCCCCCGTGAAACCAAGGATCGCTCCTCCCAAAACACCTCTATACGAAGGGAGATCGGACCCCGAAACCCACGTAAGTAAGTTCCGGATCTACATGACCGGGTGTGGGGCATCAGATGCAACCAAATGCCGAATCTTCCCATTAACATTGGTCGAGCTTGCCCATAGGTGGTACGTCTCACTACCACCACGATTGATCATCTCCTTTGAGAAACTGGCGAATGACTTCACATCATACTTCGCTACCAAGGTCGCCAGACCATAAGGCCCCCACCGCATGATGAAAATCAGGCAGGGGGAAGACGAATCCGACGCGGATTACATCGACCGAGTAGACGAAATCGTCCTCACCGGCGAGCCCATCAGCGACGAGCTCGCTCTCTATTCAGTCCTGGGGGGATTCTACGGTCACTCATCCATGTTTAGACATCTGACGAAGGATATCCCCCCAGCCTTCGCGATCTTCCGCGCGAAGGCTGCCGACTTTCTGTCCAGGCAGAAGCTGCTCACCCTCTGCTAGGCGAGGAAACGCCACCTCCTGTCCGAAAGACGGCGATCGCCAAAACCAAGAAGGCGGTCTCCAAGCCACCCGGAGATCTCAAGGCCTTCGAGGACATGGAAGCCCATCTCCTCCATACGTTCAACCGAACTCCGGCCCATATTTTCTACGCAATCAAGGGGCGCGAACTGCTGAACAAGCCAAAGGCGATAAGGGACCACGGTCATCTGAACCACAATAATTATTGTGCCTACCATAAGAGTCCCGGCCACAGCACCAACCAATGCCGCGACCTCCTCAGACAACTCTGGAGATTGTTCGAGGAAGGCAAGTTGGACACCTTATTGGCTTATCTGGAGCCCCTACCAATCTCCTAACACGATCGCCCGAGTCGAACGTGAACAGGCTGGAAAGCTCATATGAGCCGACCCCTCGATCAACCTCGGTGACCGTATCTACATGCTTCAATCAAGAGAAGGTAACTTCGGAAGTCTCTCCCCGATTTCCCACCTCATTGAACAAAAGGCCACTCGCTCGCCCTCCAAAGTTCGTCATCAACGTGATGGACCTAGGCAGCGATCGCCTTCCCCAGCACAACGTATACCGTCAAGGATCATCATCTGACATGATGGTCCAAGGTAGAAAAGTGCCGCCATGGTTGTGGAGGATGATGGAACCGTTCTATGTGCCCATGCAAGGTCCCTTTGGGCCACGATCGCCCGTCCTTCATTTAAATACTAGGCCGACGTAGTCTGAGGGCCCTCCAAAACTAATCTGTGGACACGATCGCCCGCCCTCGAAGGCCCATCACTTAACATGGTGGGTCCTTCACAGATAATGCGATGCGTCCCTCCCCTCGTCTCAACGCACACCGTCGAGGGTCGCCATCTTCATGGCAGGACGAGGTGGAAGCAGAGCTAACAAGCCGCGAAAGTGGAGTTGATTAATCCGACGATGCCCCGCGCAAGGAATCTTCCAGACCAAGACCGCACGCCCTTCGTTTAAATACAAGGCGAGGCGTAGCCTACGGAGGACCCTACCAATTAAGTGAGTCACGATAACTTAGCCATCAGACGGAATGTCGCTCGTGCATAAGACATGGTCGTGGAGATCGGTCCATCGAACTCCGCGATCGTGCGCGGCTCCTCAAGACCGAGATGGACGGCCTTCCTCGATGATTCGACAAACTTGAAAACCGCTCGCTCAACGATTTATTTTCGTCTCCTTACTTTCACTAAGTGAACAAAAATAAGGGGGAAGAGTGCGGAGCTATTTATACATCGATCATGCATATTCAATTACATACGGAGATCGGCATTATTCAGATGTTTGTGCAGCGATCGAATTTGTTGTAAAAGTTATCTATTTGAGTTTATCAATTCACTTAGACCTACACACGCAACAATCTCTCCTCACACATTTGTACAAAGTCAAGCAAAAGACTCAAAAAAAGCAATCATTCAAGTGATAAATCGAAGAATCAAACATTCATTTCATTACTTGAAGTTTCAGAAGTACATACACGGTCGCCTGAAGGCCTGAGTATTATAAGGCAAAAAGCTAAAACAGTAAAAGAGAAGAGCCTCAGGCCCCTGCTTGACCTTCGCCTTCAACCTCTGGATCGACCTGCGACCCTTCGCCAGCTTCCGGAGCGGCCTCCCCGTCCCCCGGAGTGTCAGGATGAATAAGGTTCGCCGGAGTCGGATACCAGCTCAGGTCCACACCGATATCCACGAGATCCAAGATCGGCACGGATAAGTCAGGATGAAGGGGGTGCTCCAATGCATATGCCTTGAAGTTTTCGACTAGCGGGCCGACCTCCAATCCTCCCTTCTTAGCATCTCGGAGCGAGTCAGCGAATGCCATGTAATAGAAAAACTCATTGACAAACTCCACATTAAGAAAGGGATTGGCCTTGGTCAAATCTACCTCCCCTTTCAGCTCCGCCATCGCCTGTTGCGCACCTTGGAGCTCGGCCTCCCTTGCAGCCGTCTTTTCCCTCGACTCTGTTAGGCGTATTTTTATGCGCTTTTATATCATTATTTTATATCCATCTTGAGCCTAAATCAGCATAAATGCGCTTTTAATGCATTATTTTTGTATATTTGTCAGGAAATTGAAGTTCGGAAGCTAAAATGAGGCAAAACGGGCGAAAACGGCAAATCTGGACTATGAGCCGCGGCACAAGGAAGCAGGGACGCGGCACAGGAAGACACCACCAAAGGCGAGTAAATCGTACTCAGTGCCGCGGCCAGTGAGCCGCGGCACAGAAGAAATTAAGGACGCCCAGGCATCCATCTGAAGACCCTGTGCCGCGGCACAGATTTAGTGCGCCGCGGCACACTTGGCGGTTTTTGTATGTCCGCGCAGATTAGGGCCGTTTCGAATGCCAGTTTTCGACCTACTGATACGGACGCGATTTGGAAGATGTGCTGAGCTATAAATAGGGTTTAAGACCCTAATTAATTATCTTTGGATCTTTTATCTTTGGGAGCTTAAGCTTGGAGACGGCAGAAGAAGAGGGAAGCAGAAGACTTCAAGGGCAGAGGGCGGAAGCTGAAGAACGGAGGAATCCGAGCTTCATCTGCATTTGATTTTTATGCTTTCATTTATCTATTCTGTATTTTCAATTATTAGTATGTCAGGCTAAAGCCCTAATCTAGGGTTTTGATGAAACCTAAGTTTTGACGAATTGCTTGAGATTATCCAATTAATTACCTTTTTGTTGAGTTTTCCCAATTGTGTTTAATGCTTGCAATTATCTGGCCAATAGTTGTATTGATTTAATCATTCAATTCGAATCGGGAGAGGAGAATTGGTGAGGAACTATTGGTGAGGACCGTTTTATTCTGTGAGATAGGAATATACTCATAGGAACTACGTGGCCTTTGGGAGATTTTATGCTTTTCGCCTATTGACGAATTAATTCACCTAGGGATAGAGTGCGTTATTCGCCTTTAGATAAATCTGTTGACCTCGGGAGAGGCGGTAGAGTATATTAGCAATCTCCGCCTTCAATAAATTGGGAAAATTATTTATTAAGGATAATCGAGAGTAAATTCGGATAAATCAAGGTGGATTCAGAATCCTAGACTTATTCATCATTTGATTTCTTTTATTCAAGCTATCGTTTTTTACTGTTTAATCGCTTAGTGATTCTTTTAGTTATTAATTGCAAAAACCCAAATTCGATTGTTCAAATAAAATTGGAATACACAGAAATCGGTAGTTAGAGATTCAGTCCTCGTGGGAACGATACTCTACTTATCACTTTATTACTTGTAAATGATGACGTGCACTTGCGTGTAAGAAATATCGCAACAAGTTTTTGGCGCCGTTGCCGGGGACTGATTTTTCGCTAATATCAATACCAAGCGACTCTAATTTTAATTTAAGTTTTTCTTTTTTTTAGTCTCTATATTTTTACTTCTTCATTATGTTTTCCTTTGAGTATCGTGGCCCTTGGCATTTCATAAATTTCTATGTTCTTAATAACTCGCCAAATAGGGTCAGTCAGCCCCCTCCCCCAAAACAAAAGACCATGCTTGAACAATGTGTAGACGTTCTTAAAAATCCTGATAGTACCCTTTTTGAGCTAGAATGTGCACATCGTGGTCTTGAGGTTCACTACGGTTATTTTCCAGCTCATATATTTAGTAGTGAAGTTGAGGGGGAGGTTGAGAAGAACGACATGTTGAGTTTTAGGGTCGATCCCCCAGCACCTAATGATTTCATAAAGTGTGATGAGCCTAGAGAAGAAGTTATCATTGATGATGTTTCCAAAGAAATTCCATTAAATTGTCATCAAACTTCGACTAATAAGGTGAATACTTTTGTGCCAAAAATTTTATTAACGGTGCCACGCATAATTTTTCCTAGATCCATAATGGGAGAGATTGACCCCATTACTCATGATGTTGTTGAGGCTGATTCTTCGAGTTCTAATGAGGTTATGCATGATAATTCTTTATTATTTGCCCATTCGAACTGTGCTTATTTTTTCATGCCTTATCATTATTATATTCTTCCATCATTTTTTGGTTGTCCGCATAATTATTCTTATTCATTATTTTTGGAAACCGGGCATGAGCCAAAGCCTCCCTTGTGGAATAAGAGGCTTATTGATTGCAAGAAGGGGGCATTTGGCAATCTCCCTAGAAAAAAACCACGTTAGATTTTTTTTGCCACGTCGTGCTCAAGACGTAAAATAGAGCGCTGGATGGGAGGCAACCCATCATTTTTACTTGCTTTCTAGTTAGTTGTTTTTATTTGATTTTTCGTTAGTAATTTATTTTTCTTTGTTTTGTTATTTCATTTGCATTCGTGTATTCTTGTTGGCCCTTATTTCTCTGATATTTCTTTATAACCCCTATGAGTTATTATTCTTCATATTCTAGTCTTTCTTGATTTAATGTCTATTGTTATCTCATGACTAGAGACTAAGTTTGGGGGTCCCTCGTGATGTTGGGCGTTATTTGAAGTATGGATTGACCGACATTTCCACTCAGACATGTGCGGGTGTTCAAGAAGACATTTGGAATAACTTTCACTTTTCCTTATCTCTTTTATTTTCACATGAGTTTTATTATTGATAATGTTATGTGTAGTGGACTTTATTTTGCATGCTGTTGATGGTTTTTGCAAGCTTGAATTTTTCGTGAATTTTTCGTGCTTCCATGTGTAAAACTGATGTTACGATACTGATTTCTCTTTGAAGAAACAGTTGACTTTTGGTCGAGTTGCAGTCAGCGATTTCTGTTTCTATTGAATAGTCAATTAGGTCCGAAATTTTATCATTTTTGTAGAAATTTTAGCAGATAAGAAAAGAGACATACGTGTTTTCAAATCACCATCTATACGTTTGGTTAAATTTTTCGTGTAGCTAGTCGTCCAGTAATATGAGTCTTGTTGGCCCTCGGATTGAGTTTAGAGACGGACAGTTTTTCCCAAGAAAAAGTCGAGATATTGATTGTTCTATGATGGGAAGTCTAGTAACCGGGGGTATTCGCGTGACCCGTTGTTTACTCTCGCGTAAAACGACGACCCTGAATAGATTAATAATTTAGAAATATCGCATTACCGATGATGGGAAGCCTAGTAACCGGGGGTATTCACGTGCCCCGTTGTTTACTCTCGCGTAAAACAGCAACCTTGACATGCGGGACTTGCTATTCGAGTTTTTTCTCCGCTGTATAGGGGGGCTTAGTAACTAGAAGCATCCATGTGCCCCATGAGTGTCTTTTACGTCAAACGGTTCCCCGATACATGAGAATGGAAATCCACCCTAGGATCATTCCAATGAAATATCCCGAGAACCGAAACCTGGTGGTTAACTCGAATCATATTATTGATCATACATAAGGGAATGCTATCCTAGGCGTAATTTTGATAATGAAACTCTTGAATTTTGCCACTAGACTATGGGACTGGGCGAATTGGCTTGTTTAATCTAACCCTTCATATTGACGGTGGGTTAAATTCACGCTGGTTAATCTTTGAGCTTGATTTTCTTCTTGAACGATTGATTAGGACTGAAATTGGTTACTTTGTGGAATCAGTGTCCGGGACGTGACTCACTATTACGATACTTGTATTATTCTTTGAGATTTTCAGGATAGTATTGATTAAGTTGAGCACTATGGATTTGCATGATTATTCACGATACATTTTGTTTAAAATTATAATTTTTTGCTTGAGGACAAGCAAAGGCTCAAGTTTGGGGGTATTTGTTAGGCGTATTTTTATGCGCTTTTATATCATTATTTTATATCCATCTTGAGCCTAAATCAGCATAAATGAGCTTTTAATGCATTATCAGCATAAATGAGCTTTTAATGCATTATTTTTGTATATTTGTCAGGAAATTGAAGTCCGGAAGCTAAAACGAGGCAAAACGGGCGAAAACGGCAAATCTGGACTATGAGCCGCGGCACAAGGAAGCAGGGCCGCGGCACAGGAAGACACCCAGCCAAAGGCAGAGTAAACTGTACTCTGTGCCGAGGCACAGCCCAGGTGAGCCGCGGCACAGAAGAAATTAAGGACGCCCAGGCATCCAGCTGAAGACCCTGTGCCGCGGCACACTTAGCGGTTTTTGTATGTCCGCGCGGATTAGGGCCGTTTCAAATGCCAGTTTTCGACCTACTGATACGGACGCGATTTGGAAGATGTGTTGAGCTATAAATAGGGTTTAAGACCCTAATTAATTATCTTTGGATCTTTTATCTTTGGGAGCTTAAGCTTGGAGATGGCAGAAGAAGAGGGAAGCAGAAGTCTTCAAGGGCAGAAGGCGGAAGCTGAAGAACGGAGGAATCCGAGCTTCATCTGCGTTTGATTTTTATGCTTTCATTTATCTATTTTGTATTTTCAATTATTAGTATGTCAGGCTAAAGCCCTAATCTAGGGTTTTGATGAAACCTAAGTTTTGACGAATTGCTTGAGATTATCCAATTAATTACCTTTTTGTTGAGTTTTCCCAATTGTGTTTAATGCTTGCAATTATCTGGCAATAGTTATATTGATTTAATCATTCAATTCGAATCGGGAGAGGAGAATTGGTGAGGAACTATTGGTGAGGACCGTTTTATTCTGTGAGATAGGAATATACTCATAGGAACTACGTGGCATTTGGGAGATTTTATGCTTTTCGCCTATTGATGAATTAATTCACCTAGGAATAGAGTGCGTTATTTGCCTTTAGATAAATCTGTTGACCTCGGGAGAGGCGGTAGAATATATTAGCAATCTCCGCCTTCAATAAATTGGGAAAATTATTTATTAAGGATAATCGAGAGTAAATTCGGATAAACCAAGGTGGATTCAGAATCCTAGACTTATTCATCATTTGATTTCTTTTATTCAAGCTATCGTTTTTTACTGTTTAATCGCTTAGTGATTCTTTTAGTTATGAATTGCAAAAACCCAAATTCGATTGTTCAAATAAAATAGGAATACACAAAAATCGGTAGTTAGAGATTCAGTCCTCGTGGGAACGATACTCTACTTATCACTTTATTACTTGTAAACGATGACGTGCACTTGCGTGTAAGAAATATCGCAACAGACTCCTCCAGCTCGCTAGTCAGCCGAGCGATAGTCACCTTCAGTCGATCGGCCTCCTTCTCAGCGGCCGTCTGCGAGCGTGCGGCATCTGTCATCCGGTCCCGAAATCGGTCAACCGTCACCCGAGCCATCTCGGCATCCCGTCTCGCCAGCTCAAGTTCTTGACTCGCCCGCTTAGCTCCATCCAGGGAGTCCTTCTCCATCGCCACAATCCTATCGGCGAACTTGGCGTCCTCTTTCCGAGCTGCCTCGAGATCCGCCTGCAGACGAGTAGTGGAAGGACGCCCCTCGAACTCCTGCACAGTCTGGGCAGCCATCGTCGCCGCCTGGAGAGAGAGAGCGAAAGCAACCTGTATTGTACTCCCAGATCGCTGACGAGCGATCGCAGCTAGATCGGTCATCCAGGCCTTCGGTAAAGCAGAAACGGCCCGGTTGATGTATGGCGGGACATCGCAGGCCTGGCGAGGGGCTCGGCTCGCCAGAAAATCCCGCACCATCGGCGGACAGGATGGATCTGTGCTACGGATCCTGCATCAAAACAACAAAGGTAGCACATCTCCCATGCAAATGACAAGCTTCAACTCAGCAAGCAAAGTTTACCCCTCGGCTTTCTCGGGATCGCGACCGAAGTATGGTTTCCCACGAGGGGTCTCAGCATCGCCGATCGCCATCTCCCGTAAGAAAGTCGCAGAGGGCGCAGGCTCAGTCGCCGGAGGAACAACAGTGATCGGAGGCGCGGCGATCGGCACCTCACTGGCAGGGGCAGAAACTGGAGTTTCTCCCAACCTCTGCCGTTTACGATTCGTCCAAAGCCCCTCCTCCCGAACTTCCTCCTCAGCCACGATCGGCTCTACGCGAGGCTCCACCTCCGGAATGATAGGTAACGCCACAAGAGGAGCCCGAGATGACTTCTTCTGGCGGAGGCGACCCAAAACTCCAGGGTTCGACATAGCTATCTCCGGTGGAGGCTCCAAGAAATGAGGAAAGCGGACTTTTGCAAAGAAGAACAATCAAACCACAGTTAGACATATTCCTCCAAAAGGACGATCGCCAAGCAATTGAAGATCGCAGAAACTCATACCTGATACCGAGAGATGTCTCGGGAAACGGAAGAGCCGAGCAGACAACCAACGACTCTCCTTGTTAATTCGGTGAGCGTCTAAGTCGTCGTCCGGCAAACTTCGTATCCGCTCCCAGACGACCAGGAAATCAAAAGGAAGCTCGTCGATCGTCGGAATATGGAAACCTGCAAAAGCAAAATCCAAATTAGATAAATTCAGAACATATCCGAACAAAGGTAGATTCTGAACCCTTACCGAGATTCCTCTCCCGAAAGCTAGTGGGGATCTCCAGCTCGCCCGTAGGATTTTCGCTCGCAGAAGCCTTCCACGCACCGGCGACCCAGAACCACTTCGCCGGGCCGCCCCGCACCTTGTTCGGGACTCCGAGGATCACCCGACCGGATCGGCCTTGAATATGATAGCCTCCGACCGACCCTTTCTGAGTCGTCAGCTTGAATAGGTGGTTCATCTCCAACAGCGAAGGAAGGCGGTACAGTCGGTGACCGCCGAACAAGGTGAGAGTGCAAATTATCTAGAGCCAAGCATTCGGCGTCAACTGGAGTGGCGCCACATTCCAAGCAGCCAGCAGATGGGAGATGGAGAACGACAAAGGAAATCACAACCCTGCCTCCATGATCGCTTCGTTCACGGCGACTATGCTCTCCGGAGGCTGATCGGCTCGCTCATTCTCGGCCAGCACAAACAAATCCACATCTGAAGGGACATGAAACTTCGTCCTCCAGACGGCCAGGTCCTTCTTGGTCGCCGAACTCCTGATTTGGCCAGGAGACCATAGAGATCGCTGCGCAGCCCGAAATAGCTATCGCTTAGGAGGTTGATAAGGATTATCGATTGAGTACTCCCGATAATTGAACTTAGGAGACGGGCCGGCCAAGCTCTCCATAATTTCAGCAAAGGCCAGATAGGCCTGGCCAAAAGCACTGTGCTGCTCCCAGTAGGCCCTAACCGCCATATCTCTCTCCATCTGCGAGCGTCTCCGCTCGACCGCCGCCTCCTTGGCGACGTCGGCTTCATTGAACAACGCCTCGACTTCCGCGGGGTCAATACCGGCCCGGATAGCTTCAGCGGCCGCCTCCAGATGGAAATCTACGGAGGGTCCTCCCTGGGCAGTCGATGCCCCGGCGGCAGAGCTGGTGCCCACTCCGTGTGAAGAAGATGTTCCAGTCATTCTCGAAGAAAAAAGGAGAAAATGAGTGTTCTTCTTACCGAAGATTGAATTGATCGACGGTCGGCAGCAAAATCTTCAGCAAAAGTCTTCTTCTCCGATAAAACGCATAAGGGTTTTAACGCTGCAACCCTGCGCCTTTTTATAGGAGGTGGAAGGGACTCCCGTGCAATTAAGGAGAATCTCAAGGGTCGGAAGTGAAACCGTCGCAATTAATGCTCCCTTGAAACCCGCGACGCGTCGTTTCGAGGACACGCCAGACGAGGAGTCACGCTTAAATGTTGGTATCCCCCAACAGGAACCCGACTCGTGCCCCGGAAACTTTTCCACGTCCATAATCTCTTCCCGCTCATTTCAATGACCAACCGGGTTATCCAAGCTCAGAACCGAACCACTCAATGACGATCGCCAGTTCGGTAAAATGCAGAGTCACTCGTCATAATTCAGCGATCGCCAACAGAACCACCTCACCCCACGTTTCCAACATCGGAGCGAGCTGGGGGACAATTGTTGTGCCGAGATTTATTCACCTCGACAGGCGATCGACTACATGGCCGAGCGACCGAGTCTACAACCAATCATGCTATGGCGAACGTGCCTAAGGGGAGATAACAGTCCACCTTCGAGTATCTAGCGATCGACTCTCAAGGCGATCGCCTTTGGCATCTAGCGATCGTCTCTGATGCCCGACCTAAGACGACCATCCAGTGCCACGAACAGAGGCCTTCGTCTGTCGAAGACCACGAAGACTGAATCTCAAAGCAGCTCCCATGTGCAAATCCGCGACAGGAGCCGCGTTTCATGGATCATTGACCACAGCCTGTCACCACCTTATCACCTACCGACAAACCCGCCGAAAGGTACAAGGTGGGACCGCCCGTGACAGCGACTCAGACGCGTGCAGACTTCTCATTGGACCGCACAGCTGGCTGCCATCAACTCCTGCGGACTTTAAGGGGACCAGCCCATGTGTTAAAAGACGATCGCCCGCTTATTATAATACAGCAGAGGCGATCGCCCAGCGTCTCCCAGTCCTATAAATAGAGAACTTCCAGTAACTGGAAAAAGGGTTCCAACTCCATTCACGGAAGTACATACAAACATATACATTCCTTCAGGCTCACAGTTTCTTCTCTCGGATCTACCTCGGGATTTCTCTCCCAGCATCTCTCATCCAGAAGACGATCGTCAGAGACAAGAACTCCCTGCAGTACAGATTCAACAAGACTCACAAGCTTAGGAACTCAAACATACAGATAATATACACCGTGAGAGACTGTCGATCTCTCACCGTCATCACAGCCCATCAACGTTGTTACAAGAACTCACAGAGCATCACATCTGGTTCTTCCGACAATCTACACGCTCACTAGCTAAGATAACTAGAATCGTTACACTCATTGTAATAGTATTCTAACATTAATACTTGTATCCCCGAATATTCGTATTAATAACATCTCGCGAGAGCATTCAAGCCCGGGACTAACAACCCCGGCAAATCTTGTGTTATTTACTTTCTCTATGGAAGTGATCTCGCACTTTGTTTGCTATCCGTCCATTCCAGCAATATCTATCTCCGGATAATATTTTGGATAGCAACACCGCCACCAAAAAAGATTATTTTCTTCTACCTTTTTATTGACCAAATGCTTGATAAACTTGCAGGACACAAATTCTACTATTTTCTTGATGGACTTTCATGGTATTACCAAGTGGCAATTGCACCCGAGGACCAATCAAAGACCACATTCACATGCCCTTTTGGAACTTTTGCTTGTCGAAGACTACCCTTTGGATTATGCAATGCACCAGGAACTTTTCAAAGCTGCATGTTGTCAATTTTCTCAGATATGATCGGCAATTTTATTGAGGTATTTATGGATGACTTTTCAGTATTTGGATCATCTTTTGATGATTGCTTAAATAAATTGACCAAAGTACTTGAACGTTGTAGTGAATGTCATTTTACTCTCAGCTGGGAAAAAAGTCATTTTATGACAGAAAGTGGACTTGTGCTAGGCCACGTGGTGTCAAATCGTGGAATTGAAGTCGACAAAGCAAAAATTGATATTAAAAAATTACCGCCACCAAACAATGTAAAGGCAATCAGGAGTTTTTTAGGACATGCCAGTTTTTATAGAAGGTTTATTAAAGATTTTTAAAAAATAAGTAAACCTCTCTGCACTTTGCTTACGAAAGATGTTTCCTTCATTTTCGATGACGCTTGTCTCGACGCTTTTCAAACCTTGAAAGATAAACTAACCACGACATAAATCGTAATTACCCCTGATTGGTCTTTACCTTTTGAAATTATGTGCGATGCATCTGACCGAGCTGTTGGTGCAGTTTTAGGCCAACGAATTGATAAAATACTCT
This sequence comes from Orobanche coerulescens, assembly GCA_033398695.1. Classification (NCBI taxonomy): domain Eukaryota; kingdom Viridiplantae; phylum Streptophyta; class Magnoliopsida; order Lamiales; family Orobanchaceae; genus Orobanche; species Orobanche coerulescens. The sequence continues at coordinate 30,472,125 of CM065804.1, forward strand.
GTGTGGTTTATTACGCTAGTTTAACATTGAACGATGTGCATGTTAATTATACAACAACTGAGAAGGAATTATTAGCTGTGGTTTTCTCACTGGATAAATTTAGATATTATATTGTGGGATCTAAAGTGATTGTACATTCAGATCATGCAGCTTTGCGACATCGACTCACAAAGCAACAAACGAAACCTCGGTTGATTCAGTGGATTTTAATGCTTCAAGAATTTAATGTGGAAATAAAGGACCGAAAGGGAAGTGAAAATATGGTCACAGACCATTTGCCTCGTTTAAAAATAACAGAAGAAACAATTAACGAGCATGAACAAATTGCGGACTCTTTTCCACTTGAAAATTTATTTAAAATTTCTTCGGTACCTTGGTTTGCCGATATTGTGAATTATTTGGTTTGTGAAATGCTCCCACCTAACATTTCTTACCAAGAAAAGAAAAGGTTTTTATCATCATGCAAAAACTACTTCTTGGACGAATCATGCCTTTTTCGATTATGCAATGATGAAATCATGAGGTGATGTGTCCCAGAAGATGAGCAACAAAGTGTACCAACCTTTTGCCATGAACTGCATTGCGGAGGATATTTTGGCAGACGAAAGACCGCTAACAAAATTCTCCAATCTAGTTTGTATTGGCCATCCTTATTTAAAGACACACACCATTTTCGTGTTCAGTGCAATAGGTGTCAACGAACTGGTAATATCAGAAAAAGAAATGAGATGCCCCTCACGATCAATTTGGTCGTAGAAATTTTTGATGTATGGGGAATTGATTTTATGGGACCATTCACTAAATCTGGAAATTTCGAGTACATTCTTTTAGCAGTTGATTATGTGTCCAAGTGGGTACTTTTAGCATTCTTAATCTCAAGCACCTTGAACCAGGTACGAAAGTACTTTTATTTAATTCTCGCTTGCGATTGTTTCCAGGTAAGCTAAAGTCATGCTGGACGGGACCCTTTGAGGTCGAGGAAGTATATCCGTATGGAGTAATTAGATTGATAAACCCACGCACCAAAGAAACATTTCAGGTGAATGGACACAAGGTGAAGCCTTATTTTGAAAATCAGAAAATTCCACATGGAGAGAGCATAACTCTTGGAGAGCCGTCACACGACTAAAACAGGAAGTTGTCAAGCTAATGACATTAAACAAGCCCTTATTGGGAGGGAACCCAATTTATTTATTGTTCTTTTCTAATTATTCATTTTCAAAAAAATTAAAAAAAAAATAATAAAAAAATGCTGTACGGCACGGTGCAAGAAACGGCTCTAATCTGGACCGTTTCCAGCGCCGTGTCTATTTCTTAAAAAACACTATTGTACGACACGATGCATAACACAGTGTAAACTGGCCCGTTTCGATTGTCGTGTTCGGACAGGAGGGTTTTAAAACAGATCGGGGTTCTCATTTTTTCATTATTTCTTCCCCTATTCCGATCCTCTTCCCCTGCAAATCCAAATTTTTTGATTTCTTTTCATTAGAATATTTAAATTCAGTATAATAACACCACAATCAACCGCCTTTCATCGTATCAATTATGATTTTTGAAAAAAATCATCATCAAAGCAACAATATAAGTATTTTCGAAATTCTTCTAATACTTGCTATGAATTCAAGTTATGTTGCGTATATGGGCATGTATCTTTGTTTGTTCAATCATTTCAACATTTTTCTGGATTATGTGTAAGGAATTCATACATTGTACGTTGAAATTGAATTAGAACAAGAATTATTTGTTTTTTTTTGGAAGGATGATATTTGACACCTATTAAAAGTTGATAAATTCGTGGTGTTATGCTTAGATTAGTATTGTTGAATTACTTTGTGTATATTTTAGAATAATTCATAGCCATGGGGATTAAAATTTTCAAGAAATTGGTGAATTTAAAAGCTTACAAATCACGCTTACAAGTGTCCGACAAAATGCTTAAATGGAATTCTCTTTGTCATATTTGTGTAGGTCGACCAGGATGCGCAAACGTCGTGCCATCAGCCCAATAGCATCTTCCTCCGCCACAGAGAGCAACAATTCTCATCAAGAGAATACCACAAGCACCTTCGAGGCTCTTCGATTTACAAGTGCTGAAAATGTGGAATGGTTTGAGCAACGTGCTCATTCCAAATTTCTGATCAAGCGAGATATCGCCCCAGAGGTTGAAGACAAATTCAACCTTTCTCAATTTTTCGGACATTTACATTGGGAGAATGCGTTGAACCTCCCTAATCATTACTATGGAGATTTTGTCTGGGAATTCTACGCCAACGTGGAGGCGAAGGGCAAAGATGATTACACTATCCGGAGCACAGTTAGAGGGACACCCGTTGTGATCACTAGGAGCTCGATAAATCATGCGCTTCACACTCCGGACAAGGGGGAACAAGTAAATTTTAGAAAAGCTTTTAATGCCCCAGAAGGCCCCGTATGGATCACTAGTAGTGCCATGGCACGATTCGGCGTTCATTACACTCCCTCCCGAAAAGACGGAATGAAGATCGGCACCTTGTCCTTCTCGGCGCAGCACCGCCTCATCTTGTACCTCCCCAGCACAAATGTTCTTCCTCGTTCTAGTGGTAAGAACGAAGTCCGAGTTGGTGACTTATACTTTCTAGATAAAATGGTGCACGAGCTAGGTTCTATTCAAGGATTAAACTATGGGAGTGTCATCTACAATCACATGCATGATTTCCTCTGGTATAAAAGCCCAAAGCACGCCATTCCATACTCCCGGTTGATCACATTATTACTCGATCAGGTGAACGTAGACTTCTCTTATGCCAGCCACACTGATATAAGAGACCGAGACAAATTGAGGCGTACCACTTATAGCCGAATGGGTATCGAATTCGAGGAGGACATGCAGCACGACGACGAGGCACATTCTCCGACTGACGGAGGTGACGGTGAGAGCCCTTCACGAGAGCCCACCACATCCCGCCATCCGAGCCATCACCACCAGTTCCCGTCCCCCCTCCGTCGCATATGGGAGGCAGTCAGTTGCATCAGAGAGGACCAAGAGGTTATTAAAGCAGAGCTGAAAAAGGTGAACGATCATCTCGATCGAACAGACGAATAGATGGCACGCATTCAACAGCACTTCGGCATCATACCACCATCACCACCACCCGGGCTATCGGCTTAGTTTTTTTTATTATTTGTGTTATTTTTCTGACTTTTTTCTTTTTGGCTTGTTTAGAATATATTTTGCTGTTTGCGTATTTTCTTTTTCTTTTTCTTTAAAATTATGGATTTTGTTTTTATTTATTTAACTTGTTTCAACATGATTTTCTATTTTTGTTTTTGTTCAAGTTCTTTTTAGGTATTGCAATAGGGATTGAATCAACCATACCACATGACATGGGGGTCCTTTTTTTTTCTATCTTCAGTACATTGAGGACAATGCTTGTTTTTAAAGTGTGGGGTGATATCGGAAATATATGAATTTTTAAAACATAAAGAATACCTCAAACAGTCAATTTGTAATGTGTCTTACTACTCACCTCGGCAGACTTGTTTATAAAATTTGGTCCGGTAAAATAACCATGGGCTAAACTTGAATTTTCGATGAAAGGTCAAACTCAATTATTTCTAAAAAAATTTCTTTAGTGTGAATTCATAAAAAAAAAATATATTTGAGAACTTGTGAGATTTTGAGCCGTTGTTTACTTGCTATCATGCAAAATCTCCATTATTCAGTGCGCTATTTGTGTTGTGAAACTCTAGAACGTGCATTGGTATCTTACTCAAAACTACGAAGTAAGGGCAAAATTGTGAAAGTGATTATAGGTGATTTTTTTTAGCCTTTCAATCTTTTCGGCCTACCCCAAAAATTATTAATTCCCTCGTTAACCCAATTGAGCTTATTGCCTATTTTATTGGTAACCACACACTGCGCTTTCCATCACTACAAATCCTTTGACCCATACTTGAACATTTAGAAATTATTTTTGACAAGGATAAAGATATTGTATGGTGACATTGGGTGATATATATTGTCGGTAGTGTTTAAAAATGTAGAAAACATTTACTTCGCTGTTTTTGGGAACTTAGTAACCGGGTGTATTCATGTGACCCATGTTTACATTCGCGTAAAACAGTTACCTTAGATATGAATATGCATAGAAGCAGCTTGTGTATGTTTTTATCCTAATAACTGGGTGTATTCATGTGACCCATAGTTTACATTCGCGTAAAATAGATAATAAACAACCTAAGTAAAAAAAAGGGCAAAAAAAATGGTTGATTGAAAAGCAAGAAAAAGGGCTCAGATAGATCAAAGCATAAGTAAGGGGATCGATAGAAAGCTTCATTAAATAGCTTCCAAGTGCTTATCTGTTGATAAAACTCGATTCAGAATATTTTCTAATTGTTCGGTTTCAAGTCACTTTATCCATATTTTCCTACCCCAACCAAAGAGCCAACATTACAACCTAATAAAAGTCCTTTTTGATTTACGACGTTATACACACAAGTAGTAGAGATAATATTCGATTTGCACGCCTATAGAAGTTTTCACCTCATTGAATAAGCTTGAGCGAAAATATGTCCCATATGCACTTGACAGTGAGCGATACACTTATCCGGCGAGTTTTATGAATTCATGCTTTTTGTTTAAAAAGAAAACTTTCTTGAGATTTGACAAAATTAAAAAAACTTGGTCTAATTTACCCTTGAGGTGTGGTAATGAAATAAAAATTAGTATGTGCAACAGTACCATATCTGATGTTTACTTGAGGACAAGCAAATGCTCAAGTGTAGGGTATTTGATTAGTGCATAATCGATCTAAAAATTCATATACAAAATATTCCTTTTTCGGGCATAATCATACTGATTTGTGACTAAAAATAGATGTTTTAAAGATATGTCAAAACATGAGCTAAAAATAGTCATTTTGAAGATTACTGACATGAAACGTCAAAAAGGACGGAAAACAAGATCAAATCCAACGCCGGGAATTTTTCAAGGACAACACGACCATACAACACGGCAAAAACAGGGTCGTTTTCTCTCGGCCGTTTCACACACGGCGCAAACAGGGTCGTTTCTGTCGGCCATTTCACATATGTCGCAACAAGGGCCATTTTCTTTAGGCCGTGTCTTGGGCTATTTCACACACAACCGGCATTTTGCGCTGTGTCCTTGCGCGTGTTCCGGAAGAGACCGAGTCACCACAACACTGCGCAAACAAGGCCGTTTTCTAGCACCGTTTTCAGGCAGATTCTTTGTTGAACTTTCCACCTTTGGCCTCTTGTGAGCTCAACGACCATTATTTTATTTAGGGTCAAAGATCTGAAAAATCAAGACATGCATGATGGATGAAGTGTGAATCAAATAAACAAAGAAAAAATCAAGATACTACAACACATCTTTTGAATTAAATAATTCATATTATTCTTGAAAATCACCTATAAAGGGACACCTTCATCCATTGCAAAAATCACTCCTCTTCTTGCTAAGAAATACCCTTTCTTTAGCAAGCCATATCTTCCTAGAAAAAAACTTTTTATTTTTGTATCCATTTTATTTTTTGATAGTTTGAAGTTGTTCTTTTTATTTGTTAATTGAAAAGCACTTGATCAATAAGTACTTAGTATCTTACTTCATAGTTTATAACTTTTGTAATCAGTTCGAAGTTGTATTTCGGAGATCATTTCATGCACTTTGATACATCATATTCAAGTAAGTTTTCATCTGTTGTCATTAACTTCTAAGTTATTACAAGTTTTTATACATTATGTATATTAATCAATTCTATTTTAATTATAGTACGTATAAATCGATGAGTAGCTAATCTTTCTTCCTAGGGGAAATGGGATTTCTATTAGGTTATATATGAAGTATTTGATAGATTTACACTATCACGATTAAAATGGATTTATTGGTTTAAATAGTGGTTGATCATATCCTATTTCTACTAATAAAACTTTCTTTATTGATTGTTAAGTGAATTGGAAGCATATCTTTCCAATCATCAAGTGTTTATCTTGTAAACAACATCTTAAGGTTACGAAAGTAATTAAGAAGCCTTTGAATGCGAAAGTTATAAGGCGAAAAAGTTGATTACTCGATAAACACTCGTTTTTCTTTTATATCCATGTAAATCAATTCTCTACTTTATTAAAAACCTAATTTAATGAACCCATAACCCCCTAGTCTTTATCAAATCAAGTTTTAACTCATTTTAGTTCGATTCATTCTTACTAGTATAAAAAGAGTCTTACTAAAAATAGTCTTAATATAAATAGTCTAGTATAAATAGTCTTAACATAAATAGTTTAGTATAAAAATAGTCTTATTAAAAATAGTCTTAATAAAAATAGTTTAGATTAAAAATAGTGCATTTTAATTTAGTTAACTTAAAAACCTAAAAATATATTTTGGAATGTTTTACTATTTATTTCTCGCAATCTATATAGAATATTATACGAAGCCCTGTTAAGCAATCCTCGAGAGAAAAGATCTTGGTAGAATTTAACACAACTACTTCTACCTCGTATTTATTTGCGAACGACTCAAAAACTCCTATTTTTAGGATAAGTTTTTGTCGATCAACAACTTGTCTTGAATGTATATGATTGATGATTGTAAGGATTGTTGGGTCAAGTCATGTCCTGTGTAAGTAGCACGCATCAGAGTTGTGATTAGTATAGTAGTTTTGACATCATGCTCAGGCGATCCGTTAGGGTAAGTCTCCCGATTGTAAGTCCCCTCACATGTGTATTGTGATTATGTGGTGTTAATTTGTTTAACTTAAATAGAGGGGCTGGAATTTGTTTGTGGCATTATTGCTTTGAATATAAAAATGCATATACGTGTACGATCCGAGCGATAATGGTGATGTAGTATAATTTGGAAATCGAGTATATTTATCGATTTTTATATTCCATTAAGAATGAATTTTTAAGTATTATTCTTATCGGCTGCTCAAATGATTTAGAATGGTGTTTTGAAATTTTCTAACATTGTGAAAACTTACGATTTAATATCGTCATATCAAATGGTCACGTATTTCGGTGGAAAAATCTATCTTGATCAAAACGTTTTATAGAAGAAGAAAGATTTTAAAAACTTTGGTATATGAATTTCAAATCAAATTTTTGAAATATTTCAAATTAGTTATGTTGTTTTGAGATTCTTAAAACATAAATCATTTTGTGCATTATTCAAAGACAGTTTTAAAGTCGACATATGAAATAAAACTTCCTCTTCTAATGAAAGAAACATATTTACTAGTTTTGGGCGAAACGTGACTCCCTCTCTTATTTTTTTCAAATAATTGTTTTTGTAAAGTGCGGACATGACCTCGTCCGAAGAGTAAAATGTGATTTAAAAATTTACGCTCTACGAGCTCGAGATATTCCGCGGCTTGTATAATTTCATTCCAGGCGCGCTAATAGATTAGGTTAGCGCATGCTATTTCCATAGGTAGCGCACGCTACCTGGGAGGTGCAGAACTGTCTAGAAGCCAATGAACTGAATTACCTATTTGGTTCATGGCCCATTAGCGCACGCTAGCGGGTGAGGCTAGTGCACGCTAGCGGGTGAGGCTAGCGCATGCTAAGCTATCCAGTATAAATACTGGACAACAGTTAATTATCCGTATTTCCTTCATTTTCTCTCCTCTTCTTGCGGTGGACGGGTGATTTCACCTAGGGTTCGGATTCTTGACCAATTTGACCCAATCCAAAGGTACTTTGGAGGGTCCTAGGTGAGTATAACATCATCTAATTTATTGTTCTTTGCCGGGTCGAGGTACTTTTCTTGAAATCCCTAGAGTACGCCTGCTTCCCAAATTCTTTTTCACTCTAGTGTTGCCGACTTTGGGCATTCGCGGATGCTGGCTGAATCTTGTGTGGGTAATTTTGGTATCATTATGCGATCATTTATTTGCATAGAATGGTAATTATATGTCCTAGAATTTCGAGCCTTGAAGGACGTAAATGTGATGATGGATGTGGAATCGATGAGGTAGTTCGTATGACGACGATTCACGGTACTATGAAAGAGTACCAAGATCAGACAATATACTGCGAAATCTCCTCAGTGGTTGAGCCCTCGAATGAGGCAAAGATGCAGAAGATAACTGGAAAATTTTCGGGCAGCAAAGGAACTAAGGTTCCCAAACCCCCGCACCTTGCGAACGCATCGTCTTCAGGATCAGGTGCGAATGCTGGGAATTCTAAACAGGCATCATTGACTTTTGACAAATTGAGAAAGTGTTTCAACTGCAATGCACAGGGGCATGTTCGTACAAATTGTCCCTCTCCACCTTTGATTTGTTACCAGTGTGGGTGTGAAGGTCACCAAAGGCAGTAATGTGAGATAGTCTCCGAATTGACAAAGAATGCCACCCTATTGGCGAGCAGAGAAAATCACCGGATGGTGTCCCGAAATACTTCTCCTCCTGGAGAGCCTAACGTTGGCAAGTAAAGATTTCTGTAATGTGTTCTAAACCATTGCTATACTTGATAATCGTGACTTGGTTATTTTTCGTCTCAGTGCTTTACACTTTCAACTCTTGTTGCTCTATGTTTCGGGGTCGGAACTTCTTCTTAATGTGGGGGAATGTATTATCCGAACTTTCTTAATAATTTCCACGTTGGGTGACTTTTCATTGTGGATGGCTCGTATATAATCCTTTCGACAATTTTAAGTTACCTTGTTTTGCTCAATTACATTGTTTCGTTCAATTTTAAACTACCTTTTGTGGATATGTGGGCTGTCATTATATCACAAAGTCGATGATAAGATGTTTGGAGAACCAAATTCCTGTTTCCACTCCTGGAGAGCCAAGCGGTAATAAGTGAAGATTCCGAGAGTCATTGGTCGGAAACGGGCTCGGTGTACAGATTTAATAATTGAGTTTCGGGACGAACTTCATTTTTGAGGGGGAGAATGTAATATCCGTATCTTTTCTGTTATTGGAAAATATGTATGTCGGTGCTTTTCCACGCTTGTAATGGTTTCGATATTTCTAAATTACCTCGTTATGCATTTTTACCATATGAACGAATCTCGAAACCTGATAGTACTTGTTTTCATTGACCGTCGACCTTTTCTTGCCTTAAGTTTCGGGACGAAACTTATTTTAAGCGGGGTAGAATGTGATAATCCTATTTTTCTCATTTTCGTATGTCTCGGTTTTTGTGACTTATAATATTATTATATTCCGTTACGACCTTTCTTCCGTTATATTTCTTTCGGTGCATAATTGAGGCTGGAATTCGTGATCAAGACTTCTACCGTGTGTTTCATCATGTTCGTTTCCGTGCGATTTCGGAAGGCAGTGCGCGCTATTGTCGGAAGGCAGCGCGCGCTAATCGCCCGGGCAGCCAAGGCAGTAGGATCTGGACTCCAGCCAGACCAGCAGGTAGTGCACGCTAGTCGTCACTGCACGCGCTAACTCGGCAGGCTTAGCGCATGCTATTCGACCGGCCATCGCACGCTACCTGGCCGAGCAGATTAGTCCAGGAGGTTCTATACGGGCCGTTAGTGCACGGTGATGCCGATGTCTAGCACAAGATGGCGGGGCCCATCCGAAGGTTCTGGACCAAGGTTGCCGTTAGCGCACGCTAGCCGAACACCCTAGCGTACGCTAATGCGCCCTAGTATAAATATGACCGAGCAGTCATGTTTTCACCCATTTTCATTTCTCTTCTTTCTTTTTCGCGGCCGGAGCTTTGGTGAGCAAGGAGACATGTTGTCAAACAATTAATCCACGAAGTTCCTAAGTTCATACCATTGATCAATCTTTTAGGAGTATGCTCTCGAATGCCACTCAGGGGATGTTAGAGTGAGGGCATTGTACTTGTTATTGCGTAAAATATTATCAAAAGGCAATTGTATGTTTCTTTATTTACTCGTTGTTACTGGCATTCCTGACTCGTAAATATATAAATAGAAACTAGTCCGTATATTTGAGAGCAAAACATTTCACTCCTAATTGGATAAAGGAATCAACACTGGAAAGGTTTATGGCTCAAATACTTAATCGTTCGCAAGTCGATAAGACTTGACTGGGCGTTAAATTTATGTGAAGACTAGTATGACGTGTTCTTTGACTTGGAAAGTGCTTGTCGAAAACTACTGGTTACTGGGAGCACACGTTATAGGTATGCCAATGAGATTAGTATACTCGAACCGACTCACCCTCGATTCGTCACATGGATTTCACTCCGGGATAGTCAATGACGGAATCGAAAGGTTGTGACTGATAGGTATTCGTGAACCTTTGACTTGAGGATTTAGTAGGGATGTGCTTGTGACGTCAAGATTTTCATTAGATTAGTTCGACCCAGAAAACTGGAAGATGTGGGTCAACCTCGACGTGCATCTTGACGGGCAAGTAGTAGGTTCTACTGAATACCAAGATAGAATTCTTTCTCCCGTTAGTGAACGTGTTATATGTCCTATGCGGTTATTGGCAGATGAGATCATAAGTCTTTGGCCAAAGCATTGGAGCTAGTTGTATTAGATACACGAGAGCTCGATGATCTATTTGCATTAACTCATGCATAGCGTAAAGTACATATAGGGTTTGACTGACCATGACCCTATAACTTGATCGGGACATTTGAAAGAAGAGTTTATACGTATACCGGTATTCACGACAGAAAGGTTTTTGAATGAACCCAATCATTCGTTCTCAGTTGGGGTACAGTGTAGGCCGCCAGGCTGGCTAGGTGGTGCTACTATTCTTTGGTTCCTCCCATTACTAACTGAGACGGACCTACTGAGTCGCGCAATAGGATTGACGACGGAATAAATCGAGCTTATTCCCTCTTTATAAATATTAGATATTAGATATCTCATTTATTGGACATTGGATGTCTAATTAATTTTGGGACATTGGATGTCTAAATTAATTTATTGGATAAATTAATTTCGGCCAAATGAATTAAATAAATTACTAGGTGATTAATTTAATTTGTAAATATAATTATTTCTTGGATAAATTAATTATATGATTTTGTATTTGATATAATTAATTAATTGGATTAATTAATTGATATAAATACATCAGAACGGAATGGAATTTATCTGTTGGACTCGAGAGAGTCCGAAACGGACCGAATTCTTCCAGTCTTTCTTGTTGGCTGCCTCTTTTGATTTAATGGTCTTTGATTCCATTTTTTATTTAGCGGAAGACCATAGAAAATCAACATAATGATTCTTTCATTTTAATAATGAAGAATCAAATATGGTTGGGGGACATGTGATGAGTTGGTGGAAATAAAAGTAGACTTCTCCCTCCTTGATTGAAAGATCAATCCATAAGTTGCTAAGGAGAGAGAGAGAGAGAGAGAAATATTTTCTTTCATTGTCTTCTTCACCATCTTCTTCTTCATTCCTTTTCTTCACATATTCTTAGAGAAAAAATTGTGAGAAAATAAATTTAAAGAGAGAAAATTTATTTTATACACTTGGAGTGATATAAAAAAATAAATTTAGTAAGTTCCGATTACCTTGTTCTTGCCATATATTTTGAAGATAACAAGGAAGGAGTTATTCCGGTCGACTTCCGGCGCGTGGCAAATAGAGACACGGTGCTTCGGTGCTCGGGATTTCAAAAGCTTGGCGAATCGGATTCGTAGAGGAGACAACCATTTAATTAATTAACGAACTTCGAGGGTATCATTTTGAATCCTACTCTTGTTTTCTTTTATATATTCGTATATATGTAGCTTGATCGATCCCCGTAGAGATTCGGATCGAATTAGATTTGTTTATTGCTTCCGCTGCGCCTTCGTTTTTAGGCACCGAATCCCAACAGTGGTATCGGAGCGTAGGTCTTGCGATAGTATATATGATATTTAACATTTGGAATGCTTGATTGGGTATTCTTATGATTTGGAATCATAATCGTTTTCAATCGTTGATTTCCAATTGTCATCTAAAAATTATTTTTTATGATTTTATGTTACAATATAAATCTATTTTTCTTTTGAAAAACTGATTTAACCGTGTAATAAAAATTAAAAAAAAATATTATTTTTGGATTTGGAACGAAAAAACGAGCCGGAAAAATGGCCGGACACAGCGGCTCATTTGCCAGGGATCGCCCGGCAGCAAGTTTCTTTGGCTGGCTGCGGCCAGGGCCGCGGGTTTGGGCTGGTAGGCGGCCTGTGAGCTTGACCAGGCCTTGTGTTTTCGGCTCCATTTTTATATTTCGTTTGGTAAATTAATTTCCCTCAAATTAAAATGGATTTAATTTGACTAAAATATTATTATGGTACTTTTATTTTAAGGGATTTAATTTAATGAAATATTTATTTTGTTCGGGATAAATTAAAATTAACGGTTATGTAAATTAATTGGATTAATTCTAAGAGTTGGATTAATTTATATTGATTGGATCAATATTTAGATTAATTAAGAATGCCATTATTTTAATGTGATTGTTGCATTAATCTTGATTGGGGATGTAGTTCATGGACCTAGTTTTGAATCGTTCGGTTTTATTTGATTGGGTTGTAAAGGCCGTTTTGAGTCTATTTATTTTACTAGAAATATTTGTATATAGGATGCAAATTTTCAATGTAAAATTTATATGTAATGACGAAGATCGGGGGAAGATCCATTCAAGAAGACGAAGATTCAAGACCGAAGACATGTAATTAGATTACGATGTTTTGTTCTAGGAATGGTCCACGAACTACATGTTGGTAGCAACTAGGTTGTGAATGTTTATTCATATGGTATGAATGCTACAAACGTGCTTAAATGAATTAATGTGCAAAGTGTAACATTAATCGCGAAAATTCTCCCACGACAAATTATTAAGTTTAAAAGGTTTCAAGGTTTTCCTTCCCTCCATCGAGCTTTCGGAATATTGAAATCCAAACCGGATGTGCTATGCTTCTGAGTTATCGGGGTAGTCGTTCGGGGAGGGTCGATAAATTACCGAGAGCACATTGGATGCCTTCGGTTGGAGCAAATTTTATCCCTAGAAAACTGTTCGGTTGCCGGATAAGATTCAATTGTGAAACTGATTAGCATCGATGGTATAAACTTAACTTGTTCACGAACCATAGAAATCGTATAGGTTTAGGGGAGTGAACAAGGGGAAAAAGAAGATCTAATCGTCCATATGATGGGTTGGTGTTGGACACCACTTTAGGAAAATTATAGACCAGAAACCTATTCGGTTGCCCTCTATTAAAACTTATAAAGAACTAGATCACCACTATGAAGTAAAGCGAACAAATACTTCCGAATTTCACATGGGAATGTGTTATTCCGATAAAAATAGTAGGAGATGGGTAAAAGAATAGAAAAGACCTTAAATTCTATACTCAGATCTAAATTAAACGAGTCACTAATAAATCTGTCGTACTTAATGCAGACAAACATCAACTCTCAATATGACTATGAACCCACCCGCGATAGTACTCGAAAGGAACACCTTAATTGGCCCTAACTTTGTGGCTTGGCTCCACAACCGGATGATAGTCCTCAGTATAGAGGCACTGGGATACGCCTTGGAGGCAGACATTCCGGCGCCTCCGATGCGGTCTAGATCCAATCAGGAAGAAATTGAAAACCACGAAAGTGGGTTAAGGATGACATAAAAGTCCGTGCCTATATGATGGATTCTATATCTAATGAGATTCAGAGAGCTCATGAGAAAAGGACTTCCGCTAGGCAGATTTTATCTCACTTAATCGAGCTTTATGGTGAGCACAGTCGAACTACTAGATATGAGATATCTAAGCAACTGTTCGGTGCTAGGATGAAGGAAGGTGAGAAGGTTGGGTACAACATCCTCAAAATGATCTCTATGATCGAGAGATCGGAGGCTCTTGATTTTAAGATGGATACTTCTCTTCAGACCGACCTTATCCTATAGTCTCTTCCTGATTCCTTCTCACAGTTTGTTATGAATTTCAACTGCAATGAGATTGCTTGCAATTTAGCAGGGTTGATGAACAAACTTTTAACCGCTCAGTCTCAGATGAAGACTCTGCGGGTGAAGGAGTCTGCCCTTTTGATTTCTTCAGGACCTCGGAGGTCTAAGAATAAGAAGAAAAGGACCAAGAAGCAGATAATCCCACAAAGCAAGGACCTTAAAGGTAAGGACAAGGCCCCAATAGTTCCCAAGAGCAAGAAGAAGAAGGACGCATGTCTCAAATGCGGTGAGCTGGGCCATTGGGTTAGAGACTGTCCAATTCTTCATGGCACTTCAGGTACAGAACTTTTAGTTTTGGAAACAAATTATTCTGCTACTGTATTTTCTACTTCTTGTATACTGGATTCAGGTCCTAGTTCTCACATTTGTACCGTGAATCAAGATCTGGAACAAAGTAGGAAGCTTGGAGCTGGGGAAGTGATTATTACTGTCGGAATCGGGCATAGTGTTGAAGCAACTAACATAGGATCACTTCTTTTAGATTTAGAATTTGTCTTTGTTTTGACATTAGATGATGTACTTGTTTTGCCCAAGGGGAATAAAAACATTGTATCCATTCCGGTAATGGATCGTAAAGGCTTTTTATTTTTCATTGGTGATGGTTCGTGCAAAATTTATTTTAGAATAAACAAGTAGGCACTGCTACATTGTTAAATGGACTGTATCATCTAAACCTAAGTAACAAAGTCGTTGTGAATAGTATGACTAGGAAGCGTGGTAGGGATGAAACTAATCAAGTTTTGAAATGGCATCTTAGACTTGGTCATGTTGGTCAGACCAAGGTTTACAAAATAGAAAAAGATGGACTTATGGGTCCATTGGGATCGGATCCCTTTTCAACTTGTGAATCTTGCCTTAAAGGCAAAATGACCAAGTCCCCCTTCATAGGGAGTTTTGAAAGAGCTGCTGATAAACTTGGATTAGTCCATACTGACGTATGTGGTGCTTTGGAAGCAGCACATGATAGATATATGTATTTTATTACTTAATGAAACATAAATCCGAGGCTTTTGAGAAATTCTAGGAATTTAAGGCCCTAGTCGAAAACAAACTGGTAATCATATCAAAGCACTCCGGTCGGACCGAGGTGGCGATTATATGAGTATAGAGTTTGACGAGTTCCTTAAGGAGCATGGAATAGTATCACATCTTACACCTCCAGGAACTCCCCAGTTAAATGGTATGTCAGAAAGAAGGAACCGAACCTTGTTGAACATGGTCCGTTCTATGCTTAGCTATACTGACTTACCTATTTCCCTATTGGGGTATGCACTCCTGACTGCTACCTATATCTAGAACAGATGTCCTTCCAAGTCCGTTCCTAAAACTCCACATGAGATGTCGGAGGGAATAAAACCAAGTCTTAATCATAAGATTTGGGGATGTCCCGCCTATGTCAAGAAGACTAAGGTGGAGAAATTGAAATATAGGTCCGTGAAGGGATGTTTCATTGGATTCCCCTCTGGGACGATGGGTTATATATTCTACATGCCCGAAGATCAAAAGATCATTATTTCTTTGTAAGTACACTTCCTGGAAGATGAGTTCATTCTGGAAGGCGGAGCAGGTAGAAGTATTTTTTGGAAGAATACAATGAAACTCCTCAGGAGACACCTACAAGAAATTGGAACCAAAACTTCTGAAACACAAGTACAACCACCTCGTAGGTCTAGTAGGGTGTCTCATTTACCTGAGAGGTATGGCCTTGTGCACCTGGAGGATCTGGGTCTCCATGAGGTTCCAGGTGATAGCCAAAATACTAACCCAACGAACTATAACAAAGCAATGGTGGATGTAGACTCCACGAAATGGCGTGAAGCTATGGAAGCTGAGATAGACACGATGCATGTCAATCAGGTCTGGACTCTAGTAGACCGTCCCAAGGGCATAGTGCCTATTGGGAATAAGTGGATCTACAAGATAAACACTGATAGGGATGGCAAGGTTGACACCTACAAGGACAGGCTTGTGGCAAAGGGTTATACCCAAAAAGAAGGGATCGATTACCACGATACTTTCTCGCCTGTATCCATGATCAAGTCTATTCACATGATGCTTGCTATAGCTACCTACCACGATTATAAGATATGGCAGCTGGACGTAAAGACGGCTTTCCTTAATGGATTCCCTGAGGAGGAAATATCTATGGAGCAGTCTAAAGGATTTGTGTCCGAAGTCGATATTCATAGGGTGTGCAAACTTAAACGTTCCATTTATGGACTGAAGCAAGCTTTGCATAGTTGGAACCTTCGTTTTGACGAGGCAGTCAAAGAGTTTGACTTCGTGCAAAATGAAGAGAAACCTTGTGTATACAAGAGGGTTAGTGGGAGCAAGATTGCATTCTTAGTACTATATGTAGATAACATTATACTAATATGAAATGATGTGGAAATGCTCAGTTATGTAAAAGCTTGGCTTTCGAGTAGTTTCTCCATGAAAGACTTGGGAGAAGCCACCTATATTCTTGGAATTCGGCTCAACCGGGATAGAACGAAGAGAATGATAGGTCTTTCCCAAGCCCTCTATATAGATAAGATCTTAAAGCGATTTAAGATGGATGATTCTAAAACAGGGTTCCTTCTAATGCGACATGGAATAAAACTCTCCTTGAAGATGTGTCCACAAAGTGAGAAACAACGAAAGGAAATGAGTAATATACCATATGCTTCGGCCGTGGGTAGACTTATGTATGCAATGTTGTGTATGAGACCTAACATTGCGCATGCTGTGAGCGTGGTAAGTAGGTTTCAGGAAAACCCAGGAAGGGAACATTGGACTGCTGTAAAGAACGTTCTCAAGTACTTAAGAAGGACTAGAGATCTGGTTCTTATGTATGGCGGTGGAGAACTGGATGTGATGGGCTTCACTGATTTAGACTTCCAAGGATATAAAGACGATTCGATGTCTACTTATGGCTATATATTTACTCTTAATGAAGGAGCAGTATCTTGGCGTAGTGCCAAGCAAAGCACGACTGCTGATTCCACCAGTCAGGATGAGTATCAAGCAGCCTCGGAGGCTTCAAAGGAAGGGTTCTGGATTAAAAACTTTCTGGAGGAACTTCAAGTGATACCATGTGCTGAGCCGCCTGTTCTGCTTTTCTGCGACAACGATAGAGCTGTAGCGCAGGCCAAGTTGCCTAGGTTCCACAATAGTACCAAACACATTGAGAGGAAGTATCATCTTGTGAGAGAATTTGTTCGCAAGGGATACATTGTGCTGCATAGAGTAGACTCAGCTAACAACGTCGCTGATCCACTGACCAAGCCACTTTCTCAGATTAGCTTGGAGCGTCATCTGGAGAACATGGGTATTAGATAACATAGCGTGTGGCATTGAGTGCAAGTGGAATATTGTTAGGAGTATGCCCTCGAATGACACTCATGGAATTTTAGACCAAGGGCATTGTATTTGTTATCGTGTAAAATATTATCAAAAGGCAATTGTATGTTTTTTTATTTACTCGCTGTCACTGTCATTCCTGACTCGTAAATATATAAATAGAAACTATTCCGTGTATTTGAGAGCAAAACATTCCACTCCTTATTGGATAAGGGATCGGCACTGGAAAGGTTTATGGCTCAAATACTTAATCATTTGCAAGTCGATAAAACTTGACTGGGCGTTAAGTTTATGTGAAGACTTATATGACGTGTTCTTTGACCTGGAGAGTGCCGGTCGAACACTAATGGTTAGTAGGAGCACATGTTATAGGTATGCTAATGAGATTAATATACTCGAACCGACTCACCCTCGATTCGTCACACGGATTTCACTCTCGGACAGACAATGACGGAATTGAAAGGTTGTGATAGGTATTCGTGAACCTTTGACATGAGGATTTAGTAGGGATGTACTTGTGACGTTAAGATTTTTATTAGAGTAGTTCGAACCAAAAAACCAGAAGGTGGGGGTCAACCTCGACGTGCATCTTGACGGGCAAGTAGCAGGTTCTACTGAATACCAAGATAGAATTCTTTCTCCTGTTAGTGAACGTGTTATATGTCCTATGCGGTTATTGGCAGATGAGATCATAAGTCTTTGGCCAAAGCATTGGAGCTAGTTGTATTGGATACACGAGAGCTCGATGATCTCGATTTGCTTTAACTCATGCATAACATCAAGTATATATAGGGTTTGACTGACCGTGACCCTGTACCTTGATCGGGACATTTGAAATAAGGGTTTATACGTATACCGGTATTCATGACATAAAGGCTTTTGAATGAGCCCAATCATTCGTTCTCAGTTGGGGTACATTCTAGGCCGCAAGGCTGCCTAGGTGGTGCTACTACTCTTTGGTTCCTCCCATTGCTAACTGAGATGGACCTACCGAGTCGCGCAATAGGATTGACGATGGAATAAATCGAGCTTATTCTCTCTTTATAAATATTAGATATTAGATATCTAATTTATTGGACATTGGATGTCTAATTAATTTTGGGACATTGGATGTCTAAATTAATTTATTGGATAAATTAATTTCGGCCTAATGAATTAAATAAATTATTAGGCGATTAATTTAATTCGTAAATATAAATATTTCTTGGATAAATTAATTATATCATTTTGTATTTGATATAATTAATTAATGGATTATTTAATTGATATAAATACATCGGAACGGAATGAAATTTACAGTCACAATCTAGACTGCTCATTATCACCAACAGCCACAATTCACAGTCACAAAACTTCAATTCACAGTCACAAAACTAGGCAATAACAGGGACAACCGAGAGCCGGCAATAACCTACACTTACAACTAAAACCAGCTGCCAATTACTACTGACCCTGCATAATCACAGAAATATATATAATAACCTTAGATCAGTTAACTAACCTTAGTTAATTCTCTTCCGTACTCTCTTCTGCCCTCTCGTCGTCATTTTTCTCAACGGATTTCCGGCCTTTTTCTTAGTTTTTGCAACAGAGGCGAGAGTTTCCGGACTTTGGCCTTTATCCTTCACTTCAACTACAACATATCAAATATAACAAGTAGCCAAGTAGGACTCACCCGAGCTTCAACTTAAGAAGCATTTTAGTTCTTAAATATAACAACCTCAAACAAAATCACCGCATTAGCTTATTTCTGGAAAAGTTCATTGATAAAATACAATAAAACATCCTTAACGAAACTAAACTCTAAAAAGAGGACGATTCGAAAACCAAAAGCTCTCTACCCATTATAAATAAGAGATGACGTATACATAATTATTTAATCTTCAATCAACTGTAAAATAGGGGTAAGAATCATCAGGGAGAAGAGGATTCAAATCACCCCAAGACTACAAAACTGAAAGATGGAGAATAATGGCAAACAGGGCCGCAGTATTTAAAATAATATTGAATATTGATATAGAATGAGGTTAGTTTGGACATTATCTAGATGTTTTACATATTTTAGGATATTCCAAAAATGAACATCTTCTTTTAAGTATAGCCTCATTCAACCTATTAAGAACCCATGTTGAGGCACACAAAGATACCAGATGCAATGAGGTGCACTCGTCATTAATAGAAGAAACCTATATATCTCAAATGAAATACGAACTAAAAAAACCCAACCAAAATACAAGAACCATATAAATATTGTATACCTTGGAGAGATCAAACCCAAATTCACCGGTTTGCGTCATTCCTTGAAGATGTTGAATCGGAGTCTTAGAATCGATGTCCTTGCTTGGTGAGTTGAATCACATTAACAGATATGGAAATATAGAACACTTTGAGTGAAGAATAATAGATAATCGATTTAACAACTATATAAAATTTGAATCGATCGCTAGCGAGATGCAGAATAATTGTAACAAGGGCTATATTACCTGAGGTACCATCCTCTTACCAAAAAATACAAAATATATAACAAGCGAAAGACTTTACCTTTTATCTCATCCCTTTCACTGACCAGGCTCGTTTTCTTCTCTAAAACTTAAATTGATCAATTCCTTTTACATCCTCTCCATTCCTTTCTTAAAGAAACATGATTCGCTCCAAATGATACAACATATAATCCAGATTTGACCATCTCTCTTGCAAGAACAATTGTTGTGGTAGTACCATTGCCAGCTAAATCGATCATCTTAGTTGCAACCTATAAATAGATGGAGTATTTGGTCAGACAATTTATTACTTGAGTAGAGCAGGCAATTATCACTCCTTAATTTTCAATTGCATCCGAAAGCTCTATGGCTTAAGCAATCGTGACACCGTCATTAAGAACTTTAATAGACAACATTGTGTCCTGTGTAAACACCGTAATAATAATTAAGGTCGCTCAGGTGGTCATGGGATATGGTTGATGTACTTATGATCAATTTCAGGATCTAGTCAATTAATTGACATTCAAGAGTGAAAAAGATGAATGGTACCTCGGGAAACACTTGCTTCTTGTTGGCTCTTGTTGGCAATTTGAGCAACAAGTTTGCTTTACTAAAAACAAAGTAAGACAAAGGACTGAAGATGTGAAATGTATACATTGATTTTGCAACATGCTTTTTAGAAAACTATTAACAAATAACATAATACCTATTTGTTTATTGAGATAGAGGTTGATGCAGATGCACAATTCTCTGTCTTTTCCAACGTTTGGCTCCTAGCACAAAATTTAAGCAAAATAGGTGAGGCTTAAATCAATGCAAGACTTTGTATTAATAAAAATAATAAATGCTAAATGCTAAATGCTAATGTAATTCTCAAGTTGAGAGTTTGTGTTTTCAACCAAAACCCCCAAAAATAAACCAAGCCTTCAAAACAGAACCATACTCATATAGGTTTCAAAAACCCAATCATCAAAACCAATACAGGGTACATAGCTTGACACAATTCCTAAAATTGGTTTTCAGAATACCTCAAAGCCGGATCAGGATCAGATGTATAAACGCTGTTACGAAAAAGGGTAATCAAAATGTAAGAAAAATTTGCAAACATTCTATTACCTTGATATTTTCTGCCCTTCTTCATCTGGTTTGTTGTTTTTCTCCTGCATTTGACGGTAGAAAAGATGTTTTAGGGTTCGAGACCTTCTGAATTTTGAGAAGAAGGAATCCATAGAAAAGAGGTTTTAGGGTTCGAGAAGCACAACGATGAACGGTGTCGATTGCACTACAGGAGCGGTGGAAAATAAAAATGTAACTTGAAGAGTTGGGTGTATCGAACTATTAACTCCAGTATAGAAGCACAACGATGAACGATCGATGGATGAGTGGGATAAGAACCCTAACCTTATTGGTGATCTTGAATCATTAATCATAAGGAAGCTTTTGAATCTTCATTGTCATTGTGCGATGAAACGTCTCTTTGTGGGAATGAGAGGGTGAGGGTGGGATTGGGGTGTTGAATAATGAATAGCAAAGCAGGGCGTGGGTATTAGAATACGGTTTTTGAAAAAAACGTGATGACTCTGATTATGACTGCCACTTTTTGACACATGTAAACTCGCGTCATCGCTAATGGAAATTTTACGCGTTATGACTCTGATTATGTGACTAAGCTATTTGCGAGTCATCTTCGACTGTTGGTCATAAAAAAAGGGTCAAGGAAGGGGCTGTTTCTACTAGTGTCTGTTTGGACTCGAGAGAGTCCGAAATGGACCGGATTCCTCCGGTCTTTCTTGTTGGCCGCCCCTTTTGATTTAATGGTCTTTGATTCCATTTTTTATTTAGTGAAAGACCATAGAAAATCAACATAATGATTCATTCATTTTAATAATGAAGAATCAAATATGGTTGGAGGACATGTGATGAGTTGGTGGAAATAAAAGTAGACTTCTCCCTCCTTGATTGAAAGATCAATCCGTAAGTTGCTAAAGAGACCGAAAAACATTTTCTTTCATTGTCTTCTTCACCATCTTATTCTTCATTCCTTTTCTTCACATTTTCTTAGAGAAAAAATTGTGAGAAAATAAATTTAAAGAGAGAAAATTTATTTTATACACTTGGAGTGATATAAATAAATAAATTTAGTAAGTTCGGACTACCTTGTTCTAGCCGTATATTTGGAAGATAACAAGGAATGAGTTATTCCGGTCGACTTCTGGCGCGTGGCAAGTAGAGGCACGGTGCTTCGGTGCTCGGGATTTCAAAAGCTTGGCGAATCGGATTCGTGAAGGAGACAACCATTTAATTAATCAACGGACTTCGAGGATATGATCTCGTCCTACTCTTGTTTTCTTTTATATATTCGTATATATGTAGCTTGATCCATCCCCGTAGGAATTCAGATCGAATTAGATTCGTTTATTGCTTCCGCTGCGCCTTCGTTTTTGGGCACCGAATCCCAACACAATCATCCCATAACCTCCTCCGATTGACCGAATCAAGGTTAGTTTTCCTAAAATCTTAATTTTTGGGAAATTTGGGGATCTTGATAGATTTCGTCCGTTCGAGATGGATTAACTCAGATTACTGATGGATACTCATAAATTGAGTTATATTATGCTGTTTCCATTATTATTCCATGGTTTTATTACCTTCAATTCGTCGTTTTGTCGATCTCCAAATTGATACATACCAGGTGTTTGATATAAGTTCTTAGAGGGGGATTTGGGCGATTTAGGATTATTTATCCTCGTATGTATGTTGACTGAATGATGGTATGTTTTAGGAACGAAATATGAGTAACTCGAGTCACAACTCCTCCCTTCGTCGTCTTCTTCAAAGTTCGGAGTTTTTTGATCGACCGTATTCTTTGGAGAACTCGCGAGAGATTATCGAGGCAAGTACCTTGTCATACGAATTACATTCCTCTCAAATCCTTATGTGAACAAGTGTGTATCATTCTATTAGATATGGATGTTTAAATGGATTTATGTGATTCTAATGGTGGTTGTTCGGAGTACTTCCGACTTTGTGACTTATTGTGATATTAAGATGTGTGAATTGGGGTATGAAATCCTCATGGTCGTAATCTTGATTGTTCGAGTGATTCTGTGGGTGTGAATTGCTTTATGACTTGTCTTGAATGTATATGATTGATGATTGTAAGGATTTTTGGTTGAATCTTGTGTAGTTTGCCAACGTGAATAAGTGCTTGTGTGGTTTGGCAATGTGAATATTTGCTTGTGTGTTTTGTCGTATCCGAATCCGCGGAGGGTGGGGATGTGTACTCCGGCCTGTGTATGCTGCAATGGGTGGCTCCTGTGTGATGGTGTAGCAATGGTGTTGCATAATGCGTGTTTCAAGGGGCGGCTCTTGCAGGAGTGATGCCGACGCGCGACATGAGCAAGAGGCAGCCACCACAGTGTAGTGAACGCCAGTACATAGGTGTTTCAGTGGAGGCTTCTGGCAGGCTTCGGAGCGGAGGATACTTGTGTGATAGCTAAGACCTTGATACCGAATGGAATTGTGCCTTTTAAATCACTTTCAAACATCTAAGATATTGGTATCAGTGGGATATTTAGCGTACATTAGACCGAGGACAATTAGATACAGTGCATGCTAAAAAGGAGCAGTAGCGCGCGTTAATAATCATTTTCTATAATAGGACAGCACCTCATTTCATTTCTCAGTTTCCATTATGCCCCACACTTGATTTCCGAGACTTAGAGAGTTACCCTCTCGATCTTAAACCTTCATATCAGCCTCCTAACATAATCATTGAAGGCAAGGAGCTTTGAGGATTGGTGTTTAAGCATTCGACATTGAGTTCATCAAGTGTTTTCATCTTTTCTTTTCGTATAAGGTATGTATTGCCGCCCAAGCTTAGAATTCGTGTTCTTATTAAGATTATGACCATTCTCCTAGAACTATTAAGATTATTGATAACTCATTAGGTTGAACACCATACCTTAAGAAATCTGAAGTAATCATGTTAGAACTTCTTTGAGTAAGAAGATTGTAACCAAACCTTATTGAGTTGAACCTAGGATATGGTTTCTGAGATTTGTTGTATATCTTGTTATTATCATCATTTAGAATGGGACTATTCAAGAAGATGAATTCTTAGGGTCTTCACTAAGAATAATCCATGTGTAGTATGAGGTGTTCTTCAATGTAATTCATGACTTGTAATGGTTTCTGGACATGATGATCTTCATGTTGATGATTAGAACAAAGGGTGTTGTTGGGTAACAATTGTTATGAACGTAAAACTACAGCAAGAAGGATAGCTTGTGGAAGAACGAAATTGTAGGGATGAGTTAATCTAAAACTCGGATCGAAAGGTGCTTTATGACTGAACCTAGTAATGTAATTGATAATCAGGAATCGAAGTGCGAACTTATGATGATTTAAATGTCCTTAGCTCGACCAAGCATTCGTCAGATGAGTTGAACCATGAACCGGCTAATTTATAGTGTTAACCCGGCCGTAGTAGATGTTAGATGTTCGTACGTTTAAGTGTGTTACGAAAGTTGAGTTGTCGTTACTTTCCTATTTGTTTAAAGGTCCAAGCATTGCGAACAGTTGATCGAAAGAGGTGGCCTTCGAGTTTGTTGAAATCGTTGAAGTATATATATTCTTGCCATCTTTCTAAGGCAAGTATCGTAATTTGACTATTGGTTTAATGTTGATGATTTTGATCATGCATATTGTTATTCGTGTTGTTGAACATGAGATCATTCAAGTTGAATTGTCATGATGTCGTTCATATTATTGATTCATACGTTGTTCATGTTGATGGACATATCGATTTGCATATGTGTATGCATAGTTGTATTGTATATGTTGTAGTGATCCGAAGGGATCATGTGATCTATGCTGAGGGCGCTGGATCAGTTGTCCACCTCGTGTTGGTCCGACGGGATCATCATGGGATCTATACTGAGGGCGCTGGATCATTGGATGGGTTTTCCACCTCATGTTGGTCCGACGGTATCATATTGGGATCTATGCTGAGGGCGCTGGATCATTGGATTACCCTTTGTCATGTTTATGGAATCATGAGGTTTCGCATTGTTGGATTCCGGTAGAGAAAGTCCGCGTATTGTATTTTGTTATGCATCGTTGTTGTATTTCTAATTTTATATATTATGATTCTTGTACTAGCATCATTTTGCTAACCCCTGCGGGGTGGACATTTGTTTTGATGTTCAGGTAGTCGAGGATCGGGAAAATAGCCACAGTACCGGCATGATGACGAAGAGGCTCAGTGATGTTATCCGTTGTATTGTTTTGGTATCCTAGTTTGGTATTTAGTACTCGAGTACGCGTGTTCTTTGATGTTTTGAAAGTTTGTAATAATGGACTGTTTTAGGTTGTATGGATGATTTAACTGGTGATTAAATTACTCAACTTCTGGGGTATTTTTGTATTGTTCAGCTTTTCTTTTAACTTAGCCTTGTAAATTCTTATATAAAGGGTTTATGGTGCTGTAATTATTCCGAATATCTTGGGGTGTTACAAGTATGATCATCTATAAACGTAATGAAATACTGATATCCATCACGTGATGCTTCCAAAGCACCACATACGTCGATATGGACTAATCCAAGTTTATCAGCAGCTCTTTGGAAAGTGATCCGATCCCAATGGACCCATAAGTCCATGTTTTTCCATTTTGTAAACTTTTGTCTGACCAACATGACCAAGTCTAAGATGCCATTTCAAAACTTGATTAGTTTCATCCCTACCACGCTTCCTAGTCATAGTATTCACAACTACTTTGTTACTTAGGTTAAGATGATACAGTCCATTTAACAATGTAGCAGTGCCTACTAGTTTATTTCTAAAATAAATTTTTCAGGAACCATCACCAATGAAAAATGAAAAGCCTTTTCGATCCATGACCGGAATGGATACAATGTTTTTATGCCTCTTGTACAAAACAAGTACATCATCTAAAGTTAAAACAAAGTCGGATTCCAAATCCAAAAGAAGTGATCCTATGTCAGTTGCTTCGATACTATGCCCGCTTCCAACAGTAATCATCGCTTCCCCAGCTCCAAGCTTCCTACTTTGTTCGAGATCCTGATTCACGGTAAAAATGTGAGAACTAGCTTCTAAATCCAGTATCCAAGAAGTAGAAAATACAGTAGCAGAACAATTCGTTTCCAAAACTAAAAGTTCTGTTCCAGAACAATCCAGTCTCTAGCCCAGTGGCCCAGCTCACCGCATTTGAGACATGCGTCCTTCTTCTTCTTGCTCTTAGGAACCAACGGGGCCTTGCCCTTACCCTTAAGGTCCTTGACTTGCGATCCCGTCTGCTTATTGGAGTTTTTCTTCTTATTCTTAGACCTCCGAGGTCCAGAAGAAATCACAAGGGCAGACTCCTTCATCTGTGGAGTCTTTATCTGAGACTGAGCGGTCACCAATTTGTTCATCAACCCTGGTAAGTTTCAAGCAATCTCATTGCAGTTGAAATTCATAACAAACTGTGAGAAGGAATCAGGAAGAGACTGTAGGATAAGGTCGGTCTGAAGAGAAGTATCAATCTAAAATCAAGAGCCTCCAATCTCTCGATCATATATATCATTTTGAGGACGTGGTCCCCAACTTTCTCACCTTTCTTCATCCTTGCACCGAACTATTGCTTGGATATCTCATATCTAGCAGTTCGACTGTGCTCACCATAAAGCTCGGTTAAGTGAGATCAAATCTGCCTAGGAGAAGTCATTTTCTCATGAGCTCTCTGAAGCTCATTAGACATAGAAGCCATCATATAAGCACGGACTTTTATGTCATCCTTAACCCATTTTTTGTGATTTTCAATTTCCTCCTGATTGGCTTTAGTCTGCACCGGAGGCGCCGGAATGTCCGTCTCCAAGACCTATCCCAGTGCCTCTATACTGAGGACAATCATCAGGTTGTGGATCCAATCCACAAAGTTAGGGCCAATTAATGTGTTCTTTTCGAGTAGTATCGCGAGTGGGTTCATTGTCATATTGGGAGTTGATATTTGTCTGCATTAAGTACGACAGATTTATTAGTGACTCGTTCAATTATGATCTGAGTATAGAATTAAGGTCTTTTCTATTCTTTCAACCCAGCTCCTACTATTTTTATCGGAATAACACACTCCCTTGTGAAATCCAGAAGTATTGTTCGCATTACTTCATAGTGGTGATCGAGTTCTTTATAAATTTTAATAGAGGGCAACCGAACAGGTTTTTAGTCTATTAATTTTCATAAAGTGGTGTCCAACACCAACACATCTAATGGATGATTTAATCTTCTTTTTCCCCTTGTTCACTCCCCTCAACCTATACGGTTTCTATGGTTCGTGAACAAGTTAAGTTTATACCATCGACGCAAATTAGTTTCACAATTGAATCTTATCCGGCAACCAAAGAGGTTTCTAGGGCTAAAATTTGCTCCAAATGAAGGCATCTAATGCGCTCTCGGTAATTTATCCATCCTCCCCGAATGACTACCCCGATAACTCAGAAGCATAGCACATCTTTGGATTTCAATTTTCCGAAAGCTCGATAGAGGGAAGGAAAACCTTGAAACCTTTTAAACTTAATAATTTGTCGTAGGAGAATTTTCGCGATTAATGTTACACTTTGCACATTAATTCATTTAAGCGCGTTTGAAGCATTCATACCATATGAATAAACATTCACAACCTATTTTCTACCAACATGTAGTTCATGGATCGTTCCTAGAACAAAAACGTCATAATCTAATTACAAGTCCGCAGTCTTGAATCTTCGTCTTCTCGAATGGATCTTCCTCTGGTCTTCGTCATTACATATAAATTTTACATTTGAAAAATTGCATCTTAGATACAAATATTTCTAGTAAAATAAATAGGCTCAAAACTACCTTTACAACCCAATCGAATAAAACCGAACGAATCAAAACTAAGTCCATGAACCACATCCCCATTCAAAAGCATTCATCCGATAAATACTAAATAAATGGATTGCATATAAGTATATTGATCCAACCAATATATAAAACCAACAATAAATAGAATTGATCCAATCAATTCACACAATCGGCAATATGAAAAACGTTCAAAATAATTCGGTCAATCACAAGTATTACAATTAATCAATTTTCCCTTATAAAATGAAATACCATATATCATTTTAATCATATTAAGTCTAATTTAACATGTGGGAAATTAATTTCCAGGAATACACGAAAAAAAAAATGAGCCCGAAATAGGTCCGAAAGGGGCCACACCGCGCCCGAAACACTTCGGGCAGCAAGCAGGGCTTGCCTAGCAGCCCTAGACTGCGGTCCCAAAGGGCAGACTGCACGGCAGGGGCAGGCAACAGCCCTGGACCGCGGTCCCTATGTCCCAGACCGTGCAGCAGCTTCTTTCGGTTCATTCCCGGGCCGTCCAACGGCAATTCGGAGCAATTCGGGGCGGCCATCTAGAAGACCCGGATGGGTTTGGTTCATTTCGGACTCCCGTGAGTCCAAACAGATAAACTCCATTCCGTTCCGATGTATTTATATCAATTAATTAATCCAATTACTTAATCATATCAAATACAAAATAATATAATTAATTTCTCCAAGAAATAATTACATTCATGAATTAAATTAATCACCTAGTAATTTATTTAATTCATTAGGCCATAAATTAATTTATCCATATTGAATTAAATTAATCACCCAATAATTTATTTAATTCATTAGGCCGTAAATTAATTTATCCAATAAATTAATTTAGACATCCAATGTCCCAAAATTAATTAGACATCCAATGTCCAATAAATTAGATATCCAATATATAATATTTATAAAGAGAGAATAAGCTCGATCCATTCCGTCGTCAATCCTATTGCGCGACTCGGTAGGTCCGTCTCAGTTAGCAATGGCACGAATACCTAACAACCTTTCGATTCTGTAATTGACTGTCCTAGAGTGAAATCCGTGTGACGAATCGAGGGTGAGTCGGTTCGAGTATACTAATCTAATTAGCATACCTATAACGTGTGCTCCCACTTAACATTAGTGTTCGACAAGCACTCTCCAAGTCAAAGAACACATCATACAAGTCTTCACATAAACTTAACGCTCAGTCAAGTTTCATCGACTTGCAAACGATTAAGTATTTGAGCCATAAACATTTCCGTGCCGACCCACTTATCCAATAAGGAGTGGAATGTTTTGCTCTTAAATACATGAACTAGTTTATATATATATATATATATATATATATATATATATATATATTTACGAGTCAGGAATGTCAGTGACTACGAGTAAATAAAGAAACATACAATTGCCTTTTGATAATGATTTACATAATAACAAGTATAATGCTCTCACTCAACATCCTCTAAGTGGCATTCTAGAGCATACTCCTTACACTCCCAAGGTCGCAACCAAGGGTCACGGAAACATCTACACAGGATTACTCCGGACGTGGGTACCATTCATGTTTTATCCCTCAACACAGTTCTGTACAGATGTATCAGCATATAAACTCCCAAGGCCACATCCAAGGGTCATGGATCTACACAGGAATACTCCGGACATGGGTAATTAAAGAGAACACAATTCACAATAGAACACGCATTAAATTTTGGAATTTAATGTAAATAATCCGAGCAAGTTTCACTTGCCTTAGTCCCGACGAGAGTTACTCCCTTGATACACAATGGCTCGAACGACCACACCCGAGAGCTCAATCTATTAAATATTCATCGATTAATACCTCATGTTGATAATGACGAATAGAGACATTTTGCCCCGTCCTGATAGGATTTTAACCTAATTGGTTTTATAGCATCGAAACCAAAATCCCGTGTTCAACGACAATGCGAATTACTAAATTCCTTGTTCCACCAATTCTCGATTTATCATCTCATTTAGCTATATTGTTCTTGCACAAAACTTCTATGTTACGACTATGACTATAGCCATCCATAATTTGTTACTTACTCAATTTTGAAATTCCATAATCTCTAGGAAAGAACGAACAAGCATAATTCTTGCGTATTCCTAACGTATTTGATCACCTATCCAATTCGATAATTGACAATTTTGTAGCCCGAAATATTATCCAAAGATAGATATTGCTGGAATGGTCGAGCAATAGCAAATTGCGAGAGCACGTCCATGGGGGTGTGAATAACACAAGATTTGCCGGGTTTGTTAGGCCCGGGCTTGAATGCTCTCGCGAGATGTTATTAATACAAATATTCGGGTATACAAGTATTAATGTAAGAATGCGATTACAATGAGTGTAAAAGATCCTATTTATCTAGCACTTGAGCGAAGCTCTGCGTGTTTCGTCTCTGTCGACCGTATTTCGTGTAAGAGGTGCTGAGAGAGAAGAAAGGTCGTGAGATAGCTGTTGCCAAGAGTAAGAAAGCCAAGTTGTGAGTTGAACTTGTAAAGAAGCTAAGAGTTCAGAGCGAGACCGAGAGTTATCCAAGTGCAGGAAGCCTTCTACTTATAGGAGCTGAGATGCTCTGTTTACTGGCGGGCGATCGCCTTTTAGGCAATATAATATGGGGCGATCATATTTATGTAACATGGGCTGTCTGCCTTTAAGCCTGCGGCTGCTGCTGGCAGCCAGCTGTGTGGTCCAATGAGGAGCCGACACGCGTCCTGAGTTGCTGTCACGGGCGGTCCCACTGTGCACCTTTCGGCGGGCCTGTCGGTTGGTGAAAAGATGCTGACAGGTTGTGGTCAACGATCCATGTGCTGCGGCGCCTTTTCCGGATCTGCATGTGGGTCCTTGCTTCGAGCTTCGTCCTTCGCCAACTGGACGGGCGATGGCTTCGCGTGGCATGAGGCGGTCGCCATTCGGTCGGTCACCAGGAGTCGATCGCCGAGTACCGAGAGACGATCGCCTTAGATGTCGATCAGTCGGCACCGGGACTTGTCCTGGGACCTTTGGTCGGCCAATCTGCCTTGGCTGCTGGGCTCTGGCTCGGTCGCCCAGTCTCTGAAGCGATCGCCTGTTGAGACGTATTAATCTCGACACAACAATTGCCCCCCAGCTTGCTCCGATGTTGAAGACATGGGGTGAGGTGGTTCTTGCTGGCGATCGTGTGGGATGAAGATGGGCGATCCGTTGAGCGGACTTTGGATTTGGACTTGGGAGATCTGGTCGATTGGCTAGCTATCTTCGGTCTTGTACCTATAATAAACAATTTTTCCAATCCCTCTTAGAAACTTGATAGTTTCGTCGTTTGAGGAACGGTGCACAGTCGCGGAGTTCGATGGACCGACTCCATGACCATGTCTTATGCGCGAGCGACATTGTCTGTCTCGTGACTCATTTTATTGTGAGGGTCCTCCGTTAGGCTGCGCCTCGCCTCGTATTTAACGAAGGGCGTGCGGTCTTGGTCTGGAGAAGTCCTTGCGCGGGGCGTCGTCGGATGAATCGACTCCATGTCCGCGGCTAGTTAGCTCTTTTCTACCTCAGATCGTCATGTTAGATGGCAATCCTCGACGGTATACGTTGAGACGGGGGTAGTGACATGTCGCATTGTCCGGGTTCACCACGTTAGATGATGAACCTTTGAGGGCGGGCGATCGTGTCCACTAATTTGTTTGGAGGGTCCTTCGACTACGCCTGCCTCGTATTTAAACTAAGGGTGAGCAATCACAGCCCAAAGGAACCTTGCATGGCCTAAGCAGTCGGTTCCATTAACCACCAGGACCGTGGCTGCACTCTTCTACCTCGAATCATCATGTTAGATGTCGATCGTCGACGGTGTACGTTGTGCGGGGGAGGCGATCTCGTGCCTTAGTCCAACATGTTAGATGATGAACTGTAGATGGCGAGCGAGTCCTCCAGTTTTGGCGATGTTGCTTGATAACGGCGATCGGGTTGGAAGATAGGTGATCGTCGTTCGTCTGCCGATCGCGTTGCTCATAGGTTGAGAAGAAACCTTTGCCTGGCCAGAAAGTCTGCGGATTTCGCGTGGAAGATCGCGTAGGTCGGGGGATCGTCCTTTGTAAGATACCTGAACATAGGCGAAAGACCATGGAATCCCCCTAGGACCGAGTATAGGGCGATCTCGTCGCTTACGGGCTCGCCGTTGAGGATGATCTCGTCTACACGGTCGATGTAGTCTGCGTCGGACTCTTCGTCCCCCTGCCTGATCTACATCATGCGATGGGGACCTTCCAGCCGAGCGACCTTGGCGGCGAAGTAAGCTGTGAAGCTGTTCGCCAGTTGATCAAAGGAAATGATGGATCGCGGCGGCAATGAGGTGTACCACATGTGGGCAAGGTCGTCCAGTGTCAATGGGAACATTCGACATCTGGTAGCGTCTGATGCCCCACACCCGGTCATATAGATTCGAAACTTGCTCAGATGAGTTTCGGGGTCCGATCTCCATTCGTACAGAGGCGTTTGCGGAGGAGCGATCCTTCGTTGCACGGGAGCGAGCTCGATGTGGACCGCGAGAGGCTCGCTCGGCCCGGCGATCTTGTTACTGGCGCCTGCCCCAGATTCTAGGAGCGCCTTCATGTTGTCGAGTTGGCGTTGCATCGCGGCCATCGCTGTAGCTTGGTCGCTCGTGGCTCGGCTTTCGGAACGGGGGCCGAGGCGATCGTGCACCGATCTCCTGATTCCGCTGTTGCTGACCTCGGTTCTTCGGCGAGGAGGAGCCAGATGGCTGGCCTGCCTTCTGGGAGTCGGATATGCCGAACTCCTGGTGACGGACTCGAGCTCCGTCGTCTCGTGGCTGGGGCCGGACGGCCCCGGTCGCCATGACGGGTCGCTGCTTAGGCGATCGAAAATAGAGGTGCTCTGGCTAGCGAGCGCCTCTTCTTGCGAATGGGGGCCTTCTGGCGATCGCTCAGTCAGCAGCCCCTTGAACTTCCGTTTGGTCACGCGGCAGATGGCCGAGGGGGTTATAGCGGGTGGCGCGTCGAAAGCTCTCCGTCGCTCCCGTAGGATGGTGAGGGCTCCTTCGATCTATTCCGCTGTTTGGAACTGATCGAGCAAGAGGCTTGGGCCGTCCCTCGAGGGCGGGATCGAGAGTCTCGGACTGCGGCGGCTACCCTCCGCCATAGGTTGTGGCTCGGATTGAGACGGAATGAGGCGTTTGGTGGATCGGCCCGCGGCTTTCTTCAATGTGGAAGCAGAAGTCATGATTCTGAAAGCTTTTCTCTGAAGAACAGTGAGTGTTTCTTCAGGTATATGTCCCGGAGAACAGTGAGTGTTCTTCGAGATGGTAGGAATAAAAATGAGGGTTAGATCCCCTTCCTCTAGCGCCAATTGTTGTTGCCCAAAATATTATCCGAAGATAGATATTGCTGGAATGGTCGAGCAACAGCAAATTGCGAGAGCACGTCCGTGGGGGTGTGAGTAACACAAGATTTGCCTGGTTTGTTAGGCCCGGGCTTGAATGCTCTCGCTAGATGTTATTAATACAAATATTCGGGGATACAAGTATTAATGTAAGAATGCGATTACAATGAGTGTAAAGATCATATTTATCTAGCTCTTGAGCGAAGCTCTGCGTGTTTCGTCTCTGCCGACCGTCTTTCGTGTAAGAGGTGCTGAGAGAGAAGAAAGGCCATGAGTTAGCTGTTTCCAAGAGTAAGAAAGCCAAGTTGTGAGTTGAACTTGTAAAGAAGCCGAGAGTTCAGAGCGAGACCGAGAGTTTTCCAAGTGCAGGAAGCCTTCTATTTATAGGAGTTGAGATGCTTTGTTCACTGGCGGGCGATCGCCTTTTAGGCAATATAATAAGGGGCGATCGTCTTTATGTCACATGGGCTGTCTGCCTTTAAGCCTGTGGCTGCTGGCGGCAACAGGCGGATCAATGAGGGCGGCACGCGTCTGAGATTCTTTATCACGGGCAGTCCCACTGTGCACCTTTCGGCGGGCCTGTCGGTTGGTGAAAAGATGCTGACAGGCTGTGGTCAACGATCCATGTGCTGCGGCGCCTTTTCCGGATCCGCATCTGGGTCCTTGCTTCGAGCTTTGGCCTTCACCGACTGGACGAGCAATAGCTTCGCGTGGCATGAGGCGGTCGCCATTCGGTCGGTCACCAGGAGTCGATCGCTGAGTACCGAGAGACGATCGCCTTAGATGTCGATCGCTCGGCATCGGGACTTGTCCTGGGACCTTCGGTCAGCCAATCTGCCTTGGCTGCTGGGCTCTGGCTCGGTCGCCCGGTCTCTGAAGCGATCGCCTGTTGAGACGTATTAATCTCGACACAACAGACGACTAATTCGTTAAGGAATTACCAATAAGTTTACAATATGATAATCGGATTACAATCACAACCCATAACATGATGATTCCATGGTGTTGATAATTTACAAGTTCGATTATGAGTTGTACAATATGACTATGATTACTACCACAAGTCATACAAAATACTAGCTTGATAGGTTTTGATTAACGATTATGATTAGCCCCATCAGTTCGATTATTATCAAGATTTCTAAGCTATCCAAGGCATTCGAATCTAGTACAACTCAACTAACGACACTGAGACGAATTCAAAGGTTGATAAACTTACCTTACTTGACGAGATATGAGGAAGAAAGACAAGAAACGACGAAGAACGGGAGGACAATACCTTCAAAACCTTCTACAGAGCTTGATCAATCCACTCTACTATGATAATACATAGCTAGGAAGGCTTAAAACTCGATTTGGAGGGTGATATTTGGGCGAGAAGAAGTGTTCAAGGGTCGGAGGAAATGAAAGAGGAAATGCCATTTTATAACACCAAGTCAGCATTACGTACGTAATGCCTAAGGGTTTACGTACGTAATCATCGTTACTTACATTTTTTTTTAGAGAGTTAACGTGTAAGTGATACTCAGAGGCTACTGCCCGAATTGCCAAGGCTCATTACGTACGTAATGAGTGGCTGAGTTACATACGTAATGCCCAGTTGACTAGATGTCGTTGTCGCGCCGAAAATTGCCCCAACCATGCGGGATCGCGAATCTCATCCGAAGACTACTTTACGTATATAAAGCCTAATCTCTAATGTGCGTAATGCAATGGGTATAGCGTACGTAATGCTGTGCCAGTAACATACGTAAGATTCGATTAATACATTAAGTTATAATATTACATTTAACCTTATAACACGACTTCCCTTTAGACTCACTCAGCAATTTCTCGTGGAACAAGACATTGGCCACCGTCATATTCGCACCGATAATTGCTCAACGACATCCAGGTAAGTCACTGACATATCATCAACATAAGAAATTCACAAGACAAAACAAATAAGTAAATTCAAGATTTTATACGTCACAACACGGTCTACACATAATACATATAAAAGTACATGCATCGCGATGGAGCCCATTATTTAATCATTAAAATGAGGTACAAAGTTTTCAACAACATGGAATACTCGTAGTATTACATTTTTGCTCGATCGTTGATTTGAGGAGCGAACTTCAGAGTTGTTTCTCAATCGTTGTTGTTCGTTCGCTGTTGCCCGATGGTGGATATTCGATTTCGTACTGTGATTATTGAGCGTCTGGGCCACTATGTAATTTCCTTAAGTGTTGGGAAATTATCTTGGATTTGATCTTCCAAAATCCTTGAGTTATTGAAATTTCATACTTTTCAGCATTGGGCTCGTGATTTGATTTTTGTAGTGCTTGGTTTTGTCAACCGTAGTTATTCATGTTCGTTACTTTTCGTAAACATTCTCGCGTATTGAATTGGACCGCAGTAGCTTTGTACTGCATAGAACTCCTGTGTGCTGTCTATAACACCCCCATGATTTAGGATATATTACAGCACAGTAGATTCATTTTGGAGAACCTACCAGGCTTAGACCAAAATAAAACACATTAAACTACAACAAAACCAGAAAATTCACGCATTCAAAACCAACTTCAACTTCAATATGACATACATCACAATACCGAACAACATATCATCCCGTAGGATCATAACCAATACAACCGTTCACAACTGAAATACAACAACATCTTTAACCATCGACAATGACATGACATATAACACCGGACAGTACCCGTGCGAGTACAAAACCAAAACACGACTTTGACCATGACTATAGGACCACCAACTCAAAATAGTGCATAATATCAATGCTGCCCACCAAGCTCGTGTCCGCCCTGTGATGGATCTCCCACTGGACATGTACCTGAATACACAAAAGTATATCTACCCCCGAAGGGGTCAGCAAGAAGTCGGTGCAAGTATAATGATTACAGAATATGTACAACAAATGAATGTTCAACAGAAACCATGGTGCCATCACATATATTCCGGAATACAATACCATAATCATCATCGCAAAACATCTTCCCGAGCTGTAGTGGCACTGTACCCACATGGGATACACACCCCAGAGAGTCCTCATCAGGCCCTCCCCAATGTACAACCCAACCGAGTGATCCGCAGAACTCGAAGTCTAACGAATTCTAGGGGACCCCGTTGGTTTTACTCGGCTCGCACACACTCAATAATGACATGGCACAAATCACATTTTCACATATTCACATGAAGTACAATAAACGTAATCAGAGTACTTGCCTCGATTATTTCGGTGGTTACCGAGTTCGATAAAATTTGGACAAGAAGTTGTTAATCCCAAATTTCCAAACCTAAGATGATCAACATAGTAAGACTATTATCAGTGTTACCGATTCTAATCACAATAACACATGGAATTCGAATCCATACTCTAAGGGGATTTTTATCGAACACTTAGCGGCCATTAGTGTATAAGAAATGATATGGTTAAAGAATTCGATCTATACCCCACCAGAATCGATGCAAACCACTCAAAAACATCTAAGAATCCAAGAACACTTAAGAATCATCCTAAAAACAAGAACTAGAAAGAATTAATTGGAGAAACCTGAAGAACTTCCATCACATACCTTAATTTAATCCAGAAAAATGGATGATTCTTCAAGAAAAAACTTGATATCCAGATTCAACAATGTTAGGAACAGGTTTATGGTTTGATTTTGGAGCTAAAAACCGAAATCAACCATGGAGAGTGAAGAGGAGTCGAAAAGTGAAGAGGAGTCGAAACAAGGGTCTGGAATGCTTCAGAAACGAGTGAGATAGCTATTTATACTCGTTTGCTCGAATTTCAACATTCCAGCACTTTCCGGTCGTGTCAAATGACACGGCCGGGTCATGGGTCATGTCACCCATCCAGAAAGTTTTTGTTTTCTAAAATAGTACGACACGGCCCACATCAAATGACACGGTCGTGTCACTGCAACAGAGTCTGATATTTCGACAACAACTTCTTCATCCGAGCTCCGATTGACTCACCGTTTGAACCATTGGAAATCTAACTCAGTTATCTACAATGCTGAAAAATTTAGAATTTTTGGATTTTTCTGGAATTTATGGTGAATGTACAAAGTCGAACCAACTGTACAACAATGACCAAACCGTGTCTATTCATAAGACTTTAGGCATCTACGGCTGAATTTATGCGTTAACACGAAGGATAGAACTCAACAATCATCAATAGAGAATTATACAACCATAATACGAAACCAATACGTGCCGGAAACCAAAATTATGAGGAGTTAGTCGATATATCAATACTCACAAGTTAATAAGATTCGCAAGTTCTATTCGTCGAAGCAAAGACTTACAATTTATACACGTATGAAAATCTCGGGTATCACATGTTGGGATTCCGGAAACAAAATGAAATACGCAGTGGAATAATAATAACGAATCCCAAACAGGATCGATCAAGTAACGTATATACGAAAATAAAAATACAAATACAAAAGGATCAAAGTTGAAGCCTTTGATAATATCTTCATAAGTTGATGTTCTTCACGATCCCGAGCACGAGCACCAAATCTCCTCGTCCCAAACACCGAAGTCACGATGTCTCTACGTCACCACGCGTCGGAAGTTGCCTGGAAAATTCTACAAGACTCCATTCTCCAAGAACACGGCTAGGGAAACTTGTAGGAATTTTTCTCTCTATTTTTCTTGTTGTTCTTGCACCTAAAAATGAAGAATACAAAAGAAAAATTTACTCTCAACTCTCTCACTTGGAGCTCTCGGCACTAGCATCAAATGGCAGGGATGTCTCTCTTGGTTTTTAATGATGCCATCATCATTAATATATATCTTATGAGATATAATTATATCATATCTTAATAACATGATACGAAGACATAACATGGTGGATCACCCATCACATGACAACAAGAGAGGAAACATCCAAACAATGAGTGAGGGGAGGGGCGGCCCATGTGAAGTTTCTTAGAAACGGGCCGAGTCACTCGGCTCGTGTACCGGACGTTCGTCAAAAGACTCCATTAAATACACTCCGTTTTATCTTCAATGTATTTATAATAATTAATTAATCCAATTAATATATTATATCAAATACAAATATATTTCTATAAGAATATAATTTTTGAATTAAATTAAATACCCAGTAACCTAATTTCAATTCATAAGACCACTATTTGATTTATCCAATAAATCATAGTTAGATATCCAATATCTAATAATAATAGAGAGATGATAAATTCATATTTATCCGACAACGCTCCTGATGCGCGAATCTGTAGGTCCGTGTCAGCCGGCATTGGGAGAAACCAATGAGTGCGGGCAGCACTTAGCCAGCCTAGCGGGCCGCACTGTAAATCCCGACTGAGAACGAACGAAGGGATCATTCCAGAACCATTATGTCATGAATACCATATACATATAGACCCTTCATCAGATGTACCGGTCAAGTCTTCAGGCACGGTAAAGTCAAACCCTACTGTTGTCTAGACTCTATATATGTGTTAATCCAAATCAAGAGCGACTGATTACTAGTATATCTAATACGACTAGATCAGAATGCTTTAGCCAAAGACTTATGATCTTATTTGCCATTTAACCATATAGGACATTCGCCTGCTCACTAACATGAGATATAATCCTTTCTTGGCGTACAGTAAAGACTGCTACCTGCCCGTATAGTCCGCACTTCCAGGTTGACTCAGCAATTAATCAAATGAGTCTAACTACTCTAATGACAAACTAAACGTCACAGGCACATCTTCTACTAAACCCTCAAGTCAAAGGTCCATGTATACTATCACAACCTTTCGATTCATCATCGACTCTCCGAGAGTGAATACCGTGTGACTGAATCAAGAATTAGTCGTATTCGAGTATACTGGTCCCATCAATATATTTATAACTATTCTATCAAGAGATGCACACGTCCTAGCATCAATTATACAAGTCTTACTCAAAACTTAATGCCCATTTAAGTTTATTGACTTGCGAACGGTTTACGTAAATAAACTTTAAGAACTTCTCGTGCATTTTCTCTTATTCGATAATGAGAATAGAATGTTCGCTTTATTTACATGAACTTCACTTCAATGTTTACCAAATTAAGAATGCATTGGAAATACAATTAACATTGAATGAATCGTATTGGTTTTTATTAATTATTTTATAATTACAAGTACAATGCCCCTACTCTCTCATCTCCTGAGTGGCATTCAAGGGCCTATTCCTACCAATCTCCTACTTGCACTAAATGCCATACATCATGGTATCCAATACCAATGTTCTTCAGATGTCTTTCCAAGATGGCCTGAGATAATGGCTTAGTCAGTGGGTCAGAGACATTGTCTTTTGAGTCTATTCTTTGCAATGAAACATATCCTTTTCCAACCATCTTGTGAATGATGTGATACTTTCTCTCTATATGCTTGGTATTGTGGTGAGCCCTCGGCTCCTTGGCTTGGGCGACAGCTCCATCATTATCACAGAATAGTGATATAGGCAGCTCCACATTAGGCACCACTTAAAGTTCTTGTTCAAACTTCTGCATCCAAAATGCTTCTTTGCTAGCCTCTGAGGCAGCTTGGTACTCTGCTTGGCAGGTGGAATCTGCAGTAGTGGTTTGCTTATAGCTTTTCCAAGATACTGCTCCGCCATTAAGGGTAAACAAATACCTAGATGTCGACTTAGAGTCGTCATTATCTCCTTGAAAATCAGAATCGGTGAATCCAATCACCTTCAGTTCTCCACCACTGTAAGAAAGAACCATAACTCTAGTTCTTCTCAAGTACTTGAGAATGTTCTTAATGGCAGTCCAGTGTTCCCTTCCCAGGTTTGCTTGAAATCGACTTAACATACTCACAGCGTAGGCTAAGTCTGGTCTCGTACACAACATAGCGTACATGAGGCTACCCACTGCCGAGGCATAGGGTACCTTACTCATCTCTCTCTTGTCTTCCTCACTTTGAGGACACATTTTTGTGGTGAGATGAATTCCATGTCGCATGGGTAGGAACCCTCTTTTAGATTCATCCATCTTGCATCTTCTCAGGATTTTATCTATATAGAGGGCTTAGGAAAGTCCAATCATTCGGTCCATCTCTGTAAAGACAGATCCCTAGAATATAGGAAGCTTCTCCCAAGTCTTTCGTGGAGAACGTTTTAGAAATCCAAGCTTTCACAGTGCTGAGCATTGCTACGTTATTTCCTATAAGTAGAATATCGTCTACATATAGTACTAAGAACGTAATGTTGCTCCCACTGACCTTTTTGTGAACACATGGTTCCTCCTCATTTCGCACGAAGTAAAAATCCTTGACTGTTTCGTCAAATTGAAGGTTCCAACTCCGAGAAGCTTGCTTCATCCCATAAATGGCTCGTTGCACCTTACACACCTTATGAATATTAGCTTTGGACACAAAACCCTTAGGTTGTTCCATATAGATTTTCTCCTCGAGGTATCCATTTAGAAAAGCCATTTTGACATCCATTTGCCATATTTCATAATCATAATAGGCAGCAATGGCAAGCATCATGCGAATCGACTTGATCATAGCTATAGGCGAGAAGGTATCATGATAATCGATCCCTTCCCTTTGGGTATAACCCTTTGCCACAAGCCTGGACTTATAGGCGTCAACCTTGCCATCCCCATCAGTCTTTCTCTTATAGATTTATTTATTTCCAATAGTCCTCATGCCAGTTGGTAGATCTACTAGAGTCAAGACCTGATTGGTATGCATCGACTCTATCTCAGCCTCCATTGCTTCTTGCCATTTATCGGAGTCTGCATCCACTATTGCTTGGTCATAGGTGACAGGGTCGTCCTCACGGCTATCAGGTGCATCGTGGAGACCCAGTTGCTCAACATGTGTATAGCCATACCTCTCAGGTGAGTGAGACACTCTATCAGACCTTCGAAGTGGAGGTTATGTTATAATATGTTCGGTTCCTGATGCCTGATCAGATGTCTCCTTAGGACTTTCATTATGCTCTTCCAAAGAGATATTTCTACCTGCACCACCTTCCTGAATGAACTCATCCTCGAGGAAGTGCGCTTGTAAAGCCACAACGACCCTATGGTCTGGCATGTAGAATAGATAATCTATCGAGTCCTCTGGGTATCCAATGAAACGTCCCTTGATGGACCTTACTTCTAGTTTATCCACGTTAGCCTTATTGACATAGGCTGGACATCCCCAAATCCTTATGTGATTAAGACTTGGTTTCTTACCCTTCCACATCTCATGCAGAGTGATAGGAACGGATTTGGAAGGACATATATTAAGGATATAGCCAGCGGTTAGTAACGCGTACCCCCATAGGTAAATTGGTAAATCAGTGTAATTCATCATGGAGCGGACCATGTCTAACAAAGTGTGATTTCTCCTTTCTGAAACACCATTTTGCGGGATTCCTGGCGGCGTGAATTGTGAAACTATTCCATATTCCTTAAGGAACTCATCAAACTCTGTGCTAATATATTCGCCGCCTCAGTCCGACCAAAGTGCTTTGACATGACATCTAGTCTGTTTTTCAACTAGGGCTTTAAATTCTTTGAATTTAGTAAAGGCTTCGGATTTATGTTTCATCAAGTACACAATCCCATACCTAGTATGATCATCTGTGAACTTTATGAAATATTGATATCCATCTCGAGCTGTTTCTAAAGCACCACAAACGTCGGTATGTACCAACCCAAGTTTTTCACAAGCCCTTTCAAAAGTCCCTGTGAAGGCTACACCCAATGGACTTAAAAGTCCATCTTTCTCAATTTTCTGAACCTTGGTCTGACCAACATGACCAAGTCTAAGGTGCCACTTAAGAGCTTGATTTGTATCTTTTCTGCCACGTTTCCTAGTTATAGTGTTCACTGCTGTTTTATTTTGTAGGTTCAGATGATATAAACCATTAAACAATATAGCTGTGCCAACCAATTTATTTCGAAAATAAATTTTTCAACTACTATTGCCAATGAAGAAACAAAATCCTTTGCGATCCAAGATTGGAATGGATACAAT
Organism: Orobanche coerulescens; assembly: GCA_033398695.1. Lineage (NCBI taxonomy): Eukaryota > Viridiplantae > Streptophyta > Magnoliopsida > Lamiales > Orobanchaceae > Orobanche > Orobanche coerulescens. Next base: position 30,514,159 of record CM065804.1, read on the forward strand.
GTTTTTATGCCCCTTGGGCAAAACAAGTACTTCATCTAATGTCAAAACCGGATTCTAAACCCAGTAGGAGTGATCCAATATGGGTTGCCTCGACACTTTCTACGCTTCCGACAGTGATAATCACTTCCCCAGCTTCAAGCTGCCTACTTCGTTCCAGATCCTGATTCATAGTACAAATATGAGAAGTAGTACCTGAATCCAGAATCCATGAAGAAGAATACACAGTAGCGGAACAATTGATTTCAAAAACAAAAAGTTCCGTACCTGATGCGCCATTAATCTTGGGACAAGTCCTACACCAATGGCCCAGATCACCGCATTCAAGACATTTGTCCGTAGGTTTTGGACCGCCTACCTTTTGAACCTTTAGGACCTTGCCCTTTCCTTTCTGCACCCCTTTCTTGGGTTTATACTGTTCGTAGGTCTTTTTCTTCTTGTTCTTGGACCTCCGAGGCCCAGAAGAAAACATAAGAGCAACCTTTCTCGGTTTAGTCTTCATGTTAGACTGTGCCGTCACCGGTTTATTCATTAGCCCAGCTAATGTGCATGAAATCTCATTACAGTTGAAATTCATTACAAACTGCATGAAGGAGGCAGGGAGAGATTGAAGGATGAGATCAATTTGGAGGGATAAATCCATATTAAAGTTCAGCACCTCCAGCCTCTCAATCATAGAGATCATCTTGAAGACGTGGTCTCCCACTTTCTCCCCTTCCTTCATCCTAGCACTAAATAACTGCTTCGATATCTCATATCTAGCAGTCCTACTGTGCTCTCCATAAAGTTCGGTCAAGTGTGCGAGAATATGCCTAGCAGAAGTCATTTTCCCGTGCGCTCTCTGCAGTTCATTAGTCATTGAACTCATCATAAAACCACGGACACGTCATCCTTGACCCATTTTTCATGGACGTCAATCTCTTCCTTATTACCCCTAGTCCCGACTGGAATCGGTGGAATGTCCGCCTCCAAGACGTGTCCCAGAGACTCCATACTGAGTACAATCATCAGATTCCGCAACCACTCAACAAAGTTGAGGCCAGTTAGGAGATTCTTTTCAAGTAATATTGCAAGTGGGTTCTTAGCCATTTTAGAGAGAAATAGTTATGTTTCTCTGCATTGATATAGACAAGATTGAATTAGTGACTTGTTTTATTACGACCGAGTATAGAATTTAAGGTCTTGTATAATTCTTGTCTCAGCTCCCACTAATTTTATCGGAATTATACACTCCCATGTTATAATCCGAAAGTCATGGTAAGATCGACTACTTATTGGTGATCAAGTTCATTACAAATTTTAACAGACGCAACCTGTCAGGTTTCTTGCCAATTAATTTCTGTAAAGTGGTGTCTAACACCAACCCGCCCAATAGATAATTTGATCTTCTTTTACCCCTAGTCTTCGTGCCCTCAACCTATCAGGTTTCTTAGCAATCCAGACTATTTAAGTTGTTGACCATCAACGCCTATCGGTTTGACTATTGAATCTCACCCGGCAACCTATCAGGTTTCTAGGGGCGAAATTTATCACCAACCGAAGACATCTAATGCACTCAAGAATATTTCAACCTCTACCAAATGTACTACCCTGATAACTCGGAAGCATAGCACACCAGCTCGGGTATCAATTTTCTACGTGTTTGATGGAGGGTAGGAAACCTCGTAACCTTTTTCAAACTTAGTCTGTTTTTAGTCGGGAGAATTTCGTGATTAATGTTATAGTTTGCACATTAATTCATTTATAAGCGCGTTTGAGTTTCTCAATCATTCAAAATGAAAAACAGAAAATAACAACCTAGTTACTACCAACATATAGGTCATGGACTTTTTCCTAAGTACTGGGCCAAGCGAATGACCTAATAAAGAAAAATAAAAAGTCTTCGATTCTTCATCTTCTCGGTCGGTTGTTTTCGGTCTTCGTCATAGCCAAAAAATAATTACATTATTGAAAAAAATGCATCCTATACAAATTTTTCTAGTAAATATAAATAGGCTCAAAACGGCCTTTACAACCCAATCAAATTGAACAAATCAAAACTAAGTCAACGAGCTATATCACCATCACATAAGGATTCCATACAACATGTAACGGCAATGAAATTAAACAATTAATTTTAATATAAATTAATCCAAGTAACATTTAATGGCATTAAAATTAAATAATCAATTAATATATTAATCCAATCAATATAAAATTAATCTATTCTATTTCAACGATATTAATCCATTTAATACTAATAATCGTCATTTTAATTCGTTCGAAGTAATCCGTCTCGTTTAATTAATTTCCCTTAACTAAAAAATTTCCAAATATTAATTTAGTCAAATTAAAATCCAATTTAAATTTCGGGAAATAATTACAACAAAATATAAACTTAAATCGGAGTTCCGGACTATCCGGTATTACGCCCAGCCCGTGGCCCGATTCATAATCGGGCCAAAACCCGAGAGATGGCATGGCCAAGCCATGCTCGGCAGTCAGGCCAAGACACTCTCGGCAGCCTGGGCACCATTGCCGGCAACCCCGTTTTCTTGTTTTTCGGCTTGTTTTCAAAAACCTGATGTTACAACGAACAATTTAAATATCTTCAATTATACTAAAAATGATTCTAAATCATAAGCATCAATTAAAAGCATTCAAAAATGCACAAATAATCATAGATACGGTATCATTGACCTCGCTCTGATACCACTGTTGGGATTCCGGAAACATAACGAAATACGCAGCGGAATAATATTAATGAATCCCAAACAGGATTGATCAAGTAACGTATATACGAAAATAAAAATACGAAGACAAAAGGATCAAAGTCTCATACCCTTGAAGCCATTGATAATATCTTCGTAAGTTGATGTTGTTCACGATCCCGAGCACGAGCACCAAATCTCCTCGTCCCAAACACCGAAAGCATGATGTCTCTACATCACTACGCGTCGGAAGTTGCCCGGAAAATTCTACAAGACTCCGTTCACCAAGAACACGGCTAGGAAAACTTGTAGAAATTTTTCTCTATATTTTTCTTGTTGTTCTTTCACCTCAAAATGAAGAATACAAAAAGAAAAGTTTACTCTCACCTCTCTCACTTAGAGCTCTCGGCAGTAGCATCAAATGGCAGGGATGTCTCTCTTGGTTTTTAATGATGCCATCATCATTAATATATCTTATGAGATATAATTATATCATATCTTAATAACATGATATGAAGACATAACATGGTGGGATCACCCATCACATGACAACAAGAGAGGAAACATCCAAGCAATGAGTGAGGGGAGGGGCGGCCCATGTGAAGTTTCTTAGAAATGGGCCGAGTCACTCGGCTCGTGTACCGGACGTTCGTCAAACGACTCCATTAAATACATTCCGTTTTATCTCAAATATATTTATACTAATTAATTAATCCACTTAGTTAATTATATCAAATACAAATATATTTCTATAAGAATATAATTTATGAATTAAATTAAATGCCCAGTAATTTAATTTCAATTCATAAGACCGCTTTTTGATTTATTCAATAAATCATAATTAGACATCTAATATCTAATATTAATAGAGAGATGATAAATTCATATTTATTCGACAACGCTCCTGATGCACGACTCTGTAGGTCCGTCTCAGCTGGCATTGGGAGGAACCAATGAGTGCGGGCAGCACTTAGCCAGCCTAGCGGGCCACACTGTAAATCCCGACTGAGAACGAATGAAGAGATCATTCCAGAACCATTATGTCGTGAATACCATATACGTATAGACCCTTCATCAGATGTCCCGGTCAAGTCTTCGGGTCACGGTAAAGTCAAACCCTACTGTTGACTAGACTCTATACATGTGTTAATGCAAATCAAGACCGACTGATTACTAATGTATCTAATACGACTAGATCAGAATGCTTTGGCCAAAGACTTGTGATCTTATTTGTCATTTAATCGTATAGGACATTCGCCTGCTCACTAACAGGAGATAGAATCCTTTCTTGGCGTACAGTAAAGACTGCTACCTGCCTATATAGTCCGCACTTCGAGGTTAACTCAGTAATTAAGCAAATGAGTCTAACTACTCCAATGACAAACTAAACGTCACAGGCACATCTTCTACTGAACCCTCAAGTCAAAGGACCACGTATACTATCACAAACTTTCGATTCGTCATCTACTCTCCGAGAGTGAATACCGTGTGACTGAATCAAGTATGAGTCGTGTTCGAGTATACTGGTCCCACCAATATACTTATAACTATGCTATCAAGATATGCACACATCCTAGCATCAGTTATACAAGTCTTACTCAAAACTTAATGCCCGTTTAAGTTTATTGACTTGCGAACGATTTAGGTAAGTAAAC